>OW284517.1:15406337-17906337 GCA_935413205.1 Polydrusus cervinus
GAACGCATGACTGCACCCATCTCAGGACCTCAGGTTATGCTACAGTGCATCTAGCTAGTATAAATACAGCTGTAGTTACTTCACGTATTTAGTATTCACCTGAAGACGACTGGAGATACTTTCCAATTGAAACATTGTGATGTACAACAAATAAAGACAATATGCAAGCCCAAAACTCTTCTATCATTCAAGAAACATCATTGTCTCCAACCTTCAAACAGACACTAACAAAGTGTTGTTCGGTAGGATAAATAGGCGCAATTGGAGGAAGCTCGAAAGGGTTTGCCCCCCCCCCCCCCTAGACCAATTTGTGGTTTTTACATCCTTGTCTATATAAAGGATGCCCCTTTTTTTAGTAGTCATCTTTTGAAAGTATTGGATTATTATGCGTTCGAACTTTTTTAAAATATATTTTTAGGAGGTGTCGTAAAGGATTGTGTAGGGTTTCTACTTACGACTTATACCCCCCCAAATAGGTGTCTAGTTGCGAGACTGGTGGGATACCACCTTTCCATTGGTGAAAAAAAGGTGTAGTCATTTATTTAGTTTTATTTTAATTCACTTCAATTTAACGTGGGAAGTTTTAGTGCCTTCGTATCCACGTAATAAATTGTTATAATTAGTTTTATTGTCAATAAACTGTAAGATATATTATTTTGTTTAAATAATGTAATAAAACAATGATACGATAATTACGATTATGGAAACTTTTAAGTAACATTTACACTTATAGTAAATATTTGTAAAATTTTGCAATAGACATTTGATGAAAATAAAAAGAAATTATCTTAATTTTGCAAGAAATTCTTATTTATAGCATTTTCTGTTATTGCAAGGTCAAATTTATGTCACCTGACGATCATAACTTCTTTAAAAATATAAATTGCATAATATGTGGTCGATATTTACAGGTAAAATTTAAAAAGTGGCTTTGGACGAGTAAAATAATTCATACAAAGATTCTCTAGTTTCGCCTAACAACAGTGGCGGCTCGTCAGGTGAAAATAAATAAAAAATAAAACCAGGAGGAAAGTTTTTTGACAATATTAAATATTAATGTACCTACCAATACAGCTACCATTTTAGCCATTAAAAAATAATTATGTTCGAATTAATAATATTAATTTAATTCGAATGTAGCTATGCGTAATAGGGTCACGGTTAACTCCGATGGTCAATAATTATAAGCACTCGTGCATTTTGGCGCGCCCCAGCCGACCGTGTCCGTTAGCTCAAAGCAAGTGAAGACCCAACGTCCAACGTGGCTTTAATATTCACCGTTGCTATGGTTACGTGACGTCAGTCACGCAAACAGCATGTAACAATTTGCATTATGATGAAAGGCAATTTAAAAATAGATCGTATGCACCATTGTTTTAGCATTGGTTCGCCCAACCTTAAGATGTTTATTTTGAGACTTCGCGAAACTTACAGTTTTTACATGATTTACTGTGTGATAAAAAAATTTTGTTTTTATTTTTCAGTTAATTCAGTAGTGTACGTACCTACTTAGTTGTGTGTTTTAAAAATGAACCCAATTAATGACGTAGTTTGTAATTTGTTGGAAACTCCATTCAGTCGTTGGACAGATAAGAGAGGCGTTTTGTTACACGGGTGTTTAGTCAATGTTTGTTTAAGTACCCGCACTATACCTAGCACTTCACCATTTTTTAAGACCGCGAGCCGTCACTGCCTAACAAAAAATTACTTCTAAAAAAAACGCCCTTCAACACCAAAACTTCTCCTCCTGGCAAAAGTGAGTTTAAAAAAAGGTTTAATAGGGGGAGGGGGTAATTGCTCCTATTGCGCCCTCCGGGATCCGCCAATGTAGATACGGATATATTGATATTAATTATTATACGATTATTAATACTTAACATAGACTAATTTATTGTAAGGATGCTAAAAAATCAATTGCTAATTTATGTTTTTTGGTTTCAGTGGCCGCAAACGTAGATCTCAGTCCAGAATACTTGAGGCCCTCTTCAATGCGTCAGAAGAAGACCAGGGCGACCCTAGAGGGGACCCTATCGACCCTACTGACTACGAAGACCTTTTCTATAATTACAAGTAAAAAAGCAAAGAGACCTAGGCTTCGAAATGGCTCTAAATACCTAATTCCATCAGTCACATTTCCTTTTTTTATACTTATTTACATACCAAGAGTTGTGAAACGTTTCTGTTTAAGTCATCGCCATCATCAGAGTTACCTTGTTAAAGCAATTGTTTTCTAACATTAGAAAGAAAAGTATTTTAGACATGGGTTTATATGTTTATCGATAAATACAGACGTGTAAAACTATCGATATTTATTAATATCGATATTTTTTCGCCTAATTATCATAAGTTGTGTTAAATACAGAATTATATAAATCTTAAAATTAAGTAGTGTATAAGAGAGGCCCATACTAAAATAGTAAATATTCTGCTGCTGGTAATTCCAACATATTAATTAACAACAAAAAAACCCTGAATGCATGTACTTGAATTTGTATATCAGATTTAATATTTCTACGAGGACAAGTACACACCGCGCCGAAGAGTTTTTTGTCTCATACCAACGACCGGCACTGTAATTGTATGTCTACTAATAGACAAGCATAGCCCCATTTGAGGCAACCAAAACATTTATTTAATAGTCGTTATTTAAAAATAACAGTATCTAACAATTACTAAAAAAAATTGAGATAGAGAAAATATTACTATTAAACGAATAATGAGCAATTCTAGGAACTAAACAATTTTTAGAAACCAAATACTGGAAATGTGTTTGCAAGCAGAATTACCAATTAAGTATTTTTTTTAGAAATTGGAATTGTAAATCTTTGGAAATTAAGTAATTGGTAATTCTTAAAGTGCTTGTAAGCAGATTTCGAAAGTACTTGGTATTTGAAGCTTTGCCCAGCTCTGGTTTTAACCAGTTATAGTAGCATTGTAAACATTTTAAGGACGTTTTCTCTCTCGTCGGCGCCGGCGTCGCTCTTCGTAGAAATTAAATTTTTAATTACAAAACGATGCAAAGTTAAATTTGTTTCATTTTGTATAAGATATCAATTGTTTTGCTAAAGTAATGGGTTCTTTTATCATTAAAAAAATCTAGTGAATTTTTAGAAAAATGTTTTGTATAAGGTGTTGCTATTTTCGAATGAAAGCAAATATGCTCTATATGGCTACTATGTTGAATTCTTAATATTTTCTTAATAGGTTTTAACAAAAAGAAAACACCTTTTATAGACTGACAGCGGGTTGCACAAAGAAATACAGTTCTCGATTAGCTTAACCGCATATTATAAAGACAAAATTCAATCAGAGGCTGGTAAGACCTACTTCGTGTTTGCGACAAATCACCTTATATTTTACCAGAACCACAGAGGAATGATAGGTCGTCGCTGTCACTATACCCAGAACTGAGATCTGACAGCACTGACATCTGTCAAGGCCTACTTCGTGTTTGCACGAAATCACCTAATATTTTACCAGAACTGATATCTGACAGCACTGACATCTGCCAACTTTTGCAAATTCTAAAGAAATTTCCCCCAAACACGGAGTAAGCCAAGCCAGCCTCTGCATGATTAAAGCTGGATTTATAGTTGCAGTAACGTAAGCCGTAAGCAGTAACGTTAAACAGTAAGAAAAATAAACATATGATCAGCAACACACCCATTTATAGTTCATAAAACTTAAGCAGTAAGAATTAACGCGTAGGACGTAAGCAGTAAGGAATGGTTTATTTTTATTTCTTAGTTACTGCTTACTGATTCGGCCGGGATCGGTCATACTCGAACATAATCGTCATGTTTACAACCATATGAGAAGGTCAAACAAAGGAAACAAAAGAAGCGAAGTATGTTTTTTCACTGTTGTTTTTAGATTTTATTAACTTTTTAGTATCAATTTTATTGAAAAATGAGCGACTTTGAACAAGAACAGCTGCTAATTGACTTAATCCAACATTATACATGTCCTAAAAATTTGTTAGGTTACTTCTTACTTCTTAACTAATTTGAATCTATAAATGGGTTTTCCGTTACGGCTTAATTCTTACGTCTTACTGACTACTGCCTACTGCTTACGGCTTACGTTACGGCAACTATAAATCCACCTTAAATGTTGTCTTTTTAATACGCGGTTAAGCTAACCGAGAACTATCTTTTTTTGTGCATCCCACTGTTAGATTGATATAGCGTTTTTTACAGTTGAATGTACGATACACAAACACTGATATGTTAATCCGTATAAATTATCTATCTTTCTCCCACATTTTGACGACACGTGCTAGAACGCTTAAGGCCAGTTTACATTACGTGCAAGAAAATGATCGTTTTATATTTGTCCGCCTTTTATGTGAGGTTAGAATCGTCAAGCGCGTCAAAAGGTTATGCAACCGTGCTCGCATCCTCGCATGTGACGACATGCGTAGCCATGTTCAAACTTGCTTAATTAGCATGCCGTTGTAGTGTAGGTGTATCGTGGTTGTATGGATAAGGCGATAAAAAAAGATAAAGGACGCTGAATATTTTAATATGGAAAATATCCATAGGATGATTTTAATTTTTTTTTAACATAGCCATAAATAAATTAAGGCTTTTACTTCTAAAAATTTTTAGTCAATCATTCCCAATGACTTTTTTATACGATTATGTGTGAAATGGATAATGTCCTATTTTGTGAATATATTTTAATTTGAATATGGAACAGGTGAGACATTAGGTACATACACGTTTGGCAAAACAAACCAGGAAATAAATAAGTAACAAATTTGAAATGTGGGTTTTGACTCTGCCTCTACGTAAATGGCAACTTGGATTGTTTTTTGGATTTGTTTTTGAGTACAGGATCAATGTCGGTACATTTTTTTTACTTCTACACGGGCAAAAATGTTCGTGCAAGATTTGTTTTATCAAACGTGTAAAGACCATATATGTATATATCCAATATATTGCTCTTTACAAGTTTTGTTATCCGATGGAGGACTAAAGGGAATACAGAGTTTGCGCAATTCACATGCATTTTGTAGATCATGTAAATAGTGAACAGGGCCGTTATTTGAGAGTTATAAATTACATAGATAGATAGATAGATAGAAACGTTTTTTTTTTGACTCGGCGAAGGTCAGCTTGCTGTTTGCTTAACCGAGCATTTATAATACATTTACAAAAGTTTTAAGTTTTACAAAAAGAGACAAAATTCCTAAGTTATATTACCTAATCTAGTTAAGGCAGAAACTTAAATATTGGACACTTAAACTAATGATGTACTTACATAATATTGATCTCATACAAATTCAAGCATGGCATGTAAAAGACACTATGTCAACCACGGTAGTTTATAGGGACACCTAAATGATCTTAAAAAGTTTGTTGCACTAAAAACAACACAACACTTATAAAGTCTACAAAAATACACGAAAATAATCACAATAAATGAACGACTCGGTCACAAAAGAGCCCAGGACACAGAGGAATGATAGGTCGTCATGTCGCTATACCCAGGAGCTCTTTTGTGGACCCGGTCCTGTTCACATTCGCGTCATAGCATCTACAGGAAAGAAAGTGGTCAAAAATTTCTTGTTTATACTACATATTGCGCATGCTCCTACTCCCCGAACCGATATATACGGACCAAGTTGATGAAAGGCTGGTTGCATACCACTGGCAATATATTGAATTTACATACATTTGTAGTATAGACATTTGTTAAGGTCTTTTTACATAAGGTGCAAGTTAATGGTTGTTTTGAATGGGAAAACTTGCATCAGCTGATTAAAATGTCATCAAAGCGTACGCTTTCGTGTAATTTGGCTTGAATTTGTACCTAATGTAAAAACGCCTTTAAGTAGTAAGTACATCAAAGAAAAATGTGCATTTAATAGTTTTTTTGTTTCAAAATTTGTAATATGTTTTTATTGCATTTTTTGTTAAATCAAACATTTAAAGTTTAAGATATTACTAGAATATAAAAGTTATATCTTAAATTTTACATGAATTGAGCATTAAAGGTATATTTTATAAAAAAAAATTGTGTTATGGGGGATGTTCTTAAAAAACAAAAATATCAAATACCTATTAAAATCATTGACTTCCAGAGTAATTTGCTTATGATACCAACACAATTTTTATCCATCAATCTATCAGTCGGTACCAAATTTGAACGTCCTCCTTATAGTCAACATTGAGAAGCAGACTTTCAATATTTCTTTATGTAACAATAGCAGTCTTTATGGCCTAATTTTATAATAGTTGAACAGAATAAGAGTAATTTTAAAATCGTATAGAAATTTTACAAATAGTCTATTTATACTATGGGATTGACAGCCAGGTTTAATTTAAGAGTAATCAACCTGGTCATAACTTGTTATGTCATTGTTATGTTGCATTATATTAAATTATGACTAGGTATCACTTTTAACTCGAACTTTGCTGTCAATCCCATATTATAAAATGACCCATTTCTGATATTTCTTCGATTTAAACTGGACCTCGGTTTACATCATAGATATTCTTTTGTCTAATTTTATTAAGTCAGTTGAAACCGAGGTACAGTTTAAGTCGAAGAAATGTCAAAAATGGTCATTTTATAATGCGGGATTGACAGCAAAGTTTGAGTTAAAAGTGATTTGCCTGGTCATAACTTAATATACCTATTGTAACATAACATACCAAGTTATGACCAGGTTGATTCCTCTTAAATTGAACTTTCCTTTTATCATAAATCGATCATTTCTACGATTTCAGAATTATTCTTCGGTTTAAACTTAGATTTAAAAGGACCAGTGGCGTAGGCAGAAAATATGCTCGGAGGGAGGGGGGGGGGGGGCTGAATGGGCGTAAGAAGGACAACTACTAACAAATTTCATCAAAATTATTAAAATTTGTTTTTGTAAATGTTTTTTTTTTGATTTTCCTAGCTGGCTTTTTATTTAATAAAAAAACATTTTTATATTTGTGAAAAATATGAATATTGGTGTAAATCCAAAATTTTAACATAAGACGTGCATATGTATGACTCTAACCAGCATTTTTCGGACTCGATATCTCATGATTAAAAATAAAGTAAGTGGCGTTTTGTATATTCATAATAAAGCATTCTTGTTTCTTCCCGCACTATTTTTTTTATTATAAATCATCACACTTCTTCAATAAAAAATGTTTTAATTAAAATTTTTACTTTAATTTTTTTCTTTAAAAATAAATAACTAATTGTTTTTTGTTTTTGTTGTAAAAATATTTTATTGCATTGGGTTATATTTTTGTTGATTTAAAATAGCTCCAAAAAAGGGAAAACGGAATAGACAAGTATATATGAGAAAATACTATAAAATATTATTATTTTTACTCGTTTTCCTATAAAATTGCATCATAAATCAATCAATAACTAAAACGATATGCGTCCGAAACCTTAATCTCTAGATAAAAGAGGACTTTTAGAAGGAAACGTTTCCTACAAGACCTTTGTAATCTAAGCAGAATACATTATTTAAATTAAGAGTCCAAGCGTGAGATGAAAAATTAGGTTGCAATTAGACTTTTAGACCCCGAAGCACCTTGGCTGGGGGGGGCAGCCCCCTAAATACGCACCACTGAAAGGACTTTATAAAATTGGCCCTAAGGAATGCCACAAGTTTAAATTGATTAAATTGTATTTTAGGTATTACTAAAAAATAAATATGCAGGGTAAATTAAAAAATATGAATAAAAATGCGTTTTGTAAGTTTGCTTCTCATAAACGTATCAGTATTACTAAGTATACGATTATGATTTAGATAAATCATAAACATCTAGTCTTGTATTTTTAGTAAATTATTTTAGTCTATAGTTAATTTATTTATTTATTATTTGTTTAAAAATATCAAAACTTATTTTTATATTTAGTAGGTATTGATTAAGATGTTATTGGGACATGGATCAGACTTATACCTGTTTTGCTTTTTTTATAAATATTTCACAAAATCAAAAGATCTACCGATAATTTAGGAGGATTGGCAACATTTCCTGCAACTCTCTTACCACCTTCGGTACCTACTAATCCACGCGCCACCGTGTAATGTGCTCGATTGTGGCTCGGTCTCGAATTTTCTGTGGCAGCTCCTTTCTGACGAACGCGTAAAATCATCGACTTCGAAAATATTCGTAATGACAACAAAACAGATATACATCTGAAATATTTAAATGAATTATACCAATCTCCTAAAAAATATATTTTAGTATACTTAGAAAAATGTACAGTGTTTCATATCTTTAGGCCGAAGCATTTTATAATTTAAAAAATCTGTTCTAAAACCTGCTTTCTCTTGTACAGCCCTTATAATTTTTTGGCATTCGTTATTAAAGAAAAAGTATTCACCATAATTTATCCATTATACAGAGTCATTTCTAATAATACTTATGTTTTAACTGTAAATTGAAGTCGTTATGTCAAACAAATTTTTTAAATAACTTTTTTTCAAAAACTCCAAAATTAGAATCTGATATAAAAATAACCATTTATTTAGGGTGACAGGGCAGTTTTGTGTGTTATACTAACAATGGGGGTTGAAAGAATTATGACGCAGCGTATAGCAATAAGGAAGGGTCAAAATACGTGAATTTTGAATAGGTACCTAACTTATTTTATGGATATCTTCTAAAAAAAGAGGGCGAATCAAGATTCTAGCAGTTTTTTTAACAATTTATGGTTGTGCATATCAATATTATAACTTCTTGGAAATATATAGGGTGCTACCAATTCGTTTGCGTACAAGGGGATCTCGAAAACGGTAAGAGATGCGAAAATTGTTAAACTGAGGCAAAGTTGAATATTTTGGAGGGTGATAATTTAGTAAAAATATTGTAAATATTCGGATTATCTTTGGAGATATCCGATAAAAACCTAAATTTTTGGTTTTTTATTTTTTATGTGACAATTTTTAACTTAAGGCAAAACAACAAATGTTGTTTTATCGTATTTTAGAAGATGGCGTTATTCATTTCCAAATATGACGTTTGGGTCTTGGAGGATACCACCGTCAAGTCATTTTTTTTTAAATAAGGACCTTTAGAAATATAAAACAATTTAAAGGTTTTCTAAATTTCAACCTTGTGTCATCAAATAACACATTTCAAATTATCTCTTTATATCATTACGGTCCAGAACATTTAGAGCCCAACGAAAAAGGGTTTTATTGACTGATATATTTTCTTTGAAATTGAACCGTAGAAAACCATATATACATACAATATATTGCTAATACCATAATTCAATGATGACACCACTGTAGGCAGATGATCAGGGTCCGTTGAGTTTGCGCAGCTCGGAAATTTGCTTCTTGATGTAAACATTTGACAGGACCGACTTTCAAAATATTTTTATAAGCTTTTATTTAAATTCACCCGTTTAGTTCGGGTGTGTACAGTTTATGGTCAAATAAAACTAAGTAACCAATATTTTACACACCTAAAATACCTTATTCCTGGTATTGAATCGCGATTCGTGCAAAAAAGGATCATGCACTTTTTCTACCCATCTTAAGACACAAGTCGCTAACATTAACAAAATGTCTGGTAAAGTTTTATACCTAAATTCGCGCCCAAAATTTAAAAATAATATCCACAATCACACACGGAACATCTGAACGAACACAAACGTAAAAAAAGATGGAATAAACGACTAACAACTTACACACTAACAAAAAAAAATATCTAAAGTAAAGTTTTATAAATATTAGCACCCAAAACTTCGAAATTATAACCACACACGAAGGAACGAAACAAAAGATATCGACGAATAAGAATACAAACAACGGCGAGTCGGTTCTGTTTACGTTCTCTTAGATATCGTGTCGGTTGCCTAATTTTTTCCCTACTGCGCAGGCACCATGCACGAGCCCAAACTCAGGTTATTATTTTGAATCGCACGATGGGTGTCTTCTTGCGTCGTGCGGCTGCTTGTATTGACAATAAAGTGTATGTATTATATATGTGCTTAGAAGTTCCTAAAACGGCATTTGAAATTCCAGGTCCGCATTTAAAAAATTTGACATACTGTAGTATCCAAACAATTGGAAATTAATAACGCCATCTTGTCTAACATATAAAATGTCTATATAAAAATGTTTTTGTTTTTTTCTCAAGTCATAAATTAAGGAGCAAAGAATTAGGGACCATAACTGAAAATTTCGGTTTTTTCGGATATCTCCGAAGGTAATATTAACAATTTTTTTACAGCAATATTTAGCCCTAAAATAGACAATTTTGCTGAACCTTCTTCGTATTTCTTATCGTTTTCGAAATCCCCATTGTACGCACACGAATTTGTATAACTCTGTGTATAGTTAGTCAGTTACATTTTTTTAAATAAATAGTTAATAACAAAATTGTTAACATTATGCATGTCATACTATATTATTAGAAGGAGTGTAACTTAATATATATGTATGTACCCTTACAAAACATTTTTCCATCAAAAATCCAATTTACTATAACTAATTAGTGTTAATTATGTAATTCCAATTGTTTTTCTACCTTCAGGGAAGTAAGCAATCGAATCTCCCTAATGGTAAAGTGGGGTAAATCAGACAAATTTGTTTCTTTAGGGGAAATTCTTAGTAAATTTGAACCTAGTTTTTTAGGGGTATTTTGGGGCTGATTTTTTTAAAATGTCTTTGGTTTGGCAATTATTTAATTTAATATAAAGGGTATCCCGAAATTAGCGTGCAATAATTTTAGGGCGTAAAGTACATAGAGAAATATGACAAAAATGTCCCACAAACATACCCCCAGAAATGCTTCTTTAGGGGGCTAGAGACCCTCAAAGAATGTCGAAGGAAAAATCCTTAAATACGTTATTTTTAAAATTAATTTACTCGAAAACGGTGCTTCCTATCGAAATAAAACAAGAGTATCTTTTTTTAAGAACATTCTCTAGACTTTCATAAAATATCATTTAAAATTAAAAAATCTTAGAAATAAAAATAATAGGATAATATTTGCCGTAAGCCCCACTCCGTGCGACGCCACTAGAAGAAATATGTTTACTTTAAATTCACTGTAATTTACTAACTATCGGTAACTTATCGGTTGTAAGGCATGTGCCAATTTTCATGTCATTATGTGAAACGGTTTCCATGCTATTACAAAAATACTTTCCCCTCGACCCTCATTGAGGTGCTCTAGCCCTCGAAAGAAAAATTTCTGGGGGTATGTTTAGAGAACATTTTTATCATATTTTTTTATGGACTTTACGCCCTAGAAATATTGCACGCTAATTTCAAGACACCCGGTAGATGTATTATCGTTTCAATAAAATAATTGCCAAAGCAATAAAATTATGACTGAATACACTAATAAAAATAGCTGAGTGCTGAATTTATTAAACTTATAATATGTATTTATTAATATATTAATATAATAAAAATTGACATTTTTCAGATTAAGATTTTTTTTACGAAGAATATAAATTACAAAGCTGTCATTTTTCCACTTTACCCTAAAGTGTCATATCTCTATTTTTAGCTCTTTGTACTTATGTAGGAAAATTTTGTATATTTTGTATATTTATTAAATGTTTTTATGTTTTTTACTTCTTTACATTAATTTATTTTTATATTTAATAAAGTAAGCTCGAAGTTAAAAATGTTTTTGTTTTCCATGCATCCTTACTTATGCATAGCCCTACAGAGGGACAAGTAAAAGGGGTAACTTTCCTTCATTTTATGACTCAGTAACGCAACTAGACACCTATATTGGGGTGGGAATAAGCCTCGTGTAGAAATACTATACAATCTTACTACACCTCCTGTAGATGTCTTCTAAAAAAAACTCGTTAATATGACGTTAGTTTTTAGTCAGTTCAAAAGTCAACTGGGCTTTAAAAGTGACGTCATAATGACGGCAAAACTGATGACGTCACTAGAGCGTCATTTATTGATGTGATAATGTTAATTTATCGTCACTATTAATAATTTTATTATAACGGTTTAAGCTGTATAGTTAATAGTTAATAAACGTTAGCAACCAAGATGGTTGAAAAAGAGTTTAATTTCGTCAAACCCATCCCCAGATATAATATAATATAATAAAGATAATAATAGTCTATTACTTTAAAAATGTCAGAAAAATTACGTTATATTAACGTAAAACTCATGTCGTCTAGATTAGATGACGTAAATAATGACGAAATCACGTAATTTTTTGATAATATGTAGTCAAAGATCTAAATATCCCAAAAATGACGTGATTTAGACGTCGGTGTGCTGCTTGGGAAGATCGACCGCCTTATAATCCAGATCCTCCAAAAGTCGACTAGGTAATTTTTGGATATAAGAAACTCTGGAAGCCTTTGTTAAGTAAATGTAATCTTAGAATAAGACCAGGTAAGAGTTAAAAGCATGCGACTCGTCGGGTGTGAGCATGGCTCATCCAGTTATGCGTCATACACCTAGCTAGCCAGTATAAATGGAATACGTAAGAATTAAACGCATGACTCCACCCACTAGTTATGCGTCACTGCGTCTATCTAGTATAAATAGAGCTGTAGTAACCATATTTATTTAGTATACACCTGAAGACGACTGAAGATACTTACCAGCTGAAACAGTGTGATTCAAAACAAATAAAGATAATGCAAGTCCAAAATTCTACTGCGTTTAATCATAATTAGTATTTATTAAGTCTGGAAATCGGTTTAAAATCAGAGAAGAATTTAAAACACTTCTTAAATAAATATATCATACAAAGAAATCGATATAAATCAAAGAAGAAATCGCGCTTTCTGCCCCTAGCCTGCTATAGCCTAGTAAGCGGCACAATGCTTATCGAACCCTTTAATCCATTCGCCTTCCTTGGTGCGGCTATTTTTATTTAATAATATATTTTAAATAATAATTAAAGTAAAGTAGAATTTTTATTTTTTAAAGAATTTAAATCGAAATAAAATCTCGTCCTAAAATATTTTAATAATAAGCTTCCTTTATTGCCCAGGCAGGTGTGGATCCACAACTTCGTTTGGAGGGCGAGAGGTCATTTTTACAAAAACCTTTTTTTTATCCATTTAATTTTCTAGGCAGAACAAAGGAAAAACGCCACAGGCGAGAATTTGTTGGGTGCCACGCCCAAACCCCTTTTTTTTGCTATCAATAATTTTTTCAAAATAAAAAAATATACTTATATATTTTTTAACAGATTGCTTGTAGTAACTTTGACAAAAAGATACTAATTTCATTAAAAACAGATTTTAAAAATAAAGAAGAAATTTTGTCATGACCCCCCCCCCCCCTGGATCCGCGCTTACTTCGAGGCGTGGATTGAACGAAACCCATCAGCAAATGTGTCGTTGAGGGCTTCGTTATAGTTCTCGCAAAATAATAATATTAGTATTATTTTTTTAAATATATAATTTAAAATAATTTTTATTTCTATTATAATGCGACAAACGTCTGCCGCAATTTGTAAGGATTTGTTTACGATTATTTTTGATTTACATACAGTAATAAATACATCTGTCGATCGGCTTAGATTCTATAAAGTATTTTTTTGTAATAAATAAGTTAAGCAGCATATCAGTTTTGCAAAGGAAGTATTTTGTCTTAAACTTTATTTGAATAAGTATAGTGTCGCTTAGGATAGAGCGCGGGGCCCCTCTGAACGCGGGACCCTAGATCCGAGCCCACCGGGCCTATTGGGAAAATAGGCTTTGGTTGGATCCTTGAACGAGTTTAAAAAAATTATGTATATATTTCTTGACAAAATGGTGACGGTCGCTTTCGACAGGTGCGGAGCAGCTGCTAGTTATAAAATAGTTGTTGTTTTCCTTCGACCACCTATAAAAATGAGAAGAAAAGCACGGTTAACTTGGTAAAGAAAGCGCCGTATATCACATGTGTGTTGAAAAGAAATATTTCAACGCAAGTGTTGAAATATCAAGGCATACTATATAATTTATACAGATGGTGCCAATTTGACAGACTACCTATTTATTAAAAATAACAAATTTTAGAAAGCAGTAATTGTAAAGTGCTTAACTTATTTATCATGTATTTATCGAGTGATTCAGAATTAGAGGGTGAAAATACGCCATCTGAAATTAAAGAATGTGCTAATAAAATCTATTACCAGAAAAACAAATCGCGTGGTCGTAGGAAAAAATATTGTACCTATATTGCTCGTGTGAAAGTGATTATTTTAAAACTCGGAAAATTTCCGCACTTGGCTGACGCCTCGTGCTAAACATCTCCTCGTTTGAAAAGTATCACTTGTTATGTAATACACTATTTTAAACGGTCCTATTTAATTCTTTGATAAAGATGTAATCTTTCGTCTCCTTTTCGTTGGCGTATCCGGTATGAATTGAATTCTAAAAAATATATTGTAAGTCGTAATTTAAAAGTATTTTTCCAAATATCATAGTTTTTCTGAAAAGTGTAATAACTCCGAGCAAACAGTATAGTGATGAGATAAGTCATCACAAACAAATAGTGCATTTTCACCACATGGCGCATATTATATCTGTGTCTGACGATGGCAATTTTTTATATACAAAATATTATAAAAACGAATTTCATGAAAATTAAGTGGTGCGGCGTCAGTGGAAATTTTTAAGATAACATCGGGGCATCGTTTGTAATTTTAATTTAAGATATGAAATTAACATAAATAGCCGCAATATTTCTTTTTTTTTATGATAAAACACCTGCACTGTAGGAAAAATCCTTTAAGGCGCTCTGGGAGCGGTGCGAGTGCGAAAAAGCGATTAACGTTGGTCTTGAAACGTTGAAGATTGTATTCATTGGGAAACACGACCTCAGGAAGATCATTCCACAAAGATGACGTTCTCCAGATGAAAGAATTCTTGAACAATGTAGTTCGAGGAGTAGGTACTAAGCTGAACAACATATGGATGAGCGGCAGTGTTTCGCCGTGTATTTCTGTTTTGCATTGCTCTAGGTGGAATCAAGTGGGCAATGTCAGTCGAACACCTGCCATGGAAATATCTGTAAAAGAGAGCCAAATCACCAACCTGTCTTCGATGCTCCAGGCTATCGAGGGTCTTGGTCAGCTCGGGGTCGCCGATCAGACGAACGGCTCTCCTTTGAATGGAATCCAGTAGCCGAAGGGTATGCTTGGGTGCAGAGCTCCAGACATGAGAGCAATATTCCAATGATTGTCGAATCTGGGCTTTGTAGAGTCGTGTCAAAAGTTGATGAGGTGTGTACAACCTTTTGGTGCGAAAAGTACACCAAGTTTCTGTGCAGCTGCCTTGGCAATTGCGGCAACGTGATCATGCCAAGACATATTACCTCCCAGATTGACCCCCAGCAAATTAATAGACGGTGCCAGGGGAATTGCGTGTCCTGCCATGACTATATCCGGTTCTGCAATGTTAACCTTTTTCGAGAACACTGCTGCTTGGGTTTTCTTAGCATTAAATTCGACTTGGTTACTGTCACCCCAAGCCAAGATTTCTTCCAGGTCATTGTTGAGGCGCAATACTTCATGCTGCCTGCGAAGATGTGCGTCGGCAGCGGATGTTTGGGGAGTCAAGGTAAAAGATGAGACAAGTGTGCTATCATCAGCAAAGCTATAAATTGGATTTTGGGTTTTTACTAGAAGGTCGTTAATATACAGTAAAAAGAGGGTAGGCGACAATATGGACCCTTGAGGAACACCGGCATTGATGGTGAAGGTGTCTGAGAGAAACCCGTCAATTGCCACTTGCAGAGAACGGTTCTTAAGGAAGCTGGTTAACCATAAACAAAATCCATTAGGCATACCGTAGGATCGCAATTTACTTAGAAGCCCATCGTGCCAAACACGATCAAAAGCCCTAGAGATGTCCAGTGCAACAGCCCGGGATTCCCCATGATGTTCGATGGTGTTGCTCCAAAGATGGGTGACATATGCCAGAAGGTCACCTGTTGATCTGGACTTACGAAAACCGTATTGATGGTCGCTGATAATGTTAAGCCCTTCCAGATACTTTAGGAGTTGTTGGTTAATAGCTTTCTCCATTACTTTTGAAATTACTGAAAGCAATGCGACGGGTCGGTAGTTACTTGGCAGGGTCTTTTTACCTTTCTTTGGAATGGACTGGACACGCGCCGACTTCCAGCAGGATGGAAATATTCCTTTTTTGTAGGATAAGTTGAAAAGTCTACAAAATACTGGTGTAAGTTCATCGGCGCATGTCTTGAGAACAATGATAGGAATTTCGTCTGGACCAGAAGCTTTATTGACGTCGAGTCCTTTAAGAATCCGTTTAACAAGACGCTGACGGAACACGATTTCAGACATTTGCGATTGAACTGAGGGAATGTTGGGTGGTGGTTTTCCCTGAAAGTCTACAGTGGAATGCGATAAAAAAAAACAGTTCAGCAAGTAGGTTTGCTTCATCCCCGGCTGTGGTTGCTATTGTGCCGTCTATTTTTATATTCTGCAGGGCGGGCAAATGATATAATTTGAACCTGTATTTTAATTAAAATTTTAAAATAAATTTTTATTTTTTTTTTAAATAAGGTATCATCCGCCAAACTAGAAGTTCGTCCATTAGTAAAATTTTTGTATTAAATTTTCAATTAGACAAGCCAGGAAACGATTCCTAGTTTCACGGTGGTATATAGGAGGCTCTTTCGCCTGGAATGGCTGTGCTAGAGGGCAACCGAAGAAAATTACATATTCGAGGTTTTGTAAATACGATCATGAATACTGGACGGTCTCCAACTTTATAACCTGCGAGTAAAAAATGTCTTCCTCGAGGATCTCAATAGAGCGTCTCATAGGATTTTTTAAAAACAAAAAAATACTTATGAACTCCCTAGCGACACCAATAAAAACTGTAAGGTAAGGTGGGGTAAATGCGCCCAGAAATTTTAATAGTGTAACTTTCTAGTAATATTAACAAATGGTTTATAATAGGGGCGATTGGAGATTTGGTAAGTAAGGACTCTTAAGGGTTGTAGTTAATACTAATCTGAAAAATTCTGAATATTGTGCTTTATTGAAAAGTAATTAATTTATTTTTTTTTATTTGCGAGTGATTGCATTTTCCCTGCGGCAACGGGAAAATGCAATCGGGTATAAAAATACTCATTTAGAATTAGTAAAATATAGTCGGGAAAGAGGAATACACTTTGAAGCATGTTTATAAATAAAAAAAAAATTGCACCAACGTTAATTATTTATTTCAAAAGAAATTGCAGAGCTATATAACTATTTTTATACATGAAAAAATAATACTGCTTATTCTATTTCGGAAATTAAGCCTGTTAAAAGCAAAATAAAAAAATGAAAAGTTCTTTTTGTTTTTGTAGGCGATTTCAAACTATAAATAATTATAAAAATGCAAATAAGCAAACATAATAAGTCATAATAAGCATAATAAGTCACGAAATTTACTTAAAAATATAATGTCCGCGTCTAATTATTTTGGGGTTACTCAGATATTCTAGAATCTCATTTTTGTATATTATCGACTTATCTTCTTTATCAGGAAAAACAAAGCAATTTTCTGGATATTTTTTGCCAACAGCCGACTTCATAAACGAGCATTCATAAACCTCAATATTTAAATCGATTACCTCTGTGATTACTGCCACAAAAGTTTGTTCACATTTTCTTGATTTTAGCAGAACTCTTAGATAACTTCCTACTTCAATTTTCTCGCACCTGACCTCTTTCTCAATGTCATCTATGATCGTCGTTTTTAACTTACTAAGCGGAATATTGTCTGAAATATCTGATTCTGGATCTATATCATCATCTGTGTCAATGTAGTGTGGTTCCTCATAATCTGAAACGTCGGAACTTGAATATTCATATTTTCTTTTTTTTTTCTTCTCTTTTATGTTCAGTCCACTAGTACTTGCAATATTCATGTCTTTATCCTCTGAATTTGGTTTCTTTATTTTCTTTTGTTTGTCCTCAAGAATTTCTTGCACTTGCTTAGATGTTATTACTTCCGCACGTGCAGCAACTTTTTTTCGAGGATTAATAATTTGTAGTTGGTCGACATTTCGATTGGACCGTATTGTTTCTAATAAAAGTTCTTGGAAGGTAGATACTTTTAAGGTAGCAATATCTTCGGGTTTTGCTTGATTTTCTGTATTACCAATTGTGAAAGCAGCAGTGACTTGTTGTTCATTTCTATTTTCGGTAGTGGTAGTTTCGGCTTGCCGTTTATGTTGTTGGTATCGTAGCCAGGAGTCGCGATCATACTTATCAGAGCTAACAACTTTTCTGTTAAACGGAATGATCCCCCCCTTTTTAAATCCATTTTTAATGACATCACTGTTAACAGCGATCCATATTTTTCCAAACAATACAGCAAATTCTTTCTTTGAAAGACGTTTTCCGGGATGTTTTCGCTGCCAAGAACACAACTTCTCGTCCCACGCTACCTTAACAGATTTAAAAACGGATAAATCTAGTGGCTGCAACAGATGGCTTGTATGAGCCGGCAACTTTAGAATGTGTATATTTTGTGTTTTTGCAAGAGCAATAACATCATTAGTGACATGTGTAGCATGGCCATCATATATCAACAAGACGGGTCTTTCCTGAGGTAATGCCGGTATCAGATTGTTTCTCAAGAAATTTAAAAATATTTCAGAGTTAATCCAGCCGTTTTTACTTGCAGCAAAAGTCATACCTGAACACTCATTTTCCCGAGTCTCGGGCAACCAATTACTCCATAGATTAAGCCCTTTAAAAATCACAAGCGGTGGTGCTTTGTCCCCTATTGCATTAACTGCTACCAAGCAAGTAAGATTCTCTTTACCACTTCCCCCAGTGGTCCGTGATGATGGTTTACCCTTTTCACCAACAACTTTAGTTTTACTTGGATCTGTGCACATGCTAGTCTCGTCAAGATTCCAGATGAGATGAGGCTTACCAAGTAAATCCAGGCTTGTAAGTAACGACCACAGTAAATCAAAGTACTCGCTAATAATGAAGGGATCAGTCTGTTTTTTTCGTACGTACTCAACAGACTGAGGCTTTTTTACTGATAAATGATGGCGAGTTCTAAATAAAATAAACCAATCCTTGCCAGGGCGACCATTCTTGAATGGACTTTGAATTTTATTCTTGTTAACATATTGTTGAATAACATCTAAGAGTTCTTTTCTTGACATGCCAAATCCGCTTTTTTCTAATGACTTTAAATACTCGACAAGCATGTCCTCGTCCTCTTGTTTTAGAGCTGTAGGGCGGCCTCCAGTCTGACTTTTTTTACCACGTCGACCAGATACATAGCTCTGTAGTGTGCTGTACGGGATCGAGTATTGGTCTGAGGCCATTCTTACACCTCTTATACCGGCTTTCACGTCACGAATGGCTGCTTCTAGTTGTTCTTTACTGTATCCTGTCCCTCTTTGGGTTTTTCGTATATAATTTCGAACCATCTGTAATAAGAATAAATTATTTATTTCAAGAAACTTATCGGGAAAGTGCAATATTTTGATTACACTTTACCGTTAATTTGTGATTGCACTTTCCCCATCCGAGATTTTAATGGGGTAAGTGCAATCATGCCAATAACCACGTAGTTAGTAAAACTATTGGTCCTGTGCTAATAAAACCGCAAATTAACAGTAACGATAGTCCATAATTACAACACAAATGGTTACTTACATTAATAATTTTCCAATGCCGAATAAATACGTCCACAGCGCTGGGCAAAAACAAGCTCGGTTTTCAGGTTAAAACAAAACATGCGTCCTCGCGGTCAACAACTGTAGCTGAGACGGTTTACATTTATGTCGAGTTATTAATATGATGAAGCTCTACTAGATGGCGTTACTAGTTCTGTCTGAATCTTTACTATTGAATAAATAGCTGAAATGATTGCATTTGCCCCAAAAATGCATTTACCCCACCTTACCTTATATGATTGCTGATTTGTTGATTGCAGTGGTGCAACCAAGGGGAGGGTGCCGGGCTGCAGAAAAGACATCCCCCCCCCTTCCTGAGTCATAGAAAATTATTTTAATTATCTTTAAAAAAATTCTGCTTTGGTATGCCTACTTCAATATAAAAATTAATTATGTGATTGTTCTTTAATTTATTTATTTTATATTTTTCCTGAAAATTGAAATAACTTCTTAAATTTCGTTATCATTTCGCGGTTTTTCTATTAAATTTTCTGAATTATCTCTCGAAGTGCCTTTATATATTTTTTATTAAATAATTACCAATTAATCTAAATTTTGGCTTAAAAATATCAGAAAGTACAAACACAGATAATTGTATTTTTTGTTCCTTTATACACTACCAATCAACCAAAATCAAAATTTAGTGAAAAGGCCCGTTAAAACTTAAAACAAGCTCTATGATACACAATAATATATACATTAACATGATATAGTCAATTAGATACTAATTTGTATTTTTAATGTACTGAATCTTCGTAATCTGTTCAATTATTGCATGACCAACCTTAAAAATACTTTCAACAACCGCCGAACAGTTTTCCAAACCATCGATTTAAAGGAACGCGCATATTCTAATTTATTTCACAAGGAAGAGAGAACATTCTCAGGCCTAATAATAAGTTAGAAAAAGACGGACGTCAAAACGAGTCGCCTAGTAAAATCATCCCGATGGTTTTTTTACCGAAAAAAGAGATAAGCAGATACAGCTCACAGCGAATAAAAAGAGATGGCTATAGACCAATCGAATTACAAACATGGCGATTGACAACTGATATTGTGTTTTGTGGTTCGAGAAAGTGATCGTTGCGAGAAAAACCCCAAAAAACTGGATTTTCGCAAAGTGAAAAATCAGTTCCGCGTAAAATGTGCAATGTGACCTAACCGAAAAAGTGTGTTCCAAAGTTTTTCAGTTTGTTTTAATATCCGTTTTTACGTCAAATGTATTCGGATATTTTTCTCATCTCGACAAGACAATGGCGGTGCTAGAGGAGTGTTGTTTCACGACTTAGTGCTGAATTTTCTTCATACTTTTCCTGAGATAAATATGAATACTGGCATAGGGTCAGATTACGATTTTAATTCTGAGGAAAACTCGTCGAAATGGAAGGGTCTTCTGACTGCAGCCTTAAAAAAAGTAAGGATCGCCATAGGCGGCTGTGCACCTGTCAAAATTTGTTCATTTGTTCTGATTCTGGGGGGCTGGTGGGATGATGTCAGAAGTGTTTTGTTTTTTACCACAAAGCATTTTTGTCAATAATCTTACAGCCTAAATTTCAATAAGATTGTTTCGTTTTTAACGCATTTTTCATTGTAAGTATTTTAAATAAAGATGGAACTGCCCCCCCAGTGAATTTAAACTAGCTATTTTTCCCACTACAAACACAACTGTAAATCTTCAATAACAAATACTGTAAATATGGTAGTTAGCCACCCTCAAAATGGAATGCCAACTCCAAACAGTCCAAACTTAATCAATAATACATAATAATTAACTACATTACCTGCTTTATCTTTTAAGGTTCTGATATCTTATATATCAGGTGGGATGTTCCATTCCAAAGGTCCATGTGGACTAGGTTGACCTGAGAGATTCATCCGAGTAAATGTCTGTAGAGTAAATTTCTGTTTTGAGTAATTTTCTAGGTAAATAACTAATAGGTATTAATAGTAGGTACTCTCATGACACCAAAATTAATAATTTTTTCAAGAAAGATGTATTTTGGAGAGTAGATTATAAATCGAAACGCCATTGTTGTCGGAAACATGGGTTTGGTGGAAATATTCCTTGTCAAAGTGCCGTTCAGTAGAGATTAGGTTTTAAGTAATGAGTAAAGAGTATTTTATATTGCCTACTCCTTTCTGTATCGTTTTACCTTTTTTAGAGCTATATCAAGTCAAACAACCAAATGCAATAAAATTATTTTCAAATCAAAAAAAGGTTTCTATGGTTTAACCGGAAATTGTAACTTTTTAGATAGAGTTAAAAACCATTTTTCTCTAAAATGAACCGTTCTAATGTTACAGCTTGTCGAAGTCTAAAAATGCCATATTTAAAATGTCAATAAGTATCTTAAAAACAATTGAATTTAGACATAATATGACATTTTATACAAAATATATGTAAAATTTTATAGGGAATCAGAAAATAATATAATATACTTATAGGGTATTCTTTAAGAAAAGTATGTTGGATATGGCCTGACTATTTGGGACACCCTGCACAATTTAAAATAATTTTAAAATGTAGATCTAATGCCTCCTTTTAACTCTGTTTTCGGAACATATTAAATAGTTGAGTAATTTAAATGCTATAGAATCCTGTGTTGATAGTCCACCCTGTATTATATATTACAATAATTAAGAAAAAATAACTAAAGAGGCCAAGTACCATGGCGTTTGGTTTTTTCCCTGAATAACCTGTCCCCTTAATGCCAGAATAAGAAGGAATAAATTTAAAGATCTTATTTTAATTGAATCGTTCATTTCAAATACCACATAAGTCAACATTTGTCAGAAATGGTGTTTTGTCATGAAATGACTTTTCAGGGGTATCTACACGTTCTGCATAAAAATCACACAAGTCACATAAACCGTTAGAGAAATATACATACTTAAAAATCGCTTTGGTTGCCAAAACCACATAAGTCCGATATTTTATGAGAATTTGTAATTAAAAAATTTGTTCATGTAGCATTTTGTTTTTTATTTTTTTTTTTTTTTTTTAATAGCGATAACCACATAAGTCAAAAGAAATATATATTTTTTTTTGAAAAAACTACCCATTTTATAACATTTTTTTTATATACATATTATCTAGTTACCTGACTACTTTATTCACAACATAATTATTTTCTTTAGTAAAACATACTTTATGTATTAAACAGTTTTTATCTTCTCCTGAAAATTTAACTTTTTTGACTTATGTGGTTTTTGAAATGAAGGATTCAATTATATTTAAACACAAAATATATTCTTTTCATTTACTTTTTTGTGAAACTAAGATTATATCAATATTAGAACCGATCTTTTCCACTTTTCTGGGAAAGAAAAATTAAATTTGCAGAATAATGAACTAAAAGAATTGAAATTTTAACAGCTGGTCAAATAAGTGCCTGCTCGCAATGGAAATTGCTGCAATTTTGGCAAAAGCTTTTCCGAGAGATTTTCTGATGGCAACTGGGCATAGGTAATATAAAAATAGTGATAAATTTGAATAAAGAAAGAGAAATGGAAAATTTTGCAATGGTGACATAACCCATTAGAAATATGAGTTTTCCCCATCGAGAATAGAATCAAACAAGGAGGCGCTATTACCATTTAATTTCGTCTGCGAAAAACTGTATCACTGGGCGGGGCTAGGTGTCATACCAATATGGCCGATTTATAAGGGCCTGATTAAATTTATGTTGAACAATTCTAAAAATGCTTGGGTCACCTAGAAAAATATAATGAAATGAACAGCTTTGTAGTAGAAATAATGGATAATATAATAGCTAGGAAAAATTGAGAATAATTATAGAATTATCATTAATTATTGTTCCATTGCAAAGGTTCACAACCAAGGACCTTGCTCAACATGTTTTTATTCAGAACTTATAGCTATTTTGGTAAATAAACGTTAACCCATGAAATTTGACTTCATGCAACAACAGCAAAAATAAAAAATTTTGTTACACTTTTCTATGAATCATGTGACTTATCAGACGAAGACTAGTAGTTTTCAATAAAAATAATACAAATACAAAAATTATTATAAAATGTATTGGCCTAGTAAAGTAAGTAAATAAAAATGGATGTGGTATTTCGAGTTCTATCAAAACATTCGTTAAAAAAATATTTTGAACAAGGTATTAGTCTCAGATAAGTAGTCTTTGTGGATGCATTGTCC
Organism: Polydrusus cervinus; assembly: GCA_935413205.1. Classification (NCBI taxonomy): domain Eukaryota; kingdom Metazoa; phylum Arthropoda; class Insecta; order Coleoptera; family Curculionidae; genus Polydrusus; species Polydrusus cervinus. Next base: position 15,430,130 of record OW284517.1, read on the forward strand.
TTATGTCAGAGACTCTAGAGAGAAAGTACCAGCACTGGATAATTTTATGCAATTTGACAATACTTAATCTGGTGTAATCGAAAGCAAAATTAATCTAGTATATAGAAGCAATCTGGTATAATTCTCTAACATCATAAGGTAATCTAGGAATACTTTGGTAATGTTGTGAAATCAGAGGCAATCTGTATAATCAGGTGTAATCTTGGGTAATCCTGTGTAATTTTGAAAGGTGCAATTTTGCTATAAAATTACTTTACTTTAATGTTAAAAAAATAAATAAATAAATAAAATAAATGTCCTTTGTTGTCCAAAGAATACATTCTGTGTATATTTGAAACACACAACGTTTCAACTGGTAAATATCTCCAGTCATCTTCAGGTGAATAGGAGAAATATCTCGAAGCCTTTGTTAAGTAAATGGTATCTTAGAATAACAACTGGTAACAGGACATCGAACGTGTCACATTGCCAAGCCAGAGCACTGATGAGCACCCAAAATCAGAAACAAGGATGACCTCACATTTCATTTTAAGTGAGGCAAGGAATGTTAACATCAAATTAAATGCTGTCCCATCCTGAGGCCGCATGCGATGGGGCGGTGGCTCCTCCCACGCGCTGGCCGCAAAGCTACGTCGTCCCGCTTCGGACGGAACATTGTGATTTAATAACAATTAAATGCAAGTCCAAAACTCATCATTCCAGAATACATTTTTGTTTATATGAAGTAATTTAGCCTAGGTCTACTCTCTGTGCCCTTATTGTCAAATTTTAAACAATGGTTGAGTGGCACAAAGATTTTAAACACTAATTACCAGATGATTTTTTTCATAATGAAAGCAGCCTGGTTAGCTCTAATTTTTATCTACTTCACACATATTTTATTGTATGTAAATCTTTATTGACACATTGATGTCACAATCAAAGTTGTCTGGTTAGTCTTCTCTTAAACTTTTTACAACCCAACAGTACCTACATATTGCTGCCTGTTATGTTTTACTATTTATTAATGGTATTTATTTAGAATTCATTTTCTTAGGTTTTGGAGCAAGTTCATCCCTCACTAGGAGCCAGGGAAGAGGCTCTGGACTATGTGGAGAGTTTATGTCTCCGACTTTTGGGAATGTTATGTGCAAAACCTAGTCCACATACTGTACAGGTAATGTATTCAAGAAAAACTTCTAATTTTACTGTTTTTGATTTGTTATTGAACACTTTAGAATCGAATTGAATTTAACAAGCAAAGAATGACAACATTATTTACATTTGACAACAGTGGGGACATACAATATAAGATTTTCGCTACATATTATTTATATAATAATTTTAACTGTGGTTGGTATCTTTACCCTAGAAACAGTTTGTCTTATTCATAAAAAATATAAGAACTATCCTAACAACAGCTTATATAATATGCGTAACAAAAATTACATACCTCTTCCAATATCAAAATTAACTCTCACAAAAAATTCACTAATATTTGAGAGTATTATGATTTAAAATTATATTCCTTTAACTTTTCGACAAATACTAGATGATAGAACTTTCAAACGAACATTGAGAAGATATCTGGTCACTAGACCCTACTACACTCTACAGGAGTGTTATGATGATACTGTGACTTAGTTACCGGTTCATGTGTTATATTTATCTCTATATTATGTTCCTTTTATAGAATATTAATTTATGCATATTTTTGTTATTGAATTGTACACTTGGTATGCGTCTATAGAAGTTTTGATTGGTCTCCTCTTTGTATTGTATAACTTGCTTTTTATAATTTATTTAAAGTATTATAGGTATAGGCCTATTTTTATAGATAAATTTTTTTAGCTTTGTTAACGAGAATATTATTTCTTATGACAATAAAGCATATTTTAATTTGAATAGCAGTGACGGCTCGTAAGGTAGAGCCTTGACCCTACCTGACCTACCAATTAAAACTGATAATAATGTATTTTAAAGCAATGGGGAAAATTTCATTTGCACGAAGCGCTTATGGGTAAATCGGTAACATAGTTATTGCGCTTGGCGGACTGAGCTCTGCAACTGTGCAGCGATCATGTGTTAGATAAATAAAACTCACAATAAATGGCCTTGAATAATATGACGTGACATCACGTCGTGGCAAACTTCCTTCGAGTCCAGACACTGTCGGCCCAGTCAGCTCACGTGATGCGTGTTATTTAGTTGGTTGGAATTCGACGCGTCGGTGACGCTGGTGTTTGACTGTTCTTTTGTGATATTTTTAAACAATATAAATTAAAAAGTTATGAATACAATAAGCTTTTTAAAGGAAAATCCACTTCAATTTTTAGGCAAGTTCCCTATTTGTAAAGTATTAAAAAATTTGGTTTTCCAATTCTTTTTTATAACTTGTAAAGTAATATAATATTATTATTATTATTATTATTATTATTATTATTAAACCTTTTTCTTTTAACCTAGAATTTAATTTTAAAAAAAGGAAATTTTTTGGATATCTCGTCATCTAACCTCACTTTTTGTAAATTCACAGTTTTTTTAATTTGCTGCTATACCAGCATCAATTTGCCGACCTGCATTAAGTAAGTATACAGGTTGATTCCTAAGTTGATACTTCTTTTTTAGCTGTGTATAGAAGGCATTAAAATAAACAACATTTTCAAATACCTTTTTTTAAAAAACCCAAAAATAAAGTACTTACATTCATTTTTTTTCAATTTTAACAATTTATGATACAAAATTTGATACAGATATGGTATAATTTAAAATAAAAACTATTATATATTCAAAATATATCATTAAAGACGCCTAGCTAATTAAATAGCTGTATGCGTCACGAATTACACTACAAATCAAATACGGTTCTGCCTAACTTGCCCGTTTAGTATCATTAAGAAAACTTCTGCGTGTAGAGAAGAAACATCCGCACTTTTACGACACTCACAATAAATTAGCACCATAATTAGTTCTTGTTTTCAAATTTTCACCAATTTATTAAAATTAATTTGCTTCAGAAAACCATACCGCGCGGCGAATTGCCAAAATAAATAACTGACGACCGATCCGTAAAATGCATGACTAACATACAAAAAACTGAGAAAAACAATATAAAGTAAAGGGCTACGTTTTGAATACCAGGCCCGCACTTAGATTTTTTACTTCTGTAACTTGGCTAGTTTCAAGTTTTTTGAAAAAAGGTATTTGAAAATGTTGCTTATTTTAATGCCTTCCATACACAGCCAACTTAGGAATCACCCTGTATAAGCAGTTGGTAAACGATTCTGTCAAAATAATAAATTTTTATGCAACACGTTACTTTTAGCATTTTTTAACAAACTGTATGTTAATATTTTAAAGGTAACACTGTCATCCTTACATATAAACCATTTTTAATAAACATAAATTTAAAGTTAAAATTTAAACACATTTACATAACTTTTGCTCCTATCTTTTAGGATGTTGAATCGAGAGTACAAAACACTTTTCCCACACCCATTGACAAATGGGCGCTCAAAGAGGCCCAGGAAGCTTTAGAGAGGGGGAAGAAGAAATCGGTCCTTTTGTTACCGGTGGATAAAATCCACTATCTTATGCAAAAAGTAAGTTAGAAAGCATATGATGTGATGTGACCTAGCAATTTGACTTAGAATTCGACAGTCATACACGAGTAGTAACATAGAGACACCAAACCAAGAGGAACAGTCCAAAAAAATACCTTTAATGTAATGGGTGACACAAAAAGTTGCCTGTTACCCCCCAGTGTTTTCCGTAATTCTTCAAAGGTTTAAAAATTTTAGGCGGTAAATTATAAAAAGAAACTAACCATTTTTATTGGGATTTAAATTCTATACAAAAGTATCTTTACAATGATGATTTATTTTAAAAATTACCGACTAGATTTGTTTGCTTAACTGTTGTTAAAACAAAGTAAGTGGCAAGTATAGTAGGTCATGGAAGCCAAAAAATGGTTCATTTCAACCTGCTTTATAATTTAAAATCAACTTTCTTGAAAAAAATATATTTACAATTAATTAGTATATTGAAGTCGTCAACGTCAATGCCGTCAACACATTATCGCGATGAATGCACGTATACAACCATACTGTCTCTTTTAAATATTAAATAAATCGTTTATAGGCCTATGTACCAATGTAAAGTTGTATAGCTTTTCGCTTAGCAATACAACCTGTTTTAAAAGCGATTGTTTCATTTATTTTATTCCATCCCAAAACCGGTCATTTTCAGGACCCTCAAGAGGAGCAATAGGTAGCCGCACATTGCGTAGTTGATCGCCTGGTTTATTTTCTTCATTGTAGAATAGCTCCCGGTGCACGTGAGCCCCTTACCACATTAATCCGAGAGGTGACGCCCGTCCTGCAGTTGCATATATCGAGTCACGAGTAAGCGACGTGAGCCAAAAAGATATTAAATTAAAACGCCACTACAGTTAATATAAGATTTACATTCTTATTACCATTTTATCTCCATCGTCAACTTTGCTTTTTTTAAATATTCGAGATATTTTATTTTATTATTTTTAAATGCATCTCCTCCTTTATAATTCAATAACGTAAACTACTGTGGTCGGTATAGTGCCATGTTTAATATTGACTTGATCCACAAAATGATGTGAAATGCTCAAACTCTGTATCCCACTTTAATCCTTCATCTGGAGCACAAATTTTATTTATACAATAAGCAATATATAGCTTTTTTCGCACTCGCACCGCTCCCAGAGCGCCTTAAAGGATTTTTCCTACAGTGCAGGTGTTTTATCATAAAAAAAAAAAAAAAAAAAAAAAAAAATGGTTTTACTTTTACATATGTTTGCCACGGTGAACGGATTCGAGATCACTTTCCGAACGCTAAGATTAGTGTTCCTTGTTATCCCACTCACCTTATCCGTACGGACAATTTCACTCAACTTCCTTTTGCTTTTTAGGAATTGCTATTGTACAAAGTCGATTCGTCAGTATCGCTTTTTCTAGTCGCCGTTTTGGAATACATCTCGGCCGATATTTTGAAGCTAGTCGGGAACTACGCCAAGAACATCAAGCACGTCGAGATTACCTATCAGGATGTGCAGATTTCCATGAAGGTGGACAAGGTATTGTAGTTTTTGTTTCGGTTGCTATTTTTCTTTTGCTCTTGCTAACAATATTAAATAACTTACCAGGGTATGCAGATTTGGCCTTATATTTACTGTGCTAAAATTATGATCTCTTATGAAGCCTCCCTTAATGTGGGTGAGTTATATGGCAAGTTTGTCTTGGGGGCTTGTCAATGCACAGAAAAATATAATGCTAATATGATCTTTCTAAAGTATTAGTTGTAATAAAGCTAGACAAAATGGGTTTTAACTAGAATAAAAGAGATATGCTGTCTATTTTTTAAATAATAATTATTGAACCATTGTATCCAACCACCAAAGATCTTTAATATGCTTTTGGTTACCAATCGGTCACTTGACATGTTCTAAACCAATGAGCGGCGGCGTATTTCCCCCGAGGACGCATGGCCGCGCGCTCCTTGCCGGAAATACGATACATTTTATTTCAATATGTTCACTATACACTAACACCAGTATTCTAAGGCGCATAAATTCTCTATCTCTCTTCCACATTTTGACGTTATATACGAAGACGCTTTTAAGGCCGGTTTACATTAGGTGCAAGTATGATCGTTTTATTTTTGATTAAGAAAATAATCCTATTATAAATGATATACTGTCTTAATTCATCTCAGTTACTTCTTTTGTAAGATAATTACAAATAAATGTTTAACTCGCCATTCTTTAAATTGATTTGGCAATGATAAGGACCGGAACTGTTTATCAGAAGAAAAAAAATTGAAAACTCTGTTTTTATCTTTTTATAAAATATAATTTTGTATTAAATTATTAAGTAACTGATTTAGAAATGACATGTCATATTCGGCAAAACGCGTTTGGTTAAATAAGTTCAAAAATAACAACTTGTTAATAACGGTAAACCGATCTGTAATTTGATTATTTATATTATCAAGCAATAAAAAAAACATCATAACGCGGCTCTATTCTGGAATAAAATGCCGGGTGAGACTTGAAAGGCTAGCGCTTTCCAGGCCTCTCTTCACTTAAAATTCTCACGTGCGAGTGCGTGAAACAAACAGATGATTAAACAAAGACGCGACATTTACACATATGCAGAGACAAGTGGTCGACTTCGGCGACGAGAGTCTAGCATCCGCCCGGGCCTCACGGCACAGGTCGTCCTCTCGGTGAAGAAGTTTTTAACGCACTGCGCGTACTGGGGATATCGTTTGCAGTTTTTTTTTTAGGTTAGATATTATATTGTCGCAAATAATAAAAGTGAATAAATTACATACATTATGAATGTAATAAATTTAAGATAAGATTTGCAGTGTTGTAACGAAGAACAGCAAAATAAATCTTGTTTATATCAATTAGTCGTACGATATTAATTAAATTGTACCTGCCTTATGCGCACCTGTCTTGTTAGAAAATATTTGTTCCTTTTATAAGGACCAGCAGATTTCTACCAAGTTAACTATAACTAATACTTTAGAAGGATGTATTGGAGACTTGTCCTAATTTTAGTATAATTCTGTTTTTCAGTATTATCCATTTATCAGTATCAATTAAAAAGTTAAAGGCATTGGCCCTTATGTAAAGTCTGAGGATTTTTATTTTATTTTATGATATTAAATGAAACTGTTACTAATTTTTATTACTTGAGAATTTAATTTTTACATGTGGCGGTGACTTTTTCCAGTAATTATATTATTTTATACGATGTCCAAGTAAAGAATGGCATATCCCAATTTTTTTAAGAGCGCTCCAACCAATAACCACTTTTTTGGAAAAAATCCTACTAAACAACTACTACCTAGCAGTATTTCTCGCCGGGCATTAAGTTATATGGAACTGCACTAAACTTGTTTTTTCATTCCAAAGGTTCATTGCACGTAGGTGAAATTTCCACAAAAGCTGGCCAAAATTATTTCTAAAAGAACTTTTACTATACACAGCACAAAATTCAACTGTGCCCAAACGCTTTTTATCATGTAATTGTATGAAAGTTGGAGACAATGATGTTTCTTGGTAGAAGAGTTTTTGACTTGCATTGTCTTTATTTGTTTTAAATCACAACGTTCCAACTGGTAAGTATCTTCAGTCGTCTTCAGGTGAATACTGACACATACACATACAGAGGGCTGTTTCGTAAATAATTAATTGATGAGTATCTTCATCTTCAATTGATAATCTTTGTCGTCCCAAACCTTCCTCTCCAATAATATTTCTAAATTCTCTTATTTTCCCTTTAGCCAATAAAACGGTACATCATTTGCTATTTATTTTACTGCGATCCCATGGTGCATTCGTATGGTTTTTCGTTCTTCATGTAAAGCAAGGCATTTTTACAGTAAATTTTTTGACAATCTGCCAAGATGACAAAGTTAAATTCTTGTAGACCAAGAACTCAAATTAAAATTTGTATGTCCTTGTTTATTGATAAGCTTAACTGTAAAGAAAAATCGGAAGAAAAATAAAACACGTGTAGCTTCTCTTTAAACATGTGTTCCTAACCAAAGCAACTGATAATTATTGTATTTTTTATTTGGCACAGTAGATGGCGCTAATAGTAGCAACATAATAATGATTGATACAAATACAACAAGTTTTTTATTTAACGCTATGGTACCTGTTATATTGTGCCTGGTGCCAGGTGTTTTATTGATCACGAAACTAAATTCCAGTTCGGGAAACGTCATTATTAGCAATTTTGACCAGGGATTCGGTCATTTTTACTTGGGTGCAGTATAGAAACGATTTTGGAATGAGAGAACAAGTAAAGCTCCATAGATTTTAATGCCTCTAGGGATATGCTGTTAGGGAAGTTGTTGTTTTTGGTATTTGTACGTTGAAAGTGATACTTTCCAAACGAGGAGATATTTAGCACGAAGCGTCAGCCGAGTGCGGAAATTCTCCGAGTTTTAGAATAATCACATTCACACAAGTGATGTACACTATTTTTCCTACGACCACAAAGAATTAATAAAAAAACCTTTGATTTGTGAAAAAAATATTTCAACACTAGTGTTGAAAAAAAAATATCAACAGTAGTGTTGAAACTAGCATACTTACGATTATGTTCCACTTAATCTCTGGTTTTATAGTTTGTTAATAGGCTTTTCCTTTATTTCTGGTTTAACTTTTTAATTTTTTCATATTTTATACATCATAGGAAGAACTAATCCTGGATTGACTTCTAGATTAACCAGAATGAAAATTTTTTAATTTAATCAAGGAAAGATGCATTAAACATAAATTTAAAAAATCCACACAACAAGGAAGATTTCAATTCAAAATAATTCTATAGATTATTTAATGTTTTTATAAAAAAAAAGTCAAATACTCCTGATGGGATTTGAACCTGTGACCTTGCGATCTGTAGGCTAGAGCTCTATTCTCTATGCTGTGGCTACCCATAAGATTTGTTTTTTAATATATTACACTCCCTTAAGCGCGATTGTTTTTTTCTGGTAATAGATTTTCTAGTATATTATTAACATTTTTTATAATTTCAGATGGCGTATTTTCACACTCTAATTCTGAATTACTCGACAAATACATGATAAACAACACTTTACAATTACTGCTATCTAAAATTTGTTCTTATTAATAAATACGGGTGGTCTGTCAAATTGGCACCATATGTTTAAATTAAATATTGTGCCTTATATTTCAACACGCGTGTGATATACGGCGCTTTCTAGTCAAATTAACCGTGCTTTTTTTCTCATTTTCAGAGGTGGTCGTAGGAAAAATAATTAAATTCTTATCTATAAAATTACTGGAAAATGTCGGAAATTGTTTAGGCTAGTCAAACTAGTTGCTATAAAAACTGCTTTTTGCTTTTCACGCTGCGCCACAAGCCCACATTCATGGTACGTAGCGGTTATATTTTTTTTATATCAGTGTTTTTTTGAATCTGCATGGAAAAGATGACATATTCTACCAGAAAAGTATTTTTTCGTTATACAACATAACGTACCGCTTTTGTTTGTTTAAGTGATGAACTGTTAAAGCTACATTCGCAAAGAGTAAGACCTCTAGCGCACTTGCTTCGTTTAGATGCTCAACTATTTTGTCTCGTTATGGTGAGCCAACTTGGCTCTCTGTGGGGTCTCTTTTAGTCCGATAAGTTACAATTGTACAAAATTATTGAGCAACTAAGAGTTGCAAGTGCGCGAGGGGTCTTATTATGTAAATACAAGGATGTAATTTAAAATTTCCATTTTAATATGCCCCTTTTTTCTTATCTTTGGCGATATATTTCTACCCTGCCATGAAGGGGTACTTTTATTAATAACACAATGAAAATTGAAAATACTAGAAAATTTAAGCAAAAGCTGTCTTTACCGTTAATTCCCGGTGGATAATTAAAACACCTCATTTTTAGTCAATAATTAAATCCTGTAGAAAATGCTCTTTTCAATGACATATCGCACTTTATCATTTATTTTAACAATGGCCGCCTAGATCAAAGATTAACGAGTAGGCCATAGAAACGTTAAAATGGTTAATTTCAACTTGGTTTAATATATAAAATTGATTTCCTTGAAAAAATGTATCCGTTAGGGCTATTTTATTTACAACCTGTTTTTAAAAAAATGAAACTGAATTTTTCGATTTTTTTAAATAGCAACCCATCTTTGTTTTATTATAATAACATTCTTCATTTAATTGTTTTTTCTAACGGTGTATCATAAGTTAATAATTACTTATTAGGTAATAGTAGAAATTACCAAGAAATGTGATAGATGTCATTTCTAGACCCGTATAAGCCATGAGAATGTATGTCAAGTATGACGTGGAAAACAATTCATTCATTTTAATCTTTGTAATTTTATTTAATACCATTTCGTCGAAGATAAAAATGGCCTAAGTCCACTTTTGGCTGAAATTAATATTGTGATGCCATCTCTTGAAAAATATTCAAATCTACCACTTGCTAGTTTCTTAACTCCAGATCATAAATATTTGGCGCCAAAAATGCATTAAACGCAACTTGTCTAACTCTGTTTTATTTACAACCGAGCACGCATTTTGCCGAAGTCCTAATAGTACATAAGAATATTTAGTAAACAGATCGTGAGTTTTGTCGAAGATTTTCTGAACAAAAACGTAAGTAGATATTTTTTACATAATTATAAGTGTGTTGTTAAGTAAATAATATATAACTTTTGTTAATTTGTTACAAACTATTACTAAAATAAAGCTATTTTACTTACGCATTTTGTAAGTATGGGACTTAGGGAATTTTAAGATTTTTTTTTAGTGCAGGAATAGTTTCTATTCTTTAAAATTTCTTAAAATATACATGTTGTCCCAGAAAATTGATGGGCAATCTCTCAGGCGCGAAGAGGCTATATAAAAATATTTTATTTTATTTTTGATTAAACAGAATTTTGCCAATGTCCGAAATTATACATATAATAAAGATGCAAATGACCTAAGTCCGTTTTCTTTGTAAAAATAACCTTTTTTACGCCTAAAACAAGTACTTTACAGATTATTAAATATGATAACAAAAACGTCGAAAAAATAGTTCGTTTTTAGTTTGTTATTAATTCGGTACGTTTTTTGGCTTTCCTGGAAAATTATTATTATATTGTGACTTTTGCATCTTAGACCGACAATTTGACATTTTGGTATAATAAAAGCAGAAATATTGTTTTTGTTTTCCACGGCATACTAGACTGGTATTGACAAAACTTCTTATGGCTTATGTGGGTCTAGAAATTTCATTTATGTTGTTTCTTGTTAATGTCTACTATTACCTAATATGTAATTATTAACTTGTGATACACCGTTAGAAAGAATATTAAATGAAGAATATTATTATAATAAAACAAAGATGGGTTGCCATTTAAATAAATAGAGATATTTCGCTTTGTTTTTTTAAAAAATAGGTTGTAAATAAAATAGCCTTAACGAATACATTTTCCTCAAGCACGTTAAACTTATATTATAAAGTAGGTTAAAATAAATAATTTTAACGTTGCCATGGCCTACTCTTTACCACTTACCCTGTTTTACCATAGTTATGAACATTTTAGAAAACAGAAAAATTGATCTATGCGGCCATTTTTAAAACAAATGATGAAGTGTGATATGTCATTGGAAAGAATTTTTTTCTTAGAATTTAAACGTCGAATAAAAATAAGGGCTTTTCATTTAAAATTTAAAAGTTTACTTCACTTCCGGTTAAACCAGAAGTGGTTTCGAAGGTTTGAATTGGTGGAAAATTGGCAATTTACACACTTATTAATGTCTTACATTTTTAAATATTTACTGCTAAAATTTTGAAAAAAATTGGGCTTTGTGCCCCCCGGTATTTGCGCAATTCGCACCTTTAGTTGCAAGTCACGAAATGGGAGTTTATGAAAAGAATTAAGATATCGAGAAATTGCACACGTAAAAATAATAATACCAGGTTCTGCAGGATTACAGATTATACACAAAGGGAAATTGTGAAATATGCTGCAGATTAAATCTACAGGAATACCTCTCTCGCATAAATGGATCCAGTATTAACAATATGAATGTAGCTTTAAACAATTTTTGGTTTTACCTTCTTAAAAAACACACATTCAAATATCGAGTTGTCAAAATTCAGTGTTAGTTTTATCTTCGAATAATTTTATTTGTTCTATTCTTTGTGTTTTTCTTCTGTTTTGCTTTTCTTTCAGAAAGATCAAAGCCCCATAATACAAATAACTACAGTTATGATAGTCAGAGGCTGTGGCGTTATGCGATTAAGTAACTTTCTATTCGTAACCGTGGACACGGTGTTACTTACTCACCAATGACGTCACAGCTTCTCAACGTCACATCTTATTAATTTTCATATAATAAAAATGCACCATTATTATCTACTTATTATATCTTATAAAAAATTTCTTAAATTAGTTTTTGTCCTTTAAATTTCCCCTTTTATACACAGTGTGTCCCCTGATAAACCTAACTATGCCTGTACATTTTTTCATTTTGTATTTCAACAAGAAATTATTCATACAAAGTTTTGCTTATCCTGGAAAGTGCAGAACCATATTGACGGTCCCCAAAACAAGATTCATTTCTGAAAGTGATAAAACTTAATAAATAACCTGTCTTCCATAATTTAGTCCGTTTGCTCCCATACCTGTCTGCGACAATATTAAGTTATGCTATTTTACCTTTTGCTACCAATTGCATTTGCGACAATAATGGTAACAATTTTTCCTTCTTAAAACCCATTTATACAGGGTAATTCCCAAATTAATACTATTTTTTTTAGCTGTGTATAGAAGCATTAAAACAAACAACTTTTTCAAATACCTTTTCTCAAAAAACTCAAAAATAAGGTACTTACATTCATTTATTACACTATGGATCAAATACGGTCCTGCCTAACTTGCCCGTTGAATAACATTAAGAAAACTTCTGGGTTTAGGATGAGCCCGCAAGGGAAAGCGTTCTGCGTATAATCTCGAAGCAGCAGCCGCACTTTGACGACACTCACCCTTAATTAGTACCATATTTACTAGTTCATTGTTTTTAATTTTAAATTTTTTACGTGTCACCAATTTAAAATTAACTTGCTTTAGAAAACACACCGCAGCGGATTGCAAAATAACTGATGACTAATAAGACAAAAACAACATAAAGTATAGCAGATTACGTTTTGATGACTAGGCCCGCACTTAGATTTTCTACTTCTGTATCTCGCCTATTTTTAAGTTTTTTGAAAAAGGTATTTGAAAATGTTGTTTATTTTAATGCCTTCTATACGCAGCTAAAAAAGAAGTATCAACTTAGGAATCACCCTGTATTTATTATTGGTCATCGACTACCCTTGTTAGTCTAATTTATGTTTGCTACATATTGCCCAATTTTCGGGTACGTATTATTATTAAATTTGTTTATCATTTTGATTACATAATATGACCCTAGATTTACGTACACGTTGGGTATAATGGTACTAAGAAAGACAACTGGCCAGCAGTGACCAAGTACTCCTTCTGTCGAACGATTCAACATATAACTTAAAAAAGTGCAATAAAAGTTAGGATCTTGCTCAATTTCTACGTGTCACTTTTTTTTCAAACGAGCATTATTTTTTATATTACTAAAACCTCAAAAGACAACTGCCCAGTGGTGATCGCGCAGGATACTTCCACTGTTGAACGTAAATTTTTAAATTCAAAATATAAAACCTCTTTCAAATATAACAGTTTAATAATAAACAGCGTGGGGATTTTAAATGGAACGCTGCTTATAGCGGCTCTGGGAATAAGATTTCTCGAAAATCCAAAAATACGTCCCCAAAGATTTTTTTATGGACCTCGCTCTTGTCATTTGATAAACAATTGGGATTCCCAAAGGGGGTCGCGTCCCTATCCAACTTTTATTTCAAATTAGAGGATACCACTTGCCTCTTTTTGGATAGCTTATCGAAAAAGGATTGTGTATATATTTGTTTTTACATCTGTCAAACCATGTTTCAGAAATTTAAGGGACAATTACATTAACAATAACTTTAAAACTGTACTGTCACACAGCAATTTTGACTCATTTTCAATATTTACAATACAATGAATTTTAGTAATGGTTGTAGGTATGTCCGGGGAGACACTGTATGGTGTACAAAATAGATAATCAACAATCCTAGAAATAAATTAAAGTCCGTACAATTACTGACTGGATGCACATCACAGTTTCTGAGGTAATTTTTGATTCGAGGCATGTCGTTGATTAAATCCTATATTTTTTCTATTCTGTCATGTAATTAAACTTCAAAATGAGCGTTTCTTTTATAATGAGACATATTTTCAGAATATGGTCAAATTCATTATTTGTCAATTCCGCATTTGGCAATATCCTTCAATTAATAATAGACCTACCTTATTTTTGGTTATGATTGCGAGTTGTGACGTGTATCCAATCAGTAATTGGATAAACAATATATTTCCATTTTTGTCAGGTACGTCGATAAAGCCATGCACATTTCAATTTAAAATAATTTCGATTAGACTGACCATGGTTGTAATGTAGTATAATTATTTAGTTCTTTCATTTTTGTATATCAAGTATACAATTATGACATTAAAATGAGTAAAAAACAAGTTATTTAAAGATAAAATTTAATAAACTATTTTGGTTGCTCGATACACTGTACATAAAGAAACTTTTCTTCAAGTGACACACTTTTAATCCCTTTCTTTTTAGGTAATAGTATAAACTTTCATGCTTTTTAGACTTTTATTTTATTTCTGGTAGATCGGGCTGTGCTATTAGAACCTACATAGTTAAGCGATAGGAGTTATTTTTTTTTGTTCATGTGAAGTGCCGTAGCTAGGACACGGTAACAGGGACTCAATCGGCAAAATATTTGCATATGGAAGTCAGCGCGCTATTTGGGCAATGCGATAGTTATACCCGTATACATAGTCCATCGTCAGCTACTCGGGTATGAGAGAAATCGGTCTCAGTGAGAGATTTAGCCGAAATACGACTATGCATACGGGCGTCAGTTACGGCACTCTCCATGTCGATACACTATGCTGAAAGATCTTATTTTGGCTTGAGACCTTTGTATAAAAGCTAAAATACCCATCCACTGTAATTGCTACATATTCCTCTTAAGAAGGAGTACAAACATTATTTTCGAAAATCTGCAGTCTCACTTTTTTAACTAAGTTTTGTTATGTCAGTTAATTTTGGTATACTTACAAAAAAAACAGAAAGGTGAAGACCACTGAAGATACTTACCAGTTGAAACGTGTTTTAAAATAGTATATTACATAACAAGTGATGAAAGTGATACTTTTCAAACGAGGAGATAATTAGCACGAGGCGTCAGCCGAGTGCGGAAATACGAGTAATGTACACTATTTTTCCTACGACCACAAAGAATTATTAAAAAAGCCTTGGATTTGTAAAAAAAATATTTGTTGAAAATAAAATATCAACACTAGTGTTGAAATTGGCATACTTATATATGTTCCACTTAATATCTGGTTTCATAGTTTGTCAATAGCCTTTTCCTTTATTTGTAGTTTAACTTTTTCATATTTTATATAACATAGGGAGAACTAATCCTGGATTGACTTCGAGATTAACCAGAATGAACAATTTTAAATTTAATCAAGGAATGATGCATTAAACATAAATTTAAAAAATCCACACAACAAGAAAGGTTTCAATTCAAAATAATTCTATAAATTCTTTAATGTTTTTATTAAAAAAAAGTCAAATACTCCTGATGGAATTTGAACCTGTGACCTTGCGATCTGTAGGCTAGAGCTCTATTCTCTACGCTAACGCTATCGCTACCGATAAAGATTTTTTGTTTATTGTGTAAAACTCTTTGATTGTGTAAAACTCTCTTCAGCGCGATTTGTTTTTTCTGATAATAGATTTCCCAGTATATTATTAACATTTTTTATAATTTCAAATGGCGTATTTTCACACTCTAATTTTGAATCACACGATAAATACATGATAAATAAGTTAAACACTTTACAATTATTGCTTTCTAAAATTTGTTCTTTTTAATAAATAGGGGTTGTCTATCAAATTGGCACCATATGTTTAAGTTAAATAGTGTGCCTTGTATTACAACTCTAGAGTTGAAATATTTTTTTTCAACACGCGTGTGATATACGTTTCTCATTTGGTGGTCGTAGGAAAACAAATAAAAACGATGCAAGTCCAAAACTTTTCTATCATTCTAGTATAAATTTATGATTTCTAAGTTCTTTGCTGTATATTTTTTTAAATTTGTGTTATGAAATGACAATGAGGGTAATGTAATTTCCTTTACAATAAAATTTCAGAACTTGACAGTTCTATTTTTCATTCACTTTTACCTGTCAAGACGTGCGTAATTTATCTTACGTTATTTATATACACTTTTAGCAAAAATTGAAATAACCTAAAGAGTCGAGACTTGTAACGCATTTGCCATTTAATATTTGATCAATCAAATGTTTTTGTTTTATCCAACGGTAAATAGATAATGAAGTATTGATCTAAAAAGAAAATGGCGAATACGTCACACATTTCAGAGTTCTAATTTCTGCCTTTCATATAATTTCTTTTTCATCCTAGCTTTTCTTTCAGTTGCTTGCTGTGCATTTCAGTTTTTACATTTTTCGTTGCCTCAGACTTTCCTATCTTGTTTTAAATGTGGCACAAATCTATCGCCTATTTTTTAGTCATTAAAATGTGCACCATGATTATATTTATATTTTTTGGCACCTAAAATGGTAATGTGGTGCACCAATGCATGTTTTTGTATATTTTGATGAAAATGGTAATGCGATCTTGAAGGGTCAAGATCAGGGACTTATTCGCCATTTTGTTTTTGATTAATATGTCTTTGTTTTACTCTTTTAGTAAGGGCGCGGGGCGGGGAGGACGATTAACCTACGGTAAAGTTGATTGCTATAACATTTTATTTTGTAGATTACAAAGAAGCTACGTAAAGAAGTATTTTTTATTCAGTCATACAGGGTGTCCCAGATAAGTATGCACTCTACAGGTATCTCGTCAGCCATATAAGATACAGATATGGTTAAATTAGGAAAAAGTTGCGCCCTAATAAATTCTACAACATTGTGTTTTCAAAATTAAAATACTCCGAATCCTTCCGAGGATATTTAGAAAAACCTAATTTTCGCGATTTGTTTTTATTTTTTTGTGACTCCATTTGAAGATATATATTATTATAAAGTTTACATTGTCGTTACCATTTTTTGTTCTCTACAAGTGTAATTAGATTTGTAATCCTTCGTTTCGTTTTTTCAAAACCATCATCAACTTTGCTTTTTTAAATAGTCGGGAAATTTTATTTTATTATTTTTAAATTCCCATTCTCCTTTATAATTCAATAATGTTTCACACCTAGTATTAAAAACACGTGTCGGACTTAAAAACCCATTATCGTCGTTAAATTCCGTTAAATCCGGAAATTTTTCCTCAGTCGCGAATTGTTTAAGAAAATAATTCATGCTCTAGGGAGAATATAAGATATAAGTGAAAATTAGTAAAATAATTTAACATATAGGGTGTTTTAAATTTAAGAAAGAAGTTTGTTGTATGTGCTCTGACTATTTGGGTCACTCTGTATGATTTTAAATTGTAGATCTAAAGCATTCTTATAACTCTGTTTTTAAAAAATGTTAAAAAGTTGAGTAGTTTAGATGCTACGAAATCCTGCGTTGAGAGCGAATTACTCTGTTTATGTGCTTCTCACCACTTAAGATATTTTTCAATAATAATTCCTAAATACTTTTGAGTTTATTTCACAGATAACTTCATCATAATTTTTATGTTATTAAAATTATGATTAGAAGAATTATTAGAGAATGCTATACTGGGTCTCCCAAAAGTCCCGCATAAAATTAATATCAATTAAAGGAAAAAGATTTAGGAAAAACGCTCGGACCCGTAAATTTTTATTTTTTGACATAAACAAATATTATACAGGGTGTCTCATAGAACTGTCGTCACGTCTTTGACAATTTTTTTTAATGGAACAGCCTATATATTGTATTATTTTCTGGTTCCCCACAAAATTCTACGCTTACGTTGTAAATGTCATGTGTCTAAATTCAATAGTTTTTGAGATATTGACGTTTAAAATATGTCATTTTTTGACTTTGACAGGCTGTAACATTGGAACGGTTCATCTTAAAAAAATGGTTTTCACCTCCCTATCTTAATTTTTTATTCTCTATCCAAAGAAACCAACCTCCGATTTACCATGTTAAACCGTTGAAACCGTTTTTTTGGTTTAACATGGTATGTTAAACCGTTAAAACCGGTTTTTTGGTTTAACATGGTAAATCGATGGTTGGTTTCGTTGGATAGAGAATAAAAACCTAAGATAGTTAGGTGAAAACAATTTTTCTCTAAGATGAACCGTTCCAATGTTACAGCCTGTCAAAGTCAAAAAATGCCATATTTTAAATGTCAATATCTCAAAAACTATTGAATTTAGACACATGGCATTTACAACATAAGCGTAGAATTTTGTGGGGAATTAGAAAATAATACAATATATATAGGGTGTTCCTTTAAAAAAAATTGTCAAAGACGTGACGACAGTTCAATGAGACACCCTGTATAATATTTTTTTATGTTAAAAAATGCACAATTAAAAATAAAAATGTATGGGTCCGAGCGTTTTTCCTAGATCTTTTTCATTTAATTGATATTAATTTT
Organism: Polydrusus cervinus; assembly: GCA_935413205.1. NCBI lineage: Eukaryota > Metazoa > Arthropoda > Insecta > Coleoptera > Curculionidae > Polydrusus > Polydrusus cervinus. Next base: position 15,448,389 of record OW284517.1, read on the forward strand.
ATGCTGGACTTTTGGGAGACCCAGTATAACGAATTTTGGAAGTATTCAAGGTTAATTTTAAAAAATCAAGCTTTTTTAAATTTAAAAATCTGCCGATATACGAAAAATTGCTGTGGGAATCGATGTTTACCTTTAGAATCCCTCGTACTCCTCGCCCGTATTGTTTACTAATATATTATGAGTCGTTGAATTTCAATCTATAGAAAGACGAACTAGGAACTATTTCGGCGCGATGAACTCCAAAAATCAGTGGTTACTTCTTAACACTGTTCCGTTGTTCTTTGGATTTAGAAATTTAAAGCTCTAGTTAACTTAAAAAAAAAAAAAACTTTAGAACACAATGGCGAAAGTGTGTTTTTATTGTTGAAGTGTTAGCAGTCCTGTAAATAAAATGTTTATATTACATGCTTATATTGTTACATTTATATTTTACATAAACTCCTGGACAAACGCTACATTATAAATTTGCCATATACAGGATGAGTCTTCGCCTTTATCTTAAGAATTAGATAAATATTCGAAATACAAAAGATAAGATGAGATATACAGAGTGATTTCTAAGTTGATACTTCTGTTTTAGCTGTGTATAGAAGGCATTAAAATAAACATTTTCAAAAAGCTTTTTTCAAAAACTTAAAAATAGGCGAGATACAGAACTAAAAAATCTAAGTGCGGGCCTGGTCATCAAAATATAGCCTGCTATACTTTATGTTGTTTGTCTTATCTCTTATTAGTCATGCAATTTACGGGTCGGTGGTGAGTTATTTGGCAATACGCTGCGGTGTGTTTTCTGAAGTAAGTGAATTTTAAATTGGTGACACGTAAAAATGGTAAAATTTGAAAACAATCAACTAGTAGCTATGGTGCTAATTTACGGTGAGTGTCGTCAAAGTGCAGCTGCTGCTTCGAGATTATACGCAGAACGCTTTCCCTTGCGGGCTCATCCTACACCCAGAAGTTTTCTTAATGTTATTCAACGGGCAAGTTAGGCAGAACCGTATTTGATCCATGAATGTAAGTACTTTATTTATGAGTTTTTTGAGAAAAGGTATTTGAAAATGTTTATTTTAATGCCTCTATACACAGCTAAAAAAGAAGTATCAACTTAGAAATCACCCTGTATAGTTGGAGAGGAGTATATAACGAAACCTAATTTTTTATCACATATAGGAAAAATATGGCTGTCAAGGAATCAACCTAACATTCAATAAAAAAATAAGATTTTTTTTATTAAGAAAATTACCATTAAGTATGTGGCAAATTCATGATGTTGCGTTGCTTTAATTTTGTCCAAGAGTTTAGTTATGTATAAAAATGTATACACGTCTGACGGGCAATCCTGTAAGAGGAGGTTTACGTATGTAGGAGTAAATGAGAGAGATGTTGTCAACAAACACAAAAGAACATCAACTTTGTTTGCTGCACATAGCCCTAACTCGTTAACATAACTCCAGCTTCGAAATGCGCACTAAATCCGACAACACATTGTAGTCCATTTCATTTCGACTTGGAAGCAATACTCCCAACAAGGTGCACTCAAAGGATTCCTTGCCAGATCTGTATATATGTATATATATTAGTGAAGAGTTATTTTTTTTAAGAACTGTGAACTTTATGTGGTCTGGTTACTGACCATTATAATACAGGGTATTACTTATTAGTATGTATTTTTTAACGGGTGATTCCTTAATCAATTTTCATCAAGTTTAAAAGTTCGTATAAACTTTTTTTTCGGGTTTTATCAAGAATCTCGAAAACTGTTTTGAGATATTACACTAAATTTTAATATAGACTGTTATAATATCATATACTGGATCTCCCAAAAGTCCCGCATTAAATTAATATCAATTAAATGAAAAAGATCTAGAAAAAACGCTCGGACACGTAAATTTTTATTTTTAATTGTGCATTTTTTGACATAAACAAATATTATACAGGTCTCATAGAACTGTCGTCACGTCTTTGACAATTTTGTTTTAATGGAACAGCCTATATATTGTATTATTTTCTGGTTCCCCACAAAATACTACGCTTATGTTGTAAATGTCATGTGTCTAAATTCAATAGTTTTTGAGATATTGACGTTTAAAATATGTCATTTTTTGACTTTGACAGGCTGTAACATTGGAACGGTTCATCTTAAAGAAAAATGGTTTTCACCTCCCATCTTAATTTTTTATTCTCTATCCAAAGAAACCAACCTCCGATGTTAAACCGTTAAAACCGGTTTTTTGGTTTAACATGGTAAATCGAAGGTTGGTTTTGTTGGATAGAGAATAAAAACCTAAGATAGTTAGGTGGAAACAATTTTTCTCTAAGATGAACCGTTCCAATGTTACAGCCTGTCAAAGTCAAAAAATGCCATATTTTAAACGTCAATATCTCAAAAACTATTGAATTTAGACACATGACATTTAAAACATAAGCGTAGAATTTTGTGGGGAATCAGAAAATGATACAATATATAGGGTGTTTAATTAAAAAAAAATTGTCAAAGACGTCACGACAGTTCTATGAGACACCCTGTATAATATTTTTTTATGTCATTAAATGTACATTTAAAAATAAAAATTTACGGGTCCGAGCGTTTTTCCTAGATCTTTTTCCTTTAATTGATATTAATTTTATGCGGGACTTTTGAGTGACCCAGTATTTTGCCCCAAAAGAAATTTCAAGTCAATGGCGTAGGTATGGGCTTCGCTTCGATACAATTTTAATTGTTACATCACTGTTATTTCGAAAACAATTATTTTTAGTAATAATAACCGTTGAATTCCAAACAAAATATGCCTCTTTCATATTTCTCTTAAAACTGACCGTTTGGAAGAAAATAAGTAAAGATTAATTAATTATTACAGGGTCGGCGTTAAAAAATCATAATTAAATATGTATTTGCAAGCAATTTTGGCTATCCCTACGTTAAGTCGGAATAGTCTATTAAGTCATGTTACTCAAGGACGGGTATTTGACCCCTTTTTAAATAAAGCGAAAAGGATAAGAAATATTGATCAAAAAACGATATGGCGAATGCATCACTAGAATTCGCTCTTAAATATACAAGGTGTCCCATAACTTATGGGCCGTAGAGTAACTGGAGATTACTAGACATCAAACTAAGCCGATTAAGTCATATAAGTTTATTCGGATTGTTACTCGTTCTAGAGATACAGGGTGTTGAAAGTAAAAGTTTATTCTCGAAAATAAGCCATAATTTTAAAACTGTTTAATATATCGAATTGAAAGTTGGCAATATTATGTTTTTATGAGCAAGAAATAAGAATTTGTAGAAATTTCTAAGTTTCAAACTAGAGGGCGCTAGTTGCATACACTGGGCTTCATAAATCTATGATTTTTTTCTTACCTGTGATATTAGCTGTTTTTCAATTATAGTTTCTTAAAGAAGGGCATTTTCTGAGTCAAAAGGTGTATGTACTTTATTGATCTTAATATATTTAACGATTTTCGAGATATTGCCCTTTAAACCTTCCAAAGTATAAAAAAACATAGTTTAAATTAAATTAATATTTTAATTATAAAAAAAAAACTTATATGACTTAATCGGCTAAGTTTGATGTCTAGTATCTCCAGTTACTCTACGGCCCATAAGTTATGGGACACCCTGTATGTTATATTAACTTTTCATCTAAAAATTGGCCAAGTAATCACCCATTAAAATAAGTGCATACCATTAAGTTACACTCTGTATTATGTTTATACCAATATATTTCACTTATAAGCAGAATTATGGTATATTGAATTTTGTCCATTGTTGGAGTATTTCCCGCCAGTTTAAATTATGTAGGAAATTAAAATAGGCGAACGAACGAACATATTTGCAAAGAATCTACTCGTTCATTCATATTTTACAATATTTTCTCCAACTTTGACGCCTTTTGGGGGGGGGGGCTTTATTTTCCACCTGCCTTTCTTGCAATTTTTTTCATACTTTATTATACCTGTACTTGGTAGAATATCGACTAAACCTAACCTTAAAAACCGTAATTGTCTTTTGGCCCCTTTTCCTAATATTATTTTATCAATGTTGGAAATTTGAGGACAAAATTCAGTAACCTTAATTTTTTATAATTTTGTGTATATACCCATTTAAAAAGTATTAAAAAGCTGTATCTTTGTTCCAACTTTAAAAATGTTTCATATGAATAATGGTAAATAATTTAATCCTCATAGTCATAGTCATAGTTAGGGACAAAAGAAAAAGCAACATAAAATATTTTTTATAATAATTTTAATTAAAAACCATTGGTTACTACTATAACTAAAGCTTTGCAACGGGCTTCAAAATGTTCAATAATTAACCCCCATATTTTTTATTAGTATACAGGGTGTTATGGAATTGCCTTAGTGTATTTAAACCCGTTAATCCTGAGATGATAACTTTCAAATAAAAAAAATTTTAAATGTCGCTTTGCTTTAATAAGTGAGAAAATTCACGTTTTGTGTTTTTGATCCCGACGCCTTCACTGCCTTACCCACGTGCGTTTGTTTTAATTTTGAACTTAAAAACGGTCAGGGATTTCACAATCTCACTTTTTAGATGGTCGATTTTTAAAAAAACCTTGGAGTGTTTTTCTAGGACATCCAAGGAGTCACCCATTTAAATATTGTCACGCCCAGATTTTAGGGTGTGACGAGGGACGTAAAGGTAGCTACGGGACCTTAGCAACTTTCAGTAAAACAAAGTGAATTTGAAAACAAGTCTATTATGAAAATCAAAATGATATTTACCTGAAGGGTTTACAAATAAAATCAAAAATAATTACAAACTTGGATTTAAATCTTTAACAATAAATTGAAAATAAAATTGTACTTATATTAAAATTCGGCTCATCGCTAGCGTCTTGATGTCTTGAGGACCAGCAAGTTATTTTACAAATTTTAGACCTGAACGTGTCACGGACCCGAGCACTAGTGCCGATAGATATTTCTTCTACCAATAACGTGCCGTTTCGTCAAGTCCACAATTTTTCCCACTTTAGGGAAACAACGAACTTAGGTCGTAAACCTCATTTCTGCTGACTTCATGACTCGACAATAATTGATAGATCGGGAAGCCCGTATAACATTTCATAATTGCAACTTTATTAGATTTATTTAATAAACTTTACGCCGGTTTCATGTTGCGAGAAATGACCTGTGTTTAACGCGAATAATGATTAACATATTAAAATGGAAAATATTGATTTATGAAATAATATGATCTTATGGTTCCCTATCGTGACAATATAATAAGGCAATTTCATAACACCCGCTACTTTGCAGAAGTTTGATGGCATTCGCCCTGAATAGCATCAAATAGTAGTGGTTAAATGAAACTTAGAATTTTGAAACTACTCCTAACCACGTTTACCTGGTTCTAATACTAATACATAAATAAATTTGAGACCACCTTGTAAGCGACAACTTCATCACTCATCTAATTGGAAATAAATTGATTAATTTAAATACAAATAAAACTAAAATGTATTTAGAATAAGATTTTCCTTTTATTTTGTCAGATTCAATAAAAAAGCAAAATTTTATCTGACAGATTTGCATATTTTTCAAGTATATTCCTAACCTCACTTCTGGTAAGTGCCAGAAAACGACTTTTAAAATTTACATTGTGTAAATTTGGTTTCTTTGTAATTGATCACTATGATTGGTCATATCCTAACTAGGATGGATATGAAATAATATCCGGAAAATCTCACTTTTCCAATAACTTTAATGTAACCAAAACAGCAAATTTTCATGTGGCAGTAGAAAAAAGTTTTTTAATACTTTTTATTTTCACACATTTTTCGCACATTTTTTAACCTCATTGTTTCTAGGCTCTTATGGACATGTTCTATCAAGATGAAGGCGGAGGCAACTTAAGCGAACGGATGAGTGAAATGTTGGTGTCGGCCGCCCCGAGAACTAGTCTGACCTACGAGGAAACTGTTAGAGAACTGATCGCTTCGGAGAAGGCTTATTTAAAGGAATTGCACATGATAATTAAAGTTTTTAGGTAAAGTATACATGCTAATGTTTGAATATCTAACTAGTAGTAGTAGAGAAGAGAGGCTTGATGCTAAGCAGTCGGTATTTCACGTAAGCTTTTAATGGCCATCGATAACACACGTCATTTTTAGTAACATTTATTTTACAGAACTTAAGATTTGGTTAGGGCCGGACTAGTGTTCCTGTAATAGTTCTCAACTAGCATTTTCAAGACATGACTAAATATGAACTAAATCTGACGTCAGTGTTGGTGCAACTTTGGGTAATGCAGTTACTTAAGATGTCTAGTTAGTATTTATCGGCTAAACTACGTCGTGTAGATGTCACTGCGTTTCTTCGGATTGAGGTTGCGAATAGTCATTGACTCTTACGTCATTTAAACGTAGTAATCTGACCTTAAATACCGAGGTAATATCTGTGATGCTAAAAATAGTCACACAGATGTCGCACTATGACTCATTTCTAAAGGTCCTTGAGGTACTACATTTATCGTCGGCCGGACGTAAAAATATTACTAAGAGTAGACAGACAGTAATTTTCTTGATTTGAAGTAATAATGAGTTGAAAGTATAACACTTTCATTACCTATGCACAATTTAGGTATACTTATTTTAACTAAATCTGTCTATACGTCATTTGTGTTCGACTAATTCTTTCCTAAAACGTGCTTTAAACCCTTTTAGGTAAGGACGTGACTCCGCCATATTTTGACGGGGGCCAATTTTAGGGTTTCGTTTTCCACAAGATAATTTCGGAAAATATTAAACCAAATACTGGAAACTGCCCCTATTTGGTCTATAATAATCTACTTTTCGTATTCCGAGTGTTTAGATGCTAGTTTTATTTATGTAAGTTTTCCTTCTCCTTTATCCAAGATATTCTTTTATATTTCAATTATTTTTGCTTTAATTTGATCAATTGAGGTTCGCTTAGTTTTTAAGACTCTATATTGCCAAATATTAACCATAAAGTGCCTTGCGTTTCAATTTTAAGCGACCGAAAAATTCAAACATAAGTTTATTTTAGTAAGAGTAAGCTCTTTATATAGCAGCCATTACTTATATTTTATGAAAGAACCTACAAAATATCAGTTGGTCATATTTGTTAGGAGTCTAGTATGTTTACCCGTGCAGAAGTCAAATCAAGATATTTTTAAAACTTCCCGACATTTAGGTGCAGGATACATAACAGATATACATAAAATTTGTTACTTATAATGTGCAGAAGTCATATACTGACGTCCTTAGAACTCTTATTTTGTTCACCAAATTGGTAAAAATTCGAGTCTTCTCGACGTCAGACCGACGCGACGTAAGTTTCCAACATCAGCGTCAGGTTGAAAAGTATAACGTCGGTACGACGTAAAAATGCTATTTGGGTTAATTACCAAATAAACAATATAATTACTTGCTTTTTCATAAAAAGAACACTTCACAGATACACGCAGCCCAACAATTTATAACCAGAAAGTCTACGCACAAAATAATAGCAAAATGATCTCTAAATATATCAAATACATCAACAATACTGCACTTATTATTCAACACGTGAATAAATGGCTGCCTACTCTGTGATATTGAAAGAACGCAAAGAAGACACACGGTTTAATGAAGTACAGAAAGAGATATGCGAGGGCATAAGCGTTAGAAATAGATACACATACTAACGGCATCGATGTCAGATTCTGTAACAATATTCTCTTAACTTGTTTTAGCTGATTGAAGGGCAACAGAATGGAGTGTTCAGTGTGTATATTTGTCGTGTATAGTAAGTTATATATCCGTCCGATGAATCTAGTCAATGTTTGTAAAGAAAAGCCGTTTTCGAAATTAAGAAATTTTTAAATCACATGTTGGCCAACGCGTTTGACAAGAGAAACGTCAAAGCATTAAGAAGATACGTGAAATTTGCTATACCGCTTTACGTGCACAGTTCTGACTCTCTTATTGTAACACTTCCTATCTCCGTACAGACCTTGACGGGGAATAGCCCATTCTAACTCGTTGGTGCGTTTTGAAGAATGTTGTCGCTGAGCGCCCCAATCCATCGGAATCAGTATCAGAAGTGTCACTACACGAGACACTATTTGGACCACGGAATCTTTTGGTTCATTGTGTCCCCCAATCCATCCGGGCCGGTATCAGACATCTGTCCCTTCTTTCATAGGTCTCTGTTCGCACTGAATCCTTTCCTTGGTTTCGAGCAGCTCACTCGACAACATGCCGAAGGAAAACCTGTACGATACCGGTAGAACTATATATACTATATTAAAATTATCCTTCATCTGTAGTATTTTTTCCATTAAAAATATTCGTGTATGTGTGTGTCCTGTATATACAACAGTGGAGTGCATACGATATAGGCAAAAAAGCATTGCCTTTCCTGGGAACAATAAAAAAAACTTCAACCAAAATTATTTCTTTATATTTAAATTTTTATCCGTGTAATATCGGGCAATATTTCTGTGTATGTAGAGGATCAGGACCGAAAAGTTAATCGTATAACATTTTAGATCATTTCTAAGAACGCATTCGTTGCCAATTAATCCTAAATTCGATCGCTGTATAAGCATCCCGTATAACAATTTGAAAAGTAGAGATTTTACATTATATTAACCGCTTATGGAAAAGCAAAAGTACTGCTTTTATACGAGTGGAAGCGAGGGAGAGCCGGTAGGCAGTAAGCTAAAAAGAGAACAAATACACGTGACTCAAACCTGAGCCTCCGTCAGCCATCCGCCCGCGCTTGTAAAATGCATTGGTGCCAATCTTCCAATTTTGTCGTAGTTTTAAAAAAATACTACACGTTCTCGATATAAAACATGCCCCTATATAGTTCAGGTTAGTTAAGATCTTAATTTGTAACGTAAAATAAAAAGTACTTTTATGATGATTCAAGTTTGTTAATAAGTATCTTAAATTATAATTTACATAATAATTGACTTAGGGTTCAATCAAGTGGATGTTAGTTTTAAAATCTGAATATAAAACGAATGTGGATGAAATTTATTCATAATAATAATACATATTAGTGTTTTCGCCTTATGTTTACTTTTGCTATTAACGTCGCACGTCGCCGTCGGTTGTCGAAAAAAAATGAAGAAGTGGACATGTCCACGTACATGTAATTAAAGTAATGGCGATGTCAACTATGTTGAACATTTTTAATGTCAATTGTTTGGAAATTAAATGTTTGCCTATCCTATTCAATCGGTATGCACACCACTAATACACAACACGCCCAATGAACTAAATAAGTCCGCCGGACCAGCTATTTCACTTGCGATGCGTGAACGTTACTCCTACGCTAGGCTGCCATTGATCTACATTTTATTAACGTATCGTCTTGTTTTCATTTTTAAAGATGTTTTATCACTTTCATGTCCGGTGTTATTTCATTTTCATACCCTCAGTGCATAAAAATTCTTCGTCTTCTACTGCTACTACCTTGAATCTTAGAAACCCCCTAGAAACATTTTGAGTCCATAGAGATTCCCTTATTTTACCAGAACGTTTGAAAAAAGTTTTTCTTTATCTCCAATGATGGACAACTAGTAACTAGTAGCCAAATTTCAATTTTAGAACAGAAATATTGTCAACAAATTTAATTTTTAGGCCATGATGGCATGTGTGATAAAACAAGAAGGTTGGGCCATGTCACTACTCGGTCTGGCGGTTTAGTCAGAGCCCTGCGGCGGAGCCATGGAAAGATAGAGAAGAACTTCCCTGTCTATTTTCCTTTCTGTTTTCATTTAGCACTATGTAAGATCGCTCGAAAACCTATCGTCTTTCTTTCTCTTTTAGATCAGATTTTTTAGAAATTTCCTTTTTAAGTTATTTTCTATTTCTATGGTGTTACATGGTTCCGCTGGCTACGGTTGGGAGTGATTTACAAGTATATCCGTGAAACCTTTGGTTTATCGGGCAGATATCCCTTAAAGGCCCGCTTTGTACATAAACTTCAACTTAAGTAATACCCAGTGATGTTGTGTTGTCTTCTCTTACGTTGGCCAGCTCATTATCCAACCTGGCTTGAGTGGGCAAATAATCGATTAATTAATGCGACTGCGGAGAATACCAAACGATTAAACACATCACGGAGGAATGTCCCACAAGATCCTACAACGGAAGCCCTGAAGACTTTCTGATGGCAACCGCCGGGTCGATAGATTATATTAACCGACTTGATATTTGTTTGTAGAGATTTGAAGTTTGCTTTATTAATGTATATGTATGAATTAGCTCTAAGCTTATTGTGTCTGAATTGCCATACGATAAATAAAATCGATTAATTATTTATCAGAATCTATAGTGTGATATGAACCCTTTTTGAAAATATGTATGATAGGAAACACGACAGACATGAAACCAATACATGTAAGACCCTAGCTGATATCCTTAGGTTTTAAATTGGTATAATTAGTGACCACACTGACTGATATTTGGGGGTAGAAATGGTTATTCAAAAATGTACCTTACAATTTAATTGAGAACAACGAAGTTCATAACTGTATGTAAGTACCTGTTTAGCCCATAAAATGTGATGTTTGTTTTGTCAATTATACTTGAACTTTTTTTTTTAATACATTTTATTTATATACAGGGTGTTTTTTAATTGAGTGCCGATACTTAAGGTTGTGAATCCTTGGGTGATTTTAAGAAGAGAAGTTGATATTAACATATGTCCTAAAGCTCTTCATTTTTTTTCAACAAAATATTAATGAACCGAAGAAAAAAATTGTTTTTTTGGTTTTTATTTTTTTATGCGAACAGGGTGCATCATGCAAAAGTAAGTGTATGGACCAAATTTGCTTAAAAATAAATGAGGATTTTAAGTATAAGTTTGGTTTTTAGAAAAATCAGTGGCGTAATATTTTTTCCTTCAGTTCAAACCGTGTACGGACGTCACTGGTAAAAATTTTAAAAAATCTTTTAAGTCAAAAAATGCTCATTAATGATTAAGAGAGGTGTGTACAAAATTTCATAAAAATATCTAAGAGTGTGTGGCAAAACCCCATATCTACGCCCATGTCGGGTACACGTGTTAGCCGTGTGGCGGCGCGACCGGTAAAGTGCGGGTGACGAAGTCGGCTATCATTGGTCGGTTTTGAATTGGGCGCCTGGACCCCCACCTGGTTGACAGTTAATTTCACGGAGGTTAAAATTTTTCCACCGGTGCTTTTGCTCTGAACGAGAGAAAGACCTAGAAGCGTGGGTTCTCAGTTATCTTTTTTTTCCAAAAGAATACTAGTAAAAGCGCGAGCCTTTGGCCACTTAGTTTTGTTTTACCAAAGAAGTAAAGTCACTACGTGCCTGGTCGTTAAATTTTTCTAGGTGAGTTTTCTTAAAGTTAATTGACATATTAATATTTTTCTCATAACCATAACTTTTTATTTGTCCCCCACACGTGGCCTATCTTACTGACTACGTTAAATTTTTCTAGTACCTACAGGAGAAGTGTGAAAAACAATAAACTGAGATCTTTCCCAAACCATTTTTGTTTTCATTGGCTACCACGAACCCTACCACGAACCAAAATACCCTCGAGAAAAAATACGCCGAGTGTTCCACCGCAACTTGGCGCCCAACGTGGGGCTGGCCTATGAACAATGGTTCTAACGAACACGCCGAATCAAGGACGGGGACGCCACAGTCTCCCACACCCTCAAACATCGCCACCATTCATGGGTTTCCCAAGGGAAGAGCAAAATGCAACCAACACCACCGCCCAGCAACACACACAGGGACAAGGTAACCACGTTCAATTTAATCCTAATCGTTCTGACGGAACGCCGCAACGTACACATGGAGGAAGGTTTGGAGGTCTGGGTGTTCCAGTGCAGCTGGCCCATACACCACCTCAAGCACCACATGGTGTGCCAGTGCAGCTGGCCTATACACCACCGTACTCACCCGAGGAGTTGGCAAGACTTATTAACTTAATAGTACAATCAGTAAATCAAGTAAATTTAGGCAATAGTAATAATAATCAACAAAATGTAACAGGCACGAGTAACTCTACAACGAATAATTCGTTATTAGACGTAACAAAAGTTTTACCCCACTTTGGGGATGACGGTAGTATACATCCGGTGGAATTTTTGCACCTTTTAGAAAATATAGTAGACGTAAACACGTTACCTTATACAAAAATAGCCTTTATACTAAACAGCAGTTTCAAAAAGTCAGCCAAAACCTGGTGGGACGCTTTCTTCGACCAGTTTCTGAATTATGCGGAATTCAAGAAAGTTTTTTTAGAGAATTTTTGGGGCGCAGACCGACAGATAAAAATAAAATTAAAATTGGAAGCAGATAGGTACGAGGAAAATGGTGGACTCCTTACGGAACATTTTAATAAATATGTAAGCTTATCAAAATATTTAAACCCACCGTATACAACTACGGAGCTACTTTGCATCATAGCCCGACATTTTCCTCCAAACATATCAGCAATATTAATAGGGGTGCAAACATTAACGGGGGCACTAGAACGATTGAGACAGGCGGATAGCTATTTTGATAACAGTAATAAGAAACATATAGGATATGCAAATAACAAAAATCCTAGACCCAATTTTTCCAATGGGGCTCCTAAACCCCAATTTTCCAGGAACACAAGGCCACATATCTCTGCCTTGGAAGTGGACCTGGAAGGTTCGGAAAACTGGGAAGGCCCTCAAAACTGACCCCCAGTTTGAGGGACACGCCACAAATGCAGGGGGCGCAGGAGGTACAAGTGTTGTCCAATAATCCAAGAGAGGATTTTTTAGAAGAATGTGAGTTTAAGCATGGAATATTGGACGACTCTTTGCCTAAAATTAACGTTCGAATTTTTGACTTTTGGTTTACAGCTTTGATTGATAGCGGTAGCCAGGTTTCTGTCATTTCAGAAGAAATTTGGATACAGCTAACAGCTTTTCACCCGAAGATACCCCATATTAAATGTACGGGTATACGAGTTGTGGGTGCTTTTAAAAGTAAATTCAAAAAAGTTAATTTACAAGCTGAAATACCAATATTTATAGAAAGTCATAGGTTTTTACAAGAAGTTTTAATTATACCGGATCTCATGCATTCAGTTATTTTAGGTTGTGATTTTTTAAGGTTTTTTCAGGTTACAATAAATTTACCTGAAAAACATTTAGTAATAAAAAGCAATAAACAATTTTTTATTGTACCAGAAAAAAAATATCAGCACGGCGAGGACAATGTTCCGCCGGGCATTTGCAGCATTGTAAATAAAAACGATAAATTCTTATCGCTTCTGCAGAATAAAATTCCAAAACCGGATTTTTATTTTAAACTTTGTCAACAAATAAATTCTTTTGAATTAGTGAACAATACTGCAAATAAAATTGAATCAATTTCTATTGAACAACAACAGCATTTAAAAAAATTATTACGGAAATTCGGCAATATTTTTTCGAATATACCGGGTCGCACAAAAATGTACGAACACCGAATTAAATTATTAGATGATTCGCCGTTTTTTGTTAAACCGTATCCGATACCGGTGGCTCATCGAGAAGCTGTGCAGAAAACATTAACACAAATGTTAGAATGGGGAGTCATCGAACGTGTCTCTTCACAATATATTTCGCCTATTATGACCACCCTAAAAAAAGACGGTAGCGTGCGAATATGTCTAGACGCAAGGCGTGTAAATGAGGTAATGGTACCAGATTTCGAGTTACCTAAACCAATTGAGGAAATTGTAAGGTTGATGTCAGGAAAAAAGTTTCTCTCGAGTATAGATCTTACGCATGGTTACTGGCAGATCCCGTTGCACCAGGATGATAGAAAATATACTGGTTTTATGGTCGGTACTCAAACTTATAGGTTTTGTGTCCTCCCTTTTGGTATCAAAACGGCAGTTAGCGCTTTTAGCCGTGCCATGGACGTTATGTTTGGCGCACCTTTTCAGGATTTCTTACTTAACTACTTAGATGACTTACTGGTGATGAGCGACACTTTCGAGGACCATTTAAGTCACTTGGATCAAGTTTTTAGTCGCCTAGGGTCGGCAGGACTGACGGTGAAATTGGAAAAATGTTTTTTTTTTCAAACTGAGTTACGCTATTTAGGTTATATCGTAAATGGAGATGGGATGAAGCCAGACCCAGAGAGGATACAAGCACTACGGGACTACAAACGTCCTGAAAATGTTAAGCAACTGCAGGCATTTCTAGGTCTTTGTCAGTATGATCGGGTTTTTTCATCCAGGTTTGCGGAACTTTCGGCGCCGCTGACTTTATTACTAAGAAAAAAAGTGGCCTGGACCTGGCACGAGGAACAGGAAGCGGCCTTCCAAGATCTTAAAGCTCTTTTGCAGCAGGAAACCCTTATTTATCACCCCATTTTTAGTGAGAGTTTCTATGTGGAAACCGACGCCAGTGACGTAGGGATTGCTGCCATTCTCTATCAGCTGATCCTGGGTGAGCGTAGGGTGGTAGCCTATGCTTCGAGATTGCTGCTGGATAGGGAAAAAAGATATTTTTCTACCGAGAAGGAAATTTTAGCAGTTCTTTTTGCTTTGACAAAATGGCGTGTATATCTGTTGGGTAGTAAATTTTACTTATATACCGATAACAAGGCCATTACCTATATTGACCGTTGTCGGTTACTGTCAGATCGAATTTCACGATGGGCATTAATCTTACAGGAGTACGACTTTGAAATAAAATATATTCCGGGACGAGATAATATACCGGCCGATGCTCTTAGTCGCTATGCGGGGGGTAGGTTCCCTACACCAAAAGATAAGTGTTTCCAAATATCCACATTCATTAAATTACCCGGTGATTTTCAAAAGTTATTAAGGAACATATCAAAATTTCAGGAAGAAGACGAAAAACTCTATTCTATTAAAAAAGCGTTGCCTGAGGACCTATCACTAAAGTCTCAGTTTATTACACGTAATCACATCTTATATAAAATGGGTAGTCGTGAGGGACATTATTTAATGTGCGTCCCCCGTAAACTTGTTCCTGAATTTATTGATGTCTATCATGATGCGTTCGGACATTTTGGGGTATATAAAACATGGTTGCTATTAAAAAACGAAGTTTGGTGGAATAACATGCATCGTGAAATTAAAAAGCGTTTGAAAACCTGTGAAATTTGTCAAAAAGCAAAAATTAGTATCCTGCCTAAACCTCCTCAAATGCAAATAATACCGTTAAATAAGGACGATATCGTGGCCTCCGATATTTTAGGGCCTTTAATACGCAGCCGCGGCGGGACCATGTACCTTTTTGTAGTTGTAAATTTATTTACAAAACACGTTCGTTTGTACCCATTAAAAAAGGCGACTTCGCGTGCTATGTTAAACCGACTTACGAAAGATTATTTCCTCACAAATGGCATACCTTCGCGCATGCTCAGTGATAACGGTACGCAGTATACGTCCAAAATTTGGCGAGAGACGCTGCGTTCGCATGATATAAAATTGGTATATTCTTCGGTACGGCATCCATGCGGAAACCCAAGTGAACGCGTAATGCGCGAACTGGGCCGCCTATTAAGGACATATTGTTCTGATCAACACTCGCGTTGGGCTTGGGAAGTCGGGCATTTTGAAATCTTTTTAAATAATGTCGTGCATGAGTCGACGGGTTTTGCTGCTAACGAGCTGCAATTTGGAAATTCGGCGCCGTCGCTCTTGCCGCCAGAATATTTGCAAAATGGCACGCCCCTCTCACAAGAGGAAAAGTTAATATTGGCCGATGCCACTTTAAAAGGTAAAGCCGCGCGCCGCGCCGTACAGTTTCCCGGCCGCACGTTTGCGGATTTCCAGCCTGGCGATTTAGTTTTGCTTAAAGCAAATACCGTCTCATCAGCTATTCGAGCTGAAACGAAAAAAATGCTATTGTTGTTCGAAGGCCCTTATCGGGTCAAGAAAAAAATAAGTAATGCTACGTATGTGCTCGAGCACCGTAATAGTCCTCTGGAACGGGGTGTTTTTCATGCTTCTCATTTAAAAAAGTTTTTTATTGCTTCTACGGCCTCTACACGAAACTGAAATAAGAGACGTTTCGCGGCCTTATTCAAAGGGGGGCGAAGATGTGGCAAAACCCCATATCTACGCCCATGTCGGGTACACGTGTTAGCCGTGTGGCGGCGCGACCGGTAAAGTGCGGGTGACGAAGTCGGCTATCATTGGTCGGTTTTGAATTGGGCGCCTGGACCCCCACCTGGTTGACAGTTAATTTCACGGAGGTTAAAATTTTTCCACCGGTGCTTTTGCTCTGAACGAGAGAAAGACCTAGAAGCGTGGGTTCTCAGTTATCTTTTTTTTCCAAAAGAATACTAGTAAAAGCGCGAGCCTTTGGCCACTTAGTTTTGTTTTACCAAAGAAGTAAAGTCACTACGTGCCTGGTCGTTAAATTTTTCTAGGTGAGTTTTCTTAAAGTTAATTGACATATTAATATTTTTCTCATAACCATAACTTTTTATTTGTCCCCCACACGTGGCCTATCTTACTGACTACGTTAAATTTTTCTAGTACCTACAGGAGAAGTGTGAAAAACAATAAACTGAGATCTTTCCCAAACCATTTTTGTTTTCATTGGCTACCACGAACCCTACCACGAACCAAAATACCCTCGAGAAAAAATACGCCGAGTGTTCCACCGCAAGTGATATAATAATTATGATAAAAAGTTATATTTTTATATAAATGTTAACACCCTGTAGCTCAAAAATGAAGAGCTTTAGGAAATATGTTAATATTAACTTTTCTTCTTAAAATCACCCAAGGATTTACAACCTTAAGTATCGGCACTCAATTAAAAAACACCCTGTATATGTTTATTAATGTACATGTCTAGGTATGCTCGATAAAGAGTAACTATTCTCAAATTTTAATTAAAAGTAACAATTAAATGTTAACAATATAAAAAAAGCATTACATTCCAAATAATTACTTAATAAATGTAATCCCTTTTTAGCGCCCTGAGGATGACCTCATAGAGGTCGAAACGTTGGCTAAATACCCATTTTGAATTTCTGCATCTGTTTTACTGACCATTTCTACACCCAAATATCCTTAGGTTTACTCAATGTTTAGACTGGCCCGTTGGAAATTTTCCAGTGCCATCGAAAATTATATACACACGCACACTCAATGTTTACAAGTTCTGAAGCCCTTTAAATAAACCGATAATTTCCATTACTTAATTCTATGTTCTTTTTTCGAAAAATAGGGAAGAAATAAAAAAACTAACGCAAGATCCCAGAGACATAGAGCTAATATTCTCGAACATCATGGATATCTACGAATTGACGTATACGTTAACGGGCAGTTTAGAAGATGTTATGGAAATGGCACAGGAACAAATGCCTTATATTGGCAGCTGTTTTGAAGGTAAGCATTGTTAGAATAATGCCATAACATAAGATTTCTTCAATTGTGGGTTTTGGTAGTACAGGCGCGTCAATTTCACAAGTAGTAAACTCAGCAAAATGTTATCTAGTAAACAAAGGATTTTTAACTTGAAGTAGTTCATACTTACAGTGGAGTGGAAATTCAGAAGGAAAGAAATAAGAACACAAAGTCTTCCTCCACTATTATATTAATGAAATTCTTATGGTTTAGAAAAACTTTTTTCTCTACATGTTTCGAATGCAGAAGCATTCATCTTCAGGAGAATACATGAAAAAAAAAGAAACTGATAGATATCACCTTAACGGCGCATCAAAATTGTAAGTTCAATGAGTAGAACGGTGAGAAAAACAATAAACACGTTGTATTGTAAAAAGTAATATACAGGGTGATTCCTAAGTTGATACTTCTTTTTTGGCTGCGTATAGAAGGCATTAAAATAAACAACTTTTTCAAATACCTTTTTTTCAAAAAAAAACTCAAAAATAGGCGGGATAGAAAAATAAAAAATCTAAGTGCGGGCCTGGTCATAAAAACATGACCGCCATAGTTTCTTTTGTTTTTCTTATCTCTTACTAGTATTAGTCATACGGGTAGTCTTGAGCAATACGCTGTGTGTGTGATACGTGAAAATGGTAAAATTTAAAAACAATAAACTAATAAATATGGTGTTAATTTACTGTGAGTGTCATAAAAGTGCCGATGTTTCTTCGAGATTATACGCAGGTTTCCCTGGCGGGCTTATCCTACACCGTTTTCTTAATGTTATTCAACGGGCAAGTTAGGCAGAACCGTATTTGTGTAATAAATAAATGTAAGTACTTTATTTTTGAGTTTTTCGAAAAAAAGTATTTGATGGGCTAAAATATGGAACAAATTCATTTAAAAATCAGGTATTAATTTTTTGAAAAACGCTCGGACACGTCCGGATTTTTTGCCTCAAAAAGAAATTATACAGGGTGTGTCAAAAACTAGATGTAGCAAACATTTTTGATATTTTAAATAGAACCTTATTTTTTCAGTCGAATTTTGAATTCTACGTCAAATTCTGCGCATAAGTCATGTAGCATACCATATCCTTATCTCTAACGGATTTAGAGAAAAAGTACATCATAAAACAAAAATTATTTTATTAAGTGTTGAAAATGCAAACCATTAACTTCTTGACAATATGGCAATCTACTTAAAAACCCTTCTAAAACATTATTTTACCTGTTCACCTTTAAGTAGGTACACGTACCTTTTTTTAAAGACAAATTTCGTTTCAATGATTAAGAATAGATATATTGGAAAATATATATCTTACTAGTTTAACTTAGCATTTTGCAGTTAAATTTTTAAGAAATTTTGGATTAAATAAAATTAGGCTCGGAACGCAACCACGTTTCCAAAAAGACCTAGTCACTAACAATCTAGTAAATCTTATTAACTAAAACTACCACTTTTAACAAAAAACTTTATTTTTAATACAATTTAATAACTTTTATCTTCCTCACACTTTATTCCCTATAGTTTCTGTAATGACCAGCCTACAATTTTTTTTTTCTTGAATAATTTTTAACCTTTTCTTCCCTGGGCTTAATTCCATATTTATATTTATTTTTACAATGCAACGTGTGTATTGTTTTTCTCACCGTTCTACTCATTGAACTTACAATTTTGATGCTCCGTTAAGGTGATATCTATGAGTTTCTTCTTTTTAATTTATTCTCCTGAAGATAAATGCTTCTGCATTCGAAACATGTAGTGAAAAAAGTTGTTCTAAACCATAAGAATTTTATTAATATAATAGTGGAGGAAGACTCTGTGTTCTTATTTCTTTCCTTCTAAAGGATTTTTAGTTAATTTTTATGGTAATGGCCAACGACGAGAAAGCAAAGATAGACCCCGCATCTTATTCATAAATTTACTATTGCGCCGAGCCTACAACTCACTGTTTATAGGAGGGCGATATCATGTGTAGCAACTATGAAATCCAGGCACTGAATCGGTTATTTTATAAACCTGACACTGTCTTACCATATTGTGTTTTTTTTTAACCCACAAAACTTGCAAACACTAAATTCTCACCACTTTTTATTTAATAAAGCTTGAAATAAATAAGTTATTGTTCTTAATGTCAAAATTGTCATTTTTTATTTCCGTATTTTCACTTCACAGGAGGCAAACGTTGCCAAGTTTTGTGCTAGTGTGGAATAATCCGAAAAATAAATTTATTGTTTGTTGCCTGTATGTTAAAGACAATTTTAAAATGTCATCGTAATGCTGATTCACTGTATTTTAAAATATATATTTACTTCTCGAATTCATGGAGAATAGATGACTATGTAGTATACTCAAATCGTTTTCACAAGATAACTATTTTATAATTAAAAGTAAAGGGGTGAGTTGGTTGACCACTATGTTCTGAAGAAAGGAAAAACGTTATATTTCAGTGTAGCTATTTAATAACACTGACGCCAAGCGCTTTCTGCCTTATTTACTTAAGACCATCATCAGGGCTTAACCTAGTTAGTCAAACAAGTTTTGAAAGTACATAATTTATGTTTAAACAATAACCTAAACTTGGACATATAACATTACAATATCATTTCCATGGTCTCCTAAAACAATATCTTGCCAATCTAAAGGCGCAGTCGGTACTGGTTGGTCTCTGTCTTGAGTTTTTCTTTTTTTTGGAATAACCTTCAGTCTTTGTCATGCAAAAATACCAATCATCAAAATGATTGGTGAGTTCAGAATCACTGGGAACGAACAAAATATAGGACAGCTGTAAATCAGGTACTGATAAACGTCAAACAGGTATGAAAGACGGGCGTCCCAAAAAGGGCTTAATAGAAAATACGTTCTGAATGCAACTTGACGTCCTTGTCTAATTAACACAAAACGACAATGGTAAAATATACTAATTTTCAAAATTTCTCAAGTGTTTTTCTAAAAAGTTAAGGAGCTAATAATGGGCATTATTTGTACTTCAAAGACTGTGACCCAAATTCGTATCCTCCCTTGGTTTAAAATCCTTGGATCACACCCTTCAAAAATAAAATAGCTGTCAAATATTTTTCAGAACTAGCCGAAGCAAAAGAATTCGACGTCTACTGCAAGTACGGTCGTGACGTCACGTCGCTCACATGTCGTCAAACTTTGTTGGAATTGTTGTCAAAGCAGCAGGCAACCCTCAACACGGCCGGTCAAGGCATGCCTTTGGCGTTAAAGTATTATTTGCCGTCGCTTTTAACGCATCCCATCTGGCATTTTTTCTCTTACATGGATTACATTAGGTAAGGTTTGTTATCTTTCTATAAATCTTATAACAGGTATATTTTTATTTTCACCGGTGAGTCCACCGGTTGAGCCGAATCGCATTCTTAAATTGCCTATTGTGTTACCGGTTGGGCATAAATCGTGTTATTTTATTCGTGGTGGATTTCTATCAACATCAACGAAAGAGATCCTAAAATAATTAACCAATTAGTTTCACCGGTGAAAATAAGCATATTATACCTAATCTGTTTTTACAACTCACTGTTTTTAGAGGACATTCTATCATATGTTATGTATATAAACACTTAAAATGCAAATCTTAGCACTAGAGCGGTGACTTTACGAACCTGGTTATGTCTTATAATAAGTTCGTTCCTAAACGTAAAATAAACCCCGATTTACCGAATTATAACCTAGATTGGACGTCAGTCCATCTCGACCAAAATTCGCGCGCTTTATTTGCATTGGCTGTTGTCGATTGTCGACGTTGTCAAGCTTACCAAAATATAGTTAACTGAACAATTTTTATAACAATATATATTTTGTATGTTTAAAATTGTACGTAACGACTATTTGGTTGGAGACAATGATGTTTCTTGAATGGTAGATGAGTTTTGGACTTGCATTGTCTTTATTTGTTTTACATCACAGCATTTCACCCGAAGACGACTGGAGATACTTGCCAGTTGAAATATTGTGATGTAAAACAAATAAAGACAATCCAAGTCCAAAACGTATCTATCATTCATTAAATACTATTTACATTGTCACTTGCCAAATAATATTAACTGTATAGATACGTCAAATTGGGATAATTTCTTTTTTTGCATGTATAAAAACGAAATATTTCCTGAAGGATCTGGCAAAAGTGCTTGGGCTGATCGCTATTAATGGCGAACGGCATAAGTAAACAATCTAGGTCCATCTATAATAGGTTGTTGCATCCAGCAGTGTATTTTTTCAAATTGCAATATCTTAAGAACCATTCAGTTTATACGTAGATTAGAATTTTGTGCAAAATCCAAAATTATACCAAAAATAATCATTACATATTTAAAATACCAACGTTAATAGTTATTTCCTTTATAGCCGGAAGTATATACAGGGTGTCCCATAACTTATGGGCCGTAGAGTAACTGGAGATACTAGACATCAAACTAAGCCGATTATGTCATATAAGTTTTTTTTTGATAATTAAAATATTAATTTAATTATGTACTATGGTTTTTATGCTTTGGAATATTTAAAGGGAAATATCTCGAAAACTTAAAGATATTAAGGTTAATCAAGTACACCTTTTTGACTCAGAAAATGCCATTCTTTAAGAAACTATAATAGAAAAACACCTAATATCACAGGTAAGAAAAAAAATCATAGATTTATGAAGCCCAGTATATGCAACTGTCGCCCTCTAGTTTGAAACTTAAAAATTTCTACAAATTCTTATTTCTTGCTCATAAAAACATAATATTGCCAACTTTCAATTCGATTCATTAAACCGTTTTAAAATTATGGCTTATTTTCGAGAATAAACTTTTACTTTCAACACCCTGTATCTCTAGAACCAGTAACAATCCGAAAAAACTTATATGACTTAATCGGCTTAGTTTGATGTCTAGTATCTCCAGTTACTCTACGGCCCATAAGTTATGGGACACCCTGCATATAATAGTAAATCGGTTTCGTCCTCTTCGCCGCAAAATCTTCATTTAATGCAAATTACTATTCGATGTAGGTATTTTCTTAAGTGACAGTGGCACGTTAGAAGGCCAACCACTTGTTTTAACTAGGTACGCGTTAAAAGCAACTTTCTTGATAGCTTTTTCGAGGGTTTCCGTTTGTGGTCCTCGCTTGAATTTGATCAGGTATCCTGTTCCATTGGGATAGGTGTTGTTGTTGCGCCCACCTGTCTGATGTTGCTTTGGTTGCCTGTTTTGATATGCCAAGGACGGGTTCAGGGCCCCCGAGTTTCTGAGAAGATCTGGCTCTAGCCAGTTCATCTGCATTTTCATTGCCTGCTATCCCCGAGTGACCAGGAACCCATAGAAGTTCTACCTGGTGGTTCCTTGCTGCTAGGTCTTTCAGGTTGTTAGGTACTCCATCGATTAAAGTCTGTTGTAGTTTGGAGCCTTGGTGGCAGGAAATAGCAATGCTAATACATCGAATTTGTAACATCCATATAGTTGATCCTCATCGCTCCAACCAAAGTATTAAGAACTAGGCACCAATCAGTTATTTGAACCCTGAAATCATCATGGTATTTTAATTCTTGACATATTTTTAGGTTACTGATTGGTTTGTCTCCTGCTCCCGAAGACAAAGAAATGTTGACGGAAGTTGAAGGCATGCTAAAGCCATTAAGAGACGAACTGAGTAAGTAATATAACTACCCTTTTTTGTAATCTCCATCCTCGAAAACAGGGGGAAAGTGGATTTAAATAATACAACGATTTTTGGAATACATTTTTTTTAATTAACACAAATGATACTGTACTGTAGCCAACACAATAATAACATTTAATTTTCATAGCTTCGTATTTTTTAAACATCAATTTTAAAATCAGCAGATTTTACACAGCTTGATATTTTAGCCAATACCCTGCGTAAATAATGCATTAAGTAAAGTTACACACATTGTACTTAGTGGTCCAAGAGACAGCCTACCCAATAAACTGAAAATGGAACGGATCGATTAAATTTTGATGAAAATATGGACTCTTGAAATTCAAGTACTTTTTTAACTATTTCATTATTAATGGACGCAGTGTATATGATAAATCGCACCTCATATTTTAATGCTAATGAACTTTTTATGAAAACAACTGTACATATTCTAAAAAAAAAATTAAAAGATGATACCAGACATTTCTTACACGATCTTAAGGATGTACCAGTCAGTCATCAAGTTTATAAAAAATCCATACATACATTGTACCTACATATTATAGTCTATTTCAGAAAGGTGTAGAGTAATAAAATGGGATATTCCGTCCAGTTCGGCTCAATTTCGGTGTCGGCCATAGACTCAGGTTTTTGTGCATTAAATTATTTATGACCATATAAGCAAAGAAAAAATAAAAAGATAATTTGATAAAGAAGGAACTATTAGCTATAGCAAATTTACACAAACATCGTTTTATGAAATATACTGTGGAAGATATAGCTGAAAAACATAGTGTAACTGTGCTGCACACACCGCCATATCATTGCGAACTGAATTCTATAGAACTTATATGGGCGCAAATGAAAGGATTTGTAGCAAGGCACAAGACGACATTCAAAATGAAAGACGTTAAGCTACTGTTTGATCAAGCCATTAAAGAAATGACACCAGGCAGAGAATTGCCGAAAAGCAGTCGATTATGTCACAAAAGAAGAGGAGAAAATGTGGGATCTTGACCACCTGATCGATCGGACCGTCGACCCGTTAATTATAACGTCAAGAGGAGATAACAGTTCCTCAGATGACAAAGACCATTATGATTTTTTATAATTTAATTTCTGTATAATGTATTTTGTATTTTTTTTATAATGTTTAAAAAAAATAAGTGTACCTAATACTATGTGCATAAAGCACACCTTTGACACACCATTTTCAGTGTTTGTGAATGGATAACAATAGACAAAACCCATAAATTTACCCAATCCCGGGTGGCACTACCTGCACTTGTTGAAAATAAAGAATTTTCCAATGAAATCCATTCCAAATTATAAGTGGCTTAAATATTCGTTGGGTCACTCTGTAGTCCTTTTACCTAATAAGCTTTTATTACTCTACACCTTTCTGAAATACCTTACAATTTTCCAGTATTATTCATGTATATTTTTTAGCTCATTGTGTTCCTTCACAATCCATTCCTAGAAGCTCAGCGACGCTGAACCAAGTGAAAACGCGGCGATCCGCGGCGATAGAAAAAATTCAGGAACTTGAAAGGATAGTCGAGAATTGGGATTCGAAGGATTTGGGGCAGTGTTGCAATGAGTTTGTCAGAGGTACGCAATTCACTAGAAATAGTCTAGTGGTGGGTCCGGAATCTGTATAACTGCTACTCTGAAACGGTATTCTTTAATACCGCCGTGAACCTCATATGAGCAAGCAGTTACTTTGGAACTAGTAACATTTTGTCCTTCGCCGCCGCTACACTCTGCGGTGCGAACGGAGAGAAAGCGACAGCGGTCGGCCTGTTCAGCCGTTCGTTGTTGAGCGCGCAGAGGTAAACGGTATCTGTAGGATTTTTATCTTTTTTATCAGTCACTGGATTAGTTTTAATCAGAAAGCAGCAAAAAATTCTTTAAATAAAAGAAAAGATTCACATACAAGTTTTGCCCAATAAGAAAAATGTTCTCGGTATTTTTTCCAATATAGCGGAAATCGCAAAGAAAATTACTCTCAAAAATCGTTTAAGGCTCTACCACGCGCAAATTTAGAGGATGAAAAGCACCGTTTCGCTACTGCAGGATTCTGCAAAGGCTATTTGATATATTTGTCGGGGCAATTTAAAATTTAATAAAGGAATGTTTGTATTTCTAAGGTACAAAGCCCTTTTTTGAAAAAAATAAGAATATGTATAAGAAAATGCCCACTAAAGGTGCGTATTTTTAGGCACTTTTCCAAGGTTAATATCGTAGCTAAGAATTTTTTTTTCAAAAAAATAGCCATGTACCTTAGAACTTCCATGTCTTATCTTTAAGACTTCAAA
The DNA here is from genome assembly GCA_935413205.1 of Polydrusus cervinus. Lineage (NCBI taxonomy): Eukaryota > Metazoa > Arthropoda > Insecta > Coleoptera > Curculionidae > Polydrusus > Polydrusus cervinus. The sequence goes on from OW284517.1 coordinate 15,473,738, forward strand.
AATTGAGACAAAACAATGTCGTAATAAGTCCGTTATCTTGCAGCGCGCAACTCATGTTTTAGGTAAATTTTGTTGTAATGATATAGAAGTTGCCTATATACAGCTGAATTTATTCTCGGCTGACGTGAAACAATTTACATCCAGAGAGAATAATGGTACACTGAAAAAAACTATAGGTGGTCGAACAAGAAGTAATTTCGGGGATAATTTTGGGCTAAATTTTATGTTCTTCTTTTTGGATTGTTAATGCCAATAACAGAATATCTAAGGGTCAATTTTAAAAAGACGCAACTAGTAGTTGTGCTATATACTCTGGGTTGCCATAAATGTTTCGGCTTAGACCGAGATGGTTTATAATGCGCCGGAAGGCAAAATGTTTAAGGCGCTTTCACCATTTTGTCAAAACGGGTGTTTGGGCTTTCAAAATTTCTTATTCATGTTAGGTAAGGATAAGAATTGAACAAAATGCAGTGGATTTGTTGATGTATTGCAATCAAAAATGGGCTATATTGAATTTTTTTTGTTTCGTTTTTTATCGAAATGGGCCATTGTCTTGATAGTGAACAAAATATACTAAGGTAAATAGCTTATTGGTATTAGAGGCTCAAACTGGGTCACCGGAAACTTATGACAAATCCCAGGATGTATGGTAATCCTGGTATATTAGTTCTTAGATCTAAAATTAAAGTTTAATTTGTCTTGGTAAAGGGTGATAGGTGCAATAAAATAAAGCCATTTATGAAGGTTCTTAGTGAGTAAGGAAACCAACTGTTGCATAATGAATCTATTTCTAATCGATTGTTTTTATATTGTATGCGTATTATACAGCCTCTATATATTGTTTATATAGTGAGCTTCTGTCTAAACCTGTTAAAATATGAATTAATCTTAAAGGTGAAATGTGTTTATTATTTTATCCATGGTTTAACGATTTAAAAGTAGTTGTCAGGCACGAATTTGGCGTTGGTCACATGATATTTATCTGTCCATGTTATTGGCTCGCAGCTACAATTTGGTGCAGCGAGACTACTGTATAGTGACAATGCTTCTAAGAAGCTAGGTAGGTATTAAATAAAAATTGGACAGTATGCCACGCAGAGTAATAAAATACAATTTTTTGTTAGGCATGAGCGTCCATAGAGAGGGCTGTTGCCCCCGTCTCTTGACCAAGGGGGAGCGGGGGGGGGGGGTGTAGATGATATACTTTTTACTAACATGGAGAGGGGGGGGGGGGTAGATATATTTTTTTACTAACTTTTGTTAGGGGGAGTTTATGAAACGACTGCGACATTTTTTTTTGTAGGAATCACTTTTGATAGAAGTTCTTGAAAACGCAAAGTTTTGTTTTTTTTTGTAGCCACTTTTGAACGGTGGAGAAAGTGTAGAAAAGGCTACGAAGTATTTTATTTTATAGAAGTCACTTTTGAGAACTTACACGTCTTTTTGGCTACCCCCTATCACTTTATGTTTATAAAAAACATTAATACCGTGATTTTGTATCGGATTGGCGCGACGATACAGTACTACCTCCTGTTGTTTCTGTGTTACTAAAAAAAAGTCTAGGTACTTACTTTTTCCTCTTTTGAGGGTGCAGCGCAACTAATCGTCAAAAACATACCACTTTAAAAAAAATAATTATAAGGGCACGGAACGCGACGGACAAAATACTGCGCGAGTTAGTAACCACAGTCAACAAATCCTGGAACCAGCGGGACTTATCTTTTGTTGTTTAAATAAACACGGTGAAAAATTTGTAATATAAGAAAATTTTGATTGAAAAACTATTGACCTTACGAAGTATTTGATAACCAATGCTGAAAACCTTTAGTTTCAGGGTAGGCCTGTGCCTCCTAATTTTGAAAATTTGACAGTATATGCTAATGCTGATGGGGGCGATCGGACTTCCCGTTATACTGGAAGTAAGTGTCAACTTGCTTATTTTAAATAGAATACTCTATATATTAATACATTTTTGCATTCTACGCAAGAATTTAGGCATATCTTGTATACCATGTCCTATTAGGCATATCTTGTATACCATGCCCTATACCTATGTCTAAGCGTTTTAGATATTTTTAATAGATTTATTTTAATAACTATATACAGGGTGTTTCAACAATACGATTAAAAATTAAATTGAAAAACTGCAAAAAGACTAGTTTTTCAAATGGAAATACACAAATTTTATAATTATTCCTTATTTAGCATTAAAAATAAGGGTAAGTTTGTATATCCCAAAAAATTTTAGTTTTAGAAACATTGCCAATTTAATATTTTTATATGGCGATTTTGCTGCAGATTTTAAGTTTAGTTACTTTTAGTTGGCTATAACGGCGTTGAAAAACAATCAAATGCAAGAAAAATTTATGAAGCTGTCACTTACCATTTAAACATTATTAATTATCATGTCTGTGCGCTTAAATTGTACAAACGAAGATAATTTAAATTTATTTATTATTTATGGAGAATGTGTTAAAGTTATATTAAGAACATGGGACACATTTGCCAATCGATATCTTCAAAGCAGAAGCCATCACAATGTGCTTATTAATAATGTTCAAATGGTAAAATTAGATATTGCTGTTTTTCAACGCCGTCATAGACAACTAAGAGTCACTGAACTAAAAATCTGCAGCAAAATTGCCATATAAAAATATTAAATTAGCAATATTTCGAAAACTAAACATTTTTGAAATATACAAACTTACCCTTTTTAATGCTTAACTAAAAGTAATTATAAAATTTAGACTTTTTGCAGTTTTTTCAATTAATATTGTTTAAACACCCTGAATTAATAGTTATCAAAATATTATAAAAAATCTAATAAAGCAGGTCCTTTATAACAAGGAATCCCGCTTAAATTAAATAAATATAAGGCTTCTTTATAGAAAAAATTGATAATTATTTTAAGGCTTGCAAACGTCATTCTTAACAGAAAAATTCAAATATGTCAAAAACGCTTCGATATTTATAGGTATAGGTATACAGGGTGGGGACTTTAAATGAAATAAATTCGATTTTATTAAACCTGCTGAAGTTGCGCGTTTTGGGGCATGCGGAATTGGATTATGATGTCGGCGCAGTTGCCAGATTTCTCAGCTTTGCGCTACACGTAGTAATTTTGTTATTTTAAATGGAATGCACTATTTATTTTTATTGCAGTGAATTAGTGTCAAATTTAGTAAGATCTCAAATTTACAAAATTCTATCTTCACTAGTTTCTGAGCTATGGCAACACTGTAGTTCCCTTAAAAAGTAGCGGGACGCTTGTCTACCTCCATAGTTACTAAGTTATTGACAAGCTTCAAGAAAAGTTCTTGTCTTTTCAAAATGGCCAATTTAATTTAAACTTTAAAAATAGAAATTCTCATGATACTATTTAATGGAACTACAGTGTTGCCATAGCTCAGCAATTAGTGAAGATAGAATTTTGTAAATTTGGCATCTTATTAAATTGGACACGCCCAATGCACTGCAATAAAAATAAATTGGGCATTCCATTTAAAATATTAAAATTACTACGTGTAGCGCAAAGCTGAGAAATCTGGCAACTGCGCCGACATTATAATTCAATTCCGCATGCTTCAAAACCCCACATACCCAATTTTGTAGGCGTAACTTCAGCAGTTTTAATAATATCGAATTTATTCCAATTAAAGTCCCCACCCTGTACAAAATCTGCCTAGAATTTTACGTAGAATGCAAAAATGTAATAATATATAGGATGTTCTATTTAAAATAAACACGCTGATACTAGGGTTGCCAACCCTCCCGGTTTAGTCGGGAGGCTCCCGCTTTTTACTAAACCTCCCGCCGCCCACGCACTTAAACAAAACTCCCGCTTTTCCGATAACACGACGGACGTCTAATAACTGTACAGCTGCCTTAGAGAGGGGCAACCTTTTTTTTTTAGAAAGCACGTTTGATGAGAGGAGGAAGAAATATAAAAGGCACGCCACAGCGTAAGATCAACGGGGTATCGACTTTTTTTTTAGAAATCATCAATATAATTATTTTAAGCACCTCAAAAAAAACTTGTCCTCCAGGCACTATCCACCTCCCGCTTTTTAATTTTTAAAACCCAACTCCCTAGCTGACACTAACTTTCGGTATAACCGGAAGTACCACCATTATGAAATTTTTAGTCCGGTCGTCCCCATCAGCATTACCACGATGGCAAATTTTGAAAATTTTCCTATGTATAGTTTTCCATATATAGTTCGAAGCGGTTCCCGGTGGAACACGAACACCCTGTTTGCAGGTGCTTTTATACCTATTATTCTATTATTAATTAACACTTCAAACTTTCTGCTCTACCTAACTTTATTTTTTGTAAATATTCTATAGCTTTAATAATAAAATAAGACAAAATTTAAAAGATATATCCGTATAACGATTAGATACATTATTTTAACTAATACAATAACAAGTAAAATACTTATTTTCCTCAAAACAAATTTCTCATCTTCGAAATAAAATCAACCGAAACTCATTAGCATAAGAAAGAACCTGCCGCCTCGACTCGTGGTTTCAGTGTGTGTCGATGTTTACGGAATATTTTTCACCACGTCATAAGCTCGCTAGTATGCCCACTTCGGGTGAGACTCTCTTGCAAATAAATTTCTTGCTGCACAAAGTTCCGCCTTAACATAATTGACATTCGATTTTAATTTTATAATTTATTGGTTTGAGATTTCAAGGTCACACATAGGAATGATAGATTATTTTTTATTTCGGCGAATGATTTACTTTTTTTTGCAAGCCTTGCACTCTCTAGTTCGTTCGCAAGTAACGGTTTAGTCGCGGTACTTTCCTGTCGCTGTATGAAATGGAACATTTCATATCGGTAACAGTATTTCTCACCTCTAAGAAATAAGCTTTATGCGAACCTTTTATTGCAATCGGGATGAGGAAAGAAATGTTTAAAGTTTTATGTCATAAATATACTCAAACGGTTTTCCAAATTTTTGATAAAAAACCGAAAAAGAATTTCCCACTTAAAATTGGTCAATGAATTTGCTCCTACTCCTATTGATTATGGGTTTTTAAGTCCGAAACGTATTATTAATACTAGGTGTGATACGTCGTTGAATTATAAAGGAGGAGGGGAATTTAAAAATATTAAAATAAATTTTCCCGACTATTTAAAAAAGCAAAGTTGATGATGATTTCGAAAACACAAAACGTCGAATTAAAAATCTAATTACCTCAACTTGTAGAGGAGAGAAAGTGGAAATGAGAATGTAAACTTTATTTTAACATATCTCTTCAAATAGAGTCAGAAAAAATCTAAATCGTGAAAATTCGATTTTGCCCAAATATCATCGGAAAGATTCGGAATTTTATAAATTTGAAAACACAATATTGCAGAACTTTTTATTTATTTAACCATCCCAGTAACTTCTATGGTTTACGAGATCCCTGTAGAGTGCATCCTTATCTGGGACACCCTGTATACCTATAATAAACTTTCTTTTGCAGAGGATGTATTAATAAAAGTCAGCCAGAAACGGCTGACCGAGCGGCGGGTGTTCCTGTTCGATGGTCTCATGGTCCTGTGTAAGCCTACGACTTCGTCGCGGCGGCAGAGCTCGGTGCATCACACTACGCATCCCGAGTGCCGGCTGAAGGAAAGGTTTTTTATGCGGAAGGTAAAATACATTTTTTTTTATTATAAAAATGCATTGTCATCGGAACTGAATCAACATGTAAAATTTCAATTCTGTAGGATAAGAGGAAGGGGATCGGGTTTGTAGGTTTTTTTTTATCATAAGAATATATTGTCATCGAAAGTGAATCAACATATAAAATTTTAACTCCGTAAGATAAGAGGAAGGAGTTCAGGCTTGTTGTTTTTTTTTATAATAAGAATACACTGTCATCGAAAGTAAATCAACATGCAAAATTTCAACTCCGTAAGATAAGAGAAAGGGGTTCGAGTTTGTTGGTTTTTTTTTATCATAAGAATACATCGTCATTAAAAGTGAATCAACATGTAAAATTTCAACTCCGTAAAAATGAATCAACATTTTTTTAAATGGGGAAAAGTCAAAGTCTCAATCAAGTCTTAAAATTTAATCAATGGGTGACATGTTTCGCCCTAAAATATGGGCATCATCAGACCTAACATTCAGAATAAAAAACAAAAATTAAAATTAACACGTAATATACATGACTTTACAAATAAAGTGACAGACTATTTGGTCAATAATGGTTGTTTTGGGTTATTGACCAAATAGTCTGTCACTTTATTTGTAAAGTCATGTATATTACGTGTTAATTTTAATTTTTGTTTTTTATTCTGAATGTTAGGTCTGATGATGCCCATATTTTAGGGCGAAACATGTCACCCATTGATTAAATTTTAAGACTTGATTGAGACTTTGACTTTTCCCCATTTTTAAAAATTAAATAAAGTCTCTTTGAGAAATGGACTACTTCTATGAAAATGAATCAACATGTAAAATTTCATCTCCGTAAGATAAGAGGAAGGGGTTCGAGTTTGTTGGGTTTTTTATCATAAAAATACATCGTCATTAAAAGTGAATCAACATGTAAAATTTCAACTCCGTAAGAAGAGGAAGGGGTTCGGGTTTGTTGGGTTTTTTATTATAAGAATACACTGTCATCGAAAGTAAATCAACATGCAAAATTTCAACTCCGTAAGATAAGAGAAAGGGGTTCGAGTTTGTTGGTTTTTTTTTATCATAAGAATACATCGTCATTAAAAGTGAATCAACATGTAAAATTTCAACTCCGTAAAAATGAATCAACATTTTTTAAAATGGGGAAAAGTCAAAGTCTCAATCAAGTCTTAAAATTTAATCAATGGGTGACATGTTTCGCCCTAAAATATGGGCATCATCAGACCTAACATTCAGAATAAAAAACAAAAATTAAAATTAACACGTAATATACATGACTTTACAAATAAAGTGACAGACTATTTGGTCAATAATGGTTGTTTTGGGTTATTGACCAAATAGTCTGTCACTTTATTTGTAAAGTCATGTATATTACGTGTTAATTTTAATTTTTGTTTTTTATTCTGAATGTTAGGTCTGATGATGCCCATATTTTAGGGCGAAACATGTCACCCATTGATTAAATTTTAAGACTTGATTGAGACTTTGACTTTTCCCCATTTTTAAAAATTAAATAAAGTCTCTTTGAGAAATGGACTACTTCTATGAAAATGAATCAACATGTAAAATTTCATTTCCGTAAGATAAGAGGAAGGGGTTCGAGTTTGTTGGGTTTTTTATCATAAAAATACATCGTCATTAAAAGTGAATCAACATGTAAAATTTCAACTCCGTAAGAAGAGGAAGGGGTTCGGGTTTGTTGGGTTTTTTATTATAAGAATACATCGTCATCAAAAGTAAATCAACATTTAAAATTTCAAATCCGTAGGATGGGGTTCGGGTTTTTGTTCAGGGTTGAGGTTTTTTATCATCAAAAATACATTATCATCGAAAGTGGATCAACATGTAAATTTTCAACTCCATAGGATAAGAGGAAGGGGGTTTGGATTTGTTCGGAACTGATCACCATATAAAATTTAGACTCCGTAGGATAAAAGAAAGTGATTCTAATTCAGCTTGCAATATTTGACCTAACACACACAAACTAAGTAACATTGCAAGTTAAATAAAACCTTTTAAAAATACAGTATAAAGACTTTAATGTATAACCAATATATTTTAGGTGGAAATCAAGGACCACGAGGACACTGACGAGATAAAATACGCCTTTGAGATTTTACCCAGGCAGATGCCTAGTGTGGTGCTGTGCGCAAAAAGCCTCGAGGAGAAGAACTCCTGGATGGCTGATCTAGTCATGTTAAATAATAGGTAAGTTAGTCAGTCGATCAGCGGGGCTATTATACATACAGGGTGATCTACTATGGGGAACGAGCGACAAGATTCTAATTTTACCGCTAAGGCGCATAGTTACTACGCTGTGATACAAAATCGCTAATTTCTACTAATATTTTCAATGCAATTTAGGTCAAAAATTAATTTTTTATAATTTTTGTATTATCTCCTAAAATGTTGTATTGGCCTTAGATAATTAAACCTATAGAACTAGCAATAATCAACTTGGTGAAAAAAATTTATGAGACAAATTTTATGAAAAGCCAAATGAAGCAAATAGTAATAATAATGTCAATTTTCAGCGCAATATACCTTTGAAAATTCTGAATCAATGTTTCTTAGTTGGCTAATATTTAATTTATTTTTAGGTCTATGTTAGAAAGAGTTCTAGATAGTATATTATCAAGGATAGAGCAGCAACACCCTTTGAAGTTGCCCCCTCCAGAACTGTATAAATTTGCCGAACCAGATTCCTCGGATAATATTATTTTGGAACAGAGGGAAAATGGTGGAGGAGTGCCACTGATCAAGGTAAAAAAGTTATTTGTTAACGTAAACGGTGGCTTTCTAAATGCATTGCTAAGTTAGCTTTCAGGTAAAATGTAACTAGGCCCGCCTCCAATCTTTAAGCAGGCAAAAAATAATTATTGTTCCTTTTTTTCAGGGTGCTACTCTGTACAAGCTAGTCGAACGTCTTACCTATCACATATACGCAGATCCAAAATTTGTACGGACATTTTTAACTACTTATAGAAGTTTCTGCTCACCTACGACTTTATTAGATTTACTTATAGAACGGTAATTATTGAATACAGTAGAATAGTTAGGGTTGTTATGTAGTAAGTATGATAGTAAGCAAAAAAAAAGTCGAAAATTCATATAATTTCGTGTTAAAAAAAGTTCAAAGTTGGACAACTATAAGTCCAAAATTACTCTCAGTAATCATATAGAGTGCAGCGGGTTGTAGTGTATTTTTTAAACTCTGATGCTGCCTTCGTATAACTCGCTGCTCTCGATGTGAAAGCGATAAGTCGATAGTTATTTTGGACCTGGAGTTTAGAGTAATTTATTGATAATCTACAATGGTTTGCCAGTGAAGATATTCAGGTTATGTTTAAGCGAGTGGTTCTCAACCTTTTTGTAATGTAGAACACTTTTGGTAGTAATAAAAAAAAATAGCGGAACACCATCTTAATTAAAGTGCTTACATTAAAATAATCCGTTTCCTTTTCAAGCGCTATCTAAGTGGATAAACTATATTATAATTATAAAATCGTAGAAATGCCAGATATGATCGATTCCGATGGCAAAGTTTAATTTAAGAGTAATCAACCTGGTCATAACTTGTTATGTTACATTAAATTAGGTTATGACCAAATAAATCACTTTTAACTCGAATTTTGCTGTCAATCCCACATAAAACGACCATTTTGACATTTCTTCTATTTAAACACGACCTCGATTTAAATCATAGATGTTCTTTTGGCCAATTTTATAAAGTCGATTTAAACCAAGGTCCAGTTTTTATAATGTGGAATTGATAGTTCGAGTTAAAAGTAATTTACCTGGATATAATATAACATAACATAACAAGTTATGACCAGGTTTTTAATACTCTTAAATTGAACTTTGCTGTCAATCTCACATTATAAATCAACAACTTCTGACATTTCTACGATTTTAGAATTATTCTTCGGTTTAAATCTTGGTTTAAACTTAGGTTTTATAGAACTTTATAAAATTGGGCCTAAGGTATTGGCAAAAGGATACTCCAATTAGAAAAAATCATTACCAATTTTCTATTAGGTACAATAATTACAGTTTAAAGTTTAGAGTAGCAGGTAGGCGCTTAACACGTTGTTAGGAAAATATATCATTCCTTAGTGTTATAGTCAAATTTTTTTAAGAAAACGCCAAGTCACTTGTCATTTATGGCACCCTGTTGACGTCTGGTCTATTTTACGTTTAGAGGTTGGCTAAAAAGACAGGACCGGACTATTTTTATGTTACATTAACAAACTAAAAAAATATTTAAATATTAAGTTCCTTATCTCCCATTTCAATTTATCAAAGAAGACTTTACAAATTTTTCTATTTAAATCATCGTTCTTAACTAAAGTTGTCAAGAAATTTTTGGAGATGAAATGAAATACTTTATTATCAGTCAAATTGAGTTACAAAAGAAAATGTCACAACAACTTGCCAAACACGTTCAAAATTATAAATTCTAAGTCTAAGTAAGTTAACTGCCTACATAACAATTTAAAAAAACAAAAAGAAACACTTACATCATTACAATAAAAACTCTAACAAATTAAAATAAATAGTGAAGACAGCATCTTAAAATACAAAAAAATCACAACACAGCAGTTCACAATAACATTTAAATTTCTTATTAACCACCTAACGTGTCATTAGTTAACCTAGAGTTAAACAATAATATAAAATCAACACTAAATAAACACAGAGTCAAACAAATAATATAAAATAACCACTAAAATAACCTAAAACGGTTTATATAATAAACTCCAAGAAAATTGCAATGTAAAAGTCTAAAAATATCTCAAATGTTTTTAAACACACACAAAACAGCCACAAAAATACTAAAAAACACCAAAAAACAACGAAAATAATAGGACGCGAACTGACATATGAACTTGTTACGGTCCACACTAAATCTAGTAACTTTTCGGCGGAACTAGAATCAGCTGTGAATGTCATCTGTGGCTTTCAACTGTCGAAACGCCGTTTTCTATCGCGATATGATCTCTATCTCTGAGCGTATAGTGTCGACATGTCATATTCGTGTAAAGTTTAGTGTTTTATAAATGCACTAAGGTGTGTTTTTGCAGTTTCAAATCTCCCTAGATTGTCAATTTGTAACTGTGTTCAGTGGTTGAGAACCACTGGCTTAAGCTGTAACGATAACAGGGAGTAGACACACATAGCTTACAGCGTTGCCATTTTTTAAAGTCATCTCTAACGTATCCGCAACTGTGGAAGTATGTACCATTGTAAATAAGTGAAGTTTTATAACTGAAAGGTTTTGTCTCCCTTTTTATTTATATGTCTATAGTGTTAACCCACCATTTATGTATATTTTATATTTTTTTAGGTTTCATATTCCGGATCCTTCCAAGGTTTACGAGCAGGATCCAAGTGATACAGACAAAATTCAAAAAAGTAGTCAACGAGAAGACTGGAAAAAATATAGAAAAGAGTATTGTCAACCTGTACAATTTAGGTAAAAAAATTTTCTTTAGAAATAATTTTTACATAGTAACATTTTTGTGTAGCTGCGTTTAAACGTTAACAATTCTTTTAGTATCATTCACATTACATATTTTACTTTGTTTCTTACGTTATTTATTATTAAGCTCAAGTTTAATAATATTTTTGCGAGCTTTGACTTTAATGGGACCTGATAGATCGAAGCTGACCGGGAAGTCATTATTTTCTGAAATAAACATATTTTTACAATATTTTTAAACGGTCTTGTACCAGAAACTATTTTTTTATACTCCCACATGGATATTTGCTGTTTTATTTACACTAAAGTGGTTAGATAAGTGGGCTATTCCGGTTAACTGAACGGATATAATTTCATATCCATCCTAGTTAGGATATGAAACTGACCAATCACAGTGGTCAATTACAAAGAAACCAAATTTGATAAAAAAACGGTTTTAACGGTTTAACATGTTAAACCGGAAGTTGTAACTTTTAGATAGAAAATACCAAATTAAGATAGGGAGGTGAAACCCATTTTTCTCTAAGATGAACCGTTCCAATGTTACAGCCTGTCAAAGTCTGAAATGTCATATTTTAAACCTTAATATCTTAAAAACTATTGAATTTACACATATTATGACATTTACAAAATAAGCGTAGCATTTTGTGGGGAATCAGAAAATAATACAATATATAGGGTGTTCCATTTAAAAAAATACCCAAGCTATATTCGCCACGTTTTTTGGGCCACCGCTGAAATTAGGTAATTCAGGGCGGAGCTAGCTGAAATTGTGTAATTCATGGCGGAGCTAGCTGAAATTAGGTAATTTGTGGTGGAGCTAGCTGAATATGGGTAATTCATGGTAGAGCTAGCTGAAATTGGGTAATTCATGGCAGAGCTAGCTCCGTATACTCCAGCATAATTTTAAAATGTGCACCTCAATGGTCTCTACAATTTTTGTATTTCAAATTTTTATCCAATTCTTAAAATAAAGGCGAAAATTAACTTTACTGTATCGTTGACTCACCCTATACAAACTACTTTTCTAATTGAACAGACCTTTTTATTCTTTTTTAAAATATTCAATTATTTAACGTACTATTTTTTTAATGAATAAAGGTATGACATACCGTTGATGTTGGCAACAATAAATAATAAATAAATAAAAAATATGTTTTTAGGGTATTAAATGTATTAAGACATTGGGTAGATCAACATTTCTACGATTTTGAGAGAGATCCAAAATTGCTGACAAAACTAGAAGATTTTTTGGACTCAGTGGCGGGTCAGAACATGAAGAAATGGGTGGAGAGTGTAAAAAAGACGATTAAAAGAAAGGTTTGTATAACTTAAAGCTTTCGTTAGGTTCTGAATGATTATTCTAAAGTGTTTCTAGTCATTGGATTCGAAAATATTTCGGTTCAAAAATATACTAGAAAAAAATCTGTATCCAGCTATACTGTATCAGTATTCACCTGAAGACGACTGGAGATACTTACCAGTTGAGACGTTATGATTTACAACAATTAAAGTCAAATTAAGTCGTCAATTTATTATATTACTTTTATTAATAAAGGAAAAGGACACAAAATCTCTGGCTCAAAAAGTTAACGTAAATTTTAGAGGTTACACGTGTTTCGCCAGGTATTATTTGGTTTTGTTTATTATTTGTATTATGTATTGAATGTTTTATATTTTAATTTTAGCTTCTTGGTCGGATGATGCCCGAGAGGTCGAAACACGTGTAACCTATAACATTTAATTGCATCGAGACCGAGACTTTGTGTCGTTCTTTTATTAGTCTATGTCTGGTATCTTTGAGAATCATGCAATACAACAATAAAGACACCTATTGATACATTTGTCAATTTCTTTATTCAATTAAAAAATTTACCTCAAAAGAACATGATATAAACTCGTTGCTTTTAATATTTAAATTTTCAATGAAATCTTGTATAGTAAATTTCACGTACATTTTTAATGCTTTGACGTTTCTCTTGTCAAACGCGTTGGCCAACATGTGATTTAAAAATTCATTAATTCTGAAAACGGCTTTTCCTTGCGAACATTGGCTAGATTCATGAGAGATGGATATATAACTTACCGTATATTTACATGTACACGACAAAGATACACACTGAATACTTCAATCTATTGCCCTTTAATTCAAGAGATTATTGTTACAAAACCTAACATCGATGCAGTTAATATGTGTATCTCCTTCCGCTTTTGCCTTCGCATATATCTTTCCGTACTTCATCAATCCGTATGTCTTCTCTGCGTTCTTTCAATATCACAGAGCCAGCATTCATCGTTAGTGTGTTGAATAACAAGTGCAGTATTGATGTTATATTTGGTATTTAGAGATAATTTTGTGCGTAGACTTTCTCGTTATAAACTGTTGGCTGTGTGTATCTATAAAGTGTTTTTTTTTATGAAAGAGCAAGTAAATATATTGTTTATTATTTGGTAATTACAGGAGCACCAGTCCGGTCCGAAAACCAAACCTTAAGTTCTGTAATATAAATGTTACTAGAAATAAATTACTTTTATTATCGACGACCATTAAAAGCTTACGTGAAATACACTATGGTGATATTTTGCCAACCAACAAAATCCCGCTAATCGATTTTTCAGCCGCTAGAATCTCCGCACTGGCTGATAACTGAAACCGGATTCTCGATTCGCTGGAAATAATTATATTTGCCGCTGAATATGAAACAGTTTTTACAGAATTGTTTGTGTGGATTCCGAGAAAATCGCGTTTGAAATAGCGTTTACAGGGATTTTTGGCTGGCAAAATATCACTTATACTTTGGCTTAGAGTTTTACGTGAACCTTATTTATTTTAATAGCATAAACTTTTATAAAAAATGACTTTTTTTCGTAGCTTTCACTTTTTGATCCATTTGTCCCCTTCTAAACCTTATCTGCTGACGTAGATTGAATTCACATTGAAAATTAGTATAAAAAAATCATAATTGTATTGCCAAGTAATTACTGTTAAATTTTTTTTCCAATCCCACATGAAAATTTGCTGTTTCCTTTACACTTAAGTGGCGAGTAAAGTAGGCTATTTCAGTTAACTGTGCTGCAAAATTTCATATCCATCCTAGTTAGGATATGAAACTGACCAATCACAGTGGTCAGATCCTAGAGGTCCATTTACACGTAAATTTTACTCGCCGTTTTCTGACACTTGAAGAAGTTAGGTTAATAATATACAAATCTGTCAGATGAAATTTGATCTTTTTTAATTTAAATCAAAACATTTATCCCAGAGTCTGTGCATACACAATTTTTTTTTAAAGAGTACACGAAATGGTGCGAAAATGGAAGGTATAATAACAAAATTAATACCAAAATAATTATATTTCTACCAAATTAATGTTATTTTCTGACCGAACTAAAGATTTGCCAGCAGACGCACTTTCTTATTTCAAAAATATCTTTATTTCCACTCATTTCTAGACAATTACTACAAGCTTTAATGCATAATATGTACTATATACCTACCAAATGAACGTTTTTTTATTAACCTTGGTTCTTTTTTTTCATATGAATAATATATTATTATTATAAATATGTTGTGCATCGGGATATTTTCTGAAATATTTAGAACGGGGTTCCAACCCCAATTGATCTTAAAACTTTTATTATGCGCAACAAACATAGAAAAGTAACTGGTAATTCTTCCTTAAATGATGGAACATGAAGATGAGTACATAAAACCCGATAAAACAGACGAAATTATAAGATTTCTAGAAAAATATATTCATTATTTACTAAAGGTTTTAAGGTTATGTTATTTCTACTTGCAGTATTGCCACTTCTCTTTCCATGTTAACAGTGTTCCTAGTTTGTAAATTTACGATTATTTTGAAAAATTTTACTATAGCGAACGTTAAAAATGCATATTAATGCACAGAATCCATTTTCAACTGTTTAAAACGAATTCTACAGCTATTTTGTTGTACTCTCGGAGTTATAATTCTTACGCAAGCAGAAATAAACTCGGGCAAACCTTTTTTTCTTCTGTGTGTTTCAGTAAATCAATTAATCAAAATACCTGTGGTTGAGAAAATAAATTGTTCATTTTTAATAATACATATATGGCTTTTTGTCTGTTATTCTGCAAAAAGCCAAATGTGAGAAAGATAGATATATTTAGAGTGATTTTGTTTAAATATAAGAAATAAACCAAATCGATAAATATGTTACAGTGTAATTTGGTCCATGAGTTTGCCATCAAAATTAATTTTTGTTCATTTGTTTTTATTATCGTTCTCACAAGTTCATGGCCAACTAAAAAGACAAGTTATGATGCCCAATTTAAATATTTTTAAAAAATTCTTAGTATGAAGTTCAGAAGTTGAGTCGTAGAAAAAAATATACTGTACAACTCGAGTGGATTGTCCATATTGCGCTCGGAAGTTTGAACACTCCGCCTACGGCGTCGTGCTCAATTTGCTTCCTCGTGCGATATAGACATCATATCCACTCTTGTTGTACAAACTACTATTAAAGTTCATTTTATCTCACGCAAGTATGTAAAAAGTTAATAGTTCTAAAAAACATGCGGTAAAGTACCTAGTGCGGTAAAATATCCCGTGTGGTAAAGTACCTAGCGCAATAAAGATTACTTTTCGCATGCAAAACAATGTGGACGATAAAATTAGTTTACTATTGCACATATATATTTTTTTACAGAAAGAAAATGATAATCAGCGTCACAAAAACGTAGCCTTTGTAGATAGACCTCCTCCAATAGAATGGCATATACATTGTAATGAAGAAGATTACGGGTTACTAACGCTTCACCCGTTAGAAATAGCCAGGCAGCTTACTATTATTGAATTTGATTTATATAGGTAAGTAGGTGTTCAGTAAATAACTAGTAGCATAGACCTGCGTAGACATTTTTGTTAAGTGGCCAATTTTTGAATTCTGATATTTTTTACGTTATACATTTTTTGAACGTGTACTTACCTCTTAAGTCCATATAGCAGTTGGCTCTAGATTTGGTAATTTGTTGATTAATAAATGTATCATATATGTTTTTTAATGATTTTAAGTTTGATAAACAACCAAATTTCCCGTGTAGAAGAAGCGAAATATTGAAACTTCGAATATACAGGGTGTTATGGAATTGCCTTAGTATATTTGAACCCGTAAATCCTAATATGATAACCTTTGAAGAGAAAATATTTTTAAATGTCGCTGTGCTTTAATAAGTGAGAAAATTCACCTTTTGTGTTTTTGACCCCGACGCCTTCACTGCCTTACCCACGTGCGTTCGTTTTCATTTTGAACTGTCAAACTAAAAGAAGAAGGCCAGTAACTTTACAATGTTGCGTGACAGTGACCTACTCAAGAAGAGTTCACTGACCTTATGTCATTAGGTATATTCAAAAAATTAAAATTAAACATCCCTTAACAAGAACCCTTAAAAGCTAAAAAAACATAATAAAATAAACAAATTATTTTAAATCAAATCTGCGATTCACACTTTGAAAATTAACCCGTATTTCACAACAACAAAAAAAAAACACGTTATTTAAGCCACATTGAAAATTCTTTGTTAAACTATTTACTTCATATGGTGTCCTTACGCAAACACTTGTTTTTTGTTCATATTTCTCTTTTGCTGTAATAATACCGACAAAAACCTTTCGTTATTTCCCCAACGCAAACTCGTTTAAGCTGTCAATTGTTGAATATTCTCATGGTAAAATTTTAAGGGGTGAATCAAAGAATGTATATTATTTTTAGTTATAAAATAGAACATAAAAGAAGACTTTTTTTAAATTTAACGTATGTACGTTTATTTAATTGAAACTAAGAAATAAGTAGTTGAAGATCATTATTGCTAACAAAATTCTTTTTTGCGAAAATTTCAGCAAAATAATTAATCGTATCATCTGAAATAGCTTTTATACCTTTCAAGTATAATTAAAAAATGAAATTAATATATATTTATAATAGTATAGAACCTAATATTCGTCCTTGTGAAACATTGCGTATTTTTTATTACTGTCAATATTTACTTGTTACCTTTGCAATTTTGTTTTTCTCGAGAAAAATTCTGTCTATAAAGAAAATTTAATTAAATGAAGTAAAATAACAATGTATAAAAATTATATTTCAAACTACCTAAAAGTGCCTTGTAATATAAGGTTGTATTTCGTCTAACACAGTTAGATAATGAAATACGAATCAGATTGCATAGTTCTACCAAGAAATGAAAACTTTACATTAGTAGGATGTTTAGTAGTGTAAAGTTTTCATTTCTTGGTAGAACTATGCAATCTGATTCGTATTTCATTATCTTACTGTGTTAGACGAAATACAACCTTATAGTATAAGGCACTTTCAGGTGGTTTGAAATATAATTTTCATGCTTTCTTAAATGTTTGCTACCACCTGACTAGTACAAATTCTGTGTTTTTACAATAAAATAACAATATTAAATTTTTCTTTTACAACCCCCCAAATCCACATTTATGTTTATTTAAATTTTTTTTTTGTTCATTTTAGGATGATAAAACCTAGTGAATTGGTAGGGTCAGTGTGGACCAAGAAAAACAAAGAGTCAACTAGTCCGAATTTATTGAAAATGATTAAACACACAACAAATGTAAGTGTTATATGAGTATTTTAACTATTAGATTAGTTAATAAATGGATAATATAGAAAGATTAATTAGCGGCAAGCGGACAAAGTGGTGCATCGGTCTTTTGCATTAACGTTAAAAATCAATATTAATGCACAAAAGGCGTTTTTTAATTTTTTTTTAAAGCAAATTTAATTATTTTTTTACGTAACGGTGTTGAGTCATAGTCGAGGTATTAATAGCGTTTTCGATTTACTGCTCTCGGCCACTCACAAGGCTGACACAAAATATCAAACATGATAATTATGAACATACATTTATATCCAGCCAACTTCATCAAACAACCAGAAGTACCCCTGAAACAGAAAAAAGTCGGCTCTACAAAAATTAAGCATTCTAACAAGTTTAATACCAAGTAGCAGTAATTTGGAAGAAATTTCTTATGCATCAAAAAACGTCACATCCATTATTTCTGGTATTAATGCACTAAAAACAACAATAAGCCCTATGATTTCTTCTCACACTCATGACCCTCATAAGAAAAAGTCGGAATTACAAAATCGTAGACTGTCAACACCGGCAACCACATCTTTGAATTCCTTAAAACGTAAAAGAAAAAAATAGAATAAAGTGTTTGATTTAAAAATGTAAATAGAATACCGTAATATTAAAAAAAATGTACATGTAATAATTGAATTTATTTCTACCTATGTAAATTTCAAATATCCCGCCATCGCGCTATTCGCCTGACATGCGCAGTATGGCTGCCAGTAGGCTGGGATATAGACGCGAGTGAATTTTACAGCTATTTTTCTTATCGCTAGGCGTTATTATTCTTGCCAACGCAGGCAATTAAGAATCCAGTGTAGTAAAGCAACACATCAAATTCTCTATGGTTCAAAAAAAAAAAGTTTGCTGGCGAATATGAAAAAGATAGATATAGATATTGATTTTATGTAAATATAAGAAGGGCGAATTCGACAAAAATTGAAGTGTAATTTGATCCAGGGATTTTTCCAACGAAATTAAGATTTTTAATTTTTTTTAATTATCTTACAAATTATAATAGTATCTAATTTAAATAACTTATTTTTTCTTTTTGGCATGCGGTTCGTTAACAAAATACAGAACAATATTCGAGTGAATTGTCCATCACGCTCGAAAATTTGAACACTCCGCCTACGGGGTGGTGCTCAATTTACTTCCTCGTACGATATATACATCATATCCACTCTTTTTGTACAAGCTACTTTTATTCACTTTAATATAGTGTTGTTCTAAAAGACGAGCAATTAATAAACAGTTAAGTTAAGAAACAATTTTATATGGAACACTGTGTTGGTATACAAAAATGTCATACGGAATCACAAAGCCATTTATAGCTATTTCTAAAGGTTCTATTTTCTAAGGTATTAATGAACGTCGCGAATCTCCAAAAGCGATGGCAGACCCTCAAGTTAATAATGATTTTAGTTCTGACGACGTATTTTTTTATAGTTTACAAGGTGGCTAGAAAAGAACATAGTAGAAGCAGAAAATTTTGAAGAAAGAGTGGCTATAGTCAACAGGATATGTGAAATTATGGCAGCCCTAAACGAAATGAACAATTTTAATGGGGTATTAGCTATTAGCTCAGCAACCCAATCGGCAGCGGTGCATCGATTAAGGTTTACATTTCAGGTAAGGGCAATTGTGTAGAAAACATAGCCCAAATTTACAATTTTTCTCAAAAGTTTCCTTCCGAATAATGAATGAAAAAAGGTTTTTTTGACTAAACAGTTCCAGATCAATTCCATTATATGTACAGGGTGAGTCAACGATAGAGTAATGTTCATTTTCTCCTTTCTTAAGAATTAGATAAAAATTCGAAATACAAAAGTTGTAGAGATCATTGAGGTGTACATTTTAAAATTATGCTGGAGTATACGAAGTGGCCCAAAAAAACGTGGCTAATATAATTTAGGTTTTTTAAGTGGAACACCCTATATATTGTATTATTTTCTGATTCTCTACAAAATTCTACGCTTATTTTGTAAATGTCATATGTCTGAATTCAATAGTTTTGAGATATTGATGTTTAAAATATGGCATTTTCAGACTTTGACAGGCTGTAACATTGGAAAGGGTTCATCTTGTAGAAAAATGGTTTTCACCTCCCTGTCTTAAATTTTTATTTCCTATGTAAAAGTTACAACTTCCGGTTTACCATGTTAAACCGTTAAAACCGTTTTTTTTTGTCAAATTTGGTTTTTTTGTAATTGACCACTGTGATTGGTCAGTTTCATATCCTAACTAGGATGGATATGAAATTAACTAAAAAACCTGTTTTAACGGTTTAACATGTTAAACTGGAAGTTGTAACTTTTAGATAGAGGTGAAAACCATTTTTCTCTACGATGAACCCTTTCCAATGTTATAGCCTGTCAAAGTCTGAAAATGCCATATCTTACACGTCAAAAAAAAAACTATTAAACATATGACATTTACAAAATAAGCGTAAACATTTGCGGGGAATCAGAAAATAATACAATATATAGCGTTTTCCATTTAAAAAAAGAAAACAAGTTATATTCGCCACGTTTTTTTGAGTCACCCCGTATACTCCAGCATACTTTTAAAATGTGCACCTCAATGGTCTCTACAACTTTTGTGTTTCGAATTTTTATCTAATTCTTAAGATAAAGGAGGAAATTAAATTTACTCTATCGTTGACTCACCCTGTATATTTAATACATAATACAACAATTGCGCTTATCTTTTTAAAGGCAATTTCTTACAATTAATTGCTGCATTAAAACGTAGTTATTAATTTTTAGGCCATTACGCAACAGTACCGAAAAGTTTTAGACGAATGTAAAGTAGATGACCATTTCAAAAAGTACCAAGAGAAACTTCGATCTATTAATCCGCCTTGTGTCCCTTTTTTAGGCAAGTATTTTTTTCAAAATAATGTTTTATTTTGTGTATGTAAAATATTTGTAAACATTGTTAAGTAATTGTCAGAATACAGTAAGGTGAAGTGGGGATTAAAAATATAAAAGGTCGCCTTTGAAACTACATTACTTTTTATGAAAATCGAGTTACAGAGATGCGCTTTAGACAGGAAGTAATTAGTGATATTGACAATTACAACAAAATTTGTTTAATTATTTACCCAAGAATTTAATTTAAACAAAAAATTGTTATAAAAATGTACCCATAGAACGTACTTGCCCCAGGTATTGGGGTAAGTGGGTTTTTAACTTATAAATCGCGTTTGAGTATTGTTATATTCAACTCGAGCAAGTGGATTAATCTATTGCGACTTCACCAACGAGAGGCTTTTTCAGATTTAAAAAATTCCTAAAAATAAAAAAATTTATATGTTAAAGATTTCTTCTTCTATAACTTTATTTAAAACTACGTAATACGGTTTTAAGTTTTTATTTACTTTATAGTTTTTGCAGATTACGCACAATCTCACTTTCCAACTTCTTAAAACTTGTCACTTTGAATTATATTAATATTAAAAATTTAAATGGGACAAGTGGGAACTAATCCCCACTTACCCCACCAACAAAAAAAGCGGGGCAAGTGGGAACTATGGACCTAAAACTGAAAACCTGAAAAATACAAGAGGTAACGTTAGTGATTACAACTTTGAGGATGTAAAAACTTTGAACTTAAGTTTTAAATTAGTACAGATAAAAAAGTTTTTGCGTAACTTGTAACTATAGACGAAGTTTAGATACATTTGACATAAGCTGTGTTACTTTTAAAAAAATATATTAATATTTTTTTAAGAATATGTTGCGGTCTATAAAAGTCCAAGAAACCATTTTATTGTAGTTTTAATTTTTAAAAGTATTTTTTTTTACAATTATTACAAAAAAAAAACCACTTGCCCAGATCCCCACTTACCCCACTTCACCTTATATTTTTTTTTTTTAAATACTTCAAATAAAGTCACAAAATACAAAAGCTTACTTTAATGCATGCTGAAAACAATCTAGCGCGTCTGACAGGTGGTCGTTACAATTATGGTATGGTATATTGTATTAGGATACCTTTACCATTGTAGATAGATATCCTAACGACACGAATATGCAATAATAATGTTCTTTTCTTAGGCATGTATTTATCCAACATTCTCCACATAGAAGAAGGTAACCCGGACCATTTACCCGGAACGCAGCTAATTAATTTTTTCAAGAGGAGGAAAGTAGCGGAAATAACCGGGGAGATACAGCAGTACCAGAACCAACCTTACTGTTTTAAAGTTGAGCTACAAATTAGGGTAAGTGTAGAATATTTGCTCCATAATTCAACATTTACTTATAGTTCTTTCACTGTCTACACTCCAGGTCCAAAATTACTGTCAGTGACTCATCGCTTTCATTTCGAGACCAGCTCGTTGTACGACGTCAGAGGAAAAAAATCCATGAAATTATTCTGTTCTATTAGAATTTCAAAAATACACTGAAATTATTTCCTCTAACTTCGTGCAACCCTCCACACTCTACAGGGTGATTCCTAAGTTGATAATTCTGTTTTAGCTGGGTATAGAAGGCTTTAAAATAAACAACATTATCAAATACCTTTTTTCAAAAAATAGGCGGGATGGAGAAGTAAAAAATCTAAATGCGGGCCTGGTCACCAAAACATAGCCCGCTATAGTTTCTGTTGTTTTTCTTATCTCTTATTAGTCATTCAATTTACGGGTGGTGTTGAGCAATCCGCTATAGTGTGTTTTTCTGAAGCAAGTTAATTTTAAATTGGTGATACGTGAACTAGGTAAAATTTGAAAACAATGAACTAGTAGATATGGTGCTAATTTACTGTGAGTGTCGTAAAAGTGCGGATATTTCTTCGATATTATACGCAGAACGCTTTCCCTTGCGGGCTCATCCTACACCCAGAAGTTTTCTTAATGTTATTCAACGGGTAAGTTCGGCAGAACCGTATTTGATTCGTAGGGTAATAAATGAATGTAAGTACTTTATTTTTGAGTTTTTTAAAAATGTTGTTTATTTTAATGCCTTCTAAACACAGCTAAAAAAGAAGTGTCGACTTATGAATCACCCTGTATATTGTTTGGTTACAAAAAGGTAGACGACTGGAACGTGTTGCTTAGATAGTTTTAAATTACGTTTTAATTTATTTAATTTGTTGTGCTCTATTTATTTACTAAAACACTAAAGATTTTTAATAGTTTTATTAAAAAGACTTGACAATTACATTATGATGAATAACATACAAGTCTTAAGAAATAAAAATAAAGTTAATAAATCAGTAAATTTAGAGAATTTTCTCTAAAGAAGAGCCCTTAAAACTCACATACACATATTTCAAATAAGTTCAAGAGAAACAATTTCCGCTTTACAGTCAACTCGGGCCAAAAGAGAAATAAACAATTTAACAATTAAATAAACATTACCAAGATCACTTACTCACTGGCTGGAAACTGTTTTGGTTCTGACATTATGGTTTACATTATTT
The DNA here is from genome assembly GCA_935413205.1 of Polydrusus cervinus. Taxonomy (NCBI): domain Eukaryota; kingdom Metazoa; phylum Arthropoda; class Insecta; order Coleoptera; family Curculionidae; genus Polydrusus; species Polydrusus cervinus. The sequence goes on from OW284517.1 coordinate 15,496,938, forward strand.
AGAGAGACTTGAGCTACCAAACGGGCAGAGGTTACCCTTACACTTTAATACTTAAACAACTCTACTAAGTAAGTGTTTCTTTGAGTTTTTATAGTGTTTTGTAAACCCTACCAAAATAGGGAAGAGGTTCCTTTTTGCTGTGTCGGGAGTAATTAACATTAGAAGAGCTTCTTAAATGTACAATTTAAAATAAAACCCTTTTTTCAACCACTTACAAACAATTATTTTTATAAACAGTTGTCTACGGACTCTTCCTAAGAAACTAGAAATGTTCTTGTCCTTATTCTATGTAGTATATTTCCACTACAACTATTTTTATCAACCTTATCACCCATTAGGAGTCTTAACTTCACTGAGAAGTATTAGATGAGTAATCTATCCTTAGGATACCAATTCATATCCGACATTATGAAAGCGATGAATTACTGACAGTAATTTTGGACTTAGAGTATAGTACGTTTCATTAGCAACGACGTATTGCGCGATAGAATAATACCCAGAAGCCGTACATTTTAAATCAGCTTTATGATTATAACGAATAAAGATGGGAAGTTGTCAATCACTTTTTTGCTTTAACATTGAATGATAATGCACGGGTAAAGATCCATCGAGAGTACTGTATACTTTGTATCCATTAAACAAAAAATTTTAGTTTTTGCAATAATTTGTACCGATATGTCAACATTTTTTTTTGTTTCAGAATTTTTTGGAAAATCTTAATCCTTTCGCCGAAATGTCGGACACGGATATCCAAAACTACCTTTATCAAAAATCGATGGAGATCGAACCGCGAGGTTGTAGGCAGTTACCAAAATTTCCGAGGAAGTGGCCCCATTTAAATCTTAAGAGTCCTGGAATTAAGGTAAAAGAATAAACGTTATCTGATTTTTTTTTGACTAAACACGGAAAAATTTGTTTATAGTCTATTTTAGAAAGTTGTAGAGAAATAAAAGCTCATTAGGCATGCAAAGGGACTACAGAGTGACCCAACGAATATTTAAGAAGCCACTTTCATAATTTGGCATTGATTTTATTTTTGTGGAAATAGTCCATCTCTCAGTGGAGTGATATTATGAGTAGGAGAATAATACACACAGTCTGCTCCACTAGTTTATTATAAGGATCTCAAAGTATAGAGAATCCTAATGTCTTCGTACATGTTTCGAAGGTAAAAACCTTCATCATCAGCGAATAAAATTGATTCAAGGATTTTACAAGAAGAGAGACCCTCAACATTGCAAGATAAACTGCTTGAGGAACACTTCTTTATCGAATTATCTTTGGTTAGTTATCATAAATAACTTAATGCACAAAATTTATCTGCGCCTATGGCCGATACCAAAATTGATCCGAACTGGACGGAATTTCCCATTTTATTACTCTGAACCTCCCTGAAATAGACTATAAAAAAGTTTTAAACTCAGTTATATTTTATAGCATGTTTATTATTATTGAAGGAAGAAAATTAGCAGCTAGCGTACCATGTTATATATCTATATTTTGCATTAAAGTGTACATTGACGCCAAACCAATCGATTCCCTGGAATCAAGTAGACAATGACGGCCTCTTTATTAGGACTCTTCGGAAAGTCATAACCTCTAGCAAAACAGCCGTCATTGTTTACCTGGCTCCAGCGAAATTTGTTTTGACTTACCTGTATATTTTGTTTCATTGTTATTACGGACACTAAACTTCTATTACTTTATTATAACCATTTTGTTTCAGCCGAAACGTAGTGCAGGAAGTGTTGTGGCGAACGCTGTAAACACGATGAGTTCAACGATCAAGAGTGATGATAGCAAGAGTGAAGACTCATCAAAGAGTGATAATGATTTTAGTGTGTTTGCACCAGTAAGTACTCTGGACAAATCTGTGAAATTACGGTAGTATTTGTTTATTTATAAAAACAAAATTTGTATTTAAAGAACATTTTCTATGGCTTTTAATTTTTTAAAGATGTTAATTATAGACCTTTTAATAAATCGGCAACGCATTAACTAGGTCTTTAAAACTAGTGCTTTAAAATTGGCACATGGATGGTTACGGAATTTTTCCGTAAATTAGCATCATATCTACTAGTTCATTGTTATTAAATTTTACCATTTTCACGTGTCACCAATTTAAAATTAACTTGCTTCACAAAAACACACCGCAGCGGATTGCCAAATAACTGACCAAGGGCCCGTAAATTGCATGACTAATAAGACAAACAACAACGTATAGCAGGCTACGTTTTGATGACCAGGCCCGCGCTTAGATTTTTTTACTTCTGTAACTCTCCTATTTTTAAGTTTTTTGAAAAAAGGTATTTGAAAATGTTGTTTATTTTAATGCCTTCTATACACAGCTAAAAAAGAAGTATCAACTTAGGAGTCACCCTGTATATTATTTGTTTTGTGTCTACTTTATATAGTGTATGCAAATTTTTGAGCGGCTGTGTATAAGAGATATTTTTATTTTTTATAGGTCCAACTTGGTACAGGTCAAAATAGTCCTACGCTTAGTCCCAATTCTCCAGCGGCACCGTCAAATCCTTTGATGAACTGGTTCAATCATACAAGAAGTCCCAGCGTAAGCTCGGTGGTCTCGACCGCGTCCTACAGGCCTGCAAGGACGTCCGAGAGTGGATCTAGTATGCAGTCGCATTTGTAAGTAGACAAGATATTAGGTGATTTATGATGTTAACTTACTTAACCTTGAAAAACTGTTTTACCTGCGCTTTGGAATAGAAAATGCGATACTATACTTCATGTGGTTCAAGTGTAACTTTTGTTAGGTAATATACTATTTTTTTACTCCCACATGAAAATTTACTGTTTGCTTTACCATAAAGTGATCGGAAAAGTGAGCTATTCCGGTTAGCTGAACGGATATGATTTCATATCCATCCTAGTTATCCATTTTTAACTGTAACATATTCTACAGCTATTTTGTTATACTTTCGGAGTTATATTTCTTACGCAAGCAAAAATAAACCCGGACAAACCTTTTTTTCTTCTGTGCATTTCAATAAAACAATTAATCAAAATACCTATGGTTGAGAAAATAAATTGTTTATTTTTATTAATGCATATATCGCTTTTTGTCTGTTATTCTGCAAAAAGCCAAATGTGAGAAAGATAGATATATTTAGAGTGATTTTCTGTAAATATAAGGAATTACCCAAATCGATAAATGTTACAGTATGATTTGGTCCATGAGTTTGCCATCAAAATTAATTTTTGTTCAATTGTTTTTTATTATCTTTCTCACAAGTTCATGACCAACTTAAAAGACAAGTTATGATGCCTAGTTTAAATATTTTTTTAAATTCTTAGTATGAAGTTCGGAAGTTAAGCCGTAGAAAATATATACTGTACAACTCGAGTGGATTGTCCATATTGCGCTCGGAAGTTTGAGCACTCCGCCTACTGCGTCATGTTCAATTTACTTCCTCGTGCGATATGGACATCATATCCACTTTTGTTGTACAAACTACTAATTATATTAACGCTTTTGCAGTGCCAATTAGGTCCAATTTTATAAGTTCTTTTAGACCTAAGTTAAGCCTAGGTTTAAACCGAAGAATAATTCTGAAATCGTAAAAATGTCAGAATTTATATTGACAGCAAAGTTCAATTTAAGAGTAATCAACCTGATCATAACTTGTTATGTTATGACCAGATAAATCACTTTTATTTCGAACTTGTTGACTACTCTGAAATTGAACTTTGCTGTCAATCCCACATTATAAATCGACCATTCCTGACATTTCTACGATTTTAGAATTATTTTTCGGTTTAAACTTAGGTTTAAGAGGACTTTCTAAAATTGGGCCTTAAAGCAGGGTAGACAAAATATATTAACAAATATCAAATTTACCTATTTTCTGCCATTCCTTTGATTTTCGACCGTTACAAAAAGGTAAACATCATTAATTACATTCTGTTAAACTTCAAATGTTTTTGAACTAAATGGAGATAATACTTTTGGCATACAGTTTTTATTTTTACTCGTTCACAATCATCGCTCGGCTCGATTTCTGTTCATTGTTCATTTAAATAATTTAAAATAAAAACATTTACCTCAAATCCGAAATTTGAGGAAATATCAATTTCTGCAGACATCGGGAATCGTAATAAAGCTACGACGCTGGCACAACGTTCCATCTTTCTCGCTCACGGTCGTATCATCTTCGCCTTCGTGTATTTGTCGTCTGGTTCTAACATAAGCGCATTAGTCTTTAGTTATACATTAAAGGTCATTTTAAATAAATGTAACCGCCTTTGACGCAGTCATATGAAGCGCCTCTATGGAAAAGATATTATACAGTTTTATGCGATTTTGCCAGTAAAATATGACAATAAAAATGTTTTTAAGGTACTTAAATAAATTAAATTAATAAAATAAATATATTGTCGCGTATCAAAAAGGAAGACGAACTGGAACGTGTACCTTAGATGATTTGAAATTACATTTTACTTTATTTAATTTGTTGTACGCTATTTATTTACTAAAACACCAAAGATATTTAATAGTTTTATTAAAGCAAAGCAAAATAATTTACGATTACAACATGGTGAATAACATACAAGTCTTTAGAAATAAAAATAAAGTTATTAAATCAGTAAATTTTTTCTCTAAACAAGGGTTGTCCCCTTAAAAGTCACATACAATGCTATTTCAAGTAAGTTCAAGAGAAACAATTTCCGCTTTACAGTTAACTCAGACCAAAAAAGAAATAAACAATTTAACAATTAAATAAACATTATCAAGATCACTTACTCGTTGGCTGGAAACTTCTCTGGTTCTGAGATTGTGTTTTTACATCATTTAGAGAGATTTGAGTGACCAAACGGGCAGAGGTTACTCTTACACTTGAATACGTTAAACAACTTCATTGAGTAAGTGTTTTTTTTTAAATTTTATAATATTTTATAACCCCTACCAAAATAAAGAAGGGGTTCCTTTTTGCTGTGTCAGAAGTAATTAACATTAGGAGAAGAGCTTCTTACATGTACTATTCAAAATGGAACCCTCTCTTCAACCAATTGCGAACGGTTATTTTTATAAACGTTTGTCTACTGACTCCTACGAAACTAGAAATGTAAGCACTATCTTTCCACTACATATATTTTTATTAAACTTATCACTCATTAAAAGTCTTAACTTCACAGCGAAGTATTAGATGATGAGTAATCCCATGAGGTATACCAATCCATATCCGACAATATATCTACTAGATTTTGCCTAGGGTCGGCAACGCCTTTTTGTTTATATTGTATGCAAACACTGCGCTTTAGTTACAAATAAAAATATATTTTTCAGAACACATCGTCATACTCACTCGACAAGCTCAACTGGCGCCCCTGGAAGTCCAGGTGCTCCCCATACACCCACGTCACCGGGACCCCATCCTCCGTCGTCGGGCGAACCGAACAGCCCCAGGCTGCCTCCCACACCCCCTCCTCCGCCACCGCCGTTGCCCCCGAGAAGAAGGAGGGATAGTCCTGAGATAAGCTCTCCGCAACAGGTAAATTTTAAAAAAATGGTTTTAAAATCTAGCCATCTTGTTTTTGGCAGAAAGTGACAAGTTCTAAGTTAAGAAATAACAATTAAATCTACCTCAAAAATCCAAGACAGACATAAAATGTACAACCATAATAAAAATAAACTTTGAAATTTGATCGCTAATCCATTTTATGCAGTAGTGTGTTAGCAATATACCAATCAAAAATTTTCCACAGGCGAAGCAAGCTGCGGACGCCCCACCTCTACCCCCCAAGGACCAATCCCCGCCGCCCCTGCCACCCCGACGGGAACCCGGCGTGTCCCCGAACCAGCCCCACTCAGGATTCCATTCGCACACCCTACCCCATCCTAGTCATTACGCGCACTCGCACTCAGGTCACGCGCCAGCAGTGGCACCGCGCCTTAGGCCGACGCACGCGTCTCAGCTTCACATGCGCAGACACGCGCACGTGACGCCGAGGACGGCCAATCAGATAGTACCGGCAGCGAATGGTGGAGCAAGGTAAGACGTTAAATAACTGCCACGTTCTTGTTTAAGGAGTTTTAATATTTTTTTCGGGCATTAATATCTATGGATTTTTTTCTGGATTAATAATGGCCCCTTGTCGTCTCCAACATTCAGCCAGCTTGCTAATATCTCTGGATATACACGGGGTATCTTAAGTTGATACTTTTTTTATTGGGAATCTCGCAGTGTACCGGTCAATTAGTTGTCAACTAGTCGCGTGGGTTTATACTTTGTTACTTTAAATTGTTAAAATGGGACATTATGGAAATAATAAACTAGTAGGTAATATGCTGATTCGCCGTTATGAATATTACGCTCCATCGCGGTACAGTGGTTACATCGTGCAGAACGTTGTGTTAAAGAGTTATATTTAAGAAGGAAAGAAATAAGAACACAAAGTCTTCCTCCACTATTATATTAAAGAATCTCGTATGTTCAGAGAAACTTTTTATCTCTACATGTTTCGAATGCAGAAGCATTCATCTTCAGGAGAATGAATGAAAAAAGAAGAAACTAATAGATATCACTTTAACGGAGCATCAAAATTGTAAGTTCAGTAAATAGAACTGTGAGAAAACAATACACACGTGGTAGTGTAACAATAAAAGTATATGGGATTCAGGCTCATGGCACTGTAAAAGTTTATATGCAGAATAAAAAATATAACATCTTTGTCTGAGAGGAATGGTTGGAAAAATGTAGAAAAGAAAAAGTTAATAATATTAATCCAGAAATTGAAATTGAAGGCTGGTCATAACAGAAAACTGAAGTGTGAGGAAGATGAAGTTACTAAATTATGTTAAAATTGGAGGTTTAAAGTGGCAGTTCTACCAAGGTTCGTCAGATGAATACCTGAAAAAGAGAGATTTCTTTTAGGTTACATCGAACGGACAAATATTGTGAAAACTTACCACATGTCGATTGACAGTTCTAATAAATAATTAACGACCATATTGCATTGTATGCTGAGTCCAGTGTGACGACTTTACTCAATTGAGTACACTAATAGTCTTGACGGTGGGAGAGTATGCCAGCAATTACCCTTTTTTGTAACCCAATTTTCTTCTGGATAATGTCAACCAGACAAGGCCTACAATTTTATATTGGTTCAAAACCATAAGTTTACCGATATATGTTCTTCTCAGCACAGTTTTTACGGTCTTGTCCTCAGTGGCAGCTCGTGGCCAATTTCATAAGGGTGACATCGGAATTTAGGCATAGCTTATACAAATACTCTGGCGAAAAGAAATGAGTTTTTAAATCGACCACAAATTTTTGTAGCCTTTGAATTTGGATCTCTGATCTTTCAAGGTTGTAAAAAAGTAGGTCTGTAATGTAGCAGTATGCCATAACATACAAATAGTGTAAGCGGAAGTGCGCAAAAGTATAAATATAGGAATGATGAAACGAGAATTCTAATATTCCTTCAAAATTTAAATATGGCCTAAATAATTAAAATTTCCACTTTTATTTGTTTTAATTTGGCACTCACTCACTCAGCATTGACCTCAACTACTTGGGCTACAAAGCCAGCTTGTAGACCACGTCATCTCCAATCAATCAAAGCAGATCTTTGTATTAATGGAGCAATAGATTTGTCGTATTTCTTGATCCGTTATATAAACAATAATTTCTCTTGTGACACTAATAATTTTCCCAAAAATTGTCTTTTATGCAAGAAAAATAGAAATTTCTATCGAGAAACACACTACTCCTACCCATTACGATCAGTCACTCTTCTGTGACAAAACCATGACGCAAGTTTTTTTTTTAACTAAGTAGCTATTGGAGACCTATACAATTTTGAAAAGTCGTCAAAAGTCAGAATCAAAAACTTTATAGAAAGAAAAATATATGAACAAATTTGAAATAATAATGATCCGCGTAAGAATAAAGGCATACAACGAATTTCACTTAAGTCTGTAGTCTAGTTCTTTTTATAATCTGCTCTGAAAAGTTATTGTTTATGGTTAAAAAACTGTGATAGTTGTCAAATCTAATTTCCCTAAAAGTAAGGCCTGTATTACATTTACATTTGATTCAAGTATTTTGTATAAACTATTTAAAATGAATATATAAATTCTTGAATCAACTATAGTCTATTTCAGAACGGTGTAGAGTAATAAAAGCTCAATAGGTATGCAAAGGGACTACGAAGTGACCCAACGAATATTTAAGCCACTTTCATAATTTGGCATTGATTTCATTGCGAAATTATTTATTTTCATCAAGCGCAGGTAGTATCACTCGGGTTTGGATCAAGTTATGGGTTTTGCCTATTGTTATCCATTCACAAACTTTGAGAAAGGTGTGACAAAGGCGTGCAGTATGTACAAAGTATTAGGTACACTTATTTTTTATTAAACATTATAAAAAAATACATCATACAGAAATTTAATTATAAAAAATCATAATATTTTTCGTCACCTGAGGAACTGTCATCTCCTCTTGACGTTATAATTAACGGGTCGACGGTCCGATTGATCAGGTGGTCAATATCCCTCATTTTCTCCTCTTCTTTAATGACATGATGGACTGCTTTCGCCAGTTCTCTGGTGTCACTTCCTTAATGGCTTGATCAAACAGTAGCTTAACGTCTTTTATTTTGAATGCCGCCTTGTGGCTTGCTACAAATCCTTTCACTTGCGCCCATATAATATGGTGGTGTGCGTAGCACAGTTGCACTATGTTTTTCAGCTATACCTTCCACGGCATATTTCATAAAACGATGTTTGTGTTAATTTGCTATAGCTATAGTTCCTTCTGTATCAAATTATCTTCTTTTTTTTTTCTTTGGTTAGTTATCATAAATAATTAAATGCACAAAATTTACCGACGCCCATGGCCGACACCGAAATTGAGCCGACCCGGACGGAATTTCCCATTTTATTACTCTACACCTTTCTAAAATAGACTATAACAACTTAATTTCCAGCATACCACCTTCCACCTCCCCCGCCAAACCCCCGACGATATCTCCCCGATACGGCTCTAGCAGCGCTAGTGAGACCAGCTCCGGGCAGATCACTCCCCAACTACCTCCCAGACCTGCAGTACGATCAGCTGGCATGACCTACGGAACTATGTTCCAATACCCGAGCACGACGACCACCTAGGAGGAACTAGGTATATTTATGACTGTTATGATTCCTTATCGCCCGTAAATATGAGTTTGGTCTATGTCAACTTAACGCAATGTTTATATTCTTTCGGTTTTGTCGGTACAATTTCCAGCATAATTTTGGTTTTTTTCGTACTAACCAGAGTTTTTCTATGTCAACTTGATTGAATTTTTGATTTATTGTATTTCTGTTATGTTATGACAAAACATTGATGCGAAGAGTTGTGTCTTCAAGGGTGTCGAAAAATAACATACCAGAATATGTCTTTAAGTTGCGGACATTTGCTATAAGATTTATTTTCCCAATGGGGATGATTTGTTAATTGACAGCCAAACTTATGAACCCAAAGAACTGCAGTTGAGATTATTAAAAATTGGCAACTATGTTTTTAATGAGCATACTATTTTACATTGGTTATTTTTCATCATTTATTAGTTGTGTTGGTGATTCACGACAGTTAGAACTTTTAGGAGACCCACTGCAAATATTTTCTTGAAACTTTGCTAGTTTATACTGTTTGATGTGGCCGCTTTACCTAAAATATTTTTATCACTTCCGGGTCTACCAGAAGTAGCTGTCAACTTTGTTATTTTAAATAGAATATGATTATTTTTATTACATTTTTCTCGAGATTCTTAACATATTTTCTATAACAGGTCAAAGGTCTAAGCTAATTAGTTTTTGAGATATAAGCATTTAAATATTACTGTTTTTAGCACTTGAAGGCTGTGGCACCTAGCAATGCATGTAAGAAATAATTAATTGCGTTTTTTTTATATACTTAAAAAAATTGAATTTCGGATATAGAAAATGAAATACTAACAGAGAAAGATGCAAGCCGTTTTTGTCTAATATGCACTGTTAAGATGCTATAGCCGGTCAAAGTTCAATCAGTGTCATTTTTCAAACGCGAATGTCTCAAGAACTATTGTTCAGTTTAGACATATGACCTGTTATACAAGATTTGTTTAAAAATTTGAGCAAAATTTAAAAATACAATAAAAATAGTCATATTTTATTTAAAATAACAAAATTGATGGCTACTTCCGGTATACCTGGAAGTGATAGGAAAAAATAGGAGCTCCTAAAGGTTCAAGAAAATATTTTCAGTATATCAGCGAAGTGCGATCTATGCAAGCAAGGGAAACATTAATAAAAACATATACAGGGTGTCCCATAACTTATGGGCCGTAGAGTAACTGGAGATACTAGACTTCAAACTAAGCCGATTATGTCATATAAGTTTTTTTTTGATAATTAAAATATTAATGTAATTATGTACTATGTTTTTTATGCTTTTGGATGTTTAAAGGGAAATATCTCGAAAACCGTTAAAGATATTAAGATCAATCAAGTACACCTTTTTGACTCAGAAAATGCCCTTCTTTAAGAAACTATAATTGAAAAACACCTAATATCACAGGTAAGAAAAAAAATCATAGATTTATGAAGCCCAGTGTACGCAACTAGTTTGAAACTTGAAAATTTCGACAAATTCTTATTTCTTGCTCATAAAAACATAGTATTGCCAACTTTCAATTCGATTCATTAAACCGTTTTAAAATTATGGCTTATTTTCGAGAATAAACTTTTACTTTCAACACCCTGTATCTCTAGAACGAGTAACAATCCGAAAAAACTTATATAACTTAATCGGCTTAGTTTGATGTCTAGTATCTTCAGTTACTCTACGGACACCCTGTATATTATGTATCTACTATATATTAAATTTTTAGGTTTGGAATGTTATTTGTACTATCTCTTGCGATAAAATAGTATTTTCACGTCGCGTACACTTCCCCAATTCGACATTTTTCACTAAACATACACCTAGAAACTAGAATGCAAAAGTTCTGAACCTTTTGCAGTCTAGTCTTACACTGCAAATCCAAACAGGGCCCGTACACGAAGTTACAATAGTTAGCGTGAGATAGAACAAGAGTTTCACACAGTTTCTTTTTTAATTGAGGTCGTAAGATGTGTTTATTTTTGTATAAGTTTCTGAGTGAAAAATACGATTTTTGAATAACTGTACCTACCTGACTTCTAAACCGAAGCTTGCTATCAAAAATGACCCCCAAATTTTTATATTCCTGCACAACGGGTAATACTGTATCGGCCATATGCATGTATACTACGCAAATTCTGTATCCCGGTTTAGTCCTCTATCTAGGTCACAAGTCTTGTATACGACATTAGCAATGTAAACCTAAAAACAAGATTTTATCAATTTTAACCGGGAAAAATCGATAAATTAATAAAAATAGTGAAAAATTGCTTCTCTTGCTTGAAATCACACTGCATGCGTCTAAAATATATAAATCCGTTTTCTAAAAATGTACGAAGACTATTGGTTAAAAAGTAATATGCTCATTAAATTTTTTATTGAAATGAAAGCTGTAAATGTGCTAGTACTGAACAATGGGCTCTTTCACTATAATCGAATTTATCATATTCAGCACTAACATCCTGAACTAGAACCTGATAATAATAAAAATCTTCCAAAGTATCACCAACATTTTCTAGAAATAATTAAAAACACGGAGCGAAAGCTGCAAGTTCAAAAACATGAGGCGAGAAGGCATATACGTCATCCTATTAACCGCGCAATTCTTTTATTTGCTGCTCATTTTATTGTTATCTTTGTTGCGATAACTTTAATAGAAAAGGACAAATTAGAAATAGAACACCGGTCTCGAGAGAATAATCAGGTCAGAGCGTCTCGATTGTCCCTGGTTACACAATTGCCGGTTTTGTTGTAACGTCGGTGCCTTCTTCCGCGTGTTTTTATTAAAAAGCGTATTTTGTTTAATTATTTTTTCAGTGAATTTGAAGAATTAAAAAATGTTTATTTTTTAAAATCAAAATTTAGTGAAACAGCCCATTTGCCTTATGCAAAAATATTGCGGTGAAATTCTATACACTTTCTTAACTGCTAACAAGTAGTTAATTTGCATAGAATCATATATTTTCTTAATATATCGCATATTGTTGTCAATTTTGAACAGTCCAAAACGACAAAACTTGTTTAACCCCAATGTGAAATTCTAATTTGTTTTTTGTACAAAGCGTACTATATGTGAATATGACTATACCTACAGAGATGTTTTTTTTTTAATTACATCAAAACGCTTAATCTAGAAACACAATACGCTTTTATGATCAGGAATACAGGTTGTGACAAAAAAGTTCAATAGTTTTTTTATCCTGTCCCTGGAGTGCGACATAGTGAACTGTTTTGTAGTTGGAAATACAAAAAAAAATTATCGGGCACATTTTAATATATACAGTTTGTGCAAAGTTGAAACTATATTAACATTATAACTCTGGGATATAGAAAAATAAATGTAAAATTGGTGACCTGTATTTTATAACTATACAGGGTGATTCATTTAAAGCTTATATTGTTTATATTTTGAAGACAATTGGGATATGAGTAAAAAGTTTTGTTTTACTTGAAACTGCATATATTCCAAACTATTCTAGTACATTACATGGAATAATATTAATAATAATAATAATAGTTAATTTTTTTTAAGTTGTCAATTTTTAAATTCCTCTGATATTTTTTGGAATGATATTATTCCGTTATATACATTTAGCCGCTTTTTTCTTTGGTATTTGCACTATGATATAATTTTTTTTTCAGATTTCAGTTTTAGGCTTATACAGGGTGCAAAAATGAGAATATTTTTTTACGTTAAATTTGAGACACCCTGTAGGCAACATTAGCAACAACAACCGATGCATGATGAAATCATATTGTAGTCTCATGTTTTCTAAACATTTTGTTTTTTTAATTTCTCTGATATCTATAATATCAAAGAAAACACAGTGTTATACCAGAACATGTTCTTTTAAATTAAAATGACATTTTGACAAATAAACTAAAAATAACACTAACAAAAAATAGCAAAAAAGGTACAAAAGTAGCGCGTGTTTCCACCTCTACTTCTAATGACTGTTTCACATCGCCTCGGCATAGTCGAGATTAAATTGGATTTATTTGATTTTGGTCAAGTTCTTTCCAAATATCGGTAACCATTATTTGGACATCTTGCAGGTTGGAAGGAGGGGTTGATGCTGTCTCAGTGCCCTACCAATAATATTCCATTAGCGATACGCGCTACATGAGGTCTTGCGTTATCGTGCTCTAATAAAAAATGATTCTCAATGTACGGAGCGAAAGGGACAATGTGCTTAGACAAAATATCACTGATATACCTTTCACTATGATTTATTACAGACTACTTTGTTTGTTAAACCAAATAAGTAATCCAGTAAAATTGTGATTTATTGAAGAAAAACATGTTCTGGTATAAAACTGTGTATATTCTTTGATACTACAGCTATTAAAGAAATTAAAAAAGCAAAAAGTTTAGAAGACATGAGGCTACCGTATGATATCATCATGTATTCGTTGTTATTGCTAATGCTCCTTACAGAGTATCTCAAATTCAACGTAAAAAAAACTATTCTCATTTTTGCACCCTGTATAAGCCTAAAACTGAAGTCTGAATAAAAACTTGTATCACAGTGCACTTAATTTGTTTTAACGGTATAAGCATTGCAAGTTTTAGAATAAATACCCTGTATATGTTAAGATATAGATAAAAACAAAGTCACCGTGAAAATAGTACTGGGAGACTATAAGAACTAAATATTTTAAAGGACTAAATTTAAACGTCTTTAGTGTATAAGGCGGTTGGTTAACTTTAGTTATATCAGAAATGAGCGGTGTAAACCCCAAAACCTAAATATCTATGTGTCAGTTCAAAGATTTCTAAAATAATCTGCATGCAATTCTAATCTAGAAAATTTTAATATTATTTTTTCCTCGTAGACTAAACAATTTATCATACAAACGCACAAAATAAATATTAATAAAATCATTTGGAACTTTTTTGTCGGGCCTTTCATTAGAAATCAGTACAAAACGCTTGAAATTCTAAAATAAGTTTATGCGCACTGTGAATAGATGTATTAAAAAATAAATTACAAAACAACTATACTGGAATTAATACAAAGAAAATGCATTACTTTAAATTATAATTCTGTTAACGAATTGTTTGTTATATTTAAATTTTATTTTATGTGAAATAGTTGTACAGTGTACAGGGTAGTCTCCCAACCCAGAAGCTTAGCATAAAGAGTAGTCTCTTAACCTATTAACATCCAACAACAAAATATTTTTTGAAATAGTTTCTTAATTTTTATGTGGTAAATCTCCAAGAATAGTAATCTCAGCTCAAAGATATATCCACCCGGCAGCAAAAAGTGCAGCACGAATCACAAGAAAATATGGCATTTTAGCCAGCCTACATTGAAGATCCGATGGCCAACGGCAGTGGCGTGCAAAGCCGTTTGAACAGGGATAGGCAAACATTTAATTTCCAAACAATTGACTTTAAAAATTTTCAACACAGTTGACATCGCCATTACCTCAATTACATGTACGTGGACATGTCCACTTCTCCTTTTTTTTCGAAAACCGACGGCGACGCTTGACTTTTATAGCAAAAGCAAACACAGGGCGAAAACGCTAATATATATTATTGTTATGCATAAATGTTATCCACATTAGTTTTATATTCAGATTTTAAATCTACCATCCACTTGATTGAACTCCAAGTCAATTATTATGTAAATTATAATTTAATATACTTATTAGCAAAAATTATCTTAAATCATCATAAAAGTACTTCTTATTTTACGTTACAAATTAAGATCTTAACTAACCTGAACTATATAGGGACATGTTTTATATCAAGAACGTGTAGTATTTTTTGAAACTACGACAAAATTGGCACCAATGCATTTTACAAGCGCGGGCGGATGGCTGACATAGGCTCAGGTTGCGAGTCACGTGTATTTGTTCTCTGTCTAGCTTACTGCCTACCGGCTCTCTCGCTCGGTTCCACTCGTATAAAAGCAGTGCGTTTGCTTTCCCATAAGCGGTTAATATAATGTAAAATCTCTTAATTTACGATTAATTGGTAACGAATGCGTTCGTAGAAATGATCTTCAATGTTTTACGATTAACTTTTCGGTCCTGGTCCTCTACAGACACAGAAATATTGCCGGATATTACACGGATGAAAATTTAAATATAAAGAAATAATTTTGGTTGGAGTTTGTTTTATTGTTCCCAGGATAGGCAATGCTTTTTTGCCTATATTATATGCACGCCACTGGCCAACGGGTGACGGGGCTCTTTTCAACGGTGACGACCATGTACACCATTTAAAATAGCCGACGATAATTAAATACAAATTAAATAATGTTAATTTAGATTAAGAATGAAGAAAAAAATAAAGTTTTAATCAGAGACGTAGTTGTTAGCTACTAGAGTGGGAAAAAGTAATACTCTTTATGATAAATATTCCGGCTTTGAGAATAGATAGCCCTGTATTAACACAAGACAAGTAAATAAAAGGAATAATTGTAGGCGTTAGAGTCAAAGATCAATCAGTTACCTTACACGATTACTTATTATATTAATGACATTGTTACTGAATATGTATTTAGTGATACATGTTATTACCATATTAGTAATGGCATTATTTCTTATCGGGTAACGTTTGCTTCACCCAATTGTTAGATCATCTTGTTCTTCTATGTAATACATATAAAATATCTAAATGTAAATCTTTGATAACGGTGTGACGTAATTCTAAATGTTTTTATTCTAAATTTAAAATTATGACATAAAAGTGTATATATTTATAGACAGCAATTGTAATATTTTCTTATCTAGATGTTTTCCAAAAAGGTATAAAAATGTTAAGCTATGAATAAATGTACCTACATGTACAGGGTGTCCTAATATCGAGCCGCATCACTGAAATCGTGGAACTATAAGAGACATTGTGGCACTGAATTTTGGACACGCTATACGCATGCGGGCAAATAAAACTCTTCTACTAATTCATAGCCCAAACTTCTGTTAAGTTGTTTCTTTGTGGCGATGTCGCTTAAGCTGTGAGTTAGATGGTGTTTTTTTTACCGTAACATTGATGTTGTGTAAAGGATCCCCGTACACCTGCAAAATATCACCATATTAAATGTGGTCCTTTATGTCAAAAACGGAATATACATGCATTTTAACACGAACAAAAATAACGTTATTTTGTCTTTTTAGTGTTTATTTTTACGTTTCTTTTATGCCGATTGCACGGAAAGACAAATCGAAATATTTTATAATGTATGTTTCTTATTTCCAGGGTACAAATTTTCGCACATTAATAGTTTGGATTTTTGCGTTATTTGCCGTGTATTTTTTTTAAGCAGCAATAATTTTCACTATTTATTACTCAGCTATGCATTTCTGATGTAAAAAAATCAAAAAAAAAATATTTCATAACTACACTCCGAGTCCAAAATGTCTGTCAGTAATTCATCCAGTACCGAGAATAGTAACAATTAAGTCAGTGGCGGTTGGTGCATAGGCGCTGCAATGTTGCAGAGCTCCCAAAAAACAGAGCTCCCACAAAAAACAAAAAATAGTAATTTTAACTAAAATATTTTTTATTACCAAAAAACAAATACAGGCTGATTCCTAAGTTGATACTTCTTTTTTAGCTGTGTATAGAAGGCATTAAAATAAACAACATTTTTAAATTCATTTTTTCAAAAAACTCAAAAATAAGGTACTACTTACATTCATTTATTACACTATGGATCAAATACGGTTCTGCCTAACTTGCCCGTCGAATAACATTAAGAATACTTCTGGGTGTAGGATGAGCCCGCAAGGGAAAGCGTTCTGCGTATTATCTCGAAGCAGCAGCCGCACTTTGACGACACTCACCGTAAATTAGCACCATATCTGCTAGCTCGTTGTTTTCAAATTTTACCATTTTCACGTGTCACCAATATAAAACTAACTTGCTTTAGAAAAACACACTGCAGCGGATTGCAAAATAAGTGACCAATTGTATGACTAATAAGATAAACAATATAAAGTATAGCAGGCTACGTTTTGATGACCAGACCCGCACTATCGCCGAGTTATGATTTAACTTGGCCACATGAACGTGCTTTTTAGCTTTGAAACAGCTGCACGATACTCCGCTTCCACAAGTTCCAAGAGTTGGCTGCATTTCTAGTTTACGGCGAGTTCAAAAACAACAATAATAAGGTTGGAGACAATGACGTTTCTTGAACGGCAGTAGAAACGTAGTGATTCTAAACAAATAAAGACGATGCAAGTCCAAAACTCTACTGCCGTTTAACAATAATAATATAGTGCGTGCGTGTGATTCTGTTTTTGGGACAATTATTAACTGTGTACTATGAAAGTGGTCTTTAATTTAATTAATGTGATGAGATTTTTAAGTATTCACACGAAGAAAAAATCGAATTAAAAGGAAATGGTCTACCCATTACCAGATATTATTATTAAAAAATCTGGTGTAAGTAGAGGGAAAAGTTACATACGCAAATTTAATAGAGATATTTATTTGAAAAATAAATGGATTTGTGAATGTAACAAAAAAAATGCTGTATACTATTTTACTTGCTTACTTTTTGATGGCGATAAAGAAAAGACACGAAAACATTTTTATAATTGTTAGTAAAAGTTCTCCGAAATAGACAATTTTAATGACTGATTACAAAATTTGCGAATAGAAAAGAACGTAGGATAGTGCGTCACCTTAAAATTTTACCAGGAGCTGCCACTACATTAAGTGATACATTAAAATTTATTATTTTCGCATAAACTTTGCCATGTATTTGATGAGTTTTAGACTTTCATTGTCTTTATTTGTTTTAAATCACTCGTTTCAACTGGTAAGCATCTTCAATCGTGAATACAGTATTCAGGAGATGCTTACTAGTTGAAATTATTATTATTATTACATTTCGAATAGCACGGTACTTTCGATGAATATTTGTTACGATTTTTGGAACGGATAAAATGTGGCAACACATCTTTACGCACATTCCTCGGTTAAGACCTTAAACAGCCCTAAACTTAATCGTCACAGCGGAGAGATTTTTATTAATTAAATCTTGTTCGTAAGTGTGTGTTTAAGTTTTATTTAGTCGTTCATTTAAAAGCATCTTCTTGGGTGACTTACATCTCACTTGTATAATAAATAATTATTATGGTACCCGATAAATTAAATACTATATTCTCGGTTAGAATACAAAAAATACACGTTACTGGAATTGTTTCCTCTCACGTCACACAACCCGCTGGTCTCTCTATGAAAGCGATGAGTTACTCATAGAAATGTTGGACTTGTAGGTCATGGTATTTGACGACGATGCTATTAAAAATATTAAGCGTTATGGCAAGTACGTATTCGTCATTTCATTTTTTGACCGATATTTTATTGCTTTTTCGTTTTATTCAAAAATTGGCCAAATACTAATCTATATTGCTGAACTTCCACGTTTAAGAATTCTTAAAATAACATGCCTATTTAAAATAAATTTTTTTTCACAACAAGAACACTAAATGTCACCTCAGTATAGGCAAAAGCTTATAGTTGTTATGTTATTTCTGAAAGTCAGTTTTCGATGGGATTCTGTTTTCCAGGTTTTTAACACATTAGAAGAAGTGGGGCGATTTCCCGAACATTTTTTAAATTAATTTTATTTTGCTTTACCATAATTTTAATATTTAAGGTACACAAAAACTTGCAATTAACTGGCGACATATTTCTTACGTAATTTTTTATTAATAACTTCAGAAAGTCGGTGTTTTTTCAGCATTTTTATTACGGTCTATTAGACTCGTGATACCGCCGAAACTATCTGGCATGACTTTTTAAATAAAGATAATTATTATATATTCATATTTTTCCTGTTCCTTTGTTGCATTCTGGACTCTAAATTAAAAGATCTCAGCAAAAATTCTGAAATGACGTAAGAATAAATGTCGCCAGCCCTTGGGCTATACGGTGTGCCTGAATTTTAATATTTCCAGATTATATATACAGTGTGTCTAAAGAAGTATGCAACATAATGGGAAATCGTTTTATTAAGAAGCAATTTTCTGAGAAATCGGTAATAAAAAACTTCCCCATATGTTCCATACTTTTTTGGACACACTGTATATACAAAAACATTATTGTGGCGACTTCTTGTACTCACCGGTGACTGTGTTATTTTTATTTTGCTGATCTATGCATAACAGCGCAGCACAAAACCGGTGGACGACCACTGAATAAAATAACTCGTATCTACGTCAAATGAAATTGAGATTCTAAAATCTACATAAACAAAAAAAAACATAGATTTGTGTAAATTTAAATTCAAGTCTCTTGTATATACGTGTATATTATTGTATAATGTAACTTAGTTGCCAAATATACAGGGTGACAAAAAGTATGGTATACTGCAAATATGTCCTAAAGCACTTATCAAAGTTGCTCAGAATTTTTGTGAGTTCGAGCCTTCCATTTAGACGATGAGTTATAAAAAATTATATATTAAATAATACAATTTTTGATTTTTTTTTTCTAATTGACACAACACTACTGCGCTGTAATGGGTACAGTCAGTACCTAACATAAAGCTGTAACCAACACAATAATCAAATTCAATTTTCATAGCTTCTTATTTAAGAAAAATCAATTTTAAAACCAGCAGATTTTACACAGCTTGATATTTTAGCCATCAACCTGTATAACAAGATATATAGTGAGGTCACTTACATTGTACGTAGTGGTCTAAAAGACAGCCTACCCAATGAACTGAAAATGGAATTGAATTTTGATGAAAATATGGGCTTTTGAAAATCTAGAACTTTTTTAAATATTCCATAACTAATGGAAGTAGTGTATTGCCCAATTCTGATTTTTGTGTGGTGCAGTTTGGGATTGTTTTGGGAACAGAGCTTTCTATTTTCTTCGGAACTAGTTAATAAGGCGTTATTTATGGCATTAAATTTGCAGTATACCATAATTTTTTTAAATCCTATATACAAAATGTTCTATTGTAACCCATTCACAGCCTATAGGCTTTTAGTGTCCTATATGAGCTTTTAAAATCTGTATTATACAGAATAGTTCCTAAGTTGATACTTCTTTTTTAGCTGTGTATAGAAGGCATTAAAATAAACATTTTCAAATACCTTTTTTCAAAAAACTCAAAATTGAGGTACTTACATTCATTTATTACGCTATGGATCAAGTACGGTTCTGCCTAACTAAAACATAATCTCGAAGCAGCAGCCGCACTTTGATGACACTCGCAGTAAATTAGCACCATATCTACTAGTTCATTGTTTTCAAATTTTACCATTTTTATATTTCACCAATTTAAAATTAACTTGCTTCAGAAAAACACACCGCAGCGGATTGCCAAATAACTGATCATCGACCCGTAAATTGCATGACTAATAAGACAAACAATATAAAGTATAGCCGGCTACATTTTGATGACCAGGCCTGCACTTAGATTTTTTACTTCTGTATCTCGCCTAATTTTAAGTTTTTTGAAAAAAGGTATTTGAAATGTTGTTTATTTTAATGCCTTCTATATGCAGCTAAAAAAGAAGTATTAACTTAGGAATCACCCCCTGTATTTTGCTATCTAAAAATACTTTTCCCATATTATGATGCAATTTGAAAAAATTTCTTTTAATGGAAAACACTTAATAATATAATAATCTGACAGTTAATTTTCGGGAAACTGGACAGCTATTCATCAAAGGTATTTCTTTGGACTAGTTAAATTCGAACTTTCTATTATTGAAATTAGTGCTCTTTTAGAGTGTATCACTGTATTTGATGCAGACATCTGCTTGATCTGTCTGAATATTAATTTAATTACAAAACTTGTCAAATAGCGTTTGCGACTCATATAAAGGCAATGCACCAGAGCAAAACAACATATTTGATCAAGTTTTTGACCACCTACTTTAGTACATGTGGACTACAATAGAACATTATGCCTGTAAGAAAATTTTCTAAGCAAAAAGTGTAAGGTTTATAATTTGATGGAGTTGTGTAAACTTTTCTCAAATTGTAACTAAAACAAAGGAATTGTTGAAACGTGGACAGAATGATTTAAAATACACAGATTTTTAATAATTACAATTTTTTATTTATTTATGATAATTACGAACTGAAGAACAACAAAAAAATTTAAATTGACTAAAAAAAAATTATAGACGTTCTTTTTTGTAATTGGAACAGCGACAGAGAAACTGTATACAGGGTGTTCCTTAATGACGTGCTAATATTTTAGGATGTGATTTCTCCAGTCATTTTATGAAGAAAAGTTTATATAAACATATGTCCTAAACGGCTTAATTTTTTTGCTACAGGGTGTTGAAGAATTTTATTTTATTTTATGCGTTTTTTGTAATATCTCCTAAAGTACTTTAGATAATATTTTCAATTTTTGCATGTGCTAATAGGACATAAAACCACATGTTTTAGTTATAAAAGTTATTTTTTTGTCCCACCAGTGGGGGCACCTGCAAACATGTCCTCTGATATTTTTTAGAGAAAAAGTGGTACGCCACTGACATTTTTCCATGTGGATATTATTTCTGATTAGACTGGTCAATTCTACATAAAAATGGTCTCTTGCGTTTGTCTCCTCAGGCACAACGTTCTAAATAAAATAATTAAATTAAATTAAATTAGCTTCATGCATGCCCATTAAGTGAAGATAGAAGAGATTTCCAACAATTTTTATAAAACAAAATTTTGCATTATCAATGTTAATAATAAATAGTAGAGTAATTTAATTATTTTAATTAAGAACGGTGTGCCTGACGAGAAAAACGCAAGATACCATTTTTATGCAGAATTGACCAGGCTAATCAGAAATAGTATCCACATGAATAAATGTCAGTGGCGTACCATTTTTTTTCTAATTAATATCAGAGGACATGTTTGTAGGGACGCCACTGGTGGGACAAAAAAATAACTTTCATAACTAAAATATGTGGTTTTATGACCTATTAGCACATGGCAAAATTAAAAATATTGTCTAAAGTACTTTCGGAGATATTACAAAAAAACGCAATAAAAAAAATAAAATTCAACACCCTGTAGCATAAAATTTAAACCGTTTAGGATATATGTTTATATGAACTTTTTTTCATAAAATGACTTGAGAAATCACACCCCAAAATAATATTTTGGGGTGTGCACGTCATTAAGGAACACCCTGTATACAGGATGATTCACGGTGAGTGGTCCATTAAAATATGTTAATCAAATACTACAAAGTATACAGGGTGTCCCGAAATTAGCGTGCAATATTTCTAGGACGTAAAGTACATCCGTATATTTTAAATCATTCTGTCTACAATACCCTAGGTCTTTTAATCTTTATTTTACAGTGGTTTGGGAATTTTCTTCCGAACGTGTTGTATGTATGAAATTTAACTAGATTCAGATATTTTTGTCTAAAATTGAAGGGAATTTCCAAACGATTTGTTTTAAATAAATTGATTTTTTTAATCTGTGATAGTAGAATGAGGACCATGTTTGTAAAAAGAATTAAAAATATATTATATGACTATGATTAAGTACAATAAATGTATCAATGTATTAATAATGTGTTTAATATTTTTTTCTACTCTCACATGAAAATTTGCTGTTTCCTTTGCACTAAAGTGATTGGAAAAGTGGGCTATTCCGGTTAACTGAACGGATATGACTTCATACCCACCCTTGTTAGGATATGAAACTGACCAATCACAGTGGTTAATTATAAAGACACCAAATATACATGTTATAAATTTTACGAGTCGTTTTCTGACACTTGACAGAAGTGAGGTTAGGAATGACTTCAAAAATGTGCCAATCTGTCAGATATAATTTGTTCTTTTTTAATTTAAATCAAAACATTTATTCCAGAGTCTGCATACAATTTTTTCCCAAAGACTGGACGAAATGGTGCGAAAATTGAAGGTATAATACCAAAATATATTGTTATTTTCTGACCGAACTAAATACGTGTGCACAGATGCACTTTCGTATTTCAAAAACATCCAGTTTTCCACTCATTTCTAGATATTTAATAATAATAATAATAATAATAATAAAATACTTTATTGTAAAAAAAAGGAGAATTTTCACAAAAGGCGAAGTTGAGGCTGGGCCTCCTACAAAATCTAATGCATTAAATGATGTAGGTACTATATACCTCCAAAATGAACGTTTTTTACTAACCTTGGTTTGTTTTTTGCCATGCAAATATATATTCTCAGATATATTTTAAACGAGAATTTAACCCCAATCGACCTTAAAACTTTTATTATATGCAACAGATAATGAAAAATAAATGGTAAATCTTCATTAAATGGTTGAACATGAAGATGAGCACATAAAACTAGATAAAACAAACAAAATTAAAAACATCTCAACATATCTAAAATCAATTCATTTTTGCGCTCAAAAAATAATATTGATATAGATATTCTTATCAGTAATTTTCAAATTAAAGTAACTATTTTCAACCACCAATACATTTGTGTCATCGACGTAACATATAACCGCGGAACTCTGAAAAATTTTTACTCAGATCGCAGGCAATTACAAGAAACAGAAAGGGGCCAAGGACTGATCCCTGTGGAACATCACATATAAGACTAGTAGTCACTTTTTGTGTCATTGATTTTGACAAGTGATCTATTTGGAAAATACGAGGTAAGTATTGATTAGTAGTAGACGCTATAGGTAAACAAATAAGTCCTGTCCTATCATCAATTTCTTTAAATATGCCGTAAATTTTCCGCTTTTGCTATTATTGTTAAAAATGCGTCACTGTAAAAGTCAACGGTTTAACTAAGTCAAACGATCAATTGCAGTAATATGCAAAGTAAATTTATAGGGTTGTAATATGCTTTCATGATTTTAATTAACCGATGCAATTTTACCCATTTAAAATTAACCATTTACTTGCATCTTATGAATACTTGTAGGTACCTAGTGTAAAACAGCCATAAGTTATTAAATAAGTAAAAAAGTAAATTTATTACCTTAACCAAATAATAAAGTACATATTAAAAAAATATATATTATACCTTACTTTTACAAAAAAAAATAATTAAAACTTTTTTAACATAGTTACACCTTCTGGACCGTCCATTTTAATGATATAACAATTTTATCATAATAAAGAAATATAAAAATTAAACATTACCAACAACCTTATACAATATAAACCAAAACTTAAATTTTAGCACCTTCAAACTTTAACATTTTTAATTTCCTGTGAGGACCGCCAGTGAAGCCACCCAATTCACCATTTTTTCTTATGACTCTATGGCAAGGAACAATGTATGCTATATGATTCTTGCCCACTGCATTGCCTACGGCTCTTCGTGACTTTGGTTTGCTAATAGCGGCAGCTATTTGAGCATAGCTTACTGTAGATCTAAAATGAGACAGTATTTAAAACCAAAGTAAAATAAGCCACTAAGTAATTTTTTTGGAATTAAAGGGGAATTTATCTTTAGAAAAATACAAATACCAATTTTCTAGTCTTATCTTGATTATTTAACTTTATAGTTAAAACATAAAAAATGTGTATAGAAATCCAGATTAAATTTAATTTTCTATAACGATTCGACTAATTAGTAAATTGAGGTAAGAGTCCAATAATTCATACTGAACTAGAGGTCATAGATAAAGGTATGGATGCAGTAGGATGCTAGGTGTATAAAATTACTAGAAGGCAAACATTTATACAAAGACCGACTATTTCTATTTATTTTGTTCACACACCCTTTCTTTATTTTCAACAATTCCTTCCAAATTGCCATCTCAAAATCTGTCCCTTTTAGCAACACTTTAAGTTCATTTGGCGGTTCAAAACCTTCTTTATAAGTAAGTGTACTGTTCTTGTATAGAACTTCAAGTTCCTTCAGGCAACGATCGAAATTAGAGTCGTAAAAACCCAAGTAACATTCTTCAAAGAAGGCTGCAAAATAATTTCCAAACGAAGACTCTGCACAAAAGTATGTTATCTTAACGTCTTCCAGCTTTTTACATTGGTTAGGATTTAGGGTGCGAACTGACACCACATTTTTATTAAGAAAATCCATTTTATTTTAAATGAAAATTATAACATTTCTCTATTTCACATTTCACAACAATAACGTTTCTGAAATTTAAAATTGATTTCCTTTTAAGAAAGGTGGCAGACTTCACTTCACTACATTCTTAACCTTAAACGGAATTAATGACGGCCAAGAGGCGGCTGAAATAACGACCGATGAGTCATCGTAGGTGGATCGATCGTTTTGTTATGTAGTTTGCAGCGTTGCCACATCTAGTAGATTTCTACTTTTTTGGTAGATTTTCACTTCTTTTCAGAAAATTTTAGTAGGCATATTTTCTTTAGTAGATTTTGGTAGATTTTAATATCAATTTCAATAATGTAAATATGCCATTAACAATAGAACTATTGGAAAAATTATATTAATTAAGTACTTATTTATTTTAATTAATATCGGACGACGACCTTTTGTTGTTGCCTATGTCGAGGCCGCGACCCTTTTTTTACTATTATTTTTAGTGCTCACTCAAAAATCACCGAGCCCATTTGTGCCCTCTCCCCTAATTTAGTAGATTTTAGTAGATTCAAAATAAAATAAAAGTAGATTCGCCAAAATAAATGTGGCAACGCTGGTAGTTGGTGTCATGGTGATTATTTCATTTGGTTCTTTCTCAAATTAGGGTCGATTTTGAAGGCAAATTTAGAAAATTTAATGTTTAAAATTATTTTAATATTGGGTTTATAGAGGCTACTGTTTTTAATATCAGCAATGCTAAAAAGTTTTTTTTCCACAAGAATAAATTTATGCCACCTTAATGAACAACTATCCTCATGTTAATGACATATTATGCCCATGTTAATGACAAAATGTCTTTAATATTTAATTAAAAATATAAACAAAATTAAGTTAAAAGTTCATCACATAATACCTATATTAAAACACATCTTTTAGGTAGGTTTAGTTTCTCCCCACACATATAAATTTTTAAGAAGTGCTAATAGACCTATTACTTTCATTTCCACGCACCCTGAAGACAATCTGTGCAAGTTTCATCACAGATCCCCGTTTGGAGCAAACAGATGAAAGTTTTTAAAAATATGCCTCGAATAAGTTTAAGTTAAGACAAAACAATTGTCTTGATGATGGACGAGATTCATCTTAGAGCTAATGTAACATTGTGGGTGGTGCCTACAAATATCCCTAACAAGTTATGAAGACTTGAATGATAGAATAGTTTTGGACTTGCATTGTCTTTAATTTGTTTTACATCACAACGTTTCAACTGGTAAGTATCTCCAGTCGTCTTCAGGTGAATACTGTATTCAGAATACAGTATTCAGAATACAGTATTCACCTGAAGACGACTGGAGATACTTACCAGTTGAAACGTTGTGATGTAAAACAAATTAAAGACAATGCCAAGTCCAAAACTATTCTATCATTCAAGAAACATCATTGTCTCCAACCTTCAAACAGACACAAGTTATGAAGACATTGCAATTTTCCTACAAATAATTTGTAAATGGTGGGACATTATCAATATGAAGTCTTCGTTAATTTATCTTTCTACAAATAAAAAACATTTAATTTGTTCTTGTGTTTGTTGATTTTTTAAAAAATAAGTAGGTTTCAATTAACCATGAAATTTTAAGTTAAATAACATCCTCAAATGCTTAATTAACTTATTGTTTGGTAGGTATTTTTTTTTTTAAGTTTAAGAAACATTTATTTTCTAAAATTCGTATTGCTTTCTTTTACAAAATTTTCACCGAAATTTGAGAATACCTATATAGCTTGTTGGAACTATACGTTATTGTTATTTTCATACATTAATTTTAAATTATTTTATTTTTTGTTTCTTTTGTTTTGATACTTTTTCTCTTCTGGTTTGTCTTTTTGAAATTTTTTCAGATCAGCACAAAATAATACAGTGTGTGCCCACCCAGCCAATGGTCCATACAAATCTCGGAAATGATCACCTATTTCATTGTATATTTTTTCCGTAACTGTTTTCTGTTTAGCCAATTTAGGTATATATAGCCTGGCAGCTATTTGATAAATGTGGGTATCGACAGGTATAGCTTGTAAATGGCCTAACGACATTAAGCATATACAATCAGCTACCTTGGCTCCTACACCCATAAGGGACATTAACCTTTTCTTGGCATCTTCATATTTCATTTCTTTTAGTTCGTTTAGCCATTGTCTTCCTCCCCCATTTACAATTAGTTTTGCAGAATTGCTTATATACTTTGCTCTGTATCCAAATCCATTGTCTCTTAGTTTCTTTTCTACAGCTGCTCCTGCTAATTTTTCAACTACAGGAAATGTATAATATGACACACCATTGATTTCACAAATTTTCTCACCATAATATTGAGTCAACTTTTCCACCATGCTTGTAATTCTTGATATATGATTATTCTGTGAACATATAAACGAAAATATATTTTCAGTAACATCTTGCTGTAAAATCCTTATTCCGTGGAACTGTTTGGATGCTTCCTTAAAATTTGGATCTCGGTTACTCCATTTCAAGTAGTATTCTGACAAATTAACATCCAAGTTAAAGTAATTAGTTAAGAGGGTTTTATAAGTTTCCTCATCGCATAAGGAAGATTTTTCCAATTCAGATTCATAAACTTGATATAAAATCTCATCATGTTCTTGTCGCAGGATCCAAACTTTGTTTGAGAAAACACCTATCCATTGTTCCTTTAAATTTTCATGATTTTTACTCCATCTAAAACTCTGTCCACCATCAAGTGTACCTCTTAATTGTAATTCGGTGCTTTTACAAAACAGTTTTAACCATTTTGTGGTCATGTTATTTTTCAGTTCAGTTCAGATGTTTTCATCAATAACCTTTTGCTTTTCACCAACGAAGACAAAAAGGATATACTAATTTAAATATACTTGTTTCTTTTTATATTTACATATAAAAAAAATAACTATTATTATAATTCGTCTAAGATAATAAATATTCATATATGGTAAAACAGGTTATTTTATTTGGACCAATTTGGACCGCATCGCTTTTCACAGAAGAAAAAAGGGTTTATTTCATCTATGAGGTTTTCATCGATCCACCTGTGATGACTCATAAGTTTCATGGCCTTGTTCTTCCGAGTGTGCATTAACAAATGCATGCTCAAAACTACTTTCCCTATAGTCAAGTCGTTGAAGCAGATATCATTGACAGTAACCAAACATTTGATTTCAACTTTTTCAGGCGCTTGCATGCTTCTGTGATCTTTTAATCGAATTGGAAAAGCCAGCTGAAAATCCAAAACACAACAAAGTAGTTAATATACATGTTTTGGTACCTGTAATGTTTGAAAAAGTTATTCGTTCTGTCACAAATTTTCTACATTACATAAATGTACAACAGGTAATGCCAACCTAAAGTTAATTCCAACGGAAAGCCACCGAAACGCCCTAAATTTAAACAATTTAAATGGACGTGACAGTAATAAAAGTGTTTTAAAAATTTTATCTTTTAAATACATTTAATTTTTACTTGATATACAAATATACTCAATGAAATAATTGATAAAAGGTAAATTAAAATATTTTAAAATCATTTTAAATTCATGTATTTTCTGTACGGTTGTTCTTTTATGGTTTGTTTGTTCCTCATTCATAAAAACTGTCTATCCATTATGTTAAATTTTTTTAGGTAAAATATGCCTAGAAAAAAGAAACACCGAAAACATGGCAGAAGTCGGCAGAACAAAGGCCACAGCACTAAGAAACCGCCGAATATATCTTTAGTAAAAACGGAAACCAGTGTAAGTAATGCATTTTTGGAAAACACTGCTTCAGATACTTTAATTAGTTCAAGTAGTAGTGCTGTGGATTATTTTACCCCTTTGAGAGCAGCTACACCTAAGACAGGGGTCAACAAAAAAGATTCCTTTGAGATGGAAACCCCAGTGAAAAAAAATGCCTTAAAGGTAAGTTTTATATAATTATTAATAGCACCTTAAAAACAAATAAACTAATAAGTAATATTTTTTTGTCTGCTTTGGTACTGATGATATATTACTTCTAGCCAGTAGGGGAATTGTACTTTAAAAAACCTACCAGGGCAAAACAATATAGGTAATATATACCCAGCATTAATTTACAGAAAATAAAGGCTGTCAGTTGAAAGTTCTTAGGGAGTGCACGCTTATTATTAAATTTTTTGTCACATAAGGTCATATTGGTTTGCACCTTAGGTCCTTTTTTAACAAAATTACTTACCTTTGTTTTTTTGGTGTCAGGGTAATTTATATCATCCAACTACTGGTCTAAAGTCCGTATTATCCATCTCCTGGTAGCTTTACCAGCCAGACAATTTCTATGGAAACAATTGTCTCAATAATGGTGTCTTTGGAAATTATCTTGCTGATAAAGTTACCACGAGATGGATAATACCGAATTAAAATGACTGTTGGGTTGCACAAAGATTTTTAATCAGAATTAACTAGCCAGCAAGTTTGACTGTGACATAAATGACATTGACAAGCATTATGAACTCACAATCAAAGTTGTGAAAAAATTATGTTTGCCAATGTTATGGATGTCACAGTCAAACTTGCTGGTTAGTTAATTAACAGAAAAATTCTTTGTGCAACCCAAGAATAGAGTGTCATTTTGCCTGGCCACCTTTATTGCAATGCAATCATTTTGTTTCACTCTTTTCATGGTGTGAAAATTATAAAAGAAATTCAGTCGCAAAGCTGGAAAGAAGCAATAGGCAATTATAGCCATTAGAATTGAATCTTGCCCTAAACTAACATAAAACTTGTCATGAAATCTATATTTTAGGGCAAAATGACAGAGTATGTCAAATATTGCCCTATATATAAAGACAAAATCAATTAGTGCATCAGAGCGGTCTTGAAGTAAAGTAGGTACTTGAAAATGTACTTCAAATACTTTAGAATATTTGAAGTAAAGGGTTTTAAGTATATTTATTTTTTTAATATTTGTCATTGAAATTTAAGTAAGTAGTACCACATTTAAAAGTATTTTTTTTGATACTTGATTTTGTGTGAAAGGTACTTCAAATATTCTAAAACTAGAAATGATCAATGCATCTGAGAGACATGCTCTATCAGCAAATTAAATTATTACACTTTCACTCTTATCAAAGTCGGTCCGCCAATGAGCTTTAGACCAAAATAATGAAGAATAGAAGCTTTTTAATGATGTTAGGAAAGGTATACCTTAATGTGGGAATTTCAGAAAACTATCGTCAATCCACCCTAATATATAGTCTTATTCTTGAAGAAATATAACATAAAATTGAGTATTTTCTGGGCAAGCCACAGTCAACAGTGGAAGCACGCAGATATCATTATTAATGTAAAGAAAACTTCATTATTTTGGCTTTTTGTTTACAGGAAAAACTTACAACTCCTAAAAATACACAAAAATATGAGCAATTTACCAACTGTACACCTTTAAAAACCCCAGTAAATAAAAGACGAAGCCTTAATAGGCAGAAAGAAGGAAAACTGAATGGCACATGGAATGTAACCAATTTAAATCTCTTGTTCGATTCAAGCCCGGCCGCGCATAGTAGTGAGATCCGTTTGACCATTCAGAGTGGGGGTGATAGAAGAAGGTCTAGTTCGAGTATTCCCAAGTTACATTCGCCAGGTAAATTGGTAGTTTAACTTTTTTTTTTTTTGAAATTTGGGGGGATTTATAATATATACTTTTGCTTTGAATTCTTCTAGAGGTTAAGTGGTAGAGCGCTCTAAACTTCACCTCATTTAGTAGAAATATCTTGTATTAATATATTTAACATTATAATTTTTATTTTTTTTTTGTTACCAAATAAAGGCAATAATAATAATTCAATAATCTGACAAAATTATTTTTATTATAGTCTATTTCAGAAAGGTAAAGAGTAATAAAATGGAAAATTTCGTCCAGTTCGGCTCAATTTCGGTGTCGGCCATATGCGCAGGTAAATTTTGTGCATTACATTATTTATGATAACTAACCAAAGAAATAAAAGAATGAATTTTTCAATGAAATCAATGGCAAATTATGAAAGTGGCTTAAATATTCGCTGGGTCACTCTGTAGGCCCTTTGCATACCTAAAGCTTCTACTACTCTACACCTTTCTGAAATAGACTATAATTATTTTCTCAGTAAATAATTAAATAATTTGACACCGTGGCGTTTTCCAATCAAAGACATTCTTGGTGTTCCTTCAAAAAAATATGGGAAACAAAATTAATATTAAATGAATTGTTTTTTATTGTTTTTATTCTTTTCATTTTATCTTTAGCACAGAGGAATACCGTGATTAAAATTTTAAATTCACTAAACCTGATCACTGTGGCTAAAATATGTATTGAAATAGTATGTGGTGTTCCATATTTCTTGTGTCAACTGAAAAGTTTTTCCAGGCCTATTTTAATTGGGAAACACTGCTCTATATTATAGAGTCAAAATCAAAATTTAGTGAATAAGCCCATTGGTCTTTAATGCTGCATTATTTAATTCTCTGTAAATACAGGGTGACTCCTAAGTTGATATTTCTTTTTTAGTTGTGTATAGAAGGCATTAAAATAAACAACATTTTCAAATACCTTTTTTCAAAAAACTTAAAAATAGACAAGATACAGAAGTAAAAAATCTAATTACGGGCCTGGTCATCAAAACGTAGCCTGCTATACTTTATGTTGTTTGTCTTATCTCTTATTAGTCATGCAATTTACGGGTGGGTGGTGAGTTATTTGGCAATACGCTGCGGTGTGTTTTTCTAAAGCAAGTTAATTTTAAATTGGTGACACGTAAAAATGGTAAAATTTGAAAACAATGAACTAGTAGATATGGTGCTAATTTATGGTGAGTGTCGTCAAAGTGCGGCTGCTGCTTCGAGATTATACGCAGAACGCTTTCCCTTGCGGGCTCATCCTACACCCAGAAGTTTTCTTAATTTTATTCAACGGGCAAGTTAGGCAGAACCATATTTAATCCATAGTGTAATAAATGAATAAGTACCTTATTTTTGAATTTTTTGAAAAAAGGTATTTGAAAATGTTGTTTATTTTAATGCCTTCTATACACAGCTAAAACAGAAGTATCAACTTAGGAATCAACCTGTATAATCGAGTTTATTGATGTTAAAGAAAAATATTTACTTTCAGGAAAGGAAAAACCTCTATCTTTTCATAAAAGCACTCAAACTGTTGATGAATCGGAACTAGAAAAAAATAGAGAGGACTTTATAACAGAGACTCCCAGAGTAAGCCAAAAAATATTGGCAGGTAATTTTTTTTCAAATTTAAATTTGAAAAACTTTTAAAACGCCAAAAAATTTGTCAACTGGTTTTGTTTTATATTGATTGAAATCAATTTTGTTGAAAATAAAATGATAAACATGAGCAAATGGTCATTTTGAAATAGACTTTTTTTATGTGGGCTTTTGAAAGTTTACATTTTTTTTTTCAATTTTGACCAATGTGTCAGATGGAGAGTTACAGATAGAACGAAATGGTCTGCAAGTTCCCATCTTTGTCTTTCATTTCATGGATTATCCTTAGCATAATAGACAAAATTTATTTACTTGTGAAAACTTATATTTTTCGTGTTTTTGAACTGGGAACGTCCAGAACACAACTGCCCAGTTTCACAACCGCTTTCACCAAATTTATGATACACTTAAAATCAAACTTTTAGTCTTTAAATTTTTACAGATCTAACTATTATTTATGCACAAAAATACACTTATTGCAGGAAGATGCTAAGATAAATGTCAACTTCTGACTCAGTTTGCCAACAATGACATTAAAGTGGTATTTCAAAATGATTACTATGTCGTCATTTATATCGTCGTAGCCGTAGGAATAACTGGAAATAGTAACAAATTCATAAATCTACTCTCCAGAAAGGTCATTATAAGTAGTCAAAGCGTGTCCTGGTATCTGAAAAATACAATTATTTTCCAAAAGAGCCTAAAAAAGTACTTTTGGGTTTTCAAAATGTCTATTTTGTCATAAAAACAAAAATTGTGTTTTTTTCTGAATTGATAAAAATATTCAGCATTAAAATATTCAACTTTGCCTCCATTTAACCAACTTTGTAACTCTTATAGTTAGCAATGCTAATGTAACTGTGAATACTGTAGGTGTATCATGTCTCTAACCATAACGATGGTTTAGGTCGCACTATTGATAGTGGCAAATATTAAATAATTTTTTATTTTGTTATTTTTATTTTCAATGCCCTTTCCAGATATAGATATGATCCAAATTGATGTTCTTCCCCCAAAAGTGAACAACGTTAAAAATCTCAGCAATCAACTGACAAAATTCAGCTCTGAAGAATTCAACATCAACCCTTACCTCAAGGAGAAGGAATTCGTTAATCTGGAATTGAACACGCAAAAATCGAAATGGCAAAAAGAGGGTAGCGCCGAGGAATTGTCATTTTTCTCGCCTCAATTGTTTGAAATGAAAACGAGTTCCACTCCTATCGAGAGAATGCAGAGCTCGCAGTTATTGAGGTATTTGAAAGGGAGTGTGATGAAAGAGAATTTGGAGAATTGTATGGGACCTGAGGGGAATGGGAGGATTGTGAATAGGATGGAAAATACGCCCCAGAGGAAGGCAGTTTACGGAACTCCTAGGTAAGTAATAGGAAACTGTACATGTAGTTATAAAAATGACATAAATACACTGCGTCCCTTGTTTATGGAATGGATAAAAAAGTACTTTAATTTACAAAGTTAGTCATAATTTATTGTTGGAAAAATTGATAATATTGGATTTAGGGGAAAACAATTTGAATTAATTAAAAATTATCTAAAAGATAGACCAACTTATTTTCAAATAGATGAAGAAAAAAGCTATCCTAAAATAATTAAATATGGTGTTCCTGGAGGAACAATTTTAGGACCATTATTTTTTATTATCTATATTAATGATTTATTTAATGTAAATTGTGATGGAGGAATTCATAGTTTCGCAGATGATACTGCAATTTTTTATACAGATACAAATTGGGACAATTTAAATAACAAAATTTAAAAAACTTAAAATAATAAAAAAATTAGTTTGATAAAAAATTTTTAACAATTAATTTTGAAAAACCTTATTATCTTCCTTTTACTTTAAATCCAAATAACATACCACAAAATATGAATAATAATAAAAGAAATGATGACATTCAAATTTTAAAAGTTAATCAAGTAAAATATTTAGGAATAATCTTTCGACAGTAAATTAAATTGGAATTTTTACATGGAATATTTGATTAAAATACTAAGAAGTTTACTACCAATTTTTAGAAATATTAAAAAAATTTTGAACTTAAAATATATGGAAATATTATATTATGCATTAGTTAAAACTCATTTAAATTTCGGAATTTTAGATTGGGGAGGAATAAATAAAACTTTAGTTAAAAAATTAGAAATATTACAGAAAAAGTTTCTAAAAATTATATTTTATAAAGATTAACTTTATCCTTCAATAAAATTATATTCTGAAACAAAAAAATTAACATTTGGCAACTTTATATTTATAACATCTAAATATACATATTTAAAAATAAAAATCTTATACAATTTAAAAACCAGAATCATAATACACGTCATAAAAATGAAATAACCATAAAACCTAAAATAAATAAGCCCATAGGACATAAAAATTTCAAATATTTATAGTTTTATTTAAACGATTATTTACCAACAAAAATTAAAAAATATATTTCATTAAAAAAATATAAAGTTGAAATAAAAGCATGGATATTGAAAACAGATAACTTAAAAGCATTTTTGGAAATATTTTAATTAATATTGTTATGAATAATATATTTTTCAAAATTTTATTATACCTATATCTACAAAAAACCGCGTTTATAGTTATAAACATTACTTACTTAAACGTTTATTATTTGCAATTTAACTTTTATATAATATTAAAAAATATTTAAAAAAATATTTTCATATTCTTGTATATTTATAATTTTTTTATAATTTTGAAATACTAAGATTGGCTCCTAGTCACTTTTTGATTTGAGGAGTGATTTTATGGGAGAAATGTTTTTTTAGAAGTGACTTTTGATTTGAGAAGAAATTTTTTTTTGTATTCTTTAATCACAAACAGAATTGAAGGCTTATGAAGGATTTTGAAACGCTTTTTGAAGGGTTTCTGTAAAAAGAATCTGGCAACCAGGGTTGCCACTGCTTACGCCTCAATTTCGGTAGGAACGCTCGGGACTTTTCGGTAGATTTCATAAATTTTCGGTAGATTTCTATTTTAGGTAAAATAACCTAATGATAATTAAATATATCCTTTATTTTTATTTGGTAACGGTAACGGCATCTTAATATACTGATAAGCCATTAAAATAAATGCTCAATTACCTTATTTAACACTTTCCTCCAATTTAATTTTTGGTTAAAGTCCTTCTACAGCAAAAGACGTAATTAGTGGCTGTTTTGAAATACTTTTACTTGCTTTTTCATGGGATTTACTAGAAGAATGCTTAACTAGGGCATCTTTTCCACTAGTTATAATAATATCCTTATTACAAGCTTTACATGTTTTATGATTTTCCCTTAGTACTTTTTGTAAGCCATCCTTTAAAATGTGGAATTGACTGCCACTCTTCTTTAAATTGCTGTTCATATTTTTTTTTGTTTATTCCCGAACCCTCTTCACCACTATCACTGTCTACTTCGTTTCTTTTCATATTTCAACAAATATAAAATAATTTATAAAGGACACCGTTTACGTCGCCTGCGACAACCGCATCTGGGCAGTCTGGGCACGCGACTTTAAAGACGTCTAGGTAATTCCCCGGCGGAGTCCCGCCCAGCTCAATGAAAACAGAGATTTAGAGAATGTCAAGCTATTTTCTATACAATATAAACATGGATATTTCATTTTTGTTTAAAAATAAATTTGAATAGGTACTTTTTATATTATATACTACTAATATATTAAATAAAACTAGGTCGTTTTGAGTTATATCAGTCAATTATTTATGGACATTTTTTTTCGGTAGATTGGGGTAAAAATCGGTATTTCGGTAGACTAATGCCGAATTCGGTAGATCTACCGAAATTTCGGTAGCTGTGGCAACCCTGCTGGCAACACTGAGTGACTGGGTTAAAAGAAGTAAAGAAAATGAAGACAAACCTATTCTTAATATGAAAAGTTAGAAAGTGTTTTTTTCCCTTTTCCCTAATTTCGTCAAACTTCATCCCTAGACACGTTTCGCCATATCATTAGTAGGGCCAGAAGTCGACGAATGAAGGGAAACGGGCAGCGTTGCCACATTTATTTTGGCGAATCTACTTTTATTTTGTTTTGAATCTACTAAAATCTACTAAATTAGAAGAGGGCACAAATGGGCTCGGTGATTTTTGAGTGAGCACTAAAAATAATAGTGAAAAAAGGGTCGCGGCCTCGACATAGGCAGCAATAACCATAACCTTCCTCTTGTTTTCTAAGTGGTGTCTAAAAAAAAAAAAAAAAGGTCGTCGTCCGATATTAAATAAATAAGTACTTAATTAAAATAATTTTTACAATAATTATATTGTTAATGGCATATTTACATTATTAAAAGCTATATATTAAAATATATTAAAATCTACCAAAATCTACTAAAGAAAATATGCCTACTAAAATTTTCTGAAGAAGGGTGAAAATCTACCAAAAAGTAGAAAATCTACTAGATGTGGCAACGCTGGAAACGGGCCACCGTTTAAAAGTTTCTATAGCATCCAAACGGTGACGTATTACGATCAGCGACATCTACTAAATGATAGATTAACTTATTCTTGTTTTAGGTCTGAACAAATCAAAGATCAAATATTGCACAACAGTTTTGATTTGACTGTCGTTGATTCAATGAACACAAGACGATCGAATGTCAACCTGAACACTCCCCCCTTGGAAAAGGTGTTAAACAAAGACAAAAGTAACAGCATTAAGTTATTGGGTAGCAATAAAAAAAGAAATAGTTGTGCTTCGGCTGGTAAAATGCATAATAGGTAAGTTGGATTTATTGTTGCTGTCTTAAGGATCTTCTCTTAAGTAGCCTACTCACGTGCAGTCGGCCGGCCGGAATTTGCCGGTGATATAATGGCCGGCCGAATCCGCTACACACGCACAGTTACAAGACAGGCCGGCCGGCGGCTGTCGATTGTTAAAACTGAACGCGTGTAGTCGTTTGCCGGCCGGTATTAGACTGCAGGCCTACTTTTACTTCAGACGAAAATTTTGTAATTGAAAATACTGGCTGAAAGTACTAAAAAAGGTTGAAATATCAAAGATTTTATTGATTTGTACCGGAAACAGTAATGCTTGTAGAAAATAAAAGATGTCATATGCCAAGAGAGCTTGTGGGAACGAAGGCTTGTGAAGAATTATTTTTACTATATCAAACGGTAGATGATGAAGCTACTGTCTGTGGAGCTTAAGATACCTAATATAAGAAGTGCATTCAGATAGAAACATAAAAAGGTTACAATATCAAAGAGAAGAAGAATTTAATACTCGAACCAATTATTTGTGTGTTCTATTTAAAATAAGCAAATTGACACTTACTTCCGGTATAACCGGAAGTAATGAAAATATTTTTGTCCGGTCGCCCCCATCAGCATACTGTCAAATTTTCAAAGTTGTCCTATGTATAGTTTTCGATATATAGATCGAGGCGGTTCCCGATGGAACAACGTCTTTTTAACCAGTCTTTCATCCAAATTGTTTTTTTTTTCTCTGCTCGTGTAATATAATAATAATTGCAGCTGCGCACAGGGAGCGATTTAATCTAAATGTTTTCAGCCAACGAAATCCTCAACAAAAGAGAAATTGTATACCGAGCTTAGCCCCCTCGACACTGGGGCTCTCGCCTCGCGGACCCTGTGTGCCCCCATTGCATTTTATACACAGTGGAATAGTATATCTCAAAACGGACTTAAATGCAAATCGACTACAACACCACGTAGTAAAACAACGTACTGCCTTTTCGCATGCTAAAATTCGGTTTAATGAAATATCGAATTAACATTTAGTTTCCCCGGCCTATTTTGGCTGGGTATCGAATTATTTAAGCGATAGTAGAAGTGATTTGGAGCCTTGGACCGGTAATTACTGCGGTTATAACTTTGGTTCCCCTGATTGTGCTCTTTTTAAATTATTTTGTCACACAGCACAAGAAACGCTTGAACCGGGTCCTTCTCAATGAACGTGAAGACAAATTACATAACAAGTCATGAAAGTGATACTGTTCAAACAAGGAGATATTTAGCACGATGCGGCAGCCGAGTGCGGAAATTCTTCGAGTTTTAGAATAATCACTTTCACACGAGTAATGTACACTATTTTTCCTACGACCACAAGGAATTATTAAAAAAGCCTTTGATTTGTGAAAAAAATAAACACTAGTGTCGAAAAAAAAATATCAACTTTACTGTGTGAAATTAGCATAATAGGATTATGTTTCTCTTAATATCTGGTTTCATAGTTTGGCAATAGGCTTTTCCCTTATTTGTAGTTTAACTTTTTCATTTTTTCATATTTTATATATCATAGGAAGAACTAATCCTGGATTGTCTTCTAGATTAACCGGAATGAAAAATTTTAAATTTAATCAAGGAAAGATACATTAAACATAAATTTAAAAAATCCACTCAACAAGGAAGATTTCATTTCAAAATAATTCTATAAATTATTTAATGTTTTTATAAAAAAATTTAAATACTCCTGATGGGATTTGAACCTGTGACCTTGCGATCTGTAGGCTAGAGCTCTAATCTCTACGCTATCGCTACCGATAATGATTTGTTGTTACATGACACTCTCTTCAGCGCGATTTGTTTTTTCAGGTAATAGATTTTCCAGTATATTATTAACATTTTTTATAATTTCAGATGGCATATTTTTACACTCTAATTCTAAATCACTCGTCAAATACATGATAAATAAGGGAAACACTTTACAATTACTGCTTTCTAAAATTTGCTCTTTTTAATAAATAGGGGTTGTCTGTCAAATTTGCACCATATGTTTAAATTAAAACACTAGTGTTGAAATATTTTATTCAACACGCGTGTGATAATCGGCGCTTTCTAGCCAAATTAACCGTGATTTTTTTCTCATTTTCATAGGTTGTCGTAGGAAAAATACTTATCCCTTTTCCACTCTTTAAACTTTAAACATCGAGAACGTCATGATAACCAAAGTCGCTACAACGTTAGTGGTAAAAACCGATTTAGAATATTTATAACCGGTCCATCGCTTCAAATCGATTTAACATTGAGCAATTTGGTTTATTTCAATTACCTCTAACAAAACTTTTTTTTTAATAGAACTTCTCCAAAATTCAGCAGACTTGTCAACCACTCGAGATTACTGAACAAAAATTTGTCACATTCAAGATTGAACGCCAGTCAAAGGTCTTTAATGGAAAACTCTTGCGAGCTGGCATCGTCGAGTAGAACTACGGGAGTGTATGAAAGGATGATTAATAAGATTAGGAGGTACATAATTTGGTGCATGCTTTTTTAAAATAAGCATTTAATTTTTTAGTATGTACAGGGTGTCCCAAATTCGATGCTCATCATGGGTATCTCGGAAAGTCTTTCTTCACTAGTTTATTGAAATAATGAAATTATATTCTACATGTTTCGGGTGTAGTAACACCCATCATCAGGAATAAGATACAATAAGAGTAAGAGAGCATTAGTAAATAAAGGAACAAGATTAAATGGTAGTAAACATCGATGGAGCTCTCATCGAGCCATGAAAGATAAAAATAAAAATTAAGAAAAGGATTAATGATTTAAACTGGTATACTTAGAGACTCGAGGCTAAGTCTTTTGACACTGACCATGGCAAAAGGTAACAGTGGCAAGAGGGGGCCCGTTTGGACAGAAAAAAATATAAGAAAAATGGAGAAAGACTTCATGTTTTTACTAATTCCTATAAATTAACTCCACTTTAAGAATGGACTACTTTCTCAAAATTATAAGCGATAAGTTGCAGAATTTTGTGCCCAGTAATATCGTCCAAAAAATTTTGAGCTCTCTAAAAAGAGAGCTCAAATTTTTTTGTACGATATTACTAAAAAGAGAGCTCAAATTTTTTTGTACGATATTACTGGGTTTAAAAAAGTTAAAACTTTTCAAAATATTCGAAAAAACTAACTGTTTGTGTTTTTTAAATTTATCTGACTTATTTTAATCGCTACAGAAAAATAAAAACAACATTGTTAAAGCAACTCTTTTAGCTTTATACTACCGTGTTTTTCGAATTTCGGTACAACGTTTCGTTTTTGTGGAACTGTTATAAACTTTAAATTTTTAAATACGGGCCTGCCTATTTTTTGAAATCTCTAAATCCTAATTTTAACCATGTATCACACTTAATAATTTTTAGACGTTTTGATGTAATCTTTACATCATCAGGCATTTGATAATTACTGTTAAATAAATACGACCGTGACATTTATTTAGGGTATGCAGCCGGATATGAGGAATATATTATGTCGGAAACAAATTAAAAGAGAAAAGACCAGCAACAAAAACAAAAAGTAAAAAAACTCTTTATATTAAGTGTTCAAATAAGTGTCCTTCTCCTCGAATACATTTTTGGGTAAGCCTCCGCAATTTGAGCATAACCACAACACCAACTCACTACATCTGTTGACATAATTAATCCAAATATAAAATTTCCGTCATAGCCACCTTTGGTTGGTTTAACTTTATTTCATGCTTTGTTATAATTTCTATTAAATCTTAAATTTGAGTTTTTTGTCAGTGTTGCTTGTGTGGTTGTATTCAACTTTTCATTTATTCATTTTTTTATTTAACATTTTTGTTTGTTTTATAATTATCTGCTTCAAATACATTATTATCAAAAACTAGAATTAAGATGTAATTTTTGGTTAATAGTTCGATAGCCCTTTAATCTACGCATCGGTAATAAAATTTACTCGAAACAGATATAAATAGATATTATATAGTAAATTCATTTTATAACTGTTAAATTCCGCATTCATTTGCATGTTGTATTTGGTAAAAATTGTTAAGTAATTGACAACAGAGTCGTATTTATTTAAAAGTAATTATCAAATTCCTGATGATGTAAAGATGACATCAAAACGTCTAAAAACTTTAGTGTAATACATGGTTGAATTAAAGGCTTAAAGAGATTTCAAAAAATAAAATAAAGAATTCAGGTCCGCATTTAAAAATTTGAAGTTGATAACAGTTCAACAACAACGAAACGTTGTACCGGAAATTTAGAAACACGGTAGTATAAAGCTAAAAAAAGTTGCTTCAACAATGTTGTATTGGTTTTTCTGTAGCGGTTAAAATAAGTCAGATAAATAAAAACTCTAAATTTTAGTTTTTTTTATGATATTACTGAGCACGAAATTCGACCGATGCTGTATCTCTTATAGTTTCCGAGATACCCATAATGAGCATCGAGTTTGGGACGCCCTGTACCATTGGTAATAGACTACAATTTGTTGTTGTCATATTTCGTGCTCACAGCGTGGCTGAAGCGCGAGTTCTCGATTTGTCGCTTAGTTTTCCTATCGTTGTCTAGAAAATAATGATGTTTACTCTCATTCACTTTAGCACACGTAAATGATCATTTTCCTACGACCATCTATGAGAATGAGAAAAAAAGCACGGTTAACTTGGCTCGAAAGCGCCGATTATCACACGCGTGTTGAAAAAAAACTTCAACTCTAGTTGAAATACAAGGCACACTATCTAATTTAAAAATATAATGCCACTTCTATTTATTAAAAATAACAAATTTTAGAAAGCGGCAATTGTAAAGTATTTAGCTTATGTATCATGTATTTGTCGAGTAATTTCGAATTAGAGTGTATAAATACGCCATCTGAAATAATAAAAAATGTTAATAATATACTGGAAAATCTATTACCAGACAAAACAAATCTTTATCGGTAACGATAGCGTAAAGAATAGAGCTCTAGCCTACAGATCGCAAGGTCACAGGTTCAAATCCCATCAGGAGTATTTGACTTTTTTTTTATAAAAACATTAAATAATTTATAGAATTATTTTGAATTGAAAAGTTCCTTGTCGGGTGGATTTTGCTTCTTTCCTTGATTAAATTAAAAAATTTTTATTCTGGTTAATCTAGAAGTCAATCCAGGATTAGTTCTTCCTATGATATATAAAATATAAAAAAAAAACGTTAAACTACAAATAAAGGAAAAACCTATTGACAAACTATAAAACCAGATATTAA
This sequence comes from Polydrusus cervinus, assembly GCA_935413205.1. Lineage (NCBI taxonomy): Eukaryota > Metazoa > Arthropoda > Insecta > Coleoptera > Curculionidae > Polydrusus > Polydrusus cervinus. The sequence continues at coordinate 15,539,315 of OW284517.1, forward strand.
GTGGAACGTAATCCTAAGTATGCTCATCATATATCAACACTAGTGTTGATATCTTTTTTTTCTACGACCGTGCGTTTTAACCCATTTTCCCGCACGCATTTTAGTTTTGAAAGTGTCACGCGGGAAAGTAAAATAATGCAAATTTTGACCTTATTAGATAGTTTTTTACTTCGAAAGTTAAAAAATTCTTTCATCTACAAATGACTTAAAACCGTTGCCGTCATCGTCATCTTTATGCGACCTGCAACCGATGCCATCCTCATCGACGTCATCTACTTACCAGTTAACACCAAATAACTTCACTAGACCGGCAATTTTAAGTAATTTACAGAATGCAACAAATTTTGTTTTTAATAATAATATTTATGGTAATTAGTAGTTTTTAGTTAAAGTTTTGCATATGTATGTTGAAATAAAATAATTTTTGAAAAATGGGTTGGTATACTTTTTTGTATATACGATCGTAGAAAAAATAATGTTCCTAACTCATGCGTAAAGTGTCTTTCCTGCCCTTGATCGCTTGCCCGAACTTCGCTCCGCGTCGTTCGGGTCAACTGCAGTCGCAGGAAAGTATCACTTTCCGCACTCGATAGGAAAATAACTATTTCAACACTAGTTTTTTCACAAATCAAAAGTTTTTTAAATAATTCTTTGTGGTCGTAGGAAAAATAGTGTACATTACTCTTGTGAAAGTGATTATTCTAAAACTCGGAGAATTTCCTCGTTTAAAAAGTATCAGTTTCATCCCTTGCTAAGTAATATACTATTTCCAGACTTCTATGTAGACGTATTTTGTAGATATAGCAAGGCATCTGCTAAATGGAGTATTAAGATGATGGAATCATGTGCTCAGTTAGGGATACAAATTAGAAATGTAAGTATGTGTTAATAAAGTTATATAAAGTAGATAGTTTCTGCGTCTGGGCCTTTCAAAAAATGTTTAATTGACAAGTCCTCGCTCGAGAGTGTTTTTTTTCCTGAGCAGTGGAAATACAGTTTTGTAACTCCTATATTTAAGTCTGGAGATCAATCAGATGCTAAAAACTACAGACCAATTTTAATTTTAAATACAATTCCTAAGCTTTTTGAGAAAATAGTTTGTAATCATATTAAGAATTCAGTAATGTTTTATATTAATCAGGAACAGCGCGGCTTTTGTAGGGGTAGATCCACAGCTACAAATATGGTAATTTTTACTCAAACGGTTTTAGATGCCTTGGAAAGTGGATGTCAAGTTGACGCCGTATACACTGATTTTAGCAAGGCATTTGACACCGTGAATCATCGTATTCTGGCACAGAAACTGAAGTGCTTTGGCTTTTCCGGATCCTTACTTAATTGGCTAACATCTTATATAAGTAATAGAAAACAGTTTGTTAAGGTTAAGGGTTTTGTTTCAGGGGAAATATCAATTACATCTGGTGTGCCGCAGGGCAGCCATTTGGGTCCCTACTTATTTATAATCTTTATTAATGACTTAAGGTTGGAAATATTGTTTTCACAGTCTCTGTTTTTTGCTGATGATCTAAAATTGTTTGCCATAGATAAGTCAGTGTATGATGCTTTAAGAATCCAAGATGATCTGAACAGAGTGTATGACGGGTGTGTTAGAAATAAAATGGACTTAAACATTAAAAAATGTAAAATAATGACTTTTCATCGCACGGTGCATCCACTTAACTATGACTATAAAATAAATGATTGTATTCTGGAAATAGTTACCACTGTATGTGACTTAGGTATTCACCTAGATGTTAAACTGTATTTTCATATTTACTATGAATACATTGTCAATAAATCTTTAGAGTTATTAGGTTTTATGTGTAGAAATACTAGAGATTTCCAGAATATTATTAGTTTGAATACGGTTTACAAGGCTCTTGTCAGGTCATGTTTGGAATACCTTTCTTCACCATCCTATTTAATACATATCCAAAACATTGAAAAAGTTCAAAACAAATTTCTTAGATACATTTCATATAAATTTAAATTACCTGTTGACTCCTGTGATGGTCCAAAGCGAATACTGAGCTTGGACTCACTTTCTGATCGTCGGATCAAATGTGATATATATTTCTTATTTAAATTAGTCAATAGAATAATCGAATGCCCTGACCTTTTATATCGGATCAATTTTCGAGTTCCACCTAGGGACACCAGAAATCATTTTCTTTTTGCTCTTGACCATCACAGATGCAACTATGGTAAATCTTCTCCTATATCGAGAATTGTTAACAACGGTAATAGAATTGGCTATGATTTTTTTAATACTTCCCTCGCTTCTTTTAAGCGAAATGTTGCTCGACTTTTGCTGTAATTATTGTTTATAATTTAATATAGATAGAGTTAGTTTCAATCTGTTACATTATTAAGTAAAAAAAAACTAAAGTTAGTTTACAGAAGAAGAATTTCTCTTTATTTCGTCAGATCCATCTCTAGACAGCAAGCAAGTTAGTTTGCTATGTAAAAACTGTAATTGGGTTTGCCCGTCAATAAATAAATAAAGTCCGAAATAGTAATTGATGCCTGGCTACTTGCCACCAGGACGAACGTCGCGCTTGTCTCCCTAGCAGTAGTGGGTCGGTATCTGTGTAACTGCTACTTTGAAACGGTATTTTTTATTAGTGTCGGGTCGCGCTTCACCTCATCCAAGCAAGCAGTTACTCTGGAACTGTTAAGATTCTATACTACGCCGGTACACGCTGCTATGCGAACCGAGAGAAAGCGACATTGGCCGTCCTCTTCAGCCGTTCGTTGTGGAGCGCGCAACGGCATACGGTATCTGGAGAACAGTAACAGTCTGACGGTATTTTATTGTTGAAGGTATTTTGTCAGCCGGGGATAAATTGAAAAATCAAAAACTCAAAATTTTAGTTTTTTTTTGAATATTTTAAAAAGTAAAAAAGAAAGCTCAAATATTTTTTTACGATATTATTGGCAAAAAACCTTTGTCACTATTGCACCGATGCTGTATCTCTTATAGTTTCCGAAATACCAATGATTAGCATCGAATTTGAGACACCCTGTATATAGGGGGTTTAGGCACAGGTTAAAACCAAATCACCAGCAGCTTCAATTGTTTTATTATTTGAATTATCAGATATATTTTTTGGTTTCTGCGGTGGTCGCTAGAGGGCGCCGTTTGAAACATCATTGAAATTTGTGTTTTGTCTTAAAAATGTAATCTTTAAAATGAATCGTATGTTCCAATTTATAAAAATTCAGTCACAAAAAAAGGCTTATATTACCCGAAGTGGTGAATGGTCAAAAATACATCTCTTTTTAGGGTTTGGCGTCTTTGTGTACAGTCTACAACGAAAATTCATTTCTGGAAACCTCCCAAAGAGCCTGCAAATGTAAAGAATACAAAACTGATATTAGCAATCTTAATATTAAGATAAATACTCTGAATGAAGAATTGGTTATTGTGAAGCATAGGCAAGGAAGTACAGAGGAAGAGTTAAAAAAGGTTGGTAATAATGAAGGATAGTAGAACGGGTACCATGGGCTTTTTCACTATTTTTTTTTGTTTAAAGGAACATTCATCCAATAATATTTTTTGATATTTTTACTGGGAAAATAAATATTTAAAAAAAAAACTATTGAAACAGAAACACAGACTTCCAATCTACGTCACAAAAGCGACAACTTGACAATGTTGCTAATGATTTCTAAGACTTCTAGGTTATAATTAGAGTACGAATTGAATATTGACTTTAGTAGAAAAGTCATAAGCTTTTTTGTTTAAAATTTAAAGCTTTAACAGATTAAAATATAATTTAGAGGGGTTTCCATTTAAAAAAATTGCATTTTACTTCTAACCTCAAAAACCCGATGCGCTACTGTTTTTTATTCTTTTATCTTAATGAGCTGTAAGAGTACTACTAGTTTGCTAATTTGAACAATTTTGCATCTTTAATAATAACAAAGTTACCAATGGTGGACACTTAATTTGGATAACACTGTATAAAGACTGTGGATAAGCGGTCTTTTCAGACACTTGTATACAGGGTTGCCCAGAAGTCCGGAATAAAATTAATATAGCCTTAACCTGTAACTTTTGGGGAAAACGCTCGGACACGTCAACTTAGTTTTATATATGCTCACATTTTGACGTTATTTCTTTTTTTTATAGACATTTGTCAGAGATATGACAACATCGATCTTTTTTTTTTAAATGGAAACATACAGCTTGTGATACATCATTTGAAAGCTAATATCTCGTACAGTATGCTCATAAATTTTGGCGCGATTCTGTCAAGCTACATATTTTAAAATGGCGACTGTTCAAAGTTTTTAAAAAATCTCTATTTAAATAAGCGGAAATGATAAATCATTGATGTTTTTTTTACCTTTCAAGGTAAGAAATCTTCTACAATTTCCTGATTATCCGAATATTTAGCACACACTTCACTTTGACTTCTTATTTTTTCTCCACATCCTAACAATATCAAGACTTCGATACGCTGTCTTTCCGACGTTTAGAAAATTGTAAATAATACTTCGGAAATACTTAAATTAATTTTACAAGTTCACAATGTCAGAACGTGAAACAACGAAGATTTATTACCTTGAAATATAAAAAATACATGTTTTCATTAAAAAAAAAGATCGACGTCGTCATATCTTTGACAAATGCCTATAAAAAAAACAAACGAATAGCGTCAAAATGTGAGCATATATAAAACTAAGTTGACGTGTCCGAGCGTTTTCCCCAAAAGTTACAGGTTCAGGCTATATTAATTTTATTCCGGACTTTTGGGCAACCCTGTATGTATAGTTGCTATTTGAAATCTGTAATAATATTAAAACTTCCCATCACTTTTTTCAGCTTACACAAGAACTGTCTAACTTCAAGGACCTCCGCTCCGAACTAATATCGCTTAAAGAACAATTCCAGTGTTTTAAGGCCGTTCCTCCACAGATGATTTCAGCACCTTTGATAACGGAGAAATCCTGTGCGCCACCGGCCCCTCCTCCGCCGCCCCCTCCACCGCCCCCTCCGCCACCACCATTGCCGCCCGTAACTACCCAAAAGGCTCTGCCCAGATTTGGCTTGGGAAAAAAGGCGAAGAGTTCTTTGGGATTGGGTTCCGGGACGGATAATGACAGGCCTGTGATTAGTCTGGATGAGATTTTGAAGGTTAAACTGAAGAAGGCTTCGGTAAGGGTGATTTTTTACCAACCATTGTTGCAACTACGTTTAATTAATATTTATCTAAATGATAGGCCAACTTGGATTAAGATGAAAAATAAAGCTATGCAAAGGTATAAAATATTGTGTTGCTCAAGGAACAATTTTAGGGCCTTTTTTTAAAATATTTAGATTAAATATGTATGTAGTGCCAATTCAGAAAGGTGTAGAGTAATAAAAGCTCATTAGGTATGCAAAGTGACTACAGAGTGACCCAACGAATATTTAAGAAGCCACTTTCATAATTTGGCATCGATTTTATTGCAAAATTCTTTCTTTTCATCAATGGTAGGTCAAGGGTTTGGGTCAATTTATGTGTTTTGCCTATTGTTATCCATTCACAAACACTGAAAATGGCGTGACAAAGGCATGCATGATGTACATAGTATGAGGTACACTTATATTTTATTAAACATTATAAAAAAAATGCAAAACACAAAAAATACATTATACAGAAATTCTAAAAAATCATAATATTCTTCGTCTTTCTGAGGAACTGTCATCTCCGCTTGACGTTATAATTAACGGGTCGACGGTCTGATCGATCAAGTGATTAATATCCCACATTTCTCCTCTTCTTTAATGACATGATGGACTGCTTTTCGCCAGTTGTCTGGTGTCACTTCCATAATGACTTGATCAAACAATAGCTTAACGTCTTTCATTTTGAATGTCGTATTGTGTCTTGCTACAAATCCTTTCACTTGCGCCCATATAAGTTATATAGGATTTAGTTCGCAATGATATGGCGGTGTGCGCAGCACAGTTACGCTATGTTTTTCAGCTATATCTTCCACGGCATATTTCATATAACGATGTTTGTGTAAATTTGCTCTAGCTAATAGTTCTTTCTTTATCAATTTATCTTCTTTGGTTAGTTATCATAAATAATTTAATGTACAAAATTTTATTAGTCTACACCTTTCTGAAATAGACTATAATATTTATGATTTTCAATACAAAAAAATATTTAAATAAACAACGAGCATAAGAAATAAAAGAATTACTTTTTTTTCGAAAAACTGAAAATAACACATTAAAAATAACTAATAAGGGTTGCTATAGAACATAGCAAACTCGACACTCTCTATATCTATCTAATATAATATTGAATGGATGCAATACAATGTTAACCCACAGAAAACCAAGCCCGAATTCCCATTGGAAGCGAACGGCGTAAAATGACCGCTTAAATCAGACGTGATTGGACGAAACAAAGATTGGCTTATTGTTCTGTAGGGTAACATTGTATTGCATACCATCATCCAAATCGTCTTTTAACTAAACAATATAATATCTTTAAAGGAACGCCCGACGACGACACCGCTCACCCGGTCGCGTAACTCCACGCCGTTGATATCCGGGGACCTGCTGCGCCAAGTAAAGCTGCGTCCCCAACATCGCCAGGCCCTACTCAAGACTCCCGTTAAAGGCAACGTTTCGACGCCGGCCGGCAGTTCCGCATCGTCAGAGGCGTCAACGAGCCCGCACAGCAGCCTGTGCCGGATGTTGAACGGCGATTCCGTATGGAAGGTAAAGAGGTTGAGGAAGGTGGGGGGTTACAGTTTCGATTCTGTTCGCAGGAGATCGCCGGGCAAGCAGTCAATTTCGGGATTGGGGAGGAGAGACCGGACTGGTAGTTAATGGGAAGGTGTGGCCGTTTATGGCTCCGGTACTATGGAGACGATACGTCAGTCAGAATAGTAAGTATGACATGAATATTGTTTCTGGATAGTTAAATATACTTCTTGGTGACTTACAGTTTTCTTATAATGTTCACACAATCGGTAAAACTATTGCATTTTAATCTACTGTGTAAAAAGTTGGGTAGGGACCCCTAAAATCGAATTTGTCGAGAACAAACTACGCGAGTCTTCGATGCTTTACTAATGGCGGTTGCCCTGTTTGTTTATTTATTATATTATTAATTTAATATATATAAAAAATACATGTTTCCATTAAAAAAAAAGATCGATGTCATATCTTTGACAAATGTCTATAAAAAAAAACAAAAGAATAACGTCAAAATATGAGCATATATAAAACTAAGTTGACGCGTCCGAGCGTTTTCCCCAAAAGTTACAGGTTAAGGCTATATTAATTTTATTCCGGACTTCTGGACAACCCTGTATATTTACTTTAATTATTCTATTTCAGGTAGATCAACTATAAGGTGAACTACTATAAACATAAATACGAATACTAATCATGACAACTTTTATATATTGTTTTTTTATTGTTAATTTTATGTAAGAAAATGTTATATGTAAATTAAAAATATATTTTTATAACTTTCTACAAACGACAATTATTATGTATGTAATTGTTTTTATTATGTCTACATCCAGTATAAAAAAGGAATTATAAGATAGTTTCAGCAGTATATATTCCCCAATTTTCTTCTAATAATTATAGATATTAAATGACATTAATTAATTCATTATTTTGTAAACGAGTAGGAAATTTTAAAATAATTATGTTTGTTGGAATTTATCACTAGCAGGGATACGCAAACTTGTTGATGGAAGGGGAAGCGAGAGTTACAAAAAAAAGTGGCCAACACACTAATCGTCCCGGTGGATCTGTAACCGTGCGTCATCACTTGTACGTCATTAAGATCGTATGAATCAAATCAAAGAAAAATTGACAAAACAAAGGTTGTGTAAATATTATCACTGATGTGCCTAGCGCGCCAATTTCTAAAAGTTATTTAAAGTTCCGAAACAAATATTTAACCTAGTACAAAACCAATGTTTTATCTATACATTCAAAAGCTCTTTAATATTTTTATCAATAAAGTATACACGTATAATAAAGTTTTTAACGTACAGGGACATTATTTTAAGTGTCTCACCCGATTGGCGACTTTGCTATTCACCACAATAAAAAAACAATTATGTAATCCCTAACAGCTTTTAGTGAAGAAGCCAAATTTGATGTCAAAAAAAATCTATATTTACAAATTTGACAGATACGACGCCATATTGGATTTTCTTAAATGGCAACCCTATTTTATAGTATGACAGCTGCATTCGCTTATTTGTTCCAACATCAAAAATGTATAATTATCAACATTGATTTTCAGCCATTCCGGAGATACGAGGCTTCAAAGTTGGTGATTTTGTTATCATCGAATTAACAGAAACTTTCAGATTAGAAACTCAATTTTTTCTCGAGATACGTAATTTCTTATAGCAGAGCCACCTATGCCATTTCCATATATGTCAGATGTCAAAAAATTACAAATACGACGCCATTTTGAATTTTTTTAAAAGGCGACCCACATTTATAACTACATCAATGTATTGCATTTTGCGGTCCGATTTCAAAAATATATAGTTGTCGATATTTATTTCCAACACTTACGGAAATACGACCGCATTAAAAACTGCATCGTTCGATTATGTTTTATAAGTATCTCACCCCATTAAAATTACCTATCTCCAGAAAAAATTAAGTTTCTAATCACAAAGCTTCTATTTTTTAATGGGGTGAGATACTTAAAAGACATAATCAAACGATGCGGTCGTATTTCCATAAGGGTTGAAAATAAATATCGACAACTATATATTTTTAAAATCGAACAGCGAAACGCAATTCACTTACGTAGTTATAAATGTGGGTCGCCATTTAAAAAAATGTAAAATGGCGTCGTATTTAATTTTTTGACATCTGACATATATGACAAGAGCATGGGTGGCTCCGCTATAAAAAATTACGTATCTCCAGAAAAAATTGAGTTTCTAATCTCAAAGCTTCTGTTAATTCGATGATAACAAAATCACCAACTTCGAAGCCTCGTATTTCCGGAACGGCTGAAAATAAATGTTGACAATTATACATTTTTATGTGGTATAAAATAGGGTTGCCATTTAAGAAAATCCAATATGGCGTCGTATCTGTCAAATTTGTAAACATAGTTTTTTTTTACATCAAATTTGGCTTCTTCACTAAAAGCTATTAGGGAATACATAATTGTTTTTTTATTGTGGTCGATAGTAAAGTCGCCAATCGAGTGAGACACTTAAAATAATGTCCCTGTACTTCCATTTAGAGGACTTAGCCTCTACAGCATATCCATCTCTCATAAATCCATGAATCGTTTTCGGAATTAAGGAATTTTTAAATTACATGTTGGTCAACGCGTTTGACGAGAAACGTCACAACATTAAAAACGTACAAGAAATTTACTTATAGTCATAAATTTTTGCAATAAATGAATAATAGCCAGTAATTACCAACTGACAGCACTTAAGGACAATAACAATAGTTGTGAAAAGAGTCAGATTTAGGAGTAAATAATAATAATAAGTTTATTTAAAGTAGTTATATTATAATAAATATGTTTAGTTTATTTTCCTTAATAAACCCTTTCGTAAATCCCGTTGAATGATGACGCAAGGTGTAAAAATCTATCGGGACTACTGTATAATTTTATTAGCCATTATTATAACCATAATTTTTTTACACTAACGCTGTTTAAAAGAGATTTTCCAAATTTAATATTATTTAAAGCATCCTGGACGTCCTATTTTCAGTTTAAAAATTTAAAAAAATAGTAACACGTACCACTTGAAAAGCCCTTTCATTTAACTCCCCACTTGATTAGATAAAAAAAAATGTAATTTGTACCACAGGCGAAATTTTTTTACAAAAATTATGGATTTGCCTGATTTTTTACCCCTCCCCCTTTGCATCCGCTACTGGTCACTAGAAATTACATTGAGAATATTTTTGTGTAGTTTGTGTGTTTTTATTTTTAGTGTTTAGGTAGTCAAATATTTTATTAAAATATCGTTCTGCTTACCGACATGAAATTGTCAAAGTGTTTACTAATTTATTACTTTAGCAATCTAATTGTGCTTGAAAGACTGTCTATTTCTGTTGCAATTTTTTTATTGTAGTTTTATTATAGTTATTACTTTTTTTTAATAACTGCCATTTTTGTCATTTTGTAGGTAGAGGCTGAAAACTTTATATATTTTGTAATTTTAGGTATTTCTTATTGATCAATTATTGTAAAGGAAGATATAAAAGTGTTAAAAGAAATTAAGTTATCTTGAAAAATGATTCTGCTGCCGTAATGAGGGCGAGTGATATATTTTTGTTTATGTGTGATATGTGATAATTTATTGGTATTTTTTAATGTGTAAAAATAAATATATTTAAATACTAAATACTACTCATTTTTTTTGCAATAAGTACTACAATAAAACCTCTGTTTTCCTATGACCAGCTATGAAAATGAGAAAAAAAGCACGGTTAATTTGGCTAAAAAGCGCCGTATATCACACGCATGTAGATTTTTTTTTAATACAAGTGTTGTCAATCAAATCAAGGCACGCTATTTAACTTAATCATATGGTGCCAATTTGACAGACAATCCCTATTTATTAAAAAGAACAAATTTTAGAAAGCAGTAATTGTAAAGTGTTTAACTTATTTATCATGTATTTGTCGAGTGATTCATAATTAGAGTGTGAAAATACGCCATCTGAAATTATAAAAAATGTTAACAATATACTGGAAAATCTATTACCAGAAAAAACAAAACGCGTTGAAGAGAGTGTCATCTATTAAAACACAAGCGTTTGTCTGTAGCCATAGCCTACAGATCGAAAAGGTCATAGGTTCAAATCTCATCAGGAGTATTTGACTTTTTTTTATAAAAACATTAAATAATTTATAGAATTATTTTGAATTAAAATCTTTCTTTTTGGGTGGACTTTTTAAATTTGTTTAATGCATCTTTCCTTCATTAAATTTAAAATTTTTTATTCTGATTAATTTAGAAGTCAATCCAGGATTAGTTCTTTCTATGATATAAAACATGAAAAAATGAAAAAGTTAAACTACAAATAAAGGAAAAGCCTATTGACAAACTATGTAACTAGATATTAAGTGAAACATAATCCTAAGTATGTTAATTTCAACACTAGTGTTGAAATATTTTTTTCACAAACCAAAGGCTTTTTTAATGGGTATGTCTAATTTGCGGACCATATTTAAATCGTGCCACACCCTAGATGAATTGAGCCAGCTCATCAAAAATTTGTATGGATATTTCGAGTCAATATACAGTGAAACCTCTTTTAGGCGGACACCTACGGGACTGTCTAAATGTGGCCGCCTAATAGAGGTGTCCGCCCATGGTTTTTTTTATTATTACTGTATGTACAAATAAACATTTATTAAACATAACAAAAATATACTAGTTTTAGTTAGGATGTAGTACTAAAAAACGCCACGTTTTTCTGCCATTGTTTACGATTTTAACCTTACAACTCACAAATAAACAGCGTACTGCTTTCGGTGAATCACACTACTTTCAATTGGTGAAGTTCTTTCGCACTGCCACGCATACGAGATTGGTTGCCGGTCTGTCTTCAGAGAGTTTTTGCACCGTACTTATTCGCTATCTATATTATGCTAATCTTTTTGAACAACCTTACCTTTTTAACTTGTCAAAAATAGAAATTCTTGAATTTTTTGTTGTAAAACGGGTTTCTGTCATCGTTCTCACTCGAAAAGAAATATACTTTATAAATAAGAATTTCGATTGGAAGACAGGCATGAACTTTCATTGTAGGTATCGGGATAACAGAAACGCAAAAAGGTAAATATTTGCTCCTATTACATTTTGGCAGGAGTAAAATTTTCACCTCGTCTTACTTCTGCGAAAGAGGGTACCTACCAAGAAATTTTCCTGACTTGGCGTTTATCACATAACATTTATAGGTGTTATATGTTATAACATAATGTTAGCTAATTTAAATAATGTTAAACTAATTTTATACTGATCGTATTATATGGAAAAATAGGAGACTTCAGATAATTATAATATATTATTTTTGGTTCAATTCGTTTAGCGTGTGGCACGATTTGAAAAAAAAATATGAATGAAATACTACCTAGTATGATACTAGACTAGACAAGTAGGTATGTTGACTCGGATTATCCATACCAATTTTGGATGAGCTGGCTCAATTCGTCTAGCGTGTGGCACGATTTAAATATGGTCCGCAAATTAGACATTCCCCTTTTTTTAATAATTCTTTGTGGTCCTGGGAAAAATAGTGTACATTACTTGTGTGAAAGTGATTATTCTAAAACTCGGCTCACGCCTCGTGCTAAATATCTCCTCGTTTGAAAAATATCACTTTCATCACTTGTTATGTAATATATTACAGACTCCTCTGCATAGCGGACACGTTCCTTTTGTACAGAAGGAAAATTATTATAGAAATTATTAGGACTAATTTGTAAACGCAGTTTTTGTTTTACACTTCTGTAATTTTGTCACTAGAGAGTCTGCAAAACCTGACAACTGAATAGGTACGCTCGTCTTCTAGCGCTGCCAAACAAAATTACACACATAAAGGAACGGGTATTAATAATACACACTGTATAGTACAAAAAATGTATTATATCACTCTATAAATCTTATAAAACAAAGGATATCATATCTACAACTAATAATACTTTTTACAAGAGGAAAATAAACCGGACTTTCCTTGAAAATTGCACACCGAGTAACAAAAAAAAAACGATTCTTAGCTAACTAAAAAAATTTAAAATCGCTAGGGAAAGTTTCGACTCATATTTTGATTCCTCGTATTTTACTTAATTTACTAATTAAAAGCCTGTAAATGCTAAATGTTAAATATGCACTAGTGATATGCATATTTAAGGAAAGTTGTTTGTGGTCCGAGCTACAACTAGGAATTTGAATGTAAAAGAAATATATAGAATTGTGGCCCTTCTAAGCCTTGGTAGTATTTGACTCTAAACTAAAAAAAATCACGGTTCTCTCCTCTTAGACCCGTATTATTCATCTCCTGGTAACGTTACCAGTCAGATAATGTCTATGGAAACAATTGTCTCAACAATGGTATTTTTGGAGTTACCAGGAGATGGATAATACAGACCTTAGGCCCAATTGTTTCCTTAGAAATTATCTGGCTGGTAAAGTTACCAGGATATTAATAATACGGACGTATTGAAAATACCAGATAAAACTGCTAGTTTTTGATTTTTTTATAGTTGTAACTTAAATATTTTTGTTGGAATAAACAAGTGATCTACTCAAAATAGTAGATTAAAAATCACTTTCCCCGCAAGGGTAGATTAAATTATACTTTCACAGCAAAGATAGATTAAAAACTTTATTTTTTAAGTAAAAAATCGATATTTTGATGGTAATAGCTTGGCTATGTTCTCTGACGCCTCATCTCGAATATCGGATGGTAACAATTCATCGGTTTCACTAATTTTTTCTTCCGAAACCCGCACTGAACGACACAACAGAAAAAATAAATGTTGACATCACAATGACAATTAGTGGGATGACTTTGTTTAATATTATGCCTACTAAAGAGAAAGTTTACCGCCTCAAATAATTTCTAAATTGTTTTCCATACTAAAAGCCCAAAAATATCCATATTTGAGCTATGGAAATAGTATATTGTATACCTAGTAGGAACAGCTGAACATTCCCGGACGACCGTAAAGATTGTATGTCGCGGCGCAAGCCGAGACTGACGATACGGAGTCCGGGAATGTGGCTTTTTCTACGAGGTATACATACTATTTTTCCGTAAATCGAAAACTATTAAAAGGATATAACTTATTAAAATCAACTTGTAAAAATTTGAAAATAAATGTTATTAACTTGGTTCACAAATAAAGAATGTCATTAAATTTGTGTTGTAACTATGGAATGAATTGTCAAGCTTAACACATTCTAGTTTGCAAGTAGCCGTACAGAAATAATATTTCCTTAGAGTAAAATAATAAATATTTCCTAACAGTTATTTGCCGTTGCCTAGCAACGACTAAGTGTAAGGAAATATTGACTCTTTCTTTCAGAAATGTTATCAAAAATGTAAATATTTCCGATAGATTTTCGGAAAATATCTATTTTCTTTAATAGACCGCCTACCGTGAATCGCCCTGTATATTTCTGAACTTTCCATTTAAAAAAAGTTTTTTTTTACCTATACAGCCGCAAAGCTTTACTGTCGCGTCGATTTAATAGTATTCTAAATTATAGGCTGTTCATTCAAGCATTATTATGTGGGAAATCAAAAAATAAGTCTTTAGTGCATAAAAATTCAGTTTCTTGTTCTAAAATGCAAAATTATTAATTGTTTATCTTTGGTAACAACTTTTTTCAAATCCCTTAGGACAATATGGGAATTGATAAATTTTCGTATGAACCCATAATTTTTATGGAAAGTTAAGAAAAAAAGTATTTCTTATCTTCAAAGGCGGATAACTAGAAGTCGCAGAGATTGATGGTGGTCAAATTTTATATTTGGAACCGAAATATCAAAAAATTGAATTTTTTATGCCTTGTTATAGATTGCCCATGAGAATTAAGGCTAGTGAAACAGTGTCAATTTAATTTTTTGATCAATATTTAAAAAAAAGCTTCCAAATACCCGTCTTTCGGTAACTTTTACCTACAGCTTTAAGTTGAAAATATTTTGATTAAAAAACTGATAAAAGCAAATACCGATATTTACGCAAATTTATCCATAATTCCTAATCTGCTTTTATTATTTTATAAATCCAAACTTTTAACTTGAAAGGTAGGCACAAACTCACCCAAAGATGGCTTATTTCGCCGATTTTAATAAATACGGAAAGTTTTACTTAAAACTTGCAATGCTGATATCTTTAAAATGAATTGGGATAGTTAATATCTGTAAAATTCGAGTAAAACGACGCCAGTAACAGCCCAGGCGTCGCCGCGACGACATAAAAATGTTAATCAATGGCAGGTATCTTTCACGTATCACCAATTTAAAATTAACTTGCTTCAGAAAAACACACCTCAGCGGATTGCTTAACACTACCCGTATGACTAATACTGATAAGAGATAAGAAAAACAACAGAAACTATAGCGGGCTATGTTTTGATGGCCAGGCCCGCACTTAGATTTTTTACTTCTCTATCTCGCCTACTTTTGAGTTTTTTGAAAAAAGGTATTTGAAAAAATTGTTTATTCTAATGCCTTCTATACACAGCTTAAAAAGAAGTATCAACTTAGGAATCACCCTGTATTTTAAAAGTTCATTAAATTCGACGAGATTTTTGTATTTTGCTCAAAATTTGATATATCCACTCATCTTTGAGATCCTTTTTTTTTATACCCAACCAACTATAAAGGTCATTACAAGGAATATTAATAACTATTTATGTACCAAGGGCGTTAAGTAGACTATAATTTCCGGAAGGCGAAAAGTCAATGGCTTTTGGCCCGAGGGATAGTTTTCGCATACTGGGCATTATAGTCTAGTAACGCCTGTGATGTATACAATACTTTCTTTTTCATTAATTTTAAAATAGTTAAATTCCTGCATTTTTTAAAACTATTTTCGCCAATTTTTAGTATTCATTTAAATTTGACTTTATTTAATTTCATGATACATCATATTTGGATCATTAAAAGATTTTTTTTGTTATTTAAAATAATCAGCTCATATCTAAGATTTTCTATGTTAAATTTGGTACCTGTTATTGCAGTGGCGGCTCGTCAGGTGAAGGGCTCTTCACCAAAAAAAATAAAATAAAACCAGAATGAAAGGTTTTCGACAATATTAAAAATTAATATACCAATACAGCTACCGTTTTAGCCCTTAAAAAATAATTATGTTCGAATTAATGATACTAATTTAATCCGAATGTAGCTATGCATAATAGGGCCAGGGTTAACTCCGATGGGCAATAATTACAATCACTCGTGCATTTTGGCGCGCCCCAGCCGACCGTGTCTATTAGCTCAAAGCAAGTGAACACCCAAAGCCCAACATGGCTTTGATTTTCACCGTCGCTATGGCTACGTGACGTCAGTCACGCAAATAGCATGTAACAATTTGCATTATGAAGGGCAATTTAAAAATAGATCAGTCGTATGCACCATTGTTTTAGCATTGGTTCGCCCAACCTTACGTATTTATTTTGAGGCTTCGTGAAACTTACGGTTATAGATATCGTTTTTACGTGATTTACTGTGTGATTAAAAAGTTTTGTTTTGATTTTTCAATTAATTCAGTAGTGTACGTACCTACTTAGTTGTGTGTTTTAAAAATGAACCCAATTAATGACATAATTTGTTGGAAACTCCATTCAGTCGTTGGACAGATGAGGATAAGAGAGACATTTTGCTACACGGGTTTTAAGTCAATGTTTGTTTAAGTACCACTATACCTAGCTCTTTACCATTTGGTAAGACTGCGAGCCGCCACTGTGTTATTTTTGTATATTTTAGTTACTTCGGTTTTGGCTGATCAAAAAAATAAATTAAGCCAACAAAAATTTCTCAAAATTCAACGAACTTTTAAAATATAATACCTTCAAGGTACCTGCCTTCGATTGACATTTTTTTGGCGTCGCGACTTCTAAGCAATCACTACCGTCGATCTAATTTATAGGGACACGTACCAAAACCTTTTTACAGAAATTAATTATCCCATTCGTTTTAGACGTATACAGTGTGTCTACGTAAGTTGACTTTGAAATTGAAACTTTTTTATTATTAACTTTACGAAAAAAAAGTTATTTTTCATAAAAAGTTCTGCATGGTCCAGAACCTAAAATGCAACCATCAGATGTTAAATTTTTCAGTCGTATAAGTACCTTTATTTTTGACAATATCGAAAACTGTAATTATGAAAAACTATGTTATAATATGCAATTACACCAAAAAGTCTTTTTTTTTATTTTACAAATTTATCAGTAATTTGAGACAAAATTTGTAAAAATTAAAAAACATTTTTCAGTGTAATTGCATGATATAACATAGTTTTTCATACCGAACAACTGTTGATAATTACAGTTTTCGATATTGTCAAAAATAAAGGTACTTTACTCTTTGGCAAAATTAATATTTTTTGACAAACCTTGTATATCTACGACTCAAAAAATTTAACATCTGATGGTGGCATATTAGGTTTTGGACCATGCAGAACTCTTTATGAATAATAACTTTTTTTTCGTAAAGTTAATAATAAAAAAGTTTACCATATGCCGGCAACTTACGTAGACACACTGTATATTAATAGTGAAATTCCCTGTATTGATTTAGGAAAAAGAAATGGCAAATACTGCACTACCACTTACCCTTAAGAAACCATTTTGATTTTTAGTAGTATATACACTTATGCTAAATTTATTTAGAATCACATGATACACTGAGACACATATTATTTAAATATTTTTGAAACTTTATTTTATTTTTGTGAGGTCCTGTTTCTTAACACGCCATTAAATTAACCAATCAGATTAACAAAATATAAATGATGCACCATATTGGAAAGTCTCAAGAAACTTCCCGATTGGTCAAAAGTCGGAGCGACCTCTCTGGTCTAAAACCAGCAACCGATCGTCTATGCCTAAAAATGTCACTTTAAGCCCCAAAATAAAGGTAAAAAGCCCGGTCGCAAAAATAGGTAATATTTAAACTTCAGCTATGAAAAATAAAGTTTCAAAAAAATATCGTTCAAAACTAAACGTGGCTTCTCAATAAAACTAAAAATATACCTTTATAAGATAAATATATTATTTTCTTAGTTTATTTTCGTAATTACTTTATCACAATATTTACACCTTAAGGTGCTGGATTATAGTTTCTCCACCATTTCAGTAATTTTTAGATTTTATAATATTTCTTTAAAATTGGCGTATTTAGTGGGTAAGAAGCACAGTGGCGTGACATACAGGGTGTCCCACCGGGAACCGCTTCGATCTATATATGGAAAACTATACATAGGAAAATTTGGCAGTATGTTAATACTGATGGGGGCGACCGGGCTAAAATATTTTCATAATGATGACACTTCCGGTTATACCGGAAGTAAGTGTTAACTTGCTTATTTTAAATAGAACACCCTATATATTATTACATTTTTGCATTCTACGCAAGATTTTGCAAGCCTTAAAATAATTATCAATTTTTTCTATAAGGAAGCCTTATTTATTTAATTTACGTGGGATTTCTTGTTATAAAGGACCTGCGTTAATAGATTTTTTATAATATTTTGGTAACTATTATTACAGGGTGTTCAAACAATAAGATTAAAAATTAAATTGAAAAAACTGCAAAAAGTCTAAATTTTCAAATAGAATCACACAAATTTTGTAAATATTCCTTATTTGGCATTAAAAATAAAGGTAAGTTTGTATAAGGTTGTATATCCTGAAAATTTTAAGTTTTCGAAATATTGCCTATTTATTAATATTTTTATATGGCGATTTTGCTGCAGATTTTAAGTTCAGTTACTCCTAGTTGGCTATGACGGTATTAAAAAATAGTCAAACGCTAAAGAAATTTATGAAGTTGTCACTTGCCATTTGACAATAATAAATAATCATGCCGGGGCGCTTAAATTGTACAAAGAGTCATAGCCAACTAGGAGTAACTGAACTTAAAATCCGCTGCAAAATCGTCATATCAAAATATAAATTGGCAATATTTCGAAAACTACAAATTTTTGGAGTACACAACTTTAGACAAGGTTACCCTTATTTTTAATGCTAAATAAGAAATAATTATAAAATTTGGGTGTTTCTATTTAAAAATGTAAACTTTTTACAGTTTTTTTAATCAAATTTAATCTTATTGTTTAAACACACTGTATTAATAGTTAACAAAATATTATAGAAAATGTATTAAAGCAGGTCCTTTATAACAAGGAATCCTTCTTAAATGAAATATATAAGACTTCTTTATAGAAAAAGTTGATAATTATTTTAAGGCTTGCAAACGTCATTTTTTACATAAAAATTCAAATATGTCAAGAACGCTTCGACATAGGTATAGGACATGGTATACAAAATATGTCTAGAATCTTGCGTAGAATGCAAAAATGTAATAATTTATAGGGTATTCTATTTAAAATAAGCAAGTTAACACTTATTTCCGGTAGAACCGGAAGTGCCGTCATTATGAAAATATTTTAGCCCGATCGCCCCCATCAGCATTAACATACTGTCAAATTTTCAAAATTTTCCTATGTATAGTTTTCCATATATAGATCGAAGCGGTTCCCGGTGGTACACCCTGTATAGGGGCGCCAGCGGCGCATTTTTCATACGCGAATTTATAAAAATTAATATAAAACAAAGTCAAGGACAAGGATGGCCGCCCCCAAAAGTGCTTGCCCACCCCGCCCCTATTCACGCTACTTGAAAACACTCTGCATAGAAACACAGTGTACCTGTATACTCAATTTTAAAGATAAATACTAATGAAAAAGGTGGAGTAACCACAAAAAGGCTCCTTAACTAAATAACTATCAATTTTTAATTAAAAAAAATTGACCGACTGGCGACTTTGGCTTGATAACTAAATATTACGGTAAAACGGTGTCACATCTCGAAATAACGGGAAATTTGATTTTTATAAGATGCTCAAGCTCAAAAAACCTAAAAGTTAATTGAAACTACTTAAGGGTATAGGTACATTTAGTTAGTTAGTGATACTGATGATTCACGACGCGCGTTCTTTAGAACTTTTGAGAAAACGTCAAAAAATGTATTTTTAAACTTTTATGTTTAGACTATACAGATGAGGAAACACTTTGGCTGACCTTAGCCTCATAAGTAAGAAGAGCTAAAAAATACGAAGTATAGAAAAAAAAGGCAGAACCGTATGTTTTGATGTGCCCTTTTTAACAAAAATATAGACGCCTTCTAATACTTCCGGTTGAACCGGAAGTTTCTGTCAACTTTGTTATTTTAAATAGGATTATCATTGCATTTTGAGATTTTTTGAGGATTCTAAACATAGTAAAATCAGTTTTTTCGGAGGATGTTTCCCAAAATAACGACGGAGGGGGTTTGTATATACAAACATTAATTTATAACTATACAGGATGTTGAAAAGGGGTCGGTACCCCTAAAAATTTCCGTGGGACGGGAAAAGAAAAACATCTTTACTGGACTAGATTCCTATGTCTATATATTTTTAAGGTCTCTGAATCCGACCTCCGTTGTGCCCTATCAGGCCTATTAGAGGGGGGGGGGTGGGTTAAACCAGTGTTTCATTCAAATTCATATACAGTGTGTCTACTTAAGTTGGCTACATATGGAAAACTTTTTTATTAATAAATTTACGAAAAAAAGTTATTCTTCATGAAATGTTCTGCATGGTCCAAAACCTAAAATGCAACCATCAGATGTTAAGGTTTTTCAGTCGTATATGAGGTTTGTCAAAAAATATGAATTCTGCCCAAGAGTAAAGAACCTTTATTTTTGACAATATCGAAAACTGTAATTAAGAAATGTTGTTCGGCATTAAAAACTATGTTATAACAATTACACTGAAAAATATTTTTTTAATTTTTACAAATTTATCTGTAATTGAGACCAAATTTGTAAAAATAAATGAAAATTTTTTTAGTGTAATTGCATATTAGAACATAGTTTTTCAACAACTTTTCATAATTACAGTTTTCGATATTGTCAAGAATAAAGGTACTTTACTCTTGGGCAAAATTCATATTTTTTGACTAACCTTGCACACGACTGAAAAAATTTAACATCTGTTGATTGCATTTAGGTTTTGGACCCCCCCCCCCCCCCCCTGAAAGGGTGGTTTCACTCAATTGACCTGACGGGGTGAAAAGTAGGTCGGATTTGGAATCAGCGACCTCGAAAACATATCATTATGTGGGTCTAGTCCAGTGGACATGATTTTTTTTTCGTGGGACTGTGTAGTTAATAAAACAAGTACAAATAACCACCTAGTATCCAACTTTTCAATATACAACAGGTACAAATCAGTAAAAATGTACCCGATACCCTTAAGCGTAATATTTATTATTTTGCTCTGAGGTCCTTTGAAATACATTGTTTTTTTTTTTATATTCTCTCTATTACATCCATTATTTCCATTGAAGCACAATTATTTATGCTTGTAACAGCACTTTGATTTGAAAGTTATCGTTTTTAAAAACAGGATTGACTAGTACCGATGGCTGGATATAGTTTTTTTTTTTATTAAGGGGGTCGAATTTTTAAACAAGATTATCATTCCTTGTAGGGGCTTAGCTGGGCACATATAAAATACATTTTTATCAAAAAATGTACATATTTAGAAAGTAGTAGCCTCCGCCTGTGTCCAAATGACATCACGTATAGTTTTAAATTAAAGAATAGTGTTCGAAAAATTGACCCCCTGAATGCTTAGCCTTAATTTTGCCTTTTAGATACCACGACAGTGGTCCTTAATAATATAAAAATATTCTTAATAAATGTGTTTAGTTATACAAGGTGGTACCTATGTAAATTTACACAATTGGTAACTTCTAAACGGTAACATCTACAAAGTTGATTAGATTAGAGAAAATGTGCCACTTTTAAAGCTTTTTAAAGATCCATAACCTGCGTAAGTAGGTATGGCGGCACTGCAACGGGGGAACTTTTTTTTAGGGCGTGCGCAGGCGCGTGTCTTTTGTCATACGTCATCCGACATATGTGGGATGACAAATGACACGCGCCTGTGGGTGATTTAAAAGAAGGGTGGTTTTTAACAGGGTGGTTTAAAACAGGGGTGGTTTTAACTGGGTGGTTTAAAACAGGAGTGGTTTAAAACAGGAGTGGTTTAAAACAGAGGTAGTTTTTAACAGGGTAGTTTTTACGAGGGTGGTTTTTGTCGGAGACATATGACAGATGACAAGAGCCTGCGCACGCCCTAAAAAAAAATTCCCACGCTGTAGGGCCGCCATACCTACTTACGCAGTATATGGATTTTTAAAAAGCTTTAAAAGTGGCACATTTTCTCTAATCTAATCAACTTTGTAAATGTTACCGTTACTTGCGTAACCGAATCATTTTTGATTTATGAGATATGTTATAACTGAGCTATCATCGTCAAGCTTTTTTTTAAATACGAACCTGGATTTTTTATTTTTAACGTATGTTTTATTCCAAATACAATGATGTATCACTTCACCCTATTTACTTACGTTTCGGAGAAATCATCAGGGAATATTGGTATAAAAATCAAGGACGCCATTTCGATCATTAATTGAAATTATATATTACCATAGAAAAACTAAACCAAGAGGAACCGTGCAATGTTAAAACCTTACCGCTCATAATTTCGGACGACGTCCAAATCTGTACAGGGTTACGCCAAACGTTGCCTTCGCTGTAGCCGGTTAGGTTGTATGTCTAGGTTTTTAGGTATGATGATTACCAACGAAAATATTCTGTTTTTTTATTCACGATTGAACGTATTCATTTTGTACCCAATTTTCCTACTCTTTAAAAAAATAAATTCCAGATCTGTATTTAAAAAAGTTGACGATGATACCTCAGTTATAATATGACTTGATTTTTGTAAAACAACGCAGAGCTGGGCAAAGCACTAGAAAAGTGCTTCGAGCACGAAGCACCAAGCCCTTTGGTAAAAGTAATTGCCAACATCAAGCACTTTGGAAATTCTAAATGCATGCAACTACCAATTACCGAGGAAAGTAGTTTTGAGTGCTTACAAGCACTTTAAATGGTTTGAAATACGAAATTCAATTACCAAGCATTTATAAAGAGCTTTAACTACCGAGCACTGTATTTTAAAAGAACTTGCAAGCTCGTAGCACTATTGTGCTTAAAGCACTTTCGAGGCAATTACTGCCAGCTCTAAATAAAAAAACATTACCATTTTTTTAACATAACTGATACCGCCATTTTGTAGAGAAGAAATAATTACGAATACGAAGTTATTAAGTCGAGTTATTAAAAAATTAATTTTAGATGTTTTTAACCAATTTCCTTAAATCAAAAACAATTTTGCAACGCAGTTAGTGGATCTAAAAAAAAACTTGAAAATGACACATTTTTTCTAATCTTCATAGAAATCACCGTTTAGAAGATACCAATGGTGGTCAAATTAATAGTTACTTTGTATATTAAAAGTCATTAAAAAAGTAGTCAAAAATCAGCATAATTATGAAGGATTTCTGATCTTCGTTTGCAAATTTTAAATATTATACTTTAGGTCAAAATCACAGAAATTAAATGAGGATTTTTTTATTTTGGTTCGACAGTAATTAGAACATGATTAACTTTGATTAACGTTTTGATTGTTTGAAGTAAAAAGCATTTTATTAAAATTATTATGTTTATATTAGTGGGAGAGCACATCAATATATTTTTCAAAATTTTTATGAAATAAAATTTGAACAAGGATTATTCTCCAAGAAAAGTAAATTTTTTAGTCCAGGAATTTTTAAAATTTTGGGCGAAGGGAGCAAACTAGGATTAATTTTTGACCACCCATTGGGAAGTATTAAAAATCGAAACGATAACACTTGATTTAGAAAAATCAATATTAACACGGTATGAGCAAATTTTTAAAAAATCAATATTTCTTAATTGAACCTACAAATATCTTAAGTCTAAAATAATAAATAGCTTAATTTTTTTATCTACACAATCTACTATTTTGTACAGTCTTTTCTACCTATGCCAAGGAAGGTGCAATAGTTTTTATTTTAAGTAATATTTACTTAGGACGTCATATATGTATATTGTATACTATTAATTTATCCTGTCCTATAGTAAATTATTTATTTATGAATTACCCGTTACTTTAAACAATTTGCTAAAAAAAAAATTTTGTCTACCAAATGCGTTAAAATAACGGGGAGTTTTAGGGCCTATTGTGTTATTATGATGAAAGGGTGGATCAGTCATTTTCTAAAATGTGTTAATTGCTTAGAAAGAGTTTGTCGTCAGGGTCGCCGTTTTATTCTTTTCCCTTTAGATTTATTTGTTTTGCGCCTTAGCTGCCATTTTGGACCAAACACAGTAAAAAACATATTAGTCCACGAGTTAAAGGCGTCCAATTTGGCCATTTTTGATTGACCCTTGCATTTGTATTAACAGGAGATGTCTGCTGACCTGTTTTGCCCGGAACATTAAAAAATAGGCACTGTTTTTACAAATTCTATGATGACTGTGACATAAATGACATTGGCAGCCATTATTTACTCACAATCAAAGTTGCCTGATTAGTAAATTATTTTCATTGTTTAAAAACCTTTATACAACCCGACATAAATTTATAAATTAGAGTTCATAACGCCTATGACATAGACTTTAAGTGGTGTAGCGTTCTTTGTAAGTGTATCATTAATATCATTTTATTAACAATTTAAAATTGGTTCGTTTTTTGTATTGTCAATTAAGGGGTTCTTTCTACCACATTTTTTAATGTCACGAAGGTAAAAAACTCACAGAAATATCCCGGAATAAACAACAATTAATAATTCTCGTTTTTGGGCCATTACCAATCTCCCATCCCTGTAATAACTTCCCTAAAAAATTCAACTATAATCCGCTTTATTTCAACAACTCTACCTAAGTTTTCGGTTGCGCCGGTTTCTGCCTCACATCCACCAACTTAATCTCTCTAACTTGTAAGTCGTGCTTACTCTTAGCGGCGAATTTAATCAGCGCTTGTGTAGAAACGTTTAAGGCCTGTCTACAGTCCAACCTCGTTAATTTCTCGCACTTCGCCAAGTGATCTAAACTACCTTCCGTGACTAACTTCGCATGGCTTAAGTCTAGACTTAACAAGTTGGCGACAGTGTTGGCGGGCTTGGTCGTAAGCTGCGCGACGCCTGCGTCCGATATCCTCGGGCACATGCTTATGCTCAGGTGTTGGACGTTGGGTAGGTATTGGGTGACGTAGCGCATCGCTATGTCCGTGATGTCGGTGCCTGCGAGTTTCAGAGTTCTGAGGTTCCTGAAGCGAATTTTATCGCCGGCGAGGCCTGATCGTGAATCATTATTGGTTCCTGAAAAATGAAAAAACTATACTTTATATAGAAGAGTATTAAATGTCAACAATATGTGGGCGTGGGCGACACTGTGGCCACGCCTACATTTTAATAGTAGTTTATTTCTGTCTGTCTGTTAGAAAATTGAAAAACTACTGGTCGAAGAATAACAAAATTTTGTACAGGTTGTCCTTGAAATGACTGTACAACGCTTCACCACAAATTCCTTAACCAAAAATAAGGCTATCTAGACAACCTTACCTATATGCAATGTTGTTTTGTTTTGCCGCTACAGGGCGCTAAAGTTTTCAAATTAATATCGTTTTTTCGGAATAATTTCTAAACGTCTTTATCGATTTCCACCAATTTTGGGACTAAGAGTGACTATTATTAATAGCGTGTTTTGATGTATACGCCATCATTTTTTAATACCCGCAAATTTAAAAATGGCCTGTGATTGGTTAATAAAAGTTCAACAACATTTCCATAAACCTTTTGTTTCATTAGGAGTGCCGAATCGCCCGTAGTATGTCCTTAACTCTTATTTAGTTCCTTTATGTGTTTTTGACCTGTACTTATGTGAGTTGTGACTTGTATTAAAGAACAATGACTTTAACAGTTCAATAAATATTACAGCTTAAAACAAGCGGTGCGTTAATATTTGAAAAACCTTTTATTAAAAGCATTTATAATTTTAATTACCTAGTGATAGAATATTTTTCCAAACAAAGAGATAGAAGCATCAATTTGATATACAAATACACAACTACGTAAAGGTAAGATAATTATATGAAAATACAGGGTGATGCCTAAGTTGATACTTCATTTTTAGCTGTGTATAGAGGGCATTAAAATAAACAACATTTTCAAATGCCTTTTTTCAAAAAACTCAAAAATAAGGTACTTACATTCATTTATTACACTATGGATCAAATACGGTTCTGCCTAACTTGCCCGTTGAATAACATTAAGAAATATTCTGGGTGTAGGATGAGCCCGCAAGGGAAAGCGTTCTGCGTATAATCTTGAGCAGCAGCCGCATTTTGACGACACTTACCGTAAATTATCACTATATCTACTAGTTCATTGTATTCAAATTTTACCATTTTCACGTGTCACCAATTTAAAATTAAGTTGCTTCAGAAAAACACACCGCAGCAGATTGCCAAATAAATAACTGACCACCGACCCGTAAATTACATGACTAATAAGAGATAAGACAAACAACATAAAGTTTATTTTTATCTCGCCTATTTTTGAGTTATTTGAAAAAAGTATTTGAAAATGTTTATTTTAATGCCTTTTATACACAGCTAAAAAAGAAGTATCAACTTAGGAATCACCCTGTATAATGATAAAGGAAAGCTGTTTGATAATTTAAAAAAAAATCAGCAAAAATGCAATTTTATATTTTTGTGGTGTTTATTAGTAGCTAAATAATTATTCCTTGGCAAAACTATACACTAAACTGCATTTTGCTTGTTAGGTTACTGCCATCAAAATTTACCCCATCTGTAAAAAAACGCACGAGCTGCACCTAAACATTAGCCGTTATTTGAACACGACCATAACCAGTAAAAGTGTCATTGCTGACTACTTCTTTTTCAAACCTTACCCAAGATCTCCCTTAACGCCGAATCGTTAAAATCCGAAATGAAACTCAAATCTAACACTTGTAGCACAGCCGAATGATTCGTCCTGAGCGAAATGGCACTTTTGACATCTATACTCTGCAAATATAGTTGCTTCAGATTATTCAGCCTCTGAATCAACCACGGCAGCTGGAAGTGGTTAATTCGGCACCAATTCAGACTTAAGATTTCGGGTTGACGACGTACGGTGCCTTTCAGCATGTCGCTTGAGATCTTCTTATGGTCGAATTCCATCCGTTTCCATAACGACGGGTCGATGGAATACGTGGCCCAGGCTTTACAGACTGAAACATAATGCTAGTACAGTGACAGCATGCGAAATAAAGGATTTTTATTTTATTTTTGAATTTAATAAATTTCTTTTAATTTCCTGCATATCTTCAAACCAAATTAATGTTAATAAAATCAGGTGAAAGTCTTAAGTTATACGACGAACAGTTCAAATTTCGAAATTGACATAAGAATCACGTATCTACCAGGATTTTTACTTTAGAAAAAAAATTATTGAAAATCCTTCACTCCGATCCAAAATTACTTCTAAAAAAGCGTTCCTGCCCCCTAAAACGTATTAAATTTTGCCTACTTTGAACAAAAAATATAAATTAATCGTTTTTTGTGAATAACCCTGTATAAAAAGTAGATCTTGACATATGTATATATGACTACACTGTACAGTCGCAAATCCTGTTTACTATAGAAAAATATATAGGTCTTTAATCTATCTTTATAAGTACAGGGTGAGTCAACGATAGAGTAAAGTTAATTTTCTCCAGTATCTTAAGAATTAAATAAACATTCAAAATACAAAAGTTGTAGAGACCATTGAAGTGCACATTTTAAAATTATATTGGAGTATACGGGGTGGCCCAAAAAAACGTGGCGAATATAACTTGTTTTTTTTTAAATGGAACACCCTAGATATTGTATTATTTTCTGATTCCCCACAAAACTCTACGCTCATTTTGTAAATGTCATATGTCTAAATTCAATTGTTTTTGAGAGATTGAGGTTTAAAATATGGCATTTTCAGATTTTGACAAGCTGTAACATTGGAACGGTTCAGCTTAGACAAAAATGGTTTTCACCTCTCTATCTTCATTTTTTATTCTTTATCTAAAAGTTGCAACTTCCGGTTTAATATCTTAAACCAAAAAACCGGTTTTAACGGTGTCATATGTAACACAGACAAAATAAGGGTAAGATTTTGTGGGGAATTAGAAAATAATATAGTATATAGGGCGTTCCATTTAAAAAAAAATGTGTTTAATATGCCCTGGTTATTTGGAACACGCTGTATACTTTAAAATCATTTTAAATTGTAAACTAATGCCTCCTGTTTTTCTCTCTCTCTGTTTTTGGAAAATATTAAAAAGTAAAGTAGTTTAGTTAACTCCTATGGAATCCTGCGTTGAGAGGGGACCACCCTGTATATTTAGTCATAATAAGTTTAAGATAGTCCTGTAAATTAAGTTATCCTGTAAGAAAATGTTGCTTTAGGATAACTTTATATTTTTCTATAAAATAAATTATAGAAGGTTTGTATCTTAACTTAACTCACCTAGAGCACAGGTGAGGAGATCCTTCGGCGTTAAGTACTTAAATATACTTATAATTACTCTTTTATCTAGTGCTAAGTTATTGGTGGGTACTATCGGGTTCAGTATCATAAGAGGAGCCGGTCTCACTACCACCATTGGCTTTTTAAGAATCTGAAAAAGTAAATAAATATCCAGTTGTACTAATATATCAAGAAATACAGGGTGTTTTCTAAGTTGATACTTCTTTTTTTGCTGTCTATAGAAGGCATTAAAATAAACAACTTTTTCAAATACCTTTTTTCAAAAAACTCAAAAATAGGCGAGAGAGAAGTAAAAAATTTAGGTGCGGGCCTGGTCATCAAAACATCGCCCGCTTTCTGTTGTTTTTCTTATCTCTTATTAGTATTAGTCATACGGGTAGTGTTGAAAAATACGCTGTGTGTTTTTCTGAAGAAAGTTAATTTTAAATTGGTGATAATATGTGAAAATGGTAAAATTTCAAAACAATAAACTAATAGATATGGTGCTAATTTATTGAGTGTCGTAAAAGTGCGGATGTTTCTCCGAGATTATACGTGGAACGCTTTCCCTTGCGGGCTTATCCTACACCACTACAGTTTTCTTAATGTTATTCAGTTAGGCAGAACCATATTTGATTCGTAGTGTGATAAATGAATGTAAGTATGTACTTTATTTTTGAGTTTTTTGAAAAAAGGTATTTGAAAATGTTTTTTATTTTAATGCCTTCTATACGCAGCTAAAAAAGAAGTATCAATTTAGGAATCACCCTGTATATTATTACTATTTAAAAAGTTACACTACCCTTCCTTTCTTTCCTTAAACCTCATCATTCATTCTTGCCATTCTTTCGAATTAGACTTTTTACCTCTTCGTTCGCTGCCAGGGTCATTGTCTAGGGGACCTACAGCTTAACGTGGGTTCCGAACCACGATCCTCAGTCATGCCACAATCCCCCCCAAGGGCTATCAACTCTAGGTTTCTTGCATCATTGCATGACCTACCAATTGGGGAGTGCGTACCTTCTTCCGCACCCCACGAGATATCCGATCTCATCCGGCCTGGTTACCGGTGTAAATGGGGTGGGTTAAGAGATGATACATTTAACACTCTTCCTTGCATTCTTAAACCTACTAAAATTCGGACATACTTTTTTTTATTGTGCGTATGCCCACTCCGAGGATCGAACTCGGAACGCCACGGTCTAGTACCAGTGACTCACCGTTGAGCCACCGCCGCAGCTTCGATTATACTTACTTTTGTACTATTACTTGCAATCTGTTGAGCCAATTGCATCCTAAAAGCAGTCTTTCTATTGTCATGGGAAGGAGGTGGCGCCACTTTGGTTTCGACTTCGGAATTCTCACTAGATCTCCGTTTTTTGATTGGCAACAGGTCCTAAAAATAGAAAATCCCATTAACCCCATTTATTTTATTTAAGGGAATAGTATTATGGAGATGGCGAAGTAACACATCGCTATACAATAAGACAAATTTAACGAGAAATTTTTAGGAATCCCAATATGTGAAAGATCGATCTGCAATACAATTAATACGTTTCAAAGCACTGGTTCGGTTTTAAATCCGAAGAAGAAATATGAACAAACTGATGCGGTCACAGGTTCAGTCTGTGATGTGCTAAAATTAGAAATTGTAAAATGTGCAGAAGATCTTAAAAGAAAAAAAGTTATATGCCTACTTTAACCAGACATTGGAAGAGGGAGATGATGGGAAAATACTATATTTATGTTTATGAGAACGTTAAGTGAAAATATAAATTATTGTGTTTTCTTATAATGGAATTGTAACGTATGTATATAAAGTTTTATAAAAAAAATATTTAACTTTTTTATTAAAAAACAAATTATTTTTCAACAAAATTTAAAACTTAAATTAGCACTACAATAAAAAAGAAAATCTCCTCCTAACGAACTGCCAAAGGTCCGCGGTCTTCAAACGCGCGAAGCTTCCTTCGGACTTGTCGCATTAGGCTCTGGACAGGGTTTATATCGATTTCTCGAATTTTTTGGTAGATTCTTCAGCGCAAATGTTCTTCGTATGTATTTAAAATCTTTTAGGTCTGCTAGATCAATCTCTTGGTAACTTTACCAACAAGATAATTTCCAAAGAAACCATTGTTGAGACAATTTTTTGTATAGCAATTTTCTGGCTGGTAAAGGCTGTTATTGATTTAGCGGACCTTATATACATACCGGGTGTTGCATCGTCGAGCGGGACATAGGAAATCCCATGTAATTTTAAATGGGGTCAATTATTGGCTTCCCTAATTATTTTAGAGAAAAATTCTATTTAGGTTTATTAAAGAGCACTAAAACCCACATTCAAAAGAATAACTTTAGATATTTTTGATGAGCCCGTTTACGGGTTATCGCCGATTTCTTTTTAACTATTTCTCCTTTTTATGGACCCGTATTTGCGGGCACCAGTCAAGGTAAAAGATGACTGTCAAATAAAGTTGTCATTTTGAAATGTGTGCTTTATTGTTATAAAAACTCGTACATCGAAAATATTAAAGGTGTATTTATGAGTACAAATTAATCTGAATAAAACTAAAATAAAGTATCCAATTACAAGGTTAATTATGACATTTTACATGTTTCAATATTTTACTAATTAATAGGTAGGTACTATTAAATTGTTAGAACTTTAGGATTTAAGAAGATGTTCAAATATTCCTCCATTGACTGCTAGACAATAACCGAGGCGATCATAAAATTCTCTTCTTACATTCGCTAGTTGGTAAACTGAAATTCTATTGCATTCGGCAGAAATAGCATTTTTTAACTCGTCTAGATTTGGGTATTTTTTATCTTTGTATATCCTGTTTTTTAAATGGCCCCAGAGAAAGAAATCATTTGGCGATAAATCAGGAGACCTGGCGGGCCAATTTACTGTATGATTTAAGCCAATAACATTTCCATTAAAAGCACGGTTTAAATATTCCCGGACAGCCAGGGTACTATGTGCCGGGCAACCATCCATTTGGTACCAAACTTCCTGATTTTCCCTGGCGGCATCATGTAAAGTAGGTAAAATATGATCTTTAAGTAGTTCCAAAAAATATTCTGCATTTTGTGTAAGAAATAATGGCCCGATAATATTTTCTCCGAAAATCCCAGCCCAAACATTAACTTTTTGTGGATATTGTGTCCTTGTTTCGACAAACCTGTGTTGGTTTTCTTTGCTCCAATATCGATAATTTTGAACATTGGGTTCATTGTTTAAGGTAAATGTGCATTCGTCAGTGAAACAAATGTTTTTAAAAAATTCCCTATCCATGTTTGCTCTTTCAATCATACCAAAACAAAACTCCGGTCGTCGTATTTCGTCCCTATCTCTTAGCTCTTGGTGCTTTTCATATTTGTATGAATAATATTTATGTCGTTTCAAAGCTTGTAACACTGTGGTGTGATCTAACCCTATGTCATCCTTAAGTTTCCTTGTGCTAATCTTCCCATCATTTTCTTCCACGCACAATAAAACTTGCAAGTCCCTATCATTTCTTGCATCTCTTTTTTGTTCCTGCCTTTGCAAATTCCTATCATTTCTTGCATCTCTTCTTTGTTCCTGCCTTTCTTCACATCTGCAGTTATTTATTACAGTGCCTTTTGTCTCAAATTTCTTGATAGTCCTTTCGACTGTAGATTTTACAGGTATCGGTCTATTCGGATACAGAGCAGCAAACATGTCTGACACATTTTGATAACTATTTCCTTGATAATACCATTTAATCATCAATATTTTTTCTTCAGAAGTGTAATTCATGACTAATATTTTCGATGTACGAGTTTTTATAACAATAAAGCACACATTTCAAAATGACAACTTTATTTGACAGTCATCTTTTACCTTGACTGGTGCCCGCAAATAAGGGGCCATAAAAAGGAGAAATAGTTAAAAAGAAATCGGCGATAACCCGTAAACGGGCTCATCAAAAATATCTAAAGTTATTCTTTTGAATGTGGGTTTTAGTGCTCTTTAAGAAAACCTAAATAGAATTTTTCTCTAAAATAATTAGGGAAGCCAATAATTGACCCCATTTAAAATTACATGGGATTTCCTATGTCCCGCTCGACGATGCAACACCCGGTATATAAATACGGGTGGAAATTTTTAATAATATCTTGTACTTCTTTAATTAATTAAATTTCAAACATATTGTATATTTGTTCTTTTGCATAAAAATGATATATAAGGTAGTTTATTCTTACGCAAAATAACGCTTTCGTATTTTTCGTTCCTTGTATAAAAAATTAGCTTTTTCATAAAGTGAATGTCATTTATTTAACAGCAATAACTTTTATAAAAAAGTGACTTTTTTATAACTTCTACTTTTTGACCCATTTGTTCTCTTCCAAACCCTCATCCGTGGACAGACATACTGTAGATGGTAATACAGTCTCATAAGTTTCACCTTGTTAAAAGCAAAAATAGAAATAGTTGCGATTTATATTTAAAGAAACAAATATATCTCGGCTTACATTACATTACCTTTGAGTCTTTTTGATCATTTTCACTCCCCGAGTCGGAGTGGTCAGGTTGTATTTTGTTATCGAATGCACTGGAAGCGTCGGAACTGATGCTTATTCTTCTGGAAAAAAATATTGAAACCTAATAATTTATTGCAAACTTTTGGACAATTCACGCAACGTTGATATGCTACAGCATCTTTAATGGCAGAGAAAGAGGCACGCACAATGTATTCAGGATGTTATGGTGGGTGTGTTTGGGTCAAATCTTGCAAGCTAAATTAGAACCGCTTCCTCTTATCCTATGGAGTTGAAATTTTACAAGGTGATTCAGTTCCGATGACAATGCATTTTTATGATTTAAAAAAAAACCGAACAAATTCGAACAATGATGCAATAATTTAAAAAAAAAACATAATAAGAAAAATATCTAACAAAAACTAAAAAAGAAAATAAACTTTAAAGCAAATCAAACCCATCTTTTTGTTACATCATAAAATTGTATGATATAAAAGCTTGTCGCGAGAATAAAAAATGTCAACACAGGTAATTTTAAATTTAATTTATAAGAAATAAATAGAGTTAGTCTCGCGAAAAGCCTTTATATCATAAAATTTTATAATACAACAAAAGGATCAGTTTGATTTACCTAAAAGTTTATTTTCTTCTTTTAAGCGCCTTCAAACTGTGTTCAAACGAAAACAAACGACGTGAGACCTAGAGACTCGAGCGATACTAATAATGACGGTGACCCGGTCTATTATAGTATCTTAACTAATTTATTTATTATACTGTGCAAGTGTGTGTGGTTAAAAAAGAGAATAAAATTGTCAATGTCGAGTTGCTTAATGCCATGTTATAAAGTGTTTTCTACCACAATTGTGTTTAAGACATGAGCATTTGTTGTTTGTTGTGATGTTGCAACGTTTTAATCGTAGATTTTATGGTTGTACATTTTGTGCCATTCTTGGTTTTTTAGGTGGGTTTCATTTTTATATGATGGATAACATCGCCATAAAGCACGGATCACTGATCTACTTGACATTTTAAATAAAAACACAGGCATGGGTCGTTCTTTCTCCTCCAGAAGCGATGCCTTCGATCCATAATACAAAAAATGTATCTTTCTGTAACATGTTTTCATATTAGGATTTATCGATTTATATATAATGCATTAATTCCATAACACCCTGTATTTTTTATTATTTACCCAAAAACGCCATCTTCCGGTATAACTATAAAACCGGTAACCGGTAAAATCGGTTTTACAGATACCTATAACAATCAACCCGGAAGCTAGCACGATTGGCTTTTTTGGGAGCCTAAAGAATGCAAATGATTTTCTATTCATTTCGTGTTAATTTGGCAGGCTGAAATACCAAAATCGAAACAAAGCGATATCAGTACAAGTATTTTATATTTTGAAAGGGTCCATGCATTCAAGAAGTATATAACTATACAAAACAGGTCGCGGATAAAACTATAGTGGTCATAACTATTTCCAAGTTTATATTATCGAAAATCTTTCTGTGGAAATGGAAAAATTATTAATAACCTGATATCTGATGACTTCTGTCGTGCTCGGAAATGTCTTGGTCTATAGTCGGTATTTTTTCCTAATTTGCAACATAGAGGACACTCCCAGGAATTGGGCATATCTTCATTGATGTAACCGGTAAAATCCGTGCAGATCCGTTGGATACAAGAAGGATGAGCAATTTCATAGCAGACCTGTTAACAAAAATAAGGTGAAGATTGGGTATGAACAAAACCATACAATAACATTTGATTTCGGTTAAAGAAACGTTCTAACAGTATTATTTCTCCTCCGATACGATCGGGTATTTTCGCCGTTTAACCTAAAATCGAATGAACATTGACAAGAATGACAATTGGAGAACTCAAATCACGTGACTTAATATGGCGGTTGTGGGCAAAAAGCTTTGAGTCATCCGTTAAATGACACCAGCAACAATAACTGAACGAGAAATCAAACGTGTCATTCACCTTCTTTAATATATATTATATACTAGGTCTCCTAAAAGTCCCGCATAAAATTAATATCAATTAAAGGAAAAAGATCTAGGAAAAATGCTCGGGCCCGTAAATTTCTATTTTTAATTGTGCATTTTTTGACATAAAAAAATATTATACAGGGTATCTTATAGAACTATTGTCAAGTTTTTGACGATTTTTTTAAATTTTTTATTAGGTTTTCAAATTCTACGAAAAATTCTAAATATTTTGCTGCTATCCCGATTTTCAACTGTTTCCAAGATATTGACATTTAAAGTTTTTTTTTTAAAGGTAATACTTTTAGTTCACATTGTATTTTATATTAGAACATGGATGTTAAATAAATCAGGTATCTTACTGTCATCAACTATCCTTAATTATGTCAATACTGACTTTGACGTTATTTGAATTTTTTAACATTTGATTTAATTCCGGCATTAGCAGTTCTTTTTCCTAATCAGATGGATCCAGATATTCCAAATGAGATGGCATGGTTTCAACAAGATGGTGCCCCTCCACACTTTGGCGTGGAGGTCCGAAGGTACCTAGATGAAACCTTTACAAACTGTTGGATTGGTCGTAGGGCTACTATTGAGTGGCCGCCTAGGTCGCCGGATTTAACACCGCTGGACTATTTTCTTTGGGGTTATTTAAAGGAGTGTAACGAAACAGACCTAACAACATTGAAGATATCAAAGAAAGAATAAGGACAGAAATAAATAGAATACCTCCTGATTTTATAAGGAATGCAGTAAACGGATTTTATCATCGCCTAGGGGCGTGTCAGGTAGAAGGCGGTGGACATTTCCAGCATTTGTTGGGCTTTTAGAATTTTTACTTTAGTAAAAAATAAAAATCTATTATGGATAATCTTTTTGTTTTACTTTTTAAATTAAATGTCAATGTCTTGGAAACCGCTGAAAATCGGGATAGCAAGTCCTACATGAAAAATATTTAGAATTTTTCGTAGAATTTGAAAACCTAATATAAAATTTGGCATTCCATTTAAAAAAATTGTCAAAGACGTGACAACAGTTTTATGAGACACCCTGTATAATATTTTTTAAGTCAAAAAATGCACAATTAAAAATAGAAGTTTACGGGTCCGAGCGTTTTTCCTAGATCTTTTTCCTTTAATTGATATTAATTTTATGCGGGACTTTTGGGAGACCCAGTATATAAAATATATTAAAGAAGGTGAATAACAAGCTTTCTCATTCAATTAATGATGACCCTTCTGGAGGGTAGATATAATTTTGCCACCAGCATTGTAATTTTTATGGTTACATCTACTAATTACAGAGCTGTAGGTATTTGCCCACAGTCGCTACTTTTGAAACATTGTTAGATTGCTCAATTCCGGTTAATAACCATTTCTGTCTATAGCTCTTTTCCTTCGAAAGAAATTTTAAATAATATCTTAATATTACTTATTCTTTTATTGCTTGTTATTTTGTTCAAATTCTCACCATATAACTTCTTCTTAACCCTTTTTAAACCTCTTGTAGATAAACTAACTTTATAGATCCGTTCTAAAAGCATATCACTGCAATATTCTTTCTGCAAATAACTATCAATTTTAAAACTTTTGATTCCTTATTTTAAAAATCTTATTTTTTTTTGCTCGTGGTACACCCCCAAAAATAAATGCTCGAGTATTTTACATCACTAATTTCTAATTTGTATCTTTAATCTGGCTATATTTTCCGTATCTTTTTAATACTGCAACGCGTCAAACCTGTATAGTCTGGCGGTTTTGAATATGTCGCACTTGTAAAATGTATATTTTGAACAAAGGACTGTAACCAGCTTAATACAGTTTCTTATTTATCAAGTGTTGCGGCATACACGGGTACTTTCAATAACACTTTATATAAATACAAAAATATAAATAAAATAAAAAAGTGCTTATTTGAAATAACAGCAGCAGATAATGTAAAAAAATATATTCCTAAAAAAATTCGAAATAAAAAATGTCATTAAAATACTTTTGTTCAGAGACTATTTAGTCCATGACACACATCTATAGGGTAGCCTTCGTGTTTTATCGAAGGCTAGCAAAAGTTACGTTACTGTGTTTCCCTAGGTGATGGTTCATGGGGTTAATAAAAAATACGCAAGTTTGAGTAACTACAAAAAATGGAATGTTTTTATTTAAATTAATATTTAACAGGTACAGATAGACACAACACAGGTGTTTGACATAAATGTTAATCAATAAAATAGTTACTTAAATTTAGATTTACCACACAAGATAATTCAGGAGACTAGCTACATGCGATTCATCCGATAATTACAAGATAGCCTGGATCTGTTGCATTGACTCAACGTAGGTTCGCTAACTCTAATCTGTCACAGGCTATCTAATAATGTGATCTGAATAAATCCCGTTTGTACCTAGTACCTGAGAGGAAATTTAGTACATTACCGAACATTAACAATGTTTTTTACAACTAAAATGAGTCCAGACACATGGAACAATTTAGATTCTACGTCAGTAGAAAATGACTATATTTATAATTTAAAAAAACGAATAAGCCAATTAGCTGTTAACTGGATGAACAGCCGATTGGTAGTCACACACCACTACTATAAGTGAAATGTATGCATTAAAAAAACATAGTGCTTAACTGGTGTCCAGCAAAGTATCCGTAACAAATAAAAGGGTAAATTATACCTGTGGTCCCCAAATTAGGATTAGGGATGAAACCAATATTACATCAGTGAATTTTCACAATAATCAGAAGAGCGTCGACACAATGCCTTTTCTTAACAACACACAGTATATTGGCACCGTAAACAACGGTTTTATTCCAATTTAAAAATTGATACTAAAAATTCGCATTTTTTCGCGATGACAGATCTGCTGTCTATCTAAAATTGTAATGACAATCGCGCCACCCGTAAAATCCCGCGTGGCCGATTTGATTATTATTTTACTTTTAATAAATAATGAGAACAGGTTGCAGTCGTTCTGCAACATACTGCCCGGCATTGAAGCGTCATAGCTTCAAAAGGAACTATAAATCTGAAATAAATTGAAAGTAACGTCTCCACAGTGAAGTCAGTTGCGAGACAGTCACACATAGAACAACGAAAACGGGGCGGTTCTACTTGAACCGCAGCCGAAGGGATAGTGCGATAATACCGGAAGAGAAGACACTTGTTATTTATACATCGTGGTGCAAACAGTGTTGGGGCGCAAGAGCAAAAAATGGCGGTCAAGGAAGATAAACAAAAACTCTAGTGGTTGCTGCAGGATTTTTCACCTGCAACTGACTCCACTGGTAGAGGACAAATCTTCGCTATTGATCGAGTATATATACCCTCTGTTGTTTTTAACATGACTACTCTGACCTTTCCATCAGGTCCACAAACAGTATTTATAACTCTTGCCAAGGGCCACTTTAGCGGGTGAGTAGTATTATTTTCTTTTAATAACACAATGTCATTAGTTTTTATGTTATCAACGGGAAGAAGCCATTTAGGCCGATTTTGTAGTTGATTTAAGTATTCTGTAGACCAACGTGTCCAGAATAATTGTTGTATTTGAGTACATCTACTCCAAAAGGAAAGACGATTTTCATTTCGTTCAGTAAGATCCCGTTCGGGGAATGCCATAAGGCTAGTGCCAATTAGAAAATGCCCAGGGGTTAGACTCTGTAAGTCTGCGGGGTCATTAGACAAAGGACATAATGGGCGAGAATTTAGAATAGCTTCAATTTGAGTCAGTACAGTACTAAGCTCTTCATACGTAAAGTGGGCGTTACCAATAAGTCGTAACATGTGAAATTTTGCGCTTTTAATTGCGGCTTCCCAAATTCCTCCCCAATGAGGAGATTTAGGTGGAATGAATTTCCAAATAGTTTGGTTAATAGTTAAAAAATCATGAATAGAGTCAAGGTTAGTTTGTTTTTGAAAAAATTGATAAAGTTCATATAATTGATTTTTTGCACCTTGGAAGTTTGTGCCATTATCTGAGTAAATTACAGACGGATTGCCTCGTCGGGCAATAAAACGTTTAAGACAAGCAAGGAATGCTTCAGTCGAAAGACTTGAGACAAGTTCTATGTGAACTGCCTTTGTAACCATACACACAAATACTGAAATATAACATTTAGTTAGGGGAGCCTTTCTAAGACGAGATGCTTTGATAAGAAAAGGTCCACCGAAATCGACTCCGACCTTTTGGAAGGGGCGAGACTCTCGGACACGATCTTTAGGAAGATCGGCCATAATTTGCTGAGCAGGTTCAGCGCGAAAGCGATAACATTTGAGACAATTACGAATAATCTTTTTAATTTCTTTTAGGCCATTGAGCGGCCAACAACGTAAGCGGAAATTTGATAGAACAGTTTGAGCTCCAGCATGGCCCAACCGTTGATGCTCTTGTAGTAACATCATTGTAACTACATTATTATGAGCTGGTAATAAAATGGGGTGTTTCTGATCAAAAGGAATATCTGCGTTTTCTAAGCGTCCTCCTACGCGTAGGAGACCGTCAGCTTTACAATAAAATGGTCTAAATGACAACAGATTCTTATTGGACAAACATTTATTGTTTTTCAATTCAGAAATGTCTTTAGCAAAATGTGTGGCTTGTAAGGCCTTTACAATGATATGGAATGATATATGTAATTCATGTGTGGACAAAGGTCCAGCATTTTTAATAACATTGGATTTTGCGTTATTTGCAAACCGAAGACAGTATGCAATAACTCTTTGTAGCTTGGAGAATTTTGAAAATTTTCCGAATAGCTCATTACAAAATTCAGTTTCGTCAGAGGAAATATGAAGTGAAATGGGCGCAATTTTTCTTTCTTCAACAAGAATTGCTTTGTTGACCTTTTCATTTGAGGTAGAGGGTTCGATATTATGATCAATGAATATGAGATCAAAATTTTCACCTTGAGATAACATTTTTGGTCCATTGAACCAAAGGGGGCAATCAATTAAATGTTGCGGCAGGCAACCACGGGAGGGCAAATCAGCGGGATTATTTTTTGAGTCAATGTGTCTCCAAGTACATTTTGAGGTAAGATCTTGAATTTGTGACACTCTGTTTGAAACAAACACTGACCATCTGGATGCATGAGATTGTATCCAGCAAAGAGCTATCATGGAATCAGTCCATAAGTGAGTAGAATCTATTTGAAGATTATTTTCATAAATTTCTTGTACATGTTTGACAAGTTGAGATAAAAGAAGCATTGCGCTTAATTCCAATCGTGGGAGAGAAATCGTTTTTAACGGGGCAACTCTAGACTTTGAAGTAACTAGATTTGATGAAACTGTTCCATCTTCATATAGAGTCCTAAAATACACACAAGCAGCACAAGCGGACATGCTTGCATCTGCAAAGCCATGTAACTGAGTTTTTCGTTTTGGTTTATCAAGAAATAAATTGCGAGGGATTTTAATTTGCTTTAAATTCACAAGATTAGAAGTGAAAGTATTCCAAAGGGAACAAACATAAGGATCAATAATTTCTATGTCCCAATTTATTTTTAGGAGCCATAGTTTCTGCATTATTAGTTTGCCGAGTACTACGACACAAGACACTAATCCGAGGGGGTCATACATTTGAGCAATGATAGACAGAATCACCCTTTTAGTGAGACGAATTGTATTCAACATGTGAGGAGGAGAGAAAGTAAATATGTCAGTCATGGGATTCCATTTTAAACCTAAAATGGAACTAGAAGCGTCGCCAATAGGCACATCAACTTTATAAGGTCGGTTTGTTGACAATTGGTCAACGAAAATGGGAAAGTTTGAGCACCATTTGTGCAAAGTAAAACCATGTGTTTTCAATAAATGCGTTAATTCATCATGAATTTTTTGTAAGTCATTAGACGATTCACATCCATATATTATGTCATCAACATAAGTATGGTTTAATAAGGCATCAGAGGCTAAAGGAAAAGTTTCAACATTTTGGTTAGCAATCTCGGTTAAAACACGAGTTGCTAAATACGGGGCACAGTTCGTACCGTACGTAACTGTGGAAAGTTCGATACATTTAATATCTTCATGTGGAGTAGGTCTCCAAAGAATGTTTAATAAAAAACACTGATCAGGGTTAATTTTAATTTGGCGGTACATTTTCTCAATGTCCGCTGTTAGAACAAAATTAAAATAGCGAAAGCGACATAAAATGTCGTACAGGTTAGGTTGCACCTGAAAGCCTTTTAAAACAATGTCATTTAAGGAAATATTGCTGCTTGTTTTGCAGCTACCGTCAAAAACCACTCGGATTTTTGACGTTGCACTATTTTCGCGGAATACCGCATGGTGAGGGATAAAATATTTATTGACAGGTGGATTACTACCAACTGTCATTTCGAGAGATAAGGGGACATATTTGGCGTGACCTAGGTCAACATAATCATCGATAAATTTAGTATAATCTAGTCGAAGTGACGGGTTATTCTTTAACTTATTTTCAAGATTCAAAAATCTCTTCTTTGCGATATAAAAGGATTCTCCTAGGGTTTTAGTTTCCTCAGGAGTTTTGAGGGGAAGGTCGACTTGATAACGACCGTCAGGTAATATTTGGGTTGTTTGAGAAAAGATACATTCTGCCTGTTCATCAACAGGAGAAAGAGAAATTCTTTGAGGAAGTTCCTCAATATTCCAAAACCTTTCAATAGTGTCATTCAATATTTGTTGTTCTGCAGTAGTTTGAAGAAACAACGAAACTTTCGAGTGTTCACTGCCTTGCACAGTCGAACAAGAAGTTAAGCGGGAGACATTTTTATTATGATTCAACAAGTTCTGGGGAATGTTTCCAGCAACTATCCATCCTAGATAAGTTTCCTGGAGTATGGGAAGGTTATTGCCAAGTTTTATAATACCTTGCAGCAATAAAGTATAATAGAGCTCTGCTCCTATTAATACGTCAATATCATTAGAAAGTCCAAAATCTGGATCAGCCAGATAAATATTTTTGGGGATATTAAGCCTAAAAGCGTTAATATTTACTTGTGGGAGTTGACAGGAAATATTTGGCAACACTGCGCAAGAAAGTCTAAATTTGCTTCGATAGTTGACTTTGGAGTGTAATGTCAAGTCTATCATTTCATTAGACGTGGAATTCGTCTGAGAAATTCCAGAAATACTAAGTTGTTTCTTGTAGGTTTTTAACTGTAATTTATCAATCATTGGTTTAGTAATAAATGACGTTTGTGATCCACTATCAAGCAAACATCTGACTGAGATACGAATGCCATTTGCATTATAAATATACACAGAGGCTGTAGCTAATAGCACATGAGAA
Organism: Polydrusus cervinus; assembly: GCA_935413205.1. Classification (NCBI taxonomy): domain Eukaryota; kingdom Metazoa; phylum Arthropoda; class Insecta; order Coleoptera; family Curculionidae; genus Polydrusus; species Polydrusus cervinus. The sequence goes on from OW284517.1 coordinate 15,581,296, forward strand.
GGGTAAGTTGCCATGGCAGACAACGATTGTGATGCGAGTGATTCATTCTTTGAATCGTGAGAATCTACAGGGGAATTAAAGTGTCCAGAGTTTTTGGAGTGAAAAGTTTTTGTATTATTTTTATGCGAGGTTTCAGCTCTTGCATAACGTGAAGATTGCTGAGGAGGCAATGAAGGTTGAGAAAGATTTGCTACATTTGTAACTGGGGAATTATTATTCTGACAATTTGGTGGAGGGACACTGTAATTATTCAGGGGAATCATAACTGGTTGTAGTGGTGATACACTTTGTTGATAAGTTATGGGGGTAGATTGTTGATACGATGATGTAGTTGCAATTTGAGAATTAGGGAAATGTAACAGTGTGTGATGTTTCTGTGAACATATATTACACACCCGTGTGGATTGACATTGGGGACTTCTATGACTATCACCCAAGCAATTAAAACAATAACTTTTTGACTTTATAAACTTGTGCCTTTCGGCTACTTGTAAACCTTTAAATTTCATACACGTATAAATTTTATGAGTTTCATTACAAAATGTACAATTTTCAAAATTAGGATTTGATTGATTAACATGTAAAGATAAATTAGATTTTTTATTTGCAGTGCCATCTAGACTTGCTAGATTTTCAAGGACAGTGCATCTATGATCAAGAAATTTAAAAAATGCGTCGACCGTTGGGATTGTATTTACTCCCTTTTCAGTTTCGAACGCCTTTTTTGATACGAAATCTATTTTTCGTTCAAGTAAATGAACCATTAGAAGGTTCCAAAGTTCTTCAAAAGATAAATTTAAATTTTTTAAAGATTCAACATTGCGCTTGCAATTAGTAACAAAATCTCTAAGGGCTTGAGAACTACCTTTAGAAATAGAGGGAATGTCCAATAAATTCATTAAATGGGTATTTATAATGATTGTTTTATTTTCGTAACGATTTTTAAGTATCGTGAGAGCAGAACCATAATTCTGATTTGTGACAGCGAGCGTGTCAATAAGTTTTAACGGTTCATCTTTCAATAAAGATTTGAGGTACATAAATTTTTGTACATCACCTAGAGAGGGATTGTCATGAATTAATGCAGAAAAGAGTTGAAAGAATGAGGTCCATTCTGAAATTTCACCAGTAAATGTTTGGATATGAATTTCAGGCAATCTTACTTGCGGAATAATTGGCGTGGCAGCAGTTGCTGATACATTAAGAGGGGATGGAGAAATACTCCGAGTTTGTGATTCTAAAAGAGAAGAAATTTTTCCTTCAAATTTGGCATGTAAATCAAAAAATGTATTTTCAATGTCAACACGATCTATATCGTCGGGGTCAATTTGTTCAATTTCTTCTTGAACATCAGAATAGTTAGAAAAAACTTTAGTTAAGCTTTCAAGTCGGATTTTATAGGCAAGATGATTATTTTCAACATCCTGCGAACAATCATACCAATTGGCTACGCGAGTAATAAATCCTTTGTAACCTGCACGCTTTTTACACAAGTCTTTCTTTGACGTCATTGTGAAAAATTTCTATAACTTTGAAAATCAATAAAATTAAAGGAAAATCTTTGTTTTGAGTTTCTTAGAGAGCGCACCGAGAGTGCGAAACAAAAATAAAAATTTTCAAAAATATTAAACAGGAGAAAATAAAAATATTTTTTTTTTGTAAAAATTAAGTCTATGTCCCTTAAGACAGAGAGCTCACAAGGATATAGCGATATTTTTATTCAAAAATAAAAAATTAAGCCAATAGACAGGTAGTCAAAATTTGTGGCACCTTTTTTCAGTATAATACAATTTATAATTTGTATCAACTTTTCTCAGGTACCAAAAATTGTTTTATTTATTTAATATTTAGTCAAATTTTAGCAATATAAATGGCTTCAATATTTGCACACGCTTGTACAAATACTGACTTGTAACCTATACGTTAAAATTACTCGTAGCAAGAGAGCGAACTAAATAAATTCTTCAATAATATCAGACAATTAACTGGAGCTAAATACAAAGACGATAGCCCTTGGTGCGAAATTTCCATACGACCGATAGACAAAATTCGCACGATAAAAATAAAAATTTGTGTACTCACGACACAAACTTTAATCTAAATTTTTCTTTAGTCGAATAATAACCGTAATTCAAAAAAACTCGAGTAAACGTTGACTACTGACGACTTTAACCTTTAACAACACGTTTCTATCCGGGTGATAGAGAGATAATTCAAAATAAATTAGAAAGTTACGTAGGTACTGATGACGTCAAACTTTTTACAAATACACGTTTTCTATTCGAGCGTTAGAACATTAATACAAAATAAATTAAAAGTTACGTACTGATGACGTCAAACCTTTTAGAAATACACTTTTTCTATTCGAGTGATAGAAAATTAGTACAAATAAATTAAAAGTTACGCACTGATGACGTCAAACTTTTAGAGATACAATTGTTCTATACGAGCGATAGAAAATTAGTATAAAATAAATTAAAAGTTACGCACTGATGACGTCAAACTTTTAGAGATACAATTTTTCTATGCGAGCGATAGAAAATTAGTACAAAATAAATTAAAAGTTACGCACTGATGACGTCAAACTTTTAGAGATACACCTATTGTGCAGAATTGATTTGCGATATTTTAAAAACGAAAGATATAGGTAACACTCTTAAGTGTAACTACAAATTAAAATATTAATACAACTAAACACCTGCAAAAATGCTTACGTATAACACAATTTATATTTTACTATAATAGCTAAAGATTTATCACTCCGAATGAGTGTGAGAGAGAGAAATAAATTTTAAATTTCAAGAGAAAACTTTTATGTTTTTTCCAACAATGTTTATATTGTTTTTACTATAATAATCACATTTATGCAAACTCAAACTTACGAAATCCGCGTTTCGAAGGACCAATAAATATGTTCAGAGACTATTTAGTCCATGACACACATCTATAGGGTAGCCTTCGTGTTTTATCGAAGGCTAGCAAAAGTTACGTTACTGTGTTTCCCTAGGTGATGGTTCATGGGGTTAATAAAAAATACGCAAGTTTGAGTTACTACAAAAAAATGGATTGATTTTATTTAAATTAATATTTAACAGGTACAGATAGACACAACACAGGTGTTTGACATAAATGTTAATCAATAAAATAGTTACTTAAATTTAGATTTACCACACAAGATAATTCAGGAGACTAGCTACATGCGATTCATCCGATAATTACTAGATAGCCTGTGACAGATTAGAGTTAGCGAACCTACGTTGAGTCAATGCAACAGATCCAGGCTATCTTGTAATTATCGGATGAATCGCATGTAGCTAGTCTCCTGAATTATCTTGTGTGGTAAATCTAAATTTAAGTAACTATTTTATTGATTAACATTTATGTCAAACACCTGTGTTGTGTCTATCTGTACCTGTTAAATATTAATTTAAATAAAATCAATCCATTTTTTTGTAGTAACTCAAACTTGCGTATTTTTTATTAACCCCATGAACCATCACCTAGGGAAACACAGTAACGTAACTTTTGCTAGCCTTCGATAAAACACGAAGGCTACCCTATAGATGTGTGTCATGGACTAAATAGTCTCTGAACATATTTATTGATCCGGCTCGAAGGACCAATAAATATGTTCAGAGACTATTTAGTCCATGACACACATCTATAGGGTAGCCTTCGTGTTTTATCGAAGGCTAGCAAAAGTTACGTTACTGTGTTTCCCTAGGTGATGGTTCATGGGGTTAATAAAAAATACGCAAGTTTGAGTAACTACAAAAAATGGAATGTTTTTATTTAAATTAATATTTAACAGGTACAGATAGACACAACACAGGTGTTTGACATAAATGTTAATCAATAAAATAGTTACTTAAATTTAGATTTACCACACAAGATAATTCAGGAGACTAGCTACATGCGATTCATCCGATAATTACAAGATAGCCTGGATCTGTTGCATTGACTCAACGTAGGTTCGCTAACTCTAATCTGTCACAGGCTATCTAATAATGTGATCTGAATAAATCCCGTTTGTACCTAGTACCTGAGAGGAAATTTAGTACATTACCGAACATTAACAATGTTTTTTACAACTAAAATGAGTCCAGACACATGGAACAATTTAGATTCTACGTCAGTAGAAAATGACTATATTTATAATTTAAAAAAACGAATAAGCCAATTAGCTGTTAACTGGATGAACAGCCGATTGGTAGTCACACACCACTACTATAAGTGAAATGTATGCATTAAAAAAACATAGTGCTTAACTGGTGTCCAGCAAAGTATCCGTAACAAATAAAAGGGTAAATTATACCTGTGGTCCCCAAATTAGGATTAGGGATGAAACCAATATTACATCAGTGAATTTTCACAATAATCAGAAGAGCGTCGACACAATGCCTTTTCTTAACAACACACAGTATATTGGCACCGTAAACAACGGTTTTATTCCAATTTAAAAATTGATACTAAAAATTCGCATTTTTTCGCGATGACAGATCTGCTGTCTATCTAAAATTGTAATGACAATCGCGCCACCCGTAAAATCCCGCGTGGCCGATTTGATTATTATTTTACTTTTAATAAATAATGAGAACAGGTTGCAGTCGTTCTGCAACAACTTTAGTAATCAATATTTTATAAACTGCCAAATATTTTTATTACTCGATAATCTTCGAGGTGAACGCTTTTGGCGTGTGACGCAAAACTATGTCAAATGTAAAATTTTTAATGAGTAATTATACTTACAGAGCATTCCATGAGAGTACTGGCAGTTTCACATCGTTGAGGACCTTTCTGCAAGGGTGCAACAGGAGTTTGCATCCAACCATCTAGACCACACCTAGAGAATATCAAAACAATGTTATTTAGTTGGGGATACAAACATAACTTGTGAAATAAAATATTGGCTGGCGAGCAAATAGGCATTTTTGCAAATATACCGTTAATGTAAAGAAAGAGTTTTGCAAATAGTCGATAACTCTTTCACCGATTTTATATAGCAAAGAAGCAGTTTTGAAACCTTTTAAAGATGGCAATACATTCCCTATCAAAAATCTGATAAAGTTAGCGAAAAATTTTGATTATTTTGTCGATTAGGGACTTTTGCAAATAATGGCCTCAAATTATGAATATCGTAAGTAACTTTTCACGTATGCTTTTAATGCTTTGACGGTTCTCTTGTCAAACATGTTGGCCAACTCGTGATTTAAAAATTCCTTAATTCTGAAAACGGCTTTTCCTCACTGACATTGGCTAGATTCATGAGACGGATATTTAACTGACTGTATATTTACATGTACACAATAAAGATAAACACTATATAAACTTTCCAATCTGTTGCCCTTCAAACATCTAAAACCCGTGCATCTTTTTCTTACGCTTTTGCCCTCGCATATGTCTCTCCGTACTTCAACAATCCGCGTGTCTTCTCTGCGTTCTTTCAATAACACAGACACCTCATATAATTTAAAATTTTAGATTGTAGTTACGTAGTTTAGATGCTATGAAATCCTGCATTGAGAATGGACCACCCTGTACAACAAAAAAGCTAAATATCATAAAAATGAGAGCTTTTTTCACCTTCTACTTTCAAACATGTTCCCATTCTTCTTTTTACAGAATCGAAAGCATTGGTGAGGACTTGGAGGAAGTTTTTAATCTCCTAAAATGTGTAAATAAATTTCCATATCAAGGGCAAAAGATTGTCTTATTACGGTTTTTTAGGTTTATGCCCCTAGCGTGGGTCTTTGGTGCTACGGTCTAGCTTGGATGTAGTATTTTGGGAGGAACCTTGCTTACCTCGCACAAGCGGCAGTAACCGGCAACATTGGCTGTAGGCACTGTCTCATGTTACAAGTCTGTTTAGCTCTACCGGGTCCACCGAATTTCACCATGTCCAAGCAAAATGTGCATTCTCCGCAATCGGATCGTTGACACGCAGAACATTTCTTACACCTAAGAAAAAATTGCCTAGGATTAAATACATGCCTATTTTCACACTGTACATTTAAAAGCTTGAATACTTATTTACATGAAGAATAACAAGTGGCTAGTTAAACAATAGGAAAAATCTCTATATACAGGGTGATTCAAGACGAGCGTTCGTTAGAAATACACCTACAACGGTATGCCGATAAGCAAACTGAAATTCGAACATATCTGCGCATGTCATCACATATGAGGACGCTGCTTAGTAACCGTTTGACGCGAGTGACAGTTCTAACCTCACATTGCCTGTCATTGTAAAAAGCGGGCAAATTGTTATAGCGGCCTTTACACAGAAGGCGTTAACCGCGCGAATTTAGACGCGAACGTTAATCCCACGCGTAAACGTTTGTTTCTATTCTGTGGCTGTTTATTTTCAGTTCGGGTTCCAAGAGTACTAATGATTATTATTAACTGAGGGATATTTATCGACTCGGTTCGGTACCCTTAACGAGGGTAGTGCTCGGTTCGGTACCGTCAAAGAGGGTAGGCTCGGTTACGTATTTGGCATAACAAAACTAGAAAAGCAAGTAGCAGTGCCGCTGTGTTCTTTCTCTGTTCAGTTTTATACTCATTGTAAAATTGGGTAGGATTTTGGATATTGACAATGCCAAACTGTGCTGTGTCGATTTGTAACAATTGCAACCAACACACAATAGGCACAAATATAAAATATTTTGGGTTTCCAAAAAATATGTACCAAATCAATTTAAACAGTGGTAAGCAAAAACTATTTTTGTAATTATCTTCTAAAAGAAGTACCTGAGATAAATTAAGGCAGTATATCGTTAATAAAACCTATCTTTAAATATGGAGATTTAAAATTAATAATTATAGACCTATAACATTAATATCTTCATTAGCCAAAGTATTCGAAAAAATTTTAAAAGTAAGAATTGAAAATTATTTAGAAAGAATACATTGTATTTCTAATAAACAACTTTTGTTTCAAAAAAATAAATCGACACTAAATGCTATTTGCTATTTAACAGAATAAATATAATGCATAAGATAATAAAAAACCTTCTATTTGTATTTTTATGGATTTAGCAAACGCATTTAATACAGTTAGTAATGATTTATTATTGGAAAAAATTGAAAATATTGGATTTAGAGGAAAACAATTTGAATTAATTAAAAATTATCTAAAAGATAGAACAACTTATGTATATATAGATAAAGAAAACAGCTATCCTAAAATGGTAAAATATGGTGTTCCTCAGGGAACAATTTTAGGACCAATATTTTTTAATATACATATTAATGTTTTATTTAATGTAAATTGTGATGGAGAAATTCATAGTTTCGCAGATACAAATTGGGACAACTTAAATAACAAAATTAAAAAAGATTTTAAAATAATAAAAAATTGGTTTGATAAAAATGTATTAACAATTAATTTTGATTCCTTTTACTTTAAATCCAAATAACATACCACAAAATATGTATTGTATTAAAAGAAATGATGACATTTAAATTTTGAAAGTTAATCAAGTAAAATATTTAGGAATAATATTACAGAAAAGGTCTTTAAAAATTATATTTAATAAAGATTATCTTTATCCTTAAATAAAATTATATTCTGAAACAAAAAAAAATTAATATTACACAACTTTACATTTATAACATCTTAATACACACATTTAAAAATAAAAATCTTATACAGTTTAAAAACCATAATCATAATACACCAAATAAAAATGAAATAATTATAAAACCTAAAAAAAATAAGTCCACAGGACAAAAAAATTTCAAATATTTATGTTTTTATTTAAACGATTATTTAAGTCGAAATAATTTTAAAATATTTTTGGAAATGTTTTAATTAATATTGTTATGAATAATATATTTTTCAAAATTTTATTATCCTATATCTTCAAAAAACTGCGTTAATATTTGAATATTCGAATACATTTATAATTTAAAATACTAAGATTTGCCCCTAACAAGCACGTCTTCGGGGGATCAAAGAAGAAGTTTATTGAGGAATATAAATAAACACATTTATTATATTATAAATATTGAAAATAAACTTATTATTATAATAGAATGATTTACTTATTTAAAAATGAAACGATAATCATTTACTTGCACTTGCACCTAATGTAAACCGGCCTTCAAAGCGTCCTTGTACACGATATCACAATGTAGGAAAGAAGTAGAGAATTTATGCGCATTACCATTCATCTCAACTTCAATTTTTCTGCGTTTATATTAATGTGTCACAAAATGGCATTTTAGATTGACAACAAGCAATAAAAAGTTTACTTTTAATAGTGTGTAAATAAATATGTTTAAATTATCTTATTCCTTAATCTCCTGAAGACATGCTTGTTAGGGGCAAATCTTATATTTTAAAAGTATCTAAAATAAAATAAAGAAAACCTACGCACTGTATGGGTAAAAAAGTATCTAGGGAAAATAAATAAGTGGTAAACCATCTTGTACCTTGTCCTTCGTCTCCGAGGTCCTCCTTTATCCCCAGGGGCAGATCCCGGAGATGTTTTTGGTCCCTTGAAGGTGCCCGGAGGTTTTGGCGGCTTGACGGCGTTGTTGTTTCCGTTGTTTTTATTGTAGATCCCTTTCTTTTTGTCATCTTCAGGTACTGGATAATAAAATATATTTAATTTATAGTCTATTTCAGAAAGGTGTAGAGTAATAAAATGAGAAATTCCGTCCAGTTCGGCTCAATTTCGGTGTTGGCCATAGGCGCAGGTAAATTTTGTGCATTAAATTATTTATGATAACTAACCAAAGAAAAACAAAGAAGATAATTTGATAAAGAAGGAACTATTAGCTATAGCAAATTTACACAAACATCGTTTTATGAAATATGCCGTGGAAGACATAGCTGAAAAACATAGTGTAACTGCGCTGCGCACAACGCCATATTATTGCTAACTAAAGATTATAGAACTTATATGGGCGCAAGTGAAAGGATGTGATACAAGACACAACACGACATTCAAAATGAAAGACGTTAAGCTACTGTTTGATCAAGCCATTAAGGAAGTGACACCAGAGAACTGGCGAAAAGCAGTCCATCATGTCATTAAAGAAGAGAAAATGTGGGATCTTGACCACCTGATCGATCGGACCGTCGACCCGTTAATTATAACGTCAAGAGGAGATGACAGTTCCTCAGATAACGAAGAATATTATGATTTTTTATAATTTAATTTTTGTATAATGTATTTTTTCGATAAGTACCAAATAAGGCCACCTTGAGCTTTAACTGACTGTATTCTAGTAACTATGTAACAATAATTTATAAAAATTTGCATACATAAAGTTTGGTTTATAAGAGTGATTTTAAAGATTCGTAACTAAGTGGTATTTTTCGGTCCTTGGTATTTTTGGGAAATAAAAAAAAAATGTCAAATGGCTTTATTAGGAAAACCAGCTCCTAATAAGGCCATAAACCAAATGAGAGAAATAAATGTCTGTATTTCATTCTCTATATTGTTTTTAAATGAACAGAACCTTAATAGGAAAATAATATGTTCATCTATTGAAAATATGTATTTTTTTTAATAATTTAATATTTTTGTTATGTGTTCCTAAAGGCCAGCGTTCAAAATGTGGGTATTTCATAATTTTTGCTTGTGGCCTTATTATGAACACATAACTTCAAATATAGAAAAAGCAATTTCCAGAAATTATCCAAATAACTGGATCTCTACTTACTCACACTGTTTTCTGTACAGCTTTCACTAACTTTTTGTACCATAGACTGTTCAAAATAATTAATTTTTTAGGGAAAAACTGTTATTTTAAATCGGTTAATCGCGTGGAGCATCTGATTCTAGCGTCATCATGCGTAGGATTTTGAAACTACAAATCATGCGTTGAGGCATATATTCCTGAACTATTTAAAATATCAATACACTTTTGACGTCATGCTAAGCGTATCCTCAGAATAGGCACATGGCCTTATTATGACCGTGGCCTTATTTGGTACATGTACCTTAATTAATGAAAACTAAGTGTACCTAATACTATGTACATAATGCGCATATTGTGGAATTTTGATGTATTTTTGTTTAAAATAACTGTTCTATTTATTTATTTACTCATAGAGCAGAAACATCGACACATAACTTAGGTTAGACTTTTTTCAACTGTCATTTCATTAGCTTAGTCTTCTGTCAATAATTTCGGTGTTGCCACATGTGAAACTTTTTATGCCAGTTAAATAAGATATTTTGTTCCTAGAACTTTAATAACTTATGTTTAGACAAAATATTATAGATAGCATTTTGTAAATAATAATATGATGATTTTTTTCCCGCATAAGTCCGTTTTGGACAATTATTTCTATTAAATTACTTTTCAGATTTTATCATTGTATTATAATATAAATATTTTAGAGAACATTTGCCTTTTTTATGACGTATATTCGATAAAGTCCGTGTTCTCGTTCCAAAAGTTTGTTTTATTTATTTATTTTCTCAGTGATGGCTTAAAAATATCAACAATACAAACACAGGAAACTTTATTTTTTGCTGAAAGAGCCCATTCTATGCGTTTAATTTTCTGCGAATATTTCCCACTTTGAGTACTCGATTCTTCTTTAAAATAAGTAAGATTTTAGGTCTTAATACATACACGACAATACCGGCCTGTTGGTAATAGCCAATTCTCTGCTGTCCTGTCTATGCAATCCTATCAACGTTCTTACATCTTGAATTAAGGCTATGGGGTCCCTTATAATATCTGGAAGATTTTTTCTATTTGGAGGTAACATGTGAAGGTAACGAACTATGTCCTAAAAAAAAGGACAACATGGAATTAATAGATTTTAGAAGAGTTACTTAAAATGAAAAATAAACAAAATTAAAAAAGATTTTAAAATAATAAAAAATTGGTTTGATGAAAATTTATTAACACTTAATTTTGACAAAACTAATTATCTTCCTTTTACTTTAAATCCAAATAACATACCACAAAATATAAATAGTATTAAAATAAATGATGACATTTAAATTTTGAATGTGAATCAAGTAAAATATTTAGGAATAATCTTTGACAGTAAATTAAATTGGAATTTTCACATAGAATATTTGATTAAAAAATTAAGAAGTTTACTACCGATTTTTAGAAATATTTAAAAAATTTTGAATGTAAAACATATGGAAATATTATGTTATGCATTAGTTAAAACTCATTTAAATTACGGAATTTTAGGTTGGGGAGGAATAAATAAAACTTTAGTTAAAAAATTTGAAATATCACAGAAAAGTTCTTTAAAAATTATATTTAATAAAGATTATCTTTATCCTTCAATAAAATTATATTCTGAAACAAAAAAATTAATATTACACAACTTTACATTTATAACATCTTAATACACATATTTAAAAATAAAAATCTTATACAGTTTAGAAACCATAATCATAATACACCTCATAAAAATGAAATAACCATAAAACCTAAAATAAATAGGTCCATAGGACAAATTTTTTTTAAATATTTATGATTTTATTAAAACGATTATTTACCAACAAAAATTAAAAAATATATTTCATTAAAAAAATATAAAGTAGAAATAAAAGCATGGGTATTGGAAACAAATAACTTAACATTTTTTTTGGAAATGTTTTAATAAATATTGTTATGAATAATATATTTTTCAAAATTTTATTATACCTATATCTTCAAAAAACTGCGTTTATATTTATATACATATACTTAAACGTTTTTTATTTGCAATTTAACTTTAATATAATATTAACAAATATTTAAATATTTTTATACATTAAAATACTAAGATTTGCCCCTAACAAGCAAGTCTTCAGGGGATCAAAAAAAAGTTTATTGAGGAAGATAAATAAACAAATTTATTATATTATAAATATTGAAACAAGATAGATAGAGTATTCACAGTGGTTTTTTACCCATGTATGTTAAAAGTGCTTGCAAGCATTGTGCACGTTTTCAAGCACTTTTAAAGCAATTACTGCCCAGCTCTGTTAACAAATCTAACGATAACTTACTTTTAATCCATGCAATTCGACCTGTGTCAAATGAATATGGGCTCTCTCCGGAGGAATGGGCGCATCGTGCCCAGTGGCGAGGTGGGAATTGCCCAACAGACAATGAACGTATCGTTCGAGGACATACCACAGCATCTCGGTGAAGAACGGGTATCGGAATTTTTGTGGCACCTAAAAAAGATTAAAATTATAGTTTTGTGACCAAAAATATTGATAAGCTGAAATCTTCTAAGCTGTTTATCTCTTTAGATGACTTTAAGTAGAAAAATATACTTTTGCGATATGTATTTCAATTTTTTTTGTAGATAACTAAAAAGGTAAGAGTTATAAAGAATATCAAATATATGGTTGTTATGCTGTTATTTTGAATATTATGGAAAATATCCTACAGGATAATTATTTGTATAGTTCTTTACACAATAAATGGGGTTGACCTGTTACCTGCAATAAAACTAAATCTGACGTCAGTGTTGGTGCAACTTTGGGTAATAGTTAGTTAAAATGTCTAGTTAGTATTTACCGGCCAAACTATGTCGTGTAGATGTCACTGAGTTTCTTTCGGATTGAGGTAGCGAATAGTCTCTACTCTTACGTCGTTTAAGCGTATAGTAATCTGACCTTAAACGCCGAGGTAGTATGTGTGATGCTAAAAGTAGTCCACACAGACGTCGCACTATGACTCATTTCTGAAGGTTCTTAAGGAACTACATTTATGGTCGACCGGACGTGAAAACATTACTAAGGGTATACAGAAAGTAGATTTTTTGACTTGAAGTAATAATGAGTTAAAAATTTTGCACTTTCATTACCTACGCACGATTTAAGTATACTTATTTTAACTAAATCTGTCTATACGTCATTTGTGTTCAACTAATTCTTCTCTACAGAGTGCTTTAAACCATTTTAGGTAACGACGTGACTCCGCCATATTTGGATGGGAGCCAATTTTACGGTCTCGTTTTTTACAAGGTAATTTTAGAAAACATAAAACCAAATACTGGAAACCGCCCCTATTTAATCTATAATAACCTATTTTACATATTCTGAGTTCTAATTGCTAGTTTAATTTATGTAAGTTTTCTGCTTTATCCAAAATATAGTATTAATATATTTCTTGAATTTGATCAATTAAAGGGCACTAAGTTTTTAAGGCTCTATATTGCCAAATTTTAACAGTGAAGTGCTTTGCGTTTCAATTTTAAGCGACCGAAAGATTCTAAATAAGTTTATTCAAGTAAGAGTAAGCTCTTTATATGCCAATCATTACTTATATTTTATGAAACAACCCACAAATTATCTGTAGGTCATATTTGTTAGTAATCTAGTATGTTTACCCGTGCAGAAGTCAAATGAAGATATTTTTAAAACTTCCCGGCACTTTAGGTGCAGGATAAGTAACAGATATACATAAAATTCGTTACTTATAATGTGAAGTAATACACTGACGTCCTTACAACCCTTATTTTGTTCACCAAATTTGCGCAAATTCGAGTCTTCACGAAGTCAGATCAACGTAAGTTTCCAATGTCAGGTTGAAAAATATAACGCCGGTACGACGTAAAAATGTTCGTTGTCGCTATCCTCATTTAAATTATAATCCGGCCCCGAAAATAAATACTAGAGACTAACGGGTATTTACGACCGCACTTAGCACCCATTTTTATTACAGTCATTAAATCAGAACCATTTATCGGGAAAAGGAATTTACGTTTTTTCCCTCGGGAGCAGTTATTTTTCTGTGTTACAATATAAGGCCAAAACCTACAAAATTATCTATTTCTTATGCCTTAAAAACTTTTCTGAGAACTGTTATGGTAAAAAATGTTTTTGACATGATATAATAATCAAGTAATCCTGAAAATAATTAATAATAAAAATAATAAATCGACTTTATTAGCAACATACAATAAAATTGAACAACAAGAAATAAAATGCATGAAGCATCTGAGCAAGGGCGAAGTTTAGCCGAATCAGCAATATATTCTTACACTTAATCCGTTGCCAGGGTCGTAATGATAAAGAAATGATGGGTTGAAATACTAATGATGTGTTGTTATTTTATGACAAAACGTTAAAATTTTAAAAATCTTAAAATTGATTTAATTTTCTAAAGCCTAGAAGTCCCTAAAAAGATATTTAAAATTTCAGATCCGTATTTAAAAAAATTGACTTGAGGCAGAATCCTATAAACTTCCCGAAATTGATAATCCAGAACCTCATGCGTCTTTCAATAACTGACCTTTGTAGTGTCCTCAACCTGCGCTATTTTCAGTTGCTTCTCTATTCCAAAAGAATGTAGAAAATTTCCCCCAAACACCAAGGAATCGACGGGAGTGTATACGGCATGGATCCATCCCGTTGGAATGAAGAACGTTTGGCCGGCATGTAAAACAATCCTGGAAAAAATGCATACAACGTATCATTGAAAAATTTCAGTTATACTGGAGTCATTTAAAGGTTTTCGTGCTATTTGGGTAATAATTTGTGTATTATAGTCTATTTCAGAAAGGTGTAGAGTAATAAAATGGAAAATTTCATCTAGTTCGGCTCAATTTCGGTGTCGGGCATAGGCGCACTATCAGTAAGTGAAAAAGTTATTATTTTAAATGTACATGATTGCATAAAATACGATTACCCGAACTTTACTGTACAAGAAATGTCTACCAATGTTCCCGAATGACTGGAGGTGGAAAGTCCACCGTTTTTAAATTATTGCGAAAGAAAAAGACAGCAGGTCAAGTGGAACCTCCCAAGAAAAGTCCAGGCAGACGAGTAAAAGTCCTTAATGAAGACACCAAAAGTGTAGTTCGAAGAAAATTTCACTCTTTTTATTTTAAAAGAGAAATGCCCACCCTAGATAAGATTCTAATGGAGCTTGGCCAGGATGACAGTATTCCGTTGATAACTAAAAAACTTTTAGGGACCACTTAAAAAAATATGGATTTTGTCTGGGAAAAGCATAAGCGTAAATCACTTTTACTGGAAAGTGATGAAATTATTTGCTGGCGACGAAAATACTTAAGAAGTATAAAACAGTACAGAAGAGAGCAGAAGAAAATATTGTATTATTATTAAGATTAAGGAAAGTTAAATAGTAATAAAATTGTGGCAAGACAAAAATATAACCATGTTCGCAACGCTTTCATGGAAGGCCTGTCAACGGGTAATAAGGTGCCTTCAGGTAAACAAAGACTAATAATCGTCCATATTGGAAGCGAAGAGGGATTTTTAAAAGAAGGTTTGCTAACCTTTCAGTAGTTCAGTACGGGAGATTACTACGAGAACATGAATTCGAATGTTTTTGAGGACTATTTTGGTGAAATGATAAAATATCTTCCAGCTGATTTAGTAGTAGTTATGGATAACGCAAGCTATCATTCACGACGCACAGAGAAGACTCCACCTTCATCTTGGAGAAAACAAGAAATTATCGACTGGTTAACCATCAAAAATATTGAATTTGAAGATAATTTGATAGAAAAGGAACTATTAGCTATAGCAAATTTACACAAACATCGTTTTATGAAATATGCCGTGAAGGATATAGCTGAAAACCATAGTGTAACTGTGCCGCGCACACCGCCATATCATTGCGAACTAAATCCTATATAACTTATATGGGTGTAAGTGAAAGGATTTGTAGCAAGGCACAGTTTTTTTTTAAATAATAACATTGACTTACCGTGTGCACTTCTCAACAGTATCACCAAAGAAAATATCCGCTTGTTTTCCGGACAGACACCACCTCTCGTAGAGATCAATGTTGTGTTCAGTTGGCGGAATCAACCAAAAAACTTTCCCACCTAAAAAAAATTTAAATAATTATCAATAAGCATTCCTGTGCACCTGTGAGCTAAAGAGCTGCAGTGAATTACTAATAAATGTTAATCATGGCTGATTGATAAAGTTTGATAAGGTTATGCTTAAATGATAATGTGTTTTTTCTTTGGCGCATTATGTAACAAACAACAACCCTCCCCCCCCTCCCATATTCCCCCTTGTACCAGGACCAGAACGCCTCTAGCCTAAACCTCCTTTGCACAGTGACGGCGCTAGGATTCTTAGGATGGGTGGGCCCGATGATTTCTGGAGGCGCACTACCCAAATCCAAAATATGAGTTTAAAAAAAATCATCGTCGTTAAAAAAATATCACTCATTTCTTATCAAAAATTTCACAGCCACATTCCCCTTACCAGGAAAAAACAATTTGTTAGTTTCCAATAAAAATTTTTGCTATTTCAGGCAATTCTAAAATCGTGACGTAACATAACACACACATACTCTCACCCTTTCACACAAAAAATTTCACACCCTCTAACACAAAAAAATTTAGAGCTAAACCGGTAAAAAGAAAATAGTTATATTATGTTTAAAATTGTACGATTACGGCTAGAGGACGAAACTGACGGGATAAAATACAAAATTCAAGTTATTTTAAAAATATCCACATTAAGGTACTGTTTTGATATCGGGAAAGCCTATCCATTCTTGCCGCGTTTTGATCCTAAGAATTTTTGTATCTCCAATAATAAGGGTAGGGGAAGCTGTTAAATAAGTTATTACTAAAAGTACTGTATCTTTCAAAGCTTTTATGCAATTTTAATAAATTTCAAAGATAATTGTATGCTTAATAAGAAAGTGATTTTGTCGATGGTCGCTAATTCGTATTTTGTTTTACAGAGGGCGCTATGTATAACCGTTTCAGTTTTTCCTATTTTTTTTCAAAAAATAAATAAAA
Source organism: Polydrusus cervinus (assembly GCA_935413205.1). NCBI lineage: Eukaryota > Metazoa > Arthropoda > Insecta > Coleoptera > Curculionidae > Polydrusus > Polydrusus cervinus. Next base: position 15,598,019 of record OW284517.1, read on the forward strand.
CGGTATACTTTTTGTACAATATGTTTGAAAAGCATAAAAATACCTACATTTTGGCGAAAACCGTGTTTTGATATCTTAATTAGTTTTCAAGTTATTTCAAATTATCATATTTTTTCACCAAGAAATTAATGTTAGCCATCTAAAATGATTTTTATGTCTAGGTATTTTGATTAAGGAGGCCTTGGAATTGAGTTAACCAAGATAATAGTAGGCGGTGAAATCTCAAAAAGAATATTATAAAATAATACAATCTCCTTAAATAAGACAAAGTGTAGGTATTTTATATAATTTTAAATTCGAAATAATTAATTACTTACTAAAGGCCAAAATCTAATAATAGCTAATTGTTAATTTAATTGTTTCGATTTTTATGGCTTACTTATTTATTAATGAACATTTTAAGATACCGTCCATTCATCTTAATGCAATAATGTAGCCTTTTTAACTCGCAATATTAATATACATTTTTTCAGTCGTATACGAGGTTTGCCAAAAAATATTAATTTTGCCCAAGAGTAAAGTACTTACATTTATTTTTAACAATATCGAGAACTGTAATTATGAAAAGTTGTACAATGTAAAACTATATTTTAATATGTAATTACATCCTTCTACTTAAATTTTTTTTAATAAATAAAAAAGATAAATGTTCGGTATCCGTAATTTGAGAAAAATTTATAAAAATTAAAAAAAATTGTAATTGCATATTAAAATATAGTTTTACATTCCGAACAACTTTTCATAATTACAATTTTCGATATTGTCAAAAATTAAGGTACTTTACTCTTGGGAAAAATTCATATTTTTTGACAAACCTCGTATACAACTGAAAAAATTTAACATCTGATGGTTGCATTTTAGGTTTTGGCCCATGCAGAACTTTTTATAAAGAATAACTTTTTTTCGTAAAGTTAATAATAAAAGTTTCCCATATGGTGCGAACTTAAGCAGACACACTGTATATACAAAAAATCCTTAGGATCAACCTGCGGCAAAAAAGGATATGCTTTCCATTCCAGATATTAAAATAGTACATTAATTTGACCACTTTTAAAATAACTTGTATTTTGATTTTGTCCCGTCAATTACGCCCTCTAGCGGCAATCGTACAACTTTAAAAAGGAATTCCAGTTTACCTATAAAAAAAAATTTCCCGAAAATTTATTAGCAATACTTTTATAATTGCTTATTCACAATCGTTGTCGCATCTCGTAAAATAATTCTTAAAAAAACTGTAGAAATTTAAAGACCTATAGAGTGATGTCTACATTAAAAAACTTCAATGGTTGACGTTTAACTTGCAAAAATTTGACTGTCTACGCGCATATTATTTGGATAAACTTAGATATTATTATGCCAAACCGGTTTACTTTTTTCTTATAAGCATTTTTAAGGTTAGGAATATATTTCAAGAAGGTTATTTTTTGAATAATAGAAGAGTGTTGGACCTGCATTGTCTGTATGTGTTTTACATCACAACGTTTCAACTGGTAAGTATTTCCAGTCGTCTTCAGATGAATACTAAATAAGTAAAGTAACTAGAGCTCTATTTATACTAGCCAGATGCACTGGATTATAACTGAGAAGGGTGCAATTAAGTGAACTGAACGCATGGCTAGTATTAATAGAGCTGTAACTACTTTACTTATTTAGTATTCACCTGAAGACGACTGGAGATACGTACCAGTTAAAACGTCGTGATGTAAAACAAATAAAAACAATGCAAGTCCAAAACGCTTCTATCATTCATGAAACATGATTGTCTTCAACCGTCAAACAGACAAAAATATTTTTATTCCAAATCCTACAGGCCGAGACACAATTAAAAAATAAGCATTAGGCGATAAGCAGCAAGCAACAAAAATTAGTTTCGATGCGTATAAACAAATCAATGGCGACATAACACTGGCGGCTCGTCAGGTAAAGTAGGTTAAGGGGCTCTTCACAAAAAAAAATAAAACCAGAAGGAAAGTTTTTCGACAATATTAAATGTTAATATACCATTATAGTTACCATTTTAGCCCTTAAAAAATAATTGTTTGAATTAATAACATTAATTTAATCCGAATGCCACGGTTAACTCCGGTGGACAATAATTATAAACATTCGTGCATTTTAGCGCGCCCCAGCCGACCGTGTCCGTTAGCTCAAAACAAGTGAAGACGCAACGCCTAACATGGCTTTGATATTCACCGTTGCTATGGTTACGTGACGTCAGTCACGTAAACAGCATGTAACAATTTGCATTATGATGAAGGGCAATTTAAAAATATATCAGTCGTATGCACCATTGTTTTAGCATTGGTTCCCCTAAACTTAAGGTATTTATTTTGAGGCTTTGCGAAACTTACGGTTATAGTTATCGTTTTTACGTGATTTACTGTGTGATTAAAAAGTTTTGTTTTTATTTTTCAGTTAATTCAGTAGTGTACGTACCTACTTAGTTGTGTGTTTTAAAAATGAACCCAATTAATGACATAGTTTGTAATTTGTTGGAAACTTCATTCAGTCGTTGGACAGATGAGGATAAGAGAGACGTTTTGTTACACGGGTTTTTAGTCAATGTTTGTTTAAGTACCCGCACTATACCTAGCTCTTCACCACTGCGACACAATTAAGCAACTAGAATAAAATGTATTTTATTCCTGTTTATTATGATTTTTCTGATATTTTCAACGGGGCCTCAATCCCAATCGACCTTAAAACACCCAAGTAAATTTTTTTAGTAATTCTCCGACTAATTTTTGCCAAAGTTGTCACCAAAAATGATTGCCCAAAAGGGCCTACACTATCCAACGTTGTATAAACGTCGTATTTACGTTAGTATATTTTAGCTTAGCGCCATTATACTGCAAGGCTCCAATAGAGGACAATTAAATTAAATAGTCACCAATCTGTATAAGTACAGAAAAAGAATTTCCTTTAATTTCGTTAGATCCATCCCTAGACGCGTTTCGCCATATCATGGCTCATCAGTAGAGCTAGGATCAGACGAAAGAAAGGAGCAAAATCTGTATAAGTATTTTCAACTTACCTTTTAAAATATGATACCATACAGACGTGCCGCCGAAATCGACGTGGAAATCCGTGTAGCACCCTTTCACAGACATGAGACAATATTTCTGAACTTTCGGATATTTCATCTCTTCGAGCACATTTGTAGCTTCTACTTGGCTTTCTTTTAAGTGTCGTGGCCATACACAGTCCACCCAGTCAACTTGCCTGAAAGACAACCACAAACTGTTAAAAAAATATTCCTGGAAATACTTTTATACAGGGTGTCCCAGATAAGGATGCACTCTACATGTATCTCGTAAACCATAAAAGTTGCAGAGATAGTTAAAAAAACAAAAAGTTGCGCCCAACTAAATTCTGCAATATTGTGTTTTCAAATTTATAAAATTCCGAATTCTTCCGATGATATTTGGGTAAAATCGAATTTTCACGATTAAGTTTTTTTCTGACTCTATTTAAAGAAATATGTTAAAATAAAGTTTACATTCTCATTTCCACTTTTTCTCCTCTACAAGTTGGTGTAATTAGATTTTCAAATCGACGTTTCGGATTTTTAAAATCAACTTTGCTTTTTTAAAAATTCGGGAAATTTTATTTTACTATTTTAAAATTTCCCTCCTCCTTAAGTATTAATCACACGTTTCGGACTTAAAAACCTATCTTCAATAAGAATATGTAAGTGCAAATTCATCTTATTTGGAACTATTTTTGTTTTAATCTGAAACAGTTTAGTGCATATTAACCTTTATCTAATTTCTTTGAAGTAAAACTTTTATGTTTTTGAAGAGTTGTGATTGTGTTTTTTTAAATAAAAATTATAGAACATTATTAAAGAAAAGAAAAATTGGATATTACTTGTTGTCGACGTTCAGAGTAAAATTGTTTCTAGTTGGCTTTGAAAACAAAAGAAAGTGGTTAGATACAAGTTGGATTTGCACTTATTCTTATTTATGATCGGATTATAAATCTAATTACACCAACTTATAGAGGAGAAAAAGTGGTAATGGGAATGTCAACTTTATTTTAACATATCCCTTCAAACAGAGTCAGAAAAAAATAAAAGCGAAATCGCCAAAATTCGGTTTTGCCAAAATACCTTCGGAAGGATTCGGAGTTTTTCAAAATTTGAAAACACATTGTTGCAGAATATGGTAGGGAGCAACTTTTTCTAATTTAATCATCTCTGTATCTTCTTTGGTTCACGAGATCCCTGTAGAGTACATCCTTATCTGGGACAGCCTTATATATATATTTTTTTTGCCGGGGTTGGCGGAAGAGCCAGTATACTTAGGCCTATATGAGGCCCATTGTATCCCCTATCGTCTGGGTAATGTCAGCCAGACGGGATCTACAGCTTAACGTGGAATCCGAACCACGTGTATGCACTAGTTTACATAGACATACTTTTTTTATTGTAGGTATGCCCACTCCGAGAATCGAAACCTGGTCGCCACGGTCGAATGCCAGTAACTCAACCTCTGAGTCACTGCCGCGGTACCCTATATATTTGAATATAATAGCTATACTCCCGGTCTAAAATAACTGTCAGTCACTCATCGCTTTCATATCGAAAGCAGCGGGTTGTACGAAGTCAGAGGAAAAAAAACCATGAAAATAATTATTCCGTTGTATTAAAATTTCCAAAATACACAGGAATTGTTTCCTTTAACGTTTTTTCCCGTCCCCCATATAACTAAGCCCAAGAGCAGCGAATTGTACGAAAAGAAAAAAATCCATGAAAATAAATATTTTAAGGGTACATTTTGTATAGAGAAAGAAATTATCTTATTATTAAATTCTTGTCTTATAATCGGGCGTTTTCTTAAACTATTTTTTTTTTTAATTGCAAGGTATACTAACCTGACAACTGACGGACTTTGAACATAATTCTCCAACTTGGTATGTGAAAATTCCAAAGAGATCACATTAAGTAACTTATTCTTGTTGGGATCTTCGTAATACTTCTGCCACTCCTTCATAGTCATCTCGCTGTTCTTCTGCGTGTTGACGTCCATGACGTCGAGGATCCGCCTAGAACCGACGCTGACCCTCACGTCGTTGATGCAGAAATTGGAAGAAGGAACTCTGATGCCTGCAATGCAAAAAACGTAGGTGAAATTAGATTTCAAACGTATTTGGGCCATCCATCAGACATTTTTTCTAAAATGTTACTATGTTTTACCATGGACGCAAAGTTCCTATCTCTACCTTTCTAACGGGTGTTTCGAAAAACTAGGTTATGTTAACTGTATCAGCGCTATTACACGGAAAAAATAGCATAATGATCTCTAATAATACCAAATATATCAACAGTACTGCATTTATTATTCAACACGTGAACGAATGAATGCCGGCTCTGTGATATTGAAAGAACGCAGAGAAGACACGCGGATTGCTGAAGTACGGAAAGAGATACGCCAAGGCAAAAGCGTCAGAAAGAGATACACATACTAACGGCATTGAGCTCAGGTTCTGTAACAATAAGCGCTTGACGGGTTTTAGCTGATTGAAGGGCAACAGATTGGAGGGTTCATTGCGTATCTTTGTCCTATACATATAAATATACAGTCAGTCATATAACCATCTCTTATGAATCTAGCCAGTTCGTGAGGAAAAGTCGTTTTCGGAATTAACGAATTTTTAAATCACATGTTGGCCAACGCGGTTGACACCAACATTATTGACAGAAGACCAAGCTAATGAAATAAGAGTTAAAAAAAGTCTAGTTATTTGTCGATCTTTTGCTCAATAAGCAAATAAATAAAAAGAAGTTATTTTAAACAAAAATACAACAAAATTCCACAATAATTCGGATATAAATGGGATGTAACCGAAAACACCGACATGACAAAAGAACGATCGGTAACGATGCTCACATTGCTCACTGTACATTTTTATCGGATCGACGTCATCGAGTAATCGCGCCAACATTTGTGGAGATTGTGCATGTCTTCAATGAGCTGCAAAAAATGAATAATTTTATTGATGATAAACTACTATTATAGCACAGACTTAACAATTTAAATGCCTAAACTATCAAATATGACAATAATAGTGAAAGAGCCCATTTTAAACAGGTTGCAACTAACTATGAAATATTTTGAAGCAATGTTTTTCAATGATATAATTTCCCTTATCCTCTAAAAAAACGAATTAAATATTCATAATGATCGATCAGAAGGCAAAAATCATTTATGAATATCAAAATGGGATAAATTACAACGCATGGCAACGCTGTAAGAGGCCACACGCACACTCGATCATCAAAACAAAAAAGCGCACGGCGCACGAACCGACGGCGACGTCTCCACATTCGACGCTCGGCGTTTCTTCGTATCGGTCGATTCGTAGAATGTTCGGAAATCCTACGAGTTTCTGTAATTTTATTCTGCAACTAGATTGTGCCAGCGGCTTCGCCCTCGTTTGACGACTTAGGTGTGCCATAACAAAGAAATTTTATAGTAGTCGATGAATTCTTAACGAATTTTGGGAATAATTCCGAAAATTTTTCGCCTGCGGAGCATAGCCTACGACACTCTTCCATTTTACCACTACAAAGTCGCCATGCTTCTGCCTCTTGCACCCATTGAGATTTTCAAAAGTCAGAGCCTCTAATGTCAACCGCAGAAGAAATTTAAGTATCATCTAAACCAGTGGCGTATTTAGGGGGGCTGCCGGGCTGCAGCCAGCCCCCCCCCCTTCGAACCTAGGAGCTCGGGTCTAAAAGTCTAATTGCAACCTAATTTTTCAATCTCACGCTTGGACTCTTAATTTAAATAATGTATTCTTGGCTGAGATTGTTAAGGTCTTGTAGGAAACGTTTGGTTTTTAAACTTTTGCTTCTAAAAGTCCTGTTTTATATAGAGGTTAAGGTTTGGGACGCATATCGTTTTAATTATATTATTGATTTATGATGCAATTTTATAGGAAAACAAGTAAAAAGAATAGAATGTTATAGTATTTTTCTATTATATACTTGTCTGTTCCGTTTTCCCTTTTTTAGAGTTATTTTAAATCAACAAAAATATAACCCAATGCAATAAAATATTTTTACAACAAACCAAATAACAATTAGGTATTTATTTTTAAAGAGAAAAATTAAAATAAAAATTTTAATTGGAACATTTTTTATGGAAGAAGTTGTGATAATTTATAATAAAAAAACAGTGCGGGAAGAAGCAAGAATGCTTTATTATGAACATAAAACACGGCACTTAAGCATTTGCACCAAAAACTAAATAAAAAACTAGATCGACGCTCCTAAAATACATAATTTCTGAAAAAATCATCAATTTTGACGTGGTGAGCGATATTTACTTTATTTTTAATCATGAAAACAGAGCCCGAAAAACGTTGGTTAGAGTCATACATTCGTCTTATGTTAAAATTTTGGATTGACACCAATATTCATATTTTTCACAAATATAAAAAATGTTTTTTTTTTTAATATAAAGAGCCAGCTAGGAATATCAAAAAAAATGTAAAAAAAAACATTTATAAAAACAAATTTAATCCAACCATGCAGAGGGGGAGGTAACAATTTAATTTTCGAAATTTGATAGTAGTTAAGTGAATTTTAAACGATCTTTGGGCGTGGCCCCGAAAATTTTTCGCCGTTTTTCCGCCTTCTTCACTAGGTACAATATCATGACATACATGTAGTCCCGACTGTCCCTTTCTCCACAAAAAAATGTCCTGCATATGCCCACTGAGCCCCCCTCCCCCAACATATTTTCTGGCACGCCACTGATCTGAACAACAGTCTGTTGTTTACCAACCGGTGTTATTTTCGGCACGGCATGTAAGGCGCTGATTGTTGCACATCTTATCCATTACAGAACTTAAAGAACTGGAGCCTTATCTTGTCACGCACTTATGAGAAGCGCGGCGCGGCGAAATATGAGGATAGATATTTTAGTATTGAGCTCAAAGCGCCGTGCTTCGCTTGTGTCCGAAGATTCACATTGTACCACATGCAATAAATCCAAAGGACCGTTTTCATCAATGCGTTTCAAGCTTAAAACTTGTCACGCAGTTATGTACGGCGTGGCTAAAAACGAGAGAATACGGATTTTGGCATTGAATTCCACGTGCCATGCTACTTATTGTTGGACCAAAAATGATCTTTCAACCGGTTGTTGGTTTATTATTCGGAAACATATTTCAGATTGAATTTGCCGTAATTTTTTATTTTATTATTTACCATGTCAGATTTTTTTATTGCTAAAAAGGCATGTTAGTGTTTTATGGTGAAGGCGCAAGCAAATTGATTACATAATATATACTTTTTGAAAGAACCCGTATTAGCTGTTGATGCCTTCTGCGATTGTCAAATGTCGAAAAAAGATGTTGCTCCATCGATTTCTTCATTTGGTTCAATGACCTTACATTAATATGTTGTGATTCCGAACGATACCAATGGCGTCAATACAACAGCACCCCTATTCTCCATTTCTGGAGAAGCACTTCTTCTCTTGAGAGAAAGGGAACAATCCTTCGTTTTTTAAGAACTTTCCTAATTTTGCCGCACTGCGCATATTTCTCTTCCTGTTTTGACAGCTTCTACTGCTCTTTACGGAGAAGTAAACGTCTCCTTACTTTTAATAGAATGTGATCATTCATACAAGTTCAAGAACATGGGAGGTTATTATCTTAGGAGAATTTCACACTCATTTCTTTCGAAGTAAATGTTCCCACGTTTGAAGAATAGGGGTAGAATAGAAGTATGGGAAGTGCCATCTTCCCCAAGAAAAAACAGTCAATTTAATTTTATCCTAGTTTCTATATGTGACAGTGTGAAAGGTTAAAACACCATGTGCCTATATGTAACAGTGTGGAACTGGGAAATAGTACAAAATACTAGTTGATAATCAGAAATTCCCCAGAAATACAAAAAAATACTCAGAAATATAAAGCATTTCTTATGTAAGTAATAAAAAACTGGATATTTTATGAAAGAAATCGTCGTATAAAATAAACCGGGTAATTCGCCCCTCACGTACCAAATTTTATTTTTTTAAACGTTCTAATCCCCTTTTATCGTTTTGACCCTTTTAACCCAAGAAAGTTTGCTGAATTCATTTAAGATTTGACTGAAAATAAAAATGAAATATAAAAAATAATTAAAAGAAGTGTAATTTGTTTTGCTAATTGTACAATATTTCGGTCTAATATTTCAATATAAATTATTCAAAAACAACAAAAACCATTCATATACATATAGTATATTTTACGTACTTTTTTAATGCTTTGTCTTGTCAACCGCGTTGGTCAAATGTTATTTAAAAATTCCCTAATTCCGAAATCGGCTTTTCTTCACGAACATTGGCTAGATTCATGAGAAATGGATGGACCTTATTGTATATTTACATGTACACGACAAAGACGCACACTGAACACTCCAATCTGTTGCCCTTCAATCAGCTAAAAACTCGCCACGAGATTATTGTTACAGCACCGACATCGACTGCCGTTACAATTTAATATCTTTCTTACGCTCTCGCCCTCGCACATCTCTTTACGTACTTCATCAATACAACTGTCTTCTCTGCGCTCTTTTAATATCACAGAGCCGGCATTCTTTTTTTGCCAAAAAATATTACCAATTTTTTCAAACAATTTTACGATATGATGAAAACGCTTTTGGTTTTTTGAAATCTGGGATCTCTAGTCTTCCCACAAAATTTATATAGCCTCAACCAAACGGGACATAATATAAAGCCTCACATAATCAGATCAGAAATTTCTAGTGCGTACAAATCCAATATAAATCTAAGCGGTTTAAAATGTAACGTCGATAATGATGGTGTAAACGATGCACTTATAATATCTATTTATATCATAAACAAATCTTGGGGAAAATTACTTTAATTGCAACGATATGGCAACTATGTAATACGCACCGTGCTCCGCACCAAAACAAAAACCGGAAGAGCAGCGACACGGGCCACGCGCTACTGCACGGCACGGCGGGCATTTTGTATTCAGCGTTGGTACGTGACAGTCCCGCATCGAGTCTACTCGTCGCAGATATTTGCAACGATCTCCTACAGTTTTGTTATTCTTGCTATTGTACCACGTAAAGCTTTGTTTCGGGGTGAAAAAAACATCAGTTGTGATCTCAAAAAATCAGTAACGCTATAAACCATACATGACTTGTGTTTAGGAGAAAAATTGGAAATATCTGATAAAGATAACCTACAGACGAGACATAACATGATACAAAGAACTAAAGCTATTCATAGGCTCTGACGTCATGTGGTGAGTGAAATTTTTATTCGTAGCACGTAAACACAATGCACATTGCCATCTGTTTCTAGGGTTACTTACTCACCAATGACGTCACAGCCTGTGACGACCCCCCGGTGGAGGGTCAAGACACCCCCCTCTACGCAGCGATGGGAGTACGTACTCGAGTACAAGAATCGAGTATAGTATTCGATTTCTGAAATCATCGGCAGTATTTTTTTAGAAGTCACTCTTTGGAGGAGCAGATTTTCACACGGTGTTGTTTTTAAAGTTAGCTTTTGGAGGAGCAAGATATCTTCACACGGCAATAATAACCTTTTTTGTCGATTGACCCCCTACAAAAATATCTGCCGGCGGCCTAGGCTTGTGATTATCATTATTTTGGTATTTTTTTGTATCATGGGTCAAGCTGAAACATTTGTATTCGAATCATATAGGCTTATCCGTTTTTACATATCTAAATTAAAAAGGCAAAACAAGATGTTGTACTCATTGATATATAATATTGCCCAAAATCTTGGTGAAAATACCTTATGATGCCGCGTAAATCCCTATTTTAAAAAGAAACGTTCTACGTACAGGGCGATTCCTAAGTTAATACTTCTTTTTTAGCTGTGTATAGAAGGCATTAAAATAAACAACATTTTCAAATACCCTTTTTTCAAAAAACTTAAACATAGGCGAGATACAGAAGTAAAAAATCTAAGTGCGGGCCTGGTCATCAAAACGTAGCCTGCTATACTTTATGTTGTTTGTCTTATTAGTCATACAATTTGATGGGTCAGTTATTTGTCAATTCGCTGCGATGTGTTTTTCTGAAGCAAGTTAATTTTAAACTGGTGAAATGTGAACATGGTAAAATTTGGAAACAATGAACTAGTAGATATAGTGCTAACTTACGGTGAGTGTCGTCAAAGAGCGGCTGCTGCTTCGAGATTATGTTTAAGTTAGGCAGGACCGTATTTGATCCATAGTGTAATAAATGAATGAACCTCATTTTTGAGTTTTTTGAAAAAAGGTATTTGAAAATGTTGTTTATTTTAATGCCTTCTATACACAGCTAAAAAGCTAAAAAACAAGTATCAACTTAGGAATCACCATGTATATTGAATTTTGTCCGCCGCGCGATACTGTTCCGTAGGTAAGTTGCATCCCAATTTAATAAAACCAAACGAATACCGCAATGGTAAACGGCTCGCAAAATTTTCCGGCCGTTCGCAGCAGTCTGAGGATTCTTATGTCGCTTGTCCATGCCTGCCTGGCCCGACGCTTTGGTATTTCAACTCTAACGTTGCAGCTTTAATTATGGGACGTATATGCAAGCTTGACAAGCATGCATGTTCAATATTTTTGTACGATCATGCTTGAGCATCACTAGGATAGTTTTGCGCAAGCATTTGAGTAATTGTACATTATACATTTTGCTTGAACAAGCTGGACAGAGGTTTTTCAACAAAACACATACGAGATCATAAATTGGGAATGAAGCAATTTTAAATTATTCAAATTTCGAAACTGCGGAGTTAATACTTAAATCCTGCCTGAGGAGACGGAACAAATATAGAGGATTTGCCAACTTTACTGTATTAAAAGAATTAATTCATTTCCAGTACGGTTCGATACTTTTTGATTCGCCACAGAGAAATGATTTGAATGTCAGAAACACCCAATTGAAAAACGAACAGGAGGAGGTGAAGGAGAAGAGGAATTGAAAAAGTTGGTTGTCAGTTTTGTTAATTAAAAGGAAGAGAATCATTGAAGCAATCTTTGTAACTTAATAAATCAAAAGTATTAATTCACCAAAAATAATGGAACTTCTCACCTCTAATGCGATACACATGAAGCGATCTATCGCGGAAATAGAATATATCGTTACCATGACAACCGCAGGAAACAAAGCATCTGAGTGAAATGACAGCTGTGAATATATTAACAGTGTCTATTGGTAGATATTATTTATTGCCTATAGGAATTTAGAGAATGATGCATTTGGTAATGAATTATTTACTCAAAAATTTTTTGACAGTTCCAACAGCCAATTAAATTTTGTTATTTTTTGTCACGTTACACAAATCACCCAATCATATCAACATTTAACTGAAACCGACACTTTGAATAGTATGACACCGAGACTCCAATGAATATGTCATTACTTTGCTAGTGTCACATTCAAAATAAATTTCAAAATGTCACGTTTTGGCAACAGCGGTGGCGCCGGGATTCTTGGGATGGTTGGGCACAAGTGGGTCCGATGATTTAAGGGTAGGCACTACCCAAATCAAAAACGAATTTTAAAAAAAGTCGCCCCCTCCCCTACGCTCTATCACGCCATAAGCGGGGTAAACCAAACTCCCCTCCTGTCCAAACTAAAAAAAAAGGTCATCATCGTTCTCTTTATGTAATACCGCTCCTTCCTCATCAAAAAATCCATAGTCAAATGGGTGGGTACCCATGTTTTTAGGGTAGGCCAGTGCTCACCCTGGTCCCCCCTGGCGCCACCGCTGTTTGGTAAGTTGTATTTTTAATAAATAAATAATTAGTTGTTTTGTTGCAAGTTATATTATCATTTTAGAAAAAAAAAATCTGAACGAATAACCTTCCGACATTGACAAATGCCTTATAATTTGATGTCAATCAAAAGTACGTTGACTTTGGTAACAAAGCTGTTACCAAGACACCGCGCTTTCGATTGACATAAAATTATCTCAAATTTTAGGTGGATCGGTACGGTAATTCACTTGATTTATATGACGAGCCGCCACTGAAAGGTAGCCTACCACGTTGAAACTCCAAAAAGCCCCTAGGCGGTACGCTCAAATACTATAAATAGAAAATTATTTCTTCATTTTATCGCATTGTTTGATATTACAAATAATGTAGCTAAAACGTGATTAAAGAGTAAAACAGCAGAAATCAAAAAAATTGAAAGAAATGTTAAAAAAAAACACAGGAATCACATCACTCGTTAACTTGTGTAACTAACGGTTCTTTCTCGTTTAATTTGTCGATTATTTTACGCCAGAAAATGCTTGTCTTGTTTACGTATAAACACGAGTATAGAATTACGCTTTAATATACTTACTTAAGTGAAGGTTAAGATTGAAAAGACAGGCGAGAACAGACTTTTATAATAATAAAATCATCCATCCCTGACGGTACAGAAAGTTAGCAACAGCAATGGTGGCAGCCTAGCGCATCGATAGTGTAGGATACCACTGGATTTCAACCATGGAGTTCTTTGGATACGGGCGTGATTTGTTCAGTATAAGACTTATCGACGGTGACAAGGATGTTTGAGTGGTGTGTTAAAAATATTAGGAGAAGAGAAAATGAGTAGAGAATGGAGAAGGAAAGCGAAACGACGCGTAAGATATAAAAATACCGTCTGTTTAGAGGTTGGAGACAATGACGTTTCTTGAACGACAGTAGAGTTTTAGACTTGCATTGTCTTTATTTGTTTTGAATCACTATGTTTCAACTGGTAAGCATCTTCAGTCGTTTTTAGGTGAATTGACCTGATTAAAGATGCTTACCAGTTGAAACGCAGTTATTCAAAACAAATAAAGACAATGCCAGTCTAAAACTCTACTACCGTTCATAAAAATACCTATTTCCTATAATTAATCTGTTTTTAAGAATCCGTGTTTCTTTTCTGGGCAATCCGTCCCTACAATAGCGTTCACGTATTAAAAGCAGAAGGTACCTGGTACAGTTGTGTACCTAGTTCCTGGTTCGATTCCGGGCAGGTTTGGCGGACTTATTTAGCTCGTTGGGCCAGGTCACCGTACCATGTACGTACACGTTTTGGCATTCTCAATGGTAAAACTGCGGTTGAAAGGCAAGCTTAGTACGGTACAGCTGTGGGGTCTTCCCGCTGCTTACAGTAAACCATGTGAATAATTTAGTCCTGACAGTGGCCCATAGAGGAACGCATGTCTGGTACCGATCCGGATGGATTGAGGGACGCCCTGAGTCACAGGTCTCGTTAATACGGACGGTATCCAGTTGGGAGATGCTTCTGATATTGATCCTGATGGATTGGGGTAGCTCTGCGGCAACATTCTTCAAGTCGTACTACGGAGACGTAAAAAGATGTCCCCATGTTTTTCAACTATATCTTCTACTGAATATTTCATAAAACGATGTTTGTGTAATAGTTCCTTCTTTATCAAATTATCTTCTTGTTTTTTGTTTGGTTAGTTATTATAAATAATTTAATGCACAAAATTTCCCTACGCACGGCCGACACCGAAATTGAGCCGAACTGGAGGGAATTTCCCATTTTATTACTCTACAGTACACCTTTCTGAATTAGACTCTAGTCATTTCGTTAGCACCCGGTAGATGTGTTAATTTTCAAAAACTTATATTCAATACTTTTTGAAATATTTGCACTATTGCCGATTTTTTTGACATCCTGTATACCTCTCGACGCTTAACAGTAAAAAAACTTTGAAAAATGTAAATTCATTGCCTTCTGAAGTGTGTAAGTATATAAACATAACTAACCTAATAGCAAAATAAAGCTTAAGAAAATGGCACTTCGTTAACCCGAACTATAAAACAAAGTGCATTAGTGAAGTTTTAGAGATAATAATTAAATACAGGCAGACTTTTTGCTCGGAAGTCCAGTTAATGGACTAACCTGGAGTATAATTATTAATCTTTTATGTGAGGAAATTTTGTAGTTAACTTTGATACCTGCTTAAAAGCTGAGAAGCTAATAAAATCGGTGGTTTACTACCGTAGCGCATTTGTCAGACCGGGTGCCCTCGTTACGTGACTCACGATCGTGATCCACGCTTTTTGTTAAAGAATATTCAGAGGTTATGACGCCGTCTTCTGAGTAAAATTTCTATTCGTAACCATAGAAGCCCAATGAAAATGTCCATCTGTTTTTGGGTTACTTACTCACAATCACAAGATGACGTCACAGCCTCTGAATATTGTATCTTGAAATATTTGCACCTAAAGCGTGTGGTTCAAACGTAGGCCCCCCTAATAATACCATGTGGTTACATAATTATTTATTATTATTAATATTATGTTTGCAGTGTTCTGTTTCACAGCTTTTTGTTGGTATTATTTACAACATAGAGCAAAAATGTATCTTAACCTGTACTGTTTAGAAACTTCCGTACTATGTGGCAAGTTTAAAGGATGACGCTTTTCTGAATTAGTTGATATAAATAACCTGAAAGGCCCAGTTTTTCCAGGTTGGGCTTGAAATTTTTCGTCATAGCTCCCTCCACCGATATTATGATCGGAATGATGTCTATTTTGTCTAGCTTCCATATATTTTTTTTATCTCTATCGGCAAATTCGAGTACTTGGTCTACTTCTCCGATTCGGTTTTAGAGAGGTTGTGTGTTAGTGGACAACCTATATCTATTATGAAAGCTTTCTTGGTCGTCTTTTCAATCAAAATTCTAATCAGAACGATATCCGGACGGTTGTGGTCTACTGTTCTGTCTGTTATTATTGGCCTGTCTCAGTATAAGAGATATTCAGGAGATTCAAGGACTGGCTTGGGTGAATATTGACAGTATGGTGGGAGGTTTGCCCTTAGGCCTAGTTGTCTACCCAGATAAGCGTTGGGTGCCATAGCACCACAACCCGCCGTAATATGGTCTATCGTCTCTCCGGGGCAATTGCATTGTTTGCACACATCTTCCACATTTCTTTTCAAGGTGACCTTTTCATAGTTTCGAGTTCGAATGACACGGTCTTGGATAGAGGTTATAAAACCTTCTGTTTCAGCGTGAAGCTGACTTTTTTCTAACCAATTCAGTCACATTTCTCTACCTATGAGTGGATTTTGAAGTGCATAGGGTATTATTATTATTATTATTATTATTATTATTATTATTATTATTATTATTATTATTAGCCAAAACGGTTGGAAGAATGACATGGTGTAGATTGAATGGGTTACCTGACGTTCCATATAACCAGAGTAGTAAGTGTTGCCTCTTGACTGACTATAGTTATAGTTACAACTTGAGGTTTGACATGTTAAACCGTAAAACCATTTTTTTGGTTTAACATGTTGAACCGAAGGTTGGTATTTTTGGATGAAGAAAAAAAAACTAAGACAAGGAGGTGAAAACCATTTTTCTCTTAGATGAGCCTTTCCAATGATTACAGCCTATCAAAGTCTAAAAATGGCATATCTTAAATGTCAATATCTAAAAAACAATTGAATTTAGACATATGACATTTTAGACAAAATATACGTGGAATTGTATAGGGAATTAGAAAATAATAATATATAGGGTGTCCCATTTAAAATAACGATGTTGCCACCTGTTTCGGGCAGAAGCGGCAACGCCGCATTGCTAAAAATATTTTAAAACGATAAACCATGGTTGTTAATCTAGGCAACCCAATTTTTGAATAATAATAAGCAAATATACTAAACAATAATAAAATCCGCTCTAAAACAACGATCATCCATGCCGACAAGCAATATTGTGGCCACAAAGTGACGTCATGCGCAACATCGTACGAAATTGGATCGCCAAGTGGTTTTATTTTATTAGTAATAGTATCATGCATTGATACCAAAGGGGTTTTAATAGTAGAAGGTATGACCTGGGTTTTGTTATATTAAGTTATAATCAGGTAAATTACTCTTAAATCGAACTTTGCTGTCAATTTCACATTATCAAAATCCCATATCCGTCAATATATGATTTAAACTGGTCTTCAGTTTAAATATACCTTATAAAATTGGCCCTAAAGATAATAAAACTTTTGCTTTGGAAACCTAGAGAAAGCATAGTTATGGTATCGCCCATAAAAGCGTTCCAGTTTCTTTGAAAAAAGTATTTTTTACCAAAACATAGACAGTAAGTTTTAAATTTGCTCATCATCAAACACCCTTACCTAATCCAGTCTTATCTTTAAACAGCAACGGCGTATTGAACCCGTACTTTTGAAAATAAGCAACATTCAACTCCTCGCCCCTCATTTCTTTTACCATCCCGTGTGCCTCAAAAACCGGATCCTCCAGTTTCTCTTGCAAATTGAAGGTTCTACGGCCGTCGATTTCATCCTCGTCACCCAGTGCCCAGTCGTCGGAGTAAAGCTTTTTTTGTTTACGTTCACGCTGGAAAAGAAAAACGAAGTTAGTCAGCAGTGGAAGCTTAAAACAGGTAACCTTAATTAGTTAATGACCTCGAAAAAAATATGTTTCTTGGATGGAGGTGTTTAATCCATTATCAAAATAGTAGTTTGTACAATAAGAGTGGATATGATCTCTATATCTCACGAGGAAGTTAATTGAGATCGAAATTTTATTTTTAAAGGTTGTAACACTGTGTGCAGCACTGACAGTAATAAATATGAAACTTTGCCGTATAGTTAACTAAAATAGCCTAATTTTCTCGTAACTTAAGTGCAAAGGAAACCGCATATATCCATGTGGGAGTATAAAAATAGTTATTTATATTACAAGGGATGTAAGTAAATATACTTACATCCCGTGAAATATATAACATTTTTTCTCCTCCCCGCAGAATTTATTCTTGGATTTTTATTAATTTAATGCGATACTTTTCGCATGAAATTATGACTTTGACAGGTTTCTATAGCATCATAAGCATTGTTATTTTATTAACAACGTTAAACTGACAGTTTATTATCAAAAATTGAGAGAAATTGAAATTATTGATTTGTATAACAGCCAACTGGATACTGCTGCTGCCAGAAAAATCGAGGAAGAGGTGTGAAGCAACGTATCAATACTTTAAGAAATGGTGCCAAACAAAGACTGCTACTGCAGTTTCAGAAACCGTGCTTTTGGCGTACTTTTACGAAAAATCTGCTGTAATAAAGTCTCCATCAAGCTTATGGTGTGAATATTCCATGCTGAAGTCCACCCTTTTCATAGAGGAAAATAGATATTTCCAAGTATCCTAAACTTCGAGTATTTTTAAAAAGAAAAAATGACGGATATAAACCCAAAAATTTTTTTTTTTTTTTTTTTTTTTTTATGATAAAACACCTGCACTGTAGGAAAAAATCCCTTAAGGCGCTCTGGGAGCGGTGCGAGTGTTTGACAGGGAAGATGTAAATAAATTCCTGTTTGAAACCCCCGATGATATTTATTTAATGCTGAAGGTTGTAATGATAATGGAAATTGCTGGAGCGTGCCGTTCTAGTGAACTCTGTGCAGTGAAAATGGACAATGTTGAATTAAGACATGAAGTCATATTTGTTACTATTCCTGATTCCAAAAATGAAATGGCACGTAAATTTATAGTGATTAAAAGTGACGATGAGATTTGTTATTTCAAAATAGTTCGAAATTACATTTATATAAGATCCCACATGACGAATTTTAATACTCGCTTCTTCATGCGATATCAAAATGGAAAGTGCTTAAACCAGCCTGTCGGGAAAAACTCTATTTCTTTAATTCCAAGTAAAATTGCTAAATTTCTGAACTTTTAGAACTTTAAGGCGTATACTGGACACTCCCTTAGAAGAACGTCGGCCACTTTATTAGCGAATGATGTCTGGGCGGATGGAAATCTGCAACTACTGCGGAAAGTTATGTAGCGGAGAGCGTCAACAATAAAAAAGAGTGTTGCAAATAAAATTTTATACAATATAACGAAGCCAGAAGTCTCCTGCAGTACTTCAAGTGTAACAGAAAACTTGGTTAGAGATGGAGAAATTATGGAGTCAGAACATTTCATACAAATTGAGAAAAAACGAGAAAACATTTATCCAAATTTTGTAAATAATGTTCATAATAATTGTCATATTAATATTCATATAACTTAAGATTAGTCAATTTTTATAAATCATTGTTTTTATATGGCATAAATTATTACCACCCAAGGGTGGGAAAGTTGACTTATGACCCGTCGTCAAGGGCAATCAATACCTTTTTGGTAATTGTTACTTACGTCGTTCAAAACAGTGTCAAAATGCGTTGTTTACAATATAGGGAGGAGAAAAAATCATTTTTGTACTACCTCGGGGTGTGGTAACGATTTTTGACCGAGAAAGTAGAGGGACAGGGGACAAGCCCCGCAATCAAAATTTACATAAATTAAGAGAATAATTGTTAAAAGAACTTTAGGGGAGGTGGTTCCCTTATACCCTTCTTTCCGTAATTTTACCTTTGTACTATCTATTAGCCACACGGAGGGTACTAACCAAGCGAATTTATATACGCACGGTCTTTCCCATATTTTATGCTACAAGAACAGAATTTTCGACACGCGATATTACCAAAGGAATCGCGTCGATCATTTCCACGCGTACAAGTTTCTTTTAATTTGCGTGCGTGTAACATCTGACTTTTTTACTAGAATTACGAAAGAAACGTCTAAGAACCCTTTTTAAATTTTAAAAGTTCCACGCGCCAAATCAAATACGAGCGATTATATACAGTTTTCTCTTTACACATAAAATATTTGCATGCGGGATTCCTTCCAAACACTTAACCGAACGCAAGAATGTGTTACTACCACCAGTATAAATTGAATGAAATAAGTAAAAATGTTAAGAAGAAATCAACTGTAAAGACATCCGTCACAATTACAGGACAGTGGCGGCTCGTCAGGTGAAATAGGTAAAGGGGCTCTTCGCCGAAAAAAAATAAAACCAGGAGGAAAGTTTTTCGACAATATTAAATATTAATGTACCAATACAGCTACCATTTTAGCCCTTAAAAAATAATTATGTTCGAATTAATAATATTAATTTAATCCGAATGTAGCTATGCATAATAGGGCCACGGTTAACTCCGATGGACAATAATTATAAACACTCGTGCAATATGGCGCGCCCCAGCGACCGTGTCCGTTAGCTCAAAGCAAGTGAAGCCCCAACGCCCAACATGGCTTTGATACTCACCGTCGCTATAGTTACGTGACGTCAGTCACGCAAACAGCCTGTAACAATTTGCATTGCAATTTAAAAATAGATCAGTCGTATGCACCATTGTTTTAGCATTGGTTCGAGTATTTATTTTGAGGCTTTGCGAAACTTACGGTTATAGATATAGTTTTTATGTGATTTACTGTGTGATTAAAAAGTTTTGTTTTTCAGTTAATTCAGTAGTGTACGTAGTTGTGTGTTTTGAAAATGAACCCAAATAATGACATAGTTTGTAATTTGTTGGAAACTCCATTCAGTCGTTGGACAGATGAGGATAAGAGAGACGTTTTGTTACACGGGTTTTTAGTCAATGTTTATTTAAGTACCCGCACTATACCCAGCTCTTCACCATTTTTTAAGGCCGCGAGCCGCCACGGTTATAGGAGTCCCTCTAGGCAGCGCTAATTCGCAACAGTTTATCAAACCGAAAACAATAAGTACAAAAGAAGAGTTTCATTTCGTCAGATCCATACCTAGACGCGTTCAGTTGAGCTAGGATCCGATGAAAGAAAGGAGTAACTCAAAACTGCTAGTAAGTAATTTAAAATGTTTAAAGTCGATCCGAACTGATACGCCTGAAAACTTCAGGTCTCCATAAAGTGAACTGTATCGTAGACAACGGCCGTTTGCGTCCTAGCTAGCCACATCATTCAGTTGTAGATGTTGTAAAATGTAACTCCTCGCTAGCCACGAGTTTTCATTGTTCTCCTGAAGAGCATTCAGGATACCATAAAAAAAAGTTATTTTTTTGCAATTTTCTAGAAAATTTCCACATTCTAACTTTGAACGTTTTTTATGAATACAGATAGATGTACCTTAATTTGTGGAATTTTATTTTTGATGCACACCACAGTGTAGTCAGTAAGTTTAGTGCTTAATTCCGCTTTTACAAAAAACACTAAAAATGTTTTTATATTATTCATAAAATGGTTTTACAGACTCCTTAAGAAAGTTATGGATTTTTTATATTTCACTTAGTTCGATTTTTTCCTCTCGACTCTTCTTTTGAAGTAAAAATGGCAAACTTTCTCTAGGTGAAGTCAATGGTTATGGTATAAGTATTCACATTTGTTTTAAACTGGACGTGTTGTTTTTTAATATTTTATTAATCCTTTACTTTTTTTTCGCTTTATTTATTTTTTTGTTAGTTAATAAAAATAATAGTGATGTATAGGTTATTTATACAGAGTGCTACAAACTCGTGTGCGTACAAGGGGATCTCGAAACCGGTAAGAGATACGAAGATTGTTAAATTAAGGCAAAGTTGCGTATTTTTGGGCTTAATTATTTGGTGAAAGGAAATTGTAAGTATTCCGAATATCATCGGAGATATCCGAAAAAACACCGAAATTATTAATTTCGTTTTTAATGAAACGCCGAATTTAAAAACTAATAACGCCATCTTGCAGAACATAAAAGACGGCTATAAAAAAGTGTTTTTCATTTATTTAAGTCAAAAATAAAAGCGCAAAAAATAAAAAACCAAAAATGGAAATTTCGGTTTTTTCGGTTATCTCCGAAAGCTTTTGGAATAATTAAAAATTTTTTTTACCAAATTATTAAGCCCTAAAATACACAACTTTGCCTCAATTTAACCATCTTCGTATCTCTTACCGTTTTCGAGATCCTCTTGTACGCACACGAATTTGTAGCACCCTGTATACTACATTTTATGCATTATATCTTGTAGTAATTGTCTAGAAATAAATGGAAAACTGGAGATTTTTGAAATAAGAGAGTGCATCGCACTTAGCTTGAGTCCGGTCAGAAAATAAAAATAGTTCGGTGGGAATACATATATTTTGATATTATACCTTCAATTTTCCCACTATTTCGTGCACTCTTTAGGAAAAAATTGTGTATACGTAGACTCTGGGATAAAGGTTTTTATTTAAATTGAAAAAGAATATATATTATCTCACAGATTTGCATGTTTTTTAAGTATATTTTTAACCTCCCTTCTGTTAAGTGTCAGAAAACGAATTTACCAAATTTACAACATGTAAATTTGGTTTCTTTGTAATTGACCACTGTGATTGGTGGTCAGTTTCATATCCCAACTAGGATGGATATGAAATCATATCCATTCAGTTAACCGCAACAACACACGTTTCCAATCACTTTAGTGTAAAGGAAACAGCTAATTTCCATGTGGGAGTAGAACAAATATACCTATAATCAAATTTCATCAAAATAATATTCATGCCCTTAAAAACATTATTAAAGTAAGTACGCTTCATTAGGTTTAAATATATATTATAAAAAATGCACACAAGCTGAGAGTGATACTTTTATAAATGTCAAAATAGAAATAAGCAATAAGAAATCAATCTATCAAGTCGAGCGCGCATTACAACACAATTTGCAAGTGTATCGATTTAAAATTCAAAGGATCCGCTATATTCCACAGTTTACATTATTCCTTCGGGAATGTGAAAATATCAACAAGTTGGCCGTGTTCAGCTGCAACTCCGCTGCTGGCGCATCCTTCCTATTAGGGCCTTTGAGGTAAGTAATGAAATTTATAGGATTCTGGGACAGGCGTAAGTATAAGTAAGCATACAATCTGAAAACGGGTGGTGAAAATTCCGTAAATACCATGGATGGAAAAGCGTTTTTACTTTTCCTGTCTAAACCTGATGCTGACCGGGATGGGACCCAAATATACAGGGGGTGCTACATATTTGTTAGAGTACATGAGGATCTATAAAATAGCCTAGGAGGTGACCGCTTTAAACCATGAATATCTGTTTTTTATTTAAATCATCTTAAAGTATTAACTGTATTAGAAAAGAATATCTTGGTTTACTGGTGGAAGTGTCTGGCAGCCTACTGGGATCGTTAGAAAAGCGATTCAATTCCCCTTTCCAGTTACGATTTTAAGGGTGGAAGCCACCCCGTCGTAAGGATTCAAGCAGAGTGGTGGTGGTGAACTAACGTTTATGTGTCCGAGCATATTTTGATTTATTCACAACCCAATTTGACGTGTTAGTTTTCTGAAGAGTATCCTTAGTGGCCTTCTTTTGAAAGAATAATAACGCTGAGCGATAAGCAAAATAGCTGTAAAATTCATTTAAAAAAATTTAACACGGGTTTTGTGCATTAACATTGACTGTTAACGTTCGCGATGGTAAATTTTTTCAAAATAATCACATGCTATGTCTACTCTAACGGCAACGCTCTAAACGCGAGAAGAGAAGTGGTAATACCAGCGTCAAAAATTCCAAGATAAAAAACAATAATAATAAAAATTTTGTATTTAATTTTTTTCTACAAATCTTATAATTTTGTCTGTTTTGCCTGATTTTATGTACTCATCATTTAGGAAGATTTACTAGCTATTTTTCTATTTCTGTTATGTATAATAAAAGTTTAAGGAACGATTGCAGTTGGGGCCTCGTTGAAAATATCAGAACATAGTAGAAAAATTGGGTTGGAAAATTATTGCAGAAAACCAACAAAGGAAACTACAAACTTTCATTTTGATAAAGCATTGAGTACGCTTCAAATCTTGTAGGAATTGTGTAGATTTGAGTGAAAAACTGGATATTTCTGGAATAACGTAAATAACGTTCGTTCTTTTGTTCGGTAAAAATATATTTTAAGTCTCATATCTTCAATTTTGGTACCATTTCGTGCACGTTTTAGGAAAATCTGATAAAAATTGCTTATGATCTGGGAAAAATATTTTGATTCAAATAAAAAATAACAAATCTAATTCGACATATTTGCATAACTGTCGACAGGTTCTCCCTCGATCGGCTGTTTTGAGATTCGATTCGCCGGGTGGTGTATGTGTATCAGACAAAAGGGAATATTTTTACGACCAAGAAGCTTTATATATGCGTATGCGAGTGATAAAGAGTTCCTCACTCCCTCCCCCTTATCTGTCTCTAAGATTATAAAACAGTTATCGCACCTTTATCGATCATGAACGAATTAGTCTAGAAAACTGCAAGCAGGTTTTTCTGAACCGAAATGCCGACCTTTGACAGTGACAATTTTTTTTTGTTAATATCGCTAATATGTATACACCGGGTGTTGTATATTAAATAGAACTATATATAAATAGTTATTTGATAAAAAAAAATATATTAAAAACCACAATACACCTACAACCGTGTCTTACTATTATGTAACGAGTTTGGCTTTAGTTGTTTGCACCGGGTGTACGACTAAAAAGGGATGCCGCCGGCTGTATCTTGGGAATCGTTTAGAGTACAGCTTGCGGAAAACAAATTTGTTACAAAAGTGACAAAGGGAAATCGCTTGAAATTATTTTCAAGTGTTTAGGTTGACCGTTAAGGGGCGTAACTACGGTGCCAATCAAAAAACGGGATTTTCTTTAAAAATCTCTTAGTAAAAGTATATCATATAGTATAGTATACATTACTGCAATATATAAAGAATTCGGAATAATTTTTGTTTTTAAGTGTTTGCTTTAACTATTCAAATAAGAGGAGAACGAGGGGCGAAAGTAGTAGAAAATAATTATTATAATTTTAACTTGAATAGGCTATAAGAATTTTAGTCAAGACCAGTATGCTGGGGGAAACAAAAATATTATTTCTGCATTTATAAGACCAAAATGTCAAATGATATTAAATAATAATTACGAAGATTGAAATAAATTAATTGTTTTCCACGCATACTTGACTTAACTTCTTATGGCTTATACGGGTCTAGAAATTACGTTTATATTTTCATTAATTTCCACAATTACCTAAAAAATAATTATTTACCGTTAGAAAGGAAATTAAATGAAGTATTTTATTATAATAAAATAAAGATGGGATGCTATTTGAAAAATTCGAGAGATTCCGTTTTACAGGTTGTAAATACAGGGTGATTCACGTTGAGTGGCCTATTAGAAGATCTCGGAAACGAGTAAACTTATCTTTCTAAAAATTTGATAGCAAGCATAAGTGGTTTTGAGCTTTTAAAACATTCTCTTTTGAGGTTTTTGTTACTTCCGGTTATACCGGAAGTTAATGCCAGCTTTGCTATTTCAAATGGAGCACCCTGTATATTTTAGCATTTTTGATTACCTTATTAAAATTTAAATAACTTTTGTTAATATTAATCTATTCCTATCTCTAACCGTTTTTGAGATATGAATTATAAAATGATTTTTCTGTGTAAAAACGCTCCGAGAAGAAAGTTTAGTAACTCTGAAACTAATAAAGGTAAACATTTAAAATTTTGTAAGCTTTTAAGTAATACATAGATCTTTAGTTTAAATTACTTAGGTTTCATGTTTTTTATACAGGGTGTTCTTGAAATTGTGCCAATGTTTCCATTTAAATAAATGGGCATAAGCCAATTTGTGCAAATGGAACACCCTTTCTTTAGCTTACTAACGTGTAGAGAATTAAATTTCCTATCTAAATGCCTTATATGTTACAATCGACATTTTTAGTCGTTTTGGAATTATGAGCAATTTAAATAAAAAATCTTAAAATTTCTGTTTGTGTTAATGCAACATTATTTTTGAAAAGAAGACTTCGACTGGGATTTTCGTTTGACTTTGAAAATTAGAAATAGCTAAGCAACGAACATAGGCGCTTAATAGCAAATGGTAACAAAGCTCAAAGTCAAACGAAAATCGCAGTCGAAGCTTTCTTTTTAAAAATAATGTCGCATTAACACAAACAGAAATTTTAAGATTTTTTATTTAAATTGCTCATAATTACAAAACGACTAAAAATGTGTATTGTAACATATAAGGCATTTAGATAGGAAATTTAATTCTCTACACGTTAGTAAGCTAAAAAATAGAGTGTTCCATTTGCAAAAATTGACTTATGCGCATTTATTTAAGTGGAAACATTGGCACAATTTTAAGAACTCCCTGTATAAAAAACGTAAAACCTAAGTAATTTCAACTAAAGATCTATGTATTACTTGAAAGCTTCGAAAATTTTAAATGTTTACCTTACTTATTAGTTTCAGAGTTACTAAACTTTCTTCTCGGAGCGTTTTTACACAAAAAAATCCTTTTATAATTCATATCTCAAAAACGGTTAGAGATAGGAATATATTAATATTAACAAAAGTTATTTATATTTTAATAACGTAATCAAAAATGCTCAAATATACAGGGTGTTCCATTTGAAATAGCAAAGTTGGCAATAACTTCCGGTATAACCGGAAGTAACAAAAACCTTAAAAGATAATGTTTTGAAAGCTCAAAGCCAATTATGCCTGCTAATAAAATTTTTAGAAAGATAAGTTTACTCATTTCCGAGATCTTCTAATAGGCCACTTAACGTGAATCACCCTGTATAGTAGTCCGAACGGGACAGATTTATCTCAAGCAAGTCAATTTTATATTATAAAGCCGGTTGAAATGAACCATTTCAACGTTTTCATGGCCTACTCTTTACCACTTACCTTGTTTTATCAAAGTTATGGACATTTTAGAAAACAAAGGAAAATTGATCTAGGCGGCCATTTTCAAAACAAATGTTTAAGTGTGATATGTCATTGAAAAGAGAGTCTTTCATAGAATTCAAGCATTGAATAAAAATGGGGGGGTTTCCATTTAAAATTTAAAAGATTACTTCGGAGGTGGATTTAAAAGTTTGAATTGGCCGAAAAATGGTAAATTACACAGTTATTAACTTTTATACTTTACTTTTAAAATTAAAGAAAAAATTGGGGGGTTAGTTCTTTCTTGTCTCACGCGGTATAAAAATAAATGCCATAAATATATTGTTTGTTTTCTAATATAAATATATCTACGGCAGAGTTTTATTGGCAACTTGTTGCCGCGCATCTAAAAATCGATGGAAAACAAACATTTCACCGTTTTCCAGCATCGCGCCGTGAAAAGTCATCAACATTATTCGAGAAAAGTTTCCAAATGAAACGTAATCGCCGAAAGGATGCGTAAAAACAAGAAAACGAGAATCTTTTAAAGTTTCACTTAATAAAACTTTAATCAGTTAACATTGATCCAAAGGATATCAACAGGGTTAAACGGATTGATACAACAAATTAGATTGGGTCTTTTATACAGAGTGCGCACAGTTTCTGTACGATTATTCGTTGTTCTATGGAAGCCAAGTAACGATGTATCAAGCAATAGTTCGTGGTAGCTGGGGCTGGTCAGATGAGACAGTAAACGTAGCATGCGCGGCTTGTCCATAAGGTCATTTTGTCAATGACCCACTTATAAAGTTGACCCACCTAATTAATTTATTTTTTAAACCAAAAAAAAATTATTATCCTTCAAAAAACGTAAATATTTCAAAAAGTGTCATGCGAAACTCCCTAATACAAATGGAAACCGAAGCACTCCGCTCGGCCGGGCCGTATTTCAGTATAGCTCACGGATGTTCTTATGGGTTGAATTAGAATATTACATAAATGAATTGGAAACTAAGAGCGAAACAGACATACGCGCTTTCGGAAGTTAACAAGAAACGGGAAAGAGACAAATCCGTCGTCCACTTTGACACACTTCGCGTTCAATCGGCATCAGTAGTTCAATCACGATCAATGATTATGAAAACACTGTCGAACAGCTCCGGGAATAATTCCATTTCAATCAAAACTTTGTGTTAGGCAAAGAAAAACTTATTACAAAATATGCGGATTATGTTTGCAACATCCTTTTATTTCATTAGGAATGCCGAATCGCCCGTAGTATGTCCTTAACCCTTATTTAGTTCGTTTATGTGTGTTTTTGACGTGTACTTACATATGTGTGTTGTTACTTATATTAAAGAACAATTACTTTAACTGTTCAAGAAATATTATAGTTTAAAACAAGCGGTGCATTAACATTTGAAAACCCGTTTATTAGAAGTATTTAAAATTTTAATGGCCTAGTGATAGAACATTTTTCCAAACAAAAGGATAGAAAGATCGATTTGATACACACACAAAGCTGTTTGATATAATATAAAAAAAAGTAACAAAAAAAAATGTTTATTAATAGGTAAATAATTATTCCTTGGCTAAACTATGCACAAAGCTGCATTTTGCTTTTTAGGTTACTGCCATCAAAATTTGCCCTACCTGTAAAAAACTGCCTCTTGATACTTAGGCCTAAAAGGCCTATTGTATCCCCTATCGCCTGGGTAACATCAGCCAAACGGGACCTACAGCTTAGCATGGGATCCGAACCGCTTGTATGCACTAGTTTATCCTTTTTACTTTCCCAGAGGTCCACCAGCAGCGGCGGCGCCAGGTGGAGGGAGGCCCACCCAAAATTGAGGGAAGGGAGATTTGGCTGTAATTTTTTTTTAGAAGTCGGTTGAGACAAGAGGAGAACTTTATCGTTTGATCTGTACACGGCCTATGCCGTTAGGGAGCGCAGGGGAGGCGGCGACCTTTTTTTTAGAAGTCCTTTTTGATTTGGGAAGTGACCCTCCAAAAATTATCGGGTCCACCCATCCCAAAAATCCTGGCGGGCCACTGATCAGGTCTCTCTCGGTCTAAATATTAGGAACACCTAGTAGCATACTCCATTCTCTTTTCTACTCCCACATGGATTTTTTCGGTTGTGTGTGTGTGTGTTTGTTTTATGGCTCTGGTTGAAACCAAATGGCCAGCTTCTCTCTTTATTTTCCAATTTTTCAAAATATGGCATTTTACAAGAAATAACTTACCTAATTTGTATTTTATTACTTTTTTTTTTATATTCCTTTTATTAATTTTTTTTTTCATTTTTTTTTTCTCTTTTCATTCTTTTTTCTCTTATTTTTCTTTTCTTTGTTTCCCTCTTTTTTTCCTTTTTTTTTTTTTAATTTTATTTTTTTTTTTTAATTTTTAATTTTTTTTTTTTTTTGTTTTTTTTTTTTATCACCTATACTTAAATACTAAAGAGTTTATTACAATATTGCTTCTCCTAAAATTTTATTTGGGTTTCAATTACAAATTGGTATAACATTCTATAGACATTTACATTGTTTAGCGAAAGTATATAGTTCAGATTGAATGGAAGATCTACTAAAGTTAATATATTTCTAAAGAATTTATCTCTATAATTTATAAATCTTGTACACTCTAAAATATAATGCTCTAGATCTCCCGTTTTACCACATTCACAATTGTCGTCATTGGTTAAACCAATTCGCTTCATGTGTTTAGGATATAAGGCATGAAAACTTCTCATGCGTGAAATTGTCCTAACAAATTTTTTATTTGATTCCCTATAGAACCATGTTCTCCTACCTAAATTAGGAAAATTATTTTTATAGGCAAGCCCTTTTTCTGAATTTGAATATTGCACCTGCCATCTATGTGTCATTCTTAGTTTCGCTTGACTAACTATATCTGTGTAAGGTATTTTAAAGTCTGTAGCTGAACCACGGCTCGTAGCTTCTTTAGCTGCTTTGTCGACTAATTCATTTTCGGTAATGCCTATATGTGCTTTGACCCAGACAAAATTTATGGATTTTTTCGGTTAACTCAACGGATATCATTACATATCCATCCTAGTTAGGACATGAAACTGACCAATGACAGTGGTCAATTACAAAGAAACTAAATTTACACGTTGGAAATTTTACGAGTCGTTTTCTGATATTTAACAAAAGTGAGGTTATGAATATACTTCAAAAAGATGCAAATATGTCAGATCAAATTTGTAATTTTTGATAAAAATATTTATCTCAGAGTCTATGCATACACCAATTATTCCCAAAGAGTGCACGAAATGGTGCGAAAATTGGATAAATAAAACCAAAATACATTTTAACCGACCTATTCCTAAGTTTTTTCTGATCGTACTAAAGACTTGTGCACAAATGCCTTTTCTCTTTTCAAAAATATCCAGTTTTCCACTTATTTCTAGACAATTACTACAAGATTTACTGCATAAAATGTATATACAAATTAAACGTTTGCACTTACCTACTTGCGATGACGGGGCTCTAACCCCAATCGACCTTAACACTTTTATTATACGCAACAGATATAAAAAAAATAACGGATAAATCTTCCTTAAATGCTGGAAAATTAAGATAAGTTCATAAAACTAGATAAAACAGACAAAATCAAAAGATTTTTAGAAAAAAAAATTCAATTTTTTAAGGTTATTAT
This sequence comes from Polydrusus cervinus, assembly GCA_935413205.1. NCBI lineage: Eukaryota > Metazoa > Arthropoda > Insecta > Coleoptera > Curculionidae > Polydrusus > Polydrusus cervinus. The sequence continues at coordinate 15,628,232 of OW284517.1, forward strand.
TTTATTCTGGATTACCAATGGTTTTAAGATTTAATTTTTTTTTCATTTCGTTTTATACAGAAAAAAAAGTTTGTTCGGGTTTGTTACGCAAGCATGCCAGTTTTTAAATAAATATGTCGCTCTTTATTATGTTATTCTGCAAAAGACCGAATGTGAGAAAGATAGATATATTATTTAAAGCAGTGGCGGCTCGTCACAAAAAAAATAAAATCAGGAGAAAATTTTCTCGACAATATTAAATATCAATGTACCAATACAGCTAATTTTAGCCCTAAAAAAATAATGATGTTCGAATTAATAATATTAATTTAATCCGAATGTAACTATGCATAATAGGGCCACGGTTAACTCCGATGGACAATAATTATACCCGCGCACTTTGGCGCGCGCCAGCGAGCGTTAGCTCAAAGCAAGCGAAGACCCAACACCCAACATGGCTTTGATATTCACCGTAGCTATGGTTACGTGACGTCAGTCACGCAAACAGCATGTAACAATTTGCATATGGTGATGAAGCGCAATTTAAAAATAGATCAGTCGTATGCATCATTGTTTTAGCATTGGTTAGCCTAACCTTAAGGTATTTATTTTGAGGCTTCGTGAAACTTACGGTTATAGATATCGTTTTTACGTGATTTACTGTGTGATTAAAAAGTTTTGTTTCTATTTTTCAGTTAATTTAGTAGTGTACGTACCTACTTAGTTTAATTTTTATTGTGTGTTAGTACGTAATAAAAATATAAATTAGTCAATAATGTTTGTTTAAGTATCCACACTAGACCTAGCTCTTCACTATTTTTAAGACCGCGAGCCGCCACTGATTTAAAGTCATTTTATGTAAATATAAGAAATAGCCCAAATCGACAAATATGTTACAGTGTAATTTGGTCCATGGATTTGCAAACGAAATGAATTTTTGTAAAATTGTTTTTCACAAGTTCAGAGCCAACTAAAAAGACAAGATTTAGCCGGATTTGAATATTTTTTAAAATTTTTGGTATGAAGTTCGAAAGTTGAGTCGTAGAAAAAATATACTGTACAACTCGAGTGGATTGACCATATAACGCTCAGAAGTTTGAGCACTCCGCCTATGGCGCGGCCGCGTTCATCTAGGCCAGACACGTTGATATTCGAATCGATCGACGTTCATTTGATTTTAGGAGCCACCCTCCCAGATTTTAATATCATGTTTACTTATTCCTTTCTCAAGTCTTGTAAAGAAATCTACAGTTTGTTTGATTCTCAGTGGCGGCTCGTGGATTCTGAGTATGGGAGGGCGGAGATCTAGGTACCTACGCAAAATTGAGTGCCTGCGGATATTTTTCTAATTTTTGAGGGAATGTCTAAAATGCACAACTTACAAATTCATATCGAAGACATTAGCTAGGAAAAATGGCCACGATATTTTTTTTAAGAGCATTCCGAACAATATTTCTAAAATTCTTCTCCAAAGTTACCACCTTCTCGCGAAATTATATTTATGTATACCCTTAATGACGTGCTAATATTTTAGGGTGTGATTCCTCAAGTCATTTTATGAAGAAATGTTCATATAAACATATGTCCTAGACGGCTTAAATTTTTTGCTACAGGGTGTTGAATTATTTTTTTTAATGCGTTTTTTGTAATATCTCCGAAAGTACTTTAGATAATATTTTCAATTTTGGCATGTGCTAATAGGACATAAAACCACATTTTTTAGTAATAAAAGTTATTTTTTTGTCCCACCAGTAGCGTCCCTGCAAACATTTCCTCTGATATTTTTTAGAAAAAAAGTGGTACGCCACTGACATTATTCCATGTGGATATAATTTCTGATTAGCCTGGTCAATTCTGCATAAAATGGTCTCTCGCGTTTTTCTCCTCAGGCACATCGTTCTTAATTAAAATAATTAAATTAGCTCTACTATTTATTATTATTAACATTGATAATACAAAATTTTGTTTTATGAAAATTGTTGGAAATGACCACCTTCATTTAATAGGCATGCTTCCGCCCGTCTAATTTAATTTAATTATTTTAGTTAAGAACGGTGTGCCTGAGGAAAACAACCCAAGAGACCATTTTTATGCAGAATTGACCAGGCTAATCAGATATAATATCCACATGGAAAAATGTCAGTAGCGTACCACTTTTTTTCTAAAAAATATCAGGGAAAATGTTTGCAGGGACGCCAATGTTGGAAAAAAATAACTAAAACATATGGTTTTATACCCTATTAACACATGCCAAAATTGAAAATATTATCTAAAGTACTTTCGGAGATATTACAAAAAACGCATTTAAAAAAATAATTCAACACCCTGTAGCAAAAAATTTAAGCCATTTAGGACATATGTTTATATGAACTTTTCTTCATAAAATGACTTTAGGAATAACACCCTAAAATATTAGCACATCATTAAGGAACAACCTGTATACAGGGTGACACAAGAAAGTAATTTTAAAGTAAAGATTTAAAAATTTGAGGAGTTAATTAGTCTGTAACTTGCCATTTTTCGGTCAGTTCAAACCCACTTCCGGTTTAATCGGAAGTGAAGTGTAAACTTTTAAATAGAAATTAAATTCTCTTTTCAATGCCATCACACTTTATAATTTGTTTTAAAAATTTCCATAACTTTAATAAAACAAGGTAAGTGGTGAAGAGTAGGCCATATAGGCCAAAATAGTTCATTTCAATCTGCTTTAAAATATAAAATTGACTTCCTTGAAAAAATGTATCTGTTACGGCTATTTTATTTACAATCTGTTTTTTAAAAAACGGAAACGGAGTTTCTCGCGACGTATTTTTTTATGTTTGAAGGTTGGAGACAATGACGTTTCTTGAACGGCAGTAGAGTTTTGGACTTGCATTGTCTTTATTTGTTTTGGTACAAGTCATTTTCGAAAATCCTTTTTTGGCTATTTTCAAAAGTAAGAATGTTTTATAATAAATATATTATATTTTTTTGACAATATTCCATTTTTAACGCAAAAAATACCTTGACTTATTTATATCCTCAATTTGTTTACTATTACTACAAAATAAATAAAATCTGTTTACTTACCACATCGTGAATTTAATAATTTATCGCTTGAAGCATTAAATAAATTGATAAAATTAGCAGGTTCTGCCTTTATTTTTGTTTTCATTCTATTTTCGGTAAGTTAGCACATTAAAATAAGACTGCGATCGTTGATAATTCATAAAATCGAGTATTCTCACAGGGCCGGCTTTAAACTTTATATAAAATGTTCTCACAAAATTTCCAAAATTTATTTTTAGTGAAGAAAAATTCTAAATATTTATAGCCAGCAAAATAAAATAACGTGGAAAAATAATTATAGAATGGCAAATACAGAGTGTTATGGATTTGACGCACTACATTTAAATGCGAAATACTCCTTACTTTTTTTCCCAACCGTCTAAAAAGTTGGGTTAATACTTTCAAAACTGACTTGAGCGGACGGCAATGGGCGCCTTAACCAAACCGGATTTGAATAACGACTGACGTATTGCCAGCCGTTTAACGATTTAAGTCTGATAATAATGGCGTCCGTGTTCTGTTGTTTGTTCAATTAGGTTTACGTGATTTAAATGTTTGTGGATAATTTTTATTTTTCAATATCGAGTTGCTTTAAAATATGTTATTTAGTCTTTTGCCACAGTTTTATTTTGGTGTTTATTTGTTGGTATGTAAAAAATAGCGGCGGCAAAAGTTTAAATCGTCGATTGGATTTATAAAAATTCTTTTTATTATGGTTATTGATTTTTTGAGAAATAATTTTTCTTAACTTAAAACAGGTAATGACGGGTCACTGACCTTCATTTCAGGCAATTTTCTCGTTTAATATATAGTGATGTGACATTAAAAAATATGTTTCCCTTGAGTGTTTTCATATTAGGATTTACGGATTTAAATAAGTAAAGCGTCAATTTCATAACATCCTGTATAGTATACCAAACACCAGTTATTAGTCAGTTTTTGTCAACCAATAAAATCAGGATATTCGAATTTTCAAACACTAATAACTTGGCATTCGCCGACTTCTCAAACCTGAATTTCGGTTCGCTAGAAAGAATGGTATTTGCCGTTAAAAATTGTTTTCCCTTTCCTTTTCCGCTTCTCTGCTTATGACATGTTTGACCTGACGATTAAAAACTACGAGTGTGTAGTGAAACGAAGGCCGCAATCGAAGCCTGCCGTTATCGGTGAACAAAACTGAACGTGTAGCGTGACTATCGATAATTGCCGGCCGGTGGACGAATAGTTCATGGACTGACGTCCGCCGACTGGCCAAGTCTTTATATTATACAGGGTGATTCCTAAGTTGATACTTCTTTTTTAGCTGCGTATAGAAGGCATTAAAATAAACAACATTTTCAAATACCTACCCTTTTTTCAAAAAACTTTAAAATAGGCGAGATACAGAAGTAAAAAATCTAAGTGCGGGCCTGGTCATCAAAACGTAGCCTGCTATACTTTATGTTGTTTTTCTTATATGTTCGTCATTCAATTTACGGGTGGCGTTGAGCAATCCGCTGTAGTGTGTTTTTCTGAAGCAAGTAATTTTAAATTGGTGAAAATAGTAAAATTTGAAAACAATGAACTAATAGATAGATATGGTGCTAAATTACTGTGAGTGTCGTAAAAGTGCGGATGTTTCTTCGAGATTATATACAGAACGCTTTCCCTTGCGGGCTCATCCTACACCCAGAAGTTTTCTTAATGTTATTCAACGGGCAAGTTAGGCAGAACCGTATTTGATTCGTAGGGTAATAAGTAGTTTATTTTTGAGTTTTTTGAAAAAAGGTATTTGAAAATGTTTATTTTAATGCCTTCATACACAGCTAAAAAAAAGTATCAACTTAGGAATCACCCTGTAATTATAAAAATACCTCCTTTCCAGTGGTGAAAACAAAAGTTCAAAATCTTGCCTTGTTTTTTTGTAATTCGTTTAAAAAAACCGCAATTTAACGTGGAAAATTTTAGCGCGTTCAGATCCATTAAAGTAGAGTTTCATGCGGTCACCTCCCGGACTAACAGGAAAAGCAGTAATATTGATAATGAAGGAATAATGAACCAGTACAGGGTGAGTCAACGATAGAGTAAAGTTAATTTTCTCCTTTATTCTTTCCTATTCTCGAATAAAGGAGATAGAGAAGAAAAACTAAGATAGGGAGGTGAAACCCATTTTTCTCTAAGCGGACCCGTTCCAAATGTTACAGCCTGTCAAAGTCTGAAAATGCCATATTTTGAACGTCAATATCTCTGCAACTATTAAATTTAGACATGGCATTTACAAAATAAGTGTAGAATTTTATGGGGAATCAGAAAATATTACAATATAATACTATAATACAATAAAAAATATATTCGCCACATTTTTTGGGCATCCCGTATACTCCAGCATCATTTTAAATTGTGCACCTCAATGCTCTCTACAACTTTTGTATCTCGATTTTTTATCTAACTCTTAAGATAAAGGCGAAAATTAGCTTTACTCTATCGTTGACTCACCCTGTATAAATAGAGGAACTGGTCTGAATATGGGCCAGGCGTTTAATATGGGCCCCCTGTCCATATACAAACCAAGTAACCCTATCTGCCAGGTGATCCATAAATTTACACTTACACATTGTCAATACTTAGTTTACAGACTCCCGGCGTGATCCCACGTGTTTTTATTAAAGGATTGTGATTGATGTGATTCGCTGGTTCCCATAATTCCCGTAATTTTCATATTTTTTAAAGTTATTTTGAGTTTGCTTATGTGACAGTGATAGAGGGAAAGCTTAACATTGCATTTCAGCTTTCAATATTATTCTAAAAATTACAGGTTTTTTTCTCACCAATAATTTTATGGTGTCTTGTACTTAGTGGAATATAGGCCCCTTAAGTGTGTTGAATATGGGCCGGGCCCATATTCAGACAAAAATATATATGAACTTTTTTGCAGAAAATCCAGATCTTCACCAGGCACAGCTCGAAATTTTTTGCGAAAACAAGTGCCAATGCTTATTTTATTATTAACCAAAACTGGAAGAACTCTGAGTCCAATGTGTCATTTATGGGAACATAAACAGTGTTCCAGTGGCGCATCCAGAGTTTCATCCGAAGGGGGGGGGGGGGGGGGGCTAGTTTTGTAACACCTTTTGTTAATTTTATTTTTTTTTGCTGAAAGAATTGTTTTTTGTTTTAATTCACGTTTTTATACCCGTTTTTAAAGGGGCCCATATTTCATACCCTCTGGGCAAATTTCAGGAATGTGCACTATTTTTTAATTTTTTTTTTCATAGATACATTATACGTTTTTAAGAAAAATTAATGTTGGGGTTTAATTACTAGGTCGTTATAACGTACATAAACCATTTTACATATCATCAGAAAGAAAAAATAAGAAACTTATTCCAAAAAAATAAAATGGGGGCCCATATTAGGACCAGTTCCTCTAATAATGGGAAATTTTGTAAGTAATAATGGCATTACCAAGTGATTATATTATTAATGTCATTAATCACCCTTATTAAAAATGATGCGATTCTAGCAAGTATTTGTCATGATGGGTTTCCAAAAGATCATATTAATTATTACAAAATTGATAGTATTTTGACAAGAAAATTTTTTAAATTAAAATTTTTGAAAACAGATATTTTTAAGTATCGCAAGTTTTCGCAAAGGAAATTTTTCACTAGTAATCTCCCTAGTAATATGAATTTTTATAAAATTATTATTTTCGTCATGTTCCTGTAGTAATTGCACAACAGAATGGAAAACTTTAAAAAATATAATTGTGTACTTTGTGCGACGAACTGGATGACCTGAGGAAGTTTCATCGAACTTTGAGACATTTATCCCACTTGCTTCAAGAACTGTACCTATGTTTAATCATCGCAAGAGATGTTATTCAGAAAATTTATTAAAGTGTTACCAGTGGCGGCTCGTCAGGTGAAGTAGTAGTAAAAATAATAAAACGAAGGAAAGTTTTTCGGCAATATTAATGTACCAATGTACCAAAAAAATAAATAAAACCAGGAGGAAAGTTTTTTGACAATATTAGATATTAATGTAATACAGCTACCATTTTAGCCCTTAAAAAATAATTATGTTCAAATTAATAATATTAATTTAATCCGAATGTAGCTGTGCATTTTGGCGCGCCCCAGCCGACCGTGTTCGTTAGCTCAAAGTAAGTAAAGACTCAACGCACAACATGGCTTTGATATTCACCGTTGCTATGGTTACGTGACATCAGTCACGCAAACAGCACGTAACAATTTGCATTATGATGAAGGGCAATTTAAAAATAGGTCAGTCGTACGCACCATTGTGTGTTTTCTAATGAGCCATTTTCACACACAAGCGATATTAGAGATCACATAATTTGGTGTAAAGCAATATTGCGACCATTTATCGCGCGCGATATATGGTGCCGTGTGAAAACGCTCTAACGGTTATAGATATCGTTTTTACGTGATTTACTGTGTGATTAAAAAGTTGTGTTTTAATTTTTCAGTTAATTCTATAGTGTACTTAGTATTGTGTTTTAAAAATGAACCCAATTAATAACATAGTTTGTAATTTGTTGGAAACTTCATTCAGTCGTTGGAGAGATGAGGATAAGATAGGCGTTTTGTTACAAGGGTTTTTAGTCAATGCTTGTTTAAATAACCGCACTATACCTAGCTCTTCACCATTTTTTTAAACCGCGAGCCGCCACTGAGTGTTACTTGAAATTGATGGATCATATACTCATATTTCAAAAGCTAAATTTAACAAAATTATGTCTAAGTATTAAATCTATATTATTAAACATAAATATTTAACAACTAGTCCCTGTTATTCACCATAAAAAAGGAGAACTACTAGTAGAGTTTCTACAATATTTAAATATTGTAACACAGGTTGTTTCAAATTTAAATATATTTTTAAGAAATAAAAATCGCCTTCTTATACTTTTTTATTATACCAAGCAAGGAAAAACAGAAAAAGTTATTAATATCATTTTCGCTTTGTAAATAATAAGCAACAATAATTTCAAAGTTATTATTAACGATTATGAGATTCCTTTAGTAACATCAGCTAGAAATCTTGGTATCATTTTTGATTAATATGGTATCATTTTTGATCAATACTTGACATTTGAAACTAAAAAAATATTGTAAAGAAGTAATTTAAAATTTTGTATAATTTTAAATTGTAATACAAAATTAAAGCTTTTAGATTCTATTATTTCAAGTCGTTTAGACTATGATGATGTTATCTATCATAAAAATATAAATTTTAAAGGAAAACAGAGTTACAAATACTACAAAATAATTGCATAAGATTTTCAACAAGCCTTAAAAAATATGACCATTTACTCAAACCTGTAGACAACATAATAAACAACATTTTAAAAAACATTTTCTTAGGGTCGGATTGAAAGTCTGATTAATTACTAATTAAAATCCTACCTGTTCGTGTGACTGGTATCTTACTGTCACCAATGTTTAGTTATTTAATTATAGTATAATTTTTACAAGTCATTTTATTAAATATAATTTATTAATAAAAAATAAATATTTTTATTATTATTAAAGAGACACAATAAAAAAAAAGTATGTCCGAATTTCAGTAGGTTTAAGAATGCAGGGAAGAGTGTAAAATGTATCATCTCCCAACCCACCCCATTCACGCCGGTAACCAGGCCGAATGAGATCAGACATCTCATGGGGTGCGGCGGAAGAAGCTACACACTCCCCAATCGGTAAGCCATGTAATGGCGCATGAAACCGAGGGTTAGCCCTTAGGGGGGGGGGGGGGGGGGCGACTGTCGCATGACTGAGGATAGTGGTTCGGAAACCTCGTTAAGCTGTAGGTCCCCTCGGGAACGGTCCTGGTAGCGAACGAAGAGATAAAAAGCCTAATTCGAAAGAACGGCAAGCAATGACAACTCCCCTCCTCTCAAATTTTTGCAAGGAGGAGAGCGGTTAGAACTTTTTATTTCTTTTTAATGTTCTCTAAATTTGCCAATTCAGGTCTAAATATTAATCTTATAATAATTACTTAACTTTAATAATCTAGCTTCAAAGCAAATTTTTAATTATACCCAAAATTTCAAATTGCACAATTTTTTTTAATTTGCGTCTGTGTTTAGTCCACTACTTCATAAATAAACTATTCAAAAAAAAAAGGTTTACTTTTTATATGTCAAGTGACGATATTATAAAAGACTTGGAATGGATTTTAAATAATTTTTAATTTTGACACGGAAAACTTAAAATGACAGAACATGTCATTGTCTAAACTAAAATGCACCCGAGCGGAGCTCACTTCTCCACATAAGTAAAACTCTATTTACCCGGCATATATCAGAGAGTCCAAAATCAATAAAAGCTCGGAATTTACATCCAGAAAAAGTCAATTTTCTTATCGTTCATGCAACAAAACTGCGTATATTTCAACTAATCAGCCTCAAAACTACCAGCTTCATGCGTTATAATTTTTTTTAAAAAACATACCATGCGAGATATGTATTCCTGACGATCTGCGGAACGCGAAACGTGCTTCCGCCCCTTATGCGCCATTTTGAACTACTGAAGCCGAAGCTCAAACTTGCTGAAACTGAAGGCTTGCCGGAAAGTGCGCGCTTGTACGAATAGAATCGGTGCGCTAAGAGTCGTTTCGATCGCTCGATGTGTATAAGTAAAAATACCTTTGAAAATTTAGTTTAAGTGAATCCAAATAATATTTCTAAATACTTCTCCAAAGTTACCAGCTCCATGCAAAATTACCAAAGAAACCCCCCCCCCCCAAATTTTGTCCGTAATTTTACCAGTAAAAATTTAAAAATGTTAGATGTTAATAAATGTGTAAATTGCCATTTTTTGACCAATTCAAACCTTCGAAACCACTTCCGGTTAAACCGGAAGTCAACTTTAAAATTGTAAATAGAAACCCCTTATTTTTCTTCCATGTTTAAATTCTATATAAAATTTTATCAAAATCACACTTATACTCTTTACCACTCACCTGGTTTTATCAAAGTTACGGACATTTGAAAAAACAAAAGAAAATTGATCTAGGCGGCTATTCTTAAAACAAATGATAAAGTATGATAATATGTCATTGAAAAGATAATTTTTCATAGAATTTCAGCATCGAATAAAAATGGGGGTTTTCATTTAAAATTTAAAAGTTGAATTCACTTCCGGTTAAACCGGAAGTGGGTTTAAATTAGCCGTTCGATTTTCGATAGGCGCCTTCCGTACAACCCCCAGCATCAGCATATATGCCGAATTAGGACTACTACCGCTGAGACTCCGCCGCCAGAAACTACTAGCCAACTATATCTCTAATATCCGAGCCCAACCAGATCATAGAAAGTATCTATAGTAGTAGGCCCACTATCACAAGACCAGTCGCAGTACGAGCGTCTGAATCATTACCTCAATTCGAATGGGATCAAATAGAAGTCCTGCCGTCTAAAACAATGGAAATTCCACCATGGCTAGTTCCTCAAAGTCGTATTCGAGAGGACTTGACAAACTTTCCTAAAAGCAGCACTACTCCTGCTATTTACCGACAATCACTGCTAGAAATCCTACACGAATTCCGAGACGATTTTATACACAGATGGCTCTAAAACGGACACCGGAGTCGGATGCGCCTTTGTTATTGACAACACTGCACACTCTTGAACCCTCCCTCACTGTGCATCGATCTACACTGCAGAGCTCTATGCTATCTGGCAGGCCCTAAGATTCTGTGATATATGATTGTTAAAGACAGTTATATTGTTATTGTATCCGATTCACTAAGTGCTCTTCAATCCATCTCAAACCCATTTTCAGACGATCCACTTGTCAAAAAAATCCTACCTCTAGCAAAGCACCTAATCGAGAGTAGTGAAGCAGTAACGTTCATCTGGGTACCAAGCCAGGTAGGCATCACGGGAAACGAACTGGCTGACACAGAAGCACGTAAAAACCACATCCGAGTTACCGGACGTGAAACTGCTAAGGAGGGACGATATCAAAGCTCACTTAGAGCTAGAAATAACAAGAAGATGGCAAGAAAAATGGAACCACGTCCGCAACAATTAAAAACAATCAAAACCTCTGTCCAAAGATGGAAACCTCCCGTAGACTTAACAAGAGCCAAACGCATAAAAATCCACCGATTAAGACTTACTAGGCCACACAGCCCTAACACACGCATACTTTTTGGAAGGAACTGAACAACCCATGTGCGACCTATGAACGGAACCCCTAACAGTAAGACATATAATATGTACCTGCCCCCAGTACAGAAATACAAGACAGATATATAACCTATCAGAGGACCTGGCCGAAAATCTCAATAACGGACAAAACATTAAAAACACAATAAAATTTCTTGAAGCTACAAACATATTTAATAAAATCTGACTGAAACGAATGTATAACGTACAAAGACAGCAATATGACCTAAAACCAAACATTGAAGAAAATCTGTGATCACTTGTAAGAGACCTTAAGAGCTAATGACCCTTGCAGTCGATGCTCTTCATGGGTGGGTTTTAGTGAGGTACAAATCCCACACTGCTCGACACTCAACAACATGCCAAGCGCCTTTTGAAGGTTTTCTCACCCATCACCCACAAAAATAATAATAATATTGAACGGCAGTAGAGTTTTGGGCTTGCATTGTTTTTATTTGTTTCAGTCGTCTTCAGGTGAATAATAATTTTTATTTCAAATTGATTACAATGTAAGATACAGCAAAACAAAATAAAACACTAAAAACAGAATCTGTTTGAAGATTGGAGACAATGATGTGTCTTGACTGATAGAAGAGTTTTGGACTTGCATTGTCTTTATTTGTTTTATATCACAACGTGAATACTAAATAAGTAAAGTAACTACAGCTCTATTTATACTAGCTAGATGCACTAGAGCATGACCTAGAAGGATGCAGTCATGCGTTTAGTTCGAGTGCGGTATTTTAAGTTTACACCTACTTAGCAAAGGTTTCCAGATAGTTCTTATATCTAATGATGGCTTACTAAAACAATCTGGGTTTTGGTATATGGTAGCAGCTTCCTTGAACTTCCTCTTCCTCCATCTCGGTCATGCTCCAGTGCATCTAGCTAGTATAAACAGAGCTGTAGTTACTTTACTTATTTAGTATTCACCTGAAGACGACTGGAGATACTTACCAGTTGAAACGTTGTGATATAAAACAAATAAAGACAATGCAAGTCCAAAACTCTTTTATCAGTCACTAAAAGCAGAACTTATAGCACTATAACTAGAGTTTTACAAGTTTTCACAAAAATACTATACGGTTTCAAGTATATTAAAGTTTTTTTAAATTTTGCTCTTAAACAGTTTTTGTGTACTAAGTAATTCGTTTCAAATCTTCTCGCAATGCATTAAATAACTTGAAGCACATATAATGTGGAGATTTTTCTGTTAGTGTTAGTCTATGTATGGGATACTTAACATCCAATGATCTTGTACTGCTCACGCTTGGAATCTATATCAAAATAATCTTTATATTTGAAAAACAACAATAAGCATTCAACCACATACATATACGGTGAACACAGTCATAACACCTTACATGCATTTCTACAGCTTTCTAAATAAGCCATTTGTTTTATTACCCTAATTAATATTTTTTGGGCTATAAAGACACTCTGTATCTCTGTTTCGAATGCAGAAGCCTTCATCTTCAGGAGAATAATTTTAAAAAAAGAATTATTAGATATCACCTTAACGGAGCATCAAAATTTCTGCTACGTTAAGGTGGTATCTAATAATTCTTCTTTTTTTTTATTCTCCTGAAGATAAATGCTTCTGCATTCGAAACATGTAGAGAGTTTTTCAATCCTTAAATATTTCTTTAATATAACAGTGGAGAAAGACTTTGTGTTCTTATTTCTTTCCTTCTAAATTTCCACTCCACTTTAAGTATGGACTATTTCTTCAAGTAAAAAATAATATATTAGTTATATCCACATTTATAGTCTATTTCAGAAAAGTGTAGAGTAATAAAATGGGAAATTTCGACCAGTTCGCGGCTCAATTTCGGTGTCGGCCATAGGCGCACGTAAATTTTGCGAATCAAATTATTCATGATAACTGACCAAAGAAAAAAAAGATTGAGATTTGATAAAGAAGCTAAGCTTAGCTATAGCAAATTAACATAAACATCGTTTTATGAAATATGTCGTAGCTGAAAAACATAGTTTAACTGTGCTGCGCACATCGCCATATCATTGCGAACTAAATCCTATAAAACTTATATAGGCGCAAGTGAAAGGATTTGTAGCAAGACTCAACACGATATTCAAAATGATAGACGTTAAACTACTGTTTGATTAAGCCATTAAGGAAGTGACACCAGAGAACTGGCGAAAAGCAGTAAGAAAATGGCATTAAAGAAAAGGAGAAAATGTGGGATCTTGACCACCTGATCGATCGAACCGTCGACCCGTTAATTATGACGTCAAGAGGAGATTACAGTTCCTCAGATGACGAAGAATATTATCATCCTTTATAATTTAATTTCTTAATAATGTATTTTTTTTATAATGTTTAATAAAAAATAAGTGTACCAAATACTGTGTGCATAATGCACGCCTTTGTCACACCATTTTCAGTGTTTGTGAATGGATACCAATAGGCAAAATCCATAAGTTGACCCAAACCTGGGTGGTACTACCTGCACTTCATGAAAATAAAGAATTGCAATAAAATTAATAAAGAAGATTTTCCTTTTCATTTCGCCAGATCCATCTCTAGACGCATTTCGTCATATCATGACTCATCAGTAGAGCTAGGATCCGACGAAAAGAAAATATATCTCGAAGCTACTTAAGGCAGCACTTGGTGGGAATAAAATGAATGGCAAATTATAAAAATGGCTTAAATATTCGTTGGGTCACTCTGTAGTAACTTTGCATACCTAATAGTGATGTAAAAAAACCGTTTTTTTGACCACCTGAAAAAAACGTGAAAAAAAACAATCCACGTTTTTTTTCAGTCAGGATTTTCACAAAATTTGGTACATAACTGTGCCCTAGGCAACACATTATCCCATTTTAAAATGAATTAAACCGAGTTCTCAGACCTTAGTTCCGTCGCTGGCGGCGACACGTGTTGTGTGTTGTTATTGTGACCAATAGAAAATGAGTATTTTGACATGTGACTTCAATATTCATTTTCTATTGGTCACATCACGTATCGCCAGTGACAAAACGAAGCTCTGAGAATTAGGACTTAAAATCATTAACCAGAGGCGGAGAAAATAGAATGTTAATACTTTTTTAAAGAGATTTTTACGATTTTTTTATTCACAGCTGATTGATAATTATGGTGAAAAAAACGCAATTTAGAAAAAAAGCAAAAACGTCGAGTTTTGAAAAAAACATCAACGTTTTTTTTCATTTACATCACTAATAGGAATACCTAATGAGCTTTTATTACTCTACACCCTTCTAAAATAGACCATAGGAATATTGACAAAATGATATTTGAGTAATTTATCTTATCATCAATTGCAATTTCCAGAGCCGCAGTGACAAAATCACTTAGAACTTCTAAGGTTTCACTGTATAACTTAAAACGATCGGAGCTCTCGCAGTTCTTATCACAAACGTCCATATCTCATAAGCGGGGGTGGATTTACGCCGGCGCGGGATTTCTCCTTATCGTAGGGCCCACGAGGGATACGAGAGGCCAGAGTAAAGGGGTGGGTTTTCCATTACATTTTCCAATAGTCTTCTATACCACGATCTCAGCGTGTATTATTTGAAAATATTCCCTGATGCGTCGAGCCGATGCGATGGAGACGACGACACTATGCCCTATTCTGTACAAATACACACACACTAATGTGTCAGGCGCCAACCATATAACCTACGCGCAATACCGGATGATTATATTATGTAAATGATATCTCCGTGGGAAATGCAATCTCGTGGGGAGGTGTAAGAGGAGCTTGATGGAGTATTACACCTCCCAAAAAATAAACACTGAGCTTGTAAAATTGTAAACGGTATTTTTTAATACCGTCCTGTCGCTTCACCTCATAAAAGCAAGCAGTTACTCTGGAAAGCGACAACGGAAGGCCTCTTCAGCCGTTCGCTGTAGAGCGCGTAACGGCAAACGGTATCTGGAGTACAGTAACAGTCTCGTGGTTGACGGTATTTTGGCGTTGAAGGTATTTTGTCAGACCGAGGACAAAAGGTTGCCGAAAGAACTGTTGCGGCCGCCGCTCGCTGGTATGAATATGTCGTAGAACCGTTTGATTATAACACTGCGACTCGTCGTTACGGTGCCGGTGTTTTGCTGGCGCGCTAGCCACGGTGGTATAGTATTTTTTAATAGATGCGGTCTCGAGGATCCCTTTGGCGTGTATCGATGAATTCAATGATGAAAGAAATGACTCAAGAAGTTGAAAAGAGTTGTTGTCAATTTGACTAATGTAATTTTAATATTATTAAAAAACTTAAAATAGTTGTATGCATGGGGATAGGTAGTAAAATACAGGACTTATCATTTTTATTAGTCACTACATGGGTTTTAATCAAAAAAACAGTGTCAGAAACCAGCGAAAAAAATTTTTCAAATAAAAGAAAAGGTTTACACTTCCAAGTTTTTAACCAATCAGAGAAATTTTATCGGTTTTTTTCCAATATAGTGGAAATCGCACCGAAAATTACTAGCAAAAATCGTTTAATTTCTTCAAGTAGATCTGCAAACTCGCGCCAAGAAATCGGAGTAAATAGATCTCACTCGCACGGCTTCCCCGAGTTGAAAAAAGAACAGGCTTAGATTTACTCCGCGGCTGCAATTGGACATAAAAGAACGCCGATAGAGCGAATCGAGGCAGTAAATTCTGCAAGTTTGAATTCATTGCAAGAGAACACTCGTCAAAAATATGATAAACAATATAAATAAGCATTTTGAAAACTGAAGTGTTAAGAAAGGAGTGTTCCTGGCCTGGGTTGCGCATTTGCAAAAAGCATTTCAGCCGAATACTTTGTGGAGTGAATACTTCATGTTATGGAGTGTCCTTAAAATAAAGAGAAACTTGAATTAAGTCCATTTTCAAGCTAATATCATCCATATAAAAAAAAGTGGGATACCAATCGAAAAATGTCCCACTGTTTGCCCCAACTTGTGGCCCACATTCGATAAAAAGATAACCGCAGAGCTATTAAGGCACAGTCGGAAAGACGTGAGAAATATTACTGCGGTTGTCACCGGACATTGCCTCTTCGGTAGACATGCCGAACGTATGCAAATACCCACTAACGACTTCTGCAGAAGTTGCAGAGATGAGGAAGAGGAAGAAAGTATTCAACATTTTCTGTGTGAATGCCCTCGCAAGAAGAAGGTTCGTGAACCATTTTTCGATAGCCTGGAGGAACTAAGCAACTTACAACTCGGACGACTGAGCAGTAGAATAGTAGTGGCTGGTTTGAATAAGTTGTTGAAATCCTTCTGCGGTGTACGCCGCACTAACCATCAGAGATCTGATGAAGGTGGGTTCTACGGAACACGTGTGGTATCACAACGGACTTAATCGGACTACGTAAGACTGTTTGGTCAGTACCAAAGGGCTGCCACTCTTACCTAACCTAACCTTGCAACGACAGTCGTGATTGGAAAAATATTACTTTGCGCACTTGTTAGGAAAATAACTATTTTGGTTTAAAAAAGAAAATCAATATAAACTTTCAAGCAACTCAACTGGTTATATTTTGATTAAAGTACACTTTGCTAATGCCTTCAAAGCCACGAGCTTTGCGGCATTTACACAAATAATTTCGGCAACAAGTCCTTTTCGTGATAGGTTAATATAGAATTAAGGGTTATCTGTGACCCTGTGACCTTTATCTGCATGTAGTTGTTTTTCTTTAGTTCTTTGTTTGTTTTTGAAAGAAACCTTATCTAATAACGGGGTCGGTAAAAATTAACACGATGTAAAAAAGGTTCAAAGGGTGGTATTGGCATATTCAGTTCAAAAAATCAGTGGCGGCTCGCGGTCTTACAAAATGGTAAAGAGCTAGGTATAGTGCGGGTACTTAAACAAACATTGACTAAAAAACCGTGTAACAAAACGTCCAACGACTGAATGGAGTTTCCAACAAATTACAAACTATGTCATTAATTGGGTTCATTTTTAAAACACACAACTAAGTAGGTACGTACGCTACTGAATTAACTGAAAAATAAAAACAAACTTTTTTAATCACACAGTAAATCACGTAAAAACGATATCTATAACCGTTCGCGAAGCCTCAAAATAAATACTTTAACGTTAGGCGAACCAATGTTAAAACAATGGCGCATACGACTGATCTATTTTTAAATTGCCCTTCATCATAATGCAAATTGTTACATGCTGTTTGCGTGACTGACGTCACGTAACCATAGCAACGGTGAATATCAAAGCCATGTTGGACGTTGGGTCTTCACTTGCTTTGAGTTAACGGACACGGTCGGCTGGGGCGCACCAAAATGCATGAATGTTTATAATTATTGTCCATCGGAGTTAACTGTGGCCCTATTATGCATAGCTACATTCGGATTAAATTAATATTATTATTTAGAACATAATTATTTATTAAGGGCTAAAATGATAGCTGAATTGGTACATTAATATTTAATATTGTCGAAAAATTTTCCTCCTGGTTTAATTTTTTTTTTGTGTTTTTACCTACTTCACCTGACGAGCCGCCACTGGCTCTGAGGGGGTAATCAAACCAGAACGAATATTTTTAAATTAACTTTGTAATTTCAACATGAGTTTCAAATTACAAGCACTTTGTTTTTGTAAACCAAAATACAATCGGAGAAATGGTACAAGTTGGCCTGAATGGTGCGGTCCAAGAGACTGCCCGTTGATTTTTTTTTTAAAGAATAGCCTGGCGTCATAAGGCTCATTTACACTTGGAAATAAAAGCATGCATCCAATATAGGCAAAAAAGCATTGAAACAATGAAATAAACACCAACCAAAATTATTTCTTTATATTTGAATTTTTATCTGTGTAATATCCGGATTTCTGTGTATGTAGCGGACCGGGACCAAAAATCTCGTATATCATTGAAGATTATTTTCACGAACTCATTCCTTGCCGATTATTAGTAAATTGGATCACTGTCTAAGCATCCCGTTCGTATAACCGTCCTAAAAGCAGATATTTCACATCATATTAGCCCCTTATGGGAAAGCAAAAGCACTGCTTCTATGCAAGAGGAAGCGAGCGAGAGAGGCGGTAGGCAGTAAGCTAGAAAGAGATGCAACAAATACACGTGACTCGATATCAAAACCTCCGTCAGCCATCCGCCCGCGTTTTTTTAAGTGCATTGGTGCCAATCTTCAAGGTCTAGGCGTTCTCGATATAAAACATGAAACATTTTTATACTTAGTTTAATAATTAGGTTAGTTAATATCTTAATTAGTAACGTAAAATAAGAAGTACTTTTATGATGATTTAAGATAATTTTTGCTAATATTAAATATAAAAATATAATTTACATAATAATTGACTTCTTTTTTAGCGATATATGGGTTCAATCAAGTGGAAGATAGATTTAAAATCTAAATATAAAACGCATGTGGATTAAATTTATTCATAACAATATCAGTGTGCTCGCCCTTTGTTTGTTTTTGCTATAAACGTTGCGCGTCGTCGTCGGTTGTCGGAAAAAAAATGAAGAAATGATCATGTCCACGTACACGCAATTTATGTATCGTGGCGATGTCAACTGAGTTGAAATAGTATATTACATAAAAAGTGATGAAAGTAATACTTTTTAAACGAGGAGATATTTAGCACGAGGCGTTAGCCGAGTGCGGAAATGCTCCGGGTTTTAGAATAATCACTTTCACACGAGTAATGTACACTATTTTTCCTACGACCACAAAGAATTATTAAAAAAACCTTTGATTTGTGAAAAAATATTTCAATACTGGTGTTGAAATTAGCATCCTTAAGATTATGTTCCACTTAATATCTGGTTTCATAGTTTGTCAATAGATTTTTCCTTTATTTGTAGTTTAACTTTTTCTTTTTTTCATATTTTATATATCATATAGAAAGAACTAATCTTGGATTGACTTCTAGATTACCCAGAATGAAAATTTTTAAATTTATTCAAGGAAAGATGTATTAAACATAAATTTAAAAAATCCACCCAACAAGGAAGATTTCAATTCAAAATATTCTATACATTATTTTATAAAAAAAAATCAAATACTCCTGATGAAATTTGAACCTGTGATCTTGCGAACTGTAGGCTAGAGCTCTATTATATCTACGCTATGGCTACCGATAAACATTTGTTGTTTAATACATGATACTTTCTTCAGCGCGATTTGTTTTTTCTGGTAATAGATTTTCCAGTATATTATTAACCTATTTTATAATTTCAAATGGCATATTTTCACACTTTAATTTTGAATCACTCGACAAATACATGATAAATAAGTTAAACACTTTACAATAGCTGCTTTCTAAAATTGATTATTTTTAATAAATAGGGGTGGTCTGTCAAATTGGCACCATACGTTTAAATTAAATAGTGTGCCTTGTCAACACTAGTGTTGAAATATTTTTTTTCAACAAGCGTGTGATATACAGCGCTTTCCAGCCTAATTAACCATGCTTTTTTTCTCATTTTCATAGGTGGTCGAAGGAAAACTATTAAAGTCAAACAATTAAATATTTTTTTTGAAAGTCCATTCTTAAAGTGGAGTTAATTTATAGGAATAAATAAAAGCATGAGGTCTTTCTCCACTGGTTTATTAAAGTATTAAAATTAAAATGTAGTAGATGCTCTACATGTTTCGGGTGCAGTAACACCCATCATCAGGAATAAGATATAAAGAGAAAATTGTTATAAGTTAGAGAAACAAAGATAAATGGTAAATGGTAGTAAACATCGATGGAGCTCTTATCGAGCCATGAAAGATTAAATATTGAGAAATCGGTCAATGATTTAAGATTGGTATGCTCGAATATATAGGCTAAGTCTTGACACTGACCATTGGCAACAGGTAACAGTGGCAAGAGGGTGCCCGTTTGAGCAGAGAGAAAAATGTAAGAAATATAAGAAAAATGGAGATTCACAGGTCAAGAACTTTCATCCCGGAAACCATGGGGAGAAAGAAAAGTTGTTTATTTACACTTCTTTAGAAAGATTACTTAGAGGTGGGTATCAATTAATTATTAAACTGTAAAAACTGTGTAAACTAGGATTCATACAGTTTAATAATTAATTGATACCCACCTCTAAGTAATCTTTCTGAAGTAGTTTAAATAAACAACTTTTCTTTCTCCCCATGGTTTCCGGAATGAAAGTTCTTGACCTGTGAATCTCCATTTTTCTTATATTTCTTACATTTTTCTCTCTGCCCAAACGGGTCCCCTCTTGCCACTGTAACCTGTTTCCTATGGTCAGTGTCAAGACTTAGCCTATAATCTTCAAGCATACCAATCTTAAATCATTGACCCATTTCTCAATATTTAATCTTTCATGGCTCGATGAGAGCTCCATCGATGTTCACTACCATTTACCATTTATCTTTGTTCCTCTAACTTATAAAAATTTTCTCTTTATATTTTATTCCTGATGATGGGTGTTACTACACCCGAAACATGTAGAGCATCTACTACATTTTAATTTTAATACTTTAATAAACCAGTGGAGAAAGACTTCATGCTTTTATTTATTCCTAATTAAATTTTTGCCTACCCTGTTTTAAATGGCTTTGCACGCCACTGCTTGGAAAGTTTAAAGGCGGAAAGTACTTGCAGCCAGTACACTTGCCTTGTGTACATTAGAGGAAATCCTGACTTAAAGTAGAAAGTCAGGCTTTCCTCCAATTTACACAAGGCAAGTTTACTGGCGTCAAGTACTTTACGATAATTCAATAGTTAATTAACATATTTCAGATCAATTACCGTTGTCATCAAGTTACAGATGTCAACAAAAAAGTTGTTTAGGTGTTTTAGTTTTATCTACAGGATAATCCAAATAGAGTGCTTACCATTGGTAAGTTATTTTATTATTTAGGAAAGAAAATCAGTTGAATTAGCAAACTAATATGTGGATAATGGATTTTTGGACTACCTTTGTAATGCGATAAAAACGAAGCTGCTGGCTCCTTATTAAAAAAAAAACATTTTTTATATTTGTAAAAAATATGAATATTGTGTCAATACAAAATTTTAACATAAGACGTATGTATGACTCTAACCAGCGCTTTTTGGGCTCGGTTTTTCATGATTAAAAATAAAGTAACTCGCTCACCACGCCAAAATTGATAATTTTTTTCAGAAATCAATAATTTAGGAACGCAGTTTTTAGTGAAAATGCTTAGCTTTTGAAATACTCCTTCTTAAGTGCCATTTTGTATATTCATAATAAAGCATTCTCGTTTCTTCCCGCACTACTTTTTTTAGTTATAAATTATTACACTTCTTCCATAAAAAATGTTTCAATTAAAATGTTTACTTTAATTTTTCTCTTTAAAAATAAATACCCAATTTTATTCTGTTTTTGTTGTAAAAATATTTTATTACATTAGGTTATATTTTTGTTGATTTAAAATAGCTCTAAAAATGGAAAACGGAACAGACAAGTATATAATAGAAAAATACTATAAAATATAATTCTTTTTACTCGTTTTCCTATAAAATTGCATCATAAATCAATAACTTAAACGATATGCGTCCGAAACCTTAATCTCTATATAAAACAGGACTTTTAGAAGGAAAAGTTTAAAAACTAAACGTTTCCTACAAGACCTTTGTAATCTAAGCCAAGAATACATTATTTAAAAATTTAAATGAGCCCAAGCGTGAGACGAAAAATTAGGTTGCAATTACACTTTTAGACTCGAGCAAGGGGACGGCTACGGCCCGGTAGCCCCCCCCCCCCCTCTAAATACGCCACTGACAGCGGGTGTGTAGACTGCCTAAGACACAAAAATTAATTTTAATTAAACACTGTTGTGATCTACAACAAAAGCTCATTGATTCAGAAAAGAAGGAGGCTGACTTCGAAGAAAATGATTTACTTAACGAGACTAAAGCTGTAAGATTGGTGACATTTTGCCAACCAACAAAAGCCCGCTAATCGATTTTTCTGGCGCTAAGATCTCGACAGTGGTTGTTATTGAAACAGGATTTTCGATTTGCTGGAAAGAATTTTGCTTGCCGCTGAATATGAAACAGGTTTTTACAAAATTGTTTGTGTGGAATCAGAGAAAATCACTTTTGAAATATCGTTTAGCGGGATTTTGTTGATTGGCAAAATGTCTTCATTACCTGAAGCGTCAAATCCTCTTTATATTCTACAATACAGGGTGGCCGATCGAAAACGAAACAAGACATTTATTGGCAGCTCAGTTCTTTTTTGAAAAAACGCTCAGACCCGTCGACTTTGGTGTGGCAAAAAATCACGTTAAGACGTGCGGGCGGGGGTGGCACCACCCTTAAAATCTTAAATGGAAAGTAGGTCGAGTGATACCTTATTCTAAAGGTCTTTCAATTCCCTTTACTACTGAACTGAAGTACATGAATTTTACATCATTATAAAGGGAATTGAAAGACCTTTAAAATAAGGTACCACTCGACCCCCCTTTCCATTTAAGATTTTAGGGGTGGTGCCACCCCCGCCCAGGAAGCTGCACGTGCTAACGTGATTTTTGCCAATTTTGTGTCCCCCTCGAAAACAAAATCGACAGTTCTGAGCGTTTTTTCAAAAAAGAACTGAGCTGCCAGTAAATGTCTTTTTCGTTTTCGATGCGCCACCCTGTATATATATAGATAGAACCTAACTTCATCTTTATCAAATTATTAGCATTTTATTAGGAATCTTCCTTACACCTGTCTCTGTTGCTTTTAGTGAGAGATCTTTTTCAAAATTAATATAAATTAAAAATTATTTAAGGTCTATAATGGCACAAGAAAGATTATCTGGCTTGTCAATCTTAGATATAAAGCAAGAAATCCTCGACAAATTTGATTATGAAAATAAAATTTGCAACAGCCAAATCTAGAAAAACACATACCCTATTTAATTTAATGGCATTGCGTGTATTTACATGTTTCCAGATTGCCTGAGGGAATGTTTTATTTGTTGTTTGTTTCCTGCCTTTGTAACCACTTTTACAAAGAACAATATTTTATCATGGCACTATAGTACCTGTTAAACATTTCCCTTTATTCGTAAACTACTAGGCCTACTGATGAGCCATGATATGGCGAAACGCGTCTAGGGTTGGATCTGACGAAGAACGGAAAATAACTTACACAATAAAATTTTAGTTTTTAAAATCTCTGTGCCAGCAGCGGCGCCAGGATGTTTGGGATGGGTGGGCACAAGAGGGCCCGATGTCATTTGAGTGGGCACTACCCGAGCTACCCAAATGAAAAATGACTTCTAAAAAAAAAAGTCGCCCCGCCTCCCGCCACGCTGTAGTACGCCCTAAGCGCGGGCAAACGAATTGTCCAAAAAAAAAGTAATCGTTCCCTTCAAAATAACATACAACTTCCCACTTTTCTCATCTCAGCTTTCATAGCCAAGTTTTTTTTCCCCCCGGATATTCCATTACAAAACCGAATCCCTCAATTTTGGGGGGGCACCAGGGTGGGCACTTCTGTTTCTAGGGTGGGCCGGTGTCTGGCGCCGCCGCTGCTCTGTGCCTTCATTACAAAATAAAATAAAATAAATTTTTACTTAAATTTTTAAACAACCAAAACATCTTTTAGCAAATAATAATTTTTTTTAAAAATGTGTAACAACTTAGGGTCCTATTTGTGTACTATATGCAAAGGGCGCCAAAATATTTCCGGCACACAGGGCGCGATGACTCTTGCGGGGACCCTGCTTAAGGGCACTCTATCACCCAGATGCCATCGTGGCATAAAAATTCAGATTTTTTAACGATATTTTTCTTCTACCAAATTAAACAGCTAAAAAACATTTTTTAAAACAATTTTAAGCAAATCTGTTTAAAACACCAATGAGCCATTTAAACATGTTTAAAAAACCTTTGTTTTAATTATTATATTTTTAATAAATATACAAGTTGTCCCAGATAAGGATGCACTCTACAGGGATCTCGTAAACCATAGAAGACACAGAGGTTAAATTTAAAAAAACGTTGCGCCTTACTGTATTCTCTTAAAAAATTTAAAAAACTACGTGTCCTTCCGAAGATATTTGGGCAAAACCGAATTTTCTCGATTTCGTTTTTATTATTTTTCTCTGACTCCATTTGAAAAGATGTTAAAATAAAGTTTACTTTCTCATTACTACTTTTCTCCTCTACAAGTTGGTGTAATTAGATTTTTAATCAGACATTTCGTTTTTTTAAAACCATCATCAACTTTGCTTTTTTATATAGCCGGGAAATTTCGGACTTAAAACCCATCATCAATAAGAATAAGTGCTAATCCATCGTGTATCTATCAACTTTCTTTTGTCTTTAGCCAACTAGAAATAATTTGACTCTGAATGTCGACTTTAAATCATATCTAATTTTTCCTTTATTGAATAATGTTCCATATTTTTATTAATAAAAAAAACTAAAATTACTCTCTTTGACAATAAAATAGTTTCAAATAAGATGAATTTGCACTTATTTTTATTGATGATAGGTTTTTAAGTCCGAAACGTGGTATTAATACTAGAAATAAAATTTCCCGACTATTTAAAAAAGCAAATTTAATTATGGTTTTGAAAAAACGAAACGTCGGATTAAAAATCCAATTACACCAACTTGTAGAGGGCAAAAATAGTAATGAGAATGTAAACTTCATATTAACATAGTTCATCGAATAGAGCCAGAAAAAATAAAAACGAAATCCCAAGTATGTTGGGAAGAATTCGGAATTTTTTAATTTTAAAATACAATGTTGCAGAATTTAGTACGGCGCAACTTATTTCTAATTTAACCATCTCTGTATGGTTTATGAGTTCCCTGTAGAGTACCTACATCGTTATCTAGGACGCCCAGTATATTTATATATTATGGTTTTTATTATTATATTTTTGAAAAACTTTTGTCTGCGGTGCTGTATCGTCTTTTTTAAATTTTTAACAACCCCTTAGATCAGTAGGTATTTTTAATGGGCAAGTATTATTACCTACTTTCTTTACTTGTGAAAAAAAAGTAAGTATATTTTTTATATTTTAAGTACCTACCTATTATACCTACCTACTATTAAATCTTAATTATTACAAAAAACTTTTTAAAAAATGAAAACTTGGTAGTCTTCGGGATTAATTTAAAAGTTTATCAAGTTCAAGTAACTACGAACTTAAGCCATGATGTAAACTTAATAAAAAATAATAAGTAACGATGCCGATGGCTAGATTGTAGATTACATGCGACCTAAAAAGTAAAACCCTACTTACTAAAAAACGACTTAAAAATACGCGCAAGATATGACAAGAGAACCAAAAAGAACTTTTTAAATTGCCAAGGTGTGTGGGTACCCAAAACAGGTGAGCACCACATAATATAAACCGGTGTCGTCGACTTAATAAAAACAGTCTTGAAAGTACCCGCATCAGCTAAGCTTTCGTCACTTGCCTGTAAAATCTACACATCGATCGAAAATAAAACTAGCGCAAACATTTTTTCCCATCGGAAACCAAGATGGCTGGTTTAAAATTACTTTCAAACATTTTTCCCAACATTTTTCTACAAAAAAACGGGCAGACAAAGCCTTCTGTAATAGAAAATATCACAATAATAAAAAGAAAAGAGCGTGCCATTACAAGAAAAGGCATGGCGACCAAACATAAAACGATCGGGTTTACGTGAGTACTTTTGATCGCACAATGGCCGACTTTCAAGGCCCAAAAAACACTTTCCACTTGCACAAAATGGTACTTACCAACTGGCGAGAAGTCTTGCCTTTTCCTGAGGACGAATTTTGCGACATTTTTCCGCACAACGACGTAAATTTCGGTAATTTTTGCGTAAATCGAAAACATCCACGTCTACACAGTACGCTTCGAAAAGCGCGACTAAAAATGAAGTCGGTTGATCGTGCTATCCACGACCGTGACAGGACGTTCTATCTTTGTCTGATGCATGTCTATTGCATGCTGCTGTCTTTTTTGGGAAGCGTCGGTTATTAAAGTCGAGTAGGTCGGAGAATATTTACGATTATTTGCGACGTTGCCGCGTTGTAGAAATTATGTAAGATCATTTGAGTTTGAAAAGTTTGATTCGTTTATTAAAGTTTTATGTTGCAAAATGTTTTTAGATATGATAGATATTGTACTACCTTTAAGTTTGTCCTTTCCTATAATTCCTAGCAAGTCGTGAAAGCCAATCAAATCTTGTGAAATCGTAATAATTTATTACCGATTATCCTGTTCCTTCTTTTATACATGGTCTTCTAGGCTTTAAAGAGGAGTTTAAAAAAAAAACAGTCTAAAAGTTTACGTAAAACGGGGCTGGCACAGGTCAACTTTATTATAATTTCCATTCGCCAGTTGTCCTCGGGTAAATACAGTATTAACCTGATGAAGATGACAGGAGATACTTATTACAAGTTAAAATATTGTTATTTAAAAAGACAAATTAGTCCAAAACTATTTTACCATTCAAGTTAACACAGAAATAAGAACAATGGCACCAATGCCGATAGTACGGTTCTGAACACTGACAGATGACGCGATTTCTCAAGAAAGAACAGTCGATGATTGCAGAGGGCCTTTGCGCGGGCCTATTTAAAGAAGAATCTTCAGAATATGACCGATAGTTGTACATGAGTAGATACACTAACATATTTTTTGATCCATAAGTCTTAACTTTTGTCTGTACATCCAATAAACAAGAAGAAGAGTAACTTGTCCATGGATGTGGGCGAACAATTCTTGTGAGCGATTAGTATCGCTTGCAGGACCGTGTGACCGTGACCACTGCTGTGTTACTTTGTGTTTTAGTGTTTGATAGTTTAGTTAGTTTTAAAATCTGTTTATTCATAAAAATGGTTCTTTTAACATTTTACACACTTAAGATATTACATAATAACACATAATAAATATCCTAGTAGGTACAGGTACCCAGGGGCGGACTGGAAACATTTGGCCCCGGTGGCTACATGGCCTATTGACTATAAGGAAGCTCCGCTTCTGCTTATGTTATTATTATGCATAGGTTGAGAATAATGGTCATTTTTGTACATCTTTTTCTTAAAGTTTTAACATTTTTTGAAAAAAATATTGTTGTTTAAATGTTTGGATCAATTGGCCCCCAAAGGCTTTCTGGCCCCAATGGCGATGGCCACCCGCTCCAGTCCGCCACTGCAGGTACCCAGGTCGCCCACATGGCAGCGCAGTGGTGGCTGATGTTAGTCAAAACGGTATGTAAAAATGGTTTTGTCGTTTGGAAATTTTGCTCAGGCAGTTCCGTAATCTTTACTGCTATCAGGGAATTTATTTTACTTGTAGGGTTGAAATTATTTTTGTTATTTATTTCTTGCTTTATGCATTTTATGCTTGGAGTTTACTGGAGAAGCGAACGAAAAAACCAGCTTAATTTAGTCAGGTACAGGGTAGCGAACTTGTTCATGGATGTGTGCGAACAATTGTTGTGAGCGATTAGTATCGCGTGTTTTAGTGTTTGATAGGAGCGCAGCACGGTTCCTATTCCTATTTCGTTAGCTCGTCAAGGCTATTGACGGGCTGGGTGGCCTGAGCTGCTGGGGCTATACGGTCAGTTACTGTTACCCTGGAGCACGGTTTCTATTCAAATCTTACTGTCATAAAAGTTTTAAAGAAAACGTTCGAAGAAAAGTGGCAAATCAGCTTGTAGGCCATTATTTTGATGTTGGTCGCAGGTCGACGAGTGCATACGCCGGAGAGAGAGGAATCTGTTCGGGTGTTGGCTCCATTTTATTTCCCGATACGATCCCCGATCGTAAAGTTTCTTGATATTGTTGTTTAAGTTAAAAATGATCTAAACAGCCTAACCCTGAATCTTTTACAGTCTCCTAGCAAGGTGGGGCCGTTTTGCATCCGCGCATTATTTCTATAAATATTTTTTACCCCTTCACGGATTCTTTTTTACGTTTCGTTTTTCAAATATCATATAATATGTATATACGTATTATATGTATAACGTAGTTAAAATGCAAAGTTCGCGTTTAAAAATATTTAAGAGTTTATGTGATTAATATGTTTTTAAAATAGGTACCTACACTTTGTTAGATATTAAATATTAACCATCAATATATTTCATTTTATTGTTTTGTTTCGTCACTACGGCCCTGGAAATTGCTTATATGGTAAAAATTACACAAATAGCACATTATCAATACTGCTGATATCTAAAAATTGCAAGACTTAGGCTCTTTTATGCACCTTTAATTTTTGTCAATTATTTTTTGAATATACAGGGTGTCCCCAGGGCCGTAGCCAAGGGGGGGAGGGGCAAGGCGGCGCCCTTCGCTTTTCCTGACAGAAAGAAAAGATTTTTCTCTTCCATAATGTATACCTACCTATAAAAAAAGTAAAATTGAAAACAATATAATCCTTATAAAATTTAATGTATTTATGAAATTTGTGCATATTTATTTATTGGTTTTATTAAGAAATAAGTCGTCATTAATTCAGTTTTAAACACACAATTTTATATATGAAATAAAACTTGCCGAAATAGTTCGTTATTACGTATTTTTTTGGTGATATTATCAGCAATAATCAGCATATATTATTTATATGCGTACCTTTATAGTTATTTTGTATTTAGTTACAGTCCCGTAACAAGGAAAGGGAAAAAGGTCACGTCCACCCCAGATTGCTCTGGTTGGGTGACTTATTTACGAATTTGAGCGTGGCTCTAATTTTTTTTTGTCTGCGTCGGTTTTATATTTTTTATGCTAATAATTTTGTTTATAAATACGCCCTTCCAACAAATTTGTTTGCGTTTCCTAACGTTCGAAGTCTGGCTACGGCCCTGGGTGTCCAGATAAGAATGCACTCTACAGGAATCTTGTAAAGTAGAAGAAAAAGATACAAAGATGGTTAAATTAGAAAAAAGTTGCGCCCTACTACATTCTGCAACATTTTGTTTTCAATTTTAAAAAACTCCGAATCCTTTCGAAGATATTTGAGCAAATCGAATTTTCACGATTTCTCTTTAAAGAGATATGTTAAAATAAAGTTTACATTCTCATTACCTCTTTTCCTCCTTTACAAGTTGGTGTAATTAGATTTTTAATCCAACGTTTTGTTTTTAACTCGCCGGGATATTTTATTTTGATATTTTTAAAGTCCCGTCCCGGCCGTCCCCCTTATAATTCTACGACGTATCACAGAGTAGTATTAATAGTACGTTTCGGACTTAAAAATCCATCATCAATAAGAATAGGTACTATAATTGTTCATCTTGGGTCTATCAACTTTCTTTTATTTTCAAAGCCAACTAGAAATAATTTGACTGAAAAGGGGGGAATTTAAAAATAGTAAAATAAAAATTTTCCTACTATTTAAAATAGCCAAGTTGATGACTGCTTAGAAAAAACTAAACGCCGAATTAAAAATCTAATTAGGTACACCAAATTGTAGAGGAGAAAAAATGGTAAAACGATGAAAACTTTATTTTAACTTAAATCTTCAAATAGAGTCAGAAAAAAATAAAAACGAAATCGCAAAAATTAGGTAAGTATCGCGTGCCCAAATATCTTCGGAATGATTCGGAGTTTTTTAAATTTGAAAACATAATGTTGCAGAACTTAGCCAGCGAGCAAGTTTTTGCTAAGTTAACCGCATCTCTGTATCTTATATAGTTTACGAGATACTTATAAGAGTGCATTCTTATCTGGGGCACACTGTATATTGTAAACAGCTGATCAGTGATTAAATAAATAAAATCAATGACAAAACTTGTCTTACTTTTCGGTTTGCAGATTATTTAAGACTTTTTGTAGATTTTTAAGATCCTAAACTTTTGGAACAAAAAGTTTTTGTCATTTCTTGCCATTCTTTCGAAGTGGGCTTTTTTACCTCTTCGTTCGCTGCCAGGGCCATTACGGACCTACCTACAGCTTAACGTGGGTTCTTCCGAACCACGATCCTCAGTCATGCGACAGTCGCCCCCCCCCCCCAAGGGATATCAGCCTTCGGTTTCTTGCGTCATTGCTGACCTGTTGGGGAGTGTGTATCTTCTTCTGCACCCCCACGAGATGTCAGATCTCATCCGACCTGATTACCGGCGTGAATGGGGTGGATTGGGAGATGATACATTTTACGCTCTTCCCTGCATTCTTAAACCTACTAAAATTCCTCGGATATACTTTTTTTTATTGTGCTCACTCAGAGAATCGAACACTGCAACAACAAGTTTTTCTCATCTCCAAAAATAGACTACAGGGGCGGCGCCAGAAACATTTTAATGGGTATGTTGGGCACATCAAGCAGTGGTTGGGATGGGCTAATCAGAGCATGCGTGACTTCTAAAAAAAAGGTCGACGGTACAAGTTGTGGATCTCGTACACTACGCAGAAAAAAATTAAAATCACCCCCATTTGGGTGGGTACCTTTACTTTTAGGGTGGGACTGTGTCCACCCTGACAAAGAGAATGGATTCCTATATACATTGATAAATTTCGGTATGTTAAATGTTTTTTTTTATTTTATATTTTCAGGTCCGTGCTTAAAAAAATTATTGAAAATCTAAAAACCTCGAATTTTAAAACTAAAACTATACTGAAGACCCTACACAATCAGTTTTGATAAGGACATGACAGGAATACTCCCCCTAAGCTGTATCTGCATCTATAGATTCGTTGCCTCCCTTTTAAATCGAGGCTATAATTAAAACATTCTTGTTTAAAAGAGTAATAGACTTCCTAGAATCTAATGAAATAGGACAAAGCAGTTGTGAAAACACATTGAAAAATTTTTTACTCCAGTCATACCACTTACCTACTTTTCCTCTGTGGCAATATGCGCACTTAATAACTGAATTTTGCCAATGAAAAATGGTTGTAGGTCAAATGCACACAAGATATAATGAAATTTGACAACATTGCAACAACTGTTCATGAGGTTTAAAAGTTTAAATTTTATCAAAAATAACGTGCTAGATGCCTGCTTCTTGTAATAGTTTTAGCAATATGAACACGTAGGTATGTAAGTCTTATAGCTCTATATAGACATACTTTGTATACATGTAAACATATAAGTATGTACACATTTCCCTAATGCCTTAGATGAGGAAAGATTTCTCGTCTAAATAAAACTTTATAAAATATAATAGATAAGGTTCGATACAAGATCTCATTGGAACACGTACAGGACCCTTACGGCTTATACCTAGGTATTCGTCAGTCAGTACACAGGGTGTCTTTAAAAGGTGCGGAAAAAAAGCTACCACAAGTTCCTGAGGCGTAAATATGACGATCTAACCCAACTTACCTTAGTCCAAAAGTGGATGATTTCGGAGATACAGAGTGTCAAAAGTTCAATTTGGTTTTAATTTTTTATAAATAATTTTTTTAATTATTGGTGTATTGTCACAATATTCGGCTTGGGGGGTTTTACGGGGTGAGAAATTAGAATATGGTCTCATTTTTATTGTAAAGTTTAGAGGGCGCCACCTGCGGTACCTTGCACACATTTAAAACGAAATAACTTTTTTGAGCCACCCTATATTTAATTTTTAAATAAAAATTCGGATTTTCTAACGTCTTTTACCTAAAAAAGGTATACGTGGTAAGAGTTGATTTAGGCAGCTGTTTTTGAGATATCTGGATTTAAAAAATGCACTTCGTGTACACAAGTCAGTTTTTAGTGACGTTATTTTAATTTACCGCCTACGCTTCAAATGTGTTCAATTATTACAATAATTTAGACCTGGAAATACACGAAGCGAATCTTTTAAATCCAGATATCTCAAAAACAGCTGCTCAAATCAACTCTTACCACGTATACTTTTTTAGGTAAAAGGCATTGGAGAATCCGAATTTTTATTTAAAAGTTAAACATAGGGTGGCTCAAAAAACTTATTTCGTTTTAAATGTGTGCAGGGTACCGCAGGTGGCGCCCTCTAAACTTTACAATAAAAATGAGACCATATTCTAATTTCTCACCCCGTAAAACCCCCCCAAGCCGAATATTGTGACAATACACCAATTATTAAAAAAAATATTCATAAAAAATGAATACCAAATTGAACTTTTGACACTCTGTATCTTCGAAATCATCCACTTTTGGACTAAGGTAAGTTGGGTTAGATCATCATATTTACGCCCCAGGAACTTGTAGTAGCTTTTTTTCGCACCTTTTAGAGACACCCTGTATAAGTATATTTTACATATAAATACACACACAAATATCTATTTGATTTTTTATATTGTTTATTTTGAAAAGTATAAAACTACATAGTTTAAACAGTCTTAAAGCAACATTTATTTTTGGTACCTAGGTACAGCATAATTATATACCTACTACTATTAAATACAAAAAAGGAACTAGATTACGCGATCTTATAGGAAAAAGTAGGGGGCACCAATAAAACTTACAACTAAGTAGAAAAAATAATAAAAATCTATTGATTTGTTCACCAAATTTTTTTAACGTTATTTTTTTTTTAAATATCAAAATTTATTTATGGCAACCATTCTGCATCTGGATCCGCAGTTTTTCTATATTGTTCTCTAGCCTTGTCTGATGTCTCTTCTGCTCTATCTGCTACCTTGTGGTAAACTTCTTGGGTTTTTCCGGAGAGGTACTCAACTCCATCGCCTAGAAGAAAAGGGAAGTGTAAAGAAAAGTGTCCAGTAGAAGATGCAGTGTTCTGTACCATGCATTAACAGGTTAGTTATTTCAACATATAATACATCAGTCCTTGCATATTTTGTAGCTATACTAATTGCTCCATAATTATATTATTAAATAAACTCTCTACAAAATTTTACTGCCATATTGAAAAGTTATCAAGAAATTCCCTGTTTGGTCAAAATACACAGAGTGTGTCATCCTGAGACAGCGTCGACCTATTAATGGCGAGTCGGTATCTGTATAACTGCTACTTTGAAACGGTTTTTTTTTATACCGTCGTCTCGCGCTCCACCTCATACAAGCAAGCAGTTACTATGGAACTATTAGGATTTCGTCCTTCGCCGCCACACGCTGCGATGCTAACCGAGAGAAAGTGCATGACAGGGGTTAGCTTGTTTAGCCGTTTGTTGTGGAGCGCGCAACGGCAAACGGTATCTGAAGAACAGTAACAGTTTCATTGTTGACGGTATTTTGTCGTTAAAGGTATTTTTGCTGGCCGTTCACGGGTATGTATATGTCTTGGGACCGTTTGATTTTGACGCTGCGAATCGTAATTACAGTGCCGGTGTTTGTGTGGCGCGGTAGCCACGGTGGTATAGTATTTTTTAATGGACGCAGTCTTGAAGATCCCTTTGGCGTGGTTGAAGAAAATTACTCAAGAAGTTGAAAAGCGTTGTTGTCAATATGACTAAAATATTTTTATATTATTAAATAGTTTTGTGTATTGGATAGGTACCAAAATAGAGGAATGATAATTTTTATCAGTCACTAAATTAGTTTTAATCGAAAAAACAGTTTCAGAAACCAGCAAAAAAACTTAATTATTTAAATGAATAGAGTTTTGATCAATCAAAGGAATTTTCTCGGTATTTTTTCCAGTATAGCGGAAATCGCACCGAAAATTAACTCTCAAAAATATCGTTTAATTTAATTGACAGACGATTGAAATTTTAATTGATTTGAGATTTCAAGGTCACAGATAGGAATGATAGATTATTTTTTAATTCAATAATTTTTTTCCTTTTTTTTGCACACCTTGCACATCTAGTTCATTCCCAAGTAACGGTTATTTAGTTGCGGTATGAAATGGAACGTTCCATATCGGTAACAATATTTCCCACCTCTACGTCCTATCATACCTCTGGTGATGTACGAGGAACATACTAAATTTCAAAATATTCGATTTATTCAATTCAATAATAATTGTGTCCTAGAAAAACGTATAACTGTAAATTGTTTAAAATTAGTACCATTATGATTGTGGCAATCCGTATTCTCCAACTTACACACTTTTACACTAGTGACAAATAAGAATAATCATTCCATTTTTCATTCATTTTCATAATTTATTGTTACTGATGTTTCTTACCAAGTTTTTCTCCAGCTTTCCGAATGACACCGGCAGCTGCCTTGGCGGAGATAGTTTCATCGTTGATTTTAATATTGTAACCGGCAGTCAGATTTCTTGGACAATCTTTTTGACTAATCAGTGACAAGTCAAAGGGATCAATTTGGGCATTGCCCAACTTTGATCTTATCTGAAAAAAATGCCAAAATTATTTTTTTATAATAACTTGTATTATGTGGGTTTTTATTTAAAAATATAGAGGCTTTTTGGATCCTATGACAAGTCTTAATCGATTATAGAAAATAATAGATTTTTTCCGACTCTATCGAATTTTTGCTTAAGGAATCAATTTTTAGCATCATAAATTTTCAGGTTAAACAATTTCCCGAATAATCGATTTTTTCATTTAATCGATTTGTCGATAAATCAATAAAATTTGGTATACTTATATGATAATTTATATTAAATTAATTTTAATGTTTCAAATTAAATTACGGAATTTTAGGTTGGGGAGGAATAAATAGAACTTTAGTTATAAAATTAGAAATATTACAGAAAAGGTTTCTAAAAATTATATATAAAGATTTTCTTTATCCTTCAATAAAATTATATTCTGAAACAAAAAAAATTAATATTAGACAACTTTACATTTATAAACATCTTAATATACATATTTAAAAATAAAAATCTTATACAGTTTAAAAACCATAATCATAATACACGTCATAAAAATGAAATAACCATAAAACCTAAAATAAATAAGCCCGCGCCATAGGACAAAAAATTCAAATATTTATGTTTTTGTGTAAACGATTATTTACAAACAAAAATTAAAAAATATATTTCATTAAAAAAATATAAAGTCGAAATAAAAGCATGGATATTGGAAACGGATAATTTAAAAATATTTTTGGAAATGTTCTAATTGATATTGTTATGAATAATATATTTTTCAAAATTTTATACCTATATCTTCAAGAAACTGCGTTTATATTTACATATACTTAAACGTTTATTATTTGTAATTTAACTTATATATAATAACAAATATTTTTAAAAAAATTTAATATTCTTATACCTATATTTATAATTTAAAATACTAAGATTTGCCCCAAACAAGCACGTCTTCGGGATATTGAAAATATACTTATTATTAGGTATTATTTTTATTATTAAATAAGGTTAAAAATGGGCCAAAACATGAAACAATAAATATATTTATGTTTATTTTTTTTTTGTAGTGAATTAATGCAAAAATCGATTAATTTAATAAACTTAAACTTTTTGGAAGGTAAAAATTCTATATTCCCACTCCACTTTAAGTATGGACTACTTCTTCAAGTTTAAACTTTTTGCCTAAAACTCTTCAAGTTAAGCCATTCTTTTGCGTTCTCTAAGAGTTCTGAACGTCGGAATCACTAGATATTATTATCTCTTATTCATTATGTCAATCAATTAATTTAAATTTTTTTATAATACTTTTAATAATCGGTTAATTGAATATTTTGCCTTCCATAATTATGATTACCTTATCAATAAACATTTTGTCCAAGCTTCTTGTTCTCGACAAGATGGTGGCTGATTGACGATGGGCAAACGTCAACTTTTGACAGGTAAAGATGCCGGCATATGTATCATAGTCAGTAGCAAAAACAGTAAAAGATGATTTTCCAGCGACACCTAAAAGTAAAGTAGTCCATGTTATACCGGGTGACACAAGGTGCTAACACACCCCGCCCCCAATTATTTTCGTTTTTCTTAAGGTAATGATTTAAAAACTTTCGGTGGTAAGGAGTGTGTAAAGTAAATTGCCATTTTTTTGCCAATTAAAACCTTCCAAACCACTTCCGAATTAACCGTAAGTAAGGTCAAGTTTTAGATAGAACAGTGGCGGTTCGTCAGGTGAGGGGGCTCTTCATCAAAAAAAAAAAAAATTCATGAGGAAAGTTTTGCGACAATATTAAATATTAATGTACCAATACAGCTACCATTTTAGCCTTTAAAAAATAATTATGTTCGAATTAATAATATTAATTTGGCAACGGCCTGTCAACATATTAAGCACCGGTTCCCGCAGATCACCGAAGTTAAGCTGTGTCGAGCGCGGTTAGTACTTGGGCGGGTGACCGCTTGGGAACACGGCGTGCTCTTGCCTCAGGGAAGAGTGTAAAATGAATCGACACCTAACCATCCTATTCACGCCGGACAGGCCGGATGAGATCGGATATCTCGTAGGATGAAGGTGCCGCTTCACACTCCCCAGTCGGTAGATCACATTTGTGGTCGATGACCGGTTCAAGATGGCCTACGTAGTCGGCGAACCGTAAAAAAAAAATAATAATAACGTGACGTCAGTCACGCAAACAGCATGTAACAATTTGCATTATGATGAAGGGCATTTTAAAAATAGATAAGGTATTTATTTTGAGGTTTCGCGAAACTTACGTTTATAGATATCGTTTTTTTTTAAAAGTTTTGTTTTTATTTTTCAGTTAATTCAGTAGTGTATGTACGTACCTACTTAGTTGTGTGGTTTAAAAATGAACCCAATTAATGACATAGTTTGTAATTTGTTGAAAACTCCATTCAGTCGTTGTACATATGAGGATAAGAGAGACGTTTTGTTACACGGGTTTTTAGTCAATGTTTGTTTAAGTACCCGCACTATACCTAGCTCTTCACCATTTTTTAAGACCGCGAGCCGCCACTGAGATAGAAACACGCCATTTTTATTTGATGCTTAAATGCGATCCAACATTGAAGAGATAATTTTCTAAATAATTTAAGGATCGAACAAAAATGACGGGTTTCCAATTAAAATTTAAAAGTTAACTTCACTTCCGATTACACCGAACAACGGTTAACTCACCATGTTTATGCAATTAAAAAATGTACAAGTTCCCTATTGTGTCAAACTTACTTAATGGAAAGCTAACTGTCATCCTAGCAGGAATAGAACTATCGGGCACTTTCAGAGTGCCAGTGTAGTGGTACCCATGTTTAAGAGGCGTAAGCGCCAGAAGAAAATGTTGACTAATTTCTTCCACTTTGTATTCTTCAGGTTCGTCTGTTTTTGTTATGTTGTAGACTATGCAAGAACTAGCTGTGCTTGTTTTTTCTATTACGTACCAAAGGCCTAACATCTAGAAAAAAATTAGTTCAAGTTGAGCCTCGTGTTAATTTTCCACAACCGTCAAAAGACCACGAAAAATGCGAAGGGCATTTTGAAGTATACATATACAGTGTGTCCACGGATTGAGTTTGGAAGATGACAAACTTTTTTATTAGTAGGTATAGAAGAAAAAGTCATTTTTTATAAAAATGTCTGCTTGTGCTGAAACTACAATTTGGAAGGGTTCGTCAGAAACAGCATTTTTAGTTTTTTTTTTGGATTGTTTTTAAATTCTAATTTTCAATTCCTTGATTTATTACATGAATTTTGCTTGTGCTGAAACTACAATTTGAAATATCAGATTTGCGATAACGATACAGTGTTGGACAGAAAAAACATTTTAAATTTTTTATAATTGAATAAATTAAAGAGATATTATATGTATTAATAAAAATACATTAAAAGTAGACAAAGAAAAATAGTTTTCCTACAACAAACTTGTTATTCGGCCAGATCTAAAATCATATTCTAAGTAAGAAGGCAACAATAGCTGTTTGTTTTAGGTACATTTATATTAAAGGAAATCCAAAAAAAATAAAAATTTTCTGACGAACCCTGTATAGTAAATCTGATATTCGAAATTGTAGTTTCAGCACAAGCAGACGTTTTTATAAAGAATGACTCTTTCTTCTATACCTGCCAATAAAAAAGTTTGTCATCTTCCAAACTCTATCCGTGGACACACTGTAAATATATAGTTCAACCAATTACTGGCTGCATGCACGTCACAACTTACAAATACATAATCATAACAGAAACAAAAAATAAGGAAGGTTTTTAAATAAAGGGTCCTGTCAATTGACATAAAACTCGTTTTGACAACCTTTGTCATTTCGAAGAACTTTAATTTTACATATTTTATTATTAAAAGTAATTGGAAAGTGAAAAATAATTAATTGGGACATAATATTCTGAAAATATGTCTCATTATTTAGCAAAGAGAAGAAATGCTCATTTTAAAATTTAATTAAATCCTGACAGAATTGAAAAAATATACGATTTAATCAACGACATGACTCGAATCAAAAATTACGTTAGACGCTGTGACGTGCATCCAGCCAGTAATTGTACGGACTTTATAACTAAATTTCGTGTAGAATAACCCATTTTTTAAAACTTGTTGGGCCAGGTAGATGCCGGCTAAGCTATTTGATGTCGGCAACCTTTTCATAATAGTTATTTTTCTACGGTCGTTCAAAAAATGTAATTTTGTGTATGCATTTCTAATAACAAAAGTAGGTCTTTATTGTATACTATGCAATAAAGTACTTTTTGCCCTAGTGCAATAAAGTAAATTGCCTAGGAAACGAATGAAAAGTTAAAACAAGAATCACAAAACAATATGGCGGAATGATGGACGTGCTCCTTCCAAACAATTAAAGTCAAAGGTATCTATGATCCATTGTTAAATCTGAATTACAACTTTTGCACACAAAGGAGCGGTAATACAGAGCAATTGTAAACTTGTTTGTTAAATAAGAAAGCGATCGTAGAAAAAATAGTGTATGTAACATGTGCAAAAATTGTGTTTATTGCCCATGGCATATCGACTACTTCTCGGTAAATAACTTTTATGCCGTGTGTAATAAACATATACTTTTTGCAGTAGTTGCATAAATTAAGTCTCGATGGTCTCTTAGGTAAATAAAAATAATAAATGGGCCTTGACTGATGTGACGTGGCTCACGTTGTGAGCCCAGATAATGCCGGCCCAGTCAGCAGCATTTTGTGTTATTTTCAATTTTAAAATGAAAACAAATGTAATCGTTTTATAAAATAGCGAATGATTCCCGTAAAGAATTTTAAGCCCAACTTTACTAACATGTCACGAGCCGCCACTGGGTCCCGGGGCACTGCCCTGGTCGCCCTACCACAGCTACGCCACTGCTTACAAATAAAAGTCGCCTCTCCTTAGGATGGGATTACGACTATGGACACTTTTAATCAGGATCAGGAAGAGTTGCTGTTTTCCAAACAAATCCTCAATGTCGTGCACAAGTTATTTGGTTGAGTGCCACTAATGGCACGCGTGCCGATGGTTAACCATCCCTGGCCTATAGTATAAATAGTTTATATTAACCTATTTTTTTTACTTACTCTATTCATATTAAAATCGGTCTGCGGTTCAATATTCGGGCACGCCCCCAAATGGTAAGAGTGCATTTCCACATTTCTTAGCGCCAAAAAAAGCAGCAAATATGTCAAGAATCGTGCCGCCATTTTAAAATTTCAATTCAACTGTTATTACGAAACCAACTTCGAGCGAACTATGTAGATGTAGACAATTGAACAACTCTACGACCACTGGACTGTATTATTGTAAAGACTAATCAAGCTAGCGGTGTCTGTGACGTCAGGAACAAATCGTTTAATTAGGAACTTAAATATGAGTCAACCTACGGTGTAACATAAACTTAAATTAAGTGATAAAAAAATCAGTTTACTTGGCCATTCACGGTAATTGACTCTTCACAAAAGCACTTAAAATACTATACAGGGCGGTCCGCCCTCAACACAGGATTCCATAGCATCTAAACCGCTTAACTTTTTAATATTTTTCAAAAACAAAGTTATGAGAAGGCAATAGATCTACAATTTAAAATTAATTTAAATTATACAGGGCGTCCCAAATAGTCGGGGCATATCCAACATACTTTTTTTTTTCGTATAAAATTCCACGTATATTTTGTATAAAAAGTCACGTCCAAATTCAATTGTTTTTGAGATATTGACGTTTAAAATATGTCATTTTCAGACTTTGACAGGCTGTAGCATTAAAACGGCGCATCTTAGAGAAAAATGGTTTTCAACTCATTATATTAGTTATTTATTCTCTATAAGACTGAAGTCTAGTCGCCATTTTATTTTTTGATCAATATTTCTTATCCTTTTCGCTTTATTCAAAAAGGGGCCAAATACCCGTCCTTAAGTAGCAATTACTACAGTTTTAAATTAAAAAAAATTTGATTAAAAAATTAATAAAAACAGAACGAAAATTGGTGAAATTTGTCCATTTTTCTTTTTCTGCTTTTATTAATTTATAAAATCAAACTTTTTTAACTTTAAATTGGGTGTAGGTACTTCAAATGTAGGTATTTGCCGATTTTTGGATAAAAGGACTAATGTAACGAAACATTGATCAAAAAACGAAATGGCGAATGCGCCACTAGATCACACTCTTAAGAGTGAAGTCTAGTGATGCATTCGCCTTTCCATTTTTTAATCAATATTTCTTATCCTTTTCACTTTATTTAAAAAGGGGCCAAATACCAGTCCTTGAGTGTTTTGAAGTTTTGAACTAAAGAAATTTTGATTAATGAATTAATAAAAGCAAAAAACGAAAATTTGTGAAATTTGCCCTTTTTCTGCTTTTATTACTTTATAACTTCAAACTTGTTTAACCTCAAATTGTAGGTAATTATACTTCAAATATGAGTATTTGGCCGATTTTTGGAAAAAAAGAACAAAAGTAACGAAACATTGATCAAAAAACGAAATGGCG
Organism: Polydrusus cervinus; assembly: GCA_935413205.1. Lineage (NCBI taxonomy): Eukaryota > Metazoa > Arthropoda > Insecta > Coleoptera > Curculionidae > Polydrusus > Polydrusus cervinus. The sequence continues at coordinate 15,669,036 of OW284517.1, forward strand.
AATTCGTCACTAGACCACACTCTTAAGAGTAAAGTCTAGTGATGCATTCGCCTTTCCATTATTTAATCAATATTCCTTATTCTTTTCGCTTTATTCAAAAAGGGGTCAAATACCAGTCCTTGAGTGTTTTGAACTAAAAAAATTTTGATAAATGAATTAATAAAAGCAAAAAACGAAAATTTGTGAAATTTGTCCATTTTTCTTTTTCTGCTTTTATTACTTTATAGCTTCAAACTTCTTTAACTTTAAATTGTACTTCATACTTCAAATATGGGTATTTGGCCGATTTTTCGAAAAAAAGGACAAAAGTAACGAAACATTGATCAAAAAACGTAAAGGCGAATGCGTCCCTAGACCTCACTCTTAACATGTTAAACCTTAAAATCTTTTTTTTTTTTTTGGTTTAACATGTTAAACCGGAATAGAGAACTATGCCACAGCCTGTCGAAGTCTGAGAATGCCATATTTTAAACGTTAATATCTCAAAAACTATTGAATTACACACATATGACATTTTATACAAAATATACGTGGAATTTTATAGGTAATTAGAAAATAATATAATATATAGGTTGTTCCATTTAAAAAAGAGCATATTGGGTATGCCCTGACTATTCGGGACACATTTAAAATAATTTTAGATTGTAGATCTAATGCCGCCTTATAAATTTGTTTTTAAAAAATAATAAAAAGTTGAGTAATTTAGATGCCATGGAATCCTGCGTTGAGAGCGAGCCACATTGTATACATAAATAAAAAAATGTTTCTATTATAAAAGTATTAAGTCAGGGATTATTAATTGACCTCTTGGTAGAGTTAACCTAATCATTCTTAGAGTTAATTACTACTTATTGAATCATTAAACAATTTATTGAGTGATTGGATTATAAATATAGCAGTGGCGTGGAACATTTTTTACTACTGCCAGTTTTAAAAATTTACAAGGGCATGTTCCGTCTTTTCGAAATGAAAATGAAACTTTCCTTAATATAGACAGGGTATTGACGCATTATATTTACATCCGTAAATCCTGATATGACAACATTCGAGGGAAAAATATTCTTAAATGTTGCATTACTATAATAAACTCGCAAATTTACCATTTTTTTTGGAATGGCTTGACCACGCCGCCACTGGAGGATTTCTAAAGAAAGAGTGACATGTGCAAGTCAGTGACTCGTGATTACCTGTTCTAAGTTAAGAAATAAAAATTAAACTCACCTCAAGAATCTCAAAACTAGCACAACCATAATAACAACATTGGATTAAAATCCAATGTAAGAAAAAACTCTTACCGCAATTCACATACAACAAACTTTTACCGCAATTCACATCACACCAAACTTTTACATCTTTTAAACACGAAACACAATATAGTGTAAAACTAAACAAACCGATCGACGTCAATATTTATTAGACTGGTCGTTAAACAGCAAGTAACGAAACGCTAGATCGCGACGTTCAAATCCGGTTCCATCGAGGCGCCTCCCGTGACGTGTAGATTCATTTAACTGGGGTTCCCTCCCCATTGGGGTCCGCCAAATTCAGTCTGGTTTTAGGGGTACATATCCATGTTTTTAAATAGTCGTTTAAAAAAAATAAAGTAAGGAGTGATCTGGGATAAATGACTGATTTTTGTTTATGGTTAACCAGCTTCCTTAAGAACCGTTCTCTGCAAGTGGCGATTGACGGGTTTCTCTCAGACACCTTCACCATCAATGCCGGTGTTTCTCAAGGGTCCATATTGTCGCCTACCCTCTTTTTACTGTATATTAACGACCTTCTAGTGAAAACCCAAAATCCAATTTATAGCTTTGCTGATGACAGCAAACTTGTCTCATCTTTTACCTTGACTCCCCAAACATCCGCTGCCGACGCACATCTTCGCAGGCAGCATGAAGTATTGCGCCTCAACAATGACCTGGAAGAAATTTTGGCTTGGGGTGACAGTAACCAAGTCGAATTTAATGCTAAGAAAACCCAGGCAGCAGTCTTCTCCAAAAAGGTTAACATTGCAGAACCGGATATAGTCATGGCAGGACACGCAATTCCCCTGGGACCGTCTATTAATTTGCTGGGGGTCAATCTGGGAGGTAATATGTCTTGGCATGATCACGTTGCCGCAATTGCCAAGGCAGCTGCACAGAAACTTGGTGTACTTTTCCGCACCATAAGGTTGTACACACCTCATCAACTTTTGACACTCTACAAAGCCCAGATTCGACCATCATTAGAATATTGCTCTGATGTCTGGAGCTCTGCACCCAAGCACACCCTTCGGCTACTGGATTCCATTCAAAGGAGAGCCGTTCGTCTGATCGGCGATCCCGAGCTGACCAAGACCCTCGATAGCCTGGAGCATCGAAGACAGGTTGGTGATTTGGCTCTCTTTTACAGATATTTCCATGGCAGGTGTTCGACTGACATTGCCCACTTGATTCCACCTAGAGCAATGCAAAACAGAAATACACGGCGAACCACTGCCGCTCATCCATATGTTGTTCAGCTTAGTACTCCTCGAACTTTATTGTTCAAGAATTCTTTCATCTGGAGAACGTCATCTTTGTGGAATGATCTTCCTGAGGTCGTGTTTCCCAATGAATACAATCTTCAACGTTTCAAGACCAACGTTAATCGCTTTTTTCGCACTTTTCCTACGGTGCAGGTTTTATCATAAAAAAAAAAGATATAAATAATAAATCTGACAGATTTGAATCTTCTTGAAATATATTCTTAACCTCACTTTTGCTTAACTGTCACAATACGACGCGGATAATTTACGTGTAAATTAGGTTTCTTTGTCGTTAGTCGCAGGTTATAATGATCTGACAACTGCGATTGGTCAGTTTCATATCCTAATAACGGTGGATACAAAATTATATTCGTTTAGTTAACTTGTATGTATAGCCCATTTATCCAGTCACTTGATTATAAAGGAAACACGATATCCAGGGAGTAGAAAAAGCTTCTTGTGCTGCTTTGACTATCATATTTAATTTTCTGAAGAATATAAACTTCGGAACTGGGTACTTCTATTTTTCATTCGACTTTACCTGGGTTACCTTTTAAGAGTAATAATTTAATACATGCAGGATCGATTCCCCATCATAGTTTGAGGTCGTTTTTTTTATTTTACAGTGTGTGGTAAAGACTCTTCTTAACCTATTTGCGACTATTTAGCCGTTTTTTTTTAACAAAACTATATTAATTTGTAATTTTAATAGGATACGCTACTGCAATTATTATTATAGATTAACATAAATAAATTATTCATTTATTATTGTTGTCAATATTTTCTTAGCAAGCATTAAAAAGTTGTAATAATATTGTAATTAGTGTGATAATTAAATTTAGATATATATCCTATCTGTTCACTATTGGAAATAAGTCATTTATTTTTTTCTCAAATAGACCTTTACAGTTTATAGTTTAAGAGCTGGCCACAGAGGGTTTATAACTCGGTCTAGTCTATTTTACCGAGTTCAGTTTGGCGATACTTAGTATAAAAAAGTAGGAATAAAATCGCCGGGGGTGGGTGGAAAATAAAGGCCGCTGAAGACTAGCGTCTATATCCCAACCTAATGCAGGCATACTGCGCATGTCAGGCGATTGTTGACTGTTATCGATTTTGTAATTCCGACTTTTTGTTATGAGGGTCATAGTTAGTAGAAATCATAGGGCTTATTGTTGTTTTTAGTGCATTAATACCAGAATACACGGCATGTAATGGTCTGTAAAGGTGATCGTTTGAAGACTTTGTTTTTTTTTTTCGTGTAAACGTTAATATTTGTTTTGGTACTACATTTCATCCCATACTCTGTGCACACATAAACTGTTCTACAATTTAAAAAATGACGGTTACGTTTTTACTTTACAGGTGCTTGACGACAGCCGCAGCCATAGGTTAGGTAAGAGTGGCAGACCTTTGGTTCTGACCAAACAGTCTCACGTAGTCCTATTAGGTCGTGTTCCGTAGAACCCACCTTCATCAGACCTCTGATGGTTAGTGCGGCATAAACCGCAGAAGGATTTTAACAACTTATTCAAACTAGCCATAACAAAACTTACTGATTAATAACCTGCCCCTTCTTTTAATTATGCCCACAAGGCCACAAATTAACAAACTGGCAAACTTAATACCTCGACTATGACTCAACACCGTGACGTAAAAAAGTAATTAAATCCATTTCTACCTATATTTTAAATGTTTCGCCATCACGCTATCCGCCTGACATGCGCAGTATGCCTGTCATTAGGTTGGGATATAGACGCGAGTGCTAGAAGGCGTCAAAACCAGTGGCGGTTCGCGATCTGTTAAAGAGACAGTGCTGCAGAGCATAGGTATCAACAATAAAAATTTAAAAACAATAAAGCGCTTTTATATACTGTGTAGCCTCAAATATATCGTCGCCCTCCACACAAAGTGTCGTAAGTAGCATTTTATAAATTTTACAGGAGAGCGAAAAAACGAAATTTAGTCTATTGTAATTAAACCAACCGACGAAACTATTTTTAGTAGCGTTTTGAGTTAAATATATAAAAATAATTAATAGTGGATCTATCATTTCCTGCATTAAAATTATCAAAAAAGTTTTGAGTTTTTCAAATTTTCACGAAAATGGTCACTTACGTCACTTTATGTGATTTTTTTTATTTAACTGTAGAGTGGATAGGGCACTTTGAAATCAAACAATTACGTTTGATTTATTTATTTAAATTAAACCACAGTAATGTAAACAATTTATTTTATCTAATTTTCGTGAGGCAAGTTATAGTAAAAAAGTTTTTAAACTCCGTAAGCCGGATTACCGAAGTATCACCTTTACATAAAGAAGTAAGATCATCAAATTCTTTTTTAGTAATTTTTGGTGAAGTAATATTTAAAGGCTCTACTTTAATATTGGAAATTCCGCCTTCTAACCGTTTTAATTGAATGAAATCATATTTTGTTTCGAAATGGCTGGTTTTGAAAAATATTTTTGTGAGATTCCTTTTATCCACCATTAGTTCCATTATATCGGTCCAATTCACATTCTTTCCCTCATTACTGGTACGAACAGTCAAAATTCTTAAAGTTTTCGAGACATTTTTAAAATCCAGAAAGTCTGTGTAATTCATTGGCATTATTTTGTATGGTTTTTCCGCCTAGCTAATTCAAAAATGGGAAAAAGTTGTCTGGGAACAAAAATATCACCAGCTTGTGATAAAGCTGTACCTATGGCACTATGTGCCGAGTCAGTCGCCTTCGTTCTGGCCATGATTCGTCTCAAAATACCGTAAGGATATTGTTTCGATTTTTTTTTAAATTTCTGTACTGAATATACCTAGCAACATTGCAGCCATTATAGAATATTTATTCTGCCCAAAACATCCGTCTGAATAAAGTAAAACAGATTATACCTTGTACTTTAGGCTTTTATACACACAAGTAGATATTTCTGATGCTCCCCATTTACTTAGCGATTCGTTCTAGGAAAAGCAGATACATTCTTTAGTGCCAATATTATATACTATAAAATTAAAATTAGACAGACGACTTTTGTAAAAAATTGGGTTTTCTTTGCTTCTAGGCAAGTAGATGACCTATTGCAGATCAAAAACTGCACATCCTATTTTTATTCTTTAAAGCTTGCGTTTATGATTCTTCTTTTAGCTCTCTTACTTTTACTTTCTCCAAAGTATGTTTCTCATATCTATCTTTAAGTTTTAGTTTTGTCTCGTCGTCTCCCTGTTTATAAGTTAGATATAAAGAGCACATATCTTTGATAAATGATAAATTTTTTTTCAAAAATATTCTCCGGTATGTTGCAAAACTCGGTTTAGTATTTGATTCTGCATGATCCAATTCCTGTAGATACATTGCGTACATTTTTTGTAGCGACAACTCAGAATGAAGGTATAGCTTGGAACTTACGTTGCCGCTTTCTAGAGTGCCATCACGATAATATTTCACCCAAACCGACCTAACTTCACATACGACACTAAAGGTATATACATTTTTGCTCACAAAACGACGTATTTTAAGATACGTTGTTTGGTGTGATTCCAAAAAATTATTTTGTTAGATACGGCGTTTTTTTTTTCTTTATAACTTGGGTACCTTTATGGATACGGTTACACTTGGTGAGAAAAAAAAGGGGAGCGAACTTAGAATATGGGCGGCGTAACTCAATTTTTCGATTTTTGTGAGTTACGACACTTTGTGTGGAGGACGACGATATATCGGTCTGTTAATTTTTGTTACATATTTCGCCCGAAACTGGCATCATCAGATCTTATAAACAGTTAAAAAAGGTTATTTTAAAAACAAACATAAGCACATAAAATCAACATAACTGGGCTAACATTCCAGTTACCTATTTTTCACTCGGGAACTGTTTGGAATTTCCCTACAGTCTGGCCTTTTCAGCGATCCTCAGTCATGCGACACTCCCCCCACCCATTGCGCCATTGCATGACTTACCGATTGGGGAGTGTGTACCTTCTTCCGCACCCCACGAGAAGTCCGATGTCATCCGGCATGGTTACCGGCGTGAATGGGGTGGGTTAGGAGATGATACATTTTAAACCCTTTCCTGCATTCTTAAACTTACTAAAATTCGAACATCCTATTTTTTTATTATGCCTATGCCCACTCCGAGGATCGAACTCGGAACGCCGCGGTCGAATGCCAGTGACTCACCGCTGAGGCACCGCCGCAGTTTGAAGATGTGTGATAATTTACATAGTGCGGCCAAAAACGAGAATGCTTCATTATGAATCCAAAACCTAACCTGTATACAAAACGGCAATTTAAGAAGGAATATTTCAAAACCTAAGCATTTGCAATCAAAACGGCTCTCAGATTCGTAATGTAGGTTGTAATCAATTTTGGCATGGTGAGCGTATAAAAGATATTTATTTTATTTTTAAACATGAAAACCGGTTCATAATATCTTAACGGACAAAGTTCTCTATTAAATGAATTCATTTATAGATAGTGGATGAAATAACCCATGTAATACTTATAGCACGAGCTCCCTGATACTATTAATATGGAGCAAAGTCTTTTTAATTATCTATGGGTATTTCAAAATAAAATTTAATGTTATTTGATGAACAATTTCTTTGAAAAGATAAGTTTGGCGAAATTCCAATGCTATGAGGTTCTTACAGGCAATCATTAGTATTAATAATTATCTGTAGTAATAATATATTTGCAAAGATTAATTATTATCAAAATTACTGAGAGTTAGCATATTATTACATGCCAGGTTTTTCTTAAATAAATCGGTATCTTCCGTGAATAAGTGGATAAGTCTACTTTTAGCCTAGTCACTTTTCAGTAAGGCATTATCGGGGTATTTTCCAAAAACGGTCAAAGAAAATTGAGTTTTAAGTTTTCGAATTGATTTTGAGACAAAACCATTTTTCTCCGTTCCGTTGTTACAGCCTGTCAAAGTCTGAAAATGCCATATTTTAAACGTCAATATCTCAAAAACTATTGAATTTAGACATATGACATTTATACAAAATAAGCATAGAATGTTAAGAGGAATCAATTTGCCTATTTTTAGCTTTCGTAAAAGGATAGGAAAAATAAAACTGTATATAATACTTGTATATTTAAATACCGAATACTGTATACATCAGTGTCTAAGTCTCACATGACATAAGCTGTTACTATTTATCTAGAAAAATATATATCGAATGGCACTTTTACAATAACATGTATATTTTACAATGTACTGGCTAAAAAGTCGAAAGACAGCTACAGTTTTATACGCCATTGAATGCAAGAAATATTCTTGTTCGGGTCTGTTTACATTAATTTCAAAAAACGTTAAAATTGAATTTAATGATTTCTTGACATATTTTTAAATTTAACGTTCACCTATTTTCTTAGGGTGTTCCGTTTAAAAATACAACCTTGTCGCGGATCTTAATTTTGGGACCTCTACATATGTCGGTTTGTATCTTCGATAATTGAAGTTTGTATAAAAATGTTTAACAATAATTAACTAACCAGCAAGTTTGACCGTGACATACAAGACATTGTCAGAAATAATTTTCATACTGACCCGGTTACCTTAGTTTTTAATTTACTAATCAAGCACCTTTGATTGTGAGTAAATAATGCTTGGCAATGTCATTTATGTCACAGTCAAACTTGCTAGTTATATAAACCTTTATGTAACCCGACTAACTTGACAGTTCTGAAACAATATGATCTTTCAATATAAAGAATTCTAGTACGACCTGAATACGGTAATTTTAATAAAGCATATTTACTTAATATGTATTTGGATCACCCAAATTTACTAAAAACAGGATTTTTTGCAGTCAATGACGTAACTAAAACTGCAATTGACGCTGGGCCTAAATTAAATTAAGAGCTGCAGATTTAAAAAATCATGTTTATGGACGTTTTTAGTATAAATTACAAATAAATACTTACCTAAATAAATAAATAACATAAAGGGGCACACATACAAAAACATATTTTGTAAGAAATATAACTAACGAACTTATTTTAACTTTTATGAAACGTTTAGACAGGGACAGACAGAGCACTAACAAAATTATAGTAGATCTGGACATCCTGATTATAAGTGCCCATGGTTGTAATCCAATCCTATGACTACTTTTTAAGTTGTGGCCTTTTAAAGTTGGTAACTTTTTACTTAGAGATTTTCTGCATTGCCTGGAGTTTTCACTTCTTCCTTAAAAACTATTAACTTTTTTTCACTTGCTTTATTGGTGTAATATTGGGGAACTGTTCTTTAACTTATATAAAAATAAAATATATACAGGATGTTGAATAATTTATAGGCGGATTAAATAAATATTAAAAAATTATGAAAATCCAAAAAATATCATTACTTACTCATTGTTTGAATTGGGAAACGGATCTATATTGTTCATATTTTAATATCTCCTAGTACCAAGCTATAGAGGAAAATAATTGGGCATCGAGTAATGTAAAGTATGTAATTTTATTTCTCACAAAAAAATTTAATTCACCTAAAAACGTAAAAAACTACTTTTCCGAAAATCGATCGGAAATATTGACATTTTTGATAACATTTCTGTTATCAAACGAAAAAGTCAATATTTCCTTATACTTAGTAGGGAACGGAAAATACCTGTTAGGAAATGTTTATTATTGTACTGTAAGGAAATATTATTTCTGTACGGCTACTTATAAACTAAAATGTCTTAAGTTTGACAATTCAATATTACTGTGCTTCCACAGTTACAACACAAATATTTAATGGCATCCTTTATTTGTGAACAAAGTAAATAATATTTATTTCAAAACTTTAACAAGTTGCTTGTAATAAGTTTTGTTCTTTTAATAATTTTCGATTTACGGAAAAATAGTTTGTATACCTCGTAGAAAAAGTCACATACGGACTCCGTATTGTTAGTCTCGGCTTGAGCCTCGACATACGATCTTTACGGTTGTCCGGGAATGTTCAGCTTTTTCTACTAGGTATACAATGTACTATTCTTTAACTTCCATGTTATAATTGATTTATTTAATTGTTATCCAATCTGTAACATTTTTTTTTTATAATACTTAGATATACAGGGTGGTCCAGTTATAATAATTTACACTTGTAAAAACTTTTAAAAATAGGGGAACTTGAATAAGTTTTTGTTATCAAACGACAAAAAATTGTTGTTAAATTATAAATTATTTATTTGGTACAATTTTTACCTTAACTCCTATACAAGACGCATTTAAACTACCTTGGAGTCCTAATAAAATGTTTTTTGATAATCAATATATTGTTCTAAAGTTAAAGTAAAATATCAGTACTTTTTTTTTAAATTTTATGATTTTTTTTATTTACTGTAAAGACATTCAAAATGATTTTTTATTTTACAAATGGACACAAATGACAAATTATTAGGACCCGAAGGTAGTTTAAATGCATCTTGTACAAGAGCCAAAGTAAGAATTCTACCAAAAAAATATTCTATAATTTCACAATAATATTATTATTAGATAAAAAAAGCTTTTTTAGTTTTCTTATTTTTAAAAGTTTTTACTTGTGTAACTTATTATAACTGGATCACACTGTATATCTAATATCAAAATGTGTTAAAAAATAAGTATTGTAAAAAAAATGTTACAGATTTTTTCCTCTATAGCTTAGTACTACAAAATAATAAAATATGAACAAAATCTAGCTGTTTGTTTTCGAAATTCAAAAAATGGATAATAATTTTTTTAAATTTTCATAATTTTTAAATACTAATTATTTAATCCGCTTATACATTATGCAACATCCTGTACATATTTTATTTCTATATAAGTGCAAGAAAACTTAAGACCTACTTTTCAACCAATAAAGAAAAATAAAAAAAGTTGATAGTTTTTAAGAAACAAGTGAAAACTCCAGAAAGGGCAGAAAATCTCAAAGTAAGAAATTGCCGATTTAAAAGGCCATAACTCAAAAACTAGTAATAGGATTGGATTACGGCCATGGACACTAGATTTACGAAATATTAAAAATTCAGAAAAATTAGCCGAGAGTCATTTCTCATAAGCTTTATTAGGGGTCCTTTGTTAAAATAAAAAAAAATATCTTATAGTGCAAATGTCCTGTCTGTCACTGCTGAAACGAAAAAATGTTAAATAAACCTAACAAGGTATAGGACGATATCCAAAAACACAAATAATATAAGTACGCTTTGACACAATATTTTAAAAAACAAATAGCCAATATTGCAAACGTCCATTTTAAAAACAAAATGGTAAAAAAATCACTAACCTACCGTTAAAACTAGTAAATTATCGTATATATACACAAAAATACTAAAAACAAAGAGAAAACACAATCTGAAGTCTGATATACATAAGTTTCATACGAGTTACACAAAAACAAGTTTTCGAGACGAAAAGTTTCTAAAATCTAAGTTTGTTTTTAATTTAACTAGGCATAAACTATAGTAGTCTTACATTTTTGAATAGTATAAGTAAGAAATACCGAAGAAAATATCAAAAATCCTTACAAAAATCTAAACTAAGTTCTTTGAAAATTAGTTTATTTAGCTTTGACAGCCGCGCTTTACTTACAATCAGTCTCGCGCATTTTATTATAACAAACTTTGATATTTATTTTGGTATTAGTCGAGATCATGAAAAAATAAGTATACTCTATTATAATGTATATATTTTTTCGATTTTTTTCATAATCTCCTAAGTATATCTACATTCTATGTATACTGCGATTGTTTTTATTTTATAATATCTTTACAGTAAAATATCTTCTTGTCGCACCCTAAAGGGTGTCTTAATTTTAAATATTTTTATTGTATATTGTAATTTTTTAAAATCTGTAATGTATGACATGCAAGCTATAAATACAGGGTGTTCCTTAATGACGTGCTAATATTTTAGGGTGTGATTCCTCAAGTCATTTTATGAAGAAAAGTTTATATAAACATATGTCGTAAACGGCTTAAATTTTTTGCTACAGGGTGTTGAATTATTTTTTGAATGCTTTTTTTTGTAATATCTCTGAAAGTACTTCAGATAATATTTTCAATTTTGGCATTTGCTAATAGGACATAAAACCACATCTTTTAGTAAAAGTTATTTTTTGTTCCATCAGTGGCGTCCCTGCAAACATTTCCTCTACGCCACTGACATTTTCCCAAAATTTTTTTTTATAAAAATTGTTGGAAATGACCACCTTCATTTAATAGGCATGCTTCCGCCCGTCTAATTTAATTATTTTAGTTAAAAACGGTGTCTGAGGAGAAAAACGCGGAGACCATTTTTATGCAAAATTGACCAGGCTAATCAGAAATAATATCCACATGGAAAAATGTCAGTGGCGTACCACTTTTTCTTTAAAAAATATCAGAGGAAATGTTGGCAGGTACGCCACTGGTGGGACAAAAAAATTAATTTTATAACTAAAACATGTGGTTTTATGTCTTATTAGCACATGCCAAAATTAAAAATATTATCTAAAGTACTTTCGGAGATATTACAAAAAACGCATTAAAAAAAAATAATTCAACACCCTGTAGCAAAAAATGTAAGCCGTTTAGGACATGTGTTTATATGAACTTTTCTTCATAAAATGACTTGAGGAATCATACCCTAAAATATTAGCACATCATTAGGGAACACCCTGTATAAATCTATATCACCATGCAATAAAGAACTTTTTCGCACTCACAGCAGCCCCAAAACTAGCTTTTACAGTTTGGTTTAGTTTCCCAAACATACCTAGCGAGTAGTGCGAATTTGATGAAAATAAATTATCAAAAAACTGTGCTTGCATATCATATAATACTAAAAATACTAAAGAAATAGACTCCTGGTCAATTGATGAGACTATTCGAAATGTTTACACCAATTTTATTGTTTAAAGCGTTGGTGCCGATTCTCTCACAATTTCAGGGTTTTGGGGATTATTTCTTTTAGTATTCACGCTTTTTTTTTGGTGTTTTTCAGTGTTACAATTCTAATGAAAAAGTCGGTAAATCTAGGACATTGTGAAGGAATCGGGAACAATGTTCTAAGTTTGGTAGTTAATTTATTATACAGGGTGATTCACGACGAGCGTTAGTTAGAACTTCCGGAAAAACTACATAAAATATCTAAACATAAGTTTAAAAAAGGTTTTCTCCCAAAACTTCTAACGAACGCTCGACGTGAATCACCCTGTATATTCTGTGACCTAGTAGATTAAAAGCAAGGCAAAGTTGGAATGACTGTTTCAATGGTAAAGCAAAACAAATGTTTTTCTATTCCCACATGGATATTTGTTGTTTCCTTGACACAAAGACAAAAAGTAGGTTATTCCAGTTAACTGTACGGCAAAAGTTCATATTAATTATTGTCACCGCTGCACAGTGTTGCAACCTTTAAAAATAAAATTTCTCATTTTTAAAGAAAAATTTCACGGATGCACACAATATTGAAAAAGTCTTTTTTAGCAGATCACAACCACAAGTACTCCCTAAGGATATCGTACAAATATAACACTGTGCGTAAAAATGTCCCTTTGGAGTCAGTGCCGACCTATCATTTCTCTGTGCTTTAGATCTTTATTGTCGTGTTGCACAAAGAATTTTAATAACAATTATTTAACCGGCAAGTTTGACTGTGACAGACGTAACATGGGCAGAAATAATTTTCTCACAATTATACTGCCCGGTTACCTTAATTTTTAATTAACTAATCACGCACCTTTGAATGTGAGTATATAATGCCTGTCAAAGTCATTTATGTCACAGTCAAACTTGCCGGTTAAATAATTATTATTAAAATTCTTTGTGCAACCAGACATATTTCTCACGAATCCGTAAACTTCCCATTAGTTGACAACATTTATATAAAAAATATATTCCTCTGTTGCGTCCTTATAAAAAACTGATCAATCACCGTTTATTGTATTTACTAAGGCTTCGCCTTCTTTTTCAAGACACTATAAATTATATAATTTATATGGTACAATAATTTTTCATTATAACAAAATGTATACGCATCTATAATAGTTTTGAACGACAGTAGAGTTTTGGACTTGCATTTGTCTTTATTTGTTGTAAATCACAACGTTTCAACTGGTAAGTATCTTCGGTCGTCTTCAGGTGAATCAATATTTTTTTATGATTCTTATTCATTTTATCCCTTCCATTTACTTCTTGTCTACACCTAATTACTCGTAGATTCTTCAGTTTCCGAGATAATGCCAACATTTCAAAACAAGAACGATAAAAAATTTCAGACAATTTAACTGAAATTTACTCAAAAACTGTCATAATATATAAAACGGCCGTTCCAACTCCAACTGTCCCTACTTATTCATCTAAAAGGTTACTTATTCCCCTAGGCCTACTTATTCCCAAAGTTATTAAACTTTAAAATTGACATAACAATAGCAAATATTCCTATCAAATTGAACAGTGTTTATTTAAAGCCGAATACGTTTTTAAAAGGAGTTTCTTATTTTAAGTTATTATTTTGGTGAATGACAACCACTGAAAAAATGTTAGCTGGTTAGCAGACAACCATTATTAGCAAATATCAAAATATAAATAAATACAGGGTTTCCCAGGAGTAGGTAATAAAATAGTCCCGTTGAGGTAGGACAATTATGTAAAGTTGTCGGTCCTAACTGATGTCGCATAATCCTAATTTTCGCTAACTCTGTAGACCTTGGCCAAAAAAAAAAACGTTTTGCAAAACAAAGCTTTGCTGAATTAACCATCGCCTTCTCGATGTAAGAAGAGCGAGTGAGACAGAATCTCTTGCCGATTCATTTGAGGTCTTTAAGTAATCTCGGTGCGGGGACGTCTTTGAGGAAGTGCCTAACCTTGAGTGAAGACCTCCATGTCAACGGCCAGAATTAAATAATTTGAGGTTAGTTTTGTTTGTCAAATCGTGACAAGGCGTTGACATCTGTTCACGATACACATCGGGCTGTTAATATTTGGAGGTTAGTGTTATGACAAGATGTTGACATTAGTTTATTTCCTTGAACGTGTTAGAGACAATTAAAATAATTATTCTTCATGTTCACTCTGAAAATAATAATTTAGAAGAGTAGAGGTTAGAAATGTTAAGGAGGAGTGTTTGATAATATGTTAAGGATGTTGTGCAAAACAGATTACCTACTATGTGATGTGATCAAAGACTTTCTTCTTCAATTCTTCCGCGAAGTACAGCCAGCGTCTGGTCCAGCAACTGCGCAAGTGCAGACCGGATAGCACTGTTTTGCAAGTTTTGGAAGTAAAATAGAACGGTGTCGGTTGTCTTTATAAGGCAATAAACGGTTTGTTTTCTGCTATTAGAATTTTCGAACAAAAAATAAAACCATGAAACCTCGGAGGAAATGCTTTAGATGCTGGAGAACGTAAAAACTCTCGTCGAGCTACACACGCTTCAGTACAAATTGATCAATTATCAGCAAAACGCGACAATTCTCCCAAAACACTAATTTTATGATATCTTTTTGTTGCTCTAAGTTTAAAAAGTCCGTAAATTATTTTAAAAAACTCAACTCGGCGAAAACGTCAAAAAATTAACGACCATTTTGGTTTACTTCTTGGCTAAACAATTGGTGTGTATCTTTACTCAACGAGTAACAGCAGGCGGCGACCTACGTCACCTACCTGGTAAACGTCAAAATATCCCCACTCTTTTCAAATGAA
Source organism: Polydrusus cervinus (assembly GCA_935413205.1). Classification (NCBI taxonomy): domain Eukaryota; kingdom Metazoa; phylum Arthropoda; class Insecta; order Coleoptera; family Curculionidae; genus Polydrusus; species Polydrusus cervinus. The sequence goes on from OW284517.1 coordinate 15,684,198, forward strand.
TTGGCCTGTTATAGTTTCTAACTCACTCTTCGTTAAATTCTAGGCCATGACATTGTCAATCGTCATTACATAATTTTAAGCCAGGATTGACAAAATCGACTATAATAATTTAATTTAATCTATAAAAATTGCCTTTTACTTCATCCAGCCGACATTTTTTCTTTAAGCGATTGTCAAGTTATTAAAAACTGATAAATCTATTATTTTTTAATTTATATTTGAGGTGAGTGCGGTTTACTATGAAAAAATAACACTTGTACTATTGTATTTTTATTCATCGGAGCTACAAAAATAAATTATATCTTTTATTCTTGTCTATCACTGGGTTAAAAGGATACAGATAAATCCAAAACGGCGATTAGTGTAGAGTAGGATTACTATAAAACAGTAGATCGAAGATGTTTAAGGATGTAGCATCACGGCTTCTTTTTAGAATAAACACACTCTAGGGATTTTAAGATCGTTTTGAATAGATTCTTGTACTAGAACCCTTTTAAGTTTCACCTTAAAAATACAGGGTGTCCCACCGGGAAACGCTTCGATCTATATATGGAAAACTATACATAGGAACATTTTAAAGATTTGATAGTATGTTAATGCCAATGAAGGCGACCGGGCTAAAATATTTTCATAATGATGGCACTTCCGGTTATACCGGAAGTAAGTGTCAACTTGCTTATTTTAAATAGAACACCCTATATATTATTACATTTTTGCATTCTACGCAAGTTTCTAGACAGATCTTGTATATCATGTCCTATACCTATGTCGAAGCGTTTTTGACATATTTGAATTTTGATGTCAAAAATGACGTTTGCAAGTCTTAAAATAAATATCAATTTTTTCTATAAAGAAGCCTTATTTATTTAATTTAAGTGGGACTTCTTGTTATAAAGGACCTGCTTTAATAGATTTTCTATAATATTTTAATAACTATTAATACAGGGTGTTTAAACAATAAGATTAAATATGAAAAAACTGCAAAAGTCTAGATTTTCAAATGGAAACACCCAAATTTTATAATTATTTTTTATTTAGCATTAAAAATAAGGGTAACCTTGTGTAAGGTTGTCTACTACAAAAATTTGTAGTTTTCGAAATATTGCCAATTTATATTTTTATATGACGATTTTGCAGCGGATTTTAAGTTCAGTTACCCCTAGTTGGCTATGACTCTTTGTACAATTTAAGCGCCCCGTCATGATTATTTTTAATTGTCAAATGGCAAGTGACAACTTTATAGATTTCTTTAGCGTTTGACTATTTTTCAATGCCGTCATAGCTAACTAGGAGTAACTGAACTCAAAATATGCAGCAAAATCGCTATATAAAAATATTAAATTGGCAATATTTCGAAAACTTAAAATTTTCGGGATATACAATCTTATACAAACTTACCCTTATTTTTAATTTTAAATAAGAAATAATTATAAAATTTGGGTGTTTCTATTTGAAAATCTAGACTTTTTGCAGTTTTTTCAATTTCATTTTTAATCTTATTGTTTAAACACCCTGTATTATTAGTTCTCAAAATATTATAGAAAACCTATTAAAGTAGGTCTTTTATAACCAGGAGTCCCACTTAAATTAAATAAATAAGGCTTCTTTATAGAAAAAATTGATAGTTATTTTAAGGCTTGCAAACGTCATTTTTGACATAAAAATTCAAATATGTCAAAAACGCTTCGACATAGGTATAGGACATAGTATACAAAATATGTCTAGAATTTTGCGTAGAATGCAAAAATGTAATAATATATAGGGTATTCTATTTAAAATAAGCAAGTTGACACTTATTTCCGGTATAACCGGAAGTGCCATCATTATGAAAATATTTTAGCCCGATCGCCCCTATTAACATTAACATTCTGTCAAATTTTCAAAATTTTCCTATGTATAGTTTTCCATATATAGATCGGAGCGGTTCCCGGTGGGACACCCTGTATTGTATGGAGAAGTACAAGATGGCGGTAAACCAACTAAAAATGAGATTTTTTAAATTAACAGCCATTTTTATTGACGAATTTTACTTAGACATGGGATCGATTGTACCAAAGCAGGGGTACAACGGGCTCTTTAGACATTTTACTGCTAAATATAAAAAGGTATTATTATTACTGCCACTGGTGTATTAATTTTGTATGGGCTCGCTACAGCCCACAACTGAACTGATAACTGTATGGTGAAACTAGAGGTTAACCGCGTATCAAAAAAAACTTCTCCTTTCAAAAGTTACTTCTAAAAAACCAGTACCCAGGGGGGCGCCATTGTTCCCCCCTGCAGTTCCTCTATAACTATGGAAATGGTCTGCTAGTATTTAATCTCTATTTCTATAAGGGCTGTTCGGCATCATAGTCGTTACCATGGGAAACACAAAGGTGTTATGATAAGTACTACAGGCGAAAATGCCATACTCTCATAAGACAAACCGATCACAAATTGAAATATTATAGTCTATTTCAGAAAGGTGTAGAGTAATAATATGGGAAATTCCGTCCAGTTCGGCTCAATTTCGGTGTCGGCCATAGGCGCAGGTAAATTTTGTGCGTTACATTATTTATGATAACTAACCAAAGATAATTTGATAAATAAGGAACTATTAGCTATAGCAAATGTACACAAACATCGTTTTATGAAATATGCCGTAGAATATATAGCTGAAAACATAGTGTAACTGTGCTGCGCACACTGCCAGTCCATTGCGAACTGAATCCATAGAATTTATATGGGCGCAAGTGAAAGGATTTGTAGCAAGACCCAACAAGACATTCAAAATGAAAGACGTTAAGCTACTGCTTGATCAAGCCATTAAGGAAGTGACACCGGAGAATTGGTGAAAAGCAGTCCATCATGTCATTAAAGAAGAGGAGAAAATGTGGGATCTTGACCACCTGATCGATCGGAACGTCGACCCGTTAATTATAACGTCAAGAGGAGATGACAGTTCCTCAGATGACAAAGAATATTATGATTTTTTATAATTTAATTTCTGTGTAATGTATTTTGTATTTTTTTATATGATGTTTAATAAAAATTAACTGTACCTAATACTATGTACATAATGTATATACCATTTTCCGTGTTTGTAAAAGGATAACAATAGGCAAAACCCATAAATTGACCCAAACCCGGGTGGTACTACCTGCACTTAAAGAAAAGAAATAATTTTGCAATGAAATCAATGGCAAATTATGAAAGTGGCTTAAATATTTGTTGGGTCACTCTGTAGTCCCTTTGCATACCTAATGGGCTTTTATTACTCTACACCTTTCTGAAATAGACTATAGTTTACTCTGTCGCCCTTGGCCAAAACAGTATATATGCATAGAGAGTGATTCTTAAGTTGATTAGGATTAGAGTAACTGTTTTACATAACGAGAAATAACTTTGGTACATCCAATTCCGACTTAGAAAAGAAGATAAAAGGTCCTGTCGATATCATACTTATTATTATATAAAAGCGATTCTACAATAAAATTAAGCACTAAAGAAGTTATCGCATTGTTCAAAGCAAACGACTGTACTTACAAATGCTCCTAGATTATGGTATAAACAAATGTTGCCACTCAAAAATCAGTAATAACTTCAAAGCCTACAAATGTACGAAAAGTACGAACAACCCTGGCATTAGAAAACGAGGTAGAATTGAAAATATGGGGTATTTGAAAAGCAGGAATACTAGATCCATAGTACGACCAATATTTTCTTTTTAGTTAAAGCACAATTAATTTTTATGAAAAAAACTGCTACACCTTTTCCTATGTACGTCAAAAAGCATCAATTGTATTTCACATTTGTCAGTTAAATTTCAGATTATTCACTTAAGTATATTTTAGGAAGCGTACTATTTCATATTGGTACTTTCAAATATATTTTAGAAATATGGAGTACTCAAATCAATGCGGGAACGGGAGCGAAACGATTGCGGGACATTATTCTCCATTTAAAGCATAATTACCTACAATTTAAAGTTAGACAAGTTTGGATTTATAAAGTAATAAAAGCAGAAAAAGAAAAATGGACAAATTTTACCAATTTTCGTTTTTTGCTTTTATTAATCAAGATTTCTTTAGTTCAAAACTGTAGGTAATTGCTACTAAAGGACGGGTATTTGGCCCCTTTTTGAATAAAGCGAAAAGGATAAGAAATATTGATCAAAAACTGAAATGGCGAATGCATCACTATAGTCTATTTCAGAAAGGTGTAGCGTAATACAATGGGAAATTCGGCTTAATTTCGCTGTCGACCATAGGCGCAGGTAAATTTTGTGCATTAAATTATTTATGATAACTAACCAAAGAAAAAAAAGAAGATAATTTGATAAAGAAGGAGCTATTAGCTATAGAAAATTTACACAAACATCGTTTTATGAAATATGCCGTGGAAGATATAGCTGAAAAACATAATATAACTGTGCTGCACACACCGCCATATCATTGCGAACTAAATCCTATAGAACTTTTATCGGCGCAAGTGAAAGGATTTGTAGCAATACACAACACGATATTTAAAATAAAAGACGTTAAGCTACTGTTTGACCGGCCATTAAGGAACTGACTCCAGAGAACTGGTGAAAAGCAGTCCATCATGTCATTAAAGAACAGGAAAGAATGTCTGTCAAGAGAAGTTGACTGTTCCTCAGATAACAAGGAATATTATTATTTTTTATAATTTAATTGCGGTGTATTTTTTTTTTGTATTTTGTATTTTTTTTTATAATGTTTAATAAAAAATAAGTGCACCTAATGCTAACATAAGGCACGCCTTTGTTACACCATTTTCAATGTTTGTGAATGGATAACAATAGTCAAAACCCATAAATTGATCCAAACCCTGGTGGTACCACCTACACTTGATGAAAATGCAATGCAATCAATGCCAAATTATGAAAGTGGCTTAAATATTTGTTGGGTTACTCTGTACGTAGTCCCTTTGCATACCAAATGAGCTTTTATTACTCTACACCTTTCTGAAATAGACTACAGACTTCACTCTTAACACAAGCCAAAACTGTTTTTAAAAATCTCCTGTTACAAGGTATACAACTAAAAAAAGTTCGCCAGAGAGTTAGGTGCATATTTTTTACAATCGTACATTATTATCATTATCCCTTTGTATGTTTTTTATTTATTTATTAGTTATCCCATGTCCTAGATTTGTGTTTATCCGACACATAAATATCTCGAATAATTTATTCTTGATAGCAAAAATATGCTTTATTACATACATATTTTTAAGAGTAAAATATCGTATTATAGTAGATATTTTTGACGAATGTTTTCAAAATATCTCTATCACTTTGCACAGTGTTAGCACGAAAAACTCGAAAGTATTCTTATGAACTTTATAAATACTATACCATTCGGTGTGATAATTTTACATAAGTCATTTATTACTAATCCTAAACTCTTAATGATGAAAATGCTATGTTAATTTGGCAAGTATGACATATGAAAATAAAAACGGCGAATAATGCAGAGTAAGTCTGAACTCATATATCACATACATTATGTCTTCGCCGGGAAAAACCAAACTGTTCTACATGCCTGTTTTTTTGCTATTATCTCAAGTGGTATGTTTATCAAAAGGTGTCTTTTAAGGTACGTTGCCACATTTCTTTTATTTTCGCCGTTCCGCTGTCAAAGTAAGGTTCTAATTAGAGATGGGAAATACTGTTACCGATATGGAACGTTCCATTTCATACCACGATTAAATAACCGTTACTAGGGAATGAACTAGAGTGCAAGGTTTGCAAAAAAAAAAAGTAAATCATTTTTCGAAATAAAAAATAATCTATCCTTTCTATCTGTGACCTTGAAATCTCAAACCAATGAATGATAAAATTAAAATCGCCCGTCAATTAAATAAAACGATTTTTGAGTAATTTTCAGTGCGATTTCCTCTATATTAAAAAAAGTACCGAGAAAATTCCTCTGATTGGTTACCACTCGAAGTATGAATCTTTTCTTTTATTTAAAGAGTTTTCTTCGCTGGTTTCTGAAACTGTTTTCCGATTAAAATTAACAACCACGACGCTGTTACTGTTCTCCAGATACCGTTTGCCGTTGCGCGCTCCACAACGAACGGCTGAGCAGGCCGACCACTGTCGCTTTCTCTCGGTTCGCATCGTAGGTAGCGGCGAAATCTTAATAGTTCACAGCATTGACTACATTAAAATTTACTCTTTTGGTATTTATTAATTTCATAGGCATAATACAATTTATAAATAATATGCACATAGAACAGCGTGGTTTTGATGATATATAAAAGCACTAAGCTGTGTTTTTAGGTTTTAAATGATAAAATGACTTTTGTTGATCATGTATGAATTAGTGAGGTGACATAGTGACAAAACGAAGTAAATAAATATCAGTCTTAAGTAGACTTTACTAGTCCCGTTGCGGTATCAACAATCAAAAATGGCAAGTGATTAGGTGAAACAAAATGAAGCCCTATTATAAGTATTATTGTAAAAGTACGATATATACAGGGTGTGGTAATTAAATCAAGTATTGCAAATCAGATGCAAGCAGAAAATAATTTGAGTTTTTGGGTTTTAGGTTTTGACAATACTACCCTGTATATGATTTTTTAATGTCCACATATCATGTTTGAAGTGCGAATATAACGAAGTGAATACATACAAGCGGAGTTACAAATACACTGCACAATCAAAAGTATGGCGTACCTACTTAGAAAAAGCCAAACACTTTATGAACTTATACAGGGTGTCCCGAAATTAGGGTGCATTATTTTAACAAAACTAAGTTTACTGAATTCTGTTGGGACAACCCGGAGTTATGAGCATTTAAAAAAAATAATGTGCAACCTTTCCCCACCACTTTATTTTAAAACTGACCAAGACGTTTAATGAGTGAATTTTGTTCAGAAAGTGTCAAAGTATACGAAAATGGTACTTTCAAATATAAGGCAACTTTTGAAAATTCTGAGTTTTTCTGATTTACCGTTACGGTTGCGCCCCTTAGCGCTCGACTGAGAAACTTAAAAACAATTTCCCGCAGTTTCTTATGGTCACTTGTCTAATAAAAAAAATTTCCGCAGGCCATACGACTAACACTTTCTGAGATACAACCGAGAGCCATTTTTAATGGGACACCCGGTACTTTATACCCTAAAAATATTAGTTAATTTCGGGACAACCTGTATATTAGTCTTATTTATAGTGACGATGTTTTAACAAACCCGTCAATTCAAGAGTTGTACCACTTTAAAACAGTTTCAGACCTTTTTACTGGTTTTAAATTTCAAACCACATTATATTTTGACTAGTGGGTCAAGTGACATGTATCAGAATGACTCGCGAAAGTTTTGTTTATTATTGTAAACCTTTGTTTTTATTTCTTTAATTTTATTTTAAAAAAAATTTATTTAAGCATCTAGTACTTTCTTCAATAAAACTGTTTTTGCAATAACAACCGCCAAAATCATTTATCTGGGAGATTTAAATGCAAAAAAATCAAATTAAAAGCTCCATATGAAACTATACTATCAACTAGTCTCGTGGTGTTTATGTTACGGGAGCATTTTGTTAGGTAGGTACGTTAAATTGTTAAAATAAAAAAATGGAACATAATAAAAGTAATAAACTATATAGTGGATATTATGTTACGTATTTCTGAGGAATGTAAACAAAGTGCGGTGGCTGAATTAGGGTTATAAATATTACGCTGCGTCGCGGTACTGTGGTTACGTCGTACTTCTGTACGTTACGTACAGAACAGACTATTGTATTATTTTTGTAAAATAAATTTTTTTTTGGGTTTTATAAAAATTTACAATCAAGATCTAAATATTTCGATGGTCTAAATTTAAGACCTTTTAGTGAATACGGGTGGTAATATTTCTGTTACGTTTAGCTTATATTTAACCTCAAAGTTACAGAATCGTTAGATAAAGTTTGTCCTGCGGACGCACTATAAATAATAAAAATGATTCATTACATTTTTGTTTACTTTTTCAAGCGACCATACTATTTTGGAGCAGTGTATTTGCAGTATTTTCGAAGGACAGTCTAATTCTAATATTTATAGTGAAATACTTGTAAACTTAGCTAAGGCGACATTTTATGTGTCATATAACAGCAATTGGAAGCGTCTGTTACTCTTAATCTCTATGAGATTTCTTTTTTGGGTGAAAAAAACTAAAATTGAGCAAAATGGAGAATTGACTTTTGTTTTTGCCTTCCGACGAATTTTCTTAAAATTTTAAAATAGCATAAAAAACATCATCCCAAGCACGATTCTAGTATATGCAGGTTGATTCGCGACAAGCGTTCGTTAAAATTAATGGAAAAATCAGTGAACAAAATTTCTTGAATCGACTTTATAAAATTTGGCAAGAGAACATCTATGATTTAAATCGAGGTCTAGTTTAAATCGTGGATGACCAGGTTGATGATATATCTCATAATTGACCAGTTCTGAATCTGAATCTTGACCAGGACTGAGAAAGTTTGATCTTATAGTTCGACTGTGACATACATGACATTGACAGAAATAAGTTTCTCACAATCATACTGGTCGGTTACCTTAAATTTTAATTTAATAATTAGGCAGCTTCGATTGTGAGTACATAATGCCTGTCAATGTCATTTGTCACAGTCAAACTTGCTAACTATTGTTAAAAATCTTTGTGCAACCCAACAATATCTGTCAACTTTGTTATTTTAAATACATAATTATTTTTATTATATCTTCGTCAGTGTTAAATAATATATAATTTTCAAATGTTAATATATCTTAAAAAATATCCAATTTAGACGTTTGACCTGTTACACAAAATACGTTTAGAATCTTGAGAAAAATTCAATAAAAATAATTATATCCTATTTAAAATAACAAAGTTAAGAGCTACTTCCGGTATAACCGGAAGTCAATATTGTAGATAAAGAGGGCACATCAAAAAATATATACTTGCAAAGTTTCAAGAAAATATTTGCTGTGGTTTCCCAAACGAACTCTCGTCGTGAATCACCCTGTATAAGTACCAAATTTTTCAATAAGTTATAATTAAGTGGTAATAAGTCATTCTTTTATTCTATAGCCATTTTTGTGTAATCCCTTCACGTTCCCAAAAATAACCATAAAACCCTTTATATTAAAGGGAACCCTCAAATTTGGCAACACTGAGCTGGGTAATTTATGTATTGAAGTGTGTTAAAGGATATATAAATCACTACATTTTTATACTTCAACAAAATTTATCAGAAGTCAAAACTCTAGGTTATATCAACCTCCTACTAAAAAGGAACCAATATATAAAAAAAAGATGAGTATCTTAATAATATCGTTTTATACCAGGTGACGAATATAGACAATATGGGCAGCTGCCATCATTATGTAATGCTGAAATTTGAGATTTGGGTATGTTTAAGAAAGTTTATTTGACTGAATATTTTTTTGTTTCGGGTTTGTCTGAAGTGAATTTTGAAATATAGATATTTTATTTTCCAAAAAAAAGGTCGTGGTCAACAAATACTCACAAACGAAACTGGTTACATTTGAATGAAAAAAATTAAAATAACTGTAAAAATTTGCATTATTTTTGTATTTATGTTAAACATACCAAAATATCAAATCACAACATAAAAATAATTAGATATCAGCCAGATCACCATTTTGATCGACATATTTGTCAATCAATGAATATAGGTCATCGAATGGCAGCAAAACTACAAACTAGTGAGTGTATAACGCGTAAATAAAAAAACTTAAAAACTACAAAAAAAATCTTACAAACGACTAGTACCGATGTCAACGGTGACGATTTAAAAAAAATTAAATCATTGCGTATTTGTACAGACATGAAAATTTTTGTTTTTGTTATTTTGTAAAATGTCCTGCAAATAAAATATTGTGAAACGTACGAAAGTAGGCCTGTTCAATTCAATAACGTTACTATGACCAATGAAGTTTCTGCTAGTATGAGAAACTACACTTATATTTTCCAAATACAGTTTTTGTAACTGTTTGATTATTTTTTAAATAGTAATATATCCTGTCATAACTTGGAACATAACCACTGAGATCTTGGAAACTATAAGAGATTTAGTGTCGGCCAAATTATGGCAAAGTTCTGTGTAGTAATGATGTAAAATATATATTTTTTTAAGTATACGAAAAATTTAATTTTCCAGTTTTGATGCTATATTTCTTATGAATTTAGGATTGGATTAGAACGATTTTTTTTTGCATTGCAGATGGATTCCTTGACAATAAGCGCTTTTTTAGTTTTAGGGGACGCAGAAGCTTTTATCAAGGATACATTTTCTGTGATATCAATAAAAAAAGTTTTCCATACGGAGTCAGAATTCTACCGGTACCTGTAAAAACATAACAAAGTTAATTATTTTGTTTTTGTAATTGTAAGATACTAACTTAACTCCTAGAACTAACGGCTGAGCTTGTATCATGATCAGTTAATATTTCGCTTTTATTTTTCCTCTCATTTGTTTCATATTTAATCTGACTTACTCTGTTCGTTAGTTATTCGCCAAATCAGTTCGAAATCACAAAACATGTATTATTTATCGATATATACAGCAGTGTATATAAGATTTATTTCACATCCGTTATCATCAGTCACTTCCGTTATCAAGTCGCCTCCGTTATCATCAGTCGCCTCCGTTATTATCAGTCACTTCCGTTATCATAAGTCGCCTCCGTTAACAGCTGAACCAGTACCGGTGGTGGTATAACGGAGGTGACATTATTTTTAGCTTTAAATATTTTTTAATAAATATAGCTTGTTATGATATTAAAAACTAAACTTCCGCGCCAATTTAATAAGTGATGGAATTTTATTTTTCTCTTTATCGATTTACCGAATGATGTTAATAACCATGATGGCCAACAAGTTTTCCAACCGGTTAAAATCGAAAAGGATCACGCTCTGCGTTGCAAAAAATCAATCTTTCGCTCTCATACTAAACATGCTTGTCTGTAAAACAGTAAGATGGCGCATTGATGTAATTTTAATTTGATAACGGAGGTGACCGTATTAATTGGCGACATGCATAAATCTTAATGCATTTGACATTTGTAACTTTAAAAATCAACATTTCAGGAGGTTCACAGTCTACTTGCAAATTACAATGCATGGGCAATTTTAAAAAAAAATGGGATTTTTCGAAAATATTGATATTGCAAAACACTAGATTCCGTAACTTTGCCGCACTTTAACCAGCGCTGTATATCTTATTTTTTTCCAAAATCCCAATGATGCGGTTCCTCGTCCACCAGTATAACCAAAAATAAAAGTATTTCGGATTCGAAACGTCCGGAAACAGGCCTATATATGTACAGAATACATACACCAAAACAAAAAATTTCAAGTACCATTTAAACTTGCTTTTCAAATTCGAAACGTTTTCCTACTAATAATTACACAAAACGTCTACATTTTCTTACTTTATCTTACTTGTCTCCAAACTATGCCTATCTTAAGTTCGCTCTCTACTGAATACTTACAACTTACTACGACTAAAAAGAAGGCTTATTACACAAAATATAGGGTTTAAGAGAATTTTGTATTTAAAAAGAAAATATTGTACAGGTACGGGCAAAAATTTGGATTCGACAGTATATCCAAAAGTAATTAACGAAGCTTAATGGGTAAGGGAACATTTTGCATTCAATGATCATAATCTTGTCAGGTTGACAGTTTTTTCGGAGCCTAAACCTCCGTGAATATACCACTCAAACTAGATGGCGTGTAAATCGCTTCCAAGCATACCTCTAGGGCTCTCGCTTATAGCCGTTTGCACCGCATTGCTTGAATTTAAATGTTAGCTAAGGAGAACCTGAGGTAGGTAGCTGTTTAAATTTTAAATATACATATGATTATTTTTAATTTTGCTCAAGATTCTAAATAAATCTTGTATAACAGGTCATAAGTCTAAATTGAATAGTTCTTGAGATATTGACTTTTAAAAAATGACACCTATGGGATTTTGACAGGCTATAGCACCTTAAAAGTGCAACATATCAGAAGAAAGACTTCCTGACTGTTGGTTTTTCAATTTTTACGCATTCAAAAATATCAAAAGTCAATTTTTAATTAAAAAAAAAAGTTTGAAGATAGGAACGTAAAAGCTTTTTTTTTAAATGGGGAGAAATAATACTCTACTTCAACTCAACTTTCACTAAGATATGTTTTACTTTGTTCTACATGTTTCGAACGTATAAACGTTCATCTTCAGGAGAAGTATAGTTATATAGTATAGGAAATTATGAGTGACACCCTCATAGAGCTTTTGAGAAAATTAGATTATTGAAGAAAGTGATGCTTACATAAAAGAAGGGGAGAAACATGCTACCAGGTTCTAAAGATAAATATGGGAGAGTGATTGTTAAATGGTATTTTGGAGTGACGAACTGAGAAACGGTATGTGAGAATGATATTGAAAAATGAACAGCAACTTCACTGGTGGAGTATATTGTTGAAGAAAGTTATTGTTAAATAGAGAAAATGAAATTATGTGTGTTTGCAAGATAGATGTACTATTGCTGTCGTAACATGTATGTATATATGAACTGTGATGTTCGAGAACATCTTCCCTGAATTGACATGGGTAGTTTTCAAAGGGTACACATATAATGTGGAAACTAATGTTGAAAAATTAAGAAAACATTTTGAATGATAGAATAGTTTTGGAAAACATTTGTTATGAAACGTTCTACAGAGGTTTCATTGTGAAATGGTAAAATTTATTTTAAGATAAGTAGTAGGATATATAAGTAATTTTGAAGTATCGAGCTGATATTTGATTAAGAATAGGTGTAGGCAATTTTTAATATACACTTAGATACCACAGCCTGTCAAAGTACTAAAAATGTAATTCTTCAAATGCTAATATCTCAAAAATCATTCAGTTTATTAGACGTTTGACTTGTTATACAAAATACGTTTAGATTCTTGATAAAAATCCAATAAAAATAAACATATCCTATTTAAAATAACACAGTTGACAGCTACTTCCGGTTTAACCGGAACATGCGAATTTTTAAGTTAAGAAAAATAAGTATATTAAAACACAACTTTAAAAAATATATTTTTAGAAGTTTTTTCAAGAAACAACAGAATTGGTAAAGGAATCACAATCTTAATTATTCTTATATACTTAAAAATTCCGAAAACTATGAATCTGGCAATCACCATCACCACTATACAAACCCTTACCAAACTACCTCTGGAACTGTTTTGCCGGGTCCAAACTTTTGACCACCCCTGTATATATACAAATCAATATAAAGCAATGAAAAAAAACATTATTGCTAAAGCATTTGCCTAAATTTAATTAAAATATTCGAGCCTAAATAAAAAAATACCTTAATCTTTGTTCAAAAACTTACTGACGTTTAAAAAAAAAATAATCTAGAAATAATACTTTGTCTTGTGTCCAGTCAATAAAACGTGGACACAAAACTGGGAGATCTTTACACTTAAAATAACAAAAAAAAAACATATACAACGCAAATGGGTGTGGCACAAACAAAAATAACGGCAAACAGGGTTTATGGCACTACGTTGCGAAGAAATAGAAATATACTATTATTTGTGTATTAAAAAGTTACTGTTACTTTTAAAATCACTAATGTTCAATGTTCTCCCTATAAAATAGACAAAACATTTATAACGTTATCCCCTCAAATCTTCATTTTACTTTCGCTACTAACATTTTATTCCATCCAAAACAAAAGGTGGGCCGTAAAAATAACGCACAACCAAAAATTATGCTCAGTTTCAAAGTTGATTTTCTCGCGAATTGATAAATCGACTTCGATAAAAAAAAATTGAACTGTAGCTTTTTTCTTTGGTAATTGCACTATGATGGAATTTTTTATTTAGATTTCAGTTTTATGCTTATACAGTGTGCAAAAATGAGAATAGTTTTTTTTTATGTTAAATTTGAGATCCCCTGTAGGGAGCATTGCCAACAACAACAGATGCTAGATCAAATCGTACTGTAGCCTTATGTTTTTTAAACATTTTGTTTTTCAATTTCTCTGATATCTGCAATATCAAGGAAAATACACAATTTTATACCAGAATATATTTTTCTTCAATAAATCACAATTTTACTGGATACTTATTTGGTTTAACAAACAAAGTTGTTTATAATAAATCACAGCGAAAGGTATATCAGTGACGTTTTATCTGAGCACGTTGTCCCTTTCGTTCCGTACATTGAGAATCATTTTTTACTAATTCACGATAACGCAGGATGTCATGTAGCGCGCATCCTAAATGAATATTTACATGAAGTAAATATTCGAACTTTAAATTGGCCACCGCGCAGTCCCGATTTTAATCCTGTAGAGTGTAGAGCACTTATGAGATATTATTGGTAGAAAAGGCACTGAGACTCCTGCCAACCTGCAAGTTGTCTAACTAATAGTTATATCAAATTTAATATCGAGTATGCCGAGGCGATGTGAAGCAGTCATTAGAAGTAGAGGTGAAAACACACGCTACTAATGTACTTTTTTTTGCTATTTATCATTAATTATTGTTAGTGAAATTCGTAGTTTAATGTTATCAAAATGTTATTTTAATATAAAAAAATATGTTCTGGTAAAAAAGTGTGTATTTTCTTTGATATTACAGATATCAGAAAAATTAAAAAAACAAAATGTTTAGAAAACTTGAGGCTACAGTATGATTTCGTCGTGCATCCGTTGTTGCTAATGATTCCTACAGGGTGTCTTAAATTTAACGTAAAAAAACTATTCTTATTCTTGCATCCTGTATAAGCCTAAAATTAAAATCTGATTAAAAAATTCTATCACAGTGCAATTACCAAAGAAAAAAACTACAGTTCAAAAAAAAGCTGATCCAAATCGATTAATTGGTTCGCGAGAAAACAACTTTTATATTGAGCATAATTTTTGGTTGTGCGTTATTTTTGCGGCTAAGTGTGTAATATATTGAATTTTTGTTTATTAGAAAGATAAGTTAGAGGCAAGCGGACAAAGTAGTGCACTGCAAGTACGTTAAAATTAAGGGAAATGAAATTGAAAAATAAAATTGTCAAAAAAACTGTAAGTATGTCAGGGAGAAAATCATTCTAATGTCACTTGTCCCTAGTATTTAATACACAATTAATATTCTAGCCGGATTTTCATTTACAAATCTAAAAAAAACAGATTAAATTCGTAAGTTGTATTGTACATTACAAAGATGAATCTGGAAATCCAAGTTAAAGGTAAATAATTTAATTTAAAAAAAAATCGAATTGTAACGTTTCTCGTTCCGAAAAGTCGAAATAACCAGCCTGTTATTTCAATTCCTTGTTTTTTCAGAAATGCCTATTTGAAAAACAAAAATAACTTAATAATAAACTAATAACTGGCACTGTCAGAAAAATAATTACAAATAACGGCGTAAGACTGCAAAAAAAGTGTATTTTATTGTCACTGTATGTTATTGTTAAACTTTTAAACCTGCAACTATTTGTATACGTACAGGGTGAGTCAACGATAGAGTAAAGTTCATTGTCTCCTTTATCTTAAGAATTAGATAAAAATTTGAAATGCAAAAGTTGTAGAGACCATTGAGGTGCACATTTTAAAAGTATGCTGGAGTATACGGGGTGGCTCAAAAAACGTGGCGAATATAACTTAGGTTTTTTTTTAAATGGAACACCCTATATATTGTATTATTTTCTAATTCCCCACTAAATTCTACGCTTATTTTGTATACAATGTTATATGTCTAAATTTAATAATTTCTAAGATATTGGCGTTTAAAATATGGCATTTTCAGACATTGACAGGCTGTAACATCGTAACGGTTCTTCTTAGAGAAAAAGGGTTTTCACCTCCCTTTCTTAATTTTTTAATCTCTATCTAAAAGTTAAAACTTCCGGTTTAACATGTTAAAGTTAAAACCGGTTTTTTGGTTTAACATGTTAAACGTGGAGTTGGTTTCTTTGGATAGAGAATAAAGAGCTAAGATAGGGAGGTGAAAACCATTTTTCTCTAAGATAAACCCAATGTTACAGCCTGTCAAAGTCTGAAAATGCCATATATTAAACGTCAATATCTCAAAAACTATTGAATTTAGACATATGACATTTACAAAATAGGCGTAGAATTTAGTGTGGAATTAGAAACTAATACAATATATAGGGTGTTCCATTAAAAAAACCCAACGCTACCCTCCACGTTTTTTTGGGCCACCCCGTATACTCCAGCGTAACTTTAAAATGTGCACCTCAATGGTCTCTACAACTTTTGCATTTCGAATTTATCTAATTCTTAAGTTAAAGGCGAAAATGAACTTTACTCTATCGTTGACTCACCCTGTATGTACAAAATATACATGGAAAGTATTTTTTCATTCGTACAAAAAAGAGGGAGACATATTTCTAGTATTATAATAAATGACTGACCACCGGCTTACCCCAATTTTTCTCAAGCTCTTAGAAAAACTCTCATCGAAACCAAACAAACATACACAATCCAATAAAATACACCCTTTACACTCGACCAAAAAAAAAATCAGCCTTTCTCTTAAATCCTACTCAAACCTCACTGTTTCTTTCTCGCTTATTCTCCTCCTCCTCTCCTTACTGCTTCAACCTCACAATCACGTATCCCTATTTCAGTTTTTGTACTCCCAATTGTGGAAGTTTGTAGTGAACGATGTGATAGGGGGGTCCTATAGGACTTCCGGGGGAGGTGTAGGTCGTCGTTACTGGCATCGGACTGCCTCCTCCCATTCCGCCCATTGAGGGGGCACATGATCGGCCGCGTTTGCGTCGTGGAAGAATACCCTATAAAAATTATTGAGGTTAAAAGCGTGCAATACAGTAGATTTAGTTACCAAACAAATTCCAGGATTCTCTTGTCTATGATCTATTTCAGAAAGGTGTAGCGTAATAAAATTGGAAATTCCGTCCAGTTCGGCTCAATTTCGGTGTCGGCCATAGACGCAGGTCAATTTTTTGAATTAAATTATTTATGATCAATAACCAAAGAAAAAAAAAGAAGATAATTTGATAAAGAAGGAACTATTAGCTATAGTAAATTTACACAAACATCGTTTTATGAAATATGCCGTGGAAGATATAGTCTAACTGTGCTGCGCACACCGCCATATCATTGCGAACAAAATCCTATAGAACTTATATGGGCGTAAGTGAAAGGATTTGTAGCAAGATACAACACGACATTCAAAATAAAAGACGTTAAGCTACTGTTTGATCAAGCCATTAAGGAAGTTACACCAGAGAACTGGCGAAAAGCAGTCGATCATGTTATTAAAGAAGAGGAAAAAATGTGGAATCTTGACCACCTGATCGATCGGACCGTCGACCTGTTAATTATAACGTCAAGAGAAGATGACAGTTCCTCAGATGACGAAAAATATTATGATTTTTTATAATTTAATTTCTGTATAATATATTTTTTTATAATGTTAAATAAAAAATAAGTGTACCTTATACTATGTACATAACGCGCGCCTTTGTCATATCATTTTCAGTGTTTGTAAATGGATAACAATAGGCAAAACCCATAAATTGACCCAAACCTGGGTGGTACTACCTGCACTTGATGAAAATAAAGAATTTTGCAATGAAATCCATGCCAAATTATGAAAGTGGCTTAAATATTCGTTGGGTCACTCTGTAGTCCCTTTGCATACCTAATGAGCTTTTATTACTCTATACGTTTCTGAAATAGACTATAGTTTAATGACGTCATTTTTTCGGGGAAACACATCAATATACAGTATTTACAGTGATTCTTTACTCGTGTAGCGTTGTTCAACGATTAAGGGACAACGTGATTTACAACTGCCCATCTTTATTTATTATAATAATTAAGGTGAATAAAAACATAACCCAACGTCTTCCGGACACTATTCTATGGCGCAATTCGTCGTTGCCAAAGAAACGTGCTAGACAGAGAAAAAATTGTAAGGAAGAGTTGCAGATTGATTTGACTATTTAATTTTATTATTTTTTGAAGTTTGTTCATTGACTTCCGACGTCATCGATCGTTTTTTTGATTGTCATTTTGACTTATATATTTATTACATTTTTGTGTCTTGAAAATTTATTTATTCTTAAAAATTGTTTTTTTTTTGGAGCTTCTATTATCGTTCTCTTGTGTTTCCGGTAACTAGTTAATGAAACGTATTTATTTATTGTAAAAAGTTCGAACTTTTATTGGTATGTCGAGAAAAAAATTACGGCGGTGGCTAAACTCCTCTAAATGAAGATTTGATAAAAAATGACATATTCATGTATACTTTGTTGGTAAAACTGTTGTGTTTTTAAACGATCTATTAAATGTATTTATATTACATGTACATTGGTTTTGTACTAGACTTAAATTTTTAATTCAAAACTTTAAACAACTTTTAGGAATCCATACATCGGGACATTAGACACATCTATTATAATAATTAATATTATTATACTTTGTTTTGACCATATTTGTTTTATTTGATTGGTACGCCTTTAACGACGTATAAGTTATGACGCACGGGTAATCATTCCCTGTAAATACTCTGAAGTTACAGGACTTTGCCTACTCCGTGAACTAAGTTTGTTTATATTTTCTGAATAAAAAAACAATACCTAAATATTAACAGACACCATCTCTACTTGAATTTCGAAATAAAATGGACTTGTGGCACTCTGAAAAGAAACGCCTCATTTAGTATTAAAACCTGATATTCTTACTTTTCGAGCCATATAAAACCTGATCGTGGATATCGGTATGTTGTATTGATCTGACACTGTCTGAAAAGTCTGTCCTCTCGTTATACATTCAGCTGCCCTTCTCAGTTCTTCATCAGTTCGTCGAATTCTTTTACTTACTGAACCTAGAATACAAAATATTATATCAACAACCATCAACACAAAATTTTTATTGCTACTTAAATTAATTCCGCAATAATATGGTATCATCAGATTTTAAATTTAACCTTTCAAAATTGGAAATATGAGAAATAATAAGAATATTTTTATCCTGAAGATAAAATAATACAAAGCATTCTGAATTCTTCCAATGACATGTTAGTCGCTACCTTGCCCTAATGTAAACCTTGTTATTATTTTTAACTTAAAACTGTTACAGTTTTGTCATAGATCTTAATTTTAAGTTAACCGGAATACTTGATAATAATTTTATAATATCAGCGAACAGCAGAGCAATGCGCGATGGAAACTATTTTTCAAGTAATATAAAGAATTTATTATATAGAAGTGTCTGCAGCGGAACCATGAAGAGAATAAAAAAGAAATTCCCTGTTTATTTCCTTTCTGTTCTTATTTAGAACTATGTAAGATCACTCGGCTACATTCGCGATGTCCGAAAGACGACTAGCCCCGATAGAAATAGAAAGAACTTTACGGCTCTTTCCAATCATCTTTCTTTCTACCTACACTACCTCCAAAAAATTTCACCACCATGTTTCATACTATATGCGTACTAACCATGTACACATCTATGTTTGTCTTCGTTGTGTACACATATGATACATCTGCCATATAACCACACGTAACTTCTTACACCGTATAACAAGAGTTTCCTTCAATAACATGCTTCACCACTAAAGTCTCTTCATTTTCATTATCATTTCTACATTAACGTTTTCACCTCGTCACTTTGAATTTTTGAAAAATAACAACAGTTATCCCAACTTCATCTATAAAACTTGGTACTATGTTTTCTCTCCTATTTCTATGGAAGTTTTTCAATATTTTTCTTTATTTAATTAATTCCCTCAAAAGCTCTATGAGGATGTCACTGACAATTTCCTAACTTTTTAACTTTTTTAATGTAAATTATTCTCCTGAAGATGAACGTTTATATGTTCGAACCATGTAATATTTTCTTCGAAATATATCCTAGTGAAAGTTGACTTAGAGTATTATTTCTCCCCATTTAACTTGCAACTTCACTTTAAGTATGGACTACTTCTTTAAATCTTTCTGTCTTAAACTTGATTTTGTGGATTTCTCTCATTCAGAAAAAGTTCGGTTATGTTTTTATAATTTTTGTTTTTGGGTTATGTTATTAGGCAATCCAACGATGTGTCAAAATGGCGGCTGGATGGCAAATGCTGCTTTGTAATTGGTACATGTGACGATAAAAAAAATATTGCTGGTGGCATTTAACGGGTGACTCAATGCTTTTGCCATCCAACCGCCATATTGAATCACGTGGTTTGGATTCCCTAATATCTAAATCAAAAATATTTTACATTAAAGCATGGTTATGTTTTATTTTTATTGTATGTCATGAATGAAAATATAGACGTTTTAGTTTAAAAAATACCTAATGTTTTGTCTGTCTTAAGTGTACTCATTTAAGTATGAACCCAATATTTTACTATTATTTTGAGCAAGAAGAAGATATTCAACGTAAAGTTAAATTACAATAAAGGTGAATTAAATAAATTCAAATAAAATTTGACGTATCCAAAATAACAAACTTGACACAACGATGACATAAACACCTTTAGAATGAAACAGAAATAGCCAAAATATGATTTAAAAGAGCAAGACAGCCGATTGGAAAGAGCCGTGAAGTTCATTCTATTTCTATTGGGGCGAGTCGTCTTTCGGTCATCGCGAATGTAGCCGAGCGATCTTACATAGTACGAAATTCCATGTATGTCACAGTCAAATTAGCTGGTTAGTTAATTATGGTTAACAATCTGTATACAACCCGACATAAGACAACGACAGGATCGATCCCATAGCATAATTTGGCGACATTTTTTTTTATCTTACCTTATAAAAAACACTACCTAAAATAATATTTTCCTACGACCACCTATGAAAATGAGAAAAAAAAGCACGGTTAATTTGGCTAGAAAGCGCCGTATATCACACGCGTGTTGAAAAAAAATATTTTAACACTAGTGTTGAAATATTAAGGCACACTATTTAATTTAAACATATGGTACCAATTTGACAGACAACCCCTATTTATTAAAAATAACAAATTTTAGAAAGCAGTAATTGTAAAGTATTTAACTTATTTATCATGTATTTGTCGAGTGAGTCAGAATTAGCGTGTGAAAATACGCCATCTGAAATTATAAAAAAATGTTAATAATATACTGAAAAATCTATTACCAGAAAAAACAAATCGCGCTGAAGAGAGTGTCATGTATTAAACAACAAATCTTTATTGGTAGCGATAGCGTAGAGAATAGAGCTCTAGCCTACAGATCGCAAGGTCCCAGGTTGAAATCCCATCAGGAGTATTTGATTTTTTTATAAAAACATTAAATAATTTATAGAATTATTTTTAATTAAAATTTTCTTTGTTGGGTGGATTGTTTAAATTTATGTTTAATGCATCTTTCCTTGATTAAATTTAAAATTTTTTAGTCTGGTTAATCTAGAAGTCAATCCAGGATTAGTTTTACCTCTATGTTATATAAAATATGAAAAAATGAAAAATTTAAACTACAAATAAAGGAAAAGTCTATTGACAAACTATGAAACATAATCCTAAGTAAGCTAATTTCAACACTAGTGTTGATATTTTTTTATCACAAATCAAAGGCTTTTTTAATAATTCTTTTTGGTCGTAGGAAAAATAGTGTACATTACTCGTGTGAAAGTGATTATTCTAAAACTCGGTGAATATCCGCACTCGGCTGACGCCTCGTGCTAAATATCTCCTCGTTTGAAAAGTATCACTTTCATCACTTGTTATGTAATATACTATTCCATCGCTCAAGGCCCATTTATACAATTTTCTATATCTCTAAACTCTAACTACTACGGAGTTTTCTTCTATTTCGTTTTGTCCCAATATTGGGACATTCCGTATTCTTAAACATCCGTAATCTACAATTTACTCTACAACCCATAACCATCAATACCAACACTCGCAGTAGAAGCTGTCACCAAACTTACTCATATTCAAGCTCCCCGGCGATCCGTCGTAATGGCACGAGACGTTGGCGAGTGCAAACGAGTCCGGCGTCCTGTTCAACTCGTGTTCAAGTAGTTCTCTTTTAATTCGAACTCCATCTGTGTTAATTTTACATTATGCTTTGAATTTCAACATTTAAAGAAAGCCGAATAGATAGGCGCACTATGATTCATTCGCTACGTAAGAAAATAATACAATATCTTGTGTCTGAAATCCATCGAAAATGGAGACAAACATTAGTTTGTCTCCATTTTCGGTTGCCACATCTTTGCACTGATCCGTCGTTCTTTTAATATTGAAATTCAAAGCATTATGTTACGGAAATAACGGCATTTAAGAGTTCGAAGAATTCGTCCATTTTTACTCAAAGAGACCTGATATTTGATATTTTGTAAGAAAAAAAGACCCAAAGTCTCGGCCTCAAAATTTTGAGGCCGAGACTTTGTGTCTTTTTTCTTGCAAAATATTTAAGAGTTCATTATCGCATTTAAAATAAGTCAATTTTTTGCAATTCGCTGTCACTAAATTTATCCAAATTGGGACATACAATTTACTTTTAATTTGAAGAAGTGGTCCATACTTGAAGTGCAGAGAAATAATACCCAAAGTCAACCTTCACTAAGATATACAGTACAATCTCGGTAACGTGAACACAAAAAATTCTAAGGAGTTCATATTAATGAAACGTTCATATTAGCGAAGTTTACAAACAATATATATACCGGGTGTTTCAGGAGGTACGCTCGCCCCTATAACTTTTTTGTTGTTTAAATTACAGATTTAAAATTTTGTGTGTTTATATGTGATATTCTTTTGCATTTGATGACATAGCGGTTGCTATTTTATCACTTCCGGTTTAACCGGAAATGATCTGAACCTTAGATTTTTAAATAGAACACCCTGTATATTTTTGGCTATATCGATTCAGAACACCATTCCAAATTCAACGACACCCCATACGTTACTTTTTGATACTTTAAATTATTTTTAATTTTATTTTTATTTTTTCGTCTAGATTGCTATGAACTCTTTAAAATTGTTTACTTCTAAACCAAAATCT
Organism: Polydrusus cervinus; assembly: GCA_935413205.1. NCBI lineage: Eukaryota > Metazoa > Arthropoda > Insecta > Coleoptera > Curculionidae > Polydrusus > Polydrusus cervinus. The sequence goes on from OW284517.1 coordinate 15,707,190, forward strand.
TGATAAAAATGCAATTTTCAAGTTTTATTGTGTTTTAAATTTTTTACATACTTTTTAACTTTTTAAAAAGGCTTTTTCCAAGAAAACTCAATTTTTCCAAATGGAAACATATTGGCTCACTCGGGCAAAAAGATAGAGCACTTTTTTTCCAACAATTTTATATCACACATCCTAATGTCAAGTTAAACGAGCAGCGATAATTTATAAAAAATAACATTTTATGACAAAAAATACAACATGAAGCGCAAACGGCTTTGCTTTTATCTAGGTACCCATGACGCCATAATGCTCATAAACAAACGAACATAATTACAAAGTTAAAATCCGCCATCATTGAAATTAGTTTGACATGACAACAGTAGCTTGCTATTTTTATCGTTTGATTTTTCGGCCAGTGTGTATTAGTTCTAATTTTGTAATAAAATATTAAAATGGAAACCTATAACAGAAACGAGAAAATCGATATGGTATTAATTTATAGCTAATGTTTGCAAAACAGTACTCAAGCAGCCAGGGTGTATGCTGAGAGGTTTCCCGATAGACGACACCCTTCGAGACATTACTTTCCCAGGCTAACTTAACTGTTTTTATTGTTTTAATGATAATATTTAATTTGTAATTATGTTCATTTGTTTATGAGCATTATGGCGTCATGGGTCTAGATAAATGCAAAGCCGTTTGTGCTTCGTGTTGTATTTTTTGTCATAAAATGTTATTTTTCATAAATTATCGCTGCTCTTTTAACTTGATATTAGGATGTGTGATATAAAATTGTTGGAAAAAAGTGCTCTATATTTTTGCCCGAGTGAGCCAATATGTTTCCATTTGGAAAAATTGAGTTTTCTTGGAAAAAACCTTTTTAAAAAGTTAAAAAGTATGTAAAAAATTTAAAACACAATAAAACTTGAAAATTGCATTTTTATCAAGATTTTGGTTTAGAAGTAAACAATCGTAAAGAGTTCATAGCAATCTAGACGAAAAAATAAAAATAAAATTAAAAATAATTTAAAGTATCAAAAAGTAATGTATGGGGTGTCGTTGAATTTGGAATGGTGTTCTGAATCGATATAGCCAAAAATATACAGGGTGTTCTATTTAAAAATCTAAGGTTCAGATCATTTCCGGTTAAACCGGAAGTGATAAAATGGCATCCGCTATGTCATCAAATGCAAAAGAATATCACATATAAACACACAAAATTTTAAATCTGTAATTTAAACAACAAAAAAGTGATAGGGGCGAGCGTACCTCCTGAAACACCCGGTATATGTAACAACTATTATTGTATCTAGCATACTACATAGTGTGCACAATAACCTAACCTAAGATACTTAACTAATCTTTTATAGCAAAATTTTTCTGCCTTTTCCTATAATTGCGCAAACTGAAGAAAGGCATTTTGATTTTCCTTTTACATTGACCACTCTGTAGTATGAACAGTGTTATTCATACTAAAGAGTAGTCAATGTAAAAAATTGTATGTTCATATTACTGAGTCGTTAATAAGAGTGCATATTCATATTATCGCGATTGTACTGTATTTTATAAGAAAAAATTTACTTAGTTCTACATGTTTCGAACGTAGAAACGTTCATCTTCAGGAGAAGTATAGTTATAGTAAAGGAAATTGTGAGTGACACCCTCATAGAGCTTTTGAGGAAGTTAAATACTTGAGGAGAATAATGCTTACATCGAGGTTCTGAAGATAAAAATGGGAGTTAAATGGTATATCAGGGTAACTCCCATTTTTATCTTCAGAACCTGGTAGTACCATTTTCACCGCTACTTCGATGTAAGCATTATTCTCCTCAAGTATTTAACTTCCTCAAAAGCCCTATGAGGGTGTCACTCACAATTTCCTTTACTACAACTATACTTCTCCTGAAGATGAACGTTTCTACGTTCGAAAAATGTAGAACCAAGTAAAATTTTTCTTATAAAATATATCTTAGTGAAGGTTGACTTTGACCCTATTTAATTTACTTTTAGTTTAAAGATATGTATTGAAAGAAGCATCCTTTAACCGCGGTATAGATATAGAAACGGTAGATAGCGATGCGACATTTAAAAGCCCTTGAATGTTGTCATAATATCAGGATTTACGGGTTTCATTATAATGCGTCAATTCCATAACCTCCTGTATACACGCAAAACGACATCACAACGAGTATGTACTGTTATTAAACAGTTGAAGTTTCCAAACAGTTTGAGGGTGTCAAGATAGATAACGCAAAATTCTCCAATTTTGCCATCCCCCTCCGGATTAAAACCGAAACGCCCAGGCCCTCCTCCCCATCACTATTCCCTTACTGGACGAGTACTTCGTTGTGAAAAGTTTGGCGCTTATATTCAAGAAAAAAAAGATTTTTAGTTCTCAGTAAAATTTTTTTGCTATTTTCGGCAGTTCTAAAACCTTGACGAGCCCTCTCCTTCCACGTATTAGGATTGTAACGCCTGGCCGGACCCCCTCCTCACCCCAAGTTGCGTTAAGTAATTTGTGGTTGCCATCTTTACAAATAACATAAAAATGTAATAATTTACAAGGCCGAAGTTGTTTAAGAAAAATTTAGAATCTCTGTAGCGTCATTGATTAACGCGTTCGTACGCAAAGAGATGTTCTATAGTAAATTCAATTCCACAATTCAGAAGGGATAAACAAGCAATGGCGCGGGTTCTGCTCATGCTCAGCTCAAAACGTATTAGTATTCATAAATTGGTAATAAAACTTGAAGCCGCCGCTTGTAGCGTCCACGTATTCTAAGCGTATATTTGTTTCGTTCTACGAAATTGATAAATTGATTTTACTGATTCAATTTCCAGCGAAAACGGAAATTTTTTCCAATTTAAAAAAAACTTTGCAATCCACTGGACATTTGTCAGTTGAATTGACAATCAAACTTACTCATATTTCCCGGCGATCCATCATAATGGCAAGACACATTGGCAATGGCAAATGTATCGGCCGTCCGGGACGGATCTCCTCCTGTATTCACCGGTCCGTCTTCTTCCATTAGTTCTTGGTCCATTAGAGATTCTCCATCGCCATCAAAAAATGTATCGTCCTCGTCAAGGTCCTCTGCAAACGGACAAAATAAGTAATCGTGTACAATATATTTTGTGATATTTCTAATGCTTTTGATTGTGTTTCAAGTCAACAAATAGTAAGTGGAGTACCTCAAGGTTCAGTTTTCGGTTCTTTACAATTTTAATTAAAAACATTTTTTTATACCAGTGGCGTGCATACAATATAGGCAAAAAAGCATTGCCTACCCTGGGAACAATAAAACAAACAGAAACAATTTTTTTTTATTTTAGTTTTTATCCGTGTAATACAACTTTGGCCATTTATCTCTACATTAATGTTATAAATGATAATATAGGACCAAAAAATTAATCCTATATCATTTTCACGAACCCATTTTTTGCTTATCAGAACGTAAACTAGATCCCTGAATAAGCATTCCGTAAGACCGTTCTAAAAGCAAAGATCTCTCTGTACGTTAGCATGTTATGCAAAAGCACTGCTTTTGTATGAGTGGAAGCAAGCGAGAGAGCCCGTAGGCAGTAGGGTAGAAAGAGATGTAACAAATAAACCGCTCGCAACCTTCGACCTTTCACCCGCGCCAAGAAAGCACGCGTTTGGTAAGTGCATTGCTGCCAATCTTCAAGTTTTACCGTAGTTTGAAAAATTCTTCGCTTTCTCAACATAAAATATGAAACACGCCTCTATAAGTTTTGTTATTAATTAGTTTAGTTTGGATAATTTTAAAGGGCTAACGGATAAGGTATCGTAAAATAAGAAGCACTTTTGTGACAATTACAATAATTTTTGCTGATAGGTTCATAATATTTAATAATCAGTAAGCTTATCATCATATTTCACATAATAATTGACCTCGTTTTTGGAAAAATTGGTTCAATCAGGTGGATGATAGATTTTTAATTTATAGTTATTATTTTCGCCCTTTTGCTTGAGTTCGAGCCGTCGAGTTTCGGGAAAAAATTAATATGGTGGCGTTAATTGTTCCCGCTAGCAGCACGTCTGCAGAACGATCCTTTTCTGGATTAAAAAGAATTCATACTTATTTACGAAACACACAGGGAGAAACACGCTTATTTACAATAATTTCTCTGGAGAGCGACCTTTTGCAGGATTTAAAACGCAAAACCAATTTTTATGACAATGTTTTAAAATAATTTTTACGTAAAGACCGCCGTGTTGAATAATTTACAAATAATGTCGTTTTATTCTTCTTCTGCCAGTTTTCTTTCCACAAACTCAAAAACAAGACATTTTGTAACAAAATTTGAAATTTAGATGCCTAAATGCTGCGATAGGTGAATTTTTGTCTTAAATGCAATTTTTGCCTATCCTGGTTAAAACAGCATTGCACGCCACTGTTTTATACCCCGGCGATATGCAGATAATAAAGCTATCATTAACCTTTAATATGCAGCATTCCATCATTACTATCACACTCGGAAGACGAAGGGGCACCACTGAACTCAGACGCCACCTCGGCCGCGACTGGGTTCACTTCCTTTTTCACAACGACACCGTCGTTCTTAGGCATGGTCACCTGACTCGGTTGTGGTTTGTTTTCCTGGCTAGTACTGGTCGGGGTCGACGTTGCTGCGGGCTGTTGCATTGGTGGTTTAATCTGTGTTAAAAAAATACGAGTAAGCGGTAGAAAGACTTTCTGTGGCCAATATGTCAAAATCTTGTCATCGAAAGTTTTATCAGAATGTCAAATTCATAGCACTTTTACTGATGAACCATTTTTCTTACCGTGGAATATATAAAACTTTGCGTTTTAAAGTTTTACATTTAGTAAAATAAGTTTTCCTACGACCACCTATGAAAATAAGAAAAAAAGCACGGTTAATTTGGCTAGAAAACGCCGTATATCACACGCGTGTAGAAAAAATATTTCAACACTAGTGTTTAAATATCAAGGCACACTATTTAATTTAAACATATGGTGCCAATCTGACAGACAACCCCTATTTATTAAAAAGAAGAAATTTTAGAAAGCAGTAACTGTAAAGTGTTTAACTTATTTATCATGTATTTGTCGAGTGAAAATCTATTACCAGAAAAAACAAATCGCGCTGAAGAGAGTGTCATGTATTAAACAACAAATCTTTATCGGAAGCGATAGCGTAGAGAATAAAGCTCTAGCCTACAGATCGCAAAGTCACAGGGTCAAATCCCATCAGGAGTATTTGACTTTTTTTATAAAAACATTAAATAATTTACAGAATTATTTTAAATTGAAATCTTCCTTGTTGGGTGGATTTTTTAAATTTATGTTAAATGCATCTTTCCTTGATTAAATTTAAAATTTTTCATTCTGGTTAATCTAGAAGTCAATCTAGGATTCCTATGATATATAAAATATGTATTAAAAATTTAAACTACAAATAAAGGAAAAGCCTATTGACAAACTATGAAACATAATCCTAAGTATGCTAATTTCAACACTAGTGTTGATGTTTTTTTATCACAAATCAAAGGCTTTTTCAATAATTCTTTGTGGCCGTAGGAAAAATAGTGTACATTACTTGTGTGAAAGTGATTATTCTAAAACTCGGAGAATTTCCGCACTCGGCTGACGCCTCGTGCTAAATATCTCCTCATTTGAAAAGTATCACTTTCATCACTTGTTATGTAATATACTATTTCTCTTTTAATTTTTTTTGTCTTTTATTTTTTAAGGTTGCGGGTTTAAATCCACCCAGAGGCAGCAGCGATTTTTTTTTTGCTTTTATTATTTGTTTTATTTTTAATTTTGGGTTTTCCAATTTACACAGACCTAATTAAGTCGTAAATTCAAGTTTGGAGGCTATGCCCCTAGTGTTTACTAAAAATAGTATATTTTATTTAATAAAAAGCTCCTTTAAAGGCATTTCTCCCTCCTGGGAATATGCGACTGCCCCTCCCCCAGGTAATAAAATTTTTAAAATATTTGCACAAAAACATTTTACATTAAACAGGTTATACTTAGTGGCGCATCATGGTTGGAAACATAGGAAATCCCATGCAAATTTCACTGTCAAAATGTTTGCTTCCCTGTTAACTTTAGAGCGGGGTTGTAAGGAAACTTTTTAGGGTCTCTGTGTGGTGAGTGCACATGCGAAGTTCGAACGATTTTGAACAACCTGATCTTGACTTATTTGAATAGGATTGCGGTTGGGTTTTAATTGGAATTTAACAGGTGATGCTGCCTGCGGACACCAGCATTAATTGGACTTGTCAACTTGTGATTTGTCATTATTAAATGTAATTTGAAAGTATTAGATTATTTTCGTAGCAATAATTCTTTTCCTGGGTAATTATTATGAGTTACACAATAGAAGAAAAAGTCACTATGATAAAATGGTACTGTGCGGGGAAAAGCTTAAATATTATATCTGATGTTTTCCGTTTATTTTCCTGATAGATACATTCCTACCAAGTCGGCAATACAAATAGTTATAACTAAGTTTGTGGCGATAGGCACTGTAATAAACAACTGCAAATACACAGCACAGAATCATGAGAGAGCTGAAGAAAACAATGATAGATATCTTAATTTTAACGTCGAAGAAAATAAAAATATTAGCACTAGAATTCTCGGGCACGGGGTAGAAAAACATCACACCACAGTACTGCGAACTTTGAAAAATCATAAATATCATTCATCAAGTATGAAAACTATCAAGAATTGCTAGAAGGGGTGAAGAGCGAAGATAACTTTTTTGTTTTAAAATGATGGAGCGAGCTAACAACAACAGATATTTCTTACAAAATATTTGCTTCTCAAACGAATGCACGTTTACAATAAATAATGAGCCGAATATACAAAATTATCGGTACTGGAGCCTACAAAATGACCATCGTCTTGCATGTACTCGAACTCATGACCCTCAGAAAGTGAATGTTTGGGCAGGAATTTTTGGCCATCGCATCATTGGACCATTTTTATTGACATAAATCTTCTGGGTTCAACATATTTAGATCTTCTTTAAAATCAAGTTGGACACGCACTGGAGAAAGTCGCCGATGTAAATCAGGAGATTTGGTTCCAAATGAATGATTGCCCGGCCCACAATTCGCTGGTGGTACGCAAATATCTAAATAATGCTTTTAATGGGCATGTTGTCGGTCCAAACTCAACAATTAATTGGCCAGCTAGGTCTCCTGACATCTCACCAAACGACTTCTGCCTCTGGGGACATTTAAAAAATTTTCTTTATAAAAGTGTTACATTTGAAAATTTAGAGCAGTTAAAAATGCAATTTTAATGCAATATAAAGGCAAGGGCCTGTCGACATATTAAGCACCGGTTCCTGCAGATCATCGAAGTTAAGCTGTGTCGAGCGCGGTTAGTACTTGGGCGGGTGACCGCTTGGGAACACGGCGTGCTCTTGCCTCAGGGAAGAGTGTAAAATGAATCGACACTTAGCCATCCTATTCACGACGGACAGGCCGGATGAGATCGAATATCTCGTAGGATGAAGGTGCCGTTTCACACTCCCCAGTCGGTAGATCACATTTGTGGTCGATGACCGGTTCAAGATGGCCTACGTAGTCGGCGAACCGTAAAAAAAAATAAAAAAAAAATAATGCAATATAAAAGAATTACCCAGTACCAACTAGGGAATATTCGTAGAAAATTTTACGATCGTTTAGGATATTGTTTCGCAGAAAATGGCGGTTTATTTGAACATTTAATTAAGAATTAACAATATTCCAAACGATTGTACAGTTTTGAAAGCTTTAAATTGTTTATTTTTGTACTAACCGGTATTTGTTGGGGAGTGGCATTATGACCACCAGGGGCTTTAAGAGCGTTTCCGAAATACGCTGGATTTAACAGTTGATCCGATCCACACAGTCCCCTTATCTGAAGAGCCTCGGCGGATTTGAGTAGAGAAGGAAGATCGTCTTGAGTTACGTTCACTTCGCCTTTGTACATAAAGTCGACCAAAGACTGCATTTCTTGAAATCTAAAAAAAAAATTAAAAATTTATAAAAAATTCACTAAGTCACTAATATATGCAGCAGTAGCTTCGTTAAAACTCACTAGGGTACCTAATGACTCCTTCCGTAAATTCCAAATTGGATGTTTGACTTAGTTTAATGTAACACTGAGAGATATATTTGACTTAGTGTGAGTTTTGTAAAATATTTATTTAGCACAGTTGGACTAAATGACAAAAATATAAAAATCTAAAAATTCTGACTTAGTGAGTTTTCGCACTAAGCCCACGAAATAATACATTTAAAATGCTGTCTATAGTCTATTTAAGAAAGGTGTAGAGTAATAAAATGGGAAATTCCGTCCAGTTCGGCTCAATTTCGGTGTTTTTTGTGCATTAAATTATTTATGATAACTAACCAAAGAAAAAAAAAGAAGATAATTTGATAAAGAAGGAACTATTAGTTATAGTAAATTTACACAAACATCGTTTTATAAAATATGTCGTGGAAGATATAGCTGACAAACATAGTGTAACTGTGCTGCGCACACCGCCATATCATTGCGAACTAAATCCTATAGAACTTATATGGCCGCAAATGAAAGGATTTATAGCAAGACACAACACGACATTTAAAATGAAAGACGTTAAGCTACTGTTTGGTCAAGCCATTAAGGAAGTGACACCAGAGAACTGGCGAAAATCAGTCAATCGTCATTAAAATAGAGGAGAAAATGTGCGATCTTGACCACCTGATCGACCGGACCGTCGACCCGTTAGATATAACGTCAAACGGAGATGACAGTTCTTCAGATGACGAAGAATATTATAATTTTTAATAATTTAATTTCTGTATAAGGTATTTTTTGTATTTTCTATTTTTTTTATAATGTTTAGTAAGAAATAAATGTACCTAATACTATGTACAGGGACATTATTTTAAGTGTCTCACCCGATTGGCGACTTTGCTATCGACCACAATAAAAAAACAATTACGTATTCCCTAACAGCTTTTAGTGAAGAAGCCAAATTTGATGTTAAAAAAAATCTATGTTTACAAATTTGACAGATACGACGCCATATTGGATTTTCTTAAATGGCAACCATACCTTATTATAAGCCAGCTGCATTCGCCTATTTGTTCCAACATTAAAAATGTATAATTGTCAATATTTATTTTCAGCCGTTCCGGAGATACGAGGCTTCGAAGTTGGTGATTTTGTTATCATGGAATTAACAGAAGCTTTGAGAACTCAATTTTTTCTGGAGATACGTAATTTTTTATAACGGAGCCACCCATGCTATTGTCATATATGCCAGATGTCAGAAAATGACAGTTACGACGCCATTTTGAATTTTTTTAAATGGCAACCCACATTTATAACTACACCAATGTATTGCATTTCGCGATCCGATTTCAAAAATATATAGTTGTCGATATTTGTTTCCAACCCTTACCGAAATACGACCTTATCAAAAACTGCATCGTACGATTATGTCTTTTAAGTATCTCACCCCATTAAAAAATAGAAGCTTTGTGATTAAAAAATCAATTTTTTTTGAAGATACGTAATTTCTTATGGCGGAGCCACCGATGCTATTGTCATATATGCCAGATGTCAGAAAATGACAGTTACGACGCCATTTTGAAAAAAATTGATTTTTTAATCACAAAGCTTCTATTTTTTAATGGGGTGAGATACTTAAAACACATAATCATACGATGCAGTTTTTGATACGGTCGTATTTCGGTAAGGGTTGGAAATAAATATCGACAACTATATATTTTTGAAATCGGATCGCGAAATGCAATACATTGGTGTAGTTATAAATGTGGGTTGCCATTTAAAAAAATTCAAAATGGCGTCGTAACTGTCATTTTCTGACATCTGGCATATATGACAATAGCATGGGTGGCTCCGTTATAAAAAATAACGTATCTCCAGAATAAATTGAGTTCTCAAAGCTTCTGTTAATTCGATGATAACAAAATCACCAACTTCGAAGCCTCGTATCTCCGGAACGGCTGAAAATAAATATTGACAATCATTTTTAATGTTGGAACAAATAGGCGAATGCAGCTGGCTTACAATAAGGTATGGTTGCCATTTAAGAAAATCCAATATCGCGTCGTATCTGTCAAATTTGTAAACATAGATTTTTTTTAACATCAAATTTGGCTTCTTCACTAAAAGCTGTTAGGGAATACGTAATTGTTTTTTTATTGTGGTCGATAGCAAAGTCGCCAATCGGGTGAGACACTTAAAATAATGTCCCTGTACATAATGCACGCTTTTGTCATTGGATATATAATTGACCCAAACCCGGGTGGTACTACCTGCACTTGATGAAAAAAAAAAGAATTTTGCAATTAAATCAATGTTAAAAGTGGCTTAATATTCGTTGGGTCAGTCTGTAGTTCCTTTGCATATCTAATGAGCTTTTATTACTTTACACTTTTCTGAAAGAGACTATAAGTTCCTAAATAAACAAAAAGAAAATGACATCACAGTGATCTATTTTATAGCGATAAAATCTTAAAAATAAAAAATACGTTTTTATTTTTTTGTAACCTATTTATATATGATTACTATTCGAAAATAAAAAAATCCTAAATATGTCAGGGTGAGAAGTTGTCGCTCTCTCATCTTTACATAAATAAAATACAAAAATTGCATTTCGTGGGATTTTGCTTTTAGAATACTTGGAAGAAGTAGCTTAGAAAAAAGACGGCCAAATTAGACCTTCCCGTTTAACCGAAAGAGAGGTCAACTTTTATATTTTAAATAGAAACCGGCCACTTTTATTCATTGCTTGAGTTCTCTAGCAAATTCTCTTTTTAATGGCACATCACAAATTATAATTTATATATATATATATATATATATATATATTAAATTTCTTAGCATATCTTTATTTAGAGAACTTTAGTCACCGCTATAATGTTTTTCGCTACATACCAATAAAAGTTAGAGCTTTTTGCAATAAATAAATACGTATCATAAGCTGCTTACCGGAAACACAAGAGAACGAGAATAAAAGCTCCGAAAAGAACTATTATTAAGAATAAATAATTTTCAATGCAAAATCAATCTGCAACTCTTCCTTACAATTTTTTCACTGTCTCTCACTCATTGGCAATGCCGCATTACGCTATAGAATGGTGCCCGGAAGACGTTGGGTTATGTTTTTATTCACCTTTATTATTATAATAAATAAAGATGGGGATTTGTAAATTACGTTGTCGCTTAATCGTTGAAAAATGACGCATTTTCAAAAAGGTGTAGAGTAATAAAATGAGAAATTCCGTTCAGTTCGGCTCAATTTCGGTGTCGGCCATAGGCGCAGGTAAATTTTGTGCATTAAATTATTTATGATAACTAACCAAAGAAAAAAAAGAACATAATTTGATAAAGAAACTATTAGCTATAGCAAATTTATACAAACCGTTTTATGAAATATGCCGTGGAAGATATAGCTGAAAAATATAGTGTAACTGTACTGCGCACACCGCCGTATCGTTGCGAACAAAATCCTATAGAACTTATATGAGCGCAAGTGAAAGAATTTGTAGCAAGACACAACACGACATTCAAACTGAAAGACGTTAAGCTACTGTTTGATCAAGCCATTAAGAAAGTGACACCAGAGAACTGGCGAAAAGCCAGTCCATCATGTCATTAAAGAAGAGGAGAAAATGTTGGATCTTGACCACCTAATCGATCGGACCGTCGACCTGTTAATCATAACGTCAAGAGATGACAGTTCCTCAGATGATGAGGAATATTATGATTTTATAATTTATTTTTTGTATAAAATATATTTTTCGTATTTTGTATTTTTTTATGTTTAATAAAAAATAAGTATACCTAATACTATGTACATCATGCATGCCTTTGTTGTGAATGGATAACAATAGGCAAAACCCATAAATTGACCCAAGCTCGGGTGGAACTACCAGCACTTAATGAAAAGAAAGAATTTTGCTATGAAATCAATGCCAAATTATAAAAGTGGCTTAATTATTCGTTAGGTCACTCTGTAGTCCCTTTGCATACCTAATGAGCTTTTATAACCCTACACCTTTCTAAAACAGACTATAGACGTCCATGTTCAAAATAAATTATAATGTGACATGGTATTGAAAAGAAAATATTCTATAGATTTTAAGAATCGAGGAAAAATGGTAGTCTATTTAAAATTTGAAAGTTATCCTCCAGTTTAACTGGAAGTGGTTTTAAAGGTTTGATATTGATTTGGCTGAAAAATAGCAATTTACATAGTTACCTACTTATTAACTGCTAAAATTTTTAAATCTACTCCAGGAAGAAAAAATTACCCTGGCGACTTCTTTCCAGTGTTTTTATTTTTTGTTATTTTTTTTTACTTTGCCAAATCTATAGACTTGAGCTAAATCCTGGCAGTTTGGAACCATCTACATATCATACCTACCCAGTTGTTACTGTATACTTACTTCATGTCTTTCATAAAGATGATCGGATGCTGACACGGATTCTCCAGGAGAAGTTTTTCGAAATAAGTAGAGCATGCCGACAGAACGACCTTATGGCATTTCAACATTTCGTTTTCGCAGGCAAGGGTGACGTCGACGAAATGTTCCGACGTGAGAAGCTTGGGAAAGGCATTCTGGAGGTTTGATTGGTAGCTGTTCCACCTAGATTTAAAAACAATATGTAGGCTGCAAGCGCAGGTCGATTTTCGGTAATTAATGTCAACGACGAGAAAGCAAAGATAGACCCCGCATTCCCCTTTATCAAAGCAAACCGACAAGAACTAAAATTCATGCTACCACTTAGTTCCTCACGAGTTCCATGAATGAAACCATATGGAAATAGTGGGATATTTTTACGAACGTATAATACGTTGTTGCCAAATGATTAAAAGATTCATACATTGTGGGCTTTATCTGAGTTCAAACAGGTATATTCTTTTTTTTACCGGTGGATTCAACCAGTGGTGGAACTAATGAACTTATGATTGACAGCTGTTGGAATGACGTCATCAATCGGATTGTTAATTATTTTACGATCTCTCTAATAGGCAATTTAAGAGCGCGATTTGGCTCAACCGGTGGACTCGCCGGTGAAAAAAAGAATATACCTAATTAAACACATCGTTGGATTGCTCAAAACATATTCTAACGTAAAACTAGTCAAACTACTAATAACGACAAACATTTCGAGAAAATTTCTCATAGAATGACGGCTAAAAGAGATTATGTGACTGCCACCACAGGTGGTATTCTCGTATTCCTAATAATTTACCACATTTTCATGAAGTACCTTTTTAAATAAATCGACCTGAATCCACGCAGAGAATTAAAAATTACATCAACACAGGTATTGAGTTCGATTATTCAAGGTCGAGTTGGCATATTTTGTAATTGTATCCGTATCGAGATTTAAATGAAAACCGCAACAGAATCGAACCTGGAACGTGATTGTCAGTTTGACATAACTTAACCTAACTTTTGAGCTGAACTACTGTAGAAATTAGTAATAAAATAGTTATCTTGTCAAAACGATTTGAGTATACCACATTGTCACCTATTCTTCTTGAATTCGAGAAGTAAATATATATTTTAAAATACAGCGAATCAGCATTATTCGATGACGTTTTAAAATCGCCTTTAACATACAGTCAACAAACAGTCATGATAAATTTATTTTTCGGATTATTCCACACTAGCACTAACAATTAAAAAAAAAATTCGGCTTACCTAACACAGAACTGCTGAGGTGGGGGAGTAACCATTGTGTATTCCTCAAAAAAACTTTAACGTAGTGATTCAATAAACATTGAATAAGGTAAATGATCAGAATATGGATATCTATCTAGGGGTTTCTAAGCCAAAACCTGAAAATTAATATTATTGTTATCCTACTCATACATCACACAACTATTTTAGTATGCAGTGTTTAGTTTCGATTTTTCTTTTGGGTACAGAGCATTGGTAACTTTTCCTTGATGCCCCACTAAATACAGTATTCAACTGAAGACGACTGGAGATACTTACCAGTTGAAACGTCGGATTTAAAAATAAATAAAGACAATACATGTCCAGAACTCTTTTATCATTTACAATTCATGTTAATACTATGTAGCAGAGCTGGAAAAAGCATTTGAAAAAAGTGCTTTGAGCACCAATCCCTTTGAAAAAGTAATTGCCATCATCAATTATTTTGGAAATTGGATTGGAAATTCTAAGCGCTTGCAATGACCAGTTACTGAGGAAAGTAATTTTGAGTGCTTGGATGGTTTGAAATACAAAATTCAATTACCAATTTATCAAGCACTTCTATATCAGGACTTGATTTACCAATAAAATAATAATATACCGAGCATTGCATTTTAAAAGTTCTTGTAAGCACTGTGCTCGAGGCACTCTTGTGCTTAAAGCAATTTTTCAAGCATTTTCGAGGCAATTACTGCCCAGCTCTGCCATGTAGAACTATTTTCGAGTACCTATACCGTGTACAAAATTCCAAAATTTGATTACTGATAACAGGTGATTTAATTAAAATTAATACGAAGAAGGTTAATGACTTGGTCTCTCTTTGCGAGGCGAAAACATTATGTGAAATATTTTTTTCTAGCTAATAAGTTTTCCTATATAAATTTTTACATTTTAAACTTTACCTTAAACATTAGAATATTATTTGTTTTGCAATTTTTACATGGTTATCAGGTTTATGACTCGCGGAAAATTTTTTTATAAGAAATTGCTGGAAATTACTTTCAAGTTTCTCAGTCGAGCGCTAGAGGGCGCAACCGTAACGGTAAATCAGTAAAACCTAGTATTTTCAAAAATTGCCTCGATAAGATGTATTGAAAGTACGATTTTCGTATACTTTGAGCCTTTCTGAACAAAATTCACACATGAAACGTCTTTGTGTTTTAAAATAAAGTGGTGAGGGAAGGTTGAACATTATTTTAAATAAATGCTTATAACTACGGGTTGGCTCAGCAGAATTCAGTAAACATAGTTTTGTTAAAAAAAAATTTCCTTACTCTATAGTTCACTATATAAACTATGACAATATGATTTTTAAAGTAGGCGCTAGAGGGAGCCATCTTACAACTTAACAAACATTGCGCATTTTTTCAAAAGTTTTAAATACAAAAGTATATTTAATTTTCCCTCATTATAAAGATGAATAAAAGCCTAAAAAAACTGGCGAAAACCACAACTTGAAATCTTTTTTCGAACCGGAGATATTAACAAGAACAAAATAAACACGGAAAAATATGATTATATAGTTATTTTCCTAACAAGTGCGCAAAGTGATACTTTTCCGCACGCAAGTACAGTTGGACGAACGACGCGAAGCGGAGTTCGGATAAGTTCTTGCGTGCGGAAAAGCACTTTGCGCACTTGTTAGGAACAACATTTTTCCTACGAGCTTCATATCAGATAACAACAAAAATAAAAATATGATAATTTATTTAACAGTGTTTAAGCCTTTTTATGATTTGATAAAAATAAAAGTGTCGGTGTTTGTAGATTTTTGTGGACATAGAAACTGAGGAAAAATCTGACATCATGTGTCAAAATCGACATGTACATTTATTGTTGCTTGGCAATATTATAATCATTTATCACTATACGAGGTACTTAAAAAATACAGTTTTTTTCGTTTTAAGCTGAAATACAAATATCGGGAATTACGATTAAAAGATAAAAGAGAATACTCTTGCAACGGCTTCTCACATTGCCATAAAATAGTTTACAGCTACTAAAATAAATATAAATATTCCCTACCAAGGAGATTTTTGAATAGTTTTACTTTTCCGCACCCAGTGCGGATAAAAGTCTTATCCGCACTAGTGCGGAAAAGTGTAACTTTGCACACAAAAATGCGTGCGCAAAGTACTACTTTGCGCACGCTCGTAGGAAAATTAAGTTTCAATGGTAAAGGTTTTTCAAAAGTCCTTGAAAAAACAAAATATGATTTAAAATTAGATGCTTTCCCGTCAAATTATTATTACGTCAAAATTTTCATCGGGTGCCGTTGTATTAATTTTTGAAAATTCCTTTTTTACTTGAAGAAGCGCTTGACATCGCGGTGTATTTTGAATACATTAAAAATTGAATTAGTTGATTTTTCGTCAATAAAGTTATATAAAAAAGGAAATGATTAAATTTATATCAGGTATATGATGTGCTAAATATTTTGCACCCTAATGTGCAAAATATTTTATGCACGGGGTCATCGTAACGTAAAAAAATAATGACAATGAAAAAATTTCTTATTTTAGACACTGACGTTAATGCGCAAGCATTGTCATTTCATAGTACATTGTATACCTAGTAGGAGAAGCTGCACATTCCCGGACGACCGTAAAAATTGTATGTCGAGGCGCAAGTCGAGACTGACAATACGGAGTCCGCGAATGTGGCTTTTTCTACGAGGTATACATTCTATTTTATTTTTCCGTAAATCGAAAATGATTAAAAGGACATAACTTATTACAATCAACTTGTTAAAATTTTGAAATAAATATTATTTACTTTGTTCACAAATAAGGGATGCCATTAAATATTTGTGTTGTAACTATGGAAACACAGTAATATTGAATTGTCAAGCTAGCCGTACAGAAATAATATTTCCTTACAGTACAATAATACATATTTCTCCCTGACCATTACTGAATGCAATAATTCCAAAATCATTTTTGATGATAGAATGTAAAAATTCTCGCTCTTGAGTTGGAATATTTATTCTGAAACACTTGCTTCTTATGCGTTTTGCGTGTATTTTCATTCCATAACAAGATACGGAATGAATATTCTGTAATTGATCTAAACGGCGTAGGTTGCCATGAATTTCGAAACTGTCAAGTCAGCAGACAAATTTTAGTGTAAGGCAAAATATGAGTGAAAAATCGGATGAATCAGATATGGAACTGGATAATACTTCACCTGAAATTACAAATATTGCGAGTAGTATTTTTGATCGTGGAGAAAATATAGTCTGCTACTCGGTTAGAATAAAAATTCGATACTCGTGGTTCCTCACGCTCGCGTTCGGAATGTTCCACTCGGATCAAATTTTCAACAGTAATATACCGATAGAGGAGGCGTCTTATCGGTAATACTGCTGTTTTTTACAAGAAATCGACTTTCTGATAATTTTTACGAAATATAATTTTTACTTATAATTAATAATAAATATAATAATTAAAAATTATATTGAGTACGAATTTTCTTAGAAAATCTAGTTTCAAGTGAAAAACAAAGGTATGAAGATAAGACGCCGCTTCTAGAGGTGTATTTTATTGGATAATTTACTGAACCCGAAATAAAAGCCGTTTGTGATAAAGGAAAATATGCAAACACATCATTATTACTTTTAAGTTTATAAACGTTCAAACCAAGGTGGTTGCTAAGAAAATTTGCGTTCTGATTGGTTCTATATATGTGAGGTAAATTATCATTTCAACCTCGTTACAGAATCTACTATTCCTTACAGTATGTATAATAAATATTTCCAAACAGTTATTTTCCGTTGCCTAGCAACGACTAAGTATAAGGAAATATTGACTTTTTCTTCCAAAAATATTATCAAAAATGTCAATATTTTCGATCGATTTTCGGAAAATATTATTTTTTAAAAGATTAGGATGCTAACCTTACCAATGCATTGATTTGTAAGCAAAAACGTTGTGGAGACGTTTTATATGAACACTAATACACATAAAAAACACTATTAATGAAACAGCATATACATTGCTAAATGTTATTCTATTTCAAAGAGACTGTGCCCATGTGAATTTTCTATAAATGGGTATTCACGAATTCAGGTAAGAATTTAAAACGTTTTTGTTTATTTAAGGGTGGAAGTGTACAATTGTTTACAAAAATTTATAGAATTGGTTTGGCAGGTAGTTATTTTTACTTAGGTGGGTTGGTGCAATATTTCTATATGTATAAGCTGGTGAATCTTTTAGGAAACTGGCTATGGGGTAATTATTTACATACAAAAATTTGTTTCATACTACACTATATAGTGTCAAAAAATCTGGATTATTGCAAATGTTTCAATAACTAATGATTATACACTGATGTCGGGTTGCACAAAGAATTTAAATAATAATTATTTAACCGGCAAGTTTGACTCACATTCAATGGTGCGTGATTAGTAAATTAAAATTAAGGTAACCGGGCCAGTATGATTGTGAGAAAATTATTTCTGTCAATGTTACGTCTGTCACACTCAAAGTCAACTTGCCAGTTAAATATTTATTATTAAAATTCTTTGTGCAACCCGACATATGTCTATTAATTATCAATTAAGTAATTAGATTTTTAAAATCCCATATAGTCGTATATAATATCTTAAGAGAAAATTTTGCCGGTAAAATTTTCGACTGGTATAAAAGTTTGTTGCTTGGCAATTTCACGAATGAAATTTTTGACAACATAAAATTACGAGCCGTTAGGCGAGTGATTTTTGTCAAAAATGTCATGAGCGAAATCACCAAAAAGCAACAAATTTGAATAAAACCAAGAGAAAATTTTGCCGATACAAAATTTTCTCTCGAATGATATTCGACAAGACTATTTTACGAGGAAACAATAAAACACACTTTATTTAGCAAACTAAAAACTTTATTTAGTAGTAATATTAAACCTACAGTATAAGTAATAGTTTGTCCATTCTTTTCTATCAAAGCATGGTTTTGGGTATGATTGACTTGATGACTTGCATTTGAGAAGTCGAAGGTCCAGAACATGCTTTATTTGTTGTTCTGAGATTTTCGATAAGCTTCAAATGATGACTAGGATCTAGCTGCAGATGTGGTTTCAGGGAATTTGCGTTTGAGTGACCTGTTAACTTAATCAACTTTTGTTACCCAACACCTTGTTTCAATAGGGCAGACACAGCGGAAGATCGATGAGAATGATTTGATATTTTATGCTTCTTCGTAATCTTCGTATCAATTCCAATTCTTTCCGCTGAAGTTTTGGTCCACTTAGATACTGTATTTATTCCTAGTGGAGTATTTTTAAACCAACATCCCTTCTGCCAGTTTGGATGAACGGAGAGAAATAGTCTGTCTGTGGAAATGTTTGGTCTTCTTTTTCCAATAATTTAAAAAATAATTCACAGGGCATAAGTCTTTGATGATTTTCTTACCAACCATTTGCTATTTGCCAATACTTTTGATCCACCTTGAGCTGTCTTGGAAAATATGCTGTTCTATTCAATTCGTCCGGTAAATTCTCCCATGGTATCAAACTCCTTTTGAAAATATTGAATTTTGCAATTAACGGCCTCATTACCTCTCCAAACAATCAAATAAGCAGAGACGGAAAAACTTTTTTGTGCTTCATCGGGGTGTTCTTCATTGTAGCTTTGCATTATTGTTAGTAAATCTTTGGTAGATAATGATTTTGAAGTTACTTTCCTCTTTTCCTGACAACCGTCTCTTGCCATTCGCGCATTTTTTAAGGAAATATCCGTAAAAAGGTCAATCTTTATTTCGTATTCTGTAAAATACATTTCTTGAACCAAACCGGCCGTTGCTATGATATTTTGCCAGTATAAAACACTTTAGTGAAATAGTCATCAAAATTTAATCAATTCCTTCCATTTTCAGTTTATTGGGTATGCTGTCTCTTGAACCACTAAGTACAATGTGTGTGACTTCACTTTATGTCTTTTTTATACAGGGTGATTGCTAAAATATCAAGCTGTGTAAAATCTGAATTTTATTATAGTGTTTGGTTACAGCTTTATGTTTTATGTATGTATTATATTGAAGTAAATTCCATTGTTGAAATCGAGGGACCATTAGTTCTGCTTTGTTCTTGGGTAATTCCAAATCCATTAGGTCACTTAATTCACTTTGATTTATTTTATGAGGTGTTTTACTGGGAACCAGAGAAAAAAATCAAGCCATTAAGAAAGTGACACCAGAGAACTGGCGAAAAGCAGTCCATCATGTCATTAAAGAAGAGGAGAAAATGTTGGATCTTGACCACCTGATCGGACCATCGACCCGTTAATTGTAACGTCAAGAGGAGATGACAGTTCCTCAGATGACGAAGAGTATTATGATTTTTTATAATATAATTTCTGTATAATGTATTTTTTTTATAATTTTTAATAAAAAATAAGTGTACCTAATACTATGTACATAATGCACGCCTTTGTCACACCATTTTCAGTGTTTGTGAATAGATAACAATAGGCAAAACCCATTAATTGACTCAAACCCGGGTGGTACTACCTGCACTTGATGAAAAGAAAGAATTTTACAATAAAATGAATGCCAAATTATGAAAGTGGCTTAAATATTCGTTGGGTCACTCTCTATTCCCTTTGCATAAAATAAGCTTCTATTACTCTACACCTTTCTGAAGTATACTATAGACTTCAAATTGGATAAAATATAGCAAATTTAAGTTTTAATCTAAATACAAACGTTTCAAAACAAGAACGATTATACTCTTGAAAGTCAATATCTTATAAGTTCTTGATCCAAATAGTGACTTACAAGTGATAACTTATACTTTTGTTTAAAGATTAGATTTTTTTCTGTGTAGTATGTTGTATGTTTCGGAAAACAAAAAATTGAATAAACCATAGTAATTTCCCGACGTGAAAAATTAACATTAACACTACTACTATAAAATAAACCAATAATTTGAACCTTGTATATTTAACGCAAATTTCAGTACCTACTGACGTACTTGAAATTTTAAATAAATCAAATATTTTAAAAATAAAACCTACAATACTATGTTATTTGCCAAAAAATCGCAAAGTAGCACAAATAAAATCATAACACTTATTCATTACACATTTTTTTTAGGAAGTGACGAAAATTGCTAATGATTAAAAAGTGTATCGGAAATTCTTGCTGGTAAATGGCCACATTCGGCCTTTTTCTTTTAAATCTTGATTTTGGACACATCCGAGGCGTGAGAATTTTTTTTTGTTGCTGAGGCGGAAGGGCCAGTATACTTAGGCCTATGCAGTGGCGGCTCGTCAGGTGAAAAAATAAAACCAGGAGGAAATTTTTTTGACAATTTTAAATATTAATGTACCAATACAGCTACCATTTTAGCCCTTAAAAAATAATTATGTTCGAATAATATTAATTTAATCCGAATGTAGCTATGCATAATAGGGCCACGGTTAACTCCGATAAACAATAATTTTTAAATACTCGTGCATTTTGGTGCGCCCCAGCCGACCTTATCGGTGAGCTCAAAGCAGCAGTGAAGAGCAAACATACAGTCAAGCGGCTTTGATTTCACCGTCGCTATGGTTACGTGACGTCAGTCACGCGCCAGCATCTAAGAATTTGCATTATGATAAAGGGCAATTTAAAAATAGGTCAGTCGTATGCACCATTGTTTTAGCATTGGTACGCGGCATTTATTTTTAGGCTTCGCGAAGGAAACGCGAAACGGTTATAGGTATCGTTTTTACGTGATTTACTGTGTGATTAAAAAGTTTTGTTTTTATTTTTCAGTTAATTCAGTAGTGTGTATGTACCTACTTAGTTGTGTGTTTTAAAAATGAACCCAAGTAATGACATAGTTTGTAATTTGTTGGAAACTCCATTCAGTCGTTGGACAGATGAGGATAAGAGAGACGTTTTGTTACACGGGCGACCTACTGGAATCTTAAACATAAATTTAAAAAAAGAATTAAAAAAAAGTGGCAGATCCTGTAAGATTAATTTTAAGCGTTCCTGGTTTTCAGAATATAATTGGCTATGTAGTAGTGCCGCCTTACAAAAATTGTTTTGTTGGTCGGGTTTACTCTTTTCGAATAAACATTGCGTTTGGAATAGGGACGGATTTACAGATTTTTTAAATATTACTCGATCGTTGCGTAAACACGGGGATTCTGGAGAACACTTAAAATGTCAGTTAATGTTTAGAAATTTTGAACAAAATCAAAATACTATTGCCAATGCTTTAAAAGAAAACGCTAGACCTCAACCGAAGAATCGATCTGATTTACAAAAACTAGCTATGTAAGTACGTAATTAAAATATAAATTAGTCAATGTTTGTTTAAGTACCCGCACAATACCTAGCTCTTTACCATTTTTTAAGACCGCGAGCCGCCACTGGGCCTATGAGGCCCATTGTATCCCCTATCGTCTGGGTAATGACAGGGCCTATTTTCCCAACAAGCCGGGGCCTACGGCCCCGCTTCCAATGGGGTACCGCGCTTGATCCTAAGCTAAGATTTATTCAAATAAGACAAAATACTTCATTCGCAAAACTTTTATATTGTAAAAAAATATTTTATAGAATATAGCCGATGACAGATTTATTTATTACTGTATGCAAAACAAAATTTCTGACATGTTGCGGCACACGTTTGTCGCTTTTATTACAAACAAAAATTATTTTAAATTATATATTTTAAGAATATTAATGTTATTCTTTTGCGAGAACTTTAAAGAAGCCGTCACCTGCTGATGGTATTCTTTCAATCACACGCCTCGACGCCAACGCGCATCCAGGGGGGGTCATCACTAACTCTAAAAAAAAATCGTCCTCGGCGCTTTACCTTTATTCTACCTAAAAAATTGAATGAATAAAAAAGGGGTTTTTTAAAAATGATCCCCTCCCGAAAACGAAGGTGTGGATCCGCGCCTGCTTCGACGATAGTGGGAGCTTCTTTATGGTTTCTGGGAAAATATATTATCGTTATTTAAATATTTTAGGTCGAAATTTTTATTTCGATTTAAATTCATTCAAAAATAAATTCTACTTTATAAGAAATTTATCCAAAATTATCTTATTAATTTAAAAATATTATTAAATAAAAATAGCCATACCAAGGAAGGCGAACGGATCAAAGAGTCCGACAAGCTAGAAATTTCTTAAATTTTTTTTGATTTTGTTTTTATATCTATTTTAGGACTGTTTTTCAGACATATTAAATACTAATCATTATTGTTTTTGTAAGAAACCCTAATAAATTATTATCGCGTAATGGTTCCTGGAGATTTTAGAATTCAGGACATAATTTTAATACCACATACCGCGGCCACGTTTTTCTTTGTTGGCTAGTTGCCCTCCCCGCCTGACACTGGCTCTGTGAGCGCCTATGATTAGGGGCCCCTGAGTGCGTAACGGCCCTAGGGCCCCTTATAACCAAAAGGCCCTGCCCACAGCTTAGCGTAGCATCCAATCCACGTGTATGCACTAGTTATCTTTTTTATGCCCCCAGAGGTCCATGTCGCCCCTCTCGGTTCCGATATTAGGAATCACTAATAGCATTCTGCATTCTGTTTATCCACTAAAGTTCCGAGATAATATTTAACAAAACAATTTACGGTCCCGGCCCATATGGTCCGGCAGTGTGTTTACGAACCCTAATAGATTTAAAGCTGCAACGTTTGAGTTGAAACAGTAAAGCGTCGTAGCGGGCGGGCAAGGACAAGCGGTATAAGAATCCTCCAAACGGCTGCGGACGGCCGAATATTTTTGCGAGCTCTGTACCATTGCGGTGTTAGTTTGGTTTTATTAAATTGGGATGCAACTTATCTACGGAACAGTGCCGCGCGACGAACAACTTTCTATACAGGGTGCTACAAATTCGTGTGCGTACAAGGGGATCTCGAAAACGGTAAGAGATACCAAAATGGTTAAATTGAGGCAAAGTTGCGTATTTTGGGGCTTAATAATTTAGTGAAAAAAAAATTACAATTATTCGGAATGCTTTCGGAGATATCCGAAAAAACCGAAATTTCCATTTTTGGTTTTTAATTTTTTGCGCTTTCATTTTTGACTTGGGTAAAAAATAAAAAACACTCTTTTAGAGCCGTTTTTTATGTTCTACAAGGTGGCGTTATTAGTTTTCAGATTTGACGTTTCGTTCTTTAGTTACCAACCTCAAGTCAATTTTTTTAAATACGGACCTGGAATTTTAAATACAGTTTTAGGGATTTCTAAGCTTTAGAAATTTAATATAATGTACAAGTTTTTAAAATTTTAACGTTTTGTCATCTAGTACATTTTTCAAATTATCTTTTTCATTTCATTACGGTCCTGAACATTTAGAGCCAAACTAAAAAAAAACAAAAGATTTCTGATTTGAAAAATCCGTCTTTTTTGTTTCATATTTCGCCTGAAACTAGCATCATCAGATCGTATATACAGTAAAAATATTTTGAAATTGTTTTTGAAACACACGTAAGCGCATCACAGTAACATAACTAGACTAACACTCCAGCTACCTTTTCTTCAATGGGGAGCATACTTTTTTCCCGTTTTACAGTATTTCGGTCTAGGTCTAAGGCAAAAACCATAGGACTTAAGATATACGTTATATTAATAAAATAAATAAAATACTAATAAAAATAGGATTACTTCTCATGCCTTAAAAACTTGCTTACTTCCTAGAGTATTGTGACGGTAAATCTTATTGAAAAAATAAACAGCCTAAACACTATAACTTCCTGTTATGTAATTTTAATATTTAAGTAATCCTAAAAATAATTGCCAGGGCCGTAAAAGTAAAGAAAGGATAATTTGAAATGCTAATGATGTGTTATTTGATGACAAAGCGTTAAAATTTTAAAAACCTTTAAATTGTATTAAATTTCTAAAGCTCAGAAGTCCTTAAATCTAATAAATAATCTTTAAACATTCCAGGTCCATATTTAAAAGAAATGAGAATTGAGGTTGGTATCTAAAGAACGAAACTTCTAATTTGAAAACTAATAACGTATAATCTTTTAGAAGTCAAAAATGAAGGCGCAAAAAATTAAAAACCAAAACAAAAAATTTTGGCTTTTTTTGGATATCTCTGAAGGTATTCGGAATATTTAAAATCTTATTTCACCAACATATTAAGACCTAAAATACACAACTTTGCCTCAATTTAACCATCTTCGTATCTCTTACCGTTTTCGAGATCCCCTTGTACGCACACGAAATTGTAGCACCCTGTATAGAACATTCCTTTTTAAAAAAGGGGTTTGCACGACATCCTAAGATATTGTTATAAGGATTTTGGGCACTATTACATGTCAAAGACAAGCGGTATAAGAATTCCCTAAACTGCCGCCAACAGCCGGATATTTTGCGAGCTTTGTATCATTGTGGTGTTAGTTTGGTTTTATTAAATTGGGATGTAACTTATCTACGAAACTTTGTTCCGCGGCGGACAACGTTCAATATAAGACGTTCCTGTTCAAAAAACGGCTTTGCACGACATCATAAGGTATTTTCACAAGAATTTTGGGCAATATTATATATGGCAATGCCGGCAATGGGTACAACTTTGTTTTGCATTTTTAATTTAGATATGTAAAAACGAGTAGGTACGCCTATGGTTTGGATACAAATGTTTCAGCTTTAGTCATAAAACTGATAAAACACCCTTTAGATGGAATACGGGCGCGTACTTATGAGAGTTTCACCCGGTACCTGCTCAATAATTAATTTAAAATCTCATAAATTATAGAGTAAACTAAACGGATATTAAAAAAACTTGTAAGAATATTAAACAATTTCGACATAAAAAGATATTTTTAAACTTAATTCGCCAACGCTCTGCGTTAGTTAATACAATAAAAATATTTCCGTGAATCAGATTCGCTCTTTAAATCAACAAAATTTATTGCTAAAATCAATAATAAACCCTCGTCGTTAGACGGGCGTCTTAAATTTTTATTTCCGCCAGCGAATTATTCGTTCCAAGCCCTAGCAACAAAAATAAAAATTACAACGCAAAATCTCGGATGAAAAATCAATATGAAATAACCAGAGAAAAAAGCGCTTTTCCATTTATTACAATAAATTAAAAGTACGTGCAAAAAACTAAAAAAAGAAACAAACCTCAGCAGGAGACGTGATCGTTTCCTCTCTTTTCGACGCGTAGCATTAGAGCGAGAGCACGAACCGCGTGTACAATTTTATCAAAACATCTGAAGACCGGCGAAAGAAAAAAATCTTCACAACATAACCTCCACGTGAAATCTTCACCGTTTTCACTTGTTTTTTACACTGTGAATTTGTTGTTTCAGGGCTAACGCGCTGGGAGAGAAGATTTAAAAATAACAATTGATATAATTAGCCTACTGGCACTGTCGCTTTTTAAACAAATACTGTGGAAAGTGAAATTTTATGAAAAATTGTCGTCATTGTCAATGACTAACGTTGAGGGTATTGGATTACGGTTAAAAATAACAACTATTAAAATAAACATTACATAAAAAGCAAGCTACGCCATATTGGCTAACCCTTAAATAATGGCATTGAAAAAATGTGCAACAAAACAACATTTTAAGCCTTTGTTTATGCAGAATTATCAATGAAAACTAACACAGATGATATAACTTACTTTAGCGTTAAGAAAGACACTTATTTAACACTTCGACACAGGTAAAAATACCCCGAAATGATCGATAAAACTTTTAATGCAAAAAGGTTCACTTAAATAATTATATTGCCAAGACGAACCTAGCTCAGACTCAAGTTTGCGACAATGGGCCGCCTAAGACCATACGTTAGAATCACATAAGGAGCTGCGCGTACGTCGGCACTCGGTTCGGGCTGTCGTAATATTTACTCACGGATTTCTAGGGGGTGTTCTTCGTGCCATTCAGAAAATATAAACAACGAGCTTTTTAGAGCTTTCGGGAGAGTTAACAGTCTCAAAAACTTACCGATTTTAGTGAAAATGGTCCACACAACACTTAAAAAACACCGCGAAACAGTAATTTTTTCTTTAAACTAAAATGTTGCAACAAATCTAAATATAATATTTATATATAGATCCCCGCCATTTGCAATTTGCCGGCTTGGTACAGTCGAGGGTATAAACATTTACACGGCCCGTCGAATAACAAAACAGAGCAAAAAGGCCGTTCCGGACAAACAAAGCGAGTTTCAGGGCCTCGCACAAATAAAACAAGTCCAAATTAGGTAGAAATAAACTAAAACAACTGTATAAACTGTAAAATAAAAGGCCGAAGCTGGTTTTAAAAACGTCTGGGTGCACTTTGTTAAATAAATTTATTGTCAGGAGTGTACGGTAAACAAATGCAAGTAAGGGCGGTGCTGAGAAAAGATTAACATAAAACTGGGGTGGCTGGGGATGTGCGTCACGAAACGTGTTAAAAATCAGCTGCACCACGTTTTATAAAATCGAAATTATTAAAGGGAGCCAAAAAATAATAAAACGTTTTAACTGCACCGAAATATTATTGAAGACTGTTAAAATTAAAAATATAACTTTATTTTTATTAATGTTGTTAAAGAGGCGCTGGGGATCCAAGTTAAAAATAGATTTTTAATAATAAACATTCCTGGAGTTCCTCGCTAGAAGAGGTAGAAAGTTAAAAATATAACTCTGGTTTCTTTTAATTAATACATCTTATTCTTTCTTTTTACTTTTATCTCAAACATATTTTTCATTTACACGCATGGCTGTGTGTTGAAGTAAATAAACTGCGCTTTTAAAAACGGATTTTCGTGGCGCGTTATTTCTTTGTTGAGAAGAATAAGGGGAGCCACAATCAAGGGTTTCTAAAGAGGAGGAGGAGGGGGAAGGGAAACACTTTTCCCCTGGCTGATGATGGAAGATCTTCGTTATTTTATTTTCATATTTTACCTACTTGAAATTTTGGCTAAAATTTTCGCAAATTTTTTATAAGCTTCGTTATTATTATATCCTTTTTTTTTCACATGATTTTTCCCTCTTCGTTAGCTGCGAAGGCCTTACCCGAGGGGACCTACAGCTTAACGTGGGTTACGATCCTCGGTCATGCAACACTCCCCAACCCTTTTGGTTTCTTGCCATTGCATGACCTACCGATTGGGGAGTGTGTATATCTTCTTCCGCACCCTACAAGATGCCCATCTCATCCGGCCTGGTTACCGGCGTGAATGAGGTGGGTTGGGAGATGATACATTTTACATTCTTTCCTGCATTCGTAAATCAACTAAACTTTGGACATACTTTTTTTTTATTATGCGTATGCCCACTCCAGGGATCGAATGGAACGCCACGGTCGAATGCCAGTGACTCACCGTTGAGCCACCGCCGCGGTATTTTATTATATATTCCTACCATAAAAATGCACGGTTTTGGTATATTGAAATATAGGTACCTACCCAAAGTGTCTCCAACGTGTGCTCACCTCTATACAAACCTCTGGTTGGGCGCCACTTCAGAGTGCGCTGCGGGAGTACAGGTTTTATAAGTTTAAACAAAATATATATTGATTAGGTATCCAAATTATATACAGAGGGTGTTATGGAATTGAAGCATTTAAATGGGTGAATCCTCTTGGGTATAATATAGAGATAACAACATATAATTTTAATTTACCTATATTTTAATATAACCTTCTAAAATTTGGGTAAATACCCCTAAAACCAGACCGAATTTTCCGGACGCCCATGATAAAAATTTACACGAGTTCGATTGCGTCGCTGCAAGAAGCTTCGCAGAATAAGAACGAAGAACTGACGTGAATCCTTGCCTTGTATGAATCCAGTCTCCAGTTGAAATAACATAAATGGCATATCGTTCGTTCGGTTTGTTAATTACCTTTGTACTATTTAAATGTTTGTGGTTAAACAAATAATTTTCAATGTCGAGTTGTGTTAGTCTCCAGAACCAGAACAGGTAATCACGTATTTAATTGACATTTCAAATAAAAACAAACATATCATGAACAAGCAGCATAAGAATCCTCCAGCTGTCTACAATGTTGGTTTCGTTTTATTTAATTGGGATGCAACTTATCTACGAAACAGTGTCGCTTTTACTGATCAAAAATGTATCTTTTCGACGCTCGTGTAAAAATTACTCCATCCAGAGAATCACCCATATACAGGGTGCTACAAATTGGTATGCGTACAAGGGGATCTCGAAAACGGCAAGAGATACGAGATGGTTAAACTGAGGCAAAGTTGCGTATTTTGGGGCTTAATAATTTGGTGGAAAAAATTCTAAATATTCCGAATGGTTTTGGAGATATCCGAAAAAAAAACGAAATTTCCATATGGCGTTATTAGTTTTCAAATTGGACGTTTCGTTCCTTAGATACCAACCTCAATTCATTTTTTTTTAAATACGGACCTGGAATTTTTAGAACAATTTTAAGGACTTCTAATAAGCTTTGGAAATTTAATACAATTTAAAGGTTTTTAAAATTTTAACGTTTTGTCATCAAATAACACATCACTAGTATTTAAAATTATCCTTTCTTTACTATTACGGCACTGGGAATTATTTTTTGGATTACTTAAATATTAAAAATACATTACAGGAAGTTATGTTGTTGAGGCCGTTAATTTTTTTAAAAAGATTTACCGTCAATACTCTAGGAAGTACCTAAGCAAGTTTTTAAGGCGTGAGACGTAATGTTATTAGTACATATTTTATTTATTTCATTAATATAACGTATATCTTAAGTCCTATGGTTTTTGCCCTAAACCCAGACCGAAATACTGTAAGACAGAAAAAAATAATGCTCCCGAGTTAAGAAAAGGTAACTGGAGTCTCTAGTTCTAGTTATATTACTGTGATGCGCTTACGTTTGTTTCAAAAACAATTTCAAATTTTTTTTATTGTTTATACGATCTAATGATGGTAGTTTCAGGCGAAACGTGAAACAAAAACAAAGAGACAGAAAAATATTTGAGGCAGAGATTTTGAGTCTCTTTTCTTACAAAATTTTAAATATCAGGCCGCATTAAGTAAAAATGGACTAATTTTTTAAATCAGAAATCTTTTGTTTTTTTTAGTTTGGCTCTAAATGTTCAGGACCGTAATGAAATGAAAAAGATAATTTGAAAATGTGTTATTAGATGAAAAAACGTTAAAATTTTAAAAACGTGTACATTGTATTAAGTTTCTAAAGCTGAGAAATCCCTAAAACTGTATTTAAAATTCCAGGTCAGTATTTAAAAAAAATTGACTTGAGGTTGGTAACTAAAGAACCAAACTTCGAATTTAAAAATTAATAGCGCCATCTTGTAGAACATAAAAACGGCTATAAAAAAGTGTTCTTTTATTTTTTTCCCAAGTCAAAAGTGAAAGCGCAAAAAATTAAAAACCATAAATGAAAATTTCGTTTTTTGTCGGATATCTCCGAAAGCATTCGGAATATTTCAAAAAAAATTTCACCAAATTATTAAGCCCTAAAATGCCCATCCATAACCATCTTCGTATCTCTTACCGTTTTCGAGATCCCCTTGTACGCACACGACTTTGTAGCACCCTGTATAGGTCTGAGTTATCCGACAAAAAATATTAAATATATGGGTGATTCTCTGGATAGAGACATTTTTCCACGAGCGCCGAAAAAATACATTTTTAACGTTTTTTCTGGCTTTGGGATCAGTAAAATCGAATTTCGTGTAGAATAACTCATTTTTTTTACTTGTTGGGCCAGGTAGATGCCGGCTGAGCTGTTTGATTGCGATAGCCACTCCATCGTTCGTTTTAAATCAATAGTTTGCATTGTTAAAATAACATTTGAAAATGTCAATAGATTTGTTCGCGGTAAGGATGCGTAACAGATGCGGGACTATCCGCATTCGCAGTTCTAATAGTGGCGTACGCGGATAACAAAATTCTTTAACTGCACATGTGAATTGTCTTAACTGCGTATCCGAATAGTTCCGATTCGGTTCAGAATTCTTACCGCGGCGCAAACAAACCTATTGTTATAAAGAGCATATCCGACCAACATTTCTACATACTTCTCCAAGGTTATCAGGTCCATGTGAAATTATATCCTCGCAAAATAGAGTCAAGGCGGCTAGTGATAGTCGATACAGGTGGGACCAAAATATCAAATCAAAAATCTTTAATGAGAATACAGGGTGTTACAAATTCGATGCATTAACATTGCTATCTCGGTAACGATAAGAGATACGAGATTTGGTTGAATGGAGGCAGAGGTGCATAGTTTAATGCTAAATTATTTGTTAAAAAAAATTCCGATGACTTTCGGCGCATCTTAAAATTATTATCTAGAAAAGTGCTTTAAGAAAGTGCTCTTGGTTTTTTTTTAAAAATAATCAGTAGGTACCTATTTTGTCGTAAAAAAATAAAAACAAGTTTTTCGTTTCTTTTTTCGGATATCTCTGGAAGTCATCGAAATTTAATTAAATTTATTTTTAACAAATTGTTTAGCATTAAAATATGCAACTTTGCTTTATTTAACCAATTTCTTATCTTTTAAAGTTTCCGAGATAGCAATGCTAATGCATCGAATTTGTAAAACCCTGTATATAAAAAAAAATCGAAAAACTTACCAACCATAATTAAATGGAGCATTTAATAAGGTATTCCAGTAGTTCTAACAAAACACTCAAATTTTCTTATAATAAAACTCCATAGGTACGTCTTTCGTTTTTTATTTGAAAATGATTCAATCATTTTTGATCTTAAAGTTACCAATCCTATTTACAAAATGTTTTTCGGCAGACAACATACCTAAAGCGCTGAAGTCTTTCCTCCTTCATTTTAAAACTGATACACCTAAACCCGGAATATAATCCACTGACGGATTGACTTAAACCTAACCTACAAGAATAATTAATGCTCAATATTAAAAACTGTTTAAAAGAAAAATATTTTAAAATTAATATCTCGACAGGGAAAACAGTTGCCACCTGGTATCTGGTAGCGGTAGCAAAGCTGAAAGCATAACTATATAACCTAGTAGTGCCCTAACCCGATTGAGACTCTTCACTCTCGATAAAAAAAAGCATCATAATATGAGATTCTGGCCAGGCCAAACAAGGCCGACTTCCTTACGCGTCTGTAAGAGAGGACGATATATTCATTGGTGTTATATTATCGATCTCCTTCGTACGCGTTAACATCCGGCCAAATACAGAGATGGCCGGAGCAGCAGGAAATTTTCACGGCGTCACCCACAAATTAGGGAGTTTTTGCAAAGTTATGCGTTATCAGATATCAACGTCATAAATTATTCATATTTACAAAAACAATGAAGCGTATGCTGCATAGGGAGATAAAGTAATAATATGAGTGTGAAATAAAAAGCTTGGTGTACAGGTAGGTATATAGGGCCATGGCACTGTGGTCCTACTGTACGAGCCGTCACTGAGTCATAACACGTGAATTCTGGTATGTTTACTTTCCATAGCACAATTCACAACGTAACGTGTGGGCTTATTACGGCTCTATTAAAATCTGGGGAAATAATGAGGTCCCGATATCAGCTGATCGATGACTAATTACTGCTGTCGTCTTACTGCGTTATAGAGTAGGTAACTACCGATTCTACACCTGAAAATAATAGGTTTGAGCTTAACGTGCCTTAATAAAATTTTGGTCGTTAATGAGAAATGGGCTGTTATATAAAGTTTAATTTCTAATTTTTTTTTTTTATAGCTCAAGCTGTTTTTATACATATACATGAAACTTTGTGAATGACAGAAGAGTTTTGGACTTGCATTGTTTTTATTTGTTTTAAATCACAACGTTTCAACTGGTAAGTATATCCAGTCATCTTCAGGTGAATACTAAGTACAATAACTACAGCCCTATTTATAGTACCTCGATGTACTGGAGCATAACTGAGATGGGTGCAGTCATGCGCTTAGTTCGTGTGCGGTATTTTAAATTTACATCTACTTAACAAAGGTTTCCAGATGTTTCTTATATCTATAATGAGGGTTTACTTAAACAATCTGGTATATAGTAGCAGCTTCCTTGAACTTCCTCTTCCTCCAATGTGGTTCTTTATGCAAGATTTGAGCTTCTGTCCACTTGATGTAATGACCGTGTGTCCAGGCATGGTCAGCTGCCCCTGATTTTTCGGTTTCTCCGTTAAGCGTTTTGTTTCTGTGTTCCTTGATCCTAGTTTCAAGTGGCCTTAGAGTCTCACCAATGGAAGATCGGCCACATTCGCAGGGGATTTGGTAGGCACAGTTTTCCTGTCTTTTTGACTTGTTCGTTTCGTCTTCGTCAGGTGGCTTCTTAAAGTGTCTTTCGAGCTGAATACAGTATTGATGTTGTATCGTTGTCCTAGTCTTCTAATACTCTCAGATACTCCTTTGACATACGGAATGTTGTGTATTTGGCCGATGCTTGCGATTGTCCAACAGTTTATCAACTAAATGCATGGGGTAGCCATTTTTGTTGAGGTCGGTCTTGATGTATTTAGTTTTTTCTTTGACGGCTTCATTCGAGTTACAGATGGTAATTGCTCTATCCACAAGCGTTCTTACTATGCCATGTTTTGTGCTGTTTGAAGTGTAATTCAGATATTGACCTGTATGCGTAGGTTTCGTGAAACTTGTAATGGGAGGTTTTTGAGGGCGAGTTACATTATTTGCAGGTAACTTAATTTATTGGGATTCCGATTACAATTAAAAATGTGTGGATATTGAGGGTTTTCTCTGAGCTGGAAATCAATTGTAAATAAGCGGAAACTGTTTGTTAGTGCCAATAACTTTGACGGTAGGTAGGTCATAAAAGGCTACACATTCATAAGCAGTAAAGACTGTCCATAAAGTCGAGAACAACACTCGCGGTGGTAGCGTGTCGGATAGAAAGCCATCCGCCGCTGTCTGATTGGCTATGATATATATGCATGCATGGGAATTAGGTTTGGTTTGGCATAAATGACATTAGCAGAAATAGTTTTCTTACAACAGCCGAACACACCTTGCAAGGTGGTCCAGTTAGCTTAATTCTTGATTTATTAATCAGACAACTTTGATTCTGAATGACACAGTCAAAGTTGCTGATTAGTAAATTAGTGTTAAAAATATTTTTAAATTACTTACTTATTTATCTACCGAACTGACAGAATTTTATGGCACAACATTCAAGGCAAGCTGAATGCAGTTATGTTAGTTTTTTTTTTACTACTGTTTAGGTAGTATAGGATATTGTTATTATACATTAATAATATATAGGTATAAAAAATAAAACAATATTTAAAATGAACAGGTAAACAAATACATACAATAAAACAAAATCATACACAATCCCATCAGTTTGGACATTATTGAATAAATAATCAAAATTTAAATTTAGGGTACTTATTACTGGAGTAAAAAGCGTTTTCAAGTAAAATACCTTTAACTAACTTATTACACTTTTTTGGATGATGTAGTTGCTTAATTCCTTGTGACAGTTTATTAAATAACTTAATTGTTAGGACTAAAGGACTGTGAGCCACAGCAGACAATTTAATAATAATAATAATAATAATAATAATAATAATAATAATAAATTATCTTTATTTAAGAGTAAATACAATTAAATAGTGTCAAAAACAAAAAATTGTAAATAGTATGTCTACAGCTTAGTTAAATATATTTTTAATCCTACAACCTAGACTAATCAAGATCTTATCCATGCCCAAGATATCCATAGTATTCATCCACATTGTAGGGCTCTGTTTCGACCAGTAAATTAAAAAGCTTTTTTTAAGGTGTTTTAAATTATCTAGTACTTTTATGTTGATCGGTAAATGATTATAAAGTTTTATACACTGGTAGTATGCACCTTTTTCGGTCAGGGCCAATCTATGCCTTGGATATGTATAATTTAGATTTCTTGTTGGATATATTTGTTGTGCTAAACTATCCATAAAAAACGACCTATTCTTAAAGAAAAAGAGTATGCATTCCTGAATAAAAACTGCAGATACAGTCAAGATTCCATATTCCTTAAATTTTCCCCTACATGACTCGCGATAATTTAGATTCATTAGAATTCGAAGGGCTCGTTTCTGGCAAATAAAAACCTTTCCTATATCTCTGCAGTTTCCATACATGATCACTCCATACCTTATATGTGATTCAAAGTTGGCGTGGTACAGCATTTTTTTGGTTTCTGATGGAATATACTTACCCAATATTCGCATATTATAACATGCCCTATTCAATTTAATTACAACATACTCGACATGACAGTCCCAAGAGAGCGTATTATCTAAGAACATACCCAAAAACTTAGTGTTAGTTTTTAATTGTATCTCACAATCATTTCTTATATTTAAACTTTCAGGTTGCTCGAAACGTGATCTGTTCGTTCTGAAAATAGTTATACCTGTTTTGGAACTATTGATGATTAATCTATTTTTGCAAAACCAGTCATCAGCCTCTGTCATAAATGCTTGAACTGCCTGTCTAAGGGTGTCTAGATCTTTATTACGTAACAAAATATTAGTATCATCGGCATAGTTTGTAATTCGGCGTGTGTCATTAAGAGAACATAATTCGGTTATATTATTAACATACAAAATAAACAAAATTGGACCAATGACACTTCCCTGAGGTATTCCTATTAAAACATTCTTTGACTGTGACAAAACTTTATTGTTACCCTTACCTACTACTACTCGTTGTTGTCTTCCTGACAGGTATGACTCTATCCATTTAAGTGTTGTTCCTCTTATTCCATACAAATTTAATTTTTTAATGAGGATATCATGACTTAATGTATCGTATGCTTTGGACAGATCAAGGAACAACCCCAAAGGAATGTCGCCACTCTCTAGGGCGGTCAGAATATGTTCGACAAATTCAAACACTGCGGTTTGAGTAGACCTACCCTGTAAGAATCCGTGCTGTGTTTTATTAAATAAGTTATTTTCAGACATAAAACTTAAAATTCGTTTACATATGACATGTTCAAATATTTTAGAAAACGACGGAAGTAGGCTTATTGGCCGATAATTTTCTATGTTGTTATTATCACCTTTTTTAAAAATTGGAACTATCAAAGCGTGCTTCAATTTTTCTGGAAATATACCAAACTCAAGCGAATTATTAACAACATAAACGAGAGGCTCTACTATTGCCGTTATGATAAACTTTATTAAGCTTGTTGATATTTCTTCGTGTCCACAGCTGAATTTATTTTTTAATTTTTTAACAATCTGTAATATTTCTCCTTCGTTTATTAATTCTAACTCAATAGCTGCCGGATTAAATTCTATGTTCGAGCTGAAAGGTACATTCTTTAATTGTGTTAACAAGTTAGGCGCAATATTCACTAAAAAATTGTTAAAATTATTGGCTATTGTCTCTTTATCACCTTCAATCTTTAAGTCTTTGGCTGTACTATGACCTTTAATCTCATTTACAATATTCCAGGCGCACTTACTTTTGTTATCGGAATTGTTTAACCTAGCTACATAGTTTTGTTTTTTGTATTTTTTTAATAGATTGTCATAATCTTTCTTTTTATTGGCATACAGTGTCTTATATCTACTTTTTACATTTTTCATCATATATAGGATATCCAGTTGATTTTTACACTCATTTATCTCAGGATTATTGAATGTATACTTAGCTTTACTAAAATTTCTAGGCACTACCTTTGTAATCGGAAAGCATTCATTAAATTTGTCTAAAAAAAGTGTTATAAACGTGGACCACTGCTCGTTTACTAAGTGTCTGTCAAGTGCATAAAGTGTTTGCCAATTTATTTCTTGGAGTGCATTTTTAAATTTTAGTTTGTTAATTGTATTAAAATTTCTTTTTTCGCTAAATGTAGGTTTTGGTTTTTCCGTATGTAGTGTTAATTTTTGAGCTGTATGGTCTGAGATAAATAAGTGTAAAATTTGGGCTGTCATGTCACCTTCAAAATTTGTCAAAATGTTGTCGATACAAGTTTTACTTGTGTTGGTTATACGCGTATAATCTGAGATGGTACATGTGATATTAAAAGATGCAATAACTGACTGTAGGTTTGACATATTAGTATTTTTGGACATAAAATCTACGTTGAAATCCCCACCTATTATAAGGATATCACTTAAATTATTAGTACATACATGTAATAATTGTTTCATTTTACTTAGGAATATGTTAAAGTCTCCATTAGGGGGTCGATATATGGAAACAATAATGGTGTTCTTGCCTCCTATTTTCACTTCACATCCACAACACTCAAAATTAAATTCTTCACTTACACTATTAATGTCTGTTCTTGGTTTAAATTGAATATCCTGACTTACAAAAATTGCACTTCCACCATGCTTGTTTTCTTCGCTCCTGCAAAAACTACTAGCTAGGGTGAATCCTTGAATGCCATAGTTATCGAGCTGATATTGCGTTTTCCAGTGTTCCGTAACGCAAAGAAAATTACAATCATTATTAACACGCAGAAAATCTTCTATAAGATCCACAGAGTTCCCAATAGATTGAACATTTTGATGTATAAGACAGATTTGATTCTTGATTAAGCGATTTGTCTGTGTGTTCTTTCGAGAAGAGGTTCCGTCATCTTTATTTAAAAATTTTCTATTTCATCATAATTAACACGAAGTTTTGTTCTTTGCAGTTTTATTTGATATGTTGGACAGTTTATGTTTCTAGCAGAGTGTGATGTATCGCTATATTTCATCTGGCTGCAATTTGGACAGCAAAGTGTAGCCTTTTCACAGTCTTTGGAGGCATGTTGTTCCCCACATTTACAACACCGTTCATTATTCTTGCAGTATTTTGCAGCATGCCCAAACCCACAACATTTAAAGCATATTGTTAATGGTATATACTCTTTAATATACACCGTAATTAGGTCAAAAATAATTTTTTCCCTTTTCAAAAACCATTTAGCAACAGCTGGTGGGGCTTGAAAGATCCAATTCTCTTTATTAGGGTTCCTACAAAACTTTTTGGTAACAACCTTGATGTTTTTTATTTCGGTTGGAAATACTGTCTTTATTTCGGGATTTTGTCTTACTAGCTCATCTATGATTTCTTCTGTCTGGTAACCTATTTCAATTCCTGTTATCATAAACATAGGATCGGTGTTTCCTATATCTTTTACAGTAATGTCATTTACATTTTCAAAGGCTTGTGATAATTTATTTTGTTGAATTTTATCGTGACTCTGAATGATCACAGACCCATTCCGTAAAGGAATAATATTTTTAAAACCTCCATTAGTGTCTTTACCAGTCATACTCTCCTTTATTTTTTTTAAAGTAATTTTCGGATCCACAATATCTGGAATTTTAACCAAAGTTTCTATTCTTCTAATTTATGACGTGGTATGTCAATATTAAAATTCTGTCTAAAATGATAATGTTCATTTGACTCACGGATCAGAGAAAATACGTCCAAGTTTGTCTTAGCGTAAGTCAGACAATTCAATATAAACAGGGAATGGAAATGTTAAAATACCTAGCCGGGGAAAAGTTCACGGCATGAAAAAGAACGTCTTTTAAATGTCATGGTTCTAATTATTCTTTTTTGCTGAATAAAGATTTCGTCAGCTCTAGAGCAACCTCCCCAGACCAAAATTCCGTAGCTCAAGCAAGAGTGGACATATGAAAAATAATAAAGCTTCAAAAGATTTATATCGATCTTATCGCGCAACTGCCAAATGACGAAGCAATACACAGCGAGCATCTTCAGAACAAAGTCTATTTGCTGACTCCACGATAGCTTAGAATTAATAAAAACTCCCAGAAACTTTACAACATGGGACTGCTCAATGGTTTGGTTATTTAATTTTACTAACAGGCTTTTATTTAGATCTCTAAGACAAAAATAAAGTAATTCGGTTTTACCTTCATTAAGGATTAACCCATTTTTATCGCAATATCTCTGAACTAATGAGACTGCGTCACACGCACTCTTGCTAAGCTCATCGACTGTAGATCCAGCACAAGCGATCGAAGTATCGTCGGCAAACAACGAAAGATTAAGATTTTCAAAGTTATCAAAGGCAATGTCATTAATAAAAATTATAAACAACAATGGTCCCAGCAAACTACCCTGCGGCACGCCACTGGTAACATTTCTGCTACTGGAAGAATACAATTTGTGAAGATGCTTAAGTACTACCTTCTGTGACCTGTTTGATAAAATAATAAGTATAGAAGGGACCATCGAAAATTCGTTTATAAAGGTTGCCGACATCAAACAGCTTAGCCGGCATCTACCTGGCCCAAAAAAGGGTTATTCTACAAAAAATTCTGTTTTACTGACCGAAAAGCCAGGAAAAACGTTAAATTATATTTTTTTCGGCGCTTGCGTAAAAATTTATTTATCCAGAGAATTACCCATAAATTTAATATTTTTTTGTCGATGTTCCCTATATGACTTACACATGATGATGACGCAGGTGTAGATTATTCGACGAAAATGTTTTTGCTCTTTTGTTTTTATGCGGCTTTATCAATAAAAATAAATATTCGATAGTCTCTTCTATAATACCTGTCTAATTGCATCGTTGCTGCTAGACCAAGTAGAATAGTGAGGAGTGACCAACTGATTTCGTGGTTAGGTTCATAAATGTTTACTGTATATTTAAAAGCTGTAAAATTCACATTTTCACTTACGGCAACTAGGATTATTTTTTTATCACACAACTCACAAACTATTTAGTAACGTGTAACGGTAAATCTAGACAAAATCAGCTAAAACAATAATTCACAATGATTCGGCGTTCAAGCGAGGGAGTAGAAACGTCGTTTTTAACAAACCAAAGGTGCAACTCGAGTACGGTGCATAGCCGGCTTGGCGGACAGCTCAAGCTTAGTTGTCAGTGTCACTATGACGATCGAGAAATACTGTTGCCAGACATAGCAAAATTCGACTATATAATAGTGAATTTTAAAAATTTGTTAAAAGGTGTAAGACGAAAAATTAGTTTGCAATCAGACTTAATAGTTCTCGGGGTTTAATGATCCCGAACTTCAAGCCCCTAAATACGTCACTGCCTGTAATTCATGATTTAAAAAAGTATTGTGCAGAAATTTTTATTTTTTCTTGGTCACTAATGTTGTACTAACAAATCAATTTTGTAACATCCTCTATAATATGTTTAAAAAAAGTGGGTAAAATAAAAAATATAATAGGAAAGAACTAAGTAGTAATTTTACAGGTACAAAAATTTACTTTTAACAAAAAAAAGTTAATTATATCCAAACACTAGATATAGTATGCGTCTGCTATGTTGTATTTCCTCCTGAAAAAAAAAATTGAGATTAAAAACATTTTTTTTTAAATTTATTTTTTCCAACTATTTTTTAAGACTCGCGTCTATTTCCCAACACTATTGCAGGCAAACTGCGCATGCCAGGCGGATAACTTGATTGCGAGATATTTAAAATATAGGTAGAAATGGGTTTAATTATTTTTTGGTGGTTTTTTAAGTCACGGTGTGGGTCATAGTCGGGGTTCTATCCCCAATTAAGGTTTTTTTACAAGAATATTTTTGTTATTCGCAGTTTGCCAGTTTGGTAATTTATGGGCCATAATATAAAATAGAGGGGCAGGTTATTACTCATTAATCAGTAAGAATTGTCGTCGAGGCTGTAAAGTAAACACCTTATCTTCACTTTTTTAAATTGTAGAACAATTTATTTATACACAGACTGTGGGATGAATTGTATGTAGTACAAAAATATAATTACTCCATTGAAGAAAACAATATAGAGGTTATTATGCAAGTCCATATTTTTACATTATTTTCTTCAATGGAGCAAATATATTTTTGTACTACATATAATTCATCTCGCAGTCTGTGCATACATATGTTTTACAGTTAAAAAATTGGAGGTTAGATTTTTACTTTACAGGTACCATTGCGCCCAAAAAAAACTGGGACTGCAAAATTGTTGTTGTAGAGTAGCTCCTTGACTATAAGGAATATATAAAATCTATTGAGGAAAGGTTATCATTGTTGTTATAATAGTTGTCATGGAAGTGAAAAGGTTTAACAACAATACCACATTTTTAGAAATACGAGAAATAGTTATTTTCCTAACAAGTGCGCAAAGTGATACTTTTCCGCACGCAAGTACAGTTGGACGAACGACGCGAAGCGGAGTTCGGATAAGTTCTTGCGTGCGGAAAAGCACTTTGCGCACTTGTTAGGAACAACATTTTTCCTACGAGCTTCATATCAGATAACAACAAAAATAAAATATGATAATTTATTTAACAGTGTTTAAGCCTTTTTATGATTTGATAAAAATAAAAGTGTCGGTGTTTGTAGATTCTTGTGGACATAGAAACTGAGGAAAAATCTGACATCATGTGTCAAAATCGACATGTACATTTATTGTTGCTTGGCAATATTATAATCATTTATCACTATACGAGGTACTTAAAAAATACAGTTTTTTTCGTTTTAAGCTGAAATACAAATATCGGGAATTACGATTAAAAGATAAAAGAGAATACTCTTGCAACGGCTTCTCACATTGCCATAAAATAGTTTACAGCTACTAAAATAAATATAAATATTCCCTACCAAGGAGATTTTTGAATAGTTTTACTTTTCCGCACCCAGTGCGGATAAAAGTCTTATCCGCACTAGTGCGGAAAAGTGTAACTTTGCACACAAAAATGCGTGCGCAAAGTACTACTTTGCGCACGGTCGTAGGAAAAAATAAAAATAGCATATATTGTATTTTAAACTGTAACAAAAATAAAACAAAATTTTTTAATATTATGTTCTAATAAATTTTAATTTCAATCATATTTAAACCTTAATATAATAACAGATTTTTAATATTTGGTAGTTGCACCATTATTATCGATTAATGCTTGTAAACGTCGTGGCATACTTAACACTAGGTTTTTCGTATACTCTTGCGTTATTGCATCCCATGCTTGCATTATCCTTTGGCTTAATTCATCCCGAGGTCTAGTTGTGTTTATACATAAATTTTGTCATCTCACCCCAAACGTTTTCAATTGGGTTGATATCCGGACTTTTCGAGGGCCAAGGCAGAACACGAATTTGATTTTCTTCTACATAATTTTGAACCATGCGGGCTTTATGTATAGAAGCATTATCTTGTTGAAATATAAAACCGTGGCCATATCCTGCGTCGACAGATGGTATCATAACTTGGTTTAGTATGTTGCAATATAATGGTGCATTGAACCTCCCATGCACTATTTGGCAAACTCCTGGGCCCCTTGCACTAATCCAGCCCCAAACGGTTATAGAAAAGCGTCCACTTTGATTAGTCTTATTTGTATATCTTCCATCGTATCCCGTACCAGAAGGCCTATAAACGCGGATTTTTCCATTATTGCATAATTGAAAGGTTTTTTTTATCGGAAAATATAACAGTTTCCTATATATTACCTTGATTTCATTCATTCATAAGCAAATTCTACTCTTCTCTGTTGGTTTGATTCGGTCAAAAATATTTTATTGGCAGCACAACAACTTTTTATATCTGAACTACGAATTCTTCTAGGCGTTGTATTAGCCGATCCAGGAAAACGTGTTTTTTCTTTAGCTTTT
This sequence comes from Polydrusus cervinus, assembly GCA_935413205.1. Lineage (NCBI taxonomy): Eukaryota > Metazoa > Arthropoda > Insecta > Coleoptera > Curculionidae > Polydrusus > Polydrusus cervinus. The sequence continues at coordinate 15,749,395 of OW284517.1, forward strand.
ATTGCTGTTTCGAAGGGATGATCTTTAAGAAAATTAATTAATTCTATATCTTAGCCGTCATTCGAAATTTTGGGGCGACTAGACCCTGCTTCTCTTACAATACTTCAATATTCTGCAATTTTGTGCTTAGCCAACAACACGGTATTTTTGCTAATCCCTAATTCATCTGCGATGTTTCTTATTTGATGCCCATCTCTCAATCGAGTGTAAATGATCGCTTTTTGCTCGGTGGTTAACGATTTCAAAAAATATTTCTTTTGACACGCCACTGTCAGTCACAAACTTAAATTAAATTGACAACTTCAAAAAAAAAACTAATAGTCTGGGAGATTAAACTACATTTTGCTGTCCCAGTTTTTTTTGGGCGCAATGGTACTTTATGGCCTCAACAATAACAAAATTTATTGATTAATAGCCTGCCCCTACATTTTAATTATAACCCATAAATTACCAAACTGGCAAGGTCTGAATAATAACAATATTCTTACAAAACCAGACTATAGACCATATATTACCAGTCTTGTTTATTGTTATGTTTTCGTAAATAGTATACTTACTATACACTCCTCTTTATTTTCACAAGTTTCAATATACTTTTGCAGCACTTGCTGCAAATTATGCCTGGGGTTTCTGCATTCACTAATTGCCGTGGCATTATCCTCTACCAATGTGGCCAATAGAGACAGCACATGTTCATGACTGGATTGTCTTTCTTTCGACATCAAAGAGATTAAAGTGGGAACGTAGTCGAGGAAGACCAATCGGCCTTGAATAAGAAAAAACGTTTTTCAAAATATGAACTTTTTCTAGAATAGTAGTTTGTACTACAAGAGTGGATATGATGCTCGGAAGTTTGAGTACTCCGCCTACGGCGTCGTGCTCAGTTTACTTTCTTGTGCTATATGGTCAATCCACTCGAGTTGTACAGTTTATCTCGTCTACGACTCAACTTCCAAACTTCATACTTAAAATTTAAAAAAATTTATTTAAATCAGGCATTATAACTGGCTTTTTAAATTGGCCGTGAACTTGTTAGAAAGATGATAAAAACAATTGAAGAAAAATTCTTTTCATTGGCAAATCCTTGTTTTTTTTATAATGACACAAAATCACTTTGAATATAATAATATCTATTTTTCTCACATTCGACCTTTTGTAGAATAACAGACAAAAAGCGATATATTTATTAATAAAGTTAAACAATTTCTTTTCCTAAACCGTAGTATTTTCCTGCTTGGGTAACAAACCCTTTTTTTCTGTGTGAAACAAAACAAAACTTAACCATAAAACCATTAATCGACCTTAAAAAATAAAATAAAAATTTTAATCTTATAATTTCGTGTGTTGTATCTGGTTTTATGTACTCATCTTCATTTTCCTCCATTTGAGGAAGATTTACCCGTTATTTTCTATATCTGTTTCGTATAATAAAAGTTTTAAGGTCGATTGGGGTTAGAGTCCCGTCATCCCAAAAAACTAACAGGGCAAGTAAGTACAAACGTTCATTTTATATATATAAGTGAAGTGGGGATCTGGAGCAAATGTTTTTTTTTTGTAATAATTGTAAAAAAAATACTTTTAAAAACTAAAACTACAATAAAATGGTTTTTTGGACTCATAGACCCCAACATATTGTTAAAAAAATTTTAATATTTTTTTTAAGGTAACACAGCTTATGTCAAATGTATCTACACTCTATAGTACAGGTTACGGCAAAAATGTTTAAAAAAAATTTTCTGTACTAATTTAAAACTTAAGTTCAAAGTTTTTACATCCTCAAAGTTCTAATAACTAATGTTATCTCTTGTATTTTTTTAACATTTCAATTTGCGAGGTTTTTAGTTTTAGGTCCATCGTTCCCACTTGCCCCGCTTTTTTTGTTAGTGGGGTAAGTGGGGATTAGTTCCCACTTGTCCCATTTAAATTTTTTATAATAATAAAATTCAAAGTGAAAATTTAAGAAGTTGAAAAGGAAGATTAAATTAAAACATTAAATTAAATAAAAACTTAAAAATCGTATTACGTAGTTTTAAAAAAAGCTATAAAAGAAGAAATCTCTAACATATAAACTTCTTTTTTTTAAGAATTTTTTAAATCTGAAAAAAGCCTGTTGTTGGTGAAGTCGCAATAGATTAACCCATTGACTCCAGCTGAATATAACATTACTCACACGCGATTTATAAGTTGAAAACCCACTTACCCCAGTACCTGGGGCAAGTGCGTTCTATGGGTATATTTTCGCAACAATTTTTTGATTAAATGAAATTCTTGGGTAAATAATTAAACAAATTTTGTTGTAATTGTAAATATCACTAAGTACTTCCTGTCTAAAGCGCATCTCTGTAACTCGATTTTTAAAAAAGTTATGTGGTTTCAAAGGCCACCTTTTATATTTTTAATCCCCACTTCACCTTATATCACCTATGATGCCCTAAATTGGCCTAAATCCTATAAATACTAGAAAACAATTCAGGACACCCAAATTATACTTTTTTATGATTAAGATCCGGTTGTACAATGAGGTCATTCAATAAATTTTGATTTTGGTTGTAGTGTAGGCGAAGCCCCTCTGAAAGCGGGATCCAAGGCCCGGGCCTATTGAGAAAAAACGCCCGGGTTCAAAGTCTATGTAGAGTAATTGAACACTTTACAATTTTCTTGCTATAATAATCCAATGCTAACTGGACATCGAACGTGTCACATAGCATATTGATCCTCTAGACTCCTTAGCTCATTGTTGTCGGTGATTTATTCGACACATGAGAGGTAGTGCGTTCTATGGGTACATTTTCATAACAATTTTTTGTTTAAATGAAATTCTTGGGTAAATAATTAAACTAATTTTGTTGTAATTGTAAATATCACTGATTACTTCCTGTCTAAAGCGCATCTCTGTAACTCGATTTTTAAAAAAGTTTATGTAGTTTCAAAGGCGACCTTTTATATTTTTATTCCCCACTTACTCCACTTCACCTTACATACATTTGACGCATTAAATCTCGTAGAAATTGTCTAGAAATAAAACTGGGGATTTTTGAAAAGAGAAAAGCCATTTGTGCACAAATCTTTAGTTTGGTCAGAAAATAACAATAGTTCGGTAAAAATATATTTTGGTTTTATATCTTCAATTTTCGCACCATTTCGTGCACTCTTTGAGAAAAACTGGTGTATACATAGGCTCTAGGATAAAGGTTTCGTCTAAAATATAAAAAAAAATTTGAAGTATATTCTTAACCTCACTTTTGTTAAGTGTCAGAAAACAACTCGTAAAATTTTCAAAAGTAAATTTGGTTTCTTTGTAGTTGATCACTGTGATTGGTCATTTTCATATCCTAACGGATGGATATGAAATTATATCCGTTCAGTTAACCAGAGTAGCTCACTTACAATCACTTGTGTGTAAAGGAAACAGCAAAAATATCCATGTGGGAGTAGAAAAATAATTAAAATGACGCAGTCAAAGCAGAAAGTTTGAATTGAATGTATAAGATGAGAAGAGACATACAGAGAAATTCCAGGCACTATTTTCACATTTTATAACTTTTTGCTAAATTCTGGTAAACTGACTTTTTACCTTCATATTTATTAAGACTAAGGTTAAGAATTCAAAGGGCTTAGTATTTGCGGATGATTTTAAGATTTATCTTGAAATTAATTTGAGGAATGATTGTGAGACACTTCAGCAGGATTTCTGTGATGTTGCTAGTTGGTGTATGTAAATGATTTTAACTTAAATGTAGATAAGTGTGCCTGTATGTCGTTTACACTTAATAAAAATATTGTTGTCCATGATCATACATATCTATGGTGTCTGATATTCTTTTATGCCAAAAGAAAATTTTAAGAATTATTAATAATGTACCTTCTACGTACTCAAGTAGAAACCTTTTTAAGGCTCTACCACGCGCAAATTTAGAGGATGAAAAACACCGTTTCGCTACTGCAGGATTCTGCAAAGGCTATTTGAGATATTTGTCGGGACAATTTAAAATTTAATAAAGGAATGTTTGTATTTCTAAGGTACAAAGCCCTTTTTTGAAAAAAATAAGAATATGTATAAGAAAATGCCCACTAAAGGTGCGTATTTTTAGGCCCTTTTCCAAGGTTAATATCGTAGCTAAGATTTTTTTTTTCAAAAAAATAGCCATGTACCTTAGAAGTTCCATGTCTTATCTTTAAGACTTCAAAAATTGAGACAAAACAATGTCGTAATAAGTCCGTTATCTTGCAGCGCGCAACTCATGTTTTAGGTAAATTTTGTTGTCATGTTATAGAAGTTGCCTATATACAGCTGAATTTATTCTCGGCTGACGTGAAACAATTTACATCCAGAGAGAATAATGATACACTGAAAAAAATTATAGGTGGTCGAACAAGAAGTAATTTCGGGGGAAATTTTGGGCTAAATTTTATGTTCTTCTTTTTGGATTGTCAATGCCAATAACAGAATATCTAAGCGTCAATTTTAAAAAGACGCAACTAGTAGTTGTGCTATATACTCTGGGTTGCCATAAATGTTTCGGCTTAGACCGAGATGGTTTATAATGCGCCAGAAGGCAAAATGTTCAAGGCGCTTTCACTATTTTGTCAAAACGGGTGTTTGGGCTTTCAAAATTTCTTATTCATGTTAGGTAAGGATAAGAATTGAACGAAATGCAGTGGATTTGTTGATGTATTGCAATCAAAAATGGGCTATATTGAATTTTTTTTGTTTCGTTTTTTATCGAAATGGGCCATTGTCTTGATAGTGAACAAAATATACTAAGGTAAATAGCTTATTGGTATTAGAGGCCCAAACTGGGTCACCGGGAACTTATGACAAATCCCAGGATGTATGGTAACCCTGGTATATTAACTCTAAGATCTAAAATTAAAGTTTAATTTGTCTTGGTAAAGGGTGATAGGTGCAATAAAATGCCATTTATGAAGGTTCTCAGTGAGTAAGGAAACCAACTGTTGCATAATGAATCTATTTCTATTCGATTGTTTTTATATTTTATGCTTATTATACAGGCTCTATATATTGTTTATATAGTGAGCTTCTGTCTAAACCTGTTAAAATATGAATTCATCTTAAAGGTGAAATGTGTTTATTATTTTATCCATGGTTTAACGATTTAAAAGTAGTTGTCAGGCACGAATTTGGCGTTGGTCACATGATATTTATCTGTCCATGTTATTGGCTCGCAGCTACAATTTGGTGCAGCGAGACTACTGTATAGTGACAATGCTTCTAAGAAGCTAGGTAGGTAATACATAAAAATTGGACAGTATGCCACGCAGAGTAATAAAATACAATTTTTTGTTAGGCATGGGCGTCCATAGAGAGGGCTGTTGCTCTTGACCAAGGGGGAGCGGGGGGGGGGGGGGGGGGGGGGAGGTAGATATACTTTTTTACTAACTTTTGTTAGGGGGAGTTTATGAAACGACTGCGACATTTTTTTTTGTAGGAATCACTTTTGATAGAAGTTCTTGAAAACGCAAAGTTTTTTTTTTGTAGCCACTTTTGAACGGTGGAGAAAGGAGAAAGTGTAGAAAAGGCTGCGAAGTATTTTATTTTATAGAAGTCACTCTTGAGAACTTACACGTTTTTTTGGCTACCCCCCTATCACTTTATGTTTATAAAAAACATTAATACCGTGATTTTGTATCGGATTGGCGCGACGATACGGTACTACCTCCTGTTGTTTCTGTGTTACTAAAAAAAAGCCTAGGTACTTACTTTTCCTCTTTTGAGGGTGCAGCGCAACTAATCGTCAAAAACATACCACTTTAAAAAAAAAATTATAATGGCACGGAACGCGACGGACAAAATACTGCGCGAGTTAGTAACCACAGTCAACAAATCCTGGAACCAGCGGGACTTATCTTTTGTTTTTTAAATAAACACGGTGAAAAATTTGTAATATAAGAAAATTTTGATTGAAAAACTATTGACCTTACGAAGTATTTGATAACCAATGCTGAAAACCTTTAGTTTCAGGGTAGGCCTGTGCCTCCCAATTTTGAAAATTTGACAGTATATGCTAATGCTGATGGGGGCGATCGGGCCAAAATATTTTTATAATGGTGGTACTTCCCGTTATACCGGAAGTAAGTGTCAACTTGCTTATTTTAAATAGAATACTCTATATATTACTACATTTTTGTATTCTACGCAAGAATTTAGGCATATCTTGTATACCATGTCCTATACCTATGTCTAAGCGTTTTAGATATTTTTAATAGATTTTTTATAATATTTTAATAACTATTAATACAGGGTGTTTAAACAATACGATTAAAAATTAAATTGAAAAACTGCAAAAAGACTAGTTTTTCAAATGGAAATACACAAATTTTATAATTATTCCTTATTTAGCATTAAAAATAAGGGTAAGTTTGTATATCCCAAAAAATTTTAGTTTTAGAAACATTGCCAATTTAATATTTTTATATGGCGATTTTGCTGCAGATTTTAAGTTTAGTTACTTTTAGTTGGCTATAACGGCGTTGAAAAACAATCAAATGCGAGAAAAATTTATGAAGCTGTCACTTACCATTTAAACATCATTAATTATCATGTATGTACGCTTAAATTGTACAAACGAAGATTATTTAAATTTATTTATTATTTATGGAGAATGTGTTAAAGTTATATTAAGAACATGGGACACATTTGCCAATCGATATCTTCAAAACAGAAGCCATCACAATGTGCTTATTAATAATATTCAAATGGTAAAATTAGATTTTGCTGTTTTTCAACGCCGTCATAGACAACTAAGAGTCACTGAACTAAAAATCTGCAGCAAAATTGCCATATACAAATATTAAATTAGCAATATTTCGAAAACTAAACATTTTTGGAATATACAAACTTACCCTTTTTAATGCTTAACTAAAAGTAATTATAAAATTTAGACTTTTTGCAGTTTTTTCAATCTTATTGTTTAAACACCCTGAATTAATAGTTATCAAAATATTATAAAAAATCTAATAAAGCAGGTCCTTTATAACAAGGAATCCCGCTTAAATTAAATAAATATAAGGCTTCTTTATAGAAAAAATTGATAATTATTTTAAGGCTTGCAAACGTCATTCTTAACAGAAAAATTCAAATATGTCAAAAACGCTTAGATATTTATAGGTATAGGTATACAGGGTGGGGACTTTAACTGAAATAAATTCGATTTTATTAAACCTGCTGAAGTTGCGCCTACAAAATTTAGTATGTGGGGGGTTTTGGAGCATGCGGAATTGGATTATGAAGTCGGCGCAGTTGCCAGATTTCTCAGCTTTGCGCTACACGTAGTAATTTTGTTATTTTAAATGGAATGCACTATTTATTTTTATTGCAGTGAATTGGTAGTATCAAATTTAGTAAGATCTCAAATTTACAAAATTCTATCTTCACTAGTTTCTGAGCTATGGCAACACTGTAGTTCGCTTAAAAAGTACCGGGACGCTTGTCTACCTCCATAGTTACTAAGTTATTGACAAGCTTCAAGAAAAGTTCTTGTCTTTTCAAAATGGCCAATTTAATTTAAACTTTAAAAATAGAAATTCTCATGATACTTTTTAATGGAACTACAGTGTTGCCAGAGCTCAGCAATTAGTGAAGATAGAATTTTGTAAATTTGGCATCTTATTAAATTGGACACGCCCAATGCACTGCAATAAAAATAAATTGGGCATTCCATTTACATTATTAAAATTACTACGTGTAGCGCAAAGCTGAGAAATCTGGCAACTGCGCCGACATCATAATTCAATTCCGCATGCTTCAAAACCCCACATACCAAATTTTGTAGGCGTAACTTCAGCAGTTTTAATAATATCGAATTTATTCCAATTAAAGTCCCCACCCTGTACAAAATCTGCCTAGAATCTTACGTAGAATGCAAAAATGTAATAATATATAGGATGTTCTATTTAAAATAATCACGCTGATACTAGGGTTTCCAACCCTCCCGATTTAGTCGGGAGGCTCCCGCTTTTTACTAAACCTCCCGCCGCCCCCTCACTTAAACAAAACTCCCGCTTTTCCGATAACACGACGGACGCCTAATAACTGTACAGCTGCCTTAGAGAGGGGCAACCTTTTTTTTTAGAAAGCACGTTTAATGAGAGGAGAAAGAAATATAAAAGGCACGCCACAGCGTAAGGACAACGGGGTATCGACTTTTTTTTTAGAAATCATCAATATAATTATTTTAAGCACCTCAAAAAAAACTTGTCCTCCAGGCACTATCCACCTCCCGCTTTTCAATTTTTAAAACCTGACTACCCTAGCTGACACTAACTTTCGGTATAACCGGAAGTACCACCATTATGAAATTTTTTTAGTCCGGTCGTCCCCATCAGCATTACCACGATGGCAAATTTTGAAAATTTTCCTATGTATAGTTTTCCATATATAGCTCGAAGCGGTTCCCGGTGGAACACGAACACCCTGTTTGCAGGTGCTTTTATACCTATTCCTATTATTAATTAACACTTCAAACTTTCTGCTCTACCTAACTTTATTTTTTGTAAATATTCTATAGCTTTAAAAATAAAATAAGACAAAATTTAAAAGATATATCCGTATAACGATTAGATACATTATTTTAACTAATACAATAACAAGTAAAATACTTATTTTCCTCAAAACAAATTTCTCATCTTCGAAATAAAATCAACCGAAACTCATTAGCATAAGAAAGAACCTGCCGCCTCGTCTCGTGGTTTCAGTGTGTGTCGATGTTTACGGAATATTTTTCACCACGTCATAAGCTCGCTAGTATGCCCACTTCGGGTGAGACTCTCTTGCAAATAAATTTCTTGCTGCACAAAGTTCCGCCTTAAGGCATATAATATCTTGACTGTGGTATCTGTATACATCTTTGAAATGTGTGTTTATGTGTTCACAAACCAAACTAAGTTTAGGAAGCATTATATGAATCATAATTTTAACACCAGAAATAAATCGAACTTTTGTGTTCCGCACTGTAATCTTAACATTACCAAGGACTCTCCAAACTTTTTGGGGCCTAAATTATTTAACACTCTTCCTTCTGATTTAAAAACACGTACTAAAACCTACATAACACCGTAGTTACTCATAATACATTAGTTACCATAATTTAATACGTTAGTTAAGAAAGCATAATACGTTAGATACCAAATAATATTAGAACTATTTTTCATGAACATGTAAAACAATATTTTCAGTTTTAAAATTTGATGGATACACCTTTGTCTTTAACGTCCACGATCTTAGGTATGCCCTCTGAAGACTGATTAATGACCGAGCAAGCACTCCTTTCGATTTCGTGCGGTTCCCCAGTGCTTAATCCACTGCCGGAAACATCGCCGATTTGAATTTTGCGAGCAATGGAAACTTTCTTGGTCACACTTTCTTCTAAATACCCTCTAGCAACCTTCGCCAATTCCCATCCACCAAGTTCTTGTAGGTCTAATATATCTCCTCCAGCATTAACAAGAAAATTTGCCGAAGATCTTCTAACGCAGTGACCAGTATACAAATTAGGATTTTCAAGTGAGAGATACTTAGCTATTTTTGGAGGTATTTTAGAGAAGAAGTGAATGCCGCAGGGCTGTACCGTACATTTCCCTTTTCTATATGATACAAACAATCTTTGGTGAGTGACATGGTCTGGCCTTAACATTGCGTACTTTTTAAATAAAAGCACAGGATTGACTTCTCCGTCAAATATCACAGCGAAAATACGTTTCTTGTGGGTTTTTGAGTCGGGAATAGTAACAATCAGCTTGTCCTCTAAAACTCCAACATCTTCCGTGGTCATCTTCGCTAATCTATTAGTTCGACAGGCTCCTCCAATTCCAATTAAAAAAGCCACTTGCCAATTTACTGAATACACCTCTGTGTATACCACCTGTATCAACAGGTGGTATTGTCGCTTAATTTTTTTACGGACGACGGAAATGTAAACAATGTTATATTTGTGGCTCTTTATCGAACTATACTGTCACTATAGTACATAAAAAAATATTTGTACTTAGTTCACTTAGTGCCTTGATATCATAAAAGATGTTTCTAACATAATGTAAAATACTTTATCGTATCATTGAAGATTACGTAATTTTTATATGATGTCTTTATTAATAATTATTAACATCATAAACGTACTAAAACCTACATAACACCTTAGTTACTCATAATACATTAGTTACCATAATTTAATACGTTAGTTACGAAAGTATAATACGTTAGATACCAAATAATATTAGAACTATTTTTCATGAACATGTAAAACAATATTTTGACAGTTTTCAAATTTGATGGATACAATCAGCTTGTCCTCTAAAACGTCAACATCTTCCGTGGTCATCTTCGCTAATTCATTAGTTCGACGGGCTCCTCCAATTCCAATTAAAAAAGCCACTTTCATCATTCAAAACTTCTCGTCTGAGGTAGAACACACAAATTCGTTGACTTGTTCTCTTGTAAATACTTTTGATTTTTTTGCTCTACTTATATCCAACATTTTTCTTCTTGATGAAACATATTATGGCGCCGTATTTGTCGATTTCCACTCTTTCCTTCAGTTCTAAAGTCGCTCGTACCATGGAATATTTCGGCCATAAGGATGAAGCAGAGTATTCCGCAGAGAGTTTTGCGAAATACGCCAGCAATACCGTTTCTTCTGCACCTTGGACATGTACTTTGTTTCGCCACTCACAAAACTGCCGATATTCTTTTTCATTATGGATTTTAGATTTGTCCGGAAGCAAGTTCAACCTTATAATGTTGGCTGCAGCTAATATATCGTCAGGAATATCAAAATATTGCATGCTTTTAATGATGACTTTTTGAAATGCCAAAATGAAATGACATAAAACCTTGTTTTTATTTTCGCATCGCCGTTGTCAATGATACGATAAAGCTTTGACTACAACTCGATTATTAGCGATTTAACACCGTCTCGGACATTGCGGGTGACTCGGCTGTTGCCTCGTCACCTAGTAATGTCCTCGACTATTATAAATCCCATAATAATCTCGTTATATTAATAGCTATAAACCAATGAACCTGATATGGGACGCCTCACGTAAATAATTGTACTGAAATCAGGATCTTAACTTACTTTTAAAGTCTGGTTGGGTGCCACATATAGAATTCAAGAGAAAAGTAGCCTTTGTGATAACCCGACAATCTGCCCCACTGAGACTCTTTAAAAGAATAGAAGGTCCATTGTAGTTGATAAATTGGTTGTACCCTTCTTGATTGTGACGAACCATAGCTAAAAAATAATAATTTATACAAGTGGCATATACAGGGTGATTCACATTGAATGGCCTATTAAAAAATTGACTTTGAATATTTATAATATTATATGTTGACTTTTCTATTACTTCCGGTTATACCGGAAGTTATGGCCAACTTTGGTACTTCAAATGGAATACCCTGTGTACTTTAGCATTTTTGTTAACACGAATTTCTAACCGTTTTTGAGATATGATTTATATGACGATATGAATAGACAATCGAGATAGAATGCACAAGGGGGCGCTGTTACCATTTAATTTTGTCTGCGAAAAACGGTACCAGGGGGCGGGGCAAAGAGTCATACCAATATGGCCGATTCATAAGGGCCTGATTAAATTTATTTTGAACAATTCTAAAAATGCTTGGGTCAACTAGAATAATATAATTTCATTAAGCAATGAACAACTTTGTAATGGAAATAAGGGGTAATGGTATTATATATACACATGTTTGTATATTGTGTACTTGTTAGTAACTAGAAAAATTTTGTTGAAACTCGTTTGTGCTCATTAATTTAATGGATTGGTGACATAGAAAATATTGAGAATATAGTATTGTAATTAAATATTATTTCATTGCAAAGATGCACAATGGGATGATAATTGATTTTATTTAGAAGTAAATGTTTTAATAAATAAACTTTAACTCATAAAATTTGACTTTCATGCGACAGCAGCAAAAATGAAAATTTTTGTTACACTTTTTTAAGAATCATGTGACTTGTCAGACGAAGACGAGTAGTATAAATATTGAAAGTTCAATTGTAAATAAATAATGTCTGCCAATGTTATTTATGTCACAGTCAATGTTGCTGGTTAGTTCATTCTAGTTAAAACTCTTTGTGGAACCCAACATACAAGTTGTGTTTATTTCGCACATAGAAAATAATTACCTGTAACAATAAATAAATGCTGAAATTGCAGTTAAGCAGCTAGTCCTAAAAAGTCCAAAGCTGATTTAACTTAACTGTAGATATATTGTTTTTACATTTTTTTTTCAGTTAAATAAAACTGCAACTAAACAACCATAGGCAACAATTAGCACCCAAAGTTTACAAATACGGACCTGCTCCTTATTTTTATACTAACCTATAAAACGTAATTTTCGCCGTTTTCTTTTTATCCACAGCATCGCACGGCACGGCACAAGAAATAATTAATATCTATCACACAGTAACAATAGTTTGACACAAAAATTGAAAAACTTCTATCTAAAATCTAATCTAATCTAAAACCACCTCGATTATGATAGATCGAACAGCTGATTACACAAATGACATAAGTGTCATACCAATATGGCGCAGGTAGGGTCACTTTTAGTCACGTGATGTCGCCTCCTTGTTTATTCTATCTCGATGGAATAGACAAATAAATGAACAAATGGTTTATTTCCCATCTATAACAAATAACGCTCACCACTTAGCCCGTATAGTGCTTTAATACGGACTTCAAGATTCTCATCTTTTTCCACAATATCTAATAGCTTCGACACAAATTCATTATCCAATACCACTCGCTGACAGTAAGGGTTGTGTTGACATAATACTGCTAGAATCTCACAGCCATGAACCCGCATTTTTGGGTGCGGCGATTTTAGACAGGGTTCCAGTACCATGAATCCGCCGATTTTATGAAAATCTGTAATACAAATCATTTGTTACATAGTTATTTTGGCAAATCCCGTTAAGAAAGTACACATAATATATCGACATTTTTTAAAGATTGGGTATTATTGCGATGTGTAAGTGCAACAAATATAGCATTATTGTTTACCTTTTTGTCTTCTGTATAAAAACTCGAACAAAAAATGCGGCCTCTATGTGAACAAGAAGCATATACCGAGTGATTCACGACAAGCTTGCATTAGAACTTTTGGGGAAACTACTGAAAATATTTTTTTGAAAATCTGTAGGTTAGGGTTTATCGATATGCTTTCTTAAACTAAAATATTAATATGGTTCTGCAACTTCCGGTTCTTCCGGAAGTAGCTTCAACTTTAATTTTTTAAATACAATTTAGCATTTTTTATTATTTTTTTGATTTTTGCATTAAATTTGAATTAAATTTTATGGAATACGTTTTTACCTAAGTCGACTAATTTCTGAGATATCGCCATATTTTGTAATTATTCCGTAAATGCATAACCAGGAAATTATCCGTATATATTTTTTACCTTAGCTCCTGGACTAAATTTTTTGTTATTGTACAGGGTGATTTATTACGGTCGACGTGCGGCCATATCTCGGAAACTACTGGGCATAGAAATTCAGGGAAAAAAAATGATAACTAAAGTGGCCATGATAAAATTCTGGAAATAATTTTTCCACATTTTGCTGAAAGAGGGCGTAATTGAAAAGTAAATTTTAAAATCTTGCATATCTCCGAAAATTCCACATTAATGTGTATCTTTGGTAACACCATTAAAAAGCTTGGACAATTATGCATCATTTTGGTCTTATGCTCCTTGGCGTACCGACTTTAATAAGAGGGGGGAAAGCTGTTGAAAGTGTAATAATTTAAATCGCTGTAACTTATAAACAACTTATCCGATTTTAGCGAACTAAAGACTGTTTGGAAGAGAAATGTATGCACTTTCACCAGTCGTATTTAGTTGTCCCTAATAGTTCTAAAAAAAAAATGCTAGTGGGCGCAATTTGTGTTCCATGTGGATATTATTTCTGATGAGCCTGGTCAGTTTTGCATTAAATTGGTCTCTTGCGTTTTTCTCCTCAGGCACACCGTTCTTAATTAAAATATTAAATTAAATTAGATGGGCGGAAGCATGCCTATTAAGTAAAAGTGGTCATTTCCAACAATTTTTATAAAACAAAATTTTTCATTATCAATATAAATAATAATAAATAGTAGAGCTAATTTAATTTAATTATTTTAATTAAGAACGCTGTGCCTGAGGAGAAAAATGCAAGATACCATTTTTATGCAGAATTGACTAGGCTAATCCGAAATAATATCCACATGGAAAAATATCAGTGGCGTACCACTTTTTTTCTAAAAAATATATAATCGCTTCTTCATTTAAAGTTTTAAAAATTATTCTATTGGCGATAACGCTAAAACGAACGGAGATATCGAGCTGCGGTTTTAATATTTTTTCTAGCAAATTTCATCTACTTTTCGATTATGGTATCATAATTATACCGTATGATTTATTTTTTCGGAGTAAAATCAAAAAATGTGTTATTATTACAAATTGCGCCCTCTAGCATTTTTTTTTTGAGAACTATTAGGGACAACTAAATACGACTGGTGAAAGTGCATACATTTCTCTTCCAAATAGTCTTTAGTTTGCTAAAATCGGATAAGTTGTTTATAAGTTACAGCGATTTAAATGATTACACTTTTAACAGCTTCTTCCCCCCTCTTATTAAAGAAATATGTAAAACTTTAAAATTTACTTTTCAATTACGCCCTCTTGCAGTAAAATGCGGAACTTAAAAATTATTTCCAGGATTTTCTCATGGCCACTTTAGTAATCATTTTTTTTTTCTGAATTTCTATGGCCAGTAGTTTCCGAGATATGGCCGCTCGTCAACCTTAATGAATCACCCTGTATAGATAAAGAATCAACAAATCTCAAAAAACAATTAAACTTGGCATAAAATATATAGGGAAGTCAGAAATTAAGGGTTTATTGTAAAACACTTTAAACATTAAAAACTTTTTTATTTTAAATGAACACCCTGTATATAATGACAAATTAACTGAGGCCCTTAGAATAAAAGGGGTATAAGTACACATTTAAGCAAATCTGAGATAAGTGCATTAATGGCTACCTAAAGTTCATATTTGCTTGGAATAAAATAGGAACAAGTGATTTTCAGGCTTTGTGCGCCCTCTATTAGTGAGTAGAAATACTATGTATCTGAAAGCAGAAATATGTTTACAATAAAACGGATGCAAGTGCACTTGTACCGTGTAAAATTTTTTACAAAAATATTTCAAATTTCAAAAAAATAAAAAAAATTTAAGACACAATTACCAATACTACATATAGACCAAGATACAACTATTTCCTATCTTTTTTGGCGACTTTTTAAAGTTCAATAAACTTTAAATGCAATTATCTCAAAACTATAATCTTTGTACTTATACCCCTTTTATTCTAAGGGCCTCAACTACTCCTTAAAAATTTTTTTTTTTTTTAATTAATGGCATTTGGCTAATTAGCCATACAGCCAGTCACAAAGTAGAGGAGTAAAAGAAACTTTTTTTTTTATAAACAATCAAACAGGGATACACGCTTCACGCCACTGGGGTCTGTCAGGGCGACTTTCTTTTAAGACATACAAGGAATGAAGACCACTATAAAAAGGGAAAACACATAGGGAAAGACTAGGATAGGTAGGACTTACAGTTTTAAATTGGTTTTATATAAGTAGCTTACCAGTACATTAAAGATTTTTACATTTTCGAGGGATAAGAGATTTAGGATATTAAATGGGCACTCGACTTTACACTCTTGAATTAATTGTTCAAATAGGCTATTAACATCATTGTCATACTTTCTACACTCCAAGAATAAGTGGTCTAAATCACATTTTATATCGCACAAATCGCATTTGTCAGAGGGAACAATACGTATTTTATTTAGGTGGGCTGGGTAACAAGCATGGCCCAATTTTAGTCGGATAATGGTTGTTATAAATCGTCTGGGAACTATCAAATCTTTATGCCAGTATTTATTGGGAATACTTTTTACAAGAAGTGAATATCTTGTTGAAGATGTGTTACAATAGGTTTTCCATCTTAATTTCCATTTTTCCAGTATTTGTATTTTTAGAAGGACATGCGCATCGGTAAGAGTGAGACTAGAGCTAATAGGTGATCCATTGAGAGTGCTATCCTTGGCTAGGGTATCTACATATTCATTATCTGGTATTCCAGTGTGTGCTTTTACCCAAATAAATGTTATATGCTTTTTTTGCAGAGTGATTTGACGTAATAATTTTCGAATGTGCCATAATATAGGGTTAATTTTGTAGGACCAAAGCTGGATATTATTTATTGCTTTTAGAACAGACATAGAATCAGACAATATAGCGAAATATTGACTGTCGTATTCGAGTGCAAAATTAAGTGCTTAACAAATAGCTAGGGCCTCTGTAGTAAAAATACTGCAGCTTTTTTCAACTTTATACTTAAATTCATTGTTGAGTTGAGGTAAATATATGGCTGCACCGTTACCTAATTCTGTTTTAGACCCATCAGTATATAGAAAAACGCATTCTTTATGTTCTCTTAGTTCTGCCTTTAGAATATGAATATTAAGAATTTTGTTGTCAGTAAAGGAAGGAATTTTCAACGCAACTTCCTGAAAACCACTATGATATTCGTAATCTGTTATACACAACGGAGTAACTTGATTTAGAATCTCATTGAAGTTTCTAAATGCCTCGCATAAAGGGGGGGGGGAGTTTTTATGATGCCAGTAGTTATTAGTTAAGTCAAATGTATTCAGTCTGGAGATGTTATGCAGTAAATTAGTTTCAAAAAATCGGTGTTTGAACAGAAATTTTGCACTGAGAGCCTCTCTACGTAAGCACAATGGAGGCTCCAAAGCTTCGACTAGTAAGGCCTCTACAGGTGATGATCTCATTGCTCCTAAACAAACTCTAAGGGCTTTATATTGTACCCGGTCAACCTTCTGTAAATGGGTTTTGCAGGAAGAACCATACAAAATACTGCCATAGTCAAGAATAGATCTAATATATGCTTTATAGAAAATCAACGCAGTTTGAACATCACAGCCCCACCAAGTTCTCATAATGGACCTCAGAAAATTTATTCCCTTTTCACACTTATTTGAGAGATAGTTAATATGCTGTTTCCAGCTTAACTTATCTAATACAATCCCTAAATATTTAAACTCCGTGACAAGTGGAATTACACAATTTTTTAAATTAACCGAATCCAAGTCCGGAGTATTATGCCTAGTAAATACACAAACAGCTGATTTCTCAGCAGAGATCTCAAAACCATTCATCCTAAACCAATTAAAAAATTTTCCAAATATTTCTGAGAGTAACCTTAAACTCTCATGATATTTTTTACTCTGAATGTAAATACAAAAATCATCAGCATACTGCACAATTTTAAAAAGT
The DNA here is from genome assembly GCA_935413205.1 of Polydrusus cervinus. Lineage (NCBI taxonomy): Eukaryota > Metazoa > Arthropoda > Insecta > Coleoptera > Curculionidae > Polydrusus > Polydrusus cervinus. The sequence goes on from OW284517.1 coordinate 15,766,791, forward strand.
GAAAACTTATGTATATCAGCCGTATAAAGGTTAAAAAGTAGAGGACTGAGTACTGATCCTTGTGGTAAACCAGTGAAAGCATATCTAGGGCCAACTTTTTCATTTAAACTATTTCTCACAAATATTTGCCTTGAATTAAATAGCCTAACAATCGACCTTGAAATATTAAGTGGGATATGAAAATTGGAAACCATTTTTTCCTCTAAAATTTTTAAATCTACAGAATCATAAGCACTTTGAATGTCAAGAAACAACGTCGTAAGATATTCATTATCTGTGTAACAGTTTTGAATATCAACTACAATATCTGAAACAGCATTTATAGAACCAAAACCTTTTTTATATCCGTATTGAGTTTCCGGCAGAAGTTTATGGTTGCTCAGCCAATACTCCAAACGAAATTTAATAAGGCGCTCCAATGTCTTGAGAATACAAGAAAGTAATGAAATAGGTCGATAGGAAGTACCCACATTAGGATCTTTGCCTGGTTTTTGTATCGGGATTACTATAACTTTTTCAAAATCCTCAATTTTTCTACCATACAGATAAATACTATTAAAAATGTCTAACAATAGGATTTTGGCATTGAAAGGGAGATGTGACAGCATACAGTACTGTACATCATCGTAACCAGGAGCCGTGTTTTGTGTATTTTTTAAGGCACATTCCAATTCGTTAATAGAAAATTGTCTACAAAGAAAATGATTAATTGGAAATTCATTCTAGACTATTTAGCACCGTAGGAGGTGCAATTTTGCAAAAGAAATCTTCGAACCATTGATTACCATGGGGTTTTTGATATATATTTTTTCTAGTCATTCTTTTTGCCTGTGACCATAAATGTTGAGAAGGAGTGTTTTTATTTAGTTTAGAACACCATAAAATCCAACTGTCCCTGGCTTTTTTCTTAAGAAATTTTTTTGTTTCCGCCTCAACTTTTTTACATTTTAAGAAGTTTTCTAAAGTAGGGACATTTTTATATTCACGTAGAGCTTCTTTTCTTGTACGAATAGCCTCGTCACAGTCTACTGGATCCCACCAAGGAGGAGGGGGGCGACGGTAAAAAGAGTATGGCCTATTAATCGGTATACTTATCTGCGCAGCATCATTTATACAATTTAACAAATAATTGTATTTTTCTTTGATGTCTTGGAATAAGGGGGCTTGCCGTATTTTTATATCAATAGAACTAGTATAAGTTTTCCAATTTGCTTTTTTTGTATTCCATTTGGTTTTTGGATGGATTTTGCCTTGAATTGTAATAGACCAATCGAAATTTATTACAATTGGAAAGTGGTCTGATCCCAGTGTGTCAGACTCGGTATTCCAGTTAAATTTGGTAGATATATCAGGTGAACAAAGACTTAGATCAACAGCTGACTTTCCAGTACCAGGCTGTAGCTGTCTGGTAGCAGATCCATTATTTAAGATTACCAAATCTAGGTCTTCTTCTATATTAAGTACTTGTTCTCCTATATGGTCACTTTTATAGGATCCCCATACGCCACTATGTGCGTTAAAGTCTCCACCTATAAGATAAGGGGTTGCTATTTGTGAAAAAAAATTACGCCAGTCATCTTGGTTTGTCCTGATATTAGGTGGCCTATAAATCGAAACAAGGGAAATAGGTTTATTATCTATAACAATTTTTATACCACAAACCATCACACCAGGGTTAAAATTGCGTACAAAGACTATTGGACAATATGATAATTTTTTTGTTATGAAAATAGCAACACCGGCTTTACCATCTGCTCTATCTTCACGATGAATGTTATATCCTGTAAAAGAGACATTTTGACCTGGCCGAAACCAGGTTTCACTTAACAAGGCAATATCAATATTATTTTGATATAAAAAAATTTCAAGGCTACGTTTTTTAGCTACAGCAGATTACGAGTTCCACTGCAAAAATCGAATTTTATTTTCTTTATTTATCGGATCCATTATGAGTCGATTTAAAAATTTCTACCAAACCTATCTATCTATCTAAGTATCTATTTGCAATTTTTTAAGGTCATCTAAAGAATTAAAATTTTCCATTAATTTAATAAAATACCCAGCAAAAGTATCGATCAGCTGACTTTGTTCACTGATCATTTTATTTTTGTCAATGTCAATATTATAATTAGGGGGAATCGGAGTAGTTGGTCCAAATACAAAAGGAAACATTGAGCTAGGAGAAGTAGGGGAAGTATGCTTTCTTTTTTTATTATTGGTAACATCATTTTTACTAGTACTGGCCATGGGTTGTGACAAGGAGGGTGGAGTCCTTTTTGGTATCTGTCTGGGTTGTTGACTTGAAAAAGTCTGTTTATTATTTGATAATGGGGGAAAGTTTGCACTGTAGTCATCATAATCCTTTATTAAATTAAATCTGTTACTAATGGCAACATTTGCATATGAATTATCATAAAGACTTTCAGCTTCCCTAAATGTGATTCTATTGTCAATCATAACTTTTTTAATATTTTGCTGCTTAATAAAAAAGGGACAGGTTTTAGAATTAGATTTATGAGTACCTACTTTACAATTAACACAACGTATGTCTGTTGCATTACACAGGTGTTCATCATCTTCAATTTTATTTTTTCCACATGAAATACAAAGCTCAACATTAGATTTACATTGCTTCGAAATATGACCATAGTTCAAGCATTTGTAACACTGTGTTACCCTACCATAATATGCATTAACTGGGATAATAACGCTATCAATATAAATGTTCGCGGGTAAGATGTTACCTTCAAAAGTTAAAAGAACTGTTTGTGTTTTAACAAAGATAGGTTCCTTCTGTCCTAGCTTAAGTATTTTCTTAGTAAATCTTTTCACACTTAGGACTCGATTTGATGATTTATTATTTTGAAGTATATATGAATCGTCGAAGTACGTATCGACACCTTTTATTACACCTTTGGTTTCCAGTATATGGTTCGGGATAAATGCCCGCAGTTCTTCTTGTTCCAGACCTCGCGATTTAATTAAATCATTGGCGTCTTTAAGAGACCGTAATTGTACTCTTACACGATTTTTTCCGACTGATTTTATTTCTACAATATTTTTGGTCATTAATTTCTTATGTAAAATATGTCCTACTCTTAGGGGATGCACGCGCCCCAGGTTATTTTTATTGATACTTTCAATCATAACATATATAGAATTTAGGTTGTACTTATCTGAGTAAACATTAAAATATTTTTTAGTTGGTGTTAATATTTTTTGTTGGTCATCGACAGGTAAATCTATAGGGTTTGAGTTGGAATCACTTATTTGAAGGTCATCACTTGGTGTTCCTTGCACTATTGCATCCTCCCCATCTAGGGGAGGATTCATGTTTATTTTTAAATTCCTATGCCAAGTAGCACAAATGTTTTATACATTAAATACGATTAATTTTAATATTAATAGTCACAAAAAAAGAAGCGATAAGGTAAAGGATTAACTCCGATAAAAAACCGTGTTTACTGTACCGAATCTCGCAAAGTACTGCTCCTTAAAATTTCTATAACCTTTTCTATACCTGTATCAACGCGTTTTCTTAGAATATCAAGTTTTTTTTTAAAACACGATTTTTTCAAGCTTGCCATGAAAACAAATACATGGATACTCCATAGTGATATTTATAAGGGAAAAGTAGTAGTATAGTTTTCAAATTCGATGCTTTGTTCTTTAGATATCAACCTCAAGTCAATTTTTTTAAATGATTATGTTTTTATATCATTACGGTTCTGAACACGCCAAATTAAAAAAAATCTGATTTGAAGAATCCGTCCATTTTTACTTAAAGAGGCCTGATCTTTGATGTTTTGTAAGAAAAAAGACCCAAAGTCTCGGCCTGAAATATTTTTCACCATGACCCTTATAAACAGTAAAAAAAATTTGAAATTGTTTTTAAAACAAATATGATTAACACCATAATTTCCTGTAATGTAATTTTAATATTTAAGTAATCCTAAAAATTATTGGCAGGGCCGTAATAGTAAAGAAAAAATTATAAATTTTAATGATGTGTTATTTGATGACAAACGTTAAAATTCTAAAACCTTTAAATTCTATTAAATTGCTAAAGCTTAGAAGCCCCTAAAACTGTTTTGAAAATTCCAGGTCCGTATTTAAAAAAAAATTGACTTGAGGTTGATATCTATACACGACACGTCGAATTTAAAAACTAATAACGCCATCTTGTAAAACATAAAAAACAGCTATAAGAAAGTATTTTTTATTTTTTTCCCAAGTTAAAAATTAAGGCGCAAAAAATTAAAAACCCAAACTAAAAATTTCGGTTTTTTTCGGATATCTCCGAAGGTATTTGGAATATTTGCAATTTTCTTTCACCAAACTATTAGGCCCAAAAATTCGTAACTTTGCCTCAATTTAACCATATTTGTATCTCTTACCGTTTTAGAGATCCCCTTGTATGCACACGAACTTGTTACACCCTGTATATAATATAAAATATAAATTTACTGAATACACCTCTGTGTAATATCAACAGGTGGTATTGTCTCTTAATTTTTTTACGGACGACGGAAATGTAAACAATGTTATATTTGTGGCTCTTTATCGAACTATACTGTCACTATAGTACATAAAAAAATATTTGTACTTAGTTCACTTTGTACCTTGATATCATAAAAGATGTTTCTAACATAATGTAAAATACTTAAATTTCATATCAAAAGTCAGAAACATTTACTTTTAGTTATAGGTTATTTTTGCTATAAACCAATTGATATAAAAAATCTGGAACACATTCTGTGTGTTCAGTTAGGTACAATCTGACATACTGTAATGCGGCAACGCTGTAAGCCAACTGACGGCAATGAAAGCAAATTAGTTAGGGCAGTAATGGCGCGGTTGAACTTGAAATATAGGTCATTTTATAGCTATTTAATTGCCTAATTTTTTGTTTAAATTGTAATTCTGATTTTCTATATATTATTAATTATACCAATGGATGCAACCCTCGTATTTCTTAGGAAGGGGCCACTATTGTGTGTGTCTAATATTTTTGTTTGAGTAAATTTACCACAAGCAACGTCAATGTTATCTATCTGATCTAAAATTGTCTCTACTGCATCTTCATACTCAGTAATGTCATCATCGGATTTAATTTTGTCTACATTTTCCAAGATTGTAATCTGCTTTCGAAGAAGCTCTATTACATCTATAGTCATTGAGTTCATGGCTTCTTCTAACCATTTTCGTCTCTGAAAATCGAAAAATAAAGGTACAGTTTATGTTAATAAACCTAAGAAAGCTTTTATTTCTTTGCATTCCTTTCTATTACTAATAAAACTAAATTAATCTGTTTATATTTTTAACAACTTTTTTAAGAACTTTTATTTGTTAGAAATCAATACTATAATTCGTACATATCCTGGAAAAGATGGATAAATTAGAGTTATGGATGTTTGACTTTCAAATGGGACCATTTTAAAGAGACCAGTAGCGATAATTTGCCAATTGGAGGTGGCTACAAAATTGTAATCACCCGAAATGATTACAATAGGCAGAATGTTACAGATAAAGTTTTTTAGCGGCAGGCGGACAAAATAGTGCATCTATCTTTTACATTAAAGTATACTGGAACGCCAAAAGTAATGTATTGGGGGTCGCTTACGGGTTATTATAGCTTTCTGATGAGTTCTAATAAGAACGAAACATCCTGTCATTATCTACCTGTGCCCCAAGGAACCCATTACTTTTGGCGCCCCTCTGTATTTTAATGAAAAAGATAGATGCACTACTTTGTCCGTCTGCTGCTAAAAACCTTCTTTTCTATTTACTTATACGGACACTAAACTCTACTATTTTATTTTTAAAACACGGCATGTATTACGGGTTGGCAGCACCCAGTGGGTTACTGCAGCGCGATCTATCTTTGAATCTACATTGAACCACGCTATTTGGCCGCACAATGAAAAGAACAAAAATATGATAAAATACTAATTTAAAAAAACGTTATTGTTTACAGTATTAGTTAACAAATAGGTACCTACTCTATAGTTAATGAAATATAATTTTTTTTCTTATCAAAGTAGATTGTTCTTTAATGACCTAATGTAATTTATTATTGTTATTATTCTTTTGTATAGACCAAAAACATGGCGGAGTTGAAAGACGAGAAATATATAATACTAAGAAGCGAGACATGAAAAGATTTGCAGAGGATAGAAAAAGAAATGAAGAGAATGAAAGAAGAACTAAAAGGAATGCGCCAAGAACTAAGCGGAATGGCAGGAATACAAGAGGAGGTACGAGAGTATATAAATATACAACTTTAGGTGATTGTGAGGGACTTTGAGTCGAGTTCATATTTATTTATTCCTTTACAACTTGCGAATTGACAAAGGCCTTCAATTGCGTCTCTCGCATGATGTCCTAATAATCAGAAACTTGAACAATATGGCGTAAGCGGGGGTTTCTTTCTTAATTTTGCAAAATAAAGTTCGGGCAAGCAGTCAAGGGCGGAAAAGACACTTTCCGCATGTGTTAGGTATAAAAGCTTAGGACCTTAATTACGTATAGGGTTTTAAATACGACCCTGTTCAGGTCGAGAGACCACATGTATTTGTTTACAAACCCGAAAAAATATTTATTTGTCCTTGATTAAACATTTTTTTTAGTGAGGTGCAGAAGATGGCCGCTAAAGGGTTTTATTAATTTTTTAATTTTATTATTATTTTATTATTATATTTATTACTTTGTTGAAGTACACACGTGTTTTATTTGAGCTCTGCATTCGAACCCTTTTTCTACAATAAAGTAATAGTGCTTAAAGTAGTCATAAGTTCTGTGAGTGTATAATAGTGATCAGGGAGGGTTGTAGCATAGGATAAATCATCTCTACTTAGTCTAGAATTCCTGTTTTTGAACACTTGATTGGGCTAGGGTAAATTTAACTGACAGTTACCCAGCAGCTGTATAAAAGTGTATAAGTAGGTACTTTTTGGCTGTCACCATATAAAATTAACTTACTTCTTCATCCATTGGTTGAAACTGGGAGTCATGAGGAGCATCTTCTGCTTTTGTAGCCTCCATGCAAAATCGTAAAAGACCTTGCAGACTTGTCGGTTGTCTGGGTTGTGATAGAGCTGATTGAGCATTACCTAATTAAAAGCCAAAAAAAGAGATAAAGGTAATAAAATATTTTAAAGTATACTAGTTGCCGATATTTGTACACAAAATATATTTTTTCGTATCATTGAAGATTAAGTCATTTTTATATGATATCTTTATTAATAATTATTAACATCATAAACGTACTAAAACCTACATAACACCTTAGTTACTCATAATACATTAGTTACCATAATTTAATATGTTAGTTACGAAAGCATAATACGTTAGATACCAAATAATATTAGAACTATTTTTCATGAACATGTAAAACAATATTTTGACAGTTTTCAAATTTGATGGACACACCTTTGTCTTTAACGTCCACGATCTTAGGTATGCCCTCTGAAGACTGATTAATGACCGAGCAAGCACTCCTTTAGATTTCGTGCGGTTCCCCAGTGCTTAATCCACTGCCGGAAACATCGCCGATTTGAATTTTGCTAGCAATGGAAACTTTCTTGGTCACACTTTCTTCTAAATACCCTCTAGCAACCTTCGCCGATTCCCATCCACCAAGTTCTTGTAGGTCTAATATATCCCCTCCAGCATTAACAAGAAAATTTGCCGAAGATCCTCTAACGCAGTGACCAGTATACAAATTAGGATTTTCAAGTGAGAGATACTTAGCTATTTTTTTAGGTATTTTAGAGAAGAAGTGAATGCCGCAGGGCTGTACCGTACATTTCCCTTTTCTATATGATACAAACAATCTTTGGTGAGTGACATGGTCTGGCCTTAACATTGCGTACTTTTTAAATAAAAGGACAGGATTGACTTCGCCGTCAAATATCACAGCGAAAATACGTTTCTTGTGGGTTTTTGAGTCGGGAATGGTAACAATCAGCTTGTCCTCTAAAACGTCAACATCTTCCGTGGTCATCTTCGCTAATATTTGAAAGTTTAAGAAACTAACTTTAACTGAAAAACCTTACAAAATGTTTCACGGGATGTTGCCAAAATCAGGACGAACAATCCAAAATCAAACGAAAAAATTGTTGGTCCCCAACCTAACATACCAAAGCCAATGAACGAGAGGAAATATAAAAACTACATATACCTTCAAACATCCACAAACATAAATAGAATTCAATTAGCAGATATATGGAGTAAAAAGTTTCCTTCAACCCAAGATGTAATCCTTCAAACAAAAATTGGTTTTTGCCTCAAGAGCGACTTGGAAAAAAATAAACTCATGGAAACTCTTCAAGATTTAAAAGAAAACGATGTCCTTCAAAACTTCCAGGAAACAACAGAAAAGATAAAAGCCCCGTCCACGAAATCTCAGCCAGATAACACATACTCTGCAGTAATACTTTGGGTAGAAAAGGATATAGAGGATGTTATATTAAGCAATCACTTACAAGCCTGCAATATATCTCACAACTTCTGCAAAAGAATAATTGCCAGAAGTACTAACAAACCTTGCTCACACTTTAGAATCATAACAAGTTGCCTAAAATCCTACGAAAAATTGTTAAACTCAGGAATATACTACAGATGTAAACACTACCTAGCACAGCCCAGTGCACCTCCTATTCCAATTCCGGTGCCTTGCAATAAATGCGGAGAATTTTCTCACACAACAGAATACTGCCCCAATGACATCAAGTGTACCAAATGTAGAAAAAACCACAGGGAAAGTCAATGTACCACAACTCTTCCTCCCTCATGCCTAGCATGTGGAGCTCTAGACCACGGAGCCTGGTCAATCAAATGTCCTCAAAGACCAATGAAACCAATTGATGGTATCCCAAATGTAAAAATAAAATCTATCAACAAAAGATCACAGCAAATCGACACTTCCATAACAAAGAACAACCGCATCCACGCTCCAGTAACCATCCATGACACAATAATAGATACATATGTAACAAAAATTAACAATCCCAAAAACAATAACAGACAGGAGTTAGTACTAAAATTAAAAAGAAAATTCATCGACACATACAACATAGACACGGCTGTCGTGTTCTCAGGAAATAAAATGTATATTCTAATGTTCGACATCCTAGAACCCAATACCAGTACACCAACGGAACTCATAGAAGGACAACAAATAGAAGCACGAAATGGCTAACAAGATAATATATTGCAACATCAATAGTTATTCCTCAAAAAAGATCCTTATCGACCACTACATAGCAAGAAACAACATAAAATGTGCCCTCTTTGTGGAGGCAAAAATTAAAGAAAATACCAACATACACTACAGGGACTGGAATACAATATACAAATATGGATCAGTGGCCAACAGAAATACTCGAGGAGGTAGTCTAATTCAAACCGATAAAAGTCTTAGAATGGGCAAAGCCAACCCTCCACACCTAAACAACCCACTGAATGAAACCCTTCACGTTTCCATGCCGTTCCTAGAAGAAAAACTGCACATATTTCTGGTATACAATCATCCCCTTGCTCACACCATTGAAGAAAACATCTTTGTCAAAGCGGCTCAGTATAAAAATGCAATAATTATAGGGGATTTCAATCCAAATACCCGAAAAAAGAGGCAAATTGAACAATTCCTAAATAACTCAGACTTTACACAGATAATCACTCCTCCCACCTTTATTATGAACAACAATCCAAACTCCACACCAGATCTGCTCTTCTGTACCAAAAACATAAAACAAAATATAAATAACATCCAGTTAATTCCAGACCTCGGCTCAGATCATCTCGCAATGGAATTCTCCTTCGATTTTACGATACCTCCCACGCCTGTGCCTCAAGAAATTAAATACAACTTCGAACAGAGCAATACCGAGGAGATCAACAGAGAAATGGCAAACTACATTGAACAAGACAAAGGACCCATTAATGAAGAATACATAAGTAACTTTCACAATTTTCTTTCTTCGACAATACTGAAACACACGCCCAAATCTACCAAAAAATACTATTCACAAACACTTCCGCCATACATACTGGCATTAATAAGGAGCAAAAAAAGAATGTACAGAGACTTACAAAGATACTCCAACAATGAAATAAAAAGAAGATACAATGAAATAAACAAGAACATACAAAAACTTATCATACAATACAGAACAGGAACATACCTACAAGCATGTGAAGAAATTAATAGACTACAGGGCAGAAATTACTGGCAACAAATAGCTAAACTTAGTAAATATCGCACTCACAATACCACCAAGTACCTGACTGATAATGGCATCGAATACAAGGAGGACATAGACATAGCGAATATTTTTGGAAGATACTTTAGCAACACATATGCATTCTCCAATAACAATAATTTCGATCAAAATCACTTAGAAGAAATAGACCAGTGGCATCAAGAGTACTTTCAACTAGGCAACCCTACACCTGTACCAATATTGGAAGAAGATGAATACTTCCAAGCTCTCCACAAAGGAAAAAATTCAGCCCCTGGATATGACAACGTGCCGAGAAAACTTTTAAAAAAACTTAATGCTACAGTCCACCAGCAAATAATAAAAATATTCAATCATTGTCTAAAAAATGCGCTGTTTCCCTCTGAGTGGAAGAACGGAATAATTATCACAATTCCTAAACCTAACCAAGACCACTCACAAGCAGAAAACTACCGTCCCATTACTCTCCTGCCAACAGTTGGAAAAGTGTTTGAATCAATTCTAAAAAATCGACTGGAACAAGAAATAGGACATCACATTCCTGATTATCAATTCGGATTCAAAGCAAAAAATTCAACAATTCACCCTTTGACTATCTTGACATCAAACATTCAGACATCCAACAAATATGGTAAATACTCGGCTGCTTTTTTTCTAGACATCAAAAAGGCATTTGATAGTGCCTGGCACCAAGGGATATTATTCAAACTCCACAAACTCAACTGCCCAGCCTACTTAATACATGCAGTACACAAGTTTTTATCAAGAAGGACACTCAAAGTCAAAGTCAGAAACTCATACTCGGACGATTTCACACCTGAACAAGGAGTCCCCCAGGGATCACCCCTTTCTCCACTTCTATTCAACATTCTCTGCTCAGACATATACAATCATATATATAACAATAACATTGACCTGACATCATACATACTCCAATTTGCCGACGACACAGCTCTCTTAGCACATGGAACCTCTATACAAAACGCAGTAAACAAGCTTCAACACCTCCTAAACTTAATAGTCCTCTGGATGCATAAATGGCGTATTCTACTTAACCCAACAAAATCACAATTTTTGATCTTTCACCACAAAGTCAAAGAAGAGGATCCCTCTATTAGTCTATACAATAACATAGTTAAACCAATGAACCACTGCAAATATCTTGGAATCACAATCGACAGTAAATTAAACTTTAAATTACACACAAACAGAACCAAACAGAAAGCTATTACCCGTGCAAAACATTTCAGGTCTCTAACATATAAAGACTTAGGCATTACTGTACAGACCGCAACTAACATCTACTCAATGATATGCCGACCGTTGCTGGAGTATGGACACATATTGTACAGTAACGCTAGAAAACCAACAGTACAGCCACTGGAAGTAGGTGAGAGAAGTTGTTTGCGTGTGATCACAAAAATCCGTCACCCCCAGAATCCACTCCATAATCCCTCAAACATTCTGCTCTACCAAAAAACAAAAATCGTTCCAATCGACCAACGCCTCCACAAGCTGAACCTGAAGTTCTCCAAACAACAACACAATAGAGAAATAATGCAAAGACTCATGATACCTCCCAGTGAAAACATCCAGCCAAGACGAAAATATCCTGCAATGAGTCTATTGGAAACAATCAACTTTTTGCAAACCCAATAGGATCTCTCGTGATTGTTTTGAATTTCATAGTTTATAGTTTATTGTAAATATTTAGTTTACTTGTTTTTTTTTATTTAGTTTTTTGTGCTTATTTAGGTGCAATAGTATTGTTTAAGTTTTTTTTTTTTTTTTTTTTTTTTTTGTATAACTGAAGTTTGAAAAAATTAATTTTGGTACATATATTTCAAGCAACACCTACATATAATAGTAATCATCCTGGGCAGGAAGACCCCGGTCGTTAGCCCTTTGGCAGATGCCAATAAATTGTAATAAATAAATACTACACTTTGGATGAATTTTTTAATGATCCATCAGTGATATGATAATCTGTGTGTATTATTTTAATATTAAGTGTATAGGCATGCATATGGATGTACTTTAAAGTTACTCATTTTTATTTTTGACCTTTGTTAACAAGAATTTTATTATTCTTTAAACAATAAAGGATTTTTTGACTTTGACTTTTTTTGACTTTTGAGTTCTAAAGTCGCTCGTAACATGGAATATTTCGGCCATAAGGATGAAGCAGAGTATTCCTCAGAGAGTTTTGCGAAATACGCCAGCAATACCGTTTCTTCTGCACCTTGAACATGTACTTTGTTTCGCCACTCACAAAACTGCTGATATTCTTTTTCATAATGGATTTTAGATTTGTCCGGAAGCAAGTTCAACCTTATAATGTTGGCTGCAGCTAATATATCGTCAGGAATATCAAAATCTTGCATTATTTTAATGATGACTTTTTGAAATGCCAAAATGAAATGAGATAAAACCTTGTTTTTATTTTCGCATCGCCGTTGTCAATGATGACGATAACGCTTTGAATACAACTCGATTATTAGTGATTTAACACTGTCTCGGACATTGCGGGTGACTCGGCTGTTGCCTCGTCACCTAGTAATGTCCTCAACTATTATAAATCGCATAATAATCTCGTTATATTAATAGCTATTATTTTGCAGATAATTCGTAAAATTTATTAAAAATGTTGGAAAATTACTAGAAATTTTAAAAAAATTCAAATATTTAAAAGAAAACTATGCAATTTATACCTATAAAATTTTTCATTTATTATTGATATTAATTGGCCATTGACAAAACATTAAATGAGTTTTGGAATTCGGACCCATATTAAGGTACCTACAAGCATATTCTTTTTTAAATTTTGCTTTTATAAAAATATTAGGGTATATAGAAAGAAAGTAGGCGGACAAAGTAGTATACAATTTGTTTTATAGTAATATACCTTCTACTCATGTCAAGGCATTATGTTTCATCGTTTTGCTTTTAACTTTGTATTAAGTATAAAATTAAACTGAAATAACAAGAATAGCTACCACAAAAAGCATTGCTAATAATTTTTCTGCCAATATCATGTATGCCACTGTCAAAGTTGCTGGTTAGTTAATCTTTGTTGTTAAATTGAAAATTTCCAGGAAAAAAAATCAGAGATTCCGAATGAAGTGGCATATGTCTGGCAACTCCAAGACATAAAGCGTCAAAAACTTTTAGCTTCTTCTATAGGCATAGGCATAATAAGTAAATATCACATAGAGTCTATATCGCGATAGAAAACGGCGTTTCGACAGTTGAAAGCCACAGATGACATTCACAGCTGATTCTAGTTCCGCCGAAAAGTTACTAGATTTAGTGTGGACCGTAACAAGTTTACATGTTAGTTCGCGTCCTATTATTTTCGTTTTTTTTTGGTGTTTTTTAGTATTTTTGTGGCTGTTTTTTATATAGTGTGTGTTTAAAAACATTTGAGATATTTTTAGACTTTTACATTACTTTATCGTAAGTAATTCCTATCACAATATCTAGGTAGTATTCAGTGGATACCTAATAGGTTCTTGACTTTTGTTCCAATTTAGATAACATCTCCAAAAGTTTCTTGACAACTTTAGATAAGAACGATGATTTAAATAGAAAAATTTGTAAAGTCTTCTTTGATAAATTAAAATGGGAGATAAGGAACTTATATTTAAATATTTTTTTAGTTTGTTAATGGAACATAAAAATAGTCCGGTCCTGTCTTTTTAGCCAACCTCTAAACGTAAAATAGACCAGACGTCAACAGGGTGCCATAAATGACAAGTGACTTGGCGTTTTCTTAAAAAAATTTCACTATATCACATACAGTAACCAACAATTTACATATTTAATATACCTAGTAATAAAATTATTTAAACTGAGGTACATACCTGTGGCGTCTGCTGGGGCGCAAATAGCCCCAGCAATTTCTGATTTCTTTTCATCTAATCCTGGCATTTTTATTTAAAAAAAAAACTGTTATTTTTAGGTATGTTTTAAAACACCTTAAGACCCAATCTATTCGTCTATAATCACTGCAATTTATAGAGCACGTTATGAACAACAACTTTTAAAGGTTTACTGTGTTTACTACATCCACTGTTTTCTTTTTTCGTGTTTAAAATAATGATGGTTTGTTGACAAATTTCAAGTTTATAACCAAAAAATGATTTTTCACAGTGGACGAGAATTTTCCAGAATCGTGACTAACTTCCCACAACCAACAAGTGGCTAGGTTTACATCGTTAATTTATAGTGATTCTTTCCCTCATTATCAAATAGACCAATCAGACACCATCATTTTTTGAATACATTTTGTTTAGATAACTGATTAAATCCCAAGACCTGTTTAACCGCGGTTAAACTTTTGTCCTCCATATTGGTTTTTGTTTTTTTAAAAGTGTCAAATTTTAATATAAATAAAATTGTTTCTTGTTGACTTTACTTTAAATTATTCGGGAAATAATCTAGCCGTATACCACTCGACCTATAAATTTAATCGATTAAACTATGCATCATATTTCGATCATGATTTTACTTTTTGGTAAATAGTTGTATGCACAATAATTTGAAAATAAAAACCCTTTTATTAAATTATTGAGCATTCAACTATTTTCCAAGTAAAATCATGATCAAAAATATGTTGCATAGTTTAATCGATTAAATTTATAGGTCTGTGATGATATAATAATATATGATTAATTAAAAAGTATCTGCGGAGTATTCGGGAGATAAGCACAGTTGCGGCGCCAGGATTTTTGGGATGGGTAGGCACAAGCGGGTCTGATGATTTGAAGGTGGGCACTACCCATTTCAAAAAAAACCTTCTAATAGACAAAAAAAAAATATACCACAAGCGGGGTAAACAAAAACTTTCCTCTTGTCCAAACTAACGACTTAAAAAAAAGTAATCTTCGTTCTTTTTATCTCTCATTACATCCTTCTATAATATCACTTCTTTCTCATCAAAAATGTCATAGTCATAGTCAAATACCCCTTCCCCCGCGGAAATTCCATTACAAAACCGATTTCCTTAATTTTAGGTGGGCACCCATTTTGTGTGTGCCCCCCTTGCCTCCCCCCCCCCCCCCCCCCTCCTACCTGGCGCCACCGCTGGATAAGCGACCGCGGAAAGCGTTAATCAAAGCCAAATTAACAAGATGTTAACAGTTCGTGAAACTCCGTAGTTTTAGGAAAAGAAAAATTCAGATTTAAATTAGATAATTCCAATTTAAGAAAAATTTTCAATTAGTAATAAACTTTTTTAAAATAAACAAACTTTTGTAGTTTGACACGCGCGTCCCGGATGTCTCTCAACCTCCCCGATGCAGGATTCTCCAAATCCATTTTGTTAAGGCCTGATTAATGTCTTTTTATTCTTAAACATAAGGGTGTTTTATCCCTCCTTCAGGATATTACAATTCAGTTTTGTAATAATATTTGTATTCCAAAATAAAATTTAACCAGCATCAATCTCGGCGGCTGCTATATAGTTTTGCTGGAAACATGAAAAAATTGTTTTATTTTTTAATCTCTAACGCGATAACCAACTAGTAACCTCACAGATTGATGGTGGCCAATTTTTTAATTTTAGAACAGAAATATGGTTAAAAAACGGAATTTTTATACCCCGAGTAAGTGGGGTGATCTCACAGGTGATCTGAACTGATTGTTCCATAATATTTATGATTGCGATGTAAACTACACCAAAATGTTCAATTTTTATTATAAAGATTCAAAAGGTCAAATTGTTTTCTGTTAGTAGCAAACTTCAGCAGTTTAGTAGTTCAAAAGACCTGACAGGTGTCAGTTACGTCACATGGATATCAAAATTTTTTTCTTTTATGAATGCATGGTCGGCTTTTCGAAAGTGTTTTGTTGATAAACAATCTTTAAAGAAATCGTATTTGTTAGTATTGTTAGAAAGATAACAATATTTAAGTCATTTAGAAATGGGTGTAGACTTTGATATACTTGAACATTGTAAAAAAGTACGTGCCGATCACGGTCCACCATATACTTGCCCTATTGACAAATGTGGGAGAAGCTACAAAACGGTTTGCGGTCTTCAATATCACTTAAAAGTAAGTTGTTTTACAAAATATACTTATAAAGGTAGTAAATGGAATTCTTATTTGTTGAATTTTAAACACCGTTTTTTGTTATTAAGGCAATGCAATTTCTGTCCCCCCTCACCCTACAAAGGGGTGCTTGGTTCCTAATTTATGACCCCAAATACTTTGGATGTATGCACCTATAAAAGTCCCCTTAGACTTATTAATTACATCAACTTAACTGGTTACATAAATTCCAAGTATGAAACTTATTATTTAAAAGAAGTCATAAGATAAGTACCCTTAAAAGTACCTAACTTTTTATTTAAAAATAAATAATTCTTCAGAGTTATAACCATGATAACCCAACTCCACCCACTCCATCTACACCGTCCACTCCCAAAAATAAAAAGGGAAGAAAGGGACCCAAGGCAACAGCTGCCTCTACTCCAGTTGTGGCCAGTGTTCCCGAACCATTGACTTTTGAGGAGGCCCAAAAAATGGTGCAGTTTGAAGTTGATGGTGTGGTATGTAGGTAAGTTTATCAGTAACATTTTTTTAAATTTTAATTTGCTGATAGCATTGAAAATTGTAGTATTTAAACTATGTGGTTTTGGTAGACTTACTATCAACATACTATCAAATTTATATTGACAAGCTCGAGTCTGTTCAAAGATTTTTTTTTAGACATATAGCATTTAAGAAACATACCATTAGAGAGCATAAATTATGTCAATTTAGCACAAGAGTTAGGACTAAGTAGCATAAAAAAACGTCATGAACATAACGATATTATTTTGGCACACAAAATTATAAATGGTTTAATAAGTAGCCCAGAACTCTTGTCGTTGCTCCAATTATATGTAGCTCCTAGGCAATTAAGGGAATCTAAAATGTTTGAATTAAGGCAGCACCATACTGTGTATTGGGAAAATTCTCCAATAAATCGAATTATGAAAAATGGGAACAGGTTTAAGGGTGATTTATTTAACATAAATTTACAACCATAAAAAATGTTATTAAAGCATACCTACTACTAAAACAGGTCTAGATTTAAGAAATAATTAGAATATAAGAAACCAAGTTTTGTAATTTGTAGATTGTTGTTATATAAATAAATAAATAAAATAAATAAATATAGAAATATAAATTTAAAAAAAAAGATGTATTAGCTGTTTAATAATGTTTATCTTTTGTATTTGTGTAGTGCATAGGTTATTTTAGTTTAGGCTAAAAACTATTGTAGGAATGGGCATGTCCCGTGTATTGATAAATAAATATGTAGGTACTTACCTTTATGTATCCAAAAAACTATTAAACCACTGTTTCCTAGCATTCCTCCAGAAGATAAATACTTTTTTGAAAAAAAATCAGACAACCCATTAAGAATCTGCCTATGTTAAAATTATTTCTCATCTAAGAACAATATATATAATTTATTTATTTAATACATTTAGGCCCGACAGAAAGTAATTAATAGGGCCAACAAAATTATAATTACAAACTTCAAATTTTAATAAACCTATATAGGTACTTAATATACTTAATATAATTAATGTTTAATTTTAAAAACACAAAAATAAAAATACAGTACACTTATAAGTGTGCGAGGGCGGTTTGAACAAAGTTACTGTATGACATGTCCAGATCACAATAATTTGCTATCCTATTATACCTAGAGCACATTCTATAGACCGGCGCCATCAGCATTGCATTCATTTTAGCTGCTTGTAAGTAAAAACAAGTGCCAGTTTTGGTGGTGATTCTGGATACTAGGAAATTTAATTGTTCCATGAGGGATAGACAGACTGTAGCTCCGGTAATTATTTTAAACAAGAATTTTATTGCCTCCATGTCTCTGCGGCTCTGCAAACTTTCAATGTCAAATCTTTGTAACAAAAGGTTGTTATCCATCCCTCTTTGTGGATACTCTCCGTCTTCTTTAAATGATAAAAACTTTAAAAATTTCCTATGCACTCGTTCAATCATCATGGTATATTTTGCATAAATTGGGAACCATATCAGCGATCCATACTTCAGTTTGCTTCTTACAAGCGTGAAGAACAAGGTCTTGAGTACATCAGTATTAGTAAAAGACTTACAATTTCTTAATATCAATCCCAACATTCGAGTAGCCTCTGAAACTATTTTTTCTATATGACTGCTAAAAGTTAGCCTGGAGTCCAAAATGATACCTAGGTCGCGAACCCTGTTAACTCGTAACAATTCGCTTTGATCAATTGAGTAGTCATACAGAGTATGAAAGTGTTTCTTAGTCAATGTCATGACCGAGCATTTTGCAGCATTACCGAGCATTTTACAGCATTGAGCAGCAGTTTATTTTTTGCACACCATCCCTGAATGGCATTTACAGCATATTGCAACCTTAGACAGTCCTCCTAGAGCTCCTAATAGATTTATATATCTTTAAGTAATATTTTTCATATTTTATTTATTATTGATTAGCCATAGTCAGCGGTATTTTTATATTTTATTATTCTCTAGATGGAATATCAAAGAACCCTTAGATGTCTTTACTAAAGAAGATTCACCACCTCCCGAGAAGATAAAAACTGAAGGTAAGTACTATAATACACAGGGTGATTCCTAAGTTGATACTTCTTTTTTAGCTGGGTATAAAAGGCATTAAAATAAACAACATTTTCAAATACCTTTTTCAAAAAACTCAAAAAAATAATACTTAAGTACTTTCGATTATTACACTATGAATCAAATACGGTCCTGCCTAACTTGCACTTTGAATAACATTAAGAAAACTTCTGGGTGTGAGATGAGCCCGCAAGGGAAAGCGGTCTGCGTATAATCTCGAAGCAGCAGCCGCACTTTGACGACACTCACCGTAAGTTAGCACCATATCTACTAGTTCATTGTTTTCAAATTTTACCATTTACACGTGTCACCAATTTAAAATTAACTTGCTTCAGAAAAACACACTGCAGCGTATTCCAGATAAATAACTGACCACCAACCCGTAAATTGCATGATTAATAAGACAAAAACAACATAACAAGTATAGCAGGCTACGTTTTGATGACCAGGCCCGCAACTGTTGTTTATTTTAATACCTTCTATACACAGCTAAAAAAAGAAGTATCAACATAGGAATTATCCTGTATATTAAATATAAGTACAGTAAAATGGGGGAACTTGAACGGCGGGGGTAACGTCAACACAATATTTTATAGTAATTTGTAGATAAAATAAATATTACAATTCTTGATATGCATATAAACTGTTGACACAGGTTATACACGCAACTGTCAGTATTTACTACCAGCTTTTTCGCATCTGAAAATATGTCGAAAATGCTTTAATTGCTTGGTAATTCATCTTTAGCATGACCTAGTATGTTAAAAGGCCTTTTTACATTAGTTGCAAGTGCAAGTGGTCATTTTCAATGGGAAAACTTGCATCAGCTGATTAAAAATGACATTTTAATCAGCTGATGCAAGTTTTCCTATTTAAAACAACCATTTACTTGTACTTGCAACTTGCATCTTATGTAAAGAGGACTTAAGAGTTAAAAAAACTAGAAATCTAGCCACGCAAAATGGCGTTCCTGCAGATTCCCGATCCGTGAGGTTGAGGGCTGTCCAGGATTTTCTTGTCTTTTATTTATAAACCTATAAAACTTTATTGACATCCAACAAAAAATAATTTAAAATTACTTGCTTTCTTAACATAATCTTTCATAGATGATGTCAAACCAGAACCGTCCATAGTCACCCCTATACCGCCCATACCGCCACCGCAACCGATCATCAAGCTACCTGAAGCTAGCTACAAAGAACTGGAAGATTACAATATATGCGACGCACCGCCAAGGCCTAACGCCTACATAAGGTTCATTGAGAAAAGTACAGAAGAATTAGATGGGGAGGTGGAGTATGATGTTGATGAGGAAGATACTGCGTGGTTGAGTATAATGAATGAGAGAAGGTAAGAAATAAAGAAGTAGAAGTTTTATTAGTTGAAGCAATTACTATTCTTTCCTAGGTTTTTTCTTTTTTCTAATGGTGTTTCAACTGAATGTTTTAAAGATTTTATTGAGTAAATCAACATATTGCTAAATTTCAGCTTGTCAAAAACATTTACATTACTTTTATTGCCTGGTTGTTTCTTAAATTAACTATTTACAGATCAATTTTACAAGCACGCCAGCGCCAGTGGTTCTCATAACTACAGTGGCTTTCTATGGCCAAAATATAAAGAATAGAAAATAAAATAAAAAATAGAAGAACAAAATATGAACATTTCAAAACTCTTGCACCTTTTGCAAGATTTAAGAAAATTACCCTGTATAATCAATTTTTTTTCTACAGAGAAACCCAAGGTTTGGCACCAGTTAGTGTGGATTCTTTAGAGTTACTGATGGACAGATTAGAAAAAGAATCATATTTCCAGGTGAGTAAATTTTATCTTATTTTTATTAATCACGTGTCAAAAATACCAGCATCTAGATTGTTAATTAATGGATGTTGTTGGTCCAATAATAAATAAATTGCCAATAGTGCATACTAAACTTAATATTTGATTAAAAAATTAAGAAGTTTACTACCAATTGTTAGAAACATTAAAAAAATTTGAATGTAAAACATATGGAAATATTAATTATGCATTAGTTAAATCTCATTTAAATTACGGAATTTTAGGTTGGGGAGGAATAAATAGAACCTTAGTTAAAAAATTAGGAATACTACAGAAAAGGTTTCTAAAAATTATATTTAATAAAGATTATCTTTATCCTTCATTAAAATTATATTCTGAAACAAAAAAAAATATTTGACAACTTTACATTTATACATCTTAATATGCATATTTAAAAATAAAAATTTTATACAGTTTAAAAACCATAATCATAATATACGTCATAAAAATGAAATAACCATAAAACCTAAAATAAATAAGTCCATAGGACAAAAAAATTTCAAATATTTATGTTATTATTTACCAACAAAAATTAAAAAATACATTTCATTAAAAAAATATAAAGTCGAAATAAAAGCATGGATATTGGAAACAGATAACTTAAAAAAAATTGAAATGTTTTAATTAATGTTGTTATGTATAATATATTTTTCAAAATTTTATTATCCTATATTACCTATATCTTCAAAAAACTACGTTTATATTTATATACATATACTTTTTTGTTTGCAATTTAACTTTTATATAATAACAACAAATATTTTTAAAAATCATATAACATAAAGATATATATTTATAATTTAAAATACTAAGATTTGCCCCTAACAAACACGTCTTCGGGGGATCAAAGAAGAAGTTTATTGAGGAAGATAAATCAACACATTTATTATATTATAAATGTTGAAAATAAACTTATTAATATTTTTTTTTATTTTTTTTTTAAGGCATCGACTGCAGTGGTCATTAGCCTTATATATTCATAAATTCCTCGGATTTTTCTCCGAAATACACCTGATTTAAACTTTTTATATTAGGCCTGTTTTATTTAGGAAATTAATTATTATTATTATTAACTGAAGCTTCTACATAAATATTGTTTAAAAACAATTATTATATAGGCAGCTGTGAATGGTCATTCCAGTGGAGCTGTAGTGGACGATGACGCGGTCTGCTGCATCTGTATGGATGGAGAGTGTCAAAATACAAATGTCATTCTGTTCTGTGACATGTGCAATTTGGCAGTGCATCAAGACTGCTATGGAGTACCTTATATACCCGAAGGGCAGTGGTTATGTAGAAGGTAAGTTTTACCTGTCGTTGCTGATTGTCACCGATTTTAATGAAATTTAGATCAATCAATCAAAATATGCTTTATTGTTCTAAAGAAATAATCTTGTTAACAAGCTAAAATATATATACAAGCAGGTACAACAGAACCATGCTTAAACCTTAAAAAGTAGTAGTAGAATACCAGTAGAACAGGGAAAATTTTATTTTAGTGCATTAATACGTCGATTTTATTTTTTTATACAGGGTAATTCCTAAGTTGATACTTCTTTTTTAGCTGTGTATAGAAGGCATTAAAATAAATACCTTTTTTTTAAAAACTAATAAATAGGCGAGATACAAAAGTAAAAAATCTAAGCGCGGGCCTGGTCATCAAAACGTAGTCTGCTATACTTTATGTTGTTTTTGTCTTATTAGTCATATGCAATGGTGAGTTATTTGGCATTCTGCTGCGGTGTATTTTTCTGAAGCAAGTTAATTTTAAATTGGTGACACGTGAAAATGGTAAAATTTGAAAACACTCAACTAGTAGATAAGGTGCTAATTTACAGTGAGTGTCGTCAAAGTGCGGCGGCTGCTTCGAGATTATACCCAGAACGCTTTCCCTTGCGGGCTCATCCTACATCCAGAAGTTTTCTTAATGTTATTCAACGGGCAAGTTAGGCAGAACCGTATTTGATCCATAGTGTAATAAATGAATGTGAGTACCTTTGAGTTTTTAAAAAAAAGGTATTTGAAAATGTTATTTATTTTAATGCCTTCTATACACAGCTAAAAAAGAAGTATCAACTTAGAAATCACCCTGTATAAAAATACAGGGTGTCCCACCGGGAATTGCCTTGATCTATATATGAAGAACTATACATAGGAAAAATTTGACAGTATGTTGGATGGAGCGATCCGGCTAAAATATTTTCAATATGGCGGCACTTCCGGTTATACGGAAGTAGGTGTCAATTTTCCCTTTTTAAATGGACCACCCTATATATAAGTACATTTTTAGATTCTGCGCAAGATTTAAGGCAAATTTCGTATATCATGTCCTACACTAAGCGTTTTTGACATTTAAGTTTTTATGTCAAAAATGATTATTTATAATACGGCTTCCGTACACGACCAGATGTCAATCATAAAATGATCTAAGTAAAACCAGTGGTTAAGGTAATTCACAATAATAATGTAATTGTTTTGTAATAATAATAATAAGCAGGGTTGCCACGATTTAAATCAACTGATTTTTTCAATTTTAGTCGTGATTTAAATGTAATTATAAATTTCTGTAAAAACAAGTCGCGGAAGCAAATAACTCATCAGGAATTTCAAAGAAAAAGGAAGATAGTTTATTTAAAACGAAGTGTTAAGATACATAATGTAAGTGTAAAAACTTAACTAATCGTCATCAGTTCAGCGTAAAAAATATTCATAAATTACGCTGCCGAAAATTTTCATGTCAAAACAAGTTATTTTGTATATCGCCGAGGAGATTTTCTAACTGTAAATCTAGACAACAAATATTTTTGGGCGACTAGAGAGAAAATATTAAAAATAAGTGATTTTAAAGTTCATTATTGCCATATTTAACGAAAAAATCAGTATAAACTGATAAAAATCAAAAAAATCACGATTTAATCGAAAAAATCAGGTTTATTGATTTTTTCAAAAGAATCGTGATTTATTGCAACCCTGATAATAAGGGAATGAAGGTACTAATACTGATCGTGTAAGGACAAATTTCATACATTTATGGGGTTGATATCATTCAGGACTGCCAGCAATATTAATCGTGTAGGATCTGCAATAGTTCACAAAGAGAGCGCCGTTTTTGTTGAAGTTTTTATAGAGAAGAAAAATATGTAATCAACAATGTTATATGTGTGGCGCTTACTCTACCCGTGACCATAAGATATTTTAAAAATTAATTAAACAATTAAACGCGAAAATCAGCTGCGCGCGTTGATAAAAAAGTAGTTGGCAGAAGAATGCTAGCAGAATGCTAGCAGATAAAACATTCCTTTTTTTCTAGAAAGTGTATATTTACTTACTTGCAAAAGTTATTTGGTCGAGGGAATAGCGATTGTCGAAAACAGGGGAAAAGTTAATCCGCTTCTGCAATCACTTCCAGGTGGATTATGATTTTTTCCTCTCCCATCTGACACTCCTTACCTTAATGCAAATTATGATTGGCTCAAAGAAAATTGCTTTATGTTTATACTAACCCTTTAAATTTCATTCTCTTAGATGTTTGCAATCTCCTAGCCGACCTGTAGATTGTGTTTTATGTCCGAATCAAGGTGGTGCGTTTAAACAGACGGACCGTGGGACCTGGGCCCACGTCGTTTGTGCTCTATGGATACCCGAAGTCAGATTTGCTAATACTGTGTTTTTGGAGCCGATTGGTAAGTTGTTAAGTGGTAATTCAACAATTGAAATCGCGCACCGAATAGGTGTATAATAGGTATATTTCTTACTAATGCGACACTTAAACATGTCTTCCCATTCTTATAAAAAAAAAGGCTTTGAATAAATAATCACTGAAAAATATCATGAGCTCTCCTACTATTATTTTATAGTAGTGTTTGGAAAACAAATACTTTATTTTAAGCTCACCCTGTAGCTAATTTATGCATGTCTCATCGTGCATCGTGCGTAAATAAATCTAAAACGTTGCGGCGTAGGATTTTCTACCTTCATAAGCAGATCACATGTTCATATTCACCAATCGTAATCTCAGGCTCTTCTCCGTCACGATCTATTTTTTCACACTTGTTGGAGAAATGTAGTTTTAAAATATTTTTCCCAATGCCAAATATCCTTTCTACAAAATATTATTCTTTTGCGACTCATTTAAATTTAAAATAAAAATAACCTACATACCTAGAAATCCTTTGTTATCCAAATTTAATGAAAGTCGGCAATATCAAAAGCAATCTTGTATGTTTCGTTTCTATTAAAAAACATGAATAACCAAATGCGCTGCTACCAACGGAAAATATCAACGGCTGATTGGTTAATGTTAAAAGCAGTTTACGCCCTTAACATAATGGGTTCCGAAGTACACCCTGCGGTACCGCCCAGCGTCTAAGTTCATTGGCTATTTTCAGCTGTGCGGAGGAAACTGCAGCAACAAGGTAGGTAATCAAAGCTGTTGGTAGTTTGCGGAGGGACAGTGCTTGCAGACGATTCAATTATTCCGTGCCCAAAACGGGAATTCACGCGGACAACAGTGCTTGCTCGTAATTCAAGTAGTACAGACGATTCAATTATTCCGTGCCCAAAACGGGAATTCACGCGGACAACAGTGCTTGCTCGTAATTCAAGTAGTACAGACGATTCAATTATTCCGTGCCCAAAACGGGAATTCACACGGACAACAGTGCTTGCTCGTAATTCAAGTAGTACAGACGATTCAATTATTCCGTGCCCAAAACGGGAATTCACGCGGACAACAGTGCTTGCTCGTAATTCAAGTAGTACAGACGATTCAATTATTCCGTGCCCAAAACGGGAATTCACACGGACAACAGTGCTTGCTCGTAATTCAAGTAGTACAGACGATTCAATTATTCCGTGCCCAAAACGGGAATTCACGCGGAAAACAGTGCTTGCTCGTAATTCAAGTAGTACAGACGATTCAATTATTCCGTGCCCAAAACGGGAATTTACGCGGACAACAGTGCTTGCTCGTACATCATATAGTACACTCGATTCTTAATTTATTCCGAGGGACTTCCGACGTGGACATGTAGTATTTGCTCGACGCTCATATTTTTTATAATTCACGTGTGTTTCTGCCATTCGCTCCCAGAAAGAGGAGTATTTTAACGCGAAGATTCTATAAAATCCTAAGGACGTGACAGTATTCTTCCAATGGGCGGAAATTTATAGGCTCCGTACTTTTTAGTCCAGAAGAACCAGATTTTATTTCCATACGACTCAGCTCATTTCGGCTTGGTACTTGTCGACCCGGATTATAATCCTAACACTCATGAATTATTACAGTCCACTAGTCTTTCTGTTTGCGTCAACAAGAACCCCGAGTGTTTGATGTTCGCAATAAGCGAGTTTACATACAATATTACCCTTTGTCAGGGTATCTTTCTGTCTGCGAGTACAGCGGTTCTCGGCCAGTTATGGCTTTGATATTATAATTGAGTTCACTATAAATTCATATCTAAACCTTAATTTAAAATAATTAAGGTTTGTTCGATTGTCCCCTGTAAAGTTTGTACACTTTTATTTTTCTAATTACACAAAAGGAATGTTAAATAACGAAGTTTGTTATGAAGAATTGGTGCTTTATAAATAAATAAATACTTTGTGATTCAAGTTATTCCTAGTGTTTACTTCAGGGCAACCAACCTTAACCAAAAAGACAAGCAATAACAAGTAGCATAGTCTCATTCAAAGGACAATGCAGCGTAATCCTTACTCCCGGCTTCACCCAGCTCTTCATCTCCTAGAAACGATTTTGTCCACATATTTTCATAACATTTAAGTAGGTAATGACTTCTGCGATCTAGAGATAACAGATCATTGGTTTAGACGTGCGACCTTTGGCATAGTAGCTAGAGATAATATTACTGACACCAGCGTATATCATATCATATCATACATCATACAAAGTTGAACATTTGACGTGTCTTGTAATAAAAGACAATGAAACTGATTTCACTAAATTTTGTAAAAATTTAAAACTCAAAGTTCCATAGTTGACATTGTCCATCAAATCTTTATTGTATTTTTTTCGGAGATAAACAAAAAAATTCTGTTTTAGATTCCATAGAGACAATTCCTGCCGCCAGGTGGCGTTTAACCTGTTACGTATGCAAACAAAAAGGTGTCGGCGCTTGTATACAGTGTCATAGGAATTCTTGCTATGCTGCTTTTCATGTGACTTGTGCTCAACAGGCTGGGTTGTATATGAGAATGGATGCCGTCAAGGTAAAAAATATATTTCTTTAAATCATCACCTTTAGCTAACTTAAGGGTATCATAAAGATAACATTACATAGAAATTAAACTTAAATGTAAAGATCTGTTACGTATGCAAACATCACAACTCATAATATCTAAATTAAATAACTTTTTAAAATAATTTTTAGTATTAAATTGTTGGGTCGTTGAAAAAATATACTGTACAACTTGAGTGGATCGTCCATATTGCGCTCGGAAGTTTGGGCACTTCGCCTACGGCGTCGTGCTTAATTTACTTCCTCATGCGATGTGGACATCATATCCACTCTATTACACAAACAACTATTGTCTGAGTTGGTATTGTCTGAGTTTGGATAGAACCATTAATAAATCCAATTTTTAGGGTAGGGATGTTGCAGGACAGCCCGTCCTAGTACAGAAAATCGCCTATTGTGATACACATGCTCCTGCCGAGGCTCAAGCAGAGAAGGGAGACCAGAAGAAAGAAGATGCTAGGAAAAAGATGATACAAGCAAGAAAGGTAACTTATAAAAATTTATTTCACAATTTTTTGAAATAGGTGGTAAGTGCCTATTTTTTTTTCAATAATTTGTTTTTAATACCTGACTTAAATTTAATATGTATTAAGTATTACTTTTTATTATTTGTTAGGCTAGAAGCAAAAACGGAAATTACGAGAGTTAGGTCAAAGTCACTCTTTTTAAAAATTCATTGAAGTTAGATATAATAACATTTTGAAAAATATTATGTATTATATAAATTATTTACAACAATATTAATTAATTAAAAGCATTTCCAAAAATATTCTCTGTTTTTATAATATCCATATTTTCATTTCGGCGTTATATTGTTTTAATGAAATATATTTTTTGTTGGTAACTTCGTTTAAATAATAATAACAATAAGTTTATTTTCAATATTTATAATTTAATTAATATGTTTATTTATCTTCCTCAATAAATTTTTTCTTTGATCCCCCGAAAACGTACTTGTTAGGGGCAAATCTTAGTGTTTTAAATTATAAATATTTAAGAATGTTAAAATATATTTTTTTAAATATTTGTTAATATTATATAAAAGTTAAATTGCAAATAAAAATCGTTTTAGTATATGTATATAAATATAAACGCAGGTTTTTGAAGATGCAGGTATAATAAAATTTTGAAAAATATATTATTAATAACAATATTAATTCAAATATTTTTAAATTAACTGTTTCCAATATCCATGCTTTTATTTCGACTTTATATTTTTTTTTTGAAATATATTTTTTAATTTTTGTTGGTAAATATAATCGTTTAAATAAAAACAGAAATATTTGAAATTTTTTTGTCCTATGGACCTATTTATTTTAGGTTTTATGACGTGTATTATGATTATCGTTTTTAAACTGTATAAGATTTTTATTTTTAAATATGTATATTAAGATGTTATAAATGTAAAGTTGTCTAATGTTTATTTTTTTTGTTTCAGAATATAATTTTATTGAAGAATAGAGATAATCTTTATTGAATATAATTTTTAGAAACCTTTTCTGTAATATTTCTAATTTCTTAACTAAAGTTGTATTTATTCCTCCTCAACCTAAAATTCCTCAATTTAACGAGGTTTTAACTAATGCATAATATAATATTTCCATATGTTTTACGTTCAATATTTTTTTAATGTTTCTAAAAATTGCAAGGAATCTTCTTAATTTTTTAATCAAATATTCTATGTGAAAATTCCGATTTAATTTAAATACTTTTGGATATCTTTTTTCAATATCTTTTTGAACAGTAGTTAGTCTATCCTTTAGATAATTTTTAATTAATTCAAATTGTTATCATTCTTTAGGTGTTAGCCAAGAAACGAACATCAGCGCCTATTATTCTTATACCAACCATTCCACCGGAGAGAATACAAGAAATTGCGTCTTTGGTGACTATCACTAAAAAATCACAGTTTATACAAAGACTCATAGCCTACTGGACCTTGAAACGTCAGTACCGAAATGGCGTACCACTGTTGAGGAGGTTACAGAGCGCACAGGTAAATTCACTCATAGATAAAAAGACAAACGAGACAAAATTTTGGGTATTTCTCAAAAATATACATTGTCCGGAATTTCCGGTCGTATAATTCAAGGGGATATTATTAGGGATTTTTCAAAAAGGGGCGTCGCGACCACTGGCGCATGTAGGGATTTTGTCTCACGCTTGGACTCTTAATTTAAATCTTTAAATAATGTATTCTTGGTTTAGATCCCAGGTCTTGTAGGAAACGTTTAGTTTTTAAACTTTTCCTTTTAAAAGTCTTGTTTTATTAAGAGATTAAGGTTTCAGACGCATATCGTTTTAGTTATTGATTTATGATGCAATTTTATAGGAAAACGAGTAAAAAGAATAATATTTTATAGTATTTTTCTATTATATGTTCCGTTTTCCCTTTTTTAGAGCTATTTTAAATCAACACAAATATAATCCAATTGAATAAAATATTTTTACAACAAAAACAAAAAACAATTAGGTATTTATTTTTAAAGAGAAAAATTTTAATTCAAACGGTATTTATGGAAGAAGTGATAATATATAATAAAAAAAAAATAGTGCGGGAAGAAACTAGAAAGCTTTATTATGAATATACAAAACGGCACTAAAGGAGTATTTCAAAACCTAAGCATTTGCACCAAAACTTGCTTAGATCTACGCTCCTAAAATACATGATTTCTGAAAATAATTATCAATTTTGCCGTGGTGAGCGATATTTACTTTATTTTTATTAATCATGAAAAACCAAGCACGAAAAACGCGGGTTAAAGTCATACATACGTCTTATGTTAAAATTTTAGATTGCCACTAATATTCATATTTTTCACAAATATAAAAAATATTTTTTTTTAAATAAAGAGCCAGCTAGAAATATCAAAGGAAAAAGTAAAAAAAAACTTTTACCAAAACAAATTTAATCCAACCATGCAGAGGGGGAGAGGTAATAATTTAATTTTTGAAATTTGATAGTAGTTTAATTTTAATCGAACTTTAAGCGTGGCCCCGAAAATTTTTCAGCTTTTATATTTATTTACGTTGCGTGGCTTTCTTTGTTAGTTTTCTTTGGGCACTACTTCACGACCTCTAAGTGTATTTCACGTACTTTCTTAATGCTTTGACATTCTTTTTGTTAAACGCGTTGGCCAACAATTAATTTAAAAATTCCTTAATGCCGAAAACTGCTTTTCCTCACGAACATTTGCTAGATTCATGAAAGATGGATATATAACTTATCGTATATTTACTTGTACATGACAAATATACACACAGAACACGCCAATCTGTTGCCCTTCAATCTGCTAAGGACATGCCAAGAGATTATTGTTACAGCACAGACATCGACTGCCGTTAGTATATAATCTCTTTGTTACGCCCTTGTCCCCGCACATCTTTTTCCATACTCCATCAATGTTATGAAATTAGCGTCCTATTTCTAAATCCAGGTAGGTAGGTGTTTGTGGGTTTAGGACAATAAAACAATTCCTCTAAATTAAAAAATTGCCGACGTTTCGACCTTTATTAGGTCTTTCTCAAGGCTACAACAAAACATCAATATTAGGGAATACAATGATAAAAGACCTTTTCTTTTCACTCTGTATGTATGTATATAGGAAAAATTAAATTTATGAAATTATTTTAAATTATTTTAAAATAAATCTTACACACAACTCTTTTTTAATTACATAATTTTTTTTTATATATAACTTTTTGTAAATTTTTTCCCTATCTAAAATCAGAACAATGCTTATAAAATACATTGAGTGTTCTATAAACTAAGAAAAGGGTTTTAAAAAATATATATTTATATAAATCAATATATTATGAAAAAATAAGTTATTAATTATTTGTGGGAATAAAGAAAGCCAAACAAGACACACACGAGAAGCCCAATGATAATGTAACATGTACAAATGTGTAGTTAATCATAGAATATTTACCTATTTTACAAAGTCGAGGAACATAAGTCGAAAACAATTGTTAAAATCATCTCCAGACGGGAACACACATTACAAACTGACATGGAACAAATATTGTGTAAAATAACGAACCACACCACAACGAGTACTGTTAATATCTGAATAAAGGAATGTGCATTACGCTCTAGCAAACTCGTATATCTTTTTTTTTAACCTTATTTTTTACCGTTCGTCTTTTTTTCCCTTTGAGAGAAAACATTATACACATTCGATTTCAATCAATCATGATTATCCACTATACTAAGACAAAGAATTTTTATATAAATTCAGTAAATAATTATATTGTATATTAAGTCCTTGGGTGTCCGTTCTACAATTAACTGTATTATTAAGAGTTATGTAAATCATTTCACTCAAAACCCTTTTATGGTAGTTACTCTCTCTGTCCAGGATAGAGACACCATTAAAATCAAAATTGTGGTCCAGATTAAAGTGGTGTTGTGATAATGCTGTTTTTTCTGGTTTATTACGATTTAACTCTCTACAGTCATATTTATGTTGATAGGTCCTACTTTTTAAATATTGTTTCGTCATGCCTACGTAACACTTTACGCAACCAGAGCAAGGGATTTTATAAACAATATTAGAACATAGATTTAATGGTGTAGGATCTTTTAATTTTGTAAAAATGGAGCCCACAAGCTTAGTGTTATAAAAGGCAAGTTTACACTTAGGATTTTTTTTTGTTATGTGCGCTTCTATCCTTTCAGAGAGGCCCTTTATGTAAGGAAACTTATAATATCTTATATTATCTCTATTCTTGTTTGATTTGTTTTCATTCATTCTATGCATATATTGATTAAATACTCTATTGATTAAAGATATAGGGTAGTTATTATTTTTTAAAATATTTTTAATTATATTCTCATTTTGAGTATGATATTTTGGACTACTCAATTGATGGGAACGATATAACAAATTCTTCACTATACCAATTTTTTGATTAGTAGAGTGTGACGATAAATAATTTATTACTCGTCCAGACGATGTAGGCTTAACATACCAGTTAGTTGACAAAGTACCATCTGTATTTCGAATTATTACGGTATCCAAAAAAGGGATTTTACCGTCCATCTCACCTTCCATAGTAAATTTAATTTTCGGGTGAAAATTATTAAAGTAATCCAAAAGGTCAACTACTTTATTCTGTGGACACGCCAAGATTGTATCATCCACATAAAGTTTAAGAAATGACAGCTTGAAAGGGAGTGTATTGATAACCTTTGTTATGAGTTCATTCATAATTAAATTAGCTATTGCAGGACTCGCTGGGTTACCCATTGCTGAGCTATCCAGTTGTTGAAAAAATTTACCATTAAAGGCGAAATAACTAGTATTAAAAAGATGTTCTATAATTCGACAGAAGAAATCGCAGGGCATCTCAGTGTATGCTGAGATAAAACGCCACCTCCTCTTTACGATATTAATAACCAAAAGTTTAGGGATGTTAGTAAAAAGTGATATGACGTCAAGGGAGACAAGGACATAATCTTTAGGTAATGTGACATCCTTAGTGAATTCAACAAATTCAAATGAGTTTTTTACATTATATTCAAAGGTGGTAGTAGTTTGAATTAGTATTTCGTGGACGAAAACCGCCAAGTTATAAGAAGGTGAGTTGATACAGCTGACAACAGGTCTCAAACTAAGATTCTGTTTATGTGTTTTCCGGAGTCCATATAATTTTGGGGCGATACTGTTATTAGTTTTCATCTTTTTTGATCGGTCATCATCAATGTATTTTTCGAGACAAAGTTTTTTAACAATATCATTAGCTTGTGATTGGAATTTTGATGTCGGATCCGCATTCAGACATGCATATGTTGTCACGTCGTTCAACATGGCAGTCATTCCCTCAATATATTCATCTTTCAGCATCAAAACAGTCGAGTTACCTTTATCAGAGCGCATAACCACCAGTTCAGGGTGTGATTTAAGAAACGATTTACATATTGCAAATTCCTTGTTCATGACATTGGAGTTATTTTTATTTATCTGTTTATTACGTATTACATAATTGGTTAACGTGTTTACACAAGAGGCTCTAAGGTTATTTTTTTCCTCGTCATTAATTGTTTGCAGATGGATTACATACAGTATTGTATCCATCTGCAAACAATTAATGACGAGGAAAAAAATAACCTTAGAGCCTCTTGTGTAAACACGTTAACCAATTATGTAATACGTAATAAACAGATAAATAAAAATAACTCCAATGTCATGAACAAGGAATTTGCAATATGTAAATCGTTTCTTAAATCACACCCTGAACTGGTGGTTATGCGCTCTGATAAAGGTAACTCGACTGTTTTGATGCTGAAAGATGAATATATTGAGGGAATGACTGCCATGTTGAACGACGTGACAACATATGCATGTCTGAATGCGGATCCGACATCAAAATTCCAATCACAAGCTAATGATATTGTTAAAAAACTTTGTCTCGAAAAATACATTGATGATGACCGATCAAAAAAGATGAAAACTAATAACAGTATCGCCCCAAAATTATATGGACTCCGGAAAACACATAAACAGAATCTTAGTTTGAGACCTGTTGTCAGCTGTATCAACTCACCTTCTTATAACTTGGCGGTTTTCGTCCACGAAATACTAATTCAAACTACTACCACCTTTGAATATAATGTAAAAAACTCATTTGAATTTGTTGAATTCACTAAGGATGTCACATTACCTAAAGATTATGTCCTTGTCTCCCTTGACGTCATATCACTTTTTACTAACATCCCTAAACTTTTGGTTATTAATATCGTAAAGAGGAGGTGGCGTTTTATCTCAGCATACACTGAGATGCCCTGCGATTTCTTCTGTCGAATTATAGAACATCTTTTTAATACTAGTTATTTCGCCTTTAATGGTAAATTTTTTCAACAACTGGATGGCTCAGCAATGGGTAACCCAGCGAGTCCTGCAATAGCTAATTTAATTATGAATGAACTCATAACAAAGGTTATCAATACACTCCCTTTCAAGCTGTCATTTCTTAAACTTTATGTGGATGATACAATCTTGGCGTGTCCACAGAATAAAGTAGTTGACCTTTTGGATTACTTTAATAATTTTCACCCGAAAATTAAATTTACTATGGAAGGTGAGATGGACGGTAAAATCCCTTTTTTGGATACCGTAATAATTCGAAATACAGATGGTACTTTGTCAACTAACTGGTATGTTAAGCCTACATCGTCTGGACGAGTAATAAATTATTTATCGTCACACTCTACTAATCAAAAAATTGGTATAGTGAAGAATTTGTTATATCGTTCCCATCAATTGAGTAGTCCAAAATATCATACTCAAAATGAGAATATAATTAAAAATATTTTAAAAAATAATAACTACCCTATATCTTTAATCAATAGAGTATTTAATCAATATATGCATAGAATGAATGAAAACAAATCAAACAAGAATAGAGATAATATAAGATATTATAAGTTTCCTTACATAAAGGGCCTCTCTGAAAGGATAGAAGCGCACATAACAAAAAAAAATCCTAAGTGTAAACTTGCCTTTTATAACACTAAGCTTGTGGGCTCCATTTTTACAAAATTAAAAGATCCTACACCATTAAATCTATGTTCTAATATTGTTTATAAAATCCCTTGCTCTGGTTGCGTAAAGTGTTACGTAGGCATGACGAAACAATATTTAAAAAGTAGGACCTATCAACATAAATATGACTGTAGAGAGTTAAATCGTAATAAACCAGAAAAAACAGCATTATCACAACACCACTTTAATCTGGACCACAATTTTGATTTTAATGGTGTCTCTATCCTGGACAGAGAGAGTAACTACCATAAAAGGGTTTTGAGTGAAATGATTTACATAACTCTTAATAATACAGTTAATTGTAGAACGGACACCCAAGGACTTAATATACAATATAATTATTTACTGAATTTATATAAAAATTCTTTGTCTTAGTATAGTGGATAATCATGATTGATTGAAATCGAATGTGTATAATGTTTTCTCTCAAAGGGAAAAAAAGACGAACGGTAAAAAATAAGGTTAAAAAAAAAGATATACGAGTTTGCTAGAGCGTAATGCACATTCCTTTATTCAGATATTAACAGTACTCGTTGTGGTGTGGTTCGTTATTTTACACAATATTTGTTCCATGTCAGTTTGTAATGTGTGTTCCCGTCTGGAGATGATTTTAACAATTGTTTTCGACTTATGTTCCTCGACTTTGTAAAATAGGTAAATATTCTATGATTAACTACACATTTGTACATGTTACATTATCATTGGGCTTCTCGTGTGTGTCTTGTTTGGCTTTCTTTATTCCCACAAATAATTAATAACTTATTTTTTCATAATATATTGATTTATATAAATATATATTTTTTAAAACCCTTTTCTTAGTTTATAGAACACTCAATGTATTTTATAAGCATTGTTCTGATTTTAGATAGGGAAAAAATTTACAAAAAGTTATATATAAAAAAAAATTATGTAATTAAAAAAGAGTTGTGTGTAAGATTTATTTTAAAATAATTTAAAATAATTTCATAAATTTAATTTTTCCTATATACATACATACAGAGTGAAAAGAAAAGGTCTTTTATCATTGTATTCCCTAATATTGATGTTTTGTTGTAGCCTTGAGAAAGACCTAATAAAGGTCGAAACGTCGGCAATTTTTTAATTTAGAGGAATTGTTTTATTGTCCTAAACCCACAAACACCTACCTACCTGGATACTCCATCAATACAATTGCCTTCTCTGTGTTCTTTCAATATCGGAGAGCCGGCATTTATTTGTTCACGTGTTGAATAATAAGTGCAGTATTGTTGTTGTATTTGGTACTTTTAGAGAGCATTTTGCTATTATATTGTGCGTAGACTTTCTGGTTATAAACTGTTGGACTGTGTGTATCGGTGAAGTATTCTTTTTATGAAAAAAATAAAATAAATACATATATTGTTTATTTCGTAATTAACTATTACAGGACCAGTCCGGCCGTAACAATACATTAAGTTCTGTAAAATGAATGTTACTATAGTCTATTTCAGAAAGGTGTAGAGTAATAAAATGGGAAATTCCGTCCAGTTCGGCTCAATTTCGGTGTCGGCCATAGGCGTAGATAAATTTTGTGCATTAAATTATTTATGATAACTAACCAAAGAAACAAAAAAGAAGATAATTTGATAAATAAGGAACTATTAACTATAGCAAATTTACACAAATATTATTTTATGAAATATGCCGTGGAAGATATAGCTGAAAAACATTGTGTAACTGTGCTGCGCACATCGCCATGTCGTTATGATCTAAATCCTATAGAACTTATATGGGCGCAAGTAAAAGGATTTGTAGCAAGACACAACACGATATTCAAAATGAAAGACGTTAAGCTACTGTTTGATCAAGCCATTAAGGAAGTGACACCAGAGAACTGGCGAAAAGCAGCCCATCATGTCATTAAAGAAGAGGAGAAAATGTTACCGTTAATTATAACATCAAGAGGAGATGACAGTTTCTCAGATGACGAAGAATATTATGATTTTTTATAATTTAATTTCTGAATAATGTATTTTTTGTATTTTGTATTTTTTTTTATAATGTTTAATAAAAAATAAGTGTACCTAATACTATGTACATAATGCACACCTTTGTCATACCATTTTCAGTGTTTGTGAATGGATAAGAATAGGCAAAACCCATAAATTGACCCAAACCCGGGTGGTGCTACCTGCACTTGATGAAAATAAAGAATTTTGCAATGAAATCAATGCCAAATTATAAAAGTGGCTTAAATATTCATTGGGTCACTCTGTAGTCCCTTTGCATACCTAATGAGCTTTTATTACTCTACACCTTTCTTAAATAGACTATAGAAATGACTTGTGTCATCGACGGCCATTAAAGTCTTACGTGAAATACACTATAGTAGGCCGTCGCGAATCCCTAGGATCAATAAAGGAAGTCGCTAGTCTTTTATAAAGTAAAAAAAAAAAATAAGAGGCAAAGAGCCGTAGAAGTGTTATAAATAATAATCGGCCGGGCATTAAAGGCCAGTTTGTCTCTATATGCGCTTGTATAAAACCTTTTCAGCGTTGGATAAAGGTTGGGTAATAAAACACAAACGGAATAGTTACAATTATGAAACTACAATAACCACAGTGTCCCAGTGGCGTGCATACAGTATAGGCAAGAAAGCATTGCCTACCCTGGGAACGATAAAATAAACAGATACAATTTTTTTTTGTATTTTAGTTTTTATCCGTGTAATCCAACTTTGACAATTTATCTCTACATTAATATAATAAATAATAATAAATATAATATATATGTCCGAAAACTTAATCCTATATCATTTCCACTAATGCATTCTTTGCTTATTTATATCGTAAACTAGATCCCTGTATAAGCATTCCATAAGATCGTTCTAAAAGCAAAGATCTCGCTGTACATTAGCGTCTTATGCAAAAGCACTGCTTTTGTACGAGTGAAAGTAAGCGAGAGAGCCGGTAGGCAGTAGGGTAGAAAGAGATTTAACAAATAAACCCGTCGCAACCTTCGACCTTCCTTCATCAGCCCGCTCCAAGAAAGCACGCGGTTCGTAAGTGCATTGGTGCCAATCTTCAAGTTTTACCGTAATTTGGAAAATACTTCGCCTTCTTAACATAAAATATGAACCATGCATCTATAAGTGTTATTATTAATTAATTTAGTTAGGATATTTTTAAAAGGACAACGGATAAGGTATTGTAAAATAAGAAGCACTTTTGTGAGAATTAAAATTATTTTTCCTGATAGGTTCATAATATTTAAGCTTATCATCATATTTTACAAAAATATTGACTTCATTTTTGGCAACATTGGTTCAATAAGGTGGATGATAGATTTTTGATTTATAATTAGTGGTTTCGTACTTTTGCTAGACTTCGCGCCGTCGGGGTTTGGGAAAGAAAGAAATGTGAAGGCGTTAATTGTTACTATTCCGGCTAGCAGCGCGTCTACAGAACGATTATTTTTCTGGATTAAAAATAATTCATACCTATTTACGAAACACACAGGGAGAGGCACACTTAAGTGAATTAACAATAATCTCTCTGGAGAGCGACCTTTTGCAGGATTTAAAAAGCAAAACCAATTTTTATAACTATGTTTTAAAATAACTTTTACGTAAAGACCGCCGCGCCGTATTGAACTAATTTACAAATAATATTGTTTTATTCTTCTTTTGCCACAGTGTTTTTTCCACA
This sequence comes from Polydrusus cervinus, assembly GCA_935413205.1. Classification (NCBI taxonomy): domain Eukaryota; kingdom Metazoa; phylum Arthropoda; class Insecta; order Coleoptera; family Curculionidae; genus Polydrusus; species Polydrusus cervinus. Next base: position 15,804,979 of record OW284517.1, read on the forward strand.
AACTCAAAAAGAAGGCATTTTGTGACAAAATTTGCAATTTAAATGCTTGAATGCTACGGAAGGTAAGTTCTTAAATGCAATTTTTGCCTGCCCTGGTTAAAACAGCATTGTGTCACTGCACTGAGGGCGGTGCTCGGACCGGCGTAATATAGATTTATCCCCCATAGACATTCTAGGTCACTTTTTGGATTCTTTCACCAGGTCCTAGACATCGTTGTCAGAAGTTAGGTTTACTAAGCGATATTTAAGCTTATCGATATTGCTCGGTCGCGTAGTAATTACAGTTTTTAAAAATCGGTAATAAACTTTTTAAAATTTTTTTTATACAAATATTCTTCTTGAAACACAATATTTATTTAATAAGTTTTATTTTAATATTTTATTAATTTTTATTGTACCATTTTCAGGGCGGTACAAGGGACTCAAACACTAGTAATGTCGATACTATCGAATTGTGCAGGCAACTGAAGTACTGGCAGTGTCTAAGACAAGATTTGGAACGGGCAAGGTAAGATACTGTTTTTTTAACTGACTTAAAAATACACAAATAACTACTTCTTATAGGCTACTTTGTGAACTTGTTCGAAAACGAGAGAAAATGAAACTGGAGTATACAAGGGTGAGCGAAAAAGTACTCAATGTGAAACTAAAACCTTTAGAGGCAAGTTTGGGTAAAATTTTGGATTTAATAGAGGCAAAGGATACCAATGAAATATTTACAGAGCCCGTGGACTTAGAAGAGGTAATCTTATAATTAAATATATGTATTTCAATCTCTTTTGGGAATTGCAGATGTTACAATGCCTGTGATCTTATTATCTTTTATACAGGATGTTATTTAAATGACTTATTTTATGTAAACCTGCAACTCCTTATATTCAAAATCTCATTGCAGAAAAATATTTTCCAAAGTCTTATTTCTATAATAAGCGATAAAATTCACCATTGGTCTGTTAGAATTTATAAATAAAGCATGTATGTAATGTCAAATAAGGACAGAAACAAAAATTAAACTTACCTCAACAAACCAAGATCGACACAAAATGTATAATCTTAAGAAAAAAATCGATATAAAACTAATCTACTATTTAAACGTACAATTTTTTTTCGCATTCCACCATACATACCCGAGTACATACCCCACTTTAACCACAAAACACTTAAGTACAGATTATTAAAATATCAAAATACTTTATAAAGTGACATTAAACAACTCAACATGAACATTATTGGTTTAATCACAAACAAAACAAATCGCTTAAGAGTAAAGTCTAGTGATATTTCGTTACTTTTTCCTTTTATCCAAAAATCGGCTAAATACCGACATTTGAAGCATAATTACCTACAGTTTAAACAAATTTAAATCTATAAAGTAATAAAAGCAGAAAAAACAAAATGGACCAATTTCACAAGTTTTCATTTTTTTTGCTTTAATTAATTCATTAATCAAAATTTCTTTGGTTTAAAAGTGTAGGTAATTGCTACTCAAAGACGGCTATTTGGACCGATCAGACGAACGGCTCTCCTTTGAATGGAATCCAGTAGCCGAAGGGTGTGCTTGGGTGCAGAGCTCCAGACATGAGAGCAATATTCTAATGATGGTCGAATCTGGGCTTTGTAGAGTGTCAAAAGTTGATGAGGTGTGTACAACTTTTTGGTGCGGAAAAGTACACCAAGTTTCTGTGCAGCTGTCTTGGCAATTACGGCAACGTGATCATGCCAAGACATATTACCTCCCAGATTGACCCCCAGCAAATTAATAGACGGTGCCAGGGGAATTGCGTGTCCTGCCATGACTATATCCGGTTCTACAATGTTAACCTTTTTGGAGAAGACTGCTGCCTGGGTTTTCTTAGCATTAAATTCGACTTGGTTACTGTCACCCCAAGCCAAAATTTCTTCCAGGTCATTGTTAAGGCGCAATACTTCATGCTGCCTGCGAAGATGTGCGTCGGCAGCGGATGTTTGGGGAGTCAAGGTAAAAGATGAGACAAGTGTGCTGTTATCAGCAAAGCTATAAATTGGATTTTGGGTTTTCACTAGAAGGTCGTTAATATACAGTAAAAAGAGGGTAGGCGACAATATGGACCCTTGAGGAACACCGGCATTGATGGTGAAGGTGTCTGAGAGAAACCCGTCAATCGCCACCTGCAGAGAACGGTTCTTAAGGAAGCTGGTTAACCATAAACAAAATCCATTAGGCATACCGTAGGATCGCAATTTACTTAGAAGCCCATCGTGCCAAACACGATCAAAAGCCCTAGAGATGTCCAGTGCAACAGCCCGGGATTCCCCATGATGTTCGATGGTGTTGCTCCAAAGATGGGTGACATATGCCAGAAGGTCACCTGTTGATCTGGACTTACGAAAACCGTATTGATGGTCGCTGATAATGTTAAGCCCTTCCAGATACTTTAGGAGTTGTTGGTTAATAGCTTTCTCCATTACTTTTGAAATTACTGAAAGCAATGCGACGGGTCGGTAATTGCTTGGCAGGGTCTTTTTACCTTTCTTTGGAATGGGCTGGACACGCGCCGACTTCCAGCAGGATGGAAATATTCCTTTTTTGTAGGATAAGTTGAAAAGTCTACAAAATACTGGTGTAAGTTCATCGGCGCATGTCTTGAGAACAATGATAGGAATTTCGTCTGGACCAGAAGCTTTATTGACGTCGAGTCCTTTAAGAATCCGTTTAACAAGACGCTGACGGAACACGATTTCAGACATTTGCGATTGAACTGAGGGAATGTTGGGTGGTTGTTTTCCCTGAAAGTCTACAGTGGAATGCGAGGAAAACAGTTCAGCAAGTAGGTTTGCTTTATCCCCGGCTGTGGTTGCTATTGTGCCGTCGGAACGTGTTAGAGGTGCAATAGTTGACTTTGTAAAGTTTTGGCTGACGGCCTTAGCGACTGACCAAAAGGACCTTGATCCGTTAGGACTGGCAAGAAGTTTGTTTTTGATTCTCTCGTTATGAGCTTCTTTGCTTTGGTCTATCATTTGCTTACATTGGTTTCGGGTGGTAACAAAGATTTCGCGATTTTCAGGAATAGGGTTTTTACGCCACAACGAACGCTTACAAATATTTGCAAATGATTTTTGAAAACTAAGAAACTTTTTTATTTTTCGTTTTTCGCTAGCTATCTTCCTTTAAGAAATAATTTACCGTTTCCGCCACCTGAATAAAGAACGCTACACTCACAAAATAAATTTAAATAACGCGCCAAATAAACTCGTCCCTCAAGCCTGATGTAAAGCACCTCTAATTGGCCGGTTTAAGTTCCCTAAAATAACTGCGGGATGGATGTACTCTTGCAGAGATATAGGCCTCACAGAAGAAAGATAGGTCTGAGCAGGTCACTGCATATAGACTGATTTTTAAGAACGTTTTTAAAAGAGCTTTTATTTTTTGAAATCTTTTAAAAAATCATTTAATAGATTTTTATTGTTTTGACAATTTTTAGGTTCCTGATTATACAACAGTAGTGACAGAACCCATGGATCTTAGTACCATGCGGCAAAAATTAAAAGATGGGTTGTACCCAGATTTGGTAGCCCTGGAAAAAGATTTTGACTTAATGATAGCCAATTGTTTAGCTTATAACAACAGAGATACTGTGTTTTACAAAGCGGGAATCAAGGTAATATTATTTATACTCTAAAAATTTAACCTACAGAATTAGCATGTGTTTAAAACACATGCTAATTCTTATTATTAATTTTGCATTTTGCATAATTTAAAATTACAAAGTTGACAGCTACTTCTGGTATAACCGGAAGTGATAGAAAAACAACATTTAAGTTAAATAGAGCACATCGAAAAATATAAAATTCCAAAGTTTCAAGAAAATACTTTCAGTAGTTCTCCCAAAATTGTAACGAATAGTGAATCACCCTGTATTTTAAGGTAACTAAAATCATAAATTTAAATACGGATACGGATTTTCTTATTATAGGAATTTATTAGAAGGGGAAGTACCTAAAAAGAAATTTCCGGAAATCGCTGGTGTACAGGGTGTCCCAAATTCGAGCCTCATCATGGGTATCTCAAAAACTATAAGAGATACAGCATCGGTCAAATGGTGGCAAAGTTGCGGAATTTTGTGCCCAGTAATATCGTAAAAAAATATTTTAGCTATCTTTTTTAGTTTTAGAAATAATTGAAAAAACTAAACTATTGAGATTTTGTTTTTTTTAAATTGGCCGACTTATTTTATCCGCTATAAAAAAACAAACACAACATTGTTAAGGCAACTTTTCTTGCTCCATATCGTGGTGTTTTTAGAATTTCGTTGCAACGTTTCGTTTTTGTGGAACCATGACCGACTTTAATTTTTTAAATACGGACATGTATTTTTTATATTTTTTTTTGAAATCTTTTTAAGCCCTGAATTCAACCATGTATCACACTTGATTATATCAAGACGTTTTGATGTCATCATTTCATCATCTGCAATATGATAATTGTTTTTAAATAAACACGGCCCTGGTATTAGTTACTTAATTATTTTTACCAAATACAACATGTAAATAGATCCGGAATTTATTAGTTATAGAATTAATTTAATTACTATATAACATAATATTTCAATTTTTATATAACAAACTATAACATAAAACTAAACAAAACAAAGGTGGCTAAGACGTGAAGCTTATGATATCATGTGACAACGAAATGAGAAAGTGGACGACATAGACTCTTAAGACACTTTACATAACCGCGGTTGTGGCTCAGAGGTAGAGCTACTGGCATTCGACCGCGGCGACCCGGGTTCGATTCCCGGAGTGGGCATACGTACAATAAAAAAATTATGTCCGAAATTTAGTGGATTTAAGAATGCAGGGAAGAGTGTAGAAGGTAACATCTCCTAACCCACCCCATTCACGCCGGTAACCAGGCCGGATGAGATCGGACATCTCATGGGGTGCGGAAGAAGATACACACTCCCCAATCGGTAGGTCATGCAATGGCAATAAACCAAGGGTTGATATCCCTTGGGGGGGTGTCGCATGACTGAGGATCGTGGTTCGGAACCCACGTTAAACTGTAGGTCCCCTCGAAAATGGCCCTGGCAGCGAACGAAGAGGAAAAAAGCCTAATTCGAAAAAAGGGCAGAACGGCAACACCTTACATAATATTTTTGTTTAATTTCTTTTAATCTCAAGAGGATAGAATATGAATAATATATTATAAAGGAAATAAATAAAAAAAATTACTAGCAACAGAACCAAAAAACTGATTTATATTAGGTGTTCAAACAAGTTAGTTGTATAGTTTGTAATATAAAAATTGAAATACATATTATGTTATATAATAAGTAAATTTTATTTGGTAAAAATAATTAAGTAACTAATACCAGGGCGGTATTTATTTAAAAACAATTATTACATTGCAGATGATGAAATGATGACATCAAAACGTCTTGATATAATTAAGTGTGATACATGGTTGAATTCAGGGCTTAAAAAGATTTAAAAAAATAAAATAAAAAATACAGGTCCGTATTTAAAAAATTAAAGTTGATCTTGGTTCCACAAAAACGAAACGTTGCAACGAAATTCTAAAAACACCACGATATGGAGCAAGAAAAGTTGCCTTAACAATGTTTGTGTTGTTTTTATAGCGGATAAAATCAGTCGGCCAATTTAAAAAAACAAAATCTCAATATTTTAGTTTTTTTCAAATATTTCTAAAACCAAAAAAAGATAGCTAAAATATTTTTTACGATATTACTGGGCATAAAATTCTGCAACTTTTCCACCATTTGACCGATGCTGTATCTCTTATAGTTTCCGAGATCCCCATGATGATGCTCGAATTTGGGACACCCTGTACATTTATTACAGAAAAATAATTTTCCCAACAGATTAAATAAATAACTATTTTTTAGATGAGAGATCAGTGTGGAATAATCTTCCGTCATTCTAAAAAAGAGCTAGAATCAGCTGGTCTACTACCGAAAAGGGAGAGGGGAGACTTTAGTCAGAGTACAAACTCTGTGGTGGAAGAGGCTTTGGCTTCTGATATAGACAAAGAGTTAGAAAGATTACAGGTAAGTCTTTGTAATTCAAAGGCCTCTAAAAAAGGAGACAAGAGCTTTGCCGGTGCCTGTTACAATCCATGTTGCGTGCGACGTTGTTAAGTTTTTGACAAAATCGTAGTTGCAAATTATTACGGCTCAGAAATCTCTTTCTGATTCCGGCAGATGTCGCTACATGTCGATGAAGCATGGATAATAGAAAAAATAGATCTTAATGTTTAGTGGTAGTGAATGAGTTTCCTTTCCCCTTATAACACACTCACCCGGTCTGTGATTCGCAGGAGATTCTAGATTGTGACTACTAACATAAAATTGAATAAGCTATATGATAAGTTGGTAAGAGAATATCAGGTCCTCCGTAGGGCAATTGGCAGCGCGCTTGAGGCTTAATCGAGAGGTTCTGGGTTCGATTCCCAGCGGAGGCTTAAAACTTTTTCCATTTTAATCTTGTCTGCACGCAGGCAAACACTTTTCATTTTAATAATTATTTATATTTAATTAGTAAATTCGAAAATACAGACACCAACATACCTACATTTTAAAAGATATTTACTTTATTTTTAAACATGAAAAACCGAGCCCGAAAACCCCTGGTTAGAGGCATACATACGTCTTATGTTTGGAATGAAAGCCAACATTCATAATTTTTATTCTTATTTAAAATTAAAAAGTCAGCTAGGAATTTCAAGAAAAAAAACATTCACTAAACCAAATTTAATCCAACCTTGGGTTAGTTAGAGGGGGTAGAAGTAATAATTTAATTTTCGATAGTATAAATAGAGCTGTCGTTGCCATACTTATTTAGTATTCACCTCGAAGACGACTGGAGATACTTACCAGTTGAAACGTTGTGATTCAAAACAATAAAAGACAATGCAAGTCCAAAACTCTTCTGTCATTTAAGAAACGTCATTATATCGAACCTTCAAACAGACACTAGAAAGTATTTTGTTCTGAAGGTCGCAGCTCATTATTAATAGGGAGACAACTTTATTTTTAGGGAAAAACTGGACCGGAAGTAATTGACAAACTAGAAGATCTTCTGGTTAAAAGTCAAGCATTGAAGCATGGCCTTGCTCGCGCTAAAAGAGTGAAATTGGTGCGAAGTGAACTCAACAAAGCAAAAAGAAACGGGGGGACGAACACTGTACAAGATGGAGTTAAAAAGGAAGGTGAGTTACTTCCTAATAATTTAAATATTTCTGGAATATACCAGTTATGGTCAGTTTTTAACGCTTTCAAGGAATTAAGCAAATTTTTAAAAGACAACCCGATTGTTAGTGATGGAACTAAAAATAAATAAACAATGTTTTAATAGTTTACTGTTAAATAACAAAATTAAAAAATATTTTAAAATTATAAGAAATTGGTTTGAAAACAGTTTTTTTTACGAAAGGTACACTAAGAACAACATTGTAACAATAAAAACCTAAAATACAGGATGTTATAGAAATGACGCCTTATATTTAAACCTAGTGAAACACCCCAGACCCGGGGCTATTTTTTTTCTAAAAAAAATTTCACATATTTCTTTAGGACAAAAACCAAGAAGCTAATATTTTTAGATCCCATAATATGTACAGAGGAACCCTCATTTTAAAAGAGCTTAAAAGCCACCAAAAGTGTAAAAGTTTACCATATATTTAGGGAAACGGATAAGTCAGGTCAAATTCTTTAGTTTTATCAAAAACATATGACCCAAGCGACGCTACCGTACGTCGACTCGGAGGGCGGAGGGGCCGTGAGTATAAAAACAAGAGACGCTACGCTCTTAGAGATTATTCAAAATTTTGTCGTAATCAAATCAAGCGGTTACGCTGCCAGTCAGATATTTCATTTTTTAAGTAAAACTTAGTGGCGCATCCATAAAATTCTTAAATTTAAAATAACTTTATTTCAATAAAATGAAAACAAGAAGAAGTGCTAAAGTGGTAGAACGCGCAGTGCAAACGAAGCTCTTATCAGGTAAAATAAATTGTTATTCTTTTATGGTAAAATGTCATAAATAATTCAATATTCTTTAATTTAAACTCATGACCTTAATGTTTTTTTTTGTATGTTCGGTAATATATTCCATTTCAACTATCATTCAAATTGTTGGATTTTTTTCTACTTATCGAGATGACTCTCTGCGCCGATCGACCCTACGGCCCCGGACGTCGAGACGGTGCGCTAGAAATCTTTGATAACGGAATTAAATCCAAACGTTATATTGATGTATTGACAATAATTAATTGGGTAAACTGCAACTTGACCAGACGGGATCGACGCCGAGTTAGCCCTACGGTTCCGGAAGCTAATGCCGGTGTTTCCCGTTTAAGAAGGCGCAGTGAAAAATCCAACTAATACGGTTAATAGACAATACAGCTATTATTCTAAATTATTAATTCTTTAAATGCCGAACCTTAAAAAAGAAATTAAATATTTTCCTAATTCATTTCATTGTTGTAAATATTACTATAAATTAATCAAATCATCAATTTTTCAAGGGATAAATAAATAGGGGAGGACCGCAGGTCAATAGATGTCTACTAAATTCCGACTAAAACGTCTGCAGGACAAAAGTCGCTTTTATTCATTTACAAATTAAAAGAGTAAACCAGTATTTGCGATTCAATGATGTAATTTCAGTAAAACTAAATATTCTTTTTATATTAACTCCCGTACTTCAAATTTTACTACTAAATTGAAATCAGAAAATTTGCAAGGGTTATAAATGGCAACTGACCGCAGGTCAATAAGTTGTCGTCAGACAAAATTGATTATTAAAGGTTAAATTAAAGAGTGAAAACAGTATAACGGTACCATGTAACAAAAATCAATACACTTTTGCTTTCTTATATAGGGTCATAAAAATGGGTCAAGGAACCTTTAACTGTAACAGATGTTAGTTTGTCTTCCATGGGATTTATTACGGGGTACTTCAGAACAAAGGTAGACATTATTATGCAGTAATAATGCTACTTGTAAAATTAATAATCTGCAATGTTAGATAAAGACTTGGTGGAGGAAGGAATATATAATAAAGTAATAATCTATTTTATAATATTATGACAAATATAGTTATCGGAAGGGTTATAATTATTTGGTATGATGTTGCCTGTAGAACATTAATTTATAATAGGTGTACTGAAATGGTGTGACGGGTTTTTCATAGGAATGAATGTTCAACAGTGGGACACCACCACTGGACAGTTGTCTCTTGACTTTCTAGTAATTTAAAAAACAATGCTCACTTGAGAAGAAAAGTGACACATGCGGAAAGTGAGCAAGCTCCTAAATTTTATTGCACTTTTATAAGTTATATGTTGAATCGTTCGGCAGTGGGACACCACCACTGGACAGTTGTCTCCCGACTTTTCACTATACTACGTAGTACCATTATACCAAACGTGTACGTTAATTTAGGGTCATATGATATACGCAAATTGATAAACAATATTAATTATACGTACACGAGAATTGGGCGACAGGTAACACAAATAAATTGCAGATTAACAGGGGATCAATCAAAAACAGCGTATGGTTACAGACCAATCAAATAATCGGAAATGGGTTTTAAGAGGGAGAAGTGTTGCCATTAGAGTCGCAGACATACTTGGCAACAAAAGGTAAAGTAGCATCACTTCTTAGTGTCGCAGACATGTGTTGGTGCAAACGGGCTAAATTATGGGAGACAGACTAGCTTAAATTAAGTTTATATAATGTAATAATTAAGTCAATCGATATTTATTGTACTTTTATAAATTGTTTGAATATGTACATTGCTGATATATCGATTTCTAATAAATAAGTGTTTTTATAAAACTTCTTTGATTTTCATTATCTGGCATTGGAATGCCGAGGAATGAGTAGGGAAAACCGGAAGGATTAGAATAAGGCTAGGGTATCTTAAAATCTAAAATAATTTTACCGTTGTACCAAACTTTAAAAGAACCTAAAAAACACAACGTAGGCAGGGTCGTACCACAATGTTTGACGATTACAGCTAGAGTGACAGATTTCACCAGGTGAATAACACACCTGGGGTAGGTCAGTTTCACTATAAATATTAATATAACAACATTTGAAGAAAACATATATTTAGATGTTGCATTACCACAAAGTGGGCCGGTCTTAATCCAGTATACGATTAAAACTTGCCGTAATTCACAACATTGCAATAAATGAACACAAAACACAACTGTGGCAAAAAAATGTATAACATGCTATTTATCAACGCCACATTGAATATTATTTGTTTAATCACAAAGTCCGCAAACATTTAAATAAAAGCTAAACAAAATTAAAGGAACCGAACGACGCCATATTAGATTGGAATCGCAAGGCTGAGAAGTGACGACACTCCAGGTTTTGTGTTATTTGTTCTTGTTTAAACCCGGTTCCGGTGAGGCGCCGAAAACGTTTGTAAAAGGCTGTTACATGTTCTGACAATTATAAAAACTCTTTTGGTTTATTTCAATATTTATTTTAGAGCAAGAAATAAAGAATGATACTGATTCACAGACAGTAGGAAGTCAAAGCGAGATAGAAACTGAACATACTGATCAGACAGACCAGACTGACGTGGCGTCTCAGTCTGATGGAGAGAATGAGGTTGGGGATAGAAGTAGTATTAATTCCAGCTCAACAGGTAAAGTCCTCGTTACATCTGTGGCTATTATTATGATATTCAGATTTAAATTTTCTTTTCAATGGGATTGTTAAAAAGGCAATTTTCTTTAAAATAATGCATCACTCGACTCCTTTCCATTAAACTTTGACAAAAATGCACGGAGAGTTTCAGATAGAGAAAAAACAGTGTGTAAGTTCCCATATTGGTCTTTTATTTTGTGGATTTAATCAACTGATCTATTCTAAGCACACTGAGCATTTTCGCAATCGGTTTCACCAAACTTTTGATACTCTAACTCATAAAATCGAGTCATATTATGTTTAGTTTTAAACTTTGTAGAGTTCAGATCTAAGATTTATAAAATAAACTTTAAAACGAGATTTTTTTGAACCACAATTAACTAACCAGCAAGTTTGACTGTGACATACATTACATAGGCAGAAATTATTTTCTCACAATGATACTGGACCCGGTAGCCTTAATTTTTAGTTTACTAATCAGGCCCCTGTGATTGTGAGTAAATAATGTCTGCCAATGTCATTTATGTTACAATCAAGCTTGCTGGTTAGTTGATTGTGGTTAAGAATCTTTATGCAACACAACACGTAACTCCTAAAACAAGAAGTTATTTATCATTCAAGTTTGACTAATATTTGACAGTTTATCGTTTTTTTTTACAAGGTGCCTCACCTAGTGGTGTAAACAGGAGGACAACGGTACTTTTTGCAAAGAAGGCATCCGCCGTCGTAAAGAAGGAAGAAGGAAAAGACAAGACGGAGACAGATACGCCACCTACTTCTCCCGTTAAGTAAGTAGTTTTTAGGCTTCTATATTTTTAAATCCGTAAATCCTAATAGGGGAACAATATTATCCGGTCAAATTACACATTCGAAGATACATAAATTTACAACCAGCTGAAAATATGTGAAAATGTTCAAAATACAATTATAAATAAAATTTGTAAGTTCCCCATCATTTCTTTGTATGGAAAAAATTTGACTCTAAGTCAAAGGTCAAAAAAATGAGTTTTTCGCGATTTATAGCAAAGCGGTAAGTTTTATCATAAAAGTACTTCAGAGAAAAATTGTAGATCATAAAATGATCTATAACAAATGTTTTATTACTTTTTTTTTATGAGCTACCGTTTCTGAGATATGATGATGTTAATTTCTTACAAATACTCACAACAAGTGTCGGTTCATCTCAAAGTTGACAGAAAAGTTTACTGCTGAAAATATATTGGTAAAACAAGCTAATAATAATGCTGATGTATTGATTATTGAAACAGCAATAGAGCAGTTCAATTCGACAAATACAACTATTGTTGTTGGTGAAGATGTAGACTTACTCGTATTACTCACTGCTCGAACTCCAACTGAAAAAATTAGTTTCTTCTTAAAACCAGGAAAAGCTCAACATCAATCGGAAATATATTCATTAAAAAGTTTATTTACTTTTGCAAAGTGTCAAAATCATGTACTATTTTTATACGCAATAACTGTGATAAGACATCTGCATTTTACAGGAGGGGTAAAACGACAGTTTTCAATTCGAAAAACAAGATTTAGTTCAATGTGCTGAAGTTTTTAAAAACAGTATTTCAACTCAACAAGAAGTTATCACTAATGGCATTCGCTTTCTTCTTTCAATGTACGGAGCTCCTAAAATAACTACATTCTTTAGATAAGCATCGATATGCACGTTTCGTTAAAAATACTAAAAATAAAAAACCGGTACAATTCCTCCAACCTCAGCTGCTGCTCATCAACATCTTCGGGTATATTACCAAGTTCAAGTGTGGCTTGGTTATCAGCAAGACCCTACAGACTTATTGACTTTAAAAATTTCCAACAGAGTTAACATCCCCATTGCCTCAATTACATATACGTGGACATGTCCACTACTCCCTTTTTTTTCGACAACCGACGCGCGACGTTAATAGCAAAAGTAAACACTGGGCGGAAACACTAATATGTAATATTATGAATAAATTTCATCCACGTTCGTTTTATATTCAAATTTTAAATCTTACATCCACTTGATTGAACCCCAAGTCAATTATTATGTAAATTTTAATTTAACATACTTATTAGCAAAAATGATCCTTAATCATCATAAAAGTACTTCTTATTTTACGTTACAAATAAAGATCTTATCTAACCTAATTATTGAACTATATAGGGACATGTTTTATATCGAGAACGCGTAGTATTTTTTGAAACTACGACAAAATTAAAAGATTGGCACCAATGCATTTTACCAACGCGGGCCGACGGACGCTCAGCTTGCGGGTCACGTGTATTTGTTCTCTTTCTAGCTTACTGCCTACCGGTTCTCGCTCGCTTCCACTCATATAAAAGCAGTGCTTTTGCTTTCCCATAAGCGGTTAATATAATGTAAAATCATTGCTTTTCAAATTCTTATACGGGATGCTTATACAGCGATCGAGTTTACGATTAATTGGCAACGAATGCGTTCGTAGAAATTATCTTGAATGTTATACGATTAACTTTTCGGTCCCGGTCCTCTACATACACAGAAATATTGCCGGATATTACACTGATAAAAATTTAAATATAAAGAAATAATACAAAAATGTATAAATCTTCACTTATTTTTTATTGTACTATGACAATTGTTTCGACACACAGTGTCTTCGTCAGATAGTAGAAATCTAATGCAAATAATATTCTCTTAAAATATAATGGTAACCTACTCCAAAATAATGTACCTATTTTACAACTTAATAATAAAGACATTATAGTAATAAAGTACCGAACCCTAATTATGAAAACACACCTTTTCTTAACTATTCTGAAAAATATTTTTAAAAACTATTGTTATAATAATGTCAGGGAATACCGAATGGTTATAGATTTAATAATGGGGAATTATTCAAATCGAGCTGATCGTTTAATAAAATATTTAAATTTTTGTATTTGTTAATTTCCATACTTTCTAAAAAATTAAGTTTTATTGATTTGTTTTCTACATGTAGAATTTCAAATTTGTCATCAAAATTATGTTGTTCGTTATTAAGATGTAAGGAATAATGAGAATTGGTGAGTTTTTTATTATAGCTTGCTTTGTGTTCTTTAATTCTTGTTTCAAAACTTCTACCTGTTTGTCCGATGTAAACTTTTGGGCAACTACCACATTTTAGTTTATACACTCCACATTTTTGTTCTTTTTTGGTTCTGCTTTTGTTATTTTTAATTAGTTTGCCTAACTTATTATTGGCATTAGATTTCTACTATCTGACGAAGACACTGTGTGTCGAAACAATTGTCATAGTACAATAAAAAATAAGTGAAGATTTATACATTTTTGTATTCTTTTTAACCTAGTTTCTATAATGGATCTTCATCAAGTAACGGCTACATCTATTGAATATTTATTACAAGCTCCAACGAGCTTTTTAGCCCTTTGGTACTTCAAATTTCTACTAAAATGAAAGAGATTTATCAACCTCACAAATGTAAATTTTACTAGTGAAGAAACTTCTCTGTTGAGAAAAGGCTTCAATTATAACTTAAAACCACAGGATAATTCAAAAAGTAGGGAATATCTAGGAATCGAATGTGAACTAGCGTTACACAAAGTACCAAATTCTAATTTTGATAAACATATTCTTGCAAGAACCATCACATCATATAAAACACAAACGTTAAAAGGTCAATTTTCGAGAGAATATAAAGTAGTGAAATCAATAAAAAATAAAACTATTGAAAATAACATAATTTTTACGCGAGCAGACAAAGGTAATACAATAATTGTAGCTTTAGCTGAAGATGATTACGTATCCAAAACACTTACATTCTTAGATCCAGCTAAATTTCAAGTAATGAACTCTGACCCAACACCAATGTTTCAAAAATTAGTCAAAGAATTTATAAAAGACTCCAGCCTATTTAATGACTCTGAAAAGTATAAACTTACTGTAATGAATCCACAAACTCCTAAATTATATTCGTTAAATAAACTACATAAAAATAATATGCCCATCAGACCAGTTGTTTCTTACGTAACCGCACCTTCAGTAAAATTATCCACCAAACTTATTGACATTACTATTAAACATTGTAACTTTACGTCAAAATTCAGTATTAAAAATTCTTATGAACTGGTCGATAAGATTAAAAATATAGACATTCCTAACAACGCTAAAATTATTTCTTTTGATGTACAAAACCTTTTTCCTAGTATACCACCGAATGATGTAATTAACTTAATAGAAGATTTACTTATGAAAAATAAAACTAATCCAATTATAACACAAGATATCCTAGAAACACTTTCAGTTTGTTTAGATCAAAATTATTTTGAATTTAATAATAAAATTTATTTATCAACAGAAGGATTAATTATGGGAAACCCTCTTAGTCCGCTGTTAGCTGAAATATTTATGGACAACCTCGAAAATAGAATATTTAAAAATACTTTGAGTAGTAAATTTCTTTATTGGTATAGGTATGTCGATGACATTCTAGCTTGTTTTGTAGGGACGGAACGCCAACTTCAAAGTTTTTTTAATTTTATCAATACTTTACATCCTAACATAAATTTTACTCTAGAAGTAAAACAAAACAATTCGATCAATTTCTTAGATCTTACAATAACCAAAGTGAACAATAAACACAGTTTCTCGATATATCACAAACCTTCACATACAGACATTCTAATACATAACAGTTCGAATCATCCATATTCCCATAAAATGGCAGCTTTTAACTCATTTGTCCATAGATTGTTAAGTGTTCCGTTATCAGAACAAAACTATATTCAAGAGTTAAATATAATAAAGCAACTAGCAGTAAATAATGGCTATCAACCTAATGTAATAGATCAAATTATAAACAAAAAACAACTAAATAAAGCAATTAGTTTAGCACATCCAACTTTTAAACACAATGAAAACTTAATTTACAAAACACTCACATATACTGGAAAACTTTCACAATTAGCTAAAAACTACTTAACGAAAAGAAATTTTAAAATCTCATATAAAACCAATAATAAGTTAGGCAAACTAATTAAAAATAACAAAAGCAGAACCAAAAAAGAACAAAAATGTGGAGTGTATAAACTAAAATGTGGTAGTTGCCCAAAAGTTTACATCGGACAAACAGGTAGAAGTTTTGAAACAAGAATTAAAGAACACAAAGCAAGCTATAATAAAAAACTCACCAATTCTCATTATTCCTTACATCTTAATAACGAACAACATAATTTTGATGACAAATTTGAAATTCTACATGTAGAAAACAAATCAATAAAACTTAATTTTTTAGAAAGTATGGAAATTAACAAATACAAAAATTTAAATATTTTATTAAACGATCAGCTCGATTTGAATAATTCCCCATTATTAAATCTATAACCATTCGGTATTCCCTGACATTATTATAACAATAGTTTTTAAAAATATTTTTCAGAATAGTTAAGAAAAGGTGTGTTTTCATAATTAGGGTTCGGTACTTTATTACTATAATGTCTTTATTATTAAGTTGTAAAATAGGTACATTATTTTGGAGTAGGTTACCATTATATTTTAAGAGAATATTATTTGCATTAGATTTCTACTATCTGACGAAGACACTGTGTGTCGAAACAATTGTCATAATACAATAAAAAATAAGTGAAGATTTATACATTTTTGTATTCTTTTTAACCTAGTTTCTATAATGGATCTTCATCAAGTAACGGCTACATCTATTGAATAAAGAAATAATTTTGTTTAGAGTTTGTTTTATTGTTCCCAGGGTAGGCAATGCTTTTTTGCCTATATTGTATGCACGTCACTGGAAGCAAGATGACCCATACCGTACCGGCCGCCCCTTTCCTACAGTCGAAGAGAGCCAACCAATGTCAGCCCGCACATCTGCTTGTCGACCAGCAGCGTATCCCGGTTTTGTTAAAGGACGTCGGGACGGCAGCACACAAGGCTACTCTAAAATCTTGTATTGTGATACTATATTTGGACTCGCTGACGTGGGCGTGGCTTTTGAAGGAGTTAGTTAAATTCGTTGCCTGAAAATGCCACCTGCTGGAAAGGTTTAAATGAAATAAAATTTCGTACCCCCCTATTCTTCTGGTGATGTACTACTCTGCCAACAGTACCAACTGCTCCAGCGAAAAAACACTAAATCGTATTCGCTCCAAGGTGGTGTCTTTTTTCAATGGGTTTCTTTCACTAAATTTTAATCCTGGTTGTAGTGAATAAAGGAATAACATTTTCTGTGTTTATACTTCTTGATATTTTTAGTCATCACTGAGAAATCTACGTCACGAAAACACAAACTTGACAATAGTATCAATGTTGACAAAGTCAGAAAAGTAATGCAATAGAAATAATTGTCCAAAACGGGCTTAACAATTAAAAAGCCAAAACTATCAAATATGTGAATAGTGAAAGCCCTTATGGAACGCCAGCTAAAGGTTTTAAATATAAGCCTTGAACAGGAAATAAATGGAACCTTTTGTTTTTAGGAAGAAAAGAGGTCGTGGTAGGCGTCCACGCACTGGTGAAAATGTACCAAAAACCATGGATCCCAGCAATCTTATGAAAGACCAGTCTGATGTACCAGATAGTTTTAAGGTAAGAAAAACTCTATTTTTTCTAATGTAACTGAGGAAAAGAGTCCTCAAAGGATGCCGTGGAATCGATCGTGCATGTCTTAACTTGCTTTTGTTGAGGGGTAACCTGAGTGAAAGGTTAAGGCGAATGAAAAATAGAACTGTCAAATTCTGAAGTTTTTATAAAAAACAAATATGGTAACCTCCATAAGGTAATTTCGTCAATGACCCATCTATAAATTTGCCCTTTCTCAAAACAAATAAAAATTGTTATTCTCAAAAAATCCAAATATTCCAAAATGTGTCATGCGAAAACTCCCCAATACAGATCTAAGTGAGAACTCCGCTTGACCGTCCGGGTATTTTTTTTACCTTTGCTCACGATTGACCTTATGGGTTTATTTGGAATTAGAATATTACATAAATGAACGGGAAAGTAAGAGCTCGGAATTTAAAAATAGAGGGGAAAACGCCAAATCATGTCGGCGCCGGTCAGTGTTCAATCGAATCTCGCACGTAGTTTGCCATTAACACTTATTTAGTTCGTTTCTTCGTTCGCTTATATGTATAGTCTTGTATTAAAGAACAATTACTTCAAAGAGTCGAAGAAATATTACAGTTTAAAACAAGCGGTATATTAACATTTAAAAAACGTTTAGAAACATGGGAAGTTTTATTTAGTCGTGAAGATTTCTATAATAGTGCGGGTGCTATTGCCATTTTACAGCTATTGTTAGAAATTAATCTTGGTGAAACGTTTTTGAAAAGTATAAAATTATTAGAAATTTCATGGACTATTCCAATGACGGCAGTGGAAAGTGAGAGGTGCTTTTCGACACTAAAAATAATTAAGACTTTTTTAAGAAAATCAATGAGGGAGGCAAGGTTTAGCTATGCATTGAAAAACCGTGTATTAAAAGTATTTATAATTAAAATTAGAATATTTTTCACACAACTACTTAATGGTAAGAAAATTATATAAAAAAAAATAATAAAGTAAAGTTGATGATGTAATTTAAAAAAAAAGTCACAGCAAAAATGCACTTTTAGTATTTTATGTTTTTGCGGTGTTTATTAGCACGTAAATAATTATTCCTTGGCAAAACTATGCACTAAACTGCATTTTGCTTGTTAGGTTACTGCCATCAAAATTCGCCCCACCTTTAAAAAGCTCACGAGCCGCGCCTGGTAACCACAGCAGCGCTAAATGGCAGAAGGGTTGATGGTCGGGGGCCTCAATTCTTGGTTCATGGGAGTAAACATTCTCATGGGGATATCTCGATGGGAAGGTTGGCATATGGAATCTTTCTCATGTATTGAACACATTTCGTAGGAAAAGTTTCCAATAAGACCACTGAAATTCCTGTTTAACCCCGGGGGGAGATTGCGACCGGAATATTTTCCCAAGGAAATAAATTCGACCGCTTGAAGAATTGAGGCCCACAAGTATATCTTCTATAACACAAAGCACTAATATAGAACTCGCTTATTCTTAAAAAATAAACAAAGCAACAACGCATAAAAAAATACTATAGGAGGCAAGGAGACGACGCGACGGCAGCCAAAAGAGAAATATGTCCTTCATCCCCGCTACGCAAGTTTTTCCCCAAGGGAATAAATTCTACCGCTTGAAGAATTGAGACCCGTTTATTTAACACGGGGCCCCATTCAGAATTTCTCGAAATTCCCAACAAATGAGAGCGAACGTAGAGCTCTTAAAATCCACATTTTTTTTATAGAGAAGCCGAAGTAGGTTAATTGGACCGATTTAAAAAAAATCATTCTATTTTGACATCATTGATGAATATTTAAGTCTTTTATTCTTGTATGTTTATTGGTTGTTTTTTACATTTTCAACTTCCTACCACTGTTTCTTTCACCAGATTTACCGAGCAGGCAAACAAACCACCGACGAAGAAAAAAGTGACAGCGACAACTCTTTATCGACGTGTTATTCACACGACCCGAGCGAGATAGAGAGCGACGAAGACGAAGACAGCGATACTGCCGCGACATCCGGTATCGACAAGGTGTTGCCACCGTTGCAGCTTGTGTGGGCGAAGTGCAGAGGATATCCATGGTATCCCGCGTTGATTATAGATCCTCAGATACCCAAAGGTATGACCGACAAAAATAGGTGAAACCTCAGACCAATTACCCTAGACCAGGGATGGCGAACCAATGGCACGCTACAAAATAATTTGGGCACGGCGTTAATTAAGGAATTTATCATGATACAACTACAAGAAGATATGATACCGCGCAGGTGGGCGTGACTTTCGTGACGTCACCTTGTAATAATAAAATATTTTTAATTTGATTGTAAAATAAGTAACATGCTGTATCCATGTAAAATTTTGGTTTAAATGAATTTCTACGTACTTTAAAGAAGTTTTCCTTTTAGCATGATCACATCTTAAAGTTTGAGTTAAGGAAGGTAAGTAAAAGGAAGTTTTAAATTTTGATCACAATAATCAATCTATCAATATAAAATGTATGTTTCAAGATTTAAGTCACAGTAGAAATTCTAAGGCTAATATGATTTGAAATAAATTTATTAAACATTTCATATAAAATTGCCTTTTAATAACGTAAACTACGCTTTGCCGTATACTTCGGCGCGTTCAATTCAAAAATTCCTCACAAGGTGACGTCACGATCCACTGCTCACCCTGTTGATATCATACCTTGTATAGTTGTATCATGGAAATTTATGTGATAAATACATATCATCTACTTTACGCTTACCATGACAAAATTGATTATTTTTTAGAAACGGTATATTTTGGGGCATAAATGCGAATCTGAACCCCGTTTTTCTCGAAAACGCTCAGTTTTTAAAATATTCCATTTTGTAGAGGTTTCGTTTCGGGTGCACAATGACAGCAATTTGATTCTTAATCACTATTTATTTTATTGTAAATAGTGACATTTACCTTTTTTTTTATTAAAAAAGGAAAAAAAACTAATTATCTGTGTTTTTTAATTAAAATTTTACTTAAATCAATATTCTAGCATTAAAAGAGGATAGTTGTTATCTGCTTTTAAACTGTCACCGCCCAGGGCATCTATAGCAGGGGGGGGGGGGGGGGATTGGGGGTGCGGCACTTCCCCTTTCCACTCTAGCCCGAAGAACAATTTTTCTACCGAAAGTGTTGGTTCATTGGTACTTGGACACCCTAGCCTGGTATATAATAATTGTTGGTGTTCTAATATAGGGATCCCAAAAATAGTTAGTTGTTTTTTATTTAGAAGTCATGGTGGAGAGAACACAAGGGAGTTTTTTTCTTTCTTTTAGAAGTCACATTGGAGGGCAAAGAAGTATCAACACGCCAGGGATCTTTTTTTCAGAAGTCACTAAAAAAAGTCTGAAGGGTTTTAGCACACCAGTCTCTATAAATAATTGCTCTCTTTACTTGTTCTTCCGTAAAAATTGTGTCACAAACAAATTAATACGAAGGTATGCGTCCGAAATCTAACCTACTACAAAACGGCATTTCAAGAAAAAATATTTGAAAAAGTAAGCATTTCCGAGAAAAGGAGTTTTTGCATCCTAATCTTCGCCCCAAAACATTTCCTTTCTAAAAAAAATCATCAATTGTAGGGTAGTGAGCGTATATTTAGATATTGATGCTCGCGTAACGAACAAAGAGTTTGTTGGCACGTCATGGTCATATAAACATTTCTTTGGGGAGAATGGCACGTAAATGTAAAAAGGTTCGCCATCCCTGCCCTAGACAAAACGATTTTCATTTAGCCATGAGGACGTCTAATTTTCATGAATTTACCCACTATATAGTAATAAATGTGATCGCAATTTTCTTTATTTGTCATTGTAACGTATTTGAATGGACTAATCAACTCGTCAAAAACTTAAAAAACAACACAATTTAATCACTAAACGTACTAACACTAAATTTATAAGTCAAAGAACGACACATTAGTAATATATTTATTACAAATATACCGCAATGCCAAATGTAAATAAAGAAAAACAATGGCGTCGATGCCGATATATAACCATTTTTCTCTAAGATGAACCGTTCCAATCTGTCAAAGTCTGAAAATGTTATATTTTAAACATCAATATCTCAGAAACTATTAAATTTAGACATGTAACATTTAATACAAAATAAGTGTAGAATTTAGTGGGGAATTAGAAAATAATACAATATATAGTGTGTTCCATTTAAAAAAAAGTAAGTTATATGCAGCACGTTTTTTTTGGGCCACCCCGTATACTCCAGTATAATTTCAAAATGTGCAACTCAATGATCTCTACAACTTTTGTATTTCAAATTTTTATCTAAATCTTAAGATAAAGGAGAAAATAACCTTTACTTTATCGTTGACTCACCCTGTACTTTTATAGTCATAACTGAAGTTAAAAAGTAATATATTTTGCATTCTACATTTTTTATCTATAATTAGAAAGAACTGCGTTGACTAAGGTTTTAGGTATGTCCAATGCAGTAAAAGAACAGATAAAATAAACATAAAATATTAATTATTACATTAATACAAATTAAACTTATGGTATCATAGAATTTTTTTTATAGGTTCTCGGTATCTACCTGTATCAATAATTTGTATAAATATAACGATAAAAAAATTCTATGTAGCTTTTATCACCAGCGATTCCTTTAAAATGTTTTGGAAATTTAATTTTTTTTTTCGCTGAGAATCAGGGCCTAGTCAGCGCGCTTCCGAATGGCTACTATTTTAAACCAGTCGGAAGCGCGCTATACCGGATGATAACGAAATTACTATATACAGGGTGATTCACGTCGAGTGGCCTATTAGAAGATCTCGGAAACGAGTAAACTTATCTTTCTAAAAATTTGATTGCAGGCATAATTGGCTTTAAGCTTTTAAAACATTGTCTTTTGAGGTTTTTGTTACTTCCGGTTATACCGGAAGTTAATGCCAACTTTGCTATTTCAAATGGAACACCCTGTATATTTTAGCATTTTTGATTACCTTATTAAAATCTAAATAACTTTTGTTAATATTAATCTATTCCTATCTTTAACCGTTTTTGAGATATGAATTATAAAGGGATTTTTTTGTGTAAAAATGCTCCGAGAAGAAAGTTTAGTAACTCTGAAACTAATAAAGGTAAACATTTAAAATTTTGTAAGCTTTTAAGTAATACATGGATCTTTAGTTTACATTTTTTAGGTTTCACGTTTTTTATACAGGGAGTCTTTCCATTAAAATAAATGTGCATAAGTTAATTTTTGCAAATGGAACACCCTATTTTTTAACTTACCAACGTGTAGAGAATTAAATTTCCTATCTAAATGCCTAATATGTTAAAATCCACATTTTTAGTCGTTTTGGAATTATGAGCAATTTAAATAAAAAATCTTAAAATTTCTGTTTGTGTTAATGCGATATTATTTTTGAAAAGAAGGCTTCGACTGGGATTTTCGTTTGATTTTGAGCTTTGTTACCATTTGCTATTAAGCGCCTATGTTCGTTGCTTAGCTATTTCTAATTTTCAATGTTAAACGAAGATCCCAGTCGAAGCCTTCTTTTCAAAAATAATGTCGCATTAACACAAACAGAAATTTTAAGATTTTTTATTTAAATTGCTCATAATTCCAAAACGACTAAAAATGGGGATTGTAACATATTTAGATAGAAAATTTAATTCTCTACACGTTAGTAAGCTAAAAAATAGGGTGTTTCATTTGCAAAAATTGACTTACGCACATTTATTTAAATTGAAACATTGGCACAATTTTAAGAACTCTCTGTATAAAAAACGTGAAACTTAAGTAATTTAAACTAAAGATCTATGTATTACTTAAAAGCTTAGAAAATTTTAAATGTTTACCTTTATTAGTTTCAGAGTTACTAAACTTTCTTCTCGGAGCGTTTTTACACAAAAAAATCCTTTTATAATTCATATCTCAAAAACAGTTAGAGATAGGAATAGATTATTATTAACAAAAGTTATTTAGATTTTAATAGGGTTATCAAAAATGCTAAAATATACAGGGTGTTCCATTTGAAATAGCAAAGTTGGCATTAACTTCCGGTATAACCGGAAGTAATAAAAACGTCAAAATATAATGTTTTAAAAGCTCAAAGCCTCCTATCAAATTTTTAGAAAGATAAGTTTACTCGTTTCCGAGATCTTCTAATAGGCCACTCAACGTGAATCACCCTGTATATAGCTTGTCACGTCCTGATAAAATATATCATTATTATGAAATTTTGGTAGGTTATATGGTTATAATGTGCGCACCTTTTCAGTATTCAAATGCCTGACGCTCAACTATGTTATTTTATATAGAACACCCTATGCATTTTTAAAAATATGCATTTTACGAAGAATTTTAAGCATAAAATATGTATCATATCTTATACTTATTTAAGACAGTTTCCGAGATAATGGCATTGGGTCATTTAACATTACTTTTTTACTTATTTTTAGGTAATCCGTATTAATGAGTCACAACTATTTCACTTCCGGTTTAACCGGAAGTGCTGCAAAATTGGACGTTCAAACACAAATTTCTCCAAAAATTTTAATGGCACTTCCCCTTTTAAATCTAATTTTGAAAATTATCTTACTTTTCTAATATTTTTTATTTATGCTTCCATATGTCTAAACTTGTTAGTTTTTTAGATATAAGCAATTAAAAGTTTAGTTACATTATCCAACAAGCAACAATTTATGTTAGTTTATTCATAGTTTCATCTAAGGTAGCAATGAAAAATAATAACGTCGTAAAAGAGTTGAAATTAGTAAACAGATCTACGGAAATCCATGGCTACCTTAGATGAAACTATGAATAAATTAACATCAATAGTTGCATGTTGGATAATGTAACTTAATTTTTAATTTCTTATATCTTAAAAACTAATAAGTTTAGACATAGGGAAGCATAAATAAAAAATATTTAGAAAATCAAGATAATTTTAAAAATCAGATTTAAGAGCAAACAGTAGTCGATGAGTCATCACGAACAAATAGTGCATTTCCACTACATACATCGCGCATATTGTATCTTTGTCTGACGATGGCAATAACATTTCTTTTTTATACACAAAATATTATAAAAACGAATTTTTTGAGGCTTCATAATTTGGTGAAAGAAAATTGTAAATATTCCAAATACGTTCGTAGATATCCGAAAAAACAGAAATTTTTAGTTTTGGTTTTTAATTTTTTGCACCTTTATTTTTTACTTGGGAAAAAACAAAAAAAAAACCTTCTCATAGCCGTTCTTTATGTTCTACCATATGGCGTTACTAGTTTTGAAATTGAACGTTTCGTTTTTTAGATACCAACCTAAATTATTTTTTTTAAATACGGACCTGGAATTTTTAAAACAGTTTTAAGGACTTAGTTTTGGAACTTTAATACAATTTAAAGATTTTTAAAATTTTAACTTTTTGTCATCAAATAACACATCACTAGTAAGTATTTAAAATTATTCTTTCTTCACTATTACGACCCTGGCAATTATTTTTTGGATTACTTAAATTTTAAAATTACATAACATAAAATTGGTGTTTAGGCCGTTTATTTTTTTAAGAAGATTTACCGTTACAATACTCTAGAAAGTAAGCAAGTTTTTAAGGCATGAAAAGTAATTTTATTTTTTATTAGTATTTTATTTATTTTATTAATATAACGTAAGTAAGTCCTATGGTTTTTGCCTTAGACCTAGACCGAAATACTGTAAAACAGAAAAAAATAATGCTCCCGACTGAAGAAAAGGTAACTGGAGTGTTAGTCTAGTTATGTTACTGTGATGCGCTTACATTTGTTTCAAAAACAATTTAAAATTTTTTTTACTGTTTATACATGACTAGTTTTAGGCGAAACATGAAACAAAAACAAAGAGACAGAAAAATATTTTAAGCCGAAACTTCGGGTCTCTTTTCTTATAAAACATCAAATTTTGAGTAAAAATGGACGGATTTTTCAAATCAGAAATATTTTTTTTTAGTTTAGCTCGAAATGTTCAGGACCGTAATGAAATGAAAAAGATAATTTTAAAAATGTGTTATTAGATGACAAAACGTTAAAATTTTAAAGACTTGTATATTGTATTAGATTTCTAAAGCTTAGAAATCCCCAAAACTGTATTTAAAATTCCAGGTCCGTATTTAAACAAATTGACTTGAGGTTGGTAACTAAAGAACGAAACTTTGAATTTGAAAACTAATACGCCATCTTTTAGAACATAAAAATGGCTATAAAAAAGTGTTTTTTATTTTTTTCCCAGGTCAAAAATTAAAGCGCCAAAAATTAAAAATCAAAAGTGAAAATTTCTGTTTTTTTCGGATATTTCCTTTCACCAAATTATTAAGCCCTAAAATAGGTAACTTTGCCCCAATTTAACCATCTTCGTATCTCTTACCCTTTTTGAGATCCCCTTGTACGCACACGAATTTGTAGCACCCTGTATAATTGAAACTTTAAAATAAATCTTTAATTTTGTTTAAAATCAAAATAAGGTATCATCCGCCAAACTAGTTCTTGCGAACCCCTTAGTGAAATTTTTATATCAAATTTTCAATTAGATAAGCCAGGAAACGTTGCCTCGTTTCACGCTGGTATGGAGGGCTCTTAAAAGGGGGAGTGCCATTAAAACTATTGGAGAAATTTGTGTTTGAATGTCAAGTTTTGCAACTTTTTCGGTTAAACCAGAAATGAAATAGTTTTGACTCATACGGAATACATAAAAAGAACTAAAAAAAAATAATTTTACAATTTTTACTTATTCCTTTGTAAAAACCATAAAATGTGTGGCTAATTTGACATTTTCTCGGAAACTGACTTAGAGAGGTATAGGATATGATACACGTGTATTATGCTTAGAATTCTCCGTAGAATGCATATCTATAAAGATCTACAGGGTGTTCTATCTAAAATAATAATGTTGTATGCACTTGCGGTCCAACCGGAATTGACAGTCAGACGTTTGAACACTGAAAATGTGTGCACACTACAACCCTATAACCTACCAAAATTTCATAATAAATTATGATTTTATAAGGACATGACAAGCTGGGTAATAATTAATAATTTCGTTTTCACCCGGTATAATAGAAATTCGTTTTATATTAAAACATTACATATTTTACCCATATTTATTTAGTATTGTTCTAGAAAACATACAAGTATTAAATAGTAAACCTTATCTTAAAAAAATTGATTTTGTTTATACAAAAATATCATACGGAATTACAAAGTTGTTTCGTGCCAATTCTCTAGGTTCAAATTTGTAAGGTAGATTTTGCTTTGGGAAATTTAGGACATAATTTATTTTAACAATGCACAGTGTACATTCTTTCTTTAAAATTTTATTCGTGTCGTACTTCCAAGTCTCAAAAACAAAGTATAATGTATATTTTTTAACCCAATTTTTGTTTATTTTATGTTGTTTTTAAAGCTAATATGACCCTTCCTTGTAATATTTAGCATTCGGCTTGGGATTTTCGTAAAACATTCCTTTAAAAATAGGAATCCAAACGTAGATAGCAAAAGAAAAAGCGAGAAAAACCAAAGTAAAGTAAAGCACGTAACAAAAATATAACTCGTATCTGTTCCTGCGAATTTCCTTTTGTTTCAATTTCGATGTTTTCGGCTCAATTTTTTCCTTAATCTTTAACTTTTGTACGCGTAGATCCATTAAAGAATCGGTCACCAATTCAAGACGATTTCTAGCGGGCGCGAAGCATTTTTCTGAAGTCGGGGCGAGCGTCTCGTAACTTTCAAGTAAAGGTTTCGAGTCTGGGATTTCGTTGGCGTCGTTGTCGAGGTTGGCTAATATTTCCAAGTCATTTTTGGTGTTCATTATGCCTGGAAATAAAGTAGAAATTGTGTTCTTTAACCGAAAGTGAAGTCAAGCTTTACATTTTAATTCGAAGATGGTCGCCTATATCAATTTTCCTTTGTTTTCTAAAATGTCCATAACTTTGATAAAACGAGGTAAGTGGTAAAGAGTAGGCAATGGAAACGTTGAAATGGTTCATTTCAACCGGCTTTATAATATAAAATTTACTTGTTCGACAAAAATGTGTGCTATTTTATAATGTTAAAAAGAAAACAAAACGCAGGGGACCTGGTACACACAATTGCTATACAAAAGTATCTTTTTACTGTAATAGTTTGTATACTATATTAGTACTAAAAATTTATTATTTGAAAGTATTCAGTTCACAGTTTTTTCTAAAATTAAAATGACTTTTTAACCTCAGTTTAGTATTTAGTTTTTTTTATTAAATCCTCCAAATTATCTATACTCTGATATTACCAGAATCGGAAGCCTGAAGTTCCCGTTCTTTCCTTAGAAAAGCTTGAATTTCTTCTTTTGTGAGGAATTCTTTGAGGTCTAAGTCTTCAGCCATGCTTAAACGTTAAAAATATTATAATAGTGGATTATTATAGCAAGAAAATTGTAAAGTGTCCAATTACTATAGACTTTGAACCCGGGCGTTTTTTTCTCAATAGGCCCGGGCCTTGGATCCCGCTTTCAGAGGGGCTTCGCCTACACTACAACCAAAATCAAAATTTATTGAATGACCTCATTGTACAACCGGATTTTAATCATAAAAAAGTATAATTTGGGTGTCCTAAAATGTTTTCTAGTATTTGTAGGATTTAGTCCAATTTAGGGCATAATAGGTGATATAAGGTGAAGTGGGGATTAAAAATATAAAAGGTGGCCTTTGAAACCACATAACTTTTCTAAAAATCGAGTTACAGAGATGCGCTTGAGACAGGAAGTACTTAGTGATATTTACAATTACAACAAAATTTGTTTAATTATTTTCCCAAGAATTTCATTTAATCAAAAAATTGTTGCGAAAATAAATCCATAGAACGCACTTGCCCCAGGTACTGGGGTAAGTGGGTTTTCAACTTATAAATCGCTGGAGCAAATGGGTTAATCTATTGCGACTTCACCAACAACAGGCTTTTTTCAGATTCAAAAAATTCCTAAAAATAAAGAAGTTTGTCGTTCTGCCCTTCTTTCGAATTAGGCTTTTTTCCTCTTCGTTCGCTGCCAGAGCCATTCCCGAGAGGACCTACAGTTTAACGTGGGTTCCGAACCACGATCCTCAGTCATGCGACACCCCCCAAGGGCTATCAACCCTTGGTTTATTGCCATTGCATGACCTACCGATTGGGGAGTGTGTACCTTCTCCCGCACCCCATGAGTTGTCCGATCTCATCCGGCCTGGTTACCAGTGTAAATGGGGTGGGTTGGGAGATGATACCTTTTACACTCTTCCCTGCATTCTTAAATCCACTAAATTTCGGACATACTTTTTTTATTGTACGTATGCCCACTCCGGGAATCGAACCCGGGTCGCCGCGGTCGAATGCCAGTAGCTCTACCTCTGAGCCACAACCGCGGTTATAAAGAAGTTTATATGTTAGAGATTTCTTCTTCTATAACTTTTTTTGAAACTACTTAATAAGGTTTTTAAGTTTTTATTTACTTTATAGTTTTTGCAGATTACGCACAATCTCACTTTTCAACTTCTTATAACTTTTCACTTCGAATTGGCAAGTGAGAAACCTGAAAAATTGAAGTGTTAAAAAAATATAAGAGATCACGTTAGTGATTACAACTTCGGGGATGTAAAAACTTTGAACCTAAGTTTTAAATTAGTACAGATAAAAATTTTAAAAATTTTTGCCCTAACTTGTAACCATAGACGAAGTTTAGATACGTTTGACATAAGCTGTGTTACTTTAAAAATAATATTAATATTTTTTTAACAATATGTTGGGGTCTATAAAAGTCCAAGAAACCATTTTATTGTAGTTTTAGTTTTTAAGAGTAATTTTTTGTACAATTATTACAAAAAATCTACTTGCGCCAGATCCCCACTTACCCCACTTCACCTTAAATAAAATAACTATTTCAAAAGCTAACGTTTCTATTTTTATTTAAACCTTCTTCAGAGCAGTGGCGGATCCAGGATTTTGTTGAGGGGGGGAGAGCGGCGGCGACTAAAAAAACTGCCTTCTAAAAAAAATAACGTAGGCCGGCACTAAAATCTTCCTACTCTCAAAAGTGTCTTCTCTGGATCCGCGTCTGCTTCAGAGACGGAGTAACAAAATATTGTACAAGACAAGAAAAATTGTGAGAAAAGGGCTTTAAATATGAATAAATATGGTAAAACGATGTTTTATTAATCTACCAGTTTTCTTCGTAAATAGTTGTTTTAAATATGTCCTAAATCCGCCAAATACTAGAAAGCAAATAAAAAAGTATGTTTCGCATTTCCACCGGTCTACCGCTTTATATGTATGTCGCTCTCTTGGTCTCTGTGACTTAAACGTAAGTCTTATACTCAAAATTTAAAAGTATACTTACTTCTTTTATTGACTGTCTTTCAGTGTCACTTTATTATTAACCACCTATAACGACTGTAAAGTACCTACTGACTTTTTTGTGTTTTACAACTTCTGATAATATTGGGTAGAGAACTATAAAAATTAATTTTAATGTTCAGTGATAGATAACTTTTAATACGGGGGACAATGGAAAACTTTTATTTTTAACAATGAAACAAGACTTTTTTCTACTGCCACCCGGAAATTTGCTGTTTTCTTTACACTGATTGGAAAAGTCGGCTATTCCGGTTAACTGAGCGAATTTGATTTCATATCCATCCTAGTTAGGATATGAAACTTTTACAATTACAAAGAAATCAAATTTACATGTTGTAAATTTTACTAGTCATTTTCTTGCACTTGACAGAAGTGAGGTTAAGAATAAACTTCAAAATTATGCAAATCTGTCAGACTAAATTTGTTCTTTTTTAATGATTAAATTTGTTCTTTTTTAATTAAAATCAAAACATTTAGCCCAGAGTCTATGCATACACAATTTTTTCACACAAAATGGTGTGAAAATGAAGGTATAATACCAATAGTACATTGTATACCTAGTACGAAAAGCTGAACATTCCCGGACGACCGTAAAGATTGTATGTCGAGGCGCAAGCCGAGACTGACAATACGGAGTCCGGGAATGTGGCGTTTTCTACGAGGTATACATACTATTTTTCCGTAAATCGAAAATTATTAAATGGACATAACTTATTACAATCGACTTAACACATTTTATACACGTAATTTTTCCTTACAGTAAAATAATAAATATTTCCTAACAGTTATTTTCCGTTGCCTAGCAACGACTAAGTGTAAGGAAATATTGACTTTTTCTTTCAGAAATGTTATCAAAAATATCAATATTTCTGATCAATTTTCGGAAAAATATATTTCTACTGAACTACTGTTCTTCTCTGACCGCACTAAATATTTCTGCATAGATGCACTTTCATATTTCAAGAATCTCTAGTTTTCCACTTATTTTTAGACAATTAATACAAGATTTAATGCATAAAATGTACTATATACAATAATATACATACAAAATGAACGTTTTTTACTAACCTACCGCGATATTTTCTGATACATTTTGAACGGGGATCTAACCCCAATAAACCTTAAAAATTTTCTTATACGCAATAGATATAGAAATATAACTGGTTAATCTTCCTTTAATGGTGAAACATGAAAATGAGTACATAAAACCATAAATTATAACATTTTTTGGAAAAAAATAATTCCAACTAATTTTTTTAAGATTAGGTATGGGTTTCGTTTTCTTTTGAACAGAAAAAAAGGGTTTGTTCGGGTTGATTACGCAAGCAAGCAAAGGTTTAAAAACGAAATTGTCCATTTTTATTAATAAATATATCGCTCGCTATCTGTTATTCTGCAAAAGGCAGAATGTGAGAAAGATAGATATATTGAAAGTGATTTTGTGTAAATATTAGAAATACCCAAATCGACAAATATGTTACAGTGTAATTTGGTCCATGGATTTGCTAACGAAATGAATTTTTCTTCATTTGTTTTTTATTATCTTTCTTACAAGTACAGGCAACTAAACGGACAGTTTATAATGCCTGATTTTAAAAATTTTTAGTATAAAGGTCGGAAATTGAGTCGTAGAGAAAAAATACTGTACACCTCGAGTAGATTGTCCATATTACTTCCTCTTGCGATATGGACATCATATCCACTCTTGTTGTACAACCTACTATTATTGAAGATAAATACTAATGGTTGGCAAACTTGCTGCTCTACTGCAAATTTGGAAATTTACTACTTTTGCTTGTGAGAAACCTTACAAGTTCCATTCAAGAAGCAACTGGAACCTCGCATTTTAGCTTATGTAGCTAATATTTCTATCTTACTCGGTCCTTATTAGTATTTATTAATGGTCCTCGGTGTATAGAATTATGGACTAGATAACGACATGAGTAATTATTGCGGTATTTTGCAATTAATTTTTCACAGAAAGAAATAAATTTTATACTCCTATGATAGCAACGGTATTCAAACAATGGGTCGCTACCCCAAATTAATAGGGTAACGAGAAATTATGGTTTGGTTGCGAGGCAAGTAAAAAACCTTACATGACACTAAGGAAGGTATATTTTACAAAAAAGAAATTGATAATTAGTGCACGCATGCTTTTTCTGGATTGACGTCATGAAAACATCAATTTTTTTATACAAGCATCAAAAATATGAAAAGAACAAATATTAATTATATTTTAAAGTAAACCTTAAGCCGAAGTAAATACAAGATTTCTTTAAAAAAATTAAATAATAAAAGTAACGAACTTTATCGCCTTTTTTTATTATTTTTTCGTTGAACAACTTTATAGCTTTGAAGAAAAATACTTAACTGATACAGGTTGGGGATTTTAAATGGAACTCTGCTATAGCGGTATTGGGAATAAGATTTCCCTAAAATCAGAAAATTCGTCCTCAAAGATTTTTTTTGGACCTCGCTTCTTTTGTCATGTAAAAATGAATTGGGACCCCAAGGAGGGGGCGCAGCCCTAACCAAATTTTTTGATTGTCAAATTAGAGGATACCACTTGTGACACCTATTTGGAAAGCTTATTGAAAAAAAAATTTGTCCACATATTTTTTTTACATCTGTCAAACCATATGTCAGAAATTTAATAAAAACTAATTTAAGGAACAATTACAACAATAACTTTAAAACTGTAATGTCGCTTTTTTAGCAGAACAATTGTTGAAAATGTGCCTAATGAATCTGTTAGTACAGACCAAACCGATGGTAGAAGTCTTCCCTTCCTTCTGGCATGATTAAACGTATCTCTGCCCGAATCCTTGCCTTCAACTCTTTCAGACTTCTAGGTCTGGTGACATATACCCTTCTTTTTAAATCGCCTCATAAATAAAAATCTAAGGGTGTCATATCCGGAGATTTGGGCGGCCACTCTTTAAATCGTTGCAATTCTATTCACATATTTGGAAATGTAACATTTAATAACCCTTTTACATTTTTTGTAAAGTAAGGAGGGGCTCCATTCTGCTAGAAGTATATCCTTCGGTCTAGATTTTCATAATTAAGGAATATTCTTTGAAGTTCTGGTATTAAAATATTTGCAAGAAATGTAAGAGAATTCTTAAAACATTACATTTCCAAATACGTGGATATGACTGCAAGGATTTTTAGAGTGGCCGCCCAAATCTCCGGATATTACAACCTTAGGTTTTTTTTTATGAGGCGATTTAAAAAGAAGTGTATAAGTCATCAGACCTAGAAATCTAGAAGAGTTGAAGGTAAGGATTCGGGCAGAGATACGTTTAATCAAGCCAAAAGTTTCGGAAAGAGTAAGGAAAAAGTTCTACCATCGGTTTGGTCTGTGGTAACAGATTCATAGGGCACATTTTCAACAATTGCTATGCTTAAAAAGTGACATTACAGTTTTAAAGTTACTATTTTTAATGAAATTGTTCCTTAAATTCGTTTTTATTAAATTTCTGACACTGATTTGATAGATGTAAAAAAAATATATGGACAAATTCCTTTTTCTATAAGCTTTATAAAAAGGTGCTACAAATGGTATCCTCTAATTTGGTTAGTTAGGGCTGCGCCCCCTCCCCATTTTTTTGACATTGAATTTTAGAGAAATCTTATTTTCAGAGCCGCTATAAGCAGCGTTCCATTTAAAATTCCCACACTGTATAACTTAAGTATTTTAGTTTTCAAAGCCATATTTTTTCTGTGTTGTTTTGTAAAATACTATATCTCACAAAAAAAGATCATACTGGCTTAGTTACCTTCATTTTTAATTTACTAATCAGGCACCTTTGATTATGAGTACATAATGCCTGTCACTATCATTTATGTCACAGTCAAACTTGCTGGTAAAACATTTTAGTGCAGCCTAACATTAGTCACACAATTTATAGATATTTTGTTGATGTACCTACCTTTGTTATTTTTTTTTAATAGCCGTAATCTCAGATTATCAAATTTTTAATCGTAATCGTATTGCATTAATCGTTTTATCACTAATTTTAATATTAGTTTTTTAAATAAAGTACATAACTATTGGTAAATACTTAACAAGCGTATACACTATACAGGGCGAGTCAACGATAGAATAAAGTTAATTTTCTCCTTTATATGAAGAAATAGATAAAAATTCGAAATACAAAAGTTGTAGAGATCATTGAGGTCCACATTTTAAAATTATGCTGGAGTATATAACTTGGGGGTTTTTAAAAGGAACACCCTATATATTGTATTATTTTCTGATTCCCCACAAAATTTTACACTTATTTTGTAAATATCATATGTCTAAATTCAATAGTTTTTGAGATATTGACGTTTAAAATATGGCATTTTCAGACTTTGACAGACTGTAACATTGGAACGGTTCATCTTATGGGTTTCACCTCCTGTTGCAGACAATGCAATTCTCCTTTTTTTATTCTTATTTTTAATCAAATAGTTTTTTGTAAATATCTTATTAATTTTAAATCGCCCTGTACATAAATATTTATAATCAGGCATGAAGAAAAAGTTATTCCTAATTTCTAAGGGCCACATGTTGATCGTTATTACTTTTACGTACTTTGAACTTTCTACCATAGACATTATTTTTATATCTATGCTTTCTACCCAGCGGGGTTATTTGGGAAAGTTTGGTCCCGAAAAATATACGGTTCAACATGTGGGAAAAAATCAGTGTCTTCCGAGCCAAAGAGTCGAGCGGGACCACGGCGGTGTCGGGCGAAAATAGCCCACACTGGGCACTATATATAAACAATAATTAAATTGGTGTCTTCAGAACTAAAGAGTCGGTGTCGGGTTAAAAAAGCCCACACAGGGCACTCAATTAATTTCACATATAATTAGTGCCTACAGAACTAAAGAGTCGAACGGGACTCATTCGGTACCGGGTTAAAAAAGCCTCCATTAATTGCATACATATAAACAGTACATTATAATTGATAGGTCGCGTCTTACCAGTGCTGTGCGACGACACTATCACTTACTTATTCCTGTGCCAAGGAAAGTTTTTTTTATTCAAATTTGCGTAACTTCTCCTTGTGCTACGAAGCTTTACGCAGCTAGAGTAAGGTGCTGATTCCTGCTCACCTGCCGAGCAAAGGTGTTCCAGCCAGCCTCTATTGGACGCAGGTATCATATTGATATATTGAACGAGTGCAGCTGAATGATAAGTTCACTACATTTACAGCTAGTCGGTTCATAATAATAAAAAATCCAAGTACACCGAATTGACAAACATTTCTTTTAATTAATAAATGAGACACGGGGAAGATGACACCTGACTGAGGGTTCATCGATTCATCTGCTGATCACAGTTTTATATTTTTTGGACAGTTACTATTTTATTCCTTTGTATTTGCATTTAATTTTTAATTTTAGAACTGAATGAATGGGAGAGAGTGAATTTTACATTTAGTTTATATTGTTTCTATTTTTGTCTTTTGACGTTTAGCTGTATTTTTTGTATATATATTTCTACATCTTTTTATTACATTTTATTTTACACAGAACAAGTAGTTGTTTTTATTCTTTGCAAGGGTCCAGCTAGCGTCCTAGATAATACATTTCACATAACCTGCGATTATTAAGCAGGTAGGAGCACTTGGCTCCTTGACCGGGATACTCACTCCCGGTTTTTCTGTGCGGAAGAGAATAGGACATCCTTCGCGTACACCTCCCTATCTTAATTTTTTATTCTTTATCTAGTAGAACTTCCGGTTTACCATGTTAAACTAAATGCCCGGTTTTAACGGATTAACATGTTAAATCGGAAGTTGTAACTTTTAGATAGAGAATAATAAATTAGGATAGGAAGGTGAAAACCATTTTTCTTTAAGATGAACCGTTGCGTCAAGAACCCGGCTATGGGTTTTACAAAATGTTCTTCACAGAACCGGTAAGATCTTGAACAATAAGGTTGGTCGTTATAACCTTCCTCTAGTTCCCAAAAACTCGTTAGTTTGTCATCGATCGTCTGATCCATGGCCTTCTAGAATTTAAGGAAAGTGACGTTAGGCCCCCTCTCAAACATGCCTCCGCAACGAGATCAAATATCCACCGAGTTGTCAGCTTTAAATTAGGTAATTTAACTGAATAGATTTTTTCTGGCTGTGCAAACCTCCCAGCATTACATGAACTAAACCTTTGCTATTTTTTGACTCTGAGTCTGGAATCATTCTTATTATTCCTATTTATCATGATCTTAATTTTGCTAATGATTTCAAAGTATTGTAATTCAAAATTTTCACGCTCTTTAATTTCAAGCTCAAAACAACCCTCTGTCTCACTTTTAGAATCAGTCAATAATGATTCAATATCTTCTGTGATCTGTGTCTTGTCTAGCCTAGTTTTTAGTTGACCCACCTGCAGTTCCGTGGGGTTAGTTGGATCCACTTTGTTATAATAATGACTAATTCTAATGAGTTAGCCTTTGATAATACCGCGTTTTAATTTGAGTTGATTTGATTATATATTTCTTTATAAAGAGATAAAAAAAACACTAGATAAACTATCGCTATATCTGTGTCGAACGGAACAAAATGTTTCCTCCCTTAGCGTACTGTAGATTTCTTCTTCCGGTAATAATAACACAATATACTGAAGTTGAATATATTTTGTTGAATATAGGTGGTGTTACAAATTAAATAAAAAAGGCATACTTGACAGCTTCATAAAAGCCTCTCTCCTAGTCCGAATCTTGCTAGTCTTTTATCCCAGGGTTTAGGACAACTGTCCATGTTAATAACGGAAGTATTTACCTGAAGACGACTGGAGATACTAAGACCTATGCCATGGGTGGTGTTGGCCCTTGATTTTCTCTGCACATTTACAGTCGTAAACAGTGTTCTAAATAGGTCAATAGAGTATTTACCCCGCATGGGTCGCGGACGTTATCAAGTTTTGTATCGATTTCACTGGAAAAATTGATTGAAAAAAAAAGATTTATCGGGTAGGAACTGCGTTGTGGGTATAACCAATGATTTTGCTTTGCCATTAGGCTGGATCTAACATACTAGGTAATGGGGAGGAGGGAGATTAAATGTTCAACTAACTTTTCACAAATTTAATTTTTCTCTATCTACGTCACGTTTCAGGTTTTGTACATAAAGGAGTTCCTCTACCCACACCACCGCAAGAAGTCCTAGATCTTTCGACCAAATTTACCGAACACGTTTACTTGGTGTTGTTCTTTGACGCAAAGAGAACGTGGCAATGGTTGCCGGCCGAAAAACTGGAACTGATGGGTATCGACACGGAAAAAGACGAGGCTAAGGTAAGAGACACTATGTATTATTATTAAGAAAAAGAGAGCAGCTAGCGAGCTGTGTTGAGTATCTGTCTTTTGCATTATGGGTTCCCTTGGGCCAGGTAGAAAAAAAATTTACGTTTCGTTCTTATTAGAACTCATCGGATAACCATAATACAATTCCGCAGACTGTCGCGCCGCCACTGGTTATTAAAGATTTTTGCATATTCACAGACGTGTTTTCAGGTGTTCTAAGTCTGGAATGTTATCTTAGATTTTAATTGAAAGGGAGCGAAGTGGCTGCGACAGATACAAGTGAGGGTTCGATTTTGTTTTTTTTTTTAAATATTTTGCCTGAGAACTGTATTCTTAATCTGCTGTATGGCCGAAGAAAATAATAACCCACGGATCATTTATAAATACGTTTATTGTTACTATATCATAATCACTAGTTATATAAATCAAGCGGTGAAGTTCATTGAATTCCATAATAATACAAAGATTAAATTTTCATGTCTTTTAAATGTCTATACGTGTACTGCGTAATGTCCTTTTCTCACTGGCGCGTTGCTTACATTAAATTAATGTCCACTATTGTTCTTTTATATCTAAAAGGTCTTGTACCCCGTTGAGTTAACTCGCGTCTTACACATGTAAACTATAACAGATAAATAATACATAGCCTAATCCCTTTTACGAATACAACTTTTCATAGCTTCATCAGTATGTACTGCGTACATATTTTAAGCATATTTAAATTTTATAATATGGAGAAACTTTTCGCGTATATCGTCTGTCCTAATTTTACACATGATTAGAGTCTAAATGTTCTACAGGTTGGAAGCTTACATAGTACAACCAAAATTGTCCGCATCTTTTCCATTGTTAGGGCTTTAGGGTAAAACAATTTTCACTGGTATTCGCTGAGCACTAGTTTTCGATAATGAGAACACTGTATTTCTGAATGTTAAGTATTTCAGAATTTAGCAACTTTACTTTGATTAGAATTTAGTTATTTTTTTCACTGACTCGCGTACTTGTATTTTATTTTGGGCATAGCGGTTAGCCCCAGAGATTTGTCTGAATGACCGTTCGGAGTAGTCAGAGAACTGAGAACTTCGAGCTGAGAACTACCAAGAACTAACTTTTCTGCCATAGGAGCGGTTTTTTTATAGATTTTTTGCAGATAGAGTAGTGGTTAGGGCCCACCCTTTTGGTCATTGTGGGAGTGTACAGAAAAATATCGATTATGTATTCTATTGGGTTCTCGCAAAACCTCCCAATCAAAATACATATTTAGGGTTGACCATTGACCACTGTTTTGCAGTGGTTTAGCAGCCATACTTATTTCGGATGCTGCTAAGTGCTTTTCGTAATAAAATTGTATTGCCCAAAAGCTTTTAACGTTAATTACTATAAAAATTTGTTAAAGAAAAGTTTTTAACTCCTTGCGTAGGAACGTCTAGAGACGCCCGTTTTTTGTGCTCTTATTATCTTAAATGCCACCTTTTTAAAAGGTTAACGCCCACCGATAGAAAAGATGCAGCTAATTAGTATTAATCGGGCAGGCGATCGTCGACAGAATTTTCACCTTCCTGTCTACTGCTTTAAAATATTTGTTTAACATTTTTAATCCATATTTCTTTAGGACAAAAATAATAATAAAAATAAAAAGAAGAGGATTTTCAATTCTCGACAAGACTGCGAAAACGTATGTTAACACTCCGGCGCTAGTGACCCATAGTTAAAGATAAGAAGGTGCCAGTTAGACATTAGGGTTAATATAAAATACTGGTCACAGGTATGAGTTCATAACAGTTCATCACAGGTATCGATTTTAAAATACTAGGTCCAACAAGCATATTTCTATACGAAGAAATCTTCAGAAAAGGCGATGTGCGACGTGCACCAATGATGACTAACCAGCGCCGACTGGGAACTGGGCCGCCTGAGCGCACCGGGCTAGGATTACTCCGTGTACTCTACCGTCTGTGACGGCCATTCAGATAACAGGTTACTAAAATACTGATCAGAGTATTTTATCCATGTAAGATATGAAATACGTGGTGACAGCGGCGAGTGCTGGTGACGGTCTCCGTTTCGTCCTTATTGGGAAATATGTTTTTAAGATATTTTTACGAATAAATATATGATGAAAACCTAGTATCGCCATCTGCTGGAATCAATATGGGTGGCCGTTCCGTGCTTGATTTATTTATAGTTCTATGACGTCTATGTTTTCACGTTTGATGGCTATCTTTTGCATTGAGTTAAATCCTACAGATGGCGATACTAGGTTTTCATCATATATTTATTCTTAAAAATACCTTGAAAACATTTTCGCTGTAGTGGGAATTGCTTACAGGTTATGGCTTTCTGACGCCTGTCATTGTCTACCTGTGCCCCAGGGAACCCATTACCTTTGGCGTCCCTATGTACTTTAATGCAAAAGATAGACGCACTACTCTGTCCGCTAAGTTTCTTTCTATATATTTTAACGGTCACTAAATTCCACTATTTCATTAAAATAAAATATTGTTCTAGTGTGTTTTTTACCAAGAACTTGAACAAATATAAAACTGACGCATTGCTTATTTTTTTTAGGCCAACGAACCGCGAAAACAATCCGATAGAAAAGCAGTCAAAAAGGCGTACGAAAACGCTCTGCATTACATTCAGCAAATCAACGATGCCGCAGAAGCGGAACAACAAGAAGCTAAAAGTTGATCTCTAACACAGTTGAGACCAGCACGATTTTTTAAGAAATAATATCAAAAATTAGTTCAGATAAGCAAAAAATTAGTACATATAAGGCGTTTAATAATAATAATAATAATAATAGTAATAATAATTTATGTCTTTTTATTTCAGTACAAAATTACATTATCAAGTACAATTATTATTAGTACAATATTATAGACTCATCAATGTCATGATTTGATGACAAAACGTTAAAATTTCAAAAACCTTTAAAGTGTATTAAATTTCTAAAGCTTAAAAGCCCCTAAAACTGTATTTGAAATTCTAGGTCCGTATTCAAAAAAAATTGACTTGAGGTGGGTATTTAAAGAACGAAACGTCGAATTTGAAAACTAATAACGGCATCTTGTAGAACATAATAGACGGCTATGAAAAAAAGTGTTTTTTGTTTTTTTTTCGGATATATAAACATTTGGAATATTTACAATTTTC
The DNA here is from genome assembly GCA_935413205.1 of Polydrusus cervinus. NCBI lineage: Eukaryota > Metazoa > Arthropoda > Insecta > Coleoptera > Curculionidae > Polydrusus > Polydrusus cervinus. Next base: position 15,845,046 of record OW284517.1, read on the forward strand.
TTTAACCAAATTATTAAACCCCAGAATCCGCAACTTTGCCTCAATTTAACCATCTTCGTATCTCTTACCATTTTCGAGATCCCCCTGTACACACACGAGTTTGTAGCACCCTGTAGACTAGATTTTTTTTACTTAAGTTAAATGTTAAAATTGGGAAAACAAGATATTTTTTAAGTAATTTAAGAATATTTTATCTAACATTCGTTTTGGTTTAAACCTAATCGCTGCAAAAATAAACGAATTTTTTTGGATAATTTAAGAAAAATTAGAAATAACGAGAAATTTAAAGTTTGATCAATATTCTAAAAGTAAATATTAAAAGAACTTTTAAAAATAATTTTATTTCTTCAATCTAGTCTTTTTAAATATTTTTTGACAAAAACTTTTTGAAAAGAAGGCTGTGGCTTCTAAATCTGAAACAAAAAATAAGAGTAGTTTAATCTTAAACAACTTTTAAAAAAATGTAATCTCCCTTGTATGCACTACAGTTTTTTCAATTCTAATGGGCGCTTTTTTAGTTTAGGGGGACGCAGAAGCTTTTATTAAAAATTATATTTTCTGTGATATTAAATATAAAAAGTTTTCCCAGAGCGAGAATTGTACCGGTCACGGTAGATGCTTTCTTCCCTTAAAATATGTATATTATATTATTTTGACATTGATACAAGACTAGATATACTATTTTTTCGTTTGTTTATGCTTGTGTCGATTATCTCCTTTTATTATTGTACTTAGTCTGTCTTCCTTTCTTCTATTTTTCTGCTTTCTATTCTTTAATTTATTTTGTTTTCCTGAAAAGTATGATTGTGCATAGTTAATTTTATTAAAATCCACACTAAAAAAATGCTATTTAACGGCGATCAATTTTTACATGAGCGTCGTTGCCTATCCTCCCCCATCTAATCCACCAATATCCTTTGCCATGACCTGATAATTTCTCTTTGTTTTCACTGTACCAGTAGTCTGCCATGGACCACATGGAATTACACCCCAAGTCTAAAATTACTGTCAGTGATTTATCGATTTCATATATTTATTATTCAGTGTGTATTCCGGTGTATTTTTGAAATTCTATTAGAGCAGAATATTTATTTTCAAGGACTTTTTTTCCTCTGACTTCGTACAACCCACTGCTCCTGATAGGAAAGCGACGAGTCACTGATAAAAATTTTGGAGCTGGAGAATAAGTATGCTAAGTATCCTCTAAGCATCCGGTGGAACAGAATCATATCTTATTAACTCTATGCAAAGTAATTCGTTATTTTGAATATAAGATTATGGAGATGTATACATTTATAACATTTTTAAGAAAAAGTTCGTAGAATAACGCTATGAAATAGTTACCTTCCATAAAAAAGGAATCGAACCCGTATTCCAACGCAGGTTGGGGCTCTAAGAAGGCATAATTTGGGAATGAAGGCATGCTTTGATGCAAGTCCACAGGTCTTTGGTTATCGTGTGTCTGTTCGGGAATATATAATACTTCTATGGCAATGTCTTCGCCTGGAATGTATGGGTCTTCGTCGGACTCTTCAGCAGTAGAGTCTAAAACATTGAATATATCAAACAATTTTGTTGTTAAATGGGGAGAAATAATACTCTAAGTCTACCTTCACTAAGATATATTTGATTAGAAACCTTTATTTTATTGTACACTACATGTTTCGAACGTATAAACGTTGATCTTCAGGAGAAGTATAGCTTATGTTGGAATAAATATTAGGACATTGTGAGTGACACCCTCATAGAGCTTTTGAGCAAGTTAATTTGTTAAAGAACTTCCATAGAAGTCGGGGAGAAAATATACTACCAAGTTCTATAGATAACTGGAAATAAAATGGACTTAAACATTAAAAAATGTAAAATAATGACTTCATCGCACGGTGCATCCACTTAACTATGATTATATACCTCAATCCGATTCTGACCAATTAAACGCTGTTTTGCGACCAATCAGATGCATATTATACTGAATATACCCCGCATAAGTGGATATACCCCGGGCCACCTGCCACAACAATGCCCATTTTTTTTGGTATATAATCTCAACATATACCACTCGAGGTAAATATTTTATTTAGAATATTCACCTCTTGTGATATAACTTATGACTATAAAATAAATGATTGTATTCTGGAAAGAGTTACCACTGTGTGTGACTTAGGTATTCACCTAGATGTTAAACTGGATTTTCATATTCGCTATGAATACATTGTCAATAAATCTTTAAAGTTATTAGGTTTTATGTGTAGAAATACTAGAGATTTCCAGAATATTATTAGTTTAAATACGGTTTACAAGGCTCTTGTCAGGTCATGTTTGGAATACCTTTCTTGTGTGTGGTCACCATCCTATTTAATACATATCCAAAACATTGAAAAAGTTCAAAACAAATTTCTTAGATACATTTCATATAAATTTAAATTACCTGTTGACTCCTATGATGGCCTAAAGCGAAGACTGAGCTTGGACTCACTTTCTGATCGTCGGATCAAATGTGATATATATTTTTTATTTAAATTAGTCAATGGAATAATCGAATGCCCTGACCTTTTACATCGGATCAATTTTCGAGTTCCACCTAGGGACACCAGAAATCATTTTCTTTTTGCTCTTGACCATCACAGATGCAACTATGGTAAATCTTCTCCTATATCGAGAATTGTTAACAACGGTAATAGAATTGGCTATGATTTTTTTAATACTTCCCTCGCCTCTTTTAAGCGAAATGTTTCTCGACTTTTGCTGTAATTATTGTTTATATAAAAACTGTAAATGGGTTTGCCCGTCAATAAATAAATAAATAAATAAAGATGGGAGAATGGTTGATAAAGTAACGGAATGAAAAACGTTAGATGAGAATGATATTGCAACTTTAGTGGTGAAGTATATTATTGAAAAAAAAAAAAATTACCATCAGCTGTACATCTGTCCTATCAGCACATATAATTTTCATTTTACACCATTTGGCAAAAAAAGCTGTCATTGTCAACTTGTGCCCCAGGGTCCCGGTGTACTTTTCTTTCTATTTTATTATTGCGGACACTAAACTTCTACTTTATTTTCTATATTAGTATTCACCATGAAGACGACTGGAGATACTTACCAGTTAAAACGTTGTGATTCAAAACAGATAAAGACAATGCAAGTCCAAAACTCTACTGCCGTTCTACTTTATTTATTACACGGTTGTATTTATAGTCCTTAGTTTTTTTAGCATTCCATAATATGCTGGGTCAAAATTTTTGTAGTGTTATTTCTTAAGCAAGCAGAACTAAAGAATGTTTTTTTTTAAAGTCAACAATAAAAAAATTTGCCATTAATTAGATGGTTTCTGGAGATGCTGTATTTAACTATAGTTTATTTCAGAAATGTGTAGAGTAATAAAATGGGAAATTCCGTCCAGTTCGGCTCAATTTTGGTATCGGCCTTAGGCGCAGGTAAATTTCGTACATTAAATTATTTATGATAACTAACCAAAGAAAAAAAATAAGATAATTTGATAAGGAAGGAACTATAAGCTATAGCAAATTTACACAAACATCGTTTTATGAAATATGTCATGGAAGATATAGCTGAAAAACATAGTGTAACTGTGCTGCGCATACCACCATATCATTACGAACTAAATCCTATAGAACTTATATGGGCGCAAGTGAAAGGATTTGTAGCAAGACACAACACGACATTCAAAATGAATGACGTTAAGTTACTGTTTAATCAAGCCATTAAGAAAGTGACACCAGAGAAATGTCGAAAAACAGTCCATCATGTCATTAAAGGAGAGTTGAAAATGTAGGATCTTGACCACCTGATCGATCGGACCGTCGACCCGTTAATTATAACGTCAAGAGAAGATGACAGTTCCTCAGATGAAGAAGAATATTTTGATTTAATTTCTGTACAATATATTTTATATTTTTTTTATAATGATTAATAAAAAATAAGTGTCTATGTACATAATGCACGCTTTTGTCACACCAGTGTTTGTGAATGGATAACAATAGGCAAAAGCCATAAATTGACCCAAACCCGGGTGGTACTACCTGCACTTGATGAAAATAAAGGATTTTGCAATGAAATCAATGCCACATTATGAAAGTTGCTTAAATGGGTCACTCTGTAGTCCCTTTGAATACCTAATAAGTTTTTATTACTCTACACCTTTCTGAAATATATTATAGATTACTCCTTGGGTGTCCGACAAAAAACACGCTATGCTTTTTTATTTTTTAATTGACCGTCTAAATAGTTTTGGATCCCTACATAAAACCGAATTTGCCGCACGCCCATGTGAAAAGCATGACCTTCTAGCTCTCTTTGTGTACGTTTTGGCAGTTTTAAAATTAATAAAAAAAAATTATGATCATAATTTAATTGCAGAGCCATTCTGTAGTCGATCTTCCGCTGAAAGTTTAGTTATGTTTTACCATTTGGATTGGCTTCAGCTTGGTTTCCACTATTCCCAGGACCACCAGGTTCCACTCCTTCGGTATCGGAGCATACTACATAACAACCATCAAGTCGATTCCTACCTTTTAAACGTTTATTACGTTTCACAAGTATTTTTTTAACTTCACGTTTTAGTAATACTTTTTCTTTTCTGATGTGTCTTTTGTTTTTATATTGTTTTGATTCAAGTCTCTTTCTTACTTGGTTAGAACTGTTTATGCCTTTAGTTCTTTGATGTCCTAAAAATTATTAAATTATGTGAAGTGTACACGAAAAAAAACCTAATTCTTAAGGTTAGGGCTTTTTGGCGAGACCTAACAAGGACGAAACAGCTGTCATTGTCTACCTGTGCCCCAGGGAACCCATTACCTTTGGCGTCCCTGTGTACTTTATTGCAAACGATAGATGCACTACTTTGTCTGCCTGCCGTTAAAAACATTTTTTTAAATTTTACTTACACGGACACTAAACTCTACTCAATTATCTTTTGTTTCATTTATTAGACTTATTATACAGGGTAATTCCTAAGTTGATACTTATTTTTTAGGTGTGTATAGAAGGCATTAAAATAAACAACATTTTCAAATACCTTTTTCAAAAAACTCAAAAATTAGATTCATTTATTACACTATGGATCAAATACGATCCTGCCTAACGACACTCGCCGTAATTAATTTGCTTCAGAAAAACAGACCGCAGCAGATTGCTAAATAACTGACCACCGATTCGTAAACTGCATGACTAATAAGACCAACAACATAAAGTATAGCATGCTACGTTTTGATGACCAGGCCCGCACTTAGATTTTTTACTTCTGTATCTCGCCTATTTTTAAGTTTTTTGAAAAATGGTGTTTGACAATTTTGTTTATTTTAATGCGTTTTATACACAGCTAAAAAAGAAGTATCAACTTAGGAATCACCCTGTATAAAATAATTTACAGAACACAGAATAACAAGATCATGAAAACCTACTTGTATTTTCATTCTTTATGGTTCTCCCAGTTGTCTTCTTAGTACTCGTATCACCACTTTCTTCAGAACTTCCATCAGTTTCATTGCTTTCCTCATTACTAGCCGCACTCGTACTCGGTGTGCGAGTAGTACTCCGAGTAGAATTATCCCTTGCTGTTGAGCTACAATTCTGTATAAAATTAGGAGGAAGCGCTAGAGGAGGTTCACCAGGACAAATGAGATCGCATTTTTGAGGGAGGTGTCGGTCATGGAGTAATACTTTTTTGGTTTGGTGTAAGTGTAGCGAGGTCTGGTGTTTTGGCGATGGTTTATCTGTAAAAATGAAGTAAACATTTATAGATTTGACTTATTGTTCACAAACTTATTTATAAGTGGTATTTCAAAATGGCTGCTCTGCGTTCCCTTGACCCGAATCCTGGCCATGCTTATTAATTGATTTTTGAAATTTTTTTAAATTTGTACTCTACAGATATTGGAGTAAGCCAGAAAGGTATTTTTATTTAAAAAAAACAATTTTCACTATTTTTATAATACAATAAACTTAAGTAATTATTTTTTGGGGCTTTAAGTACCTTATATCTTTTTTTTCGAATTTTTTCTCTTCATGAAAATAACTTTCCCACACCCACATAAGGGTGGCCTATTTGTCTGACAAATTTCCGTCCTGACTGACCGTCTTTACTATTAAAGATATGAAAAAAAAGTTTTTATATAAGTTGTGAGGTATAAAAAAATATATGTTCTAAAATTACCGTCGCTGCCCTTCAAGGGGCAGAGAGAGAGAGGGACACTAGAGATTTTAAGGCGTTGTCCAATGGATTATGGGCCCGCCTTTCACAGGTTATTCACTTTCCTTTGTTTAAGAATTTTACCTTGAATATTTCTGAAAATAATATTTAGAACGCTTAAAAAAACGAATAAAAACAATTAGGAAAGTAAAAAGCCATTAAATTTTGTCAAAAGCAATTAGCCTTAATGGATTTAATTGAAGAAAAGAGAGTTTGTATTACGTGTAAATACTTTTATTTTATTAAAATCGTGAGCGCTTTCGGCTTTTGCCATCTTCAGTGCTATTCGTCAATATACAGGGTGTTTCATTAAGCTCGACGAGCGGCCATATCTCGGATACTACTGGGCATAGAAATTCAGGAAAAAAAATGATAACTAAAGTCGCCATGAGAGAATCCTGAAAATAGTTTTTAAGTTCCGCATTTTGCCGCAAGAGGGCGTAATTGAAAAGTAAATTTTAAAATTTTACATATCTCCGAAAATTCCACCTTAAGGTATATCTTTGATAACACTATTAAAAAGCTTGGACAATTATGCATCATTTTGGTCTTATGCTCATTGGCGTACCGACTTTAATAAGAGGGGGGGGGAGCTGTTGAAAGTGTAATCATTTAAATCGCTGTAACTTATAAACGACTTATCCGATTTTAGCAAACTAAAGACTGTTTGGAAGAGAAATGTATGCACTTTCACCAATCGTATTTAGTTGTCCATAATAGTTGTCAAAAAAAAATGCTAGAGGGCGCAATTTGCAATAATAACGCATTTTTTGATTTTACTCCGAAAAAATAAATCATACGGTATAATTATGATACCATAATCGAAAAGTAGATGAAATTTGCTAGAAAAAATATTTAAACCGCAGCTTGATATCTCCGTTCGTTTCAGCGTTATCGCCAATAGAATAATTTTTAAAACTTTAAATGAAATAGCGATTATATATTTTTTAGAAAAAAGTGGTAAGCCACTGATATTTTTCCATGTGGATATTATTTCTGATTAGTCTGGTCAATTCTGCATAAAAATGGTCTCTTGAGTTTTTCTCCTCAGGCAGACCCCTCTTATTAAAGTCGGTATGCCAATGAGCATAAGACCAAAATGATGCATAATTGTCTAAGCTTTTTAATGGTGTTATCAAAGATATACCTTAATGTGGAATTTTCGGAGATATGTAAGATTTTTAAATTTACTTTTCAATTATGCCCTCTTCATTTTTTTTCCTGAATTTCTATGTCCAGTAGTTTCCGAGATATGGCCGCTCGTCGAGCTTAATGAAACACTCTGTACAATGATATCCTCAATTAGGTGGGGTGGCATTTCGTCCACTTAGTATTTTAAAACAATTAAAATTGTAAAAAAGACAACACGAAACAAAACATAAAACATCCTTGATTTAAAAAAAACATGCTGACAATGGTAAAAGTAACGAACATCGTTACTTTTACTACTAGTAGTTACTTTTAATAAAATTAGATGACGCGGTTTTAGATCGTTGGGTTGACCAATGGATAACAAGGAAGATTACCCATATTTGACGAGTAACTTCTAAACTTTGTACGAGTGAGAGAAACAATACTTTACAATCTATCTCTTTCTATTTTTATTTGGTCAGAGATTTCGTTCAGATTGGATCTCCGTGTTTTTCCTAATTAATTTCAAGGAGCTTCATTCGATTAAACACAATAAAATATTTAAGAAACTTTAGTAAGATCTCTGACTATCACAAGAGGAATAGAAACAAAACTGTTTGAACGGAAGAAAATGAGCTAAATGATTTATTGACTATCACTGAACCGAGAACAAACGACTCGAAACCTCGTATTTCGCGAGTTCAAGTCGAATGGTGTTGTTTTACACAATTTAAATGTTTGTGAACTTATTTTCAATATCAAGGTGCGTAATAAAAAATAAGTTTTATTTAATTAAATAAATACCATAGTAATCAATTTATTTTAATATGCCATTATGTTCAATAACATTTGTTTTGAATTTGCAGGTCATGGCTAACTAGAAAAATAAAAACTATAGTTTTTTTTCACGAACATTTAAATAAAAATCGAAATATTGGCTAAACTAGTAAATTTAGGTATACGTATGACTTAACAATAATAAAATATACGCACAGTGATAGATATTGTAAATCATTTTTACCCTTTTTAAACAACAACATTACCGTTTCAGCAACCAGATGCATGCTTTTCAGGCGGCTGATTAATACCTATCGGTTCTTTTTCGTAAGAAAATCAAGTATGTATATATCTTAAGATGGAAAGTTCTTGTGTATAAACACCTAATTTAAAATTCAGAAAAAAGTATTTCCTCGAGCCGGATTCGAACGGCGCAATTAGTTAGCGCTCTGTACTGGATACACGGAGGTTGTCGGTTCGAATCCGGCTCGAGGAAATACTTTTTTCTGAATTTCAAATTAGGTGTTTATACACAAGAACTTTCCATCTTAAGATAATAAAATATACTTACAGTATCTATCAGACGAGCCTAATCAGTATAGGATGTTTCATTTGAAAAATGTATCTTTTTATTGTCCTACTTTTCTGTATGTTTAAAAATAATTTTAGAATATATATTTTTTTATATCCTACAACTTTATGAAAACTTTTTTTGGATATATTTAATAGTAGAGACGGTATATTACTTTGTCAGACAAATGAGCCACTCTGTAGATACCACCATTCCATTGGGGAAAAGAAACTTAATAATTTGCTTTTTTTATAACTCGGACCACTAAGAAACTCAATTGAACACCGCAAGTTTTAGCTCGACCGGATCCCCTTAATTGATAATAATATATACTATTTATTTACCTTTTACAACAACCCCATTTACGAGACCTATTATGAAAAATAACTTAATTATTAAATTGTTTAATGTAAGTAACATTTTAAATGTCACCAGAAAGAGTAAATTTTCCGACAATAAGTGAAAGTGCAAATATATGGAGTGTATATTACTAAGGAAAAATCTAATCGCTATAACTTGTTTTTCCTGTAAATTATCAACATCTTTTTAATATGCATACTTGCATATTTTTGATAATATTGCTTTATAATTGCTGTGACATTGCATTCAATTTAAATAAATACATTCTTAGAGTTAATTTTTAAAAACTTTTGCTTTTATAATAATTGCAATGATTTAAAAAATAAAAACTATTTCCCCACCACCCTTAAGGTATGAACTGATATTATTTTAGGCATATTTAGCTTCTATTATAATTTTAAAAAATTACTTATGTCGGGTTGTAAAAAGATTTTTAGCAATAATTATAGTCTATTTCAGAAAGGTGTAGAGTAATAAAAGCTTATTAGGTATGCAAAGGGACTACAGAGTGACTCAACGAATATTTAAGCCACTTTCATAATTGATAATAATAATTGATTTCATTGCACAATTCTTTATTTTTATCAAGTGCAGGTAGTACCACCCGGGTTTTGGTCAATTTATGGGTTTTTTCCTATTGTTATCCATTCACAAACACTGAAAATGATGTGACAAAGGCGTGCATTATGTACATAGTATTAGGTACACTTATTTTTTATTAAACAGTATAAAAAAATATAAAATACAAAAAATACATTATACAAAAATTAAATTATAAAATTTTGAAGAAGTAGTCCATTCTTAACGTGGAGTTAATCTATAGAAATAAATAAAAACATGAAGTCTTTCCCCACTGGTTCATTAAGTAGTAAAGTTAAAAGGTGGTAGATATTCTACATGTTTCGGGTGTAGTTACACCCATCATCAGGAAGAAAATATAAAGAGAAAAAATAGTTATAAGTGAGAGGAATAAAGTTAAATGGTGAATGGTAGCGAACCTCGATGGAGCTCTCATCGAGCCATGGAAGATCAAATATTGAGAAATGATTAAACTGTTGCCCATGGTCAGTGTTAAGACTTAAGCATACCAATTTTTTAATCATTATCCCATTTCTCAATATTTGATCTATTTTTTAATCATTATCCCATTTCTCAATATTTGATCTTCCATGGTTCGATGAGAGCTCCATCGAGGTTCGCTACCATTCACCATTTAACTTTATTCCTCTCACTTATAACTATTTTTCTCTTTATATTTTATTCCTGATGATGGGTGTTACTACACCCGAAACATGTAGAATATCTACCACCTTTTAACTTTACTACTTAATAAACCAGTGGAGAAAGACTTCATGTTTTTATTTATTCCTAAATTATAAAAAATCATAATATTCTTCGTCATCTGAGGAACTGTCATGTCATGTCAAGTGGTCCATAAAAGTTTCCTAGTTATCAACGAAATACTGTTATCCTGGCCAAGCTCCATTAGAATCTTATATAGGGTGAGTATTTCTTTTTTAAAATAAAAAGAGTTAACTTTTCTTCGAACTACACATTTGGTGTCTTAATCAAGGATTTTTACTGGTCTGCCTGGACTTTTCATGGGTGGTCTCACTTGACCTGCTGTCTTTCCAACTTTAGTCATTCAGAAATATCGGTTGACAGTTTCTTGTACAATAAAATTCGGGTAATCGTATTTTATGCAATCATGTTCATTTAAAATAATAAATTTTTCACTCACTGATAGAGAAGAATTATTGGAACATAAAGATGTTCTAACTAACAACTAAAAAGTTGTTGGTGTGAATGTCGCCATTTTATTACTAATCTATGAACACTATATATGGCTTAACAGCAAATAATAATTATTGGTTAGTTATCATAAATAATTTAATGCACAAAATTTACCTGCGCCTATGGCCGGCATCAAAATTGAGCCGAACTGGACGGAATTTCCTATTTTATTACTCTACACCTTTCTGAAATATACTATAACTGTCCAGCAAGTTTGACTGTGACATAAACGAGATTGGTATGCATTGTTTACTCACAATCATAGTGGCTCGGTTACCTTAATTTTTATAACCAGCCAGTTTGACTGTTACATATATGTCATTAGCATGCATTATTTACTCACAATCGTAATGGCGCAGTTACCTTAATTTTTACGTCGGGTTGCATACATATTTTTAACAATAATTAACCAGAAGCAAACTTCTGTGTCATTTATGTCACCGTCAAAACTGTGACATAAATGACATTGGCATGCAATATTTACTCACAATCATAGTGGCTCGGTTACCTTAATTTTGATGTCGGGTTATATAAAGATTTTTAACAATAATTAACCAATCAGCAACTTTGACGGTGACATACATGACATTGGCAGAAATAATTTCCTTTAAATTACGTTACTTTTGATTGTGAGTAAATATTGCTTGCCAATGTCAGTTATGTCACAGTCAAACTTACTGGTTCGTTAATTAGGGTTAAAAATCTGTATAAAACCCAACGTAAGATAAACAAATTTTATAATTTAATTCCTAATTTAAATAGCCCGATTTTAATAAAAATAAAAGCAAATACGACTTGTGTTTAAAAAAACAGTAAAGAATGTGTTATTGGAAAAATCTTGTCAAAGGTATTGAAAATGAATATCCTGATGATAAGAATATGTCATAAATTATTTATGTGTTTAAAGAAAGATTTTAATTTTTACTATTATAATATTATTACACAGGGTGATTCCTAAGTTGATACTATAAATAGAGGGCATTAAAATAAATATTTTTAAATACCTTTTTTCAAAAAACCTAAAAATAAGGTACTTACATTCATTTATTACACTATGGGTCAAATACGGTCCTGCTCAACTTGTCCGTTGAATAACATTAATAAAACGGCTGGATGTAGGATGAGCCGGTAAGGGAAAGCGTTCTGCGTATAATCTCGAAGAAACATCCGCACTTTTATAACACTCACAGTAATTTAGCACCATATCTCTTAGTTCATTGTTTTCAAATTTTACCATTTTCTCGTGTCACCAATTTAAAATTAACTTGCTTCCGAAAAATACACAGCAGCAGAATGCCAAATAACTCACCACCGACGCGTAAATTGCATGACTAATAAGACATAAACAAAATAAAGTATAGCAGGCGACGTTTTGATGACCAGGCCCGCGCTTAGTTTCTTTACTTCTGTATCTCGCAAATTTTTAAGTTTTTTGAAAATTTTGTTTATTTTAATGCCTTCTATACACAGCGAAAAAAGAAGTATCAACGTAAGAATCACTCTGTATTATATTTTTTTGTAAGTTTAAATTTCTAAAAGTTGATTATTAAGCACATTTTGCCTTAATACTGAAAGAAAACCGACAGAATTTTGATATTAAATTTATAACATTTTAAGATTTTATAGTATATACATTTTTGGGTCAATCAGATATCGCCCGTCTATCAACTATACAAATATTTTTTGCCGTCAATAAAACACACATAAATATAACATTAATAATGCAAAGATAAATCCTTTATAGTCGCGTCCGACTTCATAAAACTAACTTCAAATAGACAGATGCAAGATAAGATCGAAAATTCATTATGGATTTATATATTATAATCATTTTCCTATTCATAAGTATATTTTTTGCCCCAATTGCATTGTTCCCTTTATATTTTTATATTAATTTCACCACATAATAATTTAATAAAACTCATTTTGCGTTAGCTAGTAGGTTCATTCTGGAGTAGTTATTGTTCCAGAAGTTGTCGAAATTTCTAAATTATAAAAAAAATAATAAGCAATATGGTTTTCAATGAAAATTCGTTTTTAACAAAGTACATATTGAATACTTCTTTTCACGGATTTCGGTACATTGCGGAACCTAATAGACATTGGACCGAAAGGTAAATACAGATATGTTAAGGAACAGGTAAAAATGCTGAATAAGTTCGAGAAGTTCGGTTCTCACCCGAGACAATATTACTGTTCTTCTATTCACTTTGTATACTTGACATCCGTAAGACAGTAGCGGCTTGCGGTCTTAAAAAATGGCGAAGAGCTACGTATAGTGCGAGTACTTAAACAAACATTGACTAATTTATATTTTAATTAAGTACTTACTTACATAGCTAATTTTTGTAAATCAGATCGATTCTTTGGTTGAGGTCTAGCGTTTTCTTTTAAAGCATCGGCAATAGTATTTTTGTTCAAAATTTCTTAACATTAACTGACATTTTAAGTGTTCTCAAACGCAACAATCGAGTAATATTTAAAAAATCTGTTTATTCGAAAAGAGTAAACACGACCAACAAAACAATTTTTGTAAGGCAGCACTACTACATAGCCAATTATATTCTGAAAACCAGGAACACTTAAAATTAAACTTATAGGATCTGCCACTTTTTTTAAATTATTTTTTAAAATCTATGTTTAAGATTCCAGTAGGTCGCCCGTGTAACAAAACGTCTCTCTTATCCTCATCTGTCCAACGACTGAATGGAGTTTCCAACAAATTACAAACTATATCATTAATTGGGTTCATTTTTAAAACACACAATAAAAATTAAACTAAGTAGGTAGGTTCATATCTACACACTACTGAATTAAATGAAAAATAAAAACAAAACTTTTTGCGCATACAGTAAATCACGTAAAAACGATATCTATAACCGTAAGTTTCGCGAAGCCTCAAAATAAATACCGCGAACCAATGCTAAAACAATGGTGCATACGACTGACCTATTTTTAAATTGCCCTTCATCATAATGCAAATTATTACATGCTGGCGCTTGACTGACGTCACGTAATCATAGCGACGGTGACATAAAAACGGCTTGACTGTATGTTTGCTCTTCACTGCTGCTTAGAACTCACCGATGCGGTCGGCTGGGGCGCACCAAAATGCACGACGAGTGTATATAAATTAGTGTCCATCGTAGTTAACAGTGGCCCTATTATGCATAGCTACATTCAGATTAAATTAATATTAATTCAAGCATAATTATTTTTTAAGGGTTAAAATGGTAGCTGGTGCATTAATATTTAATATTGTCGAAAAAGTTTCCTCCTGGTTTTATTTTTTTTTGGTGAAGAGCCCCTTCACCTACTTCACCTGAAGAACCGCCACTGCTGTAAGCGAGAAGTGTTTTCCAAAAAAAAGATCAGTATTCTAAAAAAAATTGTTGACCGGAAAAAATGTTCCCTGTTCTTATAGTCTTTTCATTACCTATTCTTTTACTGTTAATCTGTTCTCTGTTATTGTACTGGTCACCTGTTCTTTTACTGTCCATCTATTATTTTACTGTTCACCTGTTTTTTTCCTGTTCAGCTGTTCTTTTGCTGTTCAGCTGTTCTTTTGCTGTTTACATGTTCTTTTTCCGTTCACCTATTTTCCATATAATATTTCAAGAACCGATTTAGTTCTTTCACTCAACTACCAACACATTGTAGCCTCATTAACGTTTAAGATATACGTTTCAACGTATAAACCACTAGCTTCATAGAAAGTTTGAAGTTTAGACTTTCACTGGGAGCACTATTGCTAAATTTTTTATTAGAAGAGATACTATGTCGGTTAAATAAGTAAAGAGTTGTAGTTTCATGTGCTGATGATTACGGTGACGTCAAAAAACAATTGAAAAGTGATGAAAATAATAAAAAAAAATCACGATTTTCAATGGAAATGCGTTTAAATGTAAATATCTTCGTTATTATTGAGTTTGGCGATATGTGGTAAAAACAAATTTTACGCTCTGTCAAACAGTTATAACAGAAATAGCAGTTTCAACCGCGACGGTGGCTCTGAGGAGCCAGGTTCGATTCCCCGAGTGGGAATACATACAATAAAAAAAGTATGTCCGAAATTCAGTAGATTTAAGAATGCAGGAAAGAGTGTAAAATGTATCATCTCCCAACCCACCCCATTCACGCCGATAACCAGGCCAGATGAGATCGAACATCGTGGGGTGCAGAAGAAGATACACACTCGATATCCCTAATCGGTAGGTCATGCAATGGCAAGAAATCAAGGGTTGATAGCTCTTGGGGGGTGTCGTATGACTGAGGATCGTGGTTCGGAACCCACGTTAAGCTGTATGTCAAGTCGGGAATGGCCCTGGCAGCGAACGAAGAGGTAAAGAGCCTAATTGGATAGAATGGCAAGAAATTACAAGACAAATAGCATTTTCCATTTAAAACATTTTTTTTGTTGGTTAATATTACGTGATTCTGATGTTTAATTATTTTTTTTATATCACCATAATCATCAGTATATGAAACTTCAACTTTTTACTAATTTAACCGAAGTCATATCTCTTATAACAGGGGTTCCCAAACTGGGGGGCGCTAAGCAGCATTAGAGGTGGCACGAGAGCTCTGTAAAACTGCAAAATTAATACAACTTGTATCTGTATAATGGAGGGGGAGGGAGGCGCGACCATTTATTGATTCCCAAAAGGGGGCGCCATAGAAAAAACTTTGGGAACCCCTGTCTTATAATAAGAAAGTAAGCAATAGGGCCGGCTTCATTTTGAACACACGGTATTTGCATGCGAAAAAAAAACTTTTTAAACTGACTATTTATTTCTTAGAGTGTTTTGGATTTTATGCTGCACGCTTAGTTGGTGGGCGTCAGGAATCCTAGTAAACTCAGCTTGGAAATTGTACCAGAATAATGCAATAAGTTTTGTGGTGGAAACCAGCTATTCTGATTGGGATACAGAGTTTCCTAGTGTGGCTGTTTGTGAGCTTAACAATGAGGATAAAATTTCTAAATTTGCAAATAGGTAAGCTTAATGTTAATGAATCACTGATTTCAGAAACAACCTTTTTTTGACACACTGATTGTCAATGTAGTGTCAAAACGTTTTCAGACGGCAGAATTTGAGAACGCCCCGCCCCTGGCAATAAGTGACTGATGCATATGTTACCGGCCAAACCCGATTTCAGGATACTATCCTAATAACAATAGGATGAACTAGTTTGTCCAGGTCGAAACTAATATGTCCTGAAATAAATGTGAGGCTTTTAGGAAAAACTAGTTTATCCTAGTCTAAACTAGTTTGAACTCTAAAAAAATTGTACAGATGCTCTTTTTACGCACTAGAGCGCAAAAAATGCCAATTCGCACTAGTGCCTAAAGTAAATTGTGTATATTATTTATTATAAGAACTACATTTCTCCAAGTTGACCTTGATCTTTTGCTAGTCTTGATAATATCTTAACAATTGCAATCATTGACCAAAGTAGGGTGTGCCTTTTAGGCACTAGATCCTTAAAATCCTTTTTTTCACTCTTTTAAGTCTAAAATAAATCTACATCTATAAACACGTGCATAAAGTCGATTTTTCACTCGCCTGCGGCTCCAGTGAATTTTTCCGTTCGTAAAAAAAAAGATCTACTGTACTAAGAATTAAAAAATTTTCAACTGAAGATTTGAGAGTGAAAACAGTAGAACAGTAGTTTAAGAGTGAAAACAGTATATCTTCTGTTAAAACAGGAGATCTGGTAACACAAATCCTCGCGCCCGACAAGGCAGAGTAAAGACGTTGCCTGTTTGTACCTAATTTAAACTAGTTAATTCTAGAGAGTAAAGCGGCCCTCACACGTTCAATATTATTGTCAATATAATCAAATATTGACAATATTATTGATCGTGTGAGGCAAAATATTGAAGTATTGTCAATATATTGATGTATTTTTGGCGATTCGAAAATATTTCTTTCATATTGTGGGCGGGGCGACTAAATTGAAGAAGTATTGACCGTTTGAGGGCTATATTGACAATATTTTGCCAGTATAAACATAAACGCAATGGAAGTCACATCTCCGGCGGCTTCCAGCTCGATGAAAATGAGAGTAAAACTACCGTGAATTGCCAGAGTTATGGGATTCGTCTTCAAAAGCCTATTGTAATAGAGATGAAAAGGCGGTTGGCTACAAGAAATTATTAAAAATTTATAAAATCATAAAAAAAAGATTCGAAAATCGAAGATGTAAAAAAAATGCTTTTAGAACAAATCACAGAAAAGAGTTAAAAAAAAATAAAAACTCGAAACGGTCAGATTGTGCTGCCGAAGACGTTTATGAGCAATAGTTGTTCATATACATCGTTATTCATTCGAAAATAGTTCCGATAATCTTCAGGGCCCGTTTCCAAAATGGAATGTAGCACGTGTAAATGGGTGTATTCCTTTCGTTTCGATAACCATTTTTTTCCAGCGTCTTTTTTAAAAGTTTGTCCCACAATCAGATAAATTTGATAAAAATTATAGCTATACAAGATTTTTTGTTACTCATCTTTTTAAATTTTCACCGATGCAAAATTTCGTAGCGGCTGAATATTGATGAATTTATTGATAATGTGAGGGAAAGATCAATATATTGACAATAATATTGAACGTGTGAGGGCAGAGTAAAATCGCAGTTCAAACTAGTTTAGACTAGGATAAACTAGTTTTTCCTAAAAGCCTCACATTTATTTCAGGACATACTAGTTTCGACTAGGACAAACTAGTTCATCCTATTGTTATTAGGATAGACTGGTTTGGCCTAGGCCAAACTAGTTTATCCTGAAATCGGGTTTGGCCGGTAACACATACAAGCGCACATATAAAACCATGTATTTATAAAGCGCCGCGTTTTTATCGCAACGCGATAAACAAACGCCTGCATAAAAGAGACCTAAATAAGGAAAAATACACTTTAGGAGCGTTAGGTACTTCCATTAACTTTGTTCTAGGGTTTATGGTGATCCTCATGACTACAATTTAGATGAAGTAGCCAGGGAGCTTGTGTTCTACAGCCCAGATCTTCTCTACACTTTGCAAATGTGCGGACCAGCCAATGATTCTGGTAATAAGCAATAATTGACTTTAGTCGACTTTTATCTCTAAAATTCCAACTTTCATATCTAAATTATTATTATAATTACCGCTTGTATCCAGGGATATTCTATAACTTCGCTTTTTATCTCGGGATAATCTATAATATCACCCATTTAACTATACCATAACATCCTGTATACAGTGGCGGCTCGCGGTCTTAATAAATGGTGAAGAGCTAGTATAGTGCGGGTACTTAAACAAACATTGACTAAAAACCCGTGTAATAAAACGTCTATCTTATTCTCATCTGTCCAACGACTGAATGGAGTTTCCAACAAATTACAAACTATGTCATTAATTGGGTTCATTTTTAAAACACAACTAAGGAGGTACGTACACTACTGAATTAACTGAAAAATAAAAACAAATCTTTTTAATCACACAGTAAATCACGTAAAAAACAATATCGCGAAGCCTCAAAAGAAATATCTTAAAGTTAGGCAAACCAATACTAAAACAATGGTGCATAGTAGTCATACGACTGATCTATTTTTAAATTGCACTTCATCATACTGCAAATTGTTACATGCTGTTTGCATGACTGACGTCACGTAACCATAGCAACCAAATCAAAGCCATGTTGGATGTTGGGTCTTCACTTGCTTTGAGCTAATAGACATGGTTGGCTGGTGCGCGCCAAAATGCACGAGTGTTTATAATTATTGTCCATCGGAGTTAACCATGGCCTTATATGGATTAAATTAAAACTATTAATTTGAACATAAATATTTTTTGAGGGCTAAAATGGTAGCTGTATTGGTACATTAATATTTAATATTGTCGAAAAACTTTCCTCCTACTACACCTGACGAGCCGCCACTGGCTGTATAGTACTTTCTTAGAGATAAAATCATGATTAACACTGAAGCAGAGATATGAATTTTACTTTGGGAAGTTTTTGTAGGCTAAAAAGAAGAATCGTCCAGGAATTAAGCTGGATTTATAAACTCGTAGACGGCATTTATAAACTTGGAGTTGGCGTTGGCATCGTTCCTGTTCCAACTGCTGTTGACACTGTTAAGATAACCCAACATATTGCACTCTACAGGATCTCGTAAACCATAGAAGATACAGAGATGGTTAAATTGTAAAAAAGTTGCGTCCTACTAATGTTTTCTAAATTTCGAAGATATTTGGACAAAACCGCATTTTCGCGATTTAGTTATTTTTTTCTGGCTCTATTTGAAGAGATATGTTGAAATAAAGTTTACATTCTTGTTACCACTTTTTCTTCTCTATGAGCTGGTGTAATCATATTTTTAATCTGACGTTTCGTTTTTTCAAAACCATCATCAGCTTTTTTAAATAGTCGGGAAGGTTACTTTAATATTTTTCAATTCCCCTCCCTATCAACTTTCTTTGTTTTCAGAGCCAACTAAAAATAATTTGATTCTGGACATCGACTACAAATCATATGCAATTTTTTAGAACTACAGAAACTACACACAACTCATAAACATAAAAGTTTTACTTCAAAGAAATAAGATAATAGTTAATTATTTGCACTAAACGATTTCATTTATTAACTTATCTGTCATTTGGCAAGTATTTATAATTTATTTAAACAAGTGCCTTAGGGCCGTAACCAGACTCGAACGTTAGGAAGGGCAAACAAATTTGTTGGAAGGGCCAATATATTTAAAAAAAAATTATTAGTACAAAAAAAAACCAAAAAAAATTTTCGGGGCCACGCCCAAATTCGTCAAGAATTTATCCAATCAGAGCAATCGGGAGTGGACACCAGTGGCGTAGTCAGAAAATATGCTTGGGCGTAAGTAGGACATTTTTTTTTGTGGAGAGAGGAACGGTCAAGACTTCATGTATTTCATGACATTGTACCTAGTGAAGAAGGCGGAAAAGCGCCGTAGGTGAAAATTTTTTGGGGCCACGCCCAAAGTTCGTTTAAAATTCACCTAACTACTTACTAACAAATTTCGAAAATTAAATTATTTCCTTTTCCCCTGTGGATGGTTGGATTACATTTATTTTTGTAAATGTTGTTTTTTACTTTTTTTTTGATATTCCTAGCTGGCTCCTTTAAAAAAAAATTGTGAAAAGATGAATACTTATTGGTCAATACAAAATTTTAATGTATGTATGACTCTAACCAGCGTCTTTCGGGCTCGGTTTTTCGTGATTAAAAATAAAGTAAATATCGCTCACCACGCCAATATAGATGATTTTTTCAGAAATCATGTATTTTAGGAGCGTAGATCTAAGAGAAGTTTTTGGTGCAAATGCTTAGGTTTTGAAATACTCCTTCTTAAGTACCGTTTTGTATAATCATAATAAGCATTCTAATTTCTTCTCGTACTATTTTTTTTATTATAAATTCCTTCTTCCATAAAGTGTTTCAATTAAAATTTTTACTTTAATTTTTCTCTTTAAAAGTAATAAATATGAAAAAAATCCAAATATTTTCCAGGAAGGGCGAAGTCTTTTCCAGGAAGGGCCCCGCCCTGCCTGCCCCCCCCTGGCTACGGCCCTGAAGTGCCTGTCACAGCCTACTATACAGTTGAAGTTACGGAGATTGAAAATAAAATAGTTTCAAATAAGATGAATTTGAATTGAATGATGGTTTTGAAAACACGAAACGTCGGATTAGAAATCTAATTACACCAACTTTTATAGGAGAAAAAATGGTAATGAGAATGTAAACTTTATTTTAACCTATCTCTTCAAATAAAGTCAGAAAAAAATAAAATTCGGTTTGGCCCAAATATCTTCGGAAGGATTCGGAGTATTTAAATTTGAAAACACAATGTTGCAGAACTTAGTAGGGCGCAACGTTTTTCTAATCTAACCATCCCTGTATCTTCAATGGTTTACGAGATCTCTGTAGAGTGAATCTTTATCTAAGACATGCTGTAGAGATGATCCATTTTCCCGATTATTTATACAGGATGTCCCATAACTTATGGGCCGTAGAGTAACTGGAGATACTAGACATCAAACTAAGCCGATTAAGTCATATAAGTTTTTCGGATCGTTACTCGTTCTATACAGGGTGTTGAAAGTAAAAGTTTATTCTTGAAAATAAGCCATAATTTTAAAACGGTTTAATGAATCGAATTGAAAGTTGGCAATATTATGTTTTTATGAGCAAGAAATAAGAATTTGTAGAAATTTTTAAGTTTCAAACTAGAGGGCGCAGATTGCATACACTGGGCTTCATAAATCTATGATTTTTTTCTTACCTGTAATATTAGGTGTTTTTCAATTATGGTTTCTTAAAGAAGGGCATTTTCTGAGTCAAAAAGGTGTACTTGATTGATCTTAATATCTTTAACGGTTTTCAAGATATTTCCCTTTAAACATCCCAAAGCATAAAAAAACATATTACATAATTAAATTAATATTTTAATTATGAAAAAAATATACATTGGTATATATGAAATAATCGGCCTAGTTTGATGTCCAGTATCTCCAGTTACTCTACGGCCTATAAGTTATGGGACACCCTGCATATCTTCTAGTTATAACTTTTTAGCTCCCTATGTTGGCTCAGTGTCTCAAGACCAAGACAGTTACCAAATCGACGAAAATTGTGCTAAGAAGAATTTAAGCGATTTTACATTGGAAGTAAGTAATTTTGCATGTAGTACAGATTGGGGGTCATAAGGGAATTACAAGTGGGAAACGACACTGTACGTTTTAATTTGAATAAATTGTAAGCGAGGGGCCACCGGTACATAAGAGTCTCTATAGTCTATTTCAGAAAGTTATAGAGTAATAAAATTGGAAATTCCGTCCAGTTCGGCTCAATTTTGGTGTCGGCCATAGGCGCAGGTATATTTTGCGCATTAAATTATTTATGATAACTAACCAAAAAAAAGAAGATAATTTGATAAAGAAGGAATTATTAGCTATAGCAAATTTACACAAACATCGTTTTATGAAATATACTGTGAAGATATAGCTGAAAAATATATTGTAACTGTGCTGCGCACACCGCCGTATTATTGCGAACTAAATCCTATAGAACTAATATGGGCGCAAGTAAAAGGATTTGTAACAAGACACAACACGACATTCAAAATGAAAGATGTTAGCTACTGTTTGATCAAGCCATTAAGGAAGTGACACCAGAGAACTGGCGAAAAACAGTCCATCATATCAAAAAAGAAGAGGAGAAAATGTAGAATCTTGACCACCTGATCGATCGGACCGTCGACCCGTTAATTATAACGTCAAGAGGAGATGACAGGTCCTCAGATGACGACGAATATTATAATTTTTTATAATTTAATTTCTGTATAATGAATTTTTTGTATTTTATATTTTTTTTATGTTTAATAAAAAATAAGTGTACCTAATACTATGTACATAATGTACGCCTTTGTCACACCATTTGTAAATGGATAACAATAGACAAAACCCATAAATTGACCCAAACCCGGGTGGTACCACCGGCACTTGATGAAAATAAAGAATTTTGCAATGAAATCAACCTTGTAGTCCCTTTGAATACCTAATGAGCTCTTACTACTCTACACCTTTCTGAAATATACTATAGATCGCGTGCCTTCCTCGACAATACTCCAAAATAATAATAAACCATAGATATTTATCTTATTTGTAGGTACTAATTTTTCATCTATTTCAATTATAATTTAGGGATTTTGTGCTAATTCGCTACAATGGGCTTTTTCACTACAATCGAATTTATCATTCAGCACTAATCTAAACTTAAATCTATTGAAAATTTATATTATATATTATTATATATTATAAAATTCTTCCTATAGTGGAAATGTCAGAAATGGTCTATTTATAATGTGGGATTAACAGCAAAGTTTACTTTAAGAGTAGGTTATTAACCTGGTCATATTATGTTACAATTTATTAAGTTAAGACCAGGTAAATCACTTTTAACTCGAACTTTGCTGTCAATTCCATATTATAAAATGACCATTTTTGACATTTCTTCGATTTAAAGTGGATCTCGGTTTAAATCGACTTTAAAAAATTGGGAAAAATAACATCAATGATTCAAACCGAGGCCGAGGTCCGGTTCGAAGAATTGACAAAAATGGTTATTTTATAATGTGAGATCGACAGCAAAGACAAATTATTTTTGCCATATACAAAAGTTTAGCTGATTGGCAGCAATAATAATGGTTCACAGAATCGTAGAGACTCAGTGGCGGCTCGCGGTCTTAAAAAATGGTGAAGAGCTAGGTATAGTGCGGGTACTTAAACAAACATTGACTAAAAACCCGTGTAACAAA
The DNA here is from genome assembly GCA_935413205.1 of Polydrusus cervinus. NCBI lineage: Eukaryota > Metazoa > Arthropoda > Insecta > Coleoptera > Curculionidae > Polydrusus > Polydrusus cervinus. Next base: position 15,868,218 of record OW284517.1, read on the forward strand.
ATGTCTTTCTTATCCTCATCTGTCCAACGACTAAATGGAGTTTCCAACAAATTACAAACTAGGTCATTAATTGGGTTCATTTTTAAAACACACAACTAAGTAGGTACGTACACTACTAAATTAACTGAAAAAAAACAACTTTTTAACCACACAGTAAATTACATAAAAACTATATCTAATACCGTAAGTTTCGCGAAGCCTCAAAATAAATACCTTAAGGTTAGGCGAACAAATGTTAAAACAATGGTGCATACTACTGATTTATTTTTAAATTGCCCTTCATCATAATGCAAATTGTTACATGCTGTTTGCGGGACTGACGTCACGTAACCATGGCAACGGTGAATATCAAAGTCATGTTAGGCGTTGGGTCTTCACTTGTTTTGAACGAACGGACACGGTCGGCTGGGGCGCGCCAAAATGCATGAGTGTTTATAATTATTGTCCATCGGAGTTAACTGTGACCCTATTAGCTTCATTCGGATTAAATTAAGATTATTAATTCGAACATAATTATTTTTTAAGGGCAAAAATGGTAGCTGTTGGTACATTAATATTTAATATTGACAAAAAACTTTCCTCCTGGTTTTATTTTTTTTGGTGAAGTTAAACCTACTTAACCTAACGAGCCGCCACTGAATTGTTATATGCTGTTTGGGTTATTACAGTATCTTGTTTATCAAAATTATCTACAGCTTGTTTTTACGGTGTCATCTCTGCTTTTGTAATTAGTATCGTAAATTAGAAAATAAGATCTTTTTTTTTTAGATAAGAAGCACTTGTCAACAATTATTCCGCTCTTGCAAATGGAATAACATTGAATTTAATTGTTGCAAATACTTCGTAATCCTTTATACGGACCTGGGCTTTTGTTATGCCATAAACTCGCAGCAGACCGGGTAATTAATTCTCTCCACTAAAAATTAAAAATAATAAATGGAGAATTTAAATTACTTTTCCGAAAATCGATAAGAAATATTGACATTTTTGATAATATTTTTGAATGAAAAAGTCACTATTTTCTTACACTTAGTCGCTGCTAGGCAACGAAAAATAACTGTTAGGAAATATTTATTATTGTACTGTAAGGAAATATTATTTCAGTACGCGGCTACTTGTAAACTAAAATGTGTTAAGCTTGACAATTTAATATTACTGTGTTTCCATAGTTACATCACAAATATTTAATGGCATTCTTTATTTGTGAACAAAGTTAATAATATTTATTTCCAAAATTTTAACAAGTTGCTTGTAATAAATTGTGTCCTTTTAATAATTTTCGATTTACGGAAAATAATATGTGATTTACGGAAAATAGTATGTATGCCTCGTAGAAAAAGCTACATTCCCGGGCTCCGTATTGCCAGTCTGGGCTTGCGCCTCGACATACAATCTTTACGGTCGTCCGGGAATGTTCAGCTTTTCCTACTGGGTATACAATATACTATTGTTTTGTGATCCAGTAAACTTTTTAAATGGTTTTATGGGCATAGCTTAAGGTGCAAAATAAACTACATTTTAAATTTTCCGACGTTTCGGATAATATATTTCCTTCTTCAGGGCTAGTTAAAGTAGGCTCCACGACTCACTTAATACTTTAAAAAACAATAAATAAATATTGGAAACATGTAATGGTATAAGGGACACACCAGACGACACCGTAAAAAGTTTTAATTTTCACAAAATAATTTCATAATTTTTGTTGGAAATTTTATTTTAGGATGAAGGATGTGCCAATTTATAAAATGACTTCGAATAGGCGGACGGGCCCTGGTTCCCTGAGATTAGAACTAAATAGTGAAAATAACGTGAGTAAGAAAAATGCTTCTAAACTTCGGTAATTTGGAAAAATTTGTAAAAATAAAAAAAAATATTTTTCAGTTTAGAGGGATGTAATTTCCTACCAAACAGCTTTTCATAGTTACAGTTTTTGATATTACACATAAAGGTACGTTACTCTTGTGCCAAATTCATATTTTTTGATAAACCTCGTATACGACTGAAAAAATGTAACATCTGATGGTTGTATATTAGGTTTTGGACCATGCAGAACCTCTTATAGAGAATAATTTTTTTTGTGAGATTTTTCATAAAAAGTTTGTTTTCGACAACTTAAGTAGACATACTGTATATACAGGTGGGGATTTTAAATAGAACGCTGCTTATGGCGGCTCTGGAAATAAGATTTCTCCAAAATCCAAAAATACGTCCATATATTTTTTTACATCTGTCAAACCATGTGTCAGAAATTTAATAAAAACTAATTTAGGGAACAATTACTTGAACAGTAACTTTAAAACTGTACCTAATGTCACTTTTTTGGCATAGCAATTATTAAAAATGTGCTCCATGAATCTGTTAGCACAGACCAAACCGATGGTAAACCTATTTCCTTACTCTTTTTAAAACTTTCGGCGTGATTAAACGTATCTCTGCTCGATTTCTTGTCTTCAACTCTTCCAGATTTCTAGTCTGTTGACATATATCCTTCTTTTAAAATCGCCCCATAAATAAAAATCTAAGGGTGTAATAACTGGATATTTGGGCGGCCACTCTATAAATCCTCGCAGTCCTATTCACCTATTTGGAAATGTAACATTTAATAATTCTCTTACATTTCCTGTAGAGTAAGGACGGGCTCCCTTCTGTTGAAAAAATATCTAGATTTTCATAATTAGGGAATATTCACAAAAAAAGAAAGTGCTCGAACGGCAGTAGAGTTTTGGACTTAAATTGTCTTTATTTGTTTTAAATGACAACTTTTCAAAACAACGTCATTGTCTCCAATCTTCACAACAGAGACATACAAGAAAGTGCTTGTTACATTAGAGCTCGTTGTATGGAACTTAAATTGTATTAAATTTGTAAGATTGTACTTAGGGTTTAAATGAAGACTAATATAATTTTTTACTAAGAAGAACTTTAAATTGAATAAAACATAGGATTTATCTTAAGCGAATATTAAATTTGAGTTTTAATCTAAATTCAAACGCTTCATTACAAGAGCGATTATACTCTTTAAAGTCAATACCTTGTAAGTTCTAGATCGAAATAGTAACTCTTTTAACACTTAATAAATTACACTTCTATTAAATGTTAAAGTAGAAGTGTTAGCTGATACTTGGAATAAATTATAGGTACTTCTATTAAATGTTAAATTAGAAGTGTCAGTTTATACTTGGAATAAATTATACTTCTATTAAATGTTAAATTAGAAGTGTTAGCTTATACTTCTAATAAAGTACACTTCTATTGAATGTTAAATTGTTAGCTTATACTTGGAATAAATTATACTTCTATTAAATGTTAAATTAGAAGTGTTAGCTTATACTTGAAATAAATTATACCTTTATTAAATGTTAAATTAGAAGTATTAGCTTATAATTCTAATAAAATACACTTCTATTGAATGTTAAATTAGAAGTGTTAGCTTATACTTGAAATAAATTATACCTTTATTAAATGTTAAATTAGAAGTATTAGCTTATAATTCTAATAAAATACACTTCTATTGAATGTTAAATTAGAAGTGTCAGTTTATACTTGGAATAAATTATACTTCTATTAAATGTTAAATTAGAAGTGTTAATAAATTACACTTCTATTGAATGTTAAATTGTTAGCTTATACTTGGAATAAATTATATTTCTATTAAATGTTAAATTAGAAGTGTTAGCTTATACTTGAAATAAATTATACCTTTATTAAATGTTAAATTAGAAGTATTAGCTTATAATTCTAATAAAATACACTTCTATTGAATGTTAAATTAGAAGTGTCAGTTTATACTTGGAATAAATTATACTTCTATTAAATGTTAAATTAGAAGTGTTAGCTTATACTTCTAATAAATTACACTTCTATTGAATGTTAAATTGTTAGCTTATACTTGGAATAAATTATACTTCTATTAAATGTTAAATTAGAAGTGTTAGCTTATACTTGAAATAAATTATACCTTTATTAAATGTTAAATTAGAAGTATTAGCTTATAATTCTAATAAAATACACTTCTATTGAATGTTAAATTAGAAGTGTCAGTTTATACTTGGAATAAATTATTCTTCTATTAAGTGTTAAATTAGAAGTGTTAGCTTATACTTGGTTAAAGATTAGATTGTTTTGTAGGTTTACGTTTTGGGACCTTTGGAAGTGCCATCAATTAAAACTTATGCTACAGATTATATTACACTGCAGCCACACGTGCAAGCGAGAAGATCATTTACAGTAAAAGATATTGAAAATCCAGGCGAGGTAAAATGTTTGGCTTTATGTTTCATTTAGTAAGATGTGACTTTGTAGAACAATAAAAAAAAATAGTGAGGATAGTGCCGTAGTATCTGTAAATTCTCAGAGTAACTCAAATTTTTGTTTACTATTATACGGCGATTAAATGGATCCTTAACGAATGTAGGGGAGTATGTACACTGTTGCCAAATATATCACCTCTCTCCAAAAAAAAATGATTAAAGGCGTATTTTGTTCATGTTTTTGGCATGTTTCAAACGTGGCGGTATCGATCATGCAACAGCGTTTAGGCCGCTTGAGATTATAGCGGCCCAGCACAAACACCCTATATATTGTATTATTTTTAATTACCTACTAAATTCTACGCTTATTTTGTATAAAATGTTATATCTCTTAATTTAATAGTTTCTGAGATATTATTAAAATATGGCATTTTCAGACTTTGACAGACTGTAACATTGGAGCGGTTCATCTTAGAGAAAAATGGTTTTTACCTCTCTACTTAAATTTTTAGTCTCTATCTAAAAGTTACAACTTCCGGTTTAACATGTTAAACAGTTTAAAACTTTACTCCATCGTTGACTCACCCAGTACAATAAATGGTTTATGGGCGGTACAATTTTTCAATACAGCGTATTAAAAAGTCTTGAATATTGTTAATAATTCAATAACTACTGAACATTATTATTTGAAAAGTGGCAAGAGGGACGAATTTCTAATTAAATGAAATCAGTTGAACTATTTTTAGGTTTTGGACTTAAGTATTCACCAAAGAAAATGTCGTTTCGCAGAAGAAAATTATCTAGACGTGTTTCCCTATTATAGTTACAGTGCATGTCTGATGCAGTGTAGAAAAGATGAGCAGTTAAAAAAATGTGGATGTTCACATCATCTTATGCCAAATACACGTAAATATATAGTGTTCGCCAGAAAATGTGCGGGATATGAGTGTTTTTAGTTTTATTTTTTGAATTTAAGAGTAAGTGATGCATTTGCCATTTCGTTTTTTGATTAATATTTCGTTACTTTTTCTTTTCATTCAAAAATCAGCCAAATACTGACATTTGAAGTATAATTATCTACGATCTAGATAAAGTTAAACAAGTTTCAATTTATAAAGCAATTAAAGCAGAAAAAGTGAAATGGAAAAATTTCACAAATTTTCGTTCTTTGCTTTTAATAATTCATTATTCAGAATTTCTTTAGTTCAAAACTGTGGCAAATGACGGCTATTTGACCGCTTTTTGAATAAAGCGAGAAATAAGAAATATTGATCAAAAAATGAAATGGCGAATGCATTACTTATTTTATTTCGAGAAAGTTGTAGGTACACTTAAAGAATCTACAGTGTGGCAAAAAAGTGTATTTCAGATGGTAAATTTTCTAGTCAAAACAGTGCTTATGATTATTACAGGTCATGCAATGTAGCATGAGCCCTGAGATGCGCAGAAGAAAGAAAAGGAGAGTCAGTGTACGACAGAGATACCTAATACCGAATTTTAGTAAAGTACAGTCCGCGTAGAAAATAAAAGTGGGATTTGATTGATAAAGCCGTAGTGACTGCTAATTGTCAAGATTTATATTAGTTAATTAGTAATATAAAGTTATTCCAAAATTATTATACAGGGTCTCCTAAAAGGTATAGTCAATAATTAGGATTTAGAGAGATTAGATCACAATAAGGTTAAAGCTTCATATAAAATTTTCTCCTATATCCCCTACTTACCGAGCTACAGTCCCCTAAAGCGGGGACTCTGATGAGGGTTTACACTGAATATTTTCTAAACCGTCAAAGATATAACGAAATATTAAAGGTTTGGTAAAATTGCATAAATTGATAAAATGCAGAAATGTTTCCTATACTGGATGGATGATGTCCGTGCTTAATTTATTTATAGTTCTATGTTTTATTTTATGTTAGATGACTATCTTTTGCATTGAGTTCATTCCAACAGATGGCGATACTGGGTTTTCATCATATTTTTATTCGTAATAATATCTTGAAAACATTTTTCGCTGCAATGAGAATTGCTTACAGGTTATGGCTTTCTGATGAGTCCCAATAAGGACGAAACAGCCTGTCATTGTCTACCTGTGCCTCAGGGAACCCATAACCTTTGGCGTCCCTTAATGCAAGAAATAGACGCAATACTCTGTCCGCATGCCGCTAAGTTTTTTTCTATATATTTTAACGGACACTAAATACCACTATTTAATTTTTTACAGACAGGTTATGTCTCTTTTTTTTTTTTTTAAATTGCATTCAGCAACCAATTGGAATTTTGTATTTGAGCTTAGATTGTTTTGCGTCTATAGTAGATAATAATATCTACGAAGACGAGACAATCTGATTTTTGTTGTTTTTACAGCTTTTGAGAAGCAGTGCAACTTTACAGGATTGGCATGTTTACAAAAATATGATCAGGATATAATGATCCAAAAATCACCAATATCCAAAAAACGTGGTCTAGTTTGCGACTGTCTTTCGAGTTGTACTGAGATACATATATCGACAATTACAGAAAAGAAGTTAGGGTGAGGATTTTAAACATATGTTGTATTCTGTCGGAGAAAAACTATGCTTAATGCAGCCGCTGTACAGGTTCGCCTCAAACGAAGTGTTAATTTTTTATATACCGGGAACCCCTTAATAGACCGGGTGACACAAGAAATTTTTTTCGTAATTTTACCAGATTTTAAAAAATAAGACGGTAATAAGTATGTAAATTACCATTTTTTGAATTTAAACCTTCGAAACAACTTCCGGTATAATCGGAAGCGAAGTCAACTTTCAAATTTTAAACGGAAACCCCTTATTTTTATTCTTCTTTAGTCTTCCGGTGAATACAGTATTCACCTGAAGACGACTGAAGATGCTTACCAGTTGAAACGTTGTGATTCAAAACAAATAAAGACAATGCAAGTCCAAAACTCTACTGCCTTTTAAGAATTATGAAGATTGAAATAAATCAGGTTTTCGGGCCTAAACAATTTTTTCCGGGCCTGACGGGCTTGGCGGGGCTGCCGGACCTTTGTGGCCAGTCGATCTTTCGGGTCAGCCTTGGTTTACTTTTGTGCTTTTTTTAAAGAACTATTTGTAAAATAACTTTCAAGTCCTAATAATTTTTTTGTCGGGCCCCTGCCGGATTGGTCGGTTTTGGTTAACAGGTCGGCCCGGGCGGCGTCACAAAATTTCGGCTCGGGCCGGGCTGGGTCGGGTCGTGAAATTCCGGTTCAACTGTATATTATTTTTTAGATTTGAGGAGAAGTATAGTATTGTGGAGTTATCATTGGAAAGACTACCGTCTGAAAGATACAAAAGAAATGTGATCAATGGAAAGTTGGTATTGGCCGGTAAGTTTCTGTAAAAGATAATTAAAAATTTGTTATGTCTATTTTGATGGTAAACGGAAATCATGTTTTTTTTTACAGCATGTCGAAAAAATACTTTTTTTCGGCACTTTCCTCGTTAATATACAGGGCGCTACAAATTCGTGCCCGTACCCGTCACCAAATTTTACCTAAAAATCTCTACTGGTTTATTAATTATTTAAATATAAATTTTTTTCTAAACTTTAGACACCCTATATTTTCGAAACGAAGCCGGTTAATATCATAGTTTATTAACTTTTTCTCCTAAAATAATGTCAGCAACCATATTCCAAAGTTTTTCAAAGTACTTTTAAATCACCCTGTTATCCGAGTTTGTTTTATACCGGGTGACACAAGAAAGTGTTAAAAAAAAATTCCGTAATTTTAAAAGTATAGATTTAAAAATTTGAGGAGTTATTAAGTGTGTAATTTACCATTTTTCGGCGAATTCAAACCTTCAAATCCACTTCCGATTTAACCGGAAGTGAAGTCAACTTTTAAATTTTAAATGAAAACCCCTCATTTTTATTCAATGCTTGATTTTTATTAATGATTCTCTTTTCAATGACATATCACACTTTATCATTTGTTTAAAAATGGCCGCCTAGATCAATTTTCCTTTGTTTTCTAAAATTTCCATAACTTTAATAAAACAAGGTAAGTGGTTAAGAGTAGGCCATGGAACGTTAAAATGGAAAACATTGAAATAGTTTATTTCAATCGGCTTTATAATATAAAACTGACTTGCTTGAGAAAAATGTGTCCGTCGGGGTTATTATATTTACCTACAACCTGTTTAAAAAAACGTAATTTCTCGAATTTTCAAATAGCAACCCAGGTTTGTTTTATTATAATAAAATTCTTCATTTAATTTCCTTTCTAACGGTGTATTGCAAGTTAATAATTATTTTTTAGGTAATAGTGGAAATTAATAAAAATATTATAAATGTAATTTCTTGAGCCGTATAAGCCATAAGAAGTTATGTCAAGTATGCCGTGGAAAACAATTCAATTTTCGTAATTATTATTTAATATCATTTGACATTTTGGTCTAATAAATGTAGAAATTATATTTTTGTTTTCCACGGCATACTAGACTGGTCTTGACTAAAATTCTTATATATAAAAGGAAAATTAATCTAATAAATGATAAAGTGTGATATTTTATTGAAAAGAGAAGTTTCCATAGAATTTAAATTTAGAATAAAAATAAGGGGCTTTTATTTAAAATTTAAAAGTTGACTTCACCTACGGTTAAACGGGAAGTGGCTTCGAAGGTTTAAATTGATCGAAAAATGACAATTTACATACTTATTAACGTCTCATTAATAAATCTTTACTGCTAAAATTTTGAAAAAAACACTTTCTTGTGTCACCCGGTATACTAATTTGTTACTTTTTTCCAGTTTCAATAGGAAGTGCTACTGCCTTGTTTCTAGGAGCAAGTTTCCTCAGTTTTGTAGAAATATTATTTTATTTTGTGGTTCGCCCTCTAAGTGACTATTTTAGAGGACAATATAGAAGAAGCGTTTGAGTACATTCTGTTGTTAACGCATAATCATATATGTAACAATAAAAATAGTTTCTTGCTTTATTTAATAAAGTATATATTTATCTTACTCAGTGGTTTTATTAATATCAAATTTCCAATGCAAAATATTTCATAGTTTGTGTCCTGCACTATAGTCTATTTCAGAAAGGTAGTAAGGTAAGGTAAGTAATAAAATGGAAAATTCGGTCCAGCTCGGCTCAATTTAGGTGTCGGCCATAGGTGTAGATAAATTTTGTGCATTAAATTATTTGATAACTAACTTAAGGAAAAAAAAGAAGATAATTTGATAAAGAAGTAACTATTAGCTATAGCAAATTTACACAAACATCGTTTTATGAAATATGCCGTGGAAGATATAGCTGAAAACATAGTGTAACTGTGTTGCGCACACCGCCATATCATTGTGAACTAAATCCTTTAGAACTTATATCGGCGCAAGTGAAAGGATTTGTAGCAAGACAAAACACGGCATTCAAAGTGAAAGACGTTAAATTACTGTTTGATCAAACCATTAAGGAAGTGACCAGAGAACTGTCGAAAAGCAGTCCATCTTATCATTAAAGAAGAGGAGAAAATGTGGGATCTTGACCACATAACGCCATTATAACGTCAAGAGGAGATGACAGTTCTTCAGATGACGATGACGAATAATGACTGGTGGCATAGTTGATAAAATGAATTTTCTGCAAATAAGTCTTAATGCGTTAGAAATTGTAATAGGGTTGTAATTAGAACAAATATATGATTTTTAATTCTGCATTGAATGCATTATAATATACAGAGGTTCCAATTTGAAATAGGAAAAATAAATTGCTTTAAAGTTTGCAAAGTTTGACACTAATTTTTGAACACCCTGTACAATTCGTAATAAAAAACTCGATTAACGAGACTGTTCGACCTTATTTATTAAGTACTTTTGTATAATTTTATTAGGTAACGAGGTATTATTTTTATTTTTTTGTTAATTTTTAAAACCAGTGGTGGCAAAACTGATTTTTCTTAGTTTTTATTTTTTTTTTCGTCTATATTACTGAACTGATTTCATTAAAATTTTAGAGGTATGAAGGCAACTATAAGGGGCATCCAAATAAGTAAGAATATTGCTATGCATGCTATAGCATGTCATCTAAATAAATATATCCTTATGAAGTCACATTTTTTTTGAACACTCTGTATAAACAAAATTTTTTTTCTGAACTGCGCCCTAGGATACAGGTAAAGTCTGCAAAATATCCAAATCCTAACTTAATTAATAAGTGAGCTATGAAAGACGGGAGGTGAGGTGTAGATATAATTTCGCAAGGAGCAGATAACATTGAAAAAAATTTAGAATAAGAAAACTGTTTTAATTACTTTATAGAACAATGATCAAAATGCTTTTGGCTTACTAACAGTTTTTAATTCCATAGTTATTACCTACTAGAATAAATATGGGAATATTTTTTTTTTGTTATTGACGTAAATTTTAAAAAATTATAAATTAAACTATTCGAAAACAATTTTATATAATTTACTACGGCTTTAAAAAATCGAAGAATTTAAAACGTTTCCCTTATCGACCTTCTAGCATAACAAAATACTTTTAAAACAAGGTCTATTTTATCTAAAAAATATTTCAAATTTCTCGGTATCCTTAATTTTACAGACATAACTTTGAAATACTTTTAGAATTTTGAGCATATAAGTAGGATGTTTCTAGCACGAGGAAAAATAGTGCCATCAATAGCTAACATAATTTTGTTAGCTCTAAAAATGAAAATGGGATTCAACATTTTCTGGTCTAGTATTCTAGTGATCGTGGTAGTTAGCGGCAAGTAGTAAAATTAAATATATATTCGTTGAATTTACATTTTAGAATCGTTAATCAGTGGCGGCTCGTCAGGTGAAGTAGGTGAAGGGGCTCTTCACCAAAAAAAAATTAAACCAGGAGGAAAGTTTTTCGACAATATTAAATATTAATGTACCAATACACCTACCATTTTAGCCCTTAAAAAATAATTAATAATATTAATTTATTCCGAATGTAGCTATGCATAATAGGGCCACGGTTAACTCCGATGGACAATAATTATAAACACTCATGCATTTTGGCGCGCCCCAGCCGATCGTGTCCGTTAGCTCAAAGCAAGTGAAGACCCAAGGACCAACATGGCTTTGATATTTACCGTTGCAATGGTTACGTGACGTCAGTCACGCAAATAGCATGTAACAATTTGCATTATGATGAAGGGCAATTTAAAAATAGATCAGTCGTATGCACCATTGTTTTAGCATTGGTACGCCTAACCTTAAGGTATTTATTTTGAGGCTTCGCTAAACTTACGGTTATAGATATCGTTTTTACGTGATTTACTGTGTGATTAAAAAGTTTTGTTTTTATTTTTCAGTTAATTCAGTAGTGACCGTACCTACTTAGTTGTGTGTTTTAAAAATGAACCCAATTAATGACATAATTTGTAATTTGTTGGAAACTACATTCAGTCATTAGGCAGATGAGGATAAGAGAGACGTTTTGTTACACGGGTTTTTAGTCAATGTTTGTTTAAGTGCCCGCACTATACCTAGCTCTTCACTATTTTTTAAGACCGCGAGCCGCCACTGGCGTTAATTATTGCTAGTAAACGATTAACTTTAGTTTAAAGTGATCCAAAAGCGTAAAAATTTCCCATATTAAATTGCGCTTTTTTAAATCGAATTACAAAAAAATAAGCCTGGAATCATCAATCATCAAAAGATCTAAGCAAATGAAAACCCTAAAAGAAATCTTAAAGTTCATTGCATTATAAAACGATTGGAAATTATTTTTTTTAAATAAAAATAACTTTCTCACATTCCCCAATATCTGTAGAGTCCAAATTTAAAAAGTTTTTAAAAATCCGCCAATAAACATGGACAGGATTCGGTTCAAGAGAACGCAAATTATATGTTGGGCCGAGGGTCTTGGGTTTTTTAAAAAACACTGCTTTTCAAAGAACACAACTTTTCCCTCACATATAATAAAATTTATTTTAGAAATTAGAGAATGCAAAATTACAATGAACAGTAACAACAAGAAGTGAAGCATAAATATCTCTTATAACATTTCTTATCTGTGTGTCTAAACTGCCTAGATCAGCAATCTAGAAAATGTAACTCTCAATGTTTTTAATATACCGGGTGACACAAGAAAGTGCTACCCGAAAATATTTTCCGTAGTTTTATCAGTAAAGATTTAAAATGTGCAAATTGCCATTTTTCGACCAATTTAAACCTTCGAAGCCACTTTCGATTTAACCGGAAGTGAAATCAACTTTTAAATTATAAATGGAACCCCCCAATTTTTATTTGACGATTAAATTCTACAACAAATTCTCTGTTCAATGGCATATCACACTTTATCATTTGCTTTAAAAATGGCCCCCTTTTGTTTTTTAAAATGTCCCTAACTTTGGTAAAACAGGGTAAATGGTAAAGAGTTGGCCATGGAAACGTTAAAATGGTTTAATTTAACCCACTTTATAATATATGTTTGACTGCTTGAGAAAAATGTGTCCGTTTAAGTTTGTTTACTAGATACCTATTTAAAAATAAACAACGTATTTCTCGATTTTTTCAACCGGCAACCCATCTTTGTTTTATTATAATAATATTCTTCATTTAATTTGTTTTCTAACGGTGTATCACAAGCTAATAATTATTTATTAAGTAATAGTAAAAATTAACAAGAAATAGCACAAATGTAATTTCTAGACCCATATAAGCCATAAGAAGTTTTGTCAAGACCAGACTAGTATGTTGTGGGAAACAAAAATATTATTTCTGCTTTTATTAGACCAAAATGTCAAATGGTATTAAATAAAATTACGAAGATTGAAATAAATTAATTGTCCACGGCATACTTGACATAACTTGTCATGGCTTATCGAGAAATTCTGCTTCGTTTTTTTTTAAACAGGATGTAAATAAAATAGCCTTAACGGATACATTTTTTTTCAAGGATGTCAATTTTATATTATAAAGCAGATTAAAATTAACCATTTTAACGTTTCCATGGCCTACTATTTACCACTTGTTTTTTCAAAGTTATTTACATTTTAGACAAACAAAGGAAAACTCATCTAGGCGGCCATTTTTAAAACAAACGATAAAGGGTGATATGTCACTGAAAAGAGAATTTTTTTACAGAATTTAATTATTATCGAATAAAAACGGGCGGCTTCCATTTAAAATTTCAAAGTTGACTTCACTTCTGGTTAAACCGAAAGTGAGTTTAAAGGTTTAAATTGGCCGAAAAATGGCAATTTACTGACTTATTAACTCCTCAAATCTTTAAAATTACGGATTTTTTTTCTCTCTTTCTTGTGTCACCCGGTATACTGGGTGACTCACGACGAGCTTAAATTAGAACTTTTGAGGTACCTACTACTGAAAATATTTTTTTGAAAATCTGTAGGTTTAAGTTTATCGATATGCTCTCTTAAACTAAAATATTAACATGTGTCTGTCACTTTAGGTTATAACCACAGACAAAAATCGATAAACTTAGGCCTACAGATTTTCAAAAAAAATATTTTCGGTAGTTAAGTACCTCAAAAGTTCTAATGCAGGTCGTCCTGCATCACCCGGTATAGATATAATTCCACATGGAGCTGGTAACTTTGGAGAAAAATTTAGAAATAGTATTAAGATCCACTTAAATAAATTAAAAGACACGTCCTTAAACTGTGTTTCTTATGTAAATTATTTTTAAATTTGATTGGAACTTTTTTTTAATATAGAGGAATTTGTGCTTGTATAAATTGGCCTTATGAAAGAAGTATTTTCTCTGTTAGGCCCAATTTTATAAAGTCCTCTTAAACCGAGGAATGATTCTAAAATCGTTGAAATGTAACAAATGGTGGTATTGACACCAAAGTTCAATTTAAGAATAATCAACCTGGTCATAAGTTACATTATATTAAGTTATGACCAAATAAATCACTTTTAACTCGAACTTTGCTGTCAGTCCCACATTATAAAATGGCCATTTTTGACGTTTCCTCGATTTAAACTGGACCTCGGTTTAAATCATTATGCTCTTTTGCTAAATTTCAAAAAATATTTTTTTTCTTCCGAAAATCGATCACAAATATTAACATTTCTAAAAGAAAAAGTTCCTTACACTTTGTCGTTGCTAGGCAACGGAAAATAACTGTTAGGAAATATTTAGTATTGTACTGTAAGGAAATGTTATTTCTGTATGGCTATTTGTAAACTAAAATGTGTTAAGCTTGATAATTCAATATTACTGTGTCTCCAAAGTTACAACACAAATATTTAATGGCATCATTTATTTGTTAACAAAGTTAATATTTATTTCAAAATTTTAACAAGTTGCTTATAATAAGTTATGCCCTTTTATTATTTTTCGATTTACGGAAAAATAGTATGTATACCTCGTAGAAAAAGCCAAATTCCCGGACTCCGTATTGTCAGTCTCGGCTTGCGCCTCGACATACAATCTTTACGGTTGTCCGAAAATGTTCAACTTTTCCTACTAGGTATACAATGTACTATTTTTTATTAAAATTTTACAAAATTTTCTGCAACTTTGGCGCCATCCGACGGTCTTTATTTTCCACCAACCCTTAATTATAATTTACTGGTACTATTTAGTATCAGCCGAACGCTGCAACTATTTTTGAACTATTCATCTTGAGATTCATTAAAAGCACAGAAGTTATAGCAGCATATTCCTTAATAATTAATTATAAATTATAATAACTTCAATAGCTTCAGCAGGTTTTAACTTAAAACCCTCTGAAGCTATTGAAGTTATTTTAATTGCAAGTCGCTAGTGGAAAATCCCTAAAAGTTATTTATTTTTTAGAGGCAACATTACACCATAAAGCAATTAAAACCAGAACTTCATTGAAGGCCTGTTATTTAAAATGTAAGTAGATAGATATTTTTAAAAAAACTACGTTCAATTTTTTTTGCAAAGTTAGAAAATTTATAGTTGACGATACATCACACTTTGAATTGGAAATTTTTATTTATTATAGGATTTTATAATATTGTAATATTTATTTTTAAACAGCAAGTAGGACATAGTTACATATAATAACAAAGGACCCCCCACAATGCTTATGGGAAATGGCCCGCGGCGAAACCGTCACCGCCACCGCGTTGGTGTGGCGGATCTTTAATAGATTTCTCCATTTCCTTACTTGATGGCAGTAGCGTAGCCAGAAAATATGCTCGGGGGAGGGGGGCTCAGTGGGCGTAAGTGGGATATTTTTTTTTGGAGAGAGGGATAGTCGGGATTTCATATATATCATGACATGGTACTCAGTGAAGAAGGTGGAAAGCGCCGCAGGCGAAAAATTTTCAGCCCGCGCCCAATGTTCGTTTAAAATTCACCTAACTACTATCAAATTTCGAAAATTAAATTATTACCTCTCTCCCTCTGCATGGTTGGATGAAATTTGTTTTTGTAAATGTTTTTTTTTTACTTTTTTTTTTGATATTCCCTAGCTGGCTCTTTATTTAAAAAAAAAACCTTTTTTATATTGAAAAGAAGGTTTTTTAGCGGCAGGCGGACAAAGTAGTGTATCTATCTTTTGCATTGAGTATACAGGGACGCCAAATGCAATTAGTTCCCTGAGGCACAGGTAGACAATGACAGGCTGTTTCGTTCTTATTAGAACTCATCAGAAAGCCATAACCTGTAAGCGACCCCGAATACAGCGAGACTCTGTTTTCAAGATATTTTTAAGAAATAAAAATGCAATGAAAACCCAGTAACGCCATCTATAGATTTGTGAAAATAAGAATATTGGTGTCAATCCAAAATTTTAACATAAGACGTCTGTACGACTCTAAACAGCGTTTTTCAGGCTCAGTTTTTCATTATTAATGATAAAGTAAATATCGCTCACCGCGCCAAAATTAATGTTTTTTCAGAAATCATGTATTTTAGGAGCGTAGATCTAAGAGCAATTTTTGGTGCAAATGCTTAGGTTTTGCAATACTCCTTCTTGGGTGCCGTTTTGTATTAATTATCACACTTCTTGAATTAAAATTGTTTCAATTAAAATTTTTACTTTAATTTTTCTCTTTAAAAATAAACACCTAATAATTGTTTTTTGGTTTGTTGTAAAAATATTTTATTGCATTGGGTTATATTTTTGTTGATTTCAAATAGCTCTCAAAAAGGGAAAACTGAACAGACAAGCATATAATAGAAAAATACTATAAAATATTATTATTTTTACTCGTTTTCCTATAAAATTTCCGAAACCTTAATTTATATATAAAAGAGGACTTTTAGAAGGAAAAGTTTAAAAACTAAACGTTTCCTATAAGACCTTTGTAATCTAAGCCAAGAATACTTTATTTAAAGATGTGGGACGAAAAATAAGGTTGCAATTAGACTTTTAGACCCGAGCTCCTAAATACTCCACTGCTTGATGGTGTTAAATTACATCTCATTTACATTTGCAACATGTATGTTGGGTTGCATAAAGATTTTTAACCAGATTTAACTAACCAGCAAGTTTGACTGTGACATAAATGACATTGACAGGCATTATGAACTCACAATCAAAGATGCCTTATTAGTAAATTAAAAATTAAGGTAACCGGCTCAGTATGATTGAGAGAAAATTATTTCTGCTAATGTCATGTATGCCACAGTCAAACTTGCTGGTTAGCTAATTATTATTAAAATTCTTTGTGCAATCCGCCAGTAGAGAACTAGTTTAATGATTCTTCTTAAATATATCAATGGAGGAAGTTTTAAAGTGTCTCATGTTCTTTAATTAAAGTACCTACTTCATTTATTGGAAGAATTTTTTTTTGTATTTAACTATAAATATTATCTTTTTTAGGTTCGAGTAACTCAGGTGGAAGTAACTCAACAAGCGGTAGGTTCAAGAACTAAATTATTTTCAATATTATTTATTGTTTTTTTTTTAACTTTATTGAAATCTACTCTTTACATCATTTTGCAATGCTTAGCACGTAATGTGGGAATAGGCTTTAAGTGGAAAATAAGAGTCAGTATCTGCCGAAAGAGTCGGAGTTAAAATATACTGAAGATTTTTATCGACAAAGCTTTAAGAAATTTTAACTAAAAAAAACATTGTTCGAAATATTATTAAAATATGGTGTTTGAAAATAATGATCCAATAACTAAAGTTAAAAAATTCCAGCAATGCTTGATATATTTCAAACAAATATAACTTAAACCACTTTAATGACATACTTCTAAAGCCATAAAGTCCAAGTTTTCTCAATAATATTTTGTGTTTAACACAATCAAATGCTTTGGAAATATTACAAAATATTGCTATGTCCAAGAATTCAAAAAATAACGCCCCGGTCGAATTGTTTCAAATAAAAATTTGTAAAAAGTAAGGAAATTAGTGAGTTTTCAATTCTTGTTACCTTAGATTGCTTAAAAATAAGTATTTATGAAAGTATTTGTCATTTTCAGGAACAACGCAGAGCAGCGGGCGGTAAGAAACATCTATAACCAATTTGTTTGGGAATAACTTTAAATTTTTTAGTCGTCACATGTATATCCCAAATAACCTATCTTTTTTTGACATGTTGGGTTGCATAATAATAATAATTAACTAATCAAAAACTTTAACTATGACACAAATGACATTAACATGTATTATTTACTCATAATCAAAGTTACCTCATTAAGAATTAAAGTAACCGAGCCACATTGACCGCTTCGCGGTCTCATGTTTTTGTTAAATTATTGTGCATTAAACTATTTTACAAGCAAAATCATGCTCAAAATAAGTTCAATAGTTTAATCGATTAAATGTATAAGCAGGACAATTTAAAAAAAAATTGCTTAGTTCTTCACATCCGTCATACAAAAAATTGTATTGGCATCACGAACGGTAAGAATTTACTGCTATATTCCTTACCGTTCTTATTACTTAATAAAATATACTATTTTAAATAATAGAAGAGGTTTTGACTTGTATTGTCTTTATTTGTTTTACATCGCAACGTTTCAACTGGTAAGTACCTCCAGTCGTCTTTTCTGGTGAATACTAAATAAAAGTAGAGTAGCTACAGCTCTAATTATACTAGCTAGATGTACTGAAGCATAACTGAGATTGGTGCAGCCATGCGTTCAGTCTGTACGCCGTATTTTAAGTTTACTTCTACTTAACAAAGGTTTCCAGATATTTCATATATTTAATGAGGGCTCACTAAAACTGCTGGGTTCTGGTGTATAGTAGCAGCTTTCTTGAACTTCCTCCAGTGTGATTCTTTATGCAGGATTTCGGATTCTGTTCACGTGATATAATTGCTGTGTGTCCAGGCATGGTAAGCTGCATCTGATTTCATTGAAACCAAATGTATTATGTTGTAACTTAGCGAAATAAATTCAATATTTCAGATTTTCCGTCTCTCTTTTTAGCGTGTTGTTTCTGTGTTCCTTGATTCTTGTTTCGAGTGGCCTTAGTATCTCACCAAAGTAAGATCGGCCACATTCGCAGGGTACACACAGTACATTGGTAAGACACTAAGGCCACTCGAGACAAGGATCAAGGAATACAGAAACAACACGCTAAAAGGAGAGACCGAAAAATCAGGTACATCAGGTGCCTGGACACACGGCCATCATACTAAGTGGACAGAAGCTCAAATCCTGCAAAAAGAACCACACTGGAGGAAGAGGCAGTTTAAGGAAGCTGCTACCATTAACCAGAACCCAGATTATTTAAGTAAGCCCTTAGTTGATGTAAGAAATATCTGGAAACCTCTGTTAAGTAGATATAAACTTAAAATGCCGTGCACGAACTGAACGCATGACTACACCTATCTCAGTTATGCTCCAGTGCATCTAGCTAGTATAAATAGAGCTGTAGTTACTTTACTTATTTAGTATTCACTAGTTGAAACGTTGTTATGTAAAACAAATAAAGGCAATGCAAGTCCAAAACTCTTCTATCATTCAAGAAACATCGTTGTCTCCAACCTTCAAACATATACTATTTTAAATATTATTTGATATCGAAATAGATTAGAAAGGTTTTTTATACTGTAAAGGCGTTTGTAACCTCATTACAATACACACGTTCTAACCTTGTTCCAACTTCTACATTCAAATTTTAAGTACCTACAAGTTAATTAATATTATTATTACAATTTTTAAGCACACATGCCACGGTAACAGTGAGACCAACCACTTCAGCAGTAAATGCCACTACTAATGGAGGTGATCGTTCTACGTCAACCATAGCAGATGGCAGTCTTACTAGTACTGGTGGACAAACAACACCTGATGATGTAATCAACACTTCAACTACAACTTCCTCTAATTCTTCCATTGAGGTTACTACCAATTCTGATGGAGAGAGCTCATCACCAGACATCTCAACTACCGCAGGAACCGATTCCTCTGTAACACCTGGAGTAGACGTTACTACTACACCTAGTGTAGATAATTCTACAGGAACCAACGTAGATGTTACTACTGCAAGTGGAACAGAAAATAGTACATCTTCTATAGACGTTACTACGTCGGATAACTCTTCACCGTTTACTAAGCCCGCAGGTGAGTTTATTTTTGTGGATATTATACCTTGAAACATGCAGTATTCTATGTTTTGGTCACACGTATGAGTACTGGAAGAATTGGTGTCAAAATAGGTTGTAGAATTGTCTGCATTGGAAGAGGAGTGTGACTATTACAAAACTAATCGGTTGTAGGCGTGTATCTTAAGGCCAGATGAATACATTTTTCAATGGGTGAAATGGAATATTCATGGTGAAAAATACAGGGTATTTCGAAATTAGCGTAGAATAATTTTAGGGCGTAAAGTATTTCAAAAATGTCCTATAAATATACCTCCAGATATGCTTCTTCAGGGGACTAAAGCCCCTCGAAGAGGATCGGGAGAAAGTTTTCTGTAATAGCTGGGCTCTTACTTCTACTGAAAAATGCCAAGCGACACCAGCTGATATGGAACAATACATCTAACTCATCTTAGTTATTGTTTTCATTATTTAGGCCTTATAGGGCCTCAACCTTTATTGTATTTATTGAGGCTCAGCCTTTTTTTTTCAAAACATTATTTTATTAATTTGTTCAATATAACAAAATATATACACATCTATAATAGTTTTATCAATAATGCAATCTGCTGAATGTGCATATAAAATTAATTTCATGTATTGAGTTAGTTTTACCATAATTTCTAATATGATTCAGTAGCCGAGAGAGTAAAGCGTTGAACTTTGGATCAAATGGTCGTAAGTTCAAGCCCGGCAGCCTGCAAACTTTTTAAAAATTGTTTACTCGGAAGTTTGAGCACTTCGCTACGGCGACGTGCTCAATTTACCTTCTCGTGAGATATAGACATCATATCCACTCTTGTTGTACAAACTACTATTAAAAGAAGAAACACTTTTTTTTTATCAAGAATAGTATTATTCTAAAAATAAAAAAGATTCCCATTTGGTAATCAAATCTTGACAGACCCTGTATAGCAGTTTTAATTTTTTCCAACTATTTACCTTTCTAGATACACCTAACTGTCCAAGTTATTGTTGGAATGGTAGTAAAGTAATCTACATCGATCGCTCAGAAAATTTTTGTGAGTATAATTTTAGACAACTATGATAATAAGCATATAAGCCAAAACATCATTGCTATTCATGTTTATATACCGGGTAGGTAGTACATCGTGGTTGAAAACAGGAAATCCCATGCGAGTTTTAGATTGCCCAATATTTGCTTCCCTGTTGACTTTATAGCGGAGTTGTAGGGAGACTTTTTTAGGGTCTCTGTTTGACGAGTGCACATGCGGGGTTTGAACAATTTTATCACAGGGACTTTTTCTTCTATTGTGTAACTCATAATAACTAATAGGTAAAAAATTATTACTAGTAAAAAATCTAATACTTTTAAATTACATTTGACAATGATAAATCACAGGTTGACAGGTCCAATCAAGGCTGGTATCTGCATAATCACATAATGAATTCCAATGAAAAACCAATCGCAATCCTATTCAAATAAGTTAAGATCGGGTAGACCGAAATTGTGCACTCACCACATAGAGACCCTAAAAAAGTCTCCCTACAACAGGGGAGCAAATATTTGGACAGTCTAAAACTTGCATGGGATTTTTTATGTTTCCAACCATGATGCGCCACCCGGTATATATATATTTTCTAAAAAAATGTACACAATATTACTTGCACATTTACGTTTTTCAGCTTCTCGAGCACACCACGCCAGTCATGGGAGACATCATGGAGCACATTATTTGAAAGGTAAATATTGGTTAAGAAAGTAGGTACCGGGTGGCCAAATAAAAATGGATGCCGGTCATATCCCAGGAACTGTCTGTCACAACGTTTTAAAATAAAAAATAAAAAATAAAAAATCGACCAAGAAAAATCTGAAATGGGAAAGGTAATGTCGCCTTTAGTTATGTAACAGTTATATACTTTTAAAAATGTAACAAAAGTTACTTTTAAACAATGTCACCGAATGTGGTTGTAATATAACATGTTTGGTGGGTTACTTTATTGTTAAATTATTACCACTCCCCCTCTGCATGGTTGGATTAAATTTGTTTTTTTAAATGCTTTTTTTTACTTTTATATTTTTGAAAAATTTGAATATTCGTGTCAATCCCAATTTTAACATATGACTCTAACCAGCGTTTTTCTGATTTGGTTTTTCATGATTAAAAATTAAGTAACTATCGCCAAAATAGATGAATTTTTCAGAAATCATGTATTTTAGGAGCGTAGATCTAAAAGCAGGTTTTAGTGCAAATGCTTAGGTTTAGAAATACTCCTTCTTAAGTGCCGTTTTGTATTCTCATAATTAAACATTCTTGTTTCTTCCCGCACTATTTTTTTTATTATAAATTATCACATTTCTTCCAATAAAAATGTTTCAATTACAATTTTTATTTAAACTAATTTTTCTTCAAACGTCAATAAACTTGACGTTTTTCTAATAATTTTTTGACGTTAAAGTTCTACTTTTTCGTCAGAAGGCGGTTGCTTTTGGCAACGGAAGAAAAAGTATTTACTTTTTCTTCCGTTGCCAATAGCAGCGGAAGTAAAAGTATGACTGTGTTCTCATGACTAAATATATATTAAATAATACCAGAAAGTTATAAACATACTTTATTTATTTTAATAAAAATAAAGTACAGCAATGTGACTTAGGGTAAATGTACTTTTAGGGTAATAGCACTAGCATTCAAAAACTATGTTAATCCCTATAATAATAAATAATAATAAAGTTAAATTTGTTTAAGGAGGTGCGTTTACCTATATTGGCCCTACATAACTATTTAAATACAACATTAAAAGTACAATTATTAATTGTAGCCCCAGAAAAACTAAGACTGCTTGTTACGATGGCCTGTTGGTTGGTTGTTTCGGTATTTTCTAGTGTTAAACTCTCAGTGAAACCACTTTATGTCGAATTTATTGCAGTATTTAAATAATTAGTAATTGATTTATTATTATTTGGTTGTAAAATTTTTTTTGCAATTTCTTTCTTATTGGTCATCGATTCGTCGATGTACCGTTCAGCTACAATACTCGATTTCCACCCCCCGTGGCGCTTTAAACACGTAATGTCTGCCCCTGCATCTACAAGCAGTGTAGCTGAAGTTCTCCTTAGACAATGGCCGGTGTACTCTATTGCACCTGGTAGTTTTAAAAACACTGCTGCTTCCTTAGGAACAGCACTTATTTTATGAATTCCCATTACCATGCGACAACACCGACCATTTACAAATTTAAAAAAAAATCTCTTCTCGCGCATACCTTCCGGGCGTAATGATACATAATTTTTATAAATGCTTAAATATTGCTCCCCAACAATAGTAAACGACCACGGTTTCCTAGTTTTATTATTAGGAATTCTTATGTGAATCGCAGATCCTAAGTCTTGTATGTCATCAACGACCATTTTCACCATTTCTGCACATCGGCATGCACCCGATATTCCAATAACCAAAACAATCTAAAAATTATATATATTACCTTTATAAAAAATTTGTATACTTTGAGGTAATACCTAAATTTACCTTAATTCCCAAATATTGCTGATTAGGAGCTTCAGATAGAAATTTTTTAAACTGTTCCCTGGTGAATACTTTAGCTTTTTTGGGAATGTAGCCTTCGTTTTGCTTCTTTAAAAAAGCCCGTAGCTTAAAATACTTGCTTATGTCTATTCCTTGTCTGATATTTAGCATTGATCTTAACATAGAATAATGTGACCATATTATTGAACCATTCATTTTTTGATTGCTCGCTAGTTCCGAAAAATATGCCAAGAGTACATTTTCAGAATTATTTTTGGTGTTTTTCTCATTGCACCATGCCTGGAATCTTTTAAACGCAGCTTCGTAAACACCACTGGATTTTGTTGGCAGCAAATTGTTCGCAACATTTGCTGCAATTTTGGCAACCTCCGGGGGTGTACAGGTAAATTCTGAGTCTGACATTTTAATTTGAAGTAAATGTATTTTTTAAAAATTCTATTTTTAAAAGGATAAAAATTAAATAAAGTTACGCAATAATGAATGCTGAAACTTGTCAAATCGAATGGCACGTATCGCTATCAAACAATATTATAATAAATCCATAGTAACGCTAGCCCCTTCTCAAAACTTAAAATTTTTAAATAAAACAATTAAAACATTTTTTATCTTTGTGTTTTCATATTTAAACAACGTCTGAAGAAAAAAAAGTATGTTTTATTCGGAGTAAAAGCAACTTCTTATGACTCGTCCGTAATTGCAGGACTCACTTTGTTCGTCCGGCGAACCTATAGACTCGTCAGAAAAGTATCGCTTTTACTCCTAATAAAACAATATACTATTTTCTCTTTAAAAATAAATACCTAATTGGTTTTTCTTGTTGTAAA
The DNA here is from genome assembly GCA_935413205.1 of Polydrusus cervinus. Taxonomy (NCBI): domain Eukaryota; kingdom Metazoa; phylum Arthropoda; class Insecta; order Coleoptera; family Curculionidae; genus Polydrusus; species Polydrusus cervinus. The sequence continues at coordinate 15,892,292 of OW284517.1, forward strand.
AATATTTTATTGCATTGGGTTATATTTTTGTTGATTTAAAATAGCTCCAAAAAAGGGAAAACGAAATAGACAAATATTTAATGGAAAAATACTATAAAAAATTATTCATTTTACTCGTTTTCCTTTAAAATTGCATCATAAATCAATAACTAAATCCCTTTGCGTCCGAAACCTTAATCTCTAGATAAAACAGGAAATTTCGAAGAAGTTTAAAAACTAAACAATTCCTACAAGACATTTGTAATCTAAGCCAAGAATACATTATTTAAAGATTTAAAGGAAGTATCCAAGCTTGAGAGCAAAAATTAGATTGCAATTTGACTTTTAGACCCGAGCTCCTGAGATCGGGAGGGAGGAAGCCCCCCCCCCCCCCTAATTACGTCACTGAGTGTACACATAAGCTTAAGATTTCAGCAGTTCTTGGGCTATAACTAGTATATTACGATTTCTAGAAAATGAAAATCACCTCCAGACTGGTCACCAAAACCGGGCACACCTTGAAACTCACCACCAAAACAGAGAACACCGTATACATCACCAAAATAGAGAACATCACTACAATGAAGAACACCACGGAAATTTGGCGCATCAAAATAGGGAACATCGTCACCAAAACGGGGAACACTATCAAAAAATTACACATGAAACTAGAGAACACCACAAACTCCATGAAAACAGAGAAAATAACATTGAAAGTGGACGGAAGCAAAGTCACTAGATAAATGTGCTATGCATATTCACCAAAATGTATTAATTTTTGTTACGGTTGGTTTACAACAGTTGATAAAAGTGAACTATGTTTGTGTGAATTATAATAATTTTTTTATATTCGACGAACTGGCTTGAATTTTAAATACTATGTATACATTTGATTTTTTCATGGATACGCTATAAACCTAAATGTAATTAAAATAAGTGCATACCATATTATTTTTTGTACGTATTTTTCGGGGAATAAATACATAAAATTAAATCCGATTTTTTTTAGTTTAAAGTATAATGAAGAGTGGATGAAATCGAAACATTCTTTGTTAATTTAGCAAACAAAACTAACCTTAAAGTTTATTTAAAATATGTCAACGCTTTTACGACTTGTTATGATTTGACAAACGAAACTATTAGGGAATCCAAACCACGTGATTCAATATGGCGGTTGGCTGGTAAAAAGCATTGAGCCACCCGTTAAATGTCACCAGCAATATTAGTTATATAGTCACGTGCACCAATTACAACGCAGTATTTGCCAGCCAGCCGCCATTTGGACACATCGTTGGATTGCCTAATACTTAATCTATTTCAGAAAGGTGTAGAGTAATAAAAGCTCATTAGGTATGCAAAGGGACTACAGAGTGACCCAACGAATATTTAAGCCACTTGCATAATTTGGAATGGATTTTATTGCAAAATTCTTTTTTTTCATCAAGGGTAGGTCAAGGGTTTGGGTCAATTTATGGGGTTTGCCTGTTGTTATCCATTCACAAACACTGAAAATGGTGTGACAAAGGCGTGCATTATGTATATAGTATAAGGTACACTTATTTTTTATTAAACATTATAAAAAAAATACAAAATACAAATACATCTTTGACGTTATAATTAACGGATCGACGGTCCGATCGATCAGGTGGTCAAGATTCCACTTTTTCTTTTCTTCTTTATATACATGATGAACTGCTTTTCGCCAGTTCCCTGGTGTCACTTCCTTAATAGCTTGATCAAACAGAGTAGCTTAACGTCTTTCATTTTGAATGTCGTGTTGTGTCTTGCTACAAATCCTTTCACTTGCGCCCATATAAGTTTAATAAGATTTAGTTCGCAATAACATGGCGGTGTACGCAACACAGTTATACTATGTTTCAGCTAGGTATATCTTCCACGGCATATTTTATAAAACGTTGTTTGTGTAAATTTGCTATAGCTAATAGTTCCTTCTTTATCATATTATCATCTTTTTTTTTCTTTGATTAGTTATCATAAATAATTTAATGCACAAAATTGACCTGCGCCTATGGCCAACACCGAAATTGAGCCGATCTTTACGGAATTTCCAATTTTATTACTCTATACCTTTCTGAAATAGACTATTACTTTAAATTATTTAGTTTTGGTTGCTGACATGGAGGTCACCACTGTCCGTTAAGCCCCTATCAAAGACTTCCCCTCACCATGATTCTTCACAGCACCGAAATAAAAGAGTTAGAAATTCTGCCTCACTCACTTCTTTTAAATCGAGAAGGCTATGCTTCAAACTATGAATACAATTCTCTCAAGAGAAAATTGCCAAGAAAGTTTTTAAGACTGTCGTCACAACAACGCTTATCGCTGAAAGAGGGAAGCCATTTTGAGTTCTGACCAATCAGGAACTATCTCGATATTTTTCCAATATGGCGGAAATCACACTAGAAATGGGTATTTTCTTGGTACGAGTATATTTATTTAATTAGAATCAAGGTGGCTTGGAGCCAGTTTGCATTTTACCATTTTATTGGTTTGACTCATAGTCGGCCACATGAAAAGAGTTTAACTTATTTATCATGTATTTGTCGAGTGATTCAGAATTAGAGTGTGAAAATACTTCATCTGAAATTATAAAAAATGTTAATAATATACTGGAAAATCTATTACCAGAAAAAAATAAATCGCGCTGAAGAGAGTGTCATGTATTAAACAACAAATCTTTATCGGTAGCGATAGCGTAGAGAATAGAGCTCTAGCCTACAGATTGCAAGGTCACAAGTTCAAATCCCATCAGAAGTATTTGACTTTTTTTTTTAAAACATTAAATAATTTATAAAATTTACACTGGAAATCTTTCTTGTTGGGTGGATTTTTTAAATTTATGTTTAATGCATCTTTCCTTGATTAAATTTAAAAGTTTTCATTTTGGTTAATCTAGAAGTCAATCCAGGATTAGCTCTTCCTATGATATTTATAAAATATGAAAAAATGAAAATGTTAAACTACAAATAAAGGAAAAGCCTATTGATAAACTATGAAACCAGATATTAAGTGGAACATAATCCTAAGTATGCTAATTTCAACACTAGTATTAATATTTTGTTTTTCAACACTAGTGCTGAAATATTTTTTTCACAATTCAAAGGCTTTTTTAATAATTCTTTTTGGTCGTAGGAAAAATAGTGTACATTATTCGTGTGAAAGTGATTACTCTAAAACTCGGAGAATTTCCGCACTCGGCTGACGCCTCGTGCTAAATATCTCCTCGTTTAAAAAGTATCACTTTTATCACTTGTTATTTAATATACTATTACCATACCCATAAAGCTGGTTTTTTCGTACCGTTTTTCCAGTGAAACAAGCGTAAAATCTTTTGAATTCAAGTTACAATTAATAATTAATATCTTAAAGTGCAAATAAAACAAATTCCTTCATGGCGGTCAAAGATTGCTGGAACCGGCCGAATATAAATAAAATTAAAATCAGGGTGTCTTTCTACCAGGGCAAAGACCAGCCCCGACAGGGCGTTGCCTTGTTGTTGTGTCCTGTTTTAGCGTGCTAATTATATCATGTAATATAACATAAATAGAATGTAGGAAAACCTGAAATGCTAAATTATACTTAATGAATAAAGAATATTTTAAAAGTAAAAAAAAAGAAAGACTATTACCATACCCGTGTAGCAACAGGTTCAGTCAGACCCGTGGAAAACATCTCTCTCACTCCTCCTTACATCGCAAAAGGATTTGTTATCAAGTATTCCGCAAGATCAAGAGAAGTTTAGAATGAATGAAAGACAGTAGGTACAAAGTTGAAAGCCGTGTACTATCAAGTTGAGAACGCAGCATTAGGTAGGTGTCAATTGTAATGTTCTGCCACTCGAAATATGTTTAAATTTATAGCAGTCTAAGTCTAAGGCCTTTTTATATTAGATGCAATTTGCAAGTGCAAGTCAATGGTAGTTTTAAATGGGAAAGCTTGCATCAAAATGTAATTTTAATATATTCGGTATATGTTGGAATTAAATTAACTTTAGAAACAACACAAATTTCAGTTTTAATCACTTTTATTAAATAAATCATACAAACTATTGAGCTCTGCTGTGGTAAATACTACCGCGTAACTACTTAGTATTACATAAGTTGTTGCTATTGTTCCTTTTTTTGAGCTAACTGCATCTCTAATGAACATGTAATATTTCTTTTAACAACAGGCATATCTTCTTTTGCTGCTTCTCCAACTTCGTCCTCTTCGGTGAGAACAATTATCTTCTCTTCAATAACGTTTTCACATAGTTCCTTGCTGTTTAATCCATTATTATTTTCAGGCACTTCTTTAATTTTCTCCAAAATACTAGGTACGTTTCCTTTAGGCGTAGTCATTTGTTTACAAGTTTCTTTATTTCTATCCAGCGCATAGTCTTCGTTTCTAAAATTGATATTTTCAAGAAGTTTCCCTTTAAAAATTTCCTCCCTGATTCTTTCAGCTTCTTTTCCTTTCTTCTGCTTTTCTTTCTTCTTGTTTTCTTCTTCATCTTCTTCAACCAATTTCTTCAAAAGATCTAACTGATTCATAAACTTTTCAACAACTTCAGATGTCTGATTTACATTTTCTCCGATCTCTTCCACTATCATTCTTACATCCTTATTCTTATCTGCATCTTTAGTAGTTGGTATCAAGCCACTAGTTCCTTCTTCTTCTGAATCGTCTGAATAATACATTCCCATTTCCTCAAAATGTTTCCTTAAATAATCATCTGTAATTTCTACTTTTTCTCTATTTGATTCTCTTCGAAATACTTTACGCTTGACTTCCTTAGATTGTTGAAGGTTCATAAACTTTTCAACAATTTTAGTTTCAGTTTCCAACGCGTCATTATAGTCCTTTAGAATTTTCTCTCTGGCTGTTTTAGATTTTTCGATGAACTCATCCAGTTTCTTATTAAATTCACGCATTCCCTCTCTTACTTCTGCTATGGTATTACTGACTACTAAACCATTGTCTAATTCAGTATTATCTGGCTCAACATTATTTTCATCTTCATAAACCACTCCATCTTTTTGATTATAAACGGTTTGACTTTGAGACATTTTTAATGCATTATAGACCATGGGAGGTTTTATATCTTCGTCGTTTATCTCTATTTCCCGTTGAGTGTACACACTTCTATAACAAATACTTTCGCTAGTGTTCTTTGGATATAAAATAATATCGTCCTCCTCTGCAATATCCTTGGGAGGTGTTATTTGAAACTCTGGTCTCTCCTCTTTTTTTGACTGAAGAAGCATTTCACATATCTCATCTTTTAACTTGCATTTTTCTTCTTCTGACTTCTTGCGTTCAATTGGCTTTAAAATCATTCTATTTTGTTCTGGCAGCTTAATGTCCCAAGTCATAATCTCCCTATATTCTCTTTCGTCATTTGGATCTTCAGCATGTCTCGAACTGCCTTCTCCCAGGAGACAAAGACGTAATTCTTCCTTTGTTTTCGCTTCAACGGCGAAATCTCCTTCACCTACTTCATGGGACATATATTTTATAGCTTGAGATTTGTCAAGTTTTCTTACAAAAGCGCTTTCAGCACTTTCTTCATTTTCGTCTTCACTATCATCACTGCTGCTATCATCGCTATCCTCAGATTCATCTTCAACATTACCTTGAGCATGATGAATAGTAAAGACACTTCTAGGTTTTTGTTTAGTCTGTTCATTGTCAAGTGATTTTAAATTCATACTGGATTCTCTTGTAATTACTTCAGTAGTTTCTTGTTGTACCGCAATACTATTCTCTCCTAGACCATCTATTTCATTAACAATATTTTTTCCATTTTTGTCACACTGACAATCGTCAAGTTGACATTCCTCGCATCTGTCCTTGTCATCATTTCTAATACTTGAGGTAGGCTTGTTTATGTATTGTTTACTATGATCCTCATTAATAATAACAGGATCGTACTTTTCAATTTTTACATACAATTCACGCATATTGCTTTTATTTTTAAAGTCGTTATCGTTTTTCGCATCACTGTTTTGTATATTATCATATGTTTTATTGGGTTCGCTATTATCGTCATCCATTTTAAAAGTACTATCAATATTTGGCAGCATTTTTCCGAATTTCGCAATTGCATGTGAATTGGTATTTAAATCTATAGACTCGGCAGTATACACTTCTGGCACTAATTTTTCTTCAATACTTTCATGTTTTTCATCATCACTTCTAAAATTACGTCCCCCTAAATAGGAAGACCCAGTGATTTCTTCAGTATTTAGTTTTGCTTCCTTAACAAATTTAAATTCTGCCGTATCATTTTGACAAATACTCTCCTCGATATTATCTGCTTTAATTCCTCCTAATTGAGATCGATCTTCCTTATATTTGTGATGTTCACCTTTCTTTTCGACAGCATTTTCTTCTGTATTGAAGGTGCTAATGACCTCTTCATCATTATATGTATCTTTCTTAACAGATTTATGTACTGCAAAATCATTTTGGCCAGGGCTGTTTACACTATTATTCGATTCATAATTATAGTTTCTAGCTTGGTTTTCTATTAATTGAGACATATACTTTTCAAATTCGGGGTCTGCGCATTTGCTTACGAAAGTACCTTTTTCTTTATTGGTAGCTCCAGTGCACTCCTCATTATTCTGCTTATCTTTCCCAACAATTTTAAGCACTGCAGCTTCATTTTGACAAACGCTGTTTGTACTATTATTTAATTCATATTTGTGCTTTCCTGTTTCATTTTCTAATTGAGATAAGTCTTCCTTATATTCAGCTTCTGCGCTTTTGTGTTCGACAGTACTCTCTTCTTTACTGTTAGCTTCAATTACCTCTTTATTGTTGTCTTTATCTTCCTCAACAATTTTAAGCACTGCAGTATCAATTTGACTAACGCTGTTTGTACTATTATTTAATTCATATTTGTGCTGTCCTGTCTCATTTTCTAATTGAGATATGGTTTCCTTATATTCAGCTTCTGCGACCTTGTGTTCAACAATACTCTCTTCTTTACTGTTAGCTTCAATTACCTCTTTATTGTTATCTTTATCTTCCTCAACAATTTTAAACACTGCAGTATCATTTTGACCAACGCTGTTTGTATTATTATTTAATTTATATTTGTGCTGTCCTGTCTCATTTTCTAATTGAGATATGGTTTCCTTATATTCAGCTTCTGCGACCTTGTGTTCAACAATACTCTCTTCTTTACTGTTAGCTTTAATTACCTCTTTATTGTTATCTTTATCTTCCTCAGCAATTTTAAACACTGCAGTATCATTTTGACCAACGCTGTTTGTACTATTATTTAATTTATATTTGTGCTGTCCTGTCTCATTTTCTAATTGAGATATGGTTTCCTTATATTCAGCTTCTGGGCCCTTGTGGTCGACAATACTCTCTTCTTTACTGTTAGCTTCAATTACCTCTTTAATGTTGTCTTTATCTTCCTCGACAATTTTTAACACTGCAGTATCATTTTGAACAACGCTGTTTGTACTAATATTTAATTCATATTTGGGCTTTCCTGTTTCATATTCTAATTGAGATAGGGTTTCCTTATATTCAGCTTCTGCGCCCTTGCTTTCGACTGTACTTTCTTCTGAATTAGTGGCATTTGGCTCATATATATTTTCCACAAGTTCTTCGATAAGTACTGGTCTTGCAACATCTTTTCTAATATTGCCGGTGATTTCATTAAATGTATATTCTTTTTCTTCAGTTTGTAAAATCTCATTTTCTCGTTCAACGTTATCATGGACACATATTTTTGACATATCTTGAATAACCATTTCAAAGTCCCTTTGTCCTTTTTCTTTTAGATCCTTTAAGTCATTTTCAAAATCATTTATATCTATCTCTTTTTCTTCGTTTTGTCTTTTCTTTTCCTTTTCAGATATCTCATCTGTTATTTTCAGTTCTTCAGTTTTTTCTTTGTCTTCTTTATGAAGTCCCTCGGCCAAAGCTTGCCTACTAGTACAGGGTTGTGGCTCTTCGATTACTTGGACCAAGGATTTTTTCTTTGTAGGAGGAGCTGCAAAGAAATAAAGATAATTAATGGTTGTGTAAAAAGTAGAAAACCAATAATTACTTAAAAACAGAATAATGACTTACTCTTTCTTGAAAAATCAAATATCCTTGTTCTATACTCCGAATAATCCTCACTGGTTTGTCGGTCTGTCATAAAATCTTCCGACCCATCTGAATCCGTATCCGAGTCAACTGACTCAGGTTCACTATTCCTACTGTCCTCTTCATCGTGGGCTGTAGCAATTCCATAGTTGTAGATTTGTTCCTGTTCTCCAACGGATGAAGTATCGTCGTTTTCCGTGTCAGCTCGAGAGTTATTGAGGTTATTCTCGGTATTTTCTGTGGACAATAGTGAAAGTTTTTTTCATATTTTACAATGCTTGCTGGTAAATTAGAAAAACGGTTATAATAATTTATAAAATCTTCCATGATGTATGAATATGGTTATCTTAAATTCTTTTTCCGAAAATTGTCGGAAATATTGACATTTTTGATAACATTTCTGAAAGAAAAAGTCAATAATTCCTTACACTTAGTCATTGCTAGGCAACGGAATATAACTGCTAGGAAATATTTATTATTGTACTGTAAGGAAATATTATTTTCCTACGACCACCTATGAAAATGAGAAAAAAAAACACGGTTAACTTGGCTCGAAAGCGCCAAATATCACACGCGTGTTGAAAGAAAATATTTCAACTCTAGAGTGAAAATACAAGGTACACCATTAAATTTAAACATTATGGTGCCAATTCGACAGACCACACCTATTTATTAAAAAGAATAAATTTTAGAAAGCAGTTTATTGTCTAACTTGTTTATCATGTATTTGTCGATTGATTTCGAATTAGAGTGTGAAAATACGCCATCTGAAATTATAAAAAAGTTAAGAATATACTAGAAAATCTATTACCAGTCAAAACAAGCCCCGCTGAAGTAAATGTCATATATATTAAACATAAAATTTTTATGTGTTGCCATAGCGTAGAGACTAGAGCTATGGCCTACAGATCGAAAGGTCACAGGTTCAAATCCCATCAGGAGTATTTGACTTTTTTTTATAAAAACATTAAAGAATTTATAGAATTAGGTATTTTGAATTGAAATCTTCCTTGTTGGATGAATTTTTTAAATTTATATTTAATGCATCTTTCCTTGATTAAATTTTAAAAATTCATCCAATAAGGAAGATTTCTTCCTCGACATACAATCTTTACGGTCGTCCAGGAATGTTCAGCTTTTCCTACTAGGTACCTATACAATATACTATTTCCAAATAAGTTTGTTAACTATAAAGAATTTGTAACGTTGTAAGTTGTTAGTTCTATCGATCGTAATCCAACCTTATCCAAACCTTATTACCCATAGAGTACATTTCAACGGGGCAACCAGCTAAAAACTGGGAAACTTCTTTTCCAAGTGAGTTCAAAAGAAACAGCCCCCGCCATTCTTGTCGAAAATGACTTGTGAAAAGTAGTCAGGTGAGGGGGGGGGGCAACTGCCATACCTTGCCTACTCCCTATGGGCGTCCATGCTTATTATGTCTACATATTTATGTGCTACCGTGCAGTACGTGTAGTTCGTCTAGGCAAGACTGACAGGAATTCCGTATAGAAAGGTAAGTTTTGTCATAGAAAATCGGCACCTTCGTAGGGGATTAAACTCAAAGTGATGACCATAAGGTTTAAAACAACACATGGTAAGCTCTGGGTTCCGGTGCAGAAGTATATCTTATCACATCAGTAGGTGAGTAGGTCAATTATATGCATTGATTTGATTAAGAATAAAATTTGTTTTTCTTACCTTGAGCACTATCATCATGTTGACCATTCTCGGCATTGTCATCTATGAAATTAATCAGATTTGGTTGAGACTGACTGTCTGCCTCACTTTCTGAATCAGCTATGGACGTGCAGAAACCACTGTCTGGATTTTGAATACCCTCCTGAACTAGACGTTCAGCTCTGCGTTGATCTCGGACTCTGATAAGAGCTTTAAAAAAGAAATATTTATATCTTGAGAGAATTATAGACTAGATGCTATACTCTTTTTTTGTTTGTTTTATAAGAGGTTGAAGATGGACACAATGATATGCTTATATGACCTTTGTTTTAACATTACTTTTTATAAAGTATGACTTTGTTTAACAGAATGTTTTATTATTATTTTTATTCCCTCACTTTGTCTTACCATTGACGCTATCCATGATATTTTGTCTCTCTCTATCGATCCATCGTTTTCTTTCGGCGTGTTCTTCTGCCACTCCGCCTCTTTCCCTAAAAATAAATATCTTACAGAAACGTGACCTATTATCATATTTTTTAATTTTTGAGTATATCTAGTTAGTATTTACCGGCTAACTACGTCGTGTAGATGTCACTGAGCTTCTTTCGGATTGAGGTCGCTAATGGTCTCTACTCTTACGTCGTTTAAACGTATTAATCTGACCTTTAATGCCGAGGTAGTATTTGTGATGCTAAAAGTAGTCACACAGACGTCGCGCTATGACTCATTTCTGAAGGTCCTTAGGGGACAACATTTATGGTCGCCCGGACGTGAAAATATTACTAAGGGTATACAGAAAGTCAATTTTTTGACTTGCAGTAATAATGAGTTGAAAGTTTTGAACTTGAATTACCTATGCACGATTTAAGTATACTTATTTTAACTAAATCTGTCTATACGTCATTTGTGTTCGACTAATTCTTCCCTAAAACGTGCTAAACCCTTTTAGGTAACGTGACATTTAGAGGGTTTCGTTCTTCTCAAGATAATTTTGGAAAACATTCAACAATTAATTGCCATGATCGACACGTGACCCAATGACTCACATGACAACAATAATGTTACCTTTTCCTATATCTTACCAAGCTTCTGCACATGCTCTTTCTCTGGGGAACACTGGGCGATCGTCAAGATACTGGAGATTTTTCTATAAGAAACAAATATATTAGCAGTTAATTAATAAAGTAACATCAACATGCAAAATCTTACTGCACTATGTAAATGTTAAAACACAGCTACAATATAATCGGAAAACGTGTTTATTCAAATGTGAAATCTGAATGCAGTCCTGTACTGGTCGCATCGAGCGCTTTGTGGTTAGGTTATTGTTTACTAGCAGTACCAGTTGAAAATAAACACACTATAAATGGGGAGAAATAATACTCCAAGTCAACCTTCACTAAGATATATTCAGTAAGAAATTTTAATCTGTTCTACATGTTTTGAACGTATAAATGTTCATCTTTAGGAGAAGTATAGTTCTATAGTATAGGAAATTGTGAGTAACACCCTCATAGAGCTTTTGAGGAAGTTAAATTATTGAATAAAATGATGCTTCCATAGAAGTAGGGGAGAAAAATACTACCAGGTTCTAAAGATAAATATGTGAGTTAAATGGTAATTTATGGTGATGAACTGAGAAACGTTATGTGAGAATGATATAGAAAAAGAGTGCAGCAACTTAAGTGGTGCAGTATATTGTTGAAAAACTATTGTTAAATGGAGAAAATGAAAAATATTTGTGTTGGCAAAATAGATGTACCTACTTTTGTTGTATGTATACAGGGTGCTACAAATTCGTGTGCGTACAAGGGAATCTCGAAAACGGTAAGAGATACGAAGAAGGTTAAATTAAGGTAAAGTTGCGTTTTTAGAGGCCTAATAATTTTGTGAAAGAAAATTGTAAATAATCCGAATACCTTCGGAAAAAACCGAAATTTTTACTTTTGGGTTTTAATTTTTTGCGCCTTTATTTAAGACTTAGGAAAGTAACAAAAAACACTTTCTCATAGCCGTTTTCTATGTTCTACAATATGAAGTTTTTAGTTTTCAAATTGGACGTTTCGTTCTTTAGATACCAAACTCTATTCATTTTTTTTTAAATACGGACCTGGAATTTTTAAAACAGTTTTAAGAACTTCTAAGCTTTGAAAGTTTAATACAATTTAAACTTTTTTAAAATTTTAACGGTTTGTCATCAAATAACACATCACTTGTATTTCAAATTATCCTCTCTTTACTATTACGGCCCTGGCAATTATTTTTTGGATTACTTAAATATTAAAATTACATTACAGAAAGTTGTGGTGTTTAGGCCGTTTATTTTTATATAATATTAACAAATATTTAAACAAAATATTTTAATATTCTCATATATTTATAATTTAAAATATTAAGATTTGCCCCTAACAAGCACGTCTTCGGGGGATCAAAGAAGAAGTTTATTAAGGAAGATAAATAAACAAATTTATTATATTATAAATATTGAAAATAAACTTTTTTATTATTTATTATTATTATATTTTTTCAAAAAGATTTACCGTCACAATACTCTAGGAAGTAAGCAAGTTTTTACGGCATGAGAAGTAATTTTATTTTTTATTAGTATTTTATATAACGTATATCTTAAGTCCTATGGTTTTTTGACCTAGACCTAGACCAAAATACTGTAAAACAGAAAAAAATAATGCTCCCGAGTAAAAAAAAGGTAACTGGAGTGTTCGTCTAGTTATTTTACTGTGATGCGCTTACGTTTGTTTCAAAAAGAATTTCAACATTTTTTTACTGTTTATACGATCTGATGATCTAGCTTCAGGCGAAACATGAAACAAAAACAAAGAGACAGAAAAATATTTGAGACCGAGACTTTGGGTCTCTTTTCTTACAAAATATCAAATATCAGGCCACTTTGTGTAAAAATGAACGGATTTTTCGAATCAGAAATCTTTTGTTTTTTTTAGTTTGACTCTAACTGTTCAGGGCCGTAATGAAAGGAAAAAGATAATTTGAAAAATGTGTTATTAGATGACATTAAAATTAAAATTAAATAAAAACATTAAAATTTTAAAACTTGTACATTGTATTAAATTTATAAAGCTTAGAAATCCCTAAACCTGTATTAAAAATTCCAGGTCCGTATTTAAAAAAATTGACTTGAGGTTGGTAACTAAAGAACGAAACCTCGAATTTGAAAACTAATAACGCCATCTTGAAGAACATAAACAAAGGCTATGAAAAAGTGTTTTTTATTTTTTCCCAAGTCAAAAATGAAAGCGCAAAAAATTAAAAACCAAAAATGAAAATTTCGTTTTTTTCTCCAAAAGCAATCGAAATTATTAGAATTTTTTTTTCACCAAATTATTAAGCCCCATAATAAGCAACTTTGCCTCAATTTAACCATCTTCGTATTTCTTACCGTTTTCGAGATCCCATACAACACACGAATTTGTAGCACCCTGTATATGAATCATATCCTAGCATGTCTTCGAACATCACATTTTATTCATTGACGAAATGACCTTATGGACAAGCCGCTTCTGTTTCATTCTATTGTAACCTTTTATTAACCTCTAAATTCTAATCAAGAGTGACTTCTAAATCGCCGCCTCCCCCACGCTCTATAAAGCAATAAGTAGGGGCAAACAAAACTTTCCTCTGTCCAAAGCCACGTTTAAAAAAAAAGTCCTCGTTCTCTTGAACTTGAACATACCACCATTCCCTTATAAAACCGAACCCCTCAAATTTGGGGGGGGGGGCACCATGGTGGGCACTCATGTTTCTAGGGTGGGCCGGTGCCCACCCTGGCCCCCTTGGCGTCACCGCTGGACAACATACGTACACAAGCAAGAATCATAGTCTTCCTATAAGCAGGAACTTTCCTGATCACAGGATTTCCCATAAGATTCAAAACTCTCAACCCTGGCATTTTTCCGAGAGTTTGAACAATGAGCGGATCGTCTACATGGTTATTCGCAAGATCCAGAACGGATAACTCCAAAAGTTCTTCGAGATGCTTAAAATCATCTTCGGTTTCCACGTAGTTGTGTGATAAGTTTAAAGTGTGCAGGGGCTTGATACAATCTAAAAATAAAATTAAGAGACTGAACAAGTGTGTCCATCACATTAAAAAAAAACTATATGTTTTAAGTTAACGGCAAAATTGGTTTGATACAATTTATTAACAATTTTTTTTGATCAAAAAAATTATTTTCCTTTTACTTTAAACCTAAATAACGTACCACAAAATATGAATAGTATTAAAAGATTATCTTTATTCTTCAAAAGAATTATAATCTGGAACAACAAAAATTAATATTACACAACTGTACATTTATAACATCTTAATACATATATTTAAAAATAAAAACCTTATATAATTTACTAACGATAATTCACATTATAAAAATGAAATAACCATAAAAATTAAAATAAATAAGTTCATAGAACAAAAAAAAATTCAAATATTTATGTTTTTATTTAAACGATTATCCACCAACAAAAATTTAAAAATATATTTTATTAAAAAAATATAAAGTCGAAATAAAAACGGATAATTTAAAAATATTTTTGGAAATGCTTTATCACTGCAATTATTTCTTTATCAATCAAATTAATAGAAAGAAAGTTTTTAGCGGCAGGCGAACAAAGTATTGCATCTATCTTTTACATTAAAGTACACAGGGACGCCAAAAGTAATGGGTTTCCTGAGGCACAGGTAGACAATGACAGGCTGTTTTGTCCTTGTTGGGATTCATTAGAAAGGCAAAACCTGTAAGCAATTCCCAGTACAGCGAAAATGTTTTCAAGGTATTTTTAAGAATAAATATATGATGAAAACCTAGTATCGCCATCTGTAGCAATTAACTCAATGCAAAAGATAGCCATCAGGCGTAAAAACATAGAACTAAATAAACCAAGTAGGGGAGACCGGGGCTGGTTGGCGCATTTTTGAAATAATAATTTCTGCTTACATTATAATAAAACCAAGATCAATGTCATGGTCCCCCTACCATTGTTTATAGCTTCGACTAATAGATTGACATGAAAAACTTTTGACATATCAACTTTAAATGCCAAAAAAACACTAGATTCTTGACCGCATCACGTACGCCAACCTACCCCGCATACGGTGTTGAATGGCGCAGTGTATGGGGCAGTTTGGCGCAAGAATAACAATTAAGCACAACAGTAATTTATTATAATACTTTTATTTTTCAAAATATGCAGTTTATGCATCGATAGAATAGTTGACTTTCTGGCGCAGCGCATGCTTCATGTGCCCACATGCTACAAGAAGTGCAACAGATCCATTTTTCCTTTGGTTTACTCTTTGAAAAATCACCCCCACACATCAAGCAGAAGCATTCATCGTCATCCTCTTCATCAATTTTAAGGTTTGTTTTCTTTATTCTGATTTTTCCCTTATTTGGCGATTTATTTTGAAGGTCGAATCAGCGTTTGTGAAGCAATATTAACATCTTTGGCTACCCTTCTTCTTGATTTTCCATAAATTAAAACTTCTTTGGCAGCTCTTATCATAACTTACTTGGAAGTTTGTCCATTTTGGGTTTTTCGTTGGTAGTTTCTCATTTTAAGAACCTTAAAAAGAAAAAAATCATTTAATTTTTACATTGCAAATAGCAGTGGGGCAGGTTGGCATAGCGTCAACCTGCCCCAAATTTTTTGTGCCGACCTGCCCCAAGGCCATTTTCAAATTTTAAACATTTATAAAAATATCAACACTTACGACAATTAAAAAATCTCCTAGCGGCAAATAATAGCACACATGTCAGGTTTAAATTACTATATTTAACATAATATTGTTGCTACTTACCTATGAGATATCACAAAAACTGTAACTCGGTAGAAAATTACTAATATGACTGAAAAATAGACGTTACTCTTTCATGGACCAACGAAGATTAACGCGACCTTCGCGTTAAGTGGGCATAATCCTACACCACTAACGGCTTTAGAGTGACAAAACAGTCTTGCCAATGTTTCTGGAAAGTACTAAACGGAACAATGCGCCAACCAACCCGTGCGCCAACCAGCCCCGGTCTCCCCTACGGTGGTCAACACATCGTATAGAAAACGTTTTTGCTCATCCCTACACTTTTTTTACGGGTTTGTAGATTCAAATATAGATCGCGCTGCAGTAGCCCACAGTGGGCTGCTTCGGCTAGCTGCGCTCTGGAAATTTTTTTTAAATCTCCAAATTATTTTTTCATCAGGCAGTAAGGTTTTCATTAAATTATTTTTAACAACCCGACGAATACTAAGCGCTAAAACTTACGTAAATTCTATGCACTATACTTATTTATGCAGCGGCCAAGCTCTTATGACGTCACGCGCTGAAATATGACATCTTTGCAGAGGCATATCCGTTATTATTGGCTATAGAAGGGTTCGGTTTAGACTATTGTTCTTAGTTTTTTTTCTTTATTTTTTTAAATAAAGTTGTTTTTTTGGCGCACACCCACTTTAATATAAAGTAAATGCAATTTATTTTTCTTTAAATTAAACAAAAAAATTACTTTATGTTCAAAATATCCAAACAACAAAACGCGAAATTACAAAAGAACACCGTTCACAGTCTTAAAGAAAAAGGGTAGCCATTGACGTCATTACGCAGGCGCAGCCTTTCTAATCCGTAAAAATATACAGATCGAAGTGAGTGAGAGCACTTTATTTTGATAACCAAATGCAAATTTCGGAGAGAGCACTCTCAGAGTGCCCGAGAGCAGTAAACCGAAAACGCTATTAGTTTATGGTATATTACCTAAATTTTCAATTTTCTTCACTTGGTTGTAGGATAAGTTTAGCGTATCCAAAATAGGACAGGATTCCAAATTTTCTATTTTCTTTATGAGATTGTAATGTAAAAACAGACTTCTTAGTCCTTTCTGGTTCTCTAAAATAAATCAATGCACAGTAGAGCAGATTTCAATTTTTGTCGGGCATAAAGATGGGATCGTATTTTGAAATATTGGTTGCGGAGATATTATAAAACGCTAAAATACATCCCTTAAGATTTCTATGGTATGACGTGAGATAATATTATATAGGTGAGTAAGCGCAACAAATAAAGCATTATTGTTTACATTTCGCTCTTCTGTGTAAAAACTCCAACAAAAAATGTGGCCTCTTTGTGAACAAGAAGCATATACAGGGTAATTCCTAATTTGATACTTCTTTTTTAGCTGTTTATAGAAGGCATTATAATAAACAGCATTTTCAAATACCTTTTTTCCAAAACTCAAAAATAAGGTAGGTACTTACATTTATTTATTACACTATGGATCAAATACGGTCCTGCCTAACTTAACCAATGTTTTCAAAGGACCCCGCACAAAGCTTATGGGAAATGGCTTTCGGCTAATTTTTCTGAATTTTTAGTATTTTATAGATCTTGACGTCCTGATTAAAACCGTAATCCAATCCTATGACTAGTTTTTGAGTTATATCCTTTTAAAGTTGGCAATTTCTTACTTTGAGATTTTATGCATTGTCTGGAGTTTTCACTTGTTTCTTAAAAACTATCAACTTTTTTTATATTTTTTAATTGTTGGAAAAGTAGGCCTTAAGTTGTCTTTCACTTATATAGAAATAAAATATGTACAGGATGTTGAATAATTTATAGGCGAATTAAATAAATACTACTATTTAAAATCCAAATCAAAAAATGTTCCTCATTTTTTGAATTTTGAAAACAAACGGCTAGATTTTGTTCATATTTTAATATCTTGTATGGATGAAAAAAAATGGATATAGATTGACATAGAATATATTGCCGGATATTTTATTTTTCAAAAGAAAAAATTTAAAATTCATCACACTTCATCCACAGCTTGGTGCTATAAGATATTAAAATATGAACAAAATCTAGCCGTTTGTTTTCAAATTTCAAAAAATGAGTAAATTTTTTTTTTTGGATTTTCATAATTTTTAAATAGTAGTATTTATTTAATCCGCCTATAAATTATTCAACATCCTGTACATATTTTATTTTTATATAAGTGAAAGCAAACTTATCACCTACTTTTCCATCAATAAAAAAATATAAAAAAGTTGATAGTTTTTAAGAAACAAGTGAAAACTCCAGACAATGCATAAAATCTCAAAGTAAGAAATTGCCAACTTTAAAAGGCCATAACTAAAAAACTAGTCATAGGATTGGATTACGGTCATGGACACTTTTAATCAGGACGTCGAGATATAGAAAATACTAAAAATTCAGAAAAATTAGCCGAAAGCCATTTCCCATAAGCTTTGTGCGGGGTCCTTTAAAATTAACTTGCTTCAGAAAAACACACCGCACCGGATTGACAAATAACTCGTACCGACCCGTAAATTGCATGACTAATAAGAGATAAGACAAAGAACATAAAGTATAGCAGGCTACGTTTTGATGATCGCGAGAGTTGGGAGTTTTTAGTGCGAGGAACGCATACTTTGCCCTTATAGAGAGTCATCTTCGGTATGGGTTGTGTTTCTGGGGATCGTGCGCTCAATACCTTTTCAGGTCGGTATTCTTATTACAAAAAAGAGCAATACGGTGTACCTATCTGTCAGTTGAGTCGCCGAACGTCCTGTCGACCGCACTTTATTAATTTGGGAATATTGACTTTGGCTTCTTTGTATATTCTTGAAACAGCATGTCTTATGCACAAGAAGTATAAATCTGAAATACAGACTTCCTTGACAACTACCACAAGAAGAACATATTACGTTATAGCGCTGCCGATTCCCTCTTCTGCCTTAACAAAAAACTCTCTATATTATAACAGCAAAAAATTGTTTAATCATTTGCCCCTTAGTTTACGGAAAATTGTTTGCCATCAAAAATTTCGGAGAGACCTAAAAAATTGTTAACCGAGAGAGCCTTCTATACAATAAGTGCATTTTTCGAGGTATCTCTGTAAGGGTCTCTTGTTTGTTTTGGGGTGTTTAACTGGTCAGTGTATTTTAGATTTTAATTTGTTTAATTCGTTTTAACTGTAGTTTTGTAATAATTTTATAAGTTGCTTTGCTTTGTCAATGAGTAGATCTTACGACAATAAAGCTATATTTGATTTGATTTGATTTGATGACCAGGCTTTTGTATCTCGCCTATTTTTAAGTTTTTTGAGAAAAGATATTTGAAAATGTTTATTTTAATGCCTTCTATACACAGCTAAAAAAGAAGTGGCAACTTAGGAATCACCCCCAGGGTGATTCCTAAGTTGATATACCAATATATTACGGTTAAAAGGAATCCAGCACTTTATAGCAGACCGTACACTATCATTCAGACTGACAGTTTTGATAAAGGAATGACAGTAATACTGATCGTGTAAAGGCAAATTTTAAGGATTGATGTAAATTATCATTAGAAAAGAGACTGATGCGAGAATCACCAAGGATTGACATCATTCAGGACTGTCAGTAAGACTGATAGTGTATATAGGGTCTACTAGGTATAGATAAGAGCCGCATCGGCGCCTCGGTCACTTCGGCTACAAGCGATCGGAAATACTGTCGATTGGTTGAATTGAATTTAGTTAAAGTAATATTCTATTATAAAAGGTAGGATATAATGTTAACAAAGTAAAAATATATTATGTAGTATTAATTTACTGAATACACCTCTCTTTGTAACATCAACAGGTGGTATTGTCCCTTAATTCTTTTACGGAAGACGGAAATGTAAACAACAATGTTATATTTGTGGCTCTTACTATACTTGTAAAGTGTCAAAACTGTCATATATATCAATTTTCTCGAATATTTTGAATAACGGCATTAAACGGGAAGACAGACAATATGTTTAATATAGTAAAAAGTAGAAGTTCTAAGAAATTAATATAATGTTTACAGGCATTAGAAAATTTCATAGGAAAAATTAATAATTAATTCAGCTAGCTCCTCCATGAATTACCTAAATTCAGCTTTCAACTTTTTTTATATTTTTGAAAAACAGAGTTATAAGGATTCATTAGATCTTCAATTTAAAATTATTTTAAATTACACAAGGTGTCCCAAATAGTTGGGTCTTATCCCACATCCTTTTTTTAAATATATATTATATTATTTTCTAATTCCCAATAAAATTTCACGTAAATTTTGTATAAAATGTCATATGTCTAAATTCAATGGTTTTTGAGATATTATATTGACGTTTAAAATATAATATAATTTTTAAGAAGTACCTACCAGTTAATCATACTTTTGAAAATTGTTTTGTGTCAATAAAACGGCGAATCATGTTTTCTGAAATTGTTGTTTTATTAAATATGACACAGGTACAATTATCAAGGCTCCCAGACTTTGGAGGAAAAGTTATTAATATGTAGTAGGTACAGTGGCGGCTCTTGACCTGTTAAGGAGACAGTGCTGCAAAGCATGGATATCAACAATAAAATTTTAAAAACATTAAAAACTGTGCTTTTATGTATTTGTGTGGGCAAGGGCCTGTCGACATATTAACCACCGGTTCCCGCAGATTACCAAAGTTAAGTGGTGTCGAGCGTGGTTAGTACTTGGGCGGGTGACCGCTTGGGAACACGGCGTGCTCTTGCCTTAGGGAAGAGTGTAAAATGAATCGACACCTAGCCATCCTATTCACGCCGGACAGACCGGATGAGATCGGATATCTCGTAGGATGAAGGTGCCGTTTCACACTCCCCAGTCGGTAGATCACATTTGTGGTCGATGACCGGTTCAAGATGGCCTACGTAGTCGGCGAACCGTAAAAAAAAAAAATGTATTTGTGTTATCTACCTAATAAAATAAATTGAAAATTACTCACAAAATTTTACGAAAACTTCGCGGTGTTCAACACAAATATACTGACAAATCGGTATACATAATTTCTTTGTTCTAATAATAAGGTAAAACGCATTTGATTTGTAAGGTGCCGTTTGGAATTCCCATGCAGTTTGGCCTTTTCAGCGGGATGCATTAAATCATCACACTATTATTTATCTCACAGCCGTATTTTATCTCTCACCCGTATTTTTCATATAAGTATATTTTTATTAAATTTTCTGGTATAACTTTTTCCCCGGCTTGTGGAAGACATTTTAATATTTAAGTTAGGTATAGGACGTCCGTTTCGTTTAATTTCAAGTATTTCGTCAATGTGCAATCTTGAAAAGTCCTTTCAATTCGAAATTAAATCCACTTTTCAATTATCAAAACCAAAACAAAACAGTAAACTCAATACCCTAAATACAAAAGACAGACCGGCAAACGCACACGGCTTCGACACGAGGCTAGACTAAAAATTTTGCAGCTCTGGGTGTATACGTAAAACACGCTCTAAAAGCTATAGCAGATATTCCGGCTTAAAAACAATTCTCATTTGCCATTGGCTGCTTCAAGGTCGACCACTTGTTGTGTGACGTATATTGTCAGTTCGGCAACGAACAGTATAGCGTAGAGTTAGAATCGAATTCTATTGCTGGCCGCGACTGAATGTGGACAAGACAAATCACATGGATAAAAATTATACTTAAATAAAATTAAAAAGTTATGAATTTTTGTTTTGCAAATATAGGATATTTAAGATACAAAAAATTGAAATATATAAATATTTCCATATTATTAGAACAGGTGCTGAAGCTCTGCAGCTCTTATATGCTAGCCGCCACTGGTTAAAGTTTATAGATTAAAATGGATCTACCGTCAAATAAATAAATAAATAGATATTTTGACGAAATAAACATAATTATTTTAAAATAAAAGTTATATTTATTCTGCTTGTTCTTAAACCCTATAATATATTAATATTTACCTAATCCACTAATTTGTCTTAGACCATTATTCTCAAGCCATAAACACTTAAGGCCTGTATATTCATCCAAGTTCTCAATGTACGAAAACCCTTTAAAATGTAAGTATAAAACGTCATTTAAATGAGGAGTTTGGTAGAGCTTTAGTTCCTTGCAATGTTTCTTAAGATATTCCTTAGTCATTCTAAAAATAAACATATTTATGAATTTATAAATTTAAACGTTAGCAAACTGTCGCTTTGTGTTTCTTTTTATGGCGTTATTTAGGTACAAAGGTGATACATATATATAGTTTTAAATTATTTATTAAATTTCTTTTAAAGTCGGTGTGCCTAAATTTTGTGGCACCGGCCCACCTCAAAAACATAGGTGCCCATCCCTAGCGCCCACCCAAAATTGATGAGGGATTCGATTTTGTACTGGAATTTCCGTGGGGAAGGAAGATTTGACTATGACATTTTTAATGAGAAAGGAGTGGTATATAGAAGGATTTAATAGGAGATAATATACTTTTTTTTAGACAAGAGGGAAGTTTTGTTGACCCCGCTTATGGCGATATAGAGCGTGGGGGAGGTGGCGGTGACCTTTTTTTTTAGAAGTCATGTTTGATTTAGGTAGCGCCCACCCTAAAATAATCGGGCCCGCTTGTGCCCACCCATCCCAAAAATTCTGGTGCCATTAATTCTCCATCCCTGGCCTAGAACAACTAAATTAAAGGTTTTTACCATAAAGCATAATACTTGTTTAAGACTTTACCTGGGTCCTTTAAAAATATTGTCAAGGCCACTATATTTTTTGTTGCCTCCTCCTTTTTCATTATTTTCTGAAGTTAGAGGATTCTCGACGATCAATGACATTTTTGTTAAAATTATATTATGATTATTGACAAAACAACCAGACACATAGCAACCTTTATAATATAATTTGTCAAAAGGTAATTTACAAGTAAGATAATGATATTTTGTAATTTGAAAAGTTGTAACAAAACCAACTAATTTTATTTAAAAAGAATCCGGCCAAAATCCAATCAAATTTGATTAGTTTTAGGTTGTTTTGGCTAAAACCTCTGCATAAAATCTTGCGACTATGTTTAGATACTTTGTGAGTACTGATCAAACATTTCTCTGTGTTCGTAGTTCAAATGGATATCAACTTATTTCCAAAATTTTTAACCAATGAAATCCTTCGGGCGCAGTTTAAATTTGTGCGATTGTCAATCAATGGCCACAAACAAAACGTCTTTTTGAATAATATTTTTAAAAAATAATCCTATTTTTCAGTTTCAAAGTATAAAAGGTCCTAACATCAAACCAAAATGCCGTGCGAAATGATAACGTTGCAGTTGGGACAATGTGGCAACCAAAGTAAGTAATATTTATATGCATTTTGAGGTTAGTTTTATGGATTTGTAATTTTTTGTGATTTTAGTTGGTTTTGAATTTTGGAAGCGACTTTGCACTGAGCATGGGATTAACCCCGAAGGTATACTCGAAGATTTTGCTACAGAAGGTGAGAATTATGTCCTCAGTTTGTATTTGGTACCTAATTTTTATTTTCAAGCCTTTACTTTAAGCTAAAGTTAAGCTTTAGTATGTATATTCTCAATTTGAACCAAACATCTTCTTTCTTCTTCTAAGCACAAAACATATTCTATTGTAACAGGTAACACCATCCTAAATCCAAAATTAATTGTTTTTAGGTATTGACCGTAAAGATGTATTTTTCTATCAAGCCGATGATGAACATTACATTCCTAGAGCTGTATTGTTGGATTTGGAACCTAGGGTTATTAACACTATATTAAATTCTCCTTATTCTAAGCTGTACAATCAGGAAAATGTATTTTTGTCAAAAAATGGTGGTGGGGCAGGTAAGTGTTTTTTAAAACATAATTAATATGTATTGCTGACAAAGAACATGATTTTTAAATAAGAGGTAAAAAAATGTAAATTGTTTGATCTAGGTAACAACTGGGCATCTGGTTATTCTCAAGGAGAGAAACTAAATGAAGAAATCTTTGACATAATCGACAGAGAAGCAGATGGGAGTGACAGTTTAGAGGGTTTCGTATTGTGCCATTCCATTGCTGGGGGAACAGGATCTGGGATGGGGTCGAATATTTTGGAAAAGTTATCGGATAGGTTTCCGAAAAAGTTAGTCCAGACTTACAGTGTTTTTCCAAATTTAGATGAAATCAGGTTGGTTTTGACAGTTTTGTAAATAAATCAGTAGATATTCAAAATTCACCTGTGTATAATTAATGTTATTATTATTATTATCTCATAGTCCTGGTTGAGAATGAAACAAAGGAAAGGAGACACTTTAGGTCTCCACTGGTATATTTCAGAAAGTTTTTAATTTAGAATAGTTCTCTACATATTTCGAATGTACAAACATTCATCATCAGGAGAAACGGATTGCAGTTTAGATAAAATTGATAGAGTTAAAAAAGAGAACTGATTATCATCTTATTGCACCTTTGACAAAATAGTTCATGTTTTAATAGTTAAACGAAAAAACGAATATATTTAATTATTAATAATTATTAATAACAATTATTTAAAATATATAATACAAAAATATCTTCATATTCTTCAGTGGCGTAGCCAGAAAATATACTCGCGGGGGCTCAGTGAGCATAAGTAGGTCATTTTTTTTCTGGAGTAAGGGACAGTGTGGACTACATGATATTGTATCTAGTGAAGAAGGCCGAAAAGCGGCGTGGGCGAAAAAATTTCGGGCCCCTCTGCATGGTTGGATTAAATTTGTTTTTGTATTAAATGTTTTTTTTTGATGTTCCTATTCTTTATTTAAAAAAAAAACATTTTTTATTCTTGTGAAAAATATGAATATTGGTATCAATCCAAAATTTTAACTGACTCTAACCAGCGTTTTTTGGGCTCGGTTTTTCATGATTAAAAATAAAGTAAATATCGCTCACCACGCCAAAATTGATGATATTTTCAGAAATCATGTATTTTAGGAGCGTAGATCTAAGAGCAGATTTTGGTGCAAATGCTTTTTTGAAATACTCCTTCTTAAGTGCCGTTTTGTATATTCATAATAAAGCATTCTCGTTTCTTCCCGCATTATTTTTTTTATTATAAATTATCACACTTCTTCCATAAAAAATGTTTCAATTACAATTTACAACATTAAAATTTTTACTTTCATTTTTATCATTAAAAATAAATACCTTTTTGTTTTTGTTGTAAA
This sequence comes from Polydrusus cervinus, assembly GCA_935413205.1. Lineage (NCBI taxonomy): Eukaryota > Metazoa > Arthropoda > Insecta > Coleoptera > Curculionidae > Polydrusus > Polydrusus cervinus. Next base: position 15,917,059 of record OW284517.1, read on the forward strand.
AATATTTTATTGCATTGGATATTTTTGTTGATTTAAAATAGCTCTAAAAAATGGAAAACGGATCAGACAAGTATATAATAGACAAATACAATAAAATATTCTTTTTACTCGTTTTCCTTTAAAATTGCCTCATAAATCAATAACTAAAACGATATGCGTCCGAAACCTTAATTTTTATATAAAACAGGACTTTTAGAAGGAAAAGTTTAAAAACTAAACGTTTCCTACAAGACCTACCAATACCCAATACATTATCTAAAAATTTAAATTAAGAGTCCAAGCGTGAGACGGAAAATTAGGTTGCAATTATACTTTTAGACCCGAGCTCCTAGGCTGATATTACGCCACTGATATTCTTCATATATATAAAATCTTATTTTCAGTGATGTTGTTGTACAACCATATAACTCCCTCCTAACCTTAAAACGGTTGACAGAATCAGCTGATTCGGTGGTTGTGTTGGATAATACTGCTCTAAACAGGATCGCCGCCGACCGACTAAAAATTCAAAATCCCACTTTTACTCAGATTAACAGTCTAGTCAGTACCATAATGTCAGTGTCAACAACAACTTTAAGGTAAGTAAAATATATTTTTTTATTGTTTAAATAATAAGTATATAATATTAATTCAATGGAGGGAGTTTGTTGGGAGGGGTCAAATAAAACAAGGAAACCAATTAGTTTCAATGCCGACGTTTATAACGTTTATTATAAATAATTATGTAATTATTTCTCTTTGAATATGGACATCATTGTACAAATTCCTATTTTAGGTACCCTTCATACATGAACAATGATCTCATGGGGCTACTAGCCCCTCTAATTCCAACGCCTCGTCTTCACTTTTTAATGACAGGATATACACCGTTATCTACCGATACAGATGAGGCTAATGTGAGAAAAACGACGGTTTTGGATGTGATGAGGCGATTGCTGCAGCCTAAGAACATGATGGTTTCTACGGCCCAAGATAGAGGTTCCCAGCATTGTTTTATTTCCATACTAAATATTATTCAGGTAAGATAGGTTTGTGATAAATTTTTGGTAAAAATTGTTTTAAAAATGTATTTTGGAATTTACTAATTAATTATAAATAATTGTTGCCTGTAATTTGAGTATGTGCACTGTAATATATACAGGGTGCTACAAATTTGTGTGCATACAAGGGGATCTCGAACACGGTAAGAGATACGAAGATGGTTAAATTGAGGCAAAGTTGCGTATTTTGGGGCTTAATAATTTGGTTAAAGAAAATTGTAAATATTCCGAATGCAAAATGCAAAATTTCTATTTTTGGTTTTTCATTTTTTGCGCCTTCATTTTTGACTTGGAAAAAAAAACAAAAAACACTTTTTCATAGTCGTCTTTTATGTTCTATACAAAATGGCGTTATTAGTTTTCAAATTCAACGTTTCGTTCTTTAAATACCAACCACAAGTCAATTTTTTTTAATACGGACCTGGAATTTTAAATACAGTTTAGGGACTTCTAAGCTTTACAAATTTAATACAATTTAAAGTTTTCGAAATTTTAACGTTTTGTCATCTAATAATTTTCAACCAAAAAAAAATATTTCTGATTTGAAAAATCCGTCCATTTTTACTCAAAAAGGCCTGATATTTGATATTTTGTAAGAGAAAAGGCCAAAAGTCTCGGCCTCAACTATTTTTCTGTCTGTTTATTTTTGGCATTATCAGACCATATAAACAGTAAAAAAAAATTTGAAATTGTTTTTGAAACAAACTTAAGCGTATTACTTTACCATAACATAACTAGACTAACACTTCAGTTACCTTTTCTTTACTCGGGAGCATTAATTTTTTTCTGTTTTACAGTATTTCGGTACAGGTCTAAAGGCCATTTTTCTTGCAATTACACCCAATGTAATAAGGCCTTAAGGCAAAAACGATAGGACTTAAGATGTTAATAAAATAAATAATATACTAAAAAAATTGAAAACAAACACACCTGGGTAAGGTAGTGAAGGCGTCGGGTTCAAAAACACAAATGGTGATTTTTTTCACTTATTAAAGCAAAGCAGCATCAGGATTTCCGGGTTCAAATATCCTAAGGCAATTCCATGACAATCTGTATAAGTAAAACAAATAAACTATAATTGAAATAATTACCTATCTAAAAATTGGTATTATTTTAAATACCAAACACATTTGGTATTCGACGTAAAATAATAAACGATAAAAATGTTTAAATAGAAAAATGTTTTTGTTGGCGTACAGACTCGATTAAAATTGAAAAAGTTTTATGCCTCCGCTGGGAATCGAACCCAGAACCTCTCGATTACATGTCAAGCGCGCTGCCAATTGCGCTACGGGGGACCTGAAATTCTCTCACCAACTTCGGTCATATAACTTATTCAATTTTATGTTAGTAGTAACCGTCTGGAATCTCCTGTGATTTCCAGACTGTTACTACTAACATAAAATTGAATAAGTTATATGACCGAAGTTGGTGAGAGAATTTCAGGTCCCCCGTAGCGCAATTGGCAGCGCGCTTGACATGTAATCGAGAGGTTCTGGGTTCGATTCCCAGCGGAGGCATAAAACTTTTCAATTTTAATCGAGTCTGTACGCCCGTAAAAACATTTTTCTATTTAAAAATTATTTACAGACGCCAACATAACTACTTTAGATAAAAATGTATTCATAAAATATCATAAAAAATTAAAAAATGTGAACAAAATATATTGGTTCAAATTTTGACTATATCTTAGGGTGAAGTAGATCCCACACAAGTTCACAAATCCCTACAAAGAATCCGAGAAAGGAAACTTGCCCAATTTATTCCATGGGGCCCAGCTAGTATACAAGTAGCCCTATCAAGAAAATCTCCTTATGTGTCCACTGCCCACAGGGTATCGGGACTTATGTTGGCCAACCACACAAATATAAGCTCTGTAAGTATGATGGTATATCAGTCAATTCAATTTAAAACGTGCTTTTTTGTTATAATAATATTTTTAGAAAATATAAACATACACTTAAAAAGTTAAATCAAACTTTATAAAATTTTTTAAAAAACTTACAGAAGGTACAGATCAAAAGTGTTTTTTAATAACTAAATTACAACAAACAACTCTATAACAGTGGCGGCTCGCGGTGAAGAGCTAGGTATAGTGCGGGCAGTGGCGTAGCCAGAAAATATGCTCGGAGGAGCCTAGTGGACGTAAGTAGGAATTTTTTTTTTGGAGAGAGGGACAGTCGGGACTACATGTATTACATGATATTGTACCCAGTGAAGTAGGCGGAAAAGCGCCGCAGGCGATAAATTTTCGAGGCCACGCCCAAAGTTTGTTAAAAATTCACCTAACTACTATCCAATTTCGAAAATTTAATTATTACCTCTTCTCCTCTGCACGATTGGGTTAAATTTGTTTTTGTAAATGTTTTTTTTTTTTACTTTTTCTTTTGATATTCCTAGCTAGCTCTTTATGTAATTTTTTTTTTATATTTGTGAAAAATATGAATATTGGTGTCAATCCAAAATTTTAACATAAGACGTATGTATGACTCTATCCAGCGTTTTCCGGGCTCGGTTTTTCATGATTAGAAATAAAGTAAATATCGCTCACCACGCCAAAATTGATTTTTTCAGAAATCATGTCTTTTAGGACCGTAAATGTAAGAGCAGTTTTTGGTGCAAATGCTTAGGTTTTGAAGTACTCCTTCTTAAGTGCCGTTTTGCATATTCATAATAAAGCATTCTTCCCGCACTATTTTTTTTTATTATGAATTATCACACTTCTTCCATAAAAAATGTTTAAATTAAAATTGTTACTTTAATTTTTCTCTTTAAAAATAAATACCTAATTGTTTTTTGTTTTTGTTGCAAACATATTTTATTGCATTGGGTTATATTTTTGTTGATTTAAAATAGCTCAAAAAAAGGGAAAACGGAACAGACAAGTATATAAAATATTATTCTTTTTATTCGTTTTCCTTTAAAATTGCATCATAAATCAATAACTAAAACGATATGCGTCCGAAATCTTAAACTCTATATAAAACAGGACCTTTAGAAGGAAAAGTTTAAAAACTAAACGTTTCCTACAAGACCTTAGTTATCTAAGCCAAGACTACATTATTTTAAAATTTAAATTAAAAGTCCAAGCGTGTAGCCCGGCAGCCCCCTCTCCCCCCTTAATACGCCACTGAGTGCGGGTACTTAAACAAACATTGACTAATTTATATTTTTATTACGTACAAACACACAATAAAAATTAAACTTAGTAGGTACGTACACTACTGAATTAACTGAAAAATTAAAAAAAAAAAACTAAAAAGTTTTGTGATTAAAAAATCACATAGTAAATCACGTAAAAACGATATCTATAACCGTAAGTTTCGCGAAGCCTCAAAACAAATACCTTAAGGTTAGGCGAACCAATGCTTGGTGCATACGACTGATCTATTTTTAAATTGCCCTTCATCACCATATGGAAATTGTACATGCTCTCGCGTGACTGACGTCACGTAACCATAACAATGGTGAAAAGCCATTTGCACGTTGGGTCTTCGTCTTCACTTGCTGCTCTGAGCTCACGGACCGAGGGTAGTGCACGGACACGAGCGGCTGCGGCGCGTCAAAATGCACGAGTGTTTATAATTATTATCCATCAGAGTTAACCGTGGCCCTATTATGCATAGCTACATTCGGATTAAATCAATATTATTAATTAGAAACATAATTATATTTTAAAGACTAAAATGGTAGCTGTAATTACATTACATTAATATTTAATATTGTCAAAAAAATTTCCTCCTGGTTTTATTTTTTTTTTGTGGAGAGCCCCTTCACCTACTTCACCTGGCGAGACGCCACTGCTCTATAAGTAAAAATGTCTCCCTGCAGACGGTAAAAAGACAACTCGAACATTGTAAATTGGACAAAAACAAATTAAACAAAATGATGGGTGTTGGATCTATCTGCTCACTTGTAGACGGGAGTCGGAGTTCATTTTAGTCAATCACGATTGTACCACAGATTATAATAAAGTTAGTTTACCTTTGCCTACTCTGTCGACTACGTTGCCGTAGTTACTTTTGTATAATTTTTTTCAGTGAAATCGATAGAAGATAATATAACGATAACTGAACGTACTCTTAGTATTCCCTGCAAGGTAAATACTCTGAAAAATACTCTATTGGTCTCTTAAAAGCACTGCTTAGAAGAGATCTCGACAATCACTGCGAACACGGAAAGAAAATCAGCCTAGCCGCTTTTCCTGAGTGGAATATTTTACAAATTTTTGTACTCTGAGAAATGAAATGTAAAGGACCCCGCACAAAGCTTATGGGAAATGGCTTTCGGCTAATTTTTCTGAATTCTTAATATTTTCTAGATCTTGACGTCCTGATTAAAACCGTAATCCAATCCTATGACTAGTTTTTGAGTTATGGCCTTTTAAAGTTGGCAACTTCTTACTTTGAGATTTTATGCATTGTCTGGAGTTTTCACTTGTTTCCTGAAAACTATCAACTTTTTTATTTTTTTTTATTGGTGGAAAAGTAGGCCTTAAGTTTTCTTTCACTTATATAGAAATAAAATATGTACAGGATGTTGAATAATTTATAGGCGGATTAAATAAATACTAATATGAAAAAATTATGAAAATCCAAAAAAAAAATTTTACTCATTTTTTGAAATTTGAAAACAAACGACTGGATTTTGTTCATATTTTAATATCTTGTAGTACCAAGCTATGGATAAAAAAATGGGTATAGCTTGACGTAGAATATATTGCCGGGTAGGTTTTTTATTTTTCAAATAAAAATTGAAAATTCACCTGAAAACGGTATAAACGACTTTTAATTGATTCATTTAATTATTATGCCAATCTGTAACGATTTTCTTTTACAATAATTATTCTCTAACACATTCTTATCTTAGATATACAGGGTGAACCAGTTACAATGATTTATACAAGTGAAAACTTTAATATCATGTACAATAGCAAAGGTATTTTACGAGAAAAATATGTTATAATTTAACAATAATATTTTGTGATTTGATAAAAAAAAAACATTTTTTTATTTTCCTATATTTAACATCCTGTACATATTTTATTTCTATATAAGTGAAATAAAACTTAAGGCCTACTTTTCCACCAATAAAAGAAAATAAAAAAGTTGATCGTTTTAAGAAACAAGTGAAAACTCCAGACAATGCATAAAATCTCAAAGTAAGAAGTTGCCAACTTTAAAAGGCCATAACTAAAAAACTAGTCATAGGATTGGATTACGGCCATGGATACTTTTAATCAGGACGTCAAGATCTAGAAAGTATTAAAAATTCAAAAAAATTAGCCGAAAGCCATTTCTCATAAGCTTTGTGTGGGGTCCTTTACTGTTTTCTGATATCCTGTTATGTTGAGTTAAGTCTACCATTCTAAAAAATTTAGCTATAGGGCATTTCTTTTCTTGTAGCTATTCGATCGTGCCCTCAACCAGTACGACAAACTGCGCAAACGCGAAGCCTTTTTAGACCAATTCAGAAAAGAAGAGATGTTCAAAGATAATTTAGATGAGTTGGATTCCAGTCGAGAAGTAGTTCAGGATCTAGTCGACGAATATATAGCTGCTACCAGGGATGATTATTGTAATTAGTGTGTTTTTTATCCAACAGGATGCTTTAAAGAAAGGTACCGCGCGCCTACGGACAATATGTAATACTAATTTGAATCTCAAAAACACTATTCTTCCTAGTTTATTATTCGCGTTGCCGCACAATTCTTCAATTTTAGGCTGATTACTTTGTTAATTTTATGGCCGGTTCGCAGCATTTTAAGGAATTATTATGCTGCTTTTCGTTGCCTGTCCGCTGCGACGCTTTGCTATTTTAACTCCATCGTTGCAGTTTTTATTATAACATGGTATTTTTAAGCTTAGAAAATTGAGTAATCTACATCAATGGCCATTTAAAAAAAAATATGTTTTTTAATTTTTGCCAAATTTACTTACTCTGACCAGGTACCCAGACTTAAAAAAAAAACTATCAATGTCTATTCGTTTGAGATATTTAGGACTCAATGAATTTTCGAATTACGGCCACGATTTTTTCTTTAGTATTAAATTGAGATTCTTTCTGCCATTCGTGTAAATAAATAGTTAGTTACTTTTGCCATAGTTACTAGTTTATAGTATTTATTAAAAAGTTTCATGTAAAAACCTGTTACTGTTTGAATCATTGAATCCGAAGTGATGATAACTGTTTTTGGGTTTAGGGAATTTCGATATGGGTTCGTTCGCTCAGGCTTTTGCTAGAGCTGCACTGTACAGGCCAAGATGGAGTTAATAATTATTTTTCCCCAGTTATTAGAAAATATGATCGTGTTTTATGCAGACTAGGCCAGAGTCTCGTGTATGCGGACACACGCTTTGTAATATGGGGATTTTAGTGTCTGTTTAAAGGTTGGAGAAAATGACGTTTCTTGAACGGCAGTAAAGTTCTGGACTTGCATTGTCTTTATTTGTTTTGAATCACAACGTTTCAACTGGTAAGCATCTCCAGTCGCCTTCAGGTGAATACTAAATAAGTATGGTAACTACAGCTCTATTTATACTAGGTAGGTGCGGTGACGCATGACTAGTGGGCAGAGTCATGCGTGTGACGCATAACTGGATGAGTCATGCTCGATGACTCATGTGTTTAACTCTGACGTGGTCTTATTCTAAGATTACATTTACTCAACAAAGGTGTCCAGACGTTTCTCATATCTAATGAAGGCTTACTAAAACAACCTGGATTTTGGTCTATGGTGGCAGCTGCCTTACACTTCCTCTTCCTGCTGCCACCATACACCAAAATCCAGGTTGTTTTAGTTTAGATATGAGAAACGTCTGGAAACCTTTGTTAAGTAAATGTTATCTTAGAATAAGACCACCTAAGAGTTAAACGCTTGAGTCATCAAGCATGACTCGTCCAATTATGCGTCATATATGACTCCGCCCACTAGTCATGCGTCACCGCACCTACCTAGCATAAATAGGTCTGTAGTTACCATACTTATTTAGTATTCACCTGAAGACGACTGGAGATACCAGAAACGTTGTGATTTAAAACAAATAAACAATGGAAGTCCAAAACTCTACTGCCGTTTATGGGGATTTTAAATGGAATGCTGCTTATATCTGGGAATAGGATTTCTCTAAAATACAAAATTGCCGTTGAAAAAGCCTGAGCGTGTATGGAGCTCCCCTAGAGTCGTTTAAAACCGGGCTAAACTCGAACAAAACGATTTTATTGTAGTTATTATAATTGATTTATTGAAAAGGTTGTTAACATTTCGTTTTTATAGATAGTAATAGTTAGTAAACGTGTTACAATAAAAAGGTAAAAGTCAAAGCATCTACTAGGTGTTCCAGTTGAGGGAAATCAAACAAATTAAAATTTAAAACGTAATTTTTTTACTAGGTGGTCAAACCTTAGTAGGTCATAATAAGTATACTATTAAAAAAAAAATTCTAACTTTAAAACGAAAATAGAGATCGACGATTTTTTTGCTGCACCGGGTTGTACGAAGGCAATAATTCCATGGTATTTTTGAAGTTTTATAGAGCAGGATATTTATTTTCATGACATTTTTTTTCTCTGATTTCGTACAACCCGCTGCTCTCTATATGAAAGCGATGAGTCACCGATAGTAATTTATGACCTGGAGTCTTTAATACGGTCGATTTATTCAACTGGATCAACCTGTATAACAATTTTTAAAACTTTAATACGCTTACCTCTTCCATATCCTAATCTCAACACAATTTCTCATATAAAATTAGGTAGTTTTGATATACCGTGTACAGGGTCCTGCTTTTCATTTCCTGCCTTCTACGGTATGTCCCAACGACGGCTGAGTAGACTAATGTCTAGTTGCACAAAGAATTTTAATAATAATTAGTTAACCGCCAAGTTTGACTGTGACATAAATGACTTTGACAGGCATTATATACTCACACTCAAATGTGCGTGATTAGTAAATTAAAAATTAAGGTAAACGGGTCAGTATGACTGTGAGAAAATTATTTCTGTCAATGTTGCGTCTGTCACAGTCAAACTTGCCGGTTAAATAATTATTATTAAAATTCTTTGTGCAACCCGACATAAACATGTCCTTTTATCACAACAAGACGACAAGACATAATATGCTCCCTTATTATTTTAATTTAATTTTTTTCACCCTGTATGATCAGAAAAATTTATTATTAACTTCATTAATAACTGAGCTATCAAAGACGGGAGATAAGATGCAGGACCCTAGATAAAATACAGGCTCGGGCACAGGTCGGGACACAACTAAACATTGAAGGAGGTACTTATTGACATTTAGTCGGTGTGTATGAGTAAAAACCGATACAGAAGGGAAGACTTGACGCCATACAAGGACCGTTTTTGTCAACCCGGTTTTACATCTGGGTAATGTCAGCTATACAGTTTTACTTAGGCTACAAACCACAATTTTACTGGCAGAGGGTATCCTTCGCACAGTTCTTAACGGTCTGGTTAAAACACTTTATCCACCTCAAACCTCGAATACAAATAAATAAAACGTCTCGATGTGTAACACACTTTGTCCACCTCAAACCTAGAATACAAAGACATAAAACGTCTCGATGTGTAACACACTTTGTCCACCTTAAACCTCGAATACAAATACATAAAACGTCTCGATGTGTAACACACTTTGTCCACCTCAAACCTAGAATACAAAGACATAAAACGTCTCGATGTGTAACACACTTTGTCCACCTCAAACCTCGAATACAAAGACATAAAACGTCTCGATGTGTCGATGCCACCTCCATCCATCGGAATCAATATAAGACGTGCCTTTGCACTACCGTTTTCTTTACTACAGAATATCCCTTAATTTTTCTTATAGCATAGATATGAGTTGCTGTCACTTAAGGATCCCCCAGACCAACGCAGTGCGGCGGTAACGGTGGTGGTGGACATTGAGCGGTACACCGCGTTCCTTCATTTTTGGCTATTCATACCGGCGCGGTGCGATTTCTATTAGGGAATCCAAACCACGTGATTCAATATGGCGGTCGGATGGCAAATAGCATTGAGTCACCCGTAAAATGTCACCAGCAACATTATTTTTATGACCACGTGGACCAATTACAAAGCAGGATTTGCCATCCAGCCGCCATTTGGACCCATCGTTGGATTGCCTAATTGTTCTGTGAATATAACCTGCAAAAGTATGCCAAAACAAAAGTCCAAGTCAGCATAATAATTGAACAGTTAACACAACACAGATGGCTTACTTTACTTTAAAAACCCCTTTATTCATTACAAATATTTCATAAATTGTTACTTAACATTACACTATATAATATTAATAAACATAAGAACAATATAGTTATTTATTGATTCTGCGGATCAGGGCCTACGCCTAGGTGGGGTTGTTGTTAGCCCACTGATAATGTTAAAATGGCTTATTGTTATTGTACAATCGGTCAGTTCCGGTCATCCCTTCACTGCCATGAAAGAATTATTTTAGCATTTGCTTTTAAAATATATGGTGGTATGACTGCTTTTTTACTAAAATTCATTGCTTGGTGTTTGCTGGAAAAACGTTTGAAAAAACCAGCATGAATTTATTTAGGTATTTGTTCGTAACAATAGAGTTACTGTTCGCAATACCTTTAAAAAGTTGACAAGAACTCCAACAATTCCATTTAAAATACAAAACTAAGTTGAACTAACCCTTACTATGTTAACCCCATCATTGTAAAATTAAACGAACTTTAATTTGAATAAAACGTTAAACTGTCGACTATTTTAACCGTGTACACATCCCCTAATTCGAAAGATATTTAGACGGGTCCTGGCCTAGCTGTTCCTGTATTTTAGTAGGATAGTATTTGTTGTACAATTTGTGCCATTAATTTGTACATTTGGAGACTCTCTAAAATAGTTTTATAAATAGAATAGTTTATTATTAATATGTATTAGTAATAATTTTGTAAAAAAAAAACACTATTAAAAGTACTTTATTTATTTACTAATATACAAATTTGAAAATATTTTTGCTTTTTGGGCACTTATTATACAGGGTGTTAAGGAAACCCGTTTTGTCTGCGTCGGCAAAACGTTGCAAGCAAAACTGCACAAATACGAATGGTGGAGTTAAAAGACTGAGCTCTCGAACATATACAGGGTGTCTCAGATAGAATGCACTCTACAGGGATCTCGTAAACCATAGATGGTTAAATAAGAAAAAAGTTGCGCCCTAAAATTTTTTTTCAACATTGTGTTTTCAAATTTAAAAAACCTTCCGAAGATATTTGGGCAAAACCGAATTTTCGCCATTTCGTTTTTATTTTTTCTGACTCTATTTAAAGAGATATGTTACAATAAAGTTTACATTCTCATTGGCCATTTTTTATCCACTACAAGGTGGGTAATTCGATTTTTAATCCAATGTTTCGTTTGAGGGGAGGGGAATTTAAAAATGTTAAAATCAAATTACCCGACTATTTAAAAAAGCAAAGTTGATGATTTTTTGAAAAAACGAAACGTCGGATTAAAAATCTAAGTACACCAGCTTATAGGAAACAAAAAGTGGTCATCATCATCAAAAGTAAAATGAGGTGTAAATATTTATTATTGTTACTACTGCTTATCCAGGGTTGTCCAGAAGTCCGGAATAAAATTAATATAGCCCTAACCTGTAACTTTTGGCGAAAACGCTCGGAGACGTCAACCTAGTTTTATATACAGGGTGATTCACGTTGAGTGGCCTATTAGAAGATCTCCGAAACGAGTAAACTTATCTTTCTAAAAATTTGATGGCAGGCATAATTGGCTTTTAGCTTTTAAAACATTATATTTTGACGTTTTTATTACTTCTGGTTATACCGGAAGTTAGTGCCAACTTTGCTATTTAAAATGGAACACCCTGTATATTTGAGCATATTTGATTACCTCATTAAAATCTAAATAACTTTTGTTAATAATAATCTATTCCTTTCTCTAATCGTTTTTGAGATGAATTATAAAAGGATTTTCTTGTGGAAAAACGCTCCGAGAAGAAAGTTTAGTAACTCTAAAACTAATCAAGATAAACATTTAAAATTTTGTAAGCTTTCAAGAAATACATAGATCTTTAGTTTAAATTACTTAGGTTCCACGTTTTTTATACAGGGAGTTCTTAAAATTGTGCCAATGTTTCCATTTAAATAAATGTGCATAAGTCAATTTTTGCAAATGGAACACCCTATTTTTTAGCTTACTAACGCGTAGAGAATTAAATTTCCTATCTAAATGCTTAATATGTTACAATCCTTAATTTTAGTCGATTTGGAATTATGAGCAATTTAAATAAAAAGTTTAAAAATTCCTGTTCGTGTTAATGCGACGTTATTTTTGAAAAGAAGGCTTCGACTGGGATTATCGTTTGACTGTAATCTTTGTTGCCAATTTGTAAAGTAGGCTATGACCAAAATGATTTTAAAGTTGACGCTTATCTTAGCCCTGTTGTCATATTATTCTATGGTCGATTTCTTTTCGATTGCGAACGATGACAGAAATCCGTTTTACAACAAGAAAATGCAAGAATTTTTATTTTTGACATTTATTTACCTTCATTTGGACATGGTTCTTTTTCTATATGTTTTTGTCGAAATTATTCTCTTCTGTTACCATTTTTGTTTTTGAAAATCTTAAATAGCAGGTAGATAGACTTTAAAAAGTAAAAAATTACACAAAAGTTGTAAAGAAATATACAAGCATTTTAGGTTATATGTCAGGTTTTTGCGGTTTGGCGTTTGGCATGGCCGTCTAAATTTTGTCGACAAATCGGGCGTCCTTTTTTGCTTCAACACAAAGTAGGCGTAGGTTTACTATTTATGTCGCAGAAAAACTTGAAATTAACTGATTTTATGTTTAGAAAGTTAATAGATTGTTTATTTCGTAATATAACTAGAGCTAAAAATTATTTTTAATTGCTAAAGGGCTTATAATGAGCACGTATTTGCCAGAAATCAATCGGACAGGATTTCCTGTCCTTTTTCTGTGATTTCAAAATAAGAGAGCTTTAACAAGTGGGCTATTCATTTATGTAGTGTAAATTGGTCCATGATTTAACCAATGAGGAGAATTTTTGTTCAATTTTTTTTCTGTCATCGTTCGCCATCGAAAAGAAATAGACCATAGTTACGACCAAAATTACGTTCATTCTTGGTAATCTGAGAATGGCGAATAATAATAATTATTCTAATAACGACATTTTAAATATATTTTATATTCATGGTGAGTGTCTACGCCGAACATGCAGAGTGTTTAATAAACGATATCCATATTTACCAGCATTAAGCAATAAACAATTTAGAAGGATTGAGACAAAGTCAAACGAAAATCCCAGTCGAAGCCTTTTTTTCAAAAATAATGTCGCGTTAACACAAACAGAAATTTTAAGATTTTTTAATTAAATTGCTCATAATTCCAAAACGACTAAAAATGTGGATTGTAACATTTAGATAGAGAATTTAATTCTCTACGCGTTAGTAAGGTAAAAAATAAGGTGTTCCATTTGCAAAAATTGACTTATGCACATTTATTTAAATGGAAACATTGGCACAATTTTAAGAACCTGTATAAAAAACGCGAAACCTAAGTAATTTAAGCTAAAGATCTATGTATTACTTGAAAGCTTACAAAATTGTAAATGTTTATCCTGATTAGTTTCAGAGTTACTAAACTTTCTTTTCGGAGCGTTATTACACAAACAATTCTTTTATAATTCATATCTCAAAAACGGTTAGAGATAAGAATAGATTATTATTAGTTATTTAGATTTTAATGAGGTAATCAAAAATATGCTAAAATATACAGGGTGTTCCATTTTAAATAGCAAAGTTGGCATTAACTTTCGGTATAACCGGAAGTAATAAAAACGTCAAAATATAATGTTTTAAGAGCTCAAAGCCAATTATGCCTGCTATCAAATTTTTAGAAAGATAAGTTTACTCGTTTTCGAGATCTTCTAATAGGCCACTCAACGTGAATCACCCTGTATGCTTACATTTTGATGTTATTCGTTTGTTTTTTTATAGACATTTGTCAAAGATATGACAACATCGATCTTTTTTTAAAATGGAAACAGCTTGTGATACATCATTTGAAAGCTAATATCTCGTACAATATGCGGAAATGATAAATCATGATGTTTTTTTTACCTTTCAAGGTAAGAAATCTTCATCGCTTGTTGTTTGTATGTTTCCATTTAAAAAAAAAGATCGATGTCATATCTTTGACGTTTCGTTTTTTCCAAAAGTTACAGGTTAAGGCTATATTAATTTTATTCCGGACTTCTGGGCAACCCTGTATATTTAGTGCAGGTCGGCCACATCGTGTTGCGATCACAACCTTTTTTTGCTCCAATTGCGTAAGTGTTCTTTCAGTTAAATAAATAAATAAAATTGTATCCTCATTTTTTGTCAGAGTTGTCTATTAAGAAGGAATTGTTTCTTTAAACTTGCTGAAATAACACCTTCCTGAAGTAAGTAAAGACGGATTCTCTCCTTGTTAGAGAACTACCTAAATTCACCATTTTATAATCGTAAAATTGTATTTTATTCGCATCATTGTCATCGCTTTGCTGTAGGTACATCAAATACATCTCTTAAACAATCCTTAGTATTTCAGTGATCAATAGGGCACATTAAATAACTAAAGTAATAAATAAAACATAAATCAACTTTAGGTAGTCAAATTAAAACACCAAAACGTAATTTTTTACTCTTTATTTTTCATAGTCAAAATATAAGAATTATAACCCTTATACATGATAAGCAAAGTTGGACACACTATTATTTGAGAGATGCAAAAATTTAGATTTTATAACCAAAAATAGTTCGCTATAATAAAAAGCATATAAAAAACAAGAAATATAAAAAAAAAATGGTTTCAAAAACTTCTAGTGGCATTTTTAAAATAATAAATATTATTAAATTATTTAACAACTTAGGGCTGGACCCCCGCTTTTAAATTTTCCATGTTTGACATGTCGTATAGAGTGAGAATACAGCCTTAAGTTAACAAGAGGAACAAATAAATTTAAAATAAACAAAATTATTAACAAAGAACACAATAAATATTTTAAATTATTCTAAGAAAAACTATATTTTAGTCCCCCTTAGAATTATTTTTCAAAAATTTTAAATTAATTTAATACAAAATAAAAAGAATTAAACAGTTGGCATACAGTCTTTTTACATTTATATGTTACAAAAAGGAAAATAATGTTAGTTTAATAGTTGGAAACATTAATATAACACATATATACAGGTAATATACAAAAATAAAAAAAAATATACAGGTTCGGCGACAAACATTGCTTCATTCGATATCCTTTATTATAAAAAAAGGTATCTGTGAGTTAATAGCCCAAATCTGTTTTATATTTTAAGAATCGTAAGAATTCGAGGAACGACAGTATGTCAGAAGGTCGATGCTCAACATTGAGATCTCGATATTTATTAGCGGTAGAAATATAAGTAAATTGGGAATGGTTTAAGAAATTTATGGGGCATTGCTAATAAGCTTTCAGAATTCTTCTATACATTTCGATTGCTGTGATATTTAAGAAAAATAAAAAATGACTCATTTTTTTTTAAAAGCTCGTAAATACTTTACCTGACAGATATCGAAAATTTTAAACTCTTTACCTAACTGTTATCAAATTTTATCATTATCACATTATTAAGAACGCGCCCATTGTGTCGTACGATTTTTTTTTCACATTGTAATATGCATGAACCTTCCAAATAATGGTTGTGATAGATATATCTATAGATATTCTAAAAGAAAAAACATTTTAGCATCATTAATAAGCTTAGACATTTCTGCATCATTTTGGTCTAAGGCTCATTAGCCTATGAATCTTGATAAGAGGGGGAGGGAAAGTGTAATCATTTAAATAGCTGTAACTTCTAAATGACTGAACCGATTTTAGTAAACTTAAGCTTGTGTGGAAGAGAAAGGTAAGTACTTTTAATGGTCTTATCCATTGGTACACGATAGTTTGTAATAAAGTTGCTAGAGGGCGCAATTTGCAATTATATAAAATAATCGTTTTTTTGATATAAAGTGATTGTTTTCATATATGTATATTTATGTCTGTTATGTATTTTTAACCTTTATGATTTTGTAGGTTTGTCCTTCATTATTCCAATGGCCCAAGAAGTACTTATTGATAATATAATCATTGAATACTTGAATTTAGACGTAATCCTAGGGGGAACACATAATCTATATTATGTCATTTATTTAATTTGTATGCTTATGATATCGACCTTGTTAATCTGAGAAGCTTTAAAAAACTTATACAGGATAAATTACTTATAAACTAATTGATGTATTATGTCGTATTTTATAATTTCTGTGTTATACATACTTTGTTAAGCTAATTGTTATTGTTTTTTATGACTTTGTATTGTTGCCTGACTATTTTAGTTTAAGTTGAGTGTCTGTAATTGGCTTTTTGCTGTTGATACTTTGAAATAAATAAATAATAAATTATGCCTAAATTAGAAATTTTCTTTGATTATTTTATTAATTCTAAAGGAGTTTGTGGGCCATGGAATAAGGAGTAGAAAACATACACAATCATAAAATTTTAAAATATTTTTTTGTCGTGGGACTTGATCACGAAACTATTAAAACAATTAAATTAGTAAATGCTATTCTTTATTCGGCAATAACTCTGAAACAAAAGAAGATATTGAGCTGCAGTCTTGGCATATTTCTTACAAATTTAATCTACTCTGCGAATGTGATGTTATAAAGTCATACCGTATGATTTAAGGTTTCGGAATAAAATCAAAAAAACTCTTATTATTGCAAATAACTCTGAAGCAAACAAAGACATCGAACTGGAGTTTTCACGTTTTTTCTTGCCAATTTAATCTACTTTCCGATTATGGTGTCCTAATTATGCCATATGATTTAAGTTTTTGTGATAAAATGAAAAAAACTGTTATTACAAATTGAGCCCTTTATTAAGAACAATCGTGTACTAATGAATATGACAATTAAAAGTACATACCTTTATCTTTCAAACAAGCTTAAGTTTACTAAATTCGGATAAGGCGTTTAGAAGTTAGAGCAATTTAAATGTTTACACTTTCAATAGTTTCCCCTGCTCTTATCAAGGTCGATACTCCAATGGGCCTTAGACCAAAATGATGGAAAAATTATCCAAGATTTCTAATAACGTTACGATAATTTACCTCACATAAATAGAACCAATCAGATCGCAAATTTTCATAGCAACCACCTTGGTAACGTGGTCTTACCCGATAAGACCTACCGCTAGCTCGGTGAGACCACAGTAGCTTTTTGTCAAACAAACAGTAATTTATTTCAAGAAATCAAGTTTAATAAATAAATATTATAACCCCTACAAAATAAAAGTAACACACAACAGTATTTGAGGTGATTTTAGGGCATAAACTTAATTTAATTTTGACATTTTTATAAAGAAATGTTTTATGACAAAATGTATGCAAGATTAAACCCAGTGTGCTTTGCTTTGACGTGAGCTTAAGAAATCTTGGCGTTTTCATGGCAACCGTGATGACAATAAGCGAATTTGATTTTTGACGTTCCACGCGTCTGATTTAGTCTTGGATTTTTAATTAATTGTTAGTTGTGGCACGTTTATAAACTTAAAAGTAATAATGATGTGTTTGCATATTTTCCTTTATCACAAACGGCTTTTATTTCGGGTTCAGTAAATTGTCCAATAAAATACACCTCTAGAAGTGGCGTCTTATCTTCATTTCACTCGAAACTAGATTTTCTAAGAAAATGTTCACTCAATATAATTTTTAATTATAATCAAAGATAAGACCCTCGAGCTAAAGCTCTCGGGATCTTATCAGATTATAAGTAAAAATTACATTTCGTGAAAATTATCAGAAAATCGATTTCTTGTAAAAAACAGCCGTATTACCGATAAGACGCCTCCTCTATCGGTATATTACTGTTGAAAAGAATACCTTAATGTGGAATTTCTTCATACGCATAATACATTTTTTGTAAATTTGGGCATATCCTTTTCTTTCATTATAAACTAATTTTTCAATTGTATGTTTCCACATATTTTGGGCAAACCCTTCTATAGAAAATTTGCCTTTATTACAAAAAATTGTTTAACATCTGTAAATTGCAATGGCGAGCATCAAAATTGAAGCACTGGAATCTGAAAAGCTTCCATAAAACTCATTTGTTTATATCGAATGGTTTCCAAGCTATAATTTTATCCAGCAATATTTTACCCGTAACCTGTATAAATTTATAAAAATGACGTGCGTGGCCATTGATGTTACAACACTTGTGGCCTAAAACTCCTTTAAAATGTGTTAAAACGTAAAAAATCATTTACATTTCACATTTAGATGGGTTGAACTAGCTAATATAGACATGTATGGTACAAAAAGAAGTACGTACTCTTTGAAAGTTATGGTATAAAACTTCCTTCTAGAGTTTAAATATCTTATGTTGGCGTGACTTTTAAAAGTTTGTGAGTTATTCTAAGTAAAACACTTTTAAAAATATTGTAGTCGATTTTTACTAACAACACTTTTTTTTAAACAACCTTTCTAGCATTCTGAGTAAATACGTTGTAAGCAACAATAATCATAACCCAATATTGTAACAGGTTCTTAGCAGTTCTTTTATAAGTATATATTTTTAAGAGTTGTCTCCTAAAGCGAAATTTCGTTCTGTTCATTATTTGACGATATATACAGGGTATGTATAAATACGTACGCCTGTTAAATAGTCCGCCATAATGGCATACCAAGTGTATGTGTGCTAGAGCAAAATATTTATTTTTATGCCATATTAGTCAATACAGGGTGTTTTACGGTGGATTGAACGTTTGGCGTTTAAAATATGACATTCTCCTGCTTGGACAGGCTGTAACATTCGAATGGTCCATCTTAAAGATAAATGGTTTTTACCTCCCTATCTCAGTTTTTTTTTGGTTTAACGTGTTAAACCCCAAGTTGTAACTTTTAGATAGAGAATGAAATACCAAGATAGGGAGGTGAAAACCATTTTTCTCTAAGATGCACCGTTCCAATGTTACAGCCTGTCAAAGTCTGAAAATGGCATATTTTAAACGTCAATATCTCAAAAAAAAATTGAATTTAGACATATGACATTTTATACAAAATATACGTGGAATTGTATAGGAATTTAGAAAATAATATAATAGATAGGGTGTTCCGTTTAAAATAACGATGTTGTCACTTGTTTCGGGCAGAAGCGGCAACGCCCCATTGCTGAAGATATTTTACAACGATATAGGTACCATGGTTGTTTATGACATACCATATGTGAATTGTAATTTTAGTTAATAAGGTCCTTGATATTGTACTTACAGAGATTTTACTCAGAATTTCTAAAATAATAATTTGTAATATATTACATACATAAGTGTATACGTAATTATTTTACTAATATCATCCATATTTTTCTTTCCATTAAATTTTTATTAACATTCGTTTTGAATCAACATTTTTTAAATAAACTATTCTGGCTACCATTTTTATTTACAAAAAACTATACAGTCGATTTTTTTTTCTAAAATATACCCTTTTCTTTCACATTTCTAGTTTTTGTATACCTAGGTTTGTTTTTGAATTCTATAAAATGTCGAGATTATTTAAGAATCTAATAAACATTTTTAAGAATTAATTTACCATAGTTCAGTAAACAGACCACAATATAAACTAATATGTATACAGGGTGTCCCACATTCGAGCCTCGGCAATAGGATATTGGAAACTGTGAAAGATACAGTGACGGTTAATACATAGCAAAATTGCAGACTGTAATGCCAGTAATATTTATTTGTTAAAAAATCTGGTATACTTACATGTTTTAATTATTAAAATTTTCAGAAAAAAAGTGGATTTTGTTTTTTGACAGTAAAAAAAATACATCAGGATTTAAGGGCTTAAATATAAAGCGACCATGCATAACACCCTGTATAATATGTCATGATTTTACTAAAAATTCAAGACCAGAACATAAAACTGAAATAAATACCTTTGAAAGATTATAAATTATTTTCTTTTGATTAAAAATAAAAAAAGTTAAATTTCAGTTTTGTATCGAAAATTTTAAAAATAAAAATAGATGAACTGATTTTTTTTAATGATATAATGAGGCACTTGACTCTGCAACTTTGCAACATCAATTACCGACAGTATATTTCTTCAATTTTTCATAATTCCAGAGTTGAGACTCAAATTTTGAATTGTCATGTACCATCGCGCCGATAAAAAACTGGGACAGGAAATTTTTCTATTTTCTCCTAGACTATTAAGAATAATTTTACATCAAGCCTGGTACCAGTAAAATGTCATGAAAATTTGCATGTCAATAAAGATTGTCACTTTATGATTGACTCGTCAAACATACAATCATATATTATTTGTAAATATGCCACAATTAACCCCCCAGCAAAAGGCAATTATTTATAGTCGGTTGCGAGATAGTGTTGCTATTAGGGATATTGCAGATGAACTGGGAGTAAGCAAGAATACCGTGCTATTGGCAAAACAAAAAATAGCAAGACATGGGACTATTATTAGGAATGCAGGTTCTGGTCCCCCTAAAATTTCTACTGATGATCATGATAGAAGACTGGTTAATTATCTAAGGGATCATCTCTTCGAAACTGCAATCAAGGCAAAAGAAGAGACGAATTTTCCAGGTTCTGCAAATACCGCTAGAGACAGGGTTCGAAATTCCGATATACGAAGCCGTTGTGCTGCCAATAAAAATTTTTTAACGGAAATAAATAAACAGGGCAGGTTAGAATTTGCACATGAATATATTAATCAAATAAATTTATGGGAAACAGTTATATTTTCT
This sequence comes from Polydrusus cervinus, assembly GCA_935413205.1. Taxonomy (NCBI): domain Eukaryota; kingdom Metazoa; phylum Arthropoda; class Insecta; order Coleoptera; family Curculionidae; genus Polydrusus; species Polydrusus cervinus. The sequence goes on from OW284517.1 coordinate 15,937,974, forward strand.
GACGAGAAAACTTTTCAGTCATGCAATAATGGGAGAATTCGGGTGTATAGGCCTTCCGGCATGCGGTATGATGAGAGATACACCCACAAAACCAACCAAAGTGGGCGTTTCTCCATAAATGTTTGGGGCTGGATTAGCGCTAGAGGACCAGGACTTTGCCAAATCGTCGAAGGAAGACTAACTGCAGCAGTATACGTTAATATACTAAACGAAGTGATGATACCATCGGTAAACGCTGTATACGGTCAAAATTACACATTTCAGCATGATAATGCTCCAATACACACAGCGCGCATTGTACAAAATTTTCTCCAAGAAAATAACATAGCAGTTCTTCCCTGGGCTTCGAAGAGTCCCGATTTGAACCCGATAGAAAACATTTGGGGTGCCATGGTCAAATCTATGTATAAACATGATTTTCAACCTAGAAACAGGGATGAATTACGTCATAGGATAAATCAAGCTTGGGATGAAATAACTGTCGAATTATGTAGAAACTTAGTTTTAAGTATGCCACAAAGGCTCCAAAAAGTAATAAACAGAAATGGTTCTATGACCAAATATTAATTTTGTGTTGTTTTGACAAACTTTGTGTTCGCAATTTTTTTCTTTTTATTAAATGTATTTTATTACCTGTATTAGCTTTATTTATTATTTTGTGGTAATGGTAAATATAATAATTTATAAAATATTTGACTTTAAAAAAATCTAATAAATTTACTTTATCCATATTATATGATGTCTCTCAAATTTAACCACCCCGTATCGAAAAATACAAAACATTCCATTATGTAACCTAGGTTACTTTTTAAATTTTGAATGTTTTTCCTTTTTAGCTCTAGACACCTTTTATAGTCTAGGGGATATGTATTTCTTACATTGTTTTTGTAAATCTCTTGTCCCAGTTTTTTATCGGCACAATAGTACCATATAGGATTTTTTATAACTAGTTCAACAAATACGTGTTCATAGCATATTCGGTAAATTGTTACACAAGGCGAAGTAACGTTGAGTAGCAATAAGAACGTTGTAAAACGACATTTACAATTTTTAGGTAAACAATTTAAAATCAAATTTAAAAGGTAAACTTTAATGTATTATACACAAAAATCATGCTATATTATGCAATATTATGCATCGGCACATACAGCAGTGACCGGCAGAATTCTGGCTTCATAAGGAAAACTTTTTTATTATTGATTTCATAAAAAAATGTATTTGCGATGAAAGCTTCTGCGTCCTAAAACGTTCAATAAGAGCAAATAGTAGTCAATAGTAGTTATAGTTGATTCCTTTCACATCAATTTGCTCAGGTCCCTTCTGCGCAGGCCCAGCAGTGCGCAGGCGTGTGTTATATGTCATACGTCATCTACAGGGCTGTTTTAGCTGTTTTTAAACAGGACTGTTTTAGCTGTTTTTAAACAGGGCTGTTTTTAAACAGGGCTGTTTTTAAACAGGGCAGCTAACAGCTAAAACAGCCCTGTTTAAAAACAGCTAAAACAGCCCTGTTTAAAAACAGCTAAAACAGCCCTGTTAAAAAACAGCTAAAACAGCCCTGTAGATGACGTATGACATATAACACACGCCTGCGCACTGCTGGGGCCTGCGCAGAAGGGACCTGAGTAAATTGATGTGAAAGGAATCAACTATAACTACTGTCAATGAATCATCACGAACAAATAGTGCATTTCCACCACATTGCGCACATTGTACCTGCGTCTGGCGATGGCAATAAATGTCTTTTTTTATACACTATTGGCAATTTTTATTCTAGGGTGCCGATATAAACGCATCAGACGGAGATTATTAGTAGCGTTTATACAGGTAATTATAAATAAGTTCGTACAGTCTCGTTAACCAAGTTTGATTAATACGAATTGTACAGGGTGTCCAAAGTTTAGTGTCAAGCTTTGCAAATTTTAAATCAATTTATTTTTCTTATTTCAAATTGGAACCCCTGTACATTATTATGTCATTCGGCGCAGAATTAAAAATCAAACATTTTTCCTAATTACAACCCTATCGCAATTTCTAACGCATCAAAACTTATTTGCAGAAAACTCATTTTATCAACTATTCCAACATCAGTCATTATTATGAATAAATATCAAAGGTGGCTTTGAAAACAATTTATTGGTATTAACGTTTACTAAAGTGACAAAAAAGAATTTTTTTTGCGTGCTCCTAATATGAAAATCATATCTAGGAGCTCTTCTTGGTTGTATTCCATCACAACAAATAATATAGCTTAAATAATTATTAATAATCTAACAATATTTTAAACAATATAATAACTGAAGTCAAAATGGGCTTTTGTCACTTTAATACCAATAAATTGTTTTGCAAAGCCACCTTCCATATTTATTTATAATAATGACTGTTGGAATAGTTAATAAAATGAGTGTTCTGCAAATAAGGTTTGATGCGTTAGAAATTGCCATAGAGTTGTAATTTTTGATTTTTAAGTCCAATTTGAAATAAGAAAAATAAATTGCTTTAAAGTTTGCAAAGTTGACACTAAATTTTGGACACCCTATACAATTCGTATTAATCAAACTTGGTTAACGAGACTGTTCGACCTTATTTATTAAGTACCATTGTACATTTTTATTAACGAGGCATTGTTTTTATTTTTTAATAATTTTTAAAACCAGTGATTTTTCTTAGTTTTTATTTTTTTTCGCCTATAATACTATTTCATTAAAATTTTAGAGTATGAAGGCAACTATAAAAGGCATCCAAATAAGTAAGAACATATATAGCATGTAATCTAAAAAAATAGATCCTTATGACGTCACACTTTTTGGATCACCCTGTAGAAACAAAAATATTTTCCTGAAATGGGCCCTAGGATACAGGTAAAATCTGTAAAATATCCAAATCCTAACTTAATTAATAAGTGAGCTATAGAAGACGAGAGGTGAGGTGCAGGACCCTGTAATATAGTGTTTGCCTAGACTTAGTTATAATAAAGTTTTTCATAAAAAGCCAGAATTATGCTAATCAGTGTATGTTATATAACGCGATTCAGCCTCGTTAACTACCACTTACTTTAGGTACTAGTTCCGTAATGAACTATTTTATCTGTTTACGGATCTATTGGTAAATCCTTATTAAGTACCCGATTTCTGAACTTTAAAAAAAATTCTTTGGCATGTTTTTTCATTCGAAAAAATGCACCTATTAAAATTTTTTTAGGCTAATAAATACTGGGTGTATAAAACTCTATCTAATTTGTTTGCCGTATTTTAGCTACATTTAAGGGAGATAATGTATATTTCTTATAAGGGGCACACAGTACATACATTTAGAATAAATTTTTCAAATAGTAGGTATTTTAAAAGTATTAAAATTCGAACGAAAATTATATTTGCAAAAACATTGTAGTTTTTCATATTATTGGTTAGTAAGTATAGGATATCGTCATAGGAGAGAAAAATGCGTTCGTCATTTCGGCAACCAAATCAAGTGTTTGTAAATTTTTTCAAAGAAAATTCGTCACGCTTTTTTTCCATTTCTCCATCTTTTCGATTAAAAATCGTGACAAAAATTTTTTGATCATCCTCCCTTGCTACAAGAAGTCTAAAGAAAGTGGAAAATTTCATTTCAGCGAGACTAGTAATTTGATATAATATCAATATGCGAAAGAATACCCTATCTATATTTGATAATAACGTTCTAAACATACCTTGATTTTATATTGAATTCTTTGGTAAATTTCAGTTTTTTGTCTGGCATGAGCTTAGGACCATTTTTTCTACTGCTTACTCTTTGTTAACCAGGTAATAAAGTGGTTACGAAAACTACCACCAGTCTTTGATAGATTTCCTAGTAAAAGAACCAATATCACGGGGGGCAAAATCTTGCAATTTTATATCCATTTTAATGCCTGTTTAAAAACCCCCCTGTAAAGTTTTTAAACAGAGCGGTTTTTAAATAAGGTGGTTTTTAAACCACGTTTCAAAATGGTAATAAAATTGCAGGGTTTTTGCCGCATATTAATCCTATGAGACTTGTGGCGTCGTGTAGTGACACTAGTTCCTATACTTTCCTATTTTTTCTAAATAAGTAAGGGGGCCAAATCCCGCAATTGTATATTCATTTTAATGCTGGTCTAAAAACCGCCCTGTAGAGTTTTTAAACAGAGCGGTTTTTAAATAAGGTGGTTTAAACACCACGTTTTAAAATGGTAATAAAATTGCAGGGTTTTTACCCCATATTAATCCTATGAGACTTGTGGTGTCGCGTAGTGACACTAGTTCCTATACTTTCTTATTTTTTGTAAATTAGTAAGGGACAACATATCTGACAACGCCAAAATGTTTCGTAATGTAGACACCGTTATTACTGACGATATTATATACATTTTTCTCAGCCTAATAACAAAAATATATCCTATACTTAGGTACTGGTCAATATTTTTACAAAAAAAACTCAACAATCTCAAGCAAACAAAAAGATACAGGGTTGGACGAAAGTCTAAACGTGACCAGAAATCTCCCGATGTTCTTTATCAAATTTATTAAGCGTAGTTATTTAGACCTTAAAGAGAGATATATAATGCATCATTGAGTAAAATGATGCACAGTACATTTCCCCTGTCCTCCGTCGCGTCGATAAGATTATTGGAAGAAAAAAAATTAAAACTGGCATGATTACAACTTTATGCGTATATATAGTCCTTCATTTAAAGATACTAAACAAATTTCAGTGTACTTTCGTAAAGAGCCCAGTAGATATATTTATATTTCCGAGTTAAGATTTTCGTTTATCCCTGTATTAAATACACCATATAGCCATCTTTGTCTCTCCTCTATCTGTACATATACGTAGCAACCTTGTTCGATAATCTTATCATTTTCTAGCTGCTTTTTCTAAATCACAGAATTATTTTTTAGCCTCTCATACTCAGCAAAAATAATATCAACTTAGAACTATACAGGGTTCTGGCAAGGATTTTAGGCATGGTCACGTTTAGCTGCAATATACTGGCGCCTTTTGTGCGTTTCTAAACATGCAATGGTGTGTTTTGAACACCTTTTATGTTTAAATAGTGTAAATTTGAAAAAACTTTTAAAATCGGTATGTAGACACATACATTATCATAAAAATTGTATCCACATTTTTAAAATCCTTGCCAAAAATTCTAAAATAAAGCCCAAACCTAACCCAATTTTTTAAAATATATTTTGAATCTTTTAAGCACATTCTTTTAGCACCAAACAGGGTAATGTTAAAACATCCTTTAACCCCGTATTATTAAAAAAAAAAGTAAAATGACATTATACGTTAGATTTGTTTTATAATCTTTACTCAAAAACAACTAAAGATAATTATTAACATTTTTCCAGTGACATTAATAAAAATAATGTTTTTTTGTCATAATTCAAAAGCACAAATTTGCCCTATTTTCTCCTTTAATTGGGGATCAATGTATATTAAAGTTGATAATACTAGACCCTCACATTGTACATGTAGTAAGCGAATATCTTGATGAGGTTGGAATGCGAAGATTGAAATGGCCTGCATGTATCCCGGATCTTAACCCCATAGAACATTTCTGGAATGAACTTAAAGAGTTGTTTGTCGTTGTCCTGTGTTGCCACGAAGTCTGCAACGATCAACGGCTCTTATTAACAGAGAAATATTGAACTATTCCTCAAGAAAGAACAACGACTCTTAGGTACTTAGTCGACGATACGAGGAATGCGAGCTGACATTATAGTAAGAGGTGAACAAACACGTTATTCAAATTTAAAATTATTTTATCAGTATTTATTTAAAATAGTGCATCTCTTACGAGAAATGCGATACTGGGATGATTTAAAAAACAAAATATTAGGGAATACACCTAAAATTGTAGAAAAAAGTTTTTAAGGCCTTTTTACATTGGGTGCAATTGCAAGAAAAAATTGCCTGAAAGCATGCGCTTTGTCGACGTTTTAAACAGCTAATGCAGGTTTTAAATGGGAAAACGTGCATCAGCTGATTAAAACGTCGTCGAAGCGCATGCTTCCAGGCCATTTTTCTTGCAATTGCACCCAATGTAAAAGGCCTTTTTAAAACAGAAGAGAGCCGCGATTTTTCCACAGGGTGTTTTGAAATTAGGACAAAGTGGTCCGGTCAGCTTAATTCTCGATTGTGGGTGAATACTTTTAGCTGATGTCATTGGTGTCACCATCAAAGTTGTTTAATACAGGATGTTATAAATTCGTGTGCGCACAAGGGAATCTCGAAAACGGTAAGAGATACGAAGATGGTTAAAGTTGCGTATTTTGGGGGTTAATAATTTGGCGAATGAAAATTGTAAATATTCGAATACCTTCGGAGATATCCGAAAAAAACCGAAATTTTTTATTTTTGTTTTTAACTTTTTGCGCCTTCATTTTTGACTTAGGAAAAAAACAAAAAACACTTTCTCATAGCCGTTCCTTGGGTTCTACAAGATGGCGTTATTAGTTTTCAAATGGGACGTTTCGTTCTTTAAATACAAACCTCAATTCTTTTTTTTTTTTAAAGGACCTGGAATTTTTAAAACAAATTTATGGACTTCTGAGCTTTGGACAATTAATACAATTTAAAGGTTTTTAATGTTAACGTTTTGTCGTCAAATAACACATCACTAGCATATCAAATTATTTTTTCTTTACTATTACGGCCCTGGCAATTATTTTTAGAATGACTTGAATATTAAAATTACATTACAGGAAACTATGGTGTTAAGGTCGTTTATTTTTTAATAATATTTACCGTCACAGTACTCTAGGATGTAAGCAAGTTTCTAAGGCATGAGAAGTAATTCTATTTTTTATTAGCATTTTATTTATTTTATTAATATAATGTATATTTTAAGTCCTGTGGTTTTTGCCTTAGACCTAGACCGAAATACTGTAAAACAGAAAAAATAATGCTCCCGAGTGAAGAAAAGGTAATTGGAGTGTTAGTCTAGTTATGTTACTGTGATGCTGTTTATTTTAAAAACAATAACATTTGTTATACTTTAGAAGATCTGATGATTCTAGTTTCAGGCGAAACTGTAACCAAAATAAACAGACAAAAAAATATAGGAGGTCGAGACTTTTGTGTCTCTTTTCTTACAAAATATCAAATATCAAGCCTCTTTGAGTAAAAATGGACGGATTTTTTAAATCAGAAATCTTTGGTTTTATTAGTTTAGCTCTAAATGTTCAGGATCGTAATAAAATGAATAAGATAATTTGAAAAATGTGTTATTAGATGACAAAACGTTAACATTTTAAAAACTTGTACATTGTATTAAATTTCTAAAGCTTAGAAATCCCTAAAACTGTATTTGAAATTTCAGGTCAGTATTTAAAAAAATTGACTTGACTAAAGAACGAAACGTCGAATTTAAAAACTAATAACGCTATCTTGTAAAACATAAAAACGGCTATGAAAGAGTGTTTTTTATTTTTTTCCCAACTCAGAAATTAAAGTGCAAAAAATTAAATACCAAAAATGGAAATTTCGTTTTCTTTCGGATATCTCCGAAAGCATTCGGATGAATTGCAATGTTTTTAACTAAATTATTAAGCCCCAAAATACGCAACTTTACCTCAATTTAACTATCTTCGTATCTCTTACCGTTTTCGAGATCCCCCTGTAAGCACACGAATTTGTAGCACCCTGTATATATAAAAATTATAAGATAGCAAATATAACGTACTTCTTGGTCCACAATAAAATATGCTTAATGGTAACATTTGTACCTCCTCATTTTGGTCTAAGATTTCTTCTGTTTGATAATATTCGTTGTATAGAATCTACACGGCTTTATTTGGATAGTTTTACACAACCCTGCATCTGTATACTGAGTAAATTTTTTGGATAAGACTATACTGAACCAAAAATGCACTTAAAAGAATAAAAATACTACAATAGTTTTGTACAAAGCTAAAGTTTTGGTACAATAGTAGTTATAGAAGTAAATATACAGGGTGATTCCTAAGTTGCTATTTCTTTTTTAGCTGTGTATAGAAGGCATTAAAATAAACAACTTTTTCAAATACTTTTTTTCAAAATATTTAAAAATAGCCGAGTTACAGAAGTAAAAAATCTAAGTGCGGGCCTGGTAATCAAAACGTAGCTTTATATTGTTTTTCTCCGTTTTTTGTATGTGAGTCATGCATTTTACAGGTCGTTAGTTATTTATTTTGTTTTTAATTCGCGGCGCGGTGTGGTTTTCTTTTAATAAATTGGTGAAAACAATGAACTAATTATGGTGCTAATTTATTGTGAGTGTCGTAAAAGTGCGGATGTTTTTTCTCTCGCCCAGAAGTTTTCCTAATGTTATTCAACGGGCAAGTTAGGCAGAACCGTATTTGTAGTGTAATAAATGAATGTAAGTACTTTATTTTTGGATTTTTTGAAAATAGGTATTTGAAAATGTTGTTTATTTTAATGCCTTCTATACGCAGCTAAACAAGAAGTATCAACTTAGGAATCACCCTGTAGAATGTTCCAGATCACTACATTTTAGCATAATGTATTTAAGTCCGTTTCGTGGAATCATTCCGTATTTTACCTCGTTCTTGGTAAAAATATACACCTAAATCTAACGTATAGTAGATATACTTAAAAATAAATAATTATATTTTCATATTATTAAAAAGCCAAACAACTTGAATCACAAATATTCTTGTAGCTTATAAACTTCATTCCCGTATTTTTTATGATAAAAGTAGGTTAAACATTTAAAAAATTGACTAATACATCCATATCTAAAATCACTTTGGAAATGTTGCAGAATGTTAATTCTACTGACAAGGCCTATTCTGAGTGCCTGTACTTAATTTTGGTTAGTTTAGCCAATTCATAGGATGCATATTTTTTAATACATCACATTATATGTATGGGTGTCTAGTTGTCAATAATTTTATTAATCAATAAAGGGTATTTTTTAATGACGTGCTATAAGGGTGTCCCAGATATGGATTTACTCTACAGGGATCTCGTAAACTACATAAGATACATAAATAGTTAAATTCTGTAACATTCTGTTTTCAAATTTAAAACACTCCGAATCCTTCCGAACATATTTGGGTAAAACCGAATTTTCCCGATTTCGATTTTATTTTATTCTGACTCTCCGGTTTAACTGGAAGTGAAGTTATCTTTTAAATTTTTAATGGGAACCTCCCATTTTTGTTCGATGTTTAAAATCTATGGAAAATTCCCTTTTTAATGACATATCACACTTTATGATTTGTTTTAAAAATGACCACGTAGCTCAATTTTTCTTTGTTTTTTAAAATGTCCATAACTTTGATAAAACAAGGTACGTGGTAAAGAGTAGGCCATGGAAACGTTAAAATGGTTCATTTTAACCTGCTTTATAATATAAAATTGACTTGCTTGAGAAAAATGTGTCCATTAGAGCTATTATATTTATAACCTGTTAAAAAAAACAATTCGGCATTGTTTTTTTTAAACATGTCAATAAAATAGCCCTAACGGATACATTTTTCTCAAGCAAGTCAATTTTGTACTATTAAGTAGGTTAAAATGAGCCACTTTAACGTTTCCATGGCCTTCTCTTTACTACTTACCTTGTTTTACCAAAACTATGGACGTTTTAAAAATAAAGGAAAATTGATTTAGACGACCAGTTTTAAAACAAATGATAAAGTGTTATGTCATTAAATAGAGAATTTTCTGTACTTAGACATTAAGTATAAAATAAAAATAAGGGGTTTCTATTTAAAATTTAAAAGTTGACTTTACTTCCGGTTAAACCGGAAGTGTTTTCGAAGGTTCAAATTGGTCGAAAATTGGCAATTTACACACGTATAAACGTCTGGGGGGGGGGGGGGGGGGGGAGGTGGTTAGCACTTATTTAATAATATTTAAAAAAATATATTTAAGCATCTTTTTACAGATTACAGGTACAACACTTTCTTTTCTTTCTTCGGATCCTAGCCTTATTAATGAGCCATGCTATAGTGAAAAATGAATGATTTGATAAAATGAAAGGAAACTCCTCCTCAGTTTTTTTTCTGATGGTATAACCTCATTTATTTTATACGAAGCAAGTGAGTATCAATGTTTATAAATTTGTTGTTAAAAATCTTTCAAGTTTAATACCTTTAAAAAAAAGGGGTCTCTGAAAGTTCAAATTTTACCTTGTCAATACGAAACATTTATTTGCAGCATATTTGGTTTCTAAAAACAAAGAGAAGTATCGCAAAAACCTTTTATCCCTCTAATGTCACTAATAATAGAGATACCTTTAAAAAAAATTGAAAACTGGACACCCAATAGTGGCTCACGGATCACTAATTGCAAGTTGCATAAAGAAAAATCGTTCTCGGTTAGCCTAACCGAGTATTAAAAACACAAAATGCAATCAAAGGCTGGCAAGGCTTACTGCTTGTTTGCGCAAAATTGCCTTAGATTTTGCAAAATATGGCCGCTGTCAGTGTTGTCAGATGCCAGTTCTTGTAAAATATAAGGTTATCTAGGACAAATACGAAGTTGGCCTTGCCAGCCTCTAATTAAATTTTGTCTTTTTAATACACGGTTAAGCTAATTAAGAATTATATTTCTTTATGCAACTCGCTGCAAGAGTATTAACAAAAAAGAGTCGTTAATATTTATTATTGTTAAAATATTTTTTTTTTGCGAAATAGGTTTTACCGGATCTCCTGGTACTAAAGTGATTTAAAAACTATTTTTTATTAACCCTGTATCTCTACGTATATTCTACTACATCTTGCCATTTTTTCACTTTAATAAAACCTATATTTATAAACATTCTGCAATATTTCCCAAAACTGTACATCAATTTAAAAATAAAAACAATAATAAAAAAGTCATAATATTACACTTGCCGCTTTCTAGTAGTTACTAAGCGTGTGCAGCGTTGCCGCTTTTCATCATCTTAGGCATAACGTGATTGAGAGAGATAGGGCTACTAACAAAATGGCGGGGATCAAGATGGTGCAGGCGTTGTCTGATGCGGTTTGATCGCATGTACCTAAAAGAAAAGTGTGGTTAGTTTATGACGTGTCTTCTTAGGTAAGGTTTTTAACAAAAATTATGCACTTTCTGTAAAACTTGAAAACACATGTATTATACTTTGAAAATGTAAGAAATTTATATTTTTATCAGCGGCGGCTGGTGAATATTGAGAATGGGAGGGCGCAGATCTAGGTAGTATGCAAAATCGAATGCTTTGGATATTTTCACTCATTTTTGAGGAAATGTCTAAAAAGCATGACTTACAAATTCATATCGAAAACGTTACGTAGCTAGGAAAGTTGGCCACGTGATTCACATCTCTTTATTTTTTTAAGAGGAATCGAACAATATTTCTAAATTCTTCTCCAAAGAAATCATATTTACAACGGGTGACACAAGAATATACCTAAACTACTATATTTATTAGGTAATGGTAGAAATTAACAAGAAATATGATAAGTGTAATTTCTAGACCCGTGTAAGCTATGAGAAGTTATGTCAAGTATGCCGTGGAACACAATTCATTTATTTTAATCTTCGTAATTATTATTTTATACCATTTGACATTGTGCGCGAAGGATGTCCGATTCTCTTCGGCACAGAAAAACCGGGAGTGAGTATCCCGGCCAAGGAGCCAAGTGCTCCCACCTGCTTAATAATCGCAGGTTATGTGAACTGTATTATCTAGGATGCTAGCTGGACCCTTGCAAAGAATAAAAACAACTACTTGTTATGTGTAAAATAAAATGTATAATAAAAAAAATGTAGAAATATATATACAAAAAATACAGCTAAACGTCAAAAGACAAAATAGAAACAATATAAAACAAATGTAAAATTCACTCTCTCCCATTCATTCAGTTGTAAAATTAAAAATTAAATGCAAATACAAAGGAATAAAATAGTAACTGTCCAAAAAATATAAAACTGTGATCAGCAGATGAATCGATGAACCCTCAGTCAGGTGTCATCTTCCCCGTGTCTCATTTATTAATTTAAAGAAATGGTTGTGGTGTAAAAAGTACTTAGATTTTTTATTATTATGAACCGACTAGCTGTAAATGTAGTAAACTTATCATTCAGCTGCACTCGTTCAATATATCAATATGATACCTGCGTCCAATAGAGGCTGGCTGGAACACCTTTGCTCGGCAGGTGAGCAGGAATCAGCACCTTACTTTAGCTGCGTAAAGCTTCGTAGCACAAGGAGAAAGTTACGCAAATTTGAAGAAAAAAACCTTCCTTGGCACAGGAATAAGTAAGTGATAGTATCGTCGCACAGCACTGGTAAGACGCGACCTTTCAATTAAAATGTACTGTTTGTATGTATGCAATTAATTGAGGCTTTTTTAACCCGGTACCGAATGAGTTGCAATTAATTGAGGCTTTTTTAACCCGGTACCGAATGAGTCGCGTTCGACTATTTCGTTCAGGAGACACTGATTATATTATTGTTTATATATAAATTGGATAGAGTGCCCAGTGTGGGCTATTTTCACCCGACACCGCCGTGGTCCCGCTCGACTCTTTGGCTCGGAAGACACTAATTTAATTATTGTTTATGTGTAAATTGGAAAGAGTGCCCAGTGTGGGCTATTTTCACGCGACACTGAATGAGTCCCGCTCGACTCTTCGGTTCGGAAGACACTGATTTATTTATTGTTTATGTGTAAATTGGAAAGAGTGCCCAGTGTGGGCTATTTTCGCCCGACACTGAATGAGTCCCGCTCGACTCTTCGGTTCGGAAGACACTGATTTATTTATTGTTTATGTGTAAATTGGAAAGAGTGCCCAGTGTGGGCTATTTTCACGCGACACTGAATGAGTCCCGCTCGACTCTTCGGTTCGGAAGACACTGATTTATTTATTGTTTATGTGTAAATTGTATAGAGTGCCCAGTGTGGGCTATTTTCACCCGACACTAAATGAGTCCCGCTCGACTCTTCGGTTTGCAAGGCACTGATTTCTTCCCACATGTTGAACCGTATATTTTTCGGGACCAAACTTTCCCAAATAACCCCGCTGGGTAGAAAGCATAGAGATATAAAAATAATGTCTATGGTAGAAAGTAGAAAGTTGAAAGTACGTAAAAGTAATAACGGTCAACATGTGGCCCTTAGAAATTAGGGATAACTTTTACTTCATGCCTGATTATAAATATTTGTGTACAGGGCGATTTAAAATTCATAAGATATTTACAAAAAACTATTTGATTAAAAATAAGAATAAAAAAAGAAGAATTGCGTTGTCCGCAACAGACATTTTGGTCTAATAAAAGCAGAAATAATGTTTTTGCTTTCAACGGCATACTAGACTGGTCTTGACAAAACTTCTTATGGGTATAGAAATTACATTTATGGTATTTCTTGGTAATGGAGCCGTCTACCACTTCAGGTTTCTCTGCTCCTAATAGATATTTGAGCATATTTTCGACGTAAAATGTAAAATTTGGTGATATTTTATTTTTGCAGTTACAAGGACGTATTTTCACCTGATTATAGCAGGAGCCGTCTACCTCTTCAGGTTTCTCTGCTCCTATTAAAAATTTGAGCATATTTTTGGCCTAACATATAAATTTCGCTGATATTTTATATTTCAGAATTGCAAGGCGGTATTTCTTCCTGATTATAACAGGAGCCGTTTACCTCTCTAGGTTTCTCTGCTTCTAATAGATATTTGAGCATATTTTCGACGTAAAATGTAAATTTTGCGAATTTTTATTTTTGCAGAATTGCAAGGAGGTATTTTTTCCTGATTATAGCAGGAGCTGTCTATAAAGTCCTTCCTCTTTTCTCCCTTTAAAACAAAGCCAATAAAATAATCCTGTTGACAAGAGAAAAAAATACATGCTACTACTAGATGAAAGACAAATAAAAATATATACTGCTTTTTCCAAATAATTTTTCGATTTAAGATGGACGGTAGAATGTTGTAGAAACATATGAGAAAAATACATTAAGAGTTACATTGAAGAAGTAGATCTTTATATTCGGGGAAAATATCATTTATATGGTTAGATGACGTGATTTATGTAGTCCGGGTAGTATATTTTTTAAATTTGTTACTTACCATTGCTAGTGAAATTAAATGCCCAACTACCGTCCACGCCAGGTTTGACATGTCTATGACAGCTCTCAGTAACTTTAGACATTTTTAATATGGGCGGACCTGCTCCTTTACCTAAAAAAAAAGGTAATTACAATTTTTAGTTAATAAAACTAATTGATAGCCCCCCCCCCCCCTAGCCCGCAGAATATTTTATTTTTTGGCATACGAGCCCCCCTTATTTACTAAAAATTATTGGAAAATGTCGGATTGCACAATGAATTTTAATAGTAATTAACTAACCAGCAAGTTTGACTGTGACATACATGACATTGGCAGAAATAATTTTCTCACAATCATACTGGCCCGGTCACCTTAATTTGTATTTAACTAATCAGGCGTGATTGTGAGTACATAATCCCTGTCAATGTAAGTTACGTCTTAGTCAAACTTGCTGGTTAGTTAATTCTGGTTAAAAATCTTTGTGCAACCCAACATAAAAGTGTTTTATATCATACTACAAATAGTTTAAAAAATTTATTGAAAAAGCCAGAAAATGACATGAAGTTTTAAAAGTTTACCAATTTTCAGAAAAAGAACTTTAAACTTTATAAAAAAAAGTGTGAAAAGAATTTTTTCAATAAATAAAAAAGATCATGAAGACTACATTTTTCTTAAAATTCAGAATTTCATAACTATAAACTGATCTGAAAGTAATGCCCTTACCTAATCCTCCTTCTATGACAGCTTGTTGTGGTTGGTTTGATAGCTGAAACATGAAACAGTATCGCAGCGGGTCAGTTTGTTTTCTGGATGACGTAACTGGTGTAGTAATGACGTAGGAAACACCATCCTCTTCCCAACTTCCATGACAAGCATAAGCTAAGGAATTATAAAGAAATATATTGTTATTGTATTATCTTAAATTTTTTATTTAAAAGAAATGCATGATTGTAGAGTTGTAAAATTAAGAAGACTGAAGCTAATTCAAAACTTCATTGCGAGAATATCTCCTAATCCTTGGAAAGTAAGCGGTGAGGCCCAAAATTTCTTCTTCCTCTATACGATAGGGTCAAAATCAAAATTTAGATTGTCTGTAATTATAAGTGATGCAATATGACAATTTTGGGATGTTTTGTACTTACAGTTGGCAGATGCGCTAGGACAAGTTGATCTAAATTCCATTTCATGGGATCCACTACAGCCAACTGAAAGGCCTTCATACTCATTTGATATGCATTCTGGCTCTGCTTTGTTTTGCTTCAGGTCAGCTAAAAAGTATTCAGTTTCATTTAGTTCAATAGAAAGTTTAAGTCACTTCCATAGGCGTTCGAAGGGGGAGGGTAAGGGGAAGCGCTTCAATGGATTTTAAAAAAAAATTCCTAAACTTTCGCATGCGGGGCATGTTTTTTTGGAGCTCTAATATTTTTCTTGAAAAAAGCACGATTTTCATATATTTTCTAATCTTTGAAACAATCGCGTTGCCAATCTCCCTCCTTTGAAAATGTTTGCCCTTCCGCCCCCCGGAAAATGTTGTTTTGGACACTAATGCTCATTATGCTATTTAATATTAGTAATCAGTCCATACGATACGATGTAGACGACGTAGAAAGGGTCTTTGAAATGGAGATACAAGTGAAGTCAGGCGTGGTATACTACCAGAGAAGCAGTTGTTTTGAGTCATTGTAAGTCTAGACAGTGTTGCCAGATTCTTTTTACAGAAACCCTTCCAGAACCGTTTTAAAACCCTTCATAACGGATCCCCCAGACCAACGCGGTGCGGCGTTCCCCTCTTTTTTGGCTATATACACCGGCATTACCGTTTTTTTTACTACAGGGCATCCCTCCATTTTTTTTATAGCATAAATATGAGTTCCTGTCACTTAAGAATCCCCCAGACCAACGCAGTGCGGCGGTAATGGTGGCAGTGGACACTGAGCGGTACACCGCGTTCCTTCTTTTTTGGCTATTCATACCGGCGCGGTGCGATTTCTATTGGTCTGTAAATATACCCTTCAAAAATATGTCAAAACGACGGTGGAAGTCAGCACAACAATCGAACATAACACGTGGCTGATATGCCGGTGAGTGACGAAAACGGCGCAGACGGCGCGGCGTTGTTATAATATGCTGTCGCAGCGGGAAACGCTAGTTCGAAACCGCAGCGGTGTGGGTAGCGACATTTATCGCTGTGTTCTGTGGTACCGCGGCGAAACAATCATGGCGTTAGTCTAAGGGATCCTTAATCCTTCAATCCTGTTTGTGTTTTTATGAATACTAAAAAGGACGCATTAACTTCCACCCAAATTTATCCTCAAATCAAAAATTACTTTTAAAAAAAAATCTGTACGCCAAAATTTCTCCTTAAATAAAAAAACACCATATCTCCCTAAAATCTCTCCTCAAATCCAAAGTAACTTCTAAAAAAATATTCCTGCTTCCCTAAAATTTCTTGAAATGCTCAAAATCCTTCACATTAAAACAAAATAATTCATTCCCTTAAGATTCCAAAATTTACTCCATAACCCTTCATATTAAAGGAATTTCTTCAAATCTGGCAACATTGCCTCTAGATAAACTAAATGGATATACCTTAAAGCTTTACATAAAGTTGTACAGTTCTAGTGATACAATATGAATTTTTAAGATTGCCTACAGTTGATCTCTGTTTATCGGCCAGAGCATCAACAACCATATTTAAAAAAAAATGGAAATAGTCATCCTGTAGTTGGTCTTCAGCCGATAATTTCGAAATGAAAGGACCTACTTTAAGTTTATAGTGCAATCCGTGGACTTTAAACTGCTTACTCAGTTTTTGGCGGAATCCACCAACAAGATGATGCATACAGTGACATCTATTTTTTACTCTAATCTTAAAAACTCTCTTAAAAATCTTGATTTTCTTTATATTATATGCATTCGGGTTCTATTTTATTATCATCAATGGGTGTATCCCCTTATTTCTTAGGTACAAGCAGTCACTATTGTAGTGTGCCCTTATTTTAAATCCTTATGACTACAAATTTCTTTAGTATTTTCTTACCTGGCTGTTCTCTTCTTTTTCTTTTCTCCATAAAGGTGTTTGGTTGGGATATAGAGTAGCGACCCAAATGAGGACATTTTTTAGCATGAAGATTAGTAGCTAAAAATCAAACAAAATGTATAAGCATTTGAAGGACCCATATTGAAATACGTTTTTTTAATGGTAAACATTTACACATTTAACACAGTTACATATTTAATCATTTGGACTATAAATAATGATAACTATTTTTATTTTAAAATTAATAAACATTGATTAGCTTTTACTTCAAATTATTGGTCAAAATTAAATTTAAAAAAATAATAATAATAAATTTATTGGTATATTTAATTTTTTTAAAGTTTGAGATTTTAGCTTTCTTTAAATAGTTTTGTATTTAAAAGTTTTAGTTCTTGGGATATTTTATCATTAAAATGAATACTTACTGACTAATGTTGTGAAAGGTGTGATAGAAGGATCAAAATTTGCACAAGCTTCATCAGGATTTTCCACATAATGATCTAAAAAAAAACATATCATATACTTAATAAAATAATTGTTTAATTATTTTTTAATATTTTCTCCCGATAGGGAGAAAGAGAGGAGAGGATCCATAAGACGTGAAAAGTGGCTATCTTTTCCATTGAATTGATTCCTACAGATGGCGATACCAGGTTTTTATTATAAATTTATTCTTAAAAATATTTTGAAAGCATATTTTCGCTGAATTGGGAATTGCTTACAGGTTTTGTCATTCTGATGAGTCCTAGCAAGGACGAAACAGCCTGTCATTGTCTACCTGTGCCCCAGGGAACCCATTACCTTTGGCGTCCCTGTGTACTTTAATGCAGAAGATAGATGCACTACTTTGTCCGCCTGCCGCTAAAAACTTTCTTTCTATTTTTGAGGAAGTAGTCCATTCTTAAAGTGGAGTTAATTTATAGGAATAAGTAAAAACATGAAGTCTTTCTCCACTGGTTTATTGAAATAATAAAAAAATTTTAAATTCTACATGTTTCGGGTGTAGTAACACCCATCATCAGGAAAAAATACAAAGGGAGAGCATTAGTAAATAAAGGAGCAAGATTAACTGGTAGTGAACATCGATGGAGCTCTATCGAGCCATGAGAGATAAAAATTAAGAACTGATGATTTAAAAAATTGGTATACTTAGAGCCTCGAGGCTAAGTTTGGACACTGACCGTGGGCAAAAGGTAACAGTGACAAGAGGGCCCGTTAGGGCTGAGAAAAAAAAAATATATAGGAAAAATGGAGACTCATGGGTCCAGAAATCTCATCCTGAAGAAAACATGGGGAGAGAAAAGAAAGTGGTATGGAAAGAAAAATTAATTATTTGGGGCTACCATGGAGCTTAATTGGATGTGCCAATTATATTGTATATTATATTAATCTGTAAAGAATAAAAGAAATTATTTAGTTCAGTGTATTGAAATAAACATTTAAAAAATTAGCCAAAAACTTTCTTTTATATATATTTGAAGAGGGGCTTACCTTAAGTCAAAGTTGTAAAATAAAAATTTTTGAAAAAATTGGGGGAACTAGTCCAAAAAAAGGACTGGAACCCCGGTGGGTTTTAATTTCAGCATGGCTTATAAAACTTTAAAAAACTTTTTGAGGTTTAAGTAAAACTTGGAAAGAAAAAAGCCGAAGTTACTTTGTTAGACCTTAGTTCACACGTGGTTTATTCAAATTCTTTTCCTTTTAACCACGTGTGGACTAAGGTCTAACAAAGTAACTTCGGCTTTTTTCTTTCCAAGTTTTACTTAAACCTCAAAAAGTTTTTTAAAGTTTTATAAGCCATGCTGAAATTAAAACCCACCGGGGTTCCAGTCCTTTTTTTGGACTAGTTCCCCCAATTTTTTCAAAAATTTTTATTTTACAACTTTGACTTAAGGTAAGCCCCTCTTCAAATATATATAAAAGAAAGTTTTTGGCTAATTTTTTAAATGTTTATTTCAATACACTGAACTAAATAATTTCTTTTATTCTTTACAGATTAATATAATATACAATATAATTGGCACATCCAATTAAGCTCCATGGTAGCCCCAAATAATTAATTTTTCTTTCCATACCACTTTCTTTTCTCTCCCCATGTTTTCTTCATGATGAGATTTCTGGACCCATGAGTCTCCATTTTTCCTATATATTTTTTTTTTCTCAGCCCTAACGGGCCCTCTTGTCACTGTTACCTTTTGCCCACGGTCAGTGTCCAAACTTAGCCTCGAGGCTCTAAGTATACCAATTTTTTAAATCATCAGTTCTTAATTTTTATCTCTCATGGCTCGATAGAGCTCCATCGATGTTCACTACCAGTTAATCTTGCTCCTTTATTTACTAATGCTCTCCCTTTGTATTTTTTCCTGATGATGGGTGTTACTACACCCGAAACATGTAGAATTTAAAATTTTTTTATTATTTCAATAAACCAGTGGAGAAAGACTTCATGTTTTTACTTATTCCTTTCTTTCTATGTTGTCTACCATTAATTTTGGTTAAACCTAATTGCTAATTTGATGTAAGCGGCCATTTTTAAAACAAATGATAAGGTGTCATTGAAAAAAGAATTTTTTGAAGAATTTAAACGCCGAATAAAAATAAGGGGTTTCCATTTTAAAAATTTAAAAGTTGACTTCACTTCTGGTTAAACCGGAAGTGGGTTTTAAGGTTTGAATTGGCCGAAAAATGGTAATTTACAGACTTAGTAACTTCTTAAATTTTTAAAACTTTACTTTTAAAATTAAGGAAAAATTTGGTGAAAAATCACCCGGTACTTATATAAATAAATAAAATTATGAATATTCTCGCTTATTATCGCATTTAGACATTTAAAAATATTTTTAACTTTAATCATACACTTCCCGACTTAAAGGGAGTGAGTTAGAAAGAATTTCTACCCATTTTATTTCGGCACTGCGACGGATGTATACTACAGGTCCAAAATTACTGTCAACGACTCATTCCTATCATGTCGAGAGCAGTAGGAGTCAGAGGGCAAGTAATCCATGAAAATAAATATTCCAGTCTATAAGAATTTTAAAAATACACCGGATTATTTCCTTTCGCTTCGTACAATCCGCTGCACTAATTTTGAAAGCGATGAATTACTAACAGTAATTTTGGACTTATAGTATAGGTGAGAAGACATCTTTAAAGGGGAGGCCCAAGGCAAGTGGTATCGCCCTCCCTTGCAGCGTTTGAAGCGGTAACCGAGTAGCAGAAGGCTATGAGTCAGCCCTGTGGCAAGCGTCAAATTTTGACTTGCTTTTTTTTATGAACAGGCCTGTATTATATCATCCTCATTTCTCCTCAATTTTTAGAAGGTCTTAAATTCGATAAACATACCTGATTGTTGAATCTCAATAACGTTAGAATCTCTCTTGTAGAACACCATACACACATAACCACTGTCACTGTAAAAAAAAAACACGACCGTTAAAAATATTTTCTATAGTCTATTTCAGAAAGATGTAGAGTAATAAAATAGGAAATTCCGTCCAGTTCAGATCAATTTCGGTGTCGGCCATAGGCGCAGGTAAATTTTGTGCATTAAATTATTTATGATAACTAACCAAAAAAAAAAGATAATTATTTGATAAAGAAGGAACCATAAGTTATAGCAAATGTACACAAACCTCGTTTTATGAAATATGCCTTGGAAGATATAGCTGAAAAACATAGTGTAACTGTGCTGCGCACACCGCCATATCATTGCGAACTAAATCCTATTGAACTTATATGGGCGCAAGTGAAAGGGTTTGTAGCAAGACACAACACGACATTCAAAATGAAAGGCGTTAAGCTACTGTTTGATCAAGCCATTAAGAAAGTGACACCAGAGAACTGGCGAAAAGCAGTCCATCATGTCATTAAAGAAGAGCAGAAAATGTGGGATCTAGACCACCTGATCGATCGGACCGTCGACCCGTTAATTAGAACGTCAAGAGAAGATGACAGTTCTTGAGATGACGAAGAACATTATGATTTTTCTATAATTTAATTTCTGTACTATAATGTATTTGTGGTATTTTGTATTTTTTTATAATGTTTATTAAAAAATATGTGTACCTAATACTATGCACATATTGCACATTGTACATAATGCACGCCTTTGTCACACCATTTTCAGTGTTTGTGAATGGATAACAATAGGCAAAACCCATAAATTGACCCAAACCCGGGTGGTAATACCTGCACTTGATAAAAATAAAGAATTTTGCAATGAAATCAATGCCAAATTATAAAAGTGGCTTAAATATTCGTTGGGACACTCTGTACTCCCTTTGCATACCTAATGAGCTTTTATTACTCTACACCTTACTGAAATAGACTATAATATCATATATATTTTGGTAAAAAATTACAAATGTAAATAGCTTACCAGCCAGCAGTGACATGAGCTACAATCTGGACTTTCCTATTTTCCTGTTGCTGCAAAATTCCGTGACAAACCAGCCTCATTTCGGTGTTTTGTTTCTTTTGATCTTGAGATTCAAATCCTAAAATTATTATCAATTATTGATCATTTTTAAATTATAGTCAAAGTGCTTTGTTGTCGGAAAAAACATGTTTAGTGATAAAGCTTTCAGGAATTTTAATTTACAATAAAATGTAATATAGCAAAATTTAAATATTGGATAAAGCAATACAAATCATTTTGACAGATTGACATGAATTTGCCTAGAAACAAATTCCATATCTCAAAAGAGATTCTATCAAAGCAAAATCTGTTTCATCCTATTTAAAAAAAAAATTATCTCTAAAAACATATGTCAAAAAAACATAAAATGGACTATGACGTGTCCAAGCAACTCTTGAAGTATGCAGGG
This sequence comes from Polydrusus cervinus, assembly GCA_935413205.1. Lineage (NCBI taxonomy): Eukaryota > Metazoa > Arthropoda > Insecta > Coleoptera > Curculionidae > Polydrusus > Polydrusus cervinus. The sequence continues at coordinate 15,959,871 of OW284517.1, forward strand.
CAGTCTGTATAAAAGGCTGTAGAATAAAAATAGTAAAGAATCGAGAACTGAACCTTGAGGATCTCCACAATCAAATTTGCACAATTATGCCTTAAATATTAATTAAGCTTAAAATCATTTAACTGCAACAACAAGCAAAAAGTTGAATAAAATGTTGACAGTCCGGATATAGTTATTGACGAAATTTTTAGAAATCTTGTTTAGTTTTATTTTTCCACTTTCTCTATAATACCCAAATACGAAAAAGGGTCAGAGTCATGTAATAGTATATTACATAACAAGTGATGAAAGTAATACTTTTCAAACGAGGAGATATTTAACACGAGGCGTCAGCCGAGTGCGGAAATTCTCCGAGTTTTAGAATAATCACTTTCACACGAGTAATATACACTATTTTTCCTACGACCACAATTTCAACACTAGTGTTGATGTATTACTTAGGATTATGTTCCACTCAATATCTGGTTTTATAGGTTGTCAATAGGCTTTTCCTTTATTTGTAGGTTAATTTTTTGATTTTTTCATATTATATACATATATCATAGGAAGAACTAATCCTGGATTAACTTCTAGATTAACCAGAATGAAATATTTTAAATTTAATCAAGGAAAGATGCATTCAACATAAATTTAAAAAATCCATCCAACAAGGAAGATTTCAATTCAAAATAATTCTATAAATTATTTAATGTTTTTATAAAAAAAGTCAACTATTTGTGATACGATTTGAACCTGTGACCTTGCGATCTGTAGGCTAGAGCTCTATTATCTACGCTATCGCTACCGATAAACATTTGTTGTTTAATACATGACCGCCATTTAATTTTCTGGAAATAGATTTTCCAGTATATTATTAACATTTTTTATAATTTCAGATGGCGTATTTTCACACTCTAATTCTGAATCACTCGACAAATACATCATAAATAAGTTAAACACTTTACAATTACTGCTTTCCAAAATTTGTTCTTTTTAATTCTGTCAAATTGGCCCAATTGTTTAAATTAAATAAAATTAAAATGTATTTCAACACTACTGTTGAAATATTTTTTTTTACCACGCGTGTGATATATGGCGCTTTCTAGCCAAATTAACCGTGCTTTTTTTTTCTCATTTTCATAGGTGGCTGTAGGAAAAACTAATTTAAGCATTATGAGTACAAAAAAAAATTTAAATCTTACCCAGATCTTGGAACGCAAACTGAGGCTGAGCGTAATTCTGATGAATCTTGATGGGTTTGGTCGATTCATCGTCCACTATTTTCAAAGTAGCATTTCGCAGCGAAAATTTGAAGGTTTTGTGATGATCCAGACTCAACCAAGTGTGATGCTCCGTGATCCAGATTGGAAACTTGCAGCGTTTGTGTTGGTCGTCCACTAAATTTCAGTTAAAAGCATTACTAGTAGTACTAATATAAAAGTTGAATCTGTGTATAAATATTTTATAACCATAGAGAAAGAACACCAAGAGAAATCATCCAATGTAAGTAGCCTATTCTCGTTCAGTCGGCCGGCTGTAATTTGCCGGAGAGATAATGGCCGGCCGGCCGATTCCGCTACACACGCACACAGTTAAATGACGAGCCACGGCCTGCCGGCGGCTGTCGATTATTAATATTGAACCTGTGTCGTCGTTTGCCGGTCGGGATTGGACTGCAGGCCTAATTTTAATTCAGACGAAAATTTTGTAATTGAAAATGGTAGGTACTTAAAAAGGTTAAAATATCAAAGATTTTATTGATTTGTACCGCAAACATTAATGTTTGTGGAAAATAAAAAACTGTCCATGCTTCAAGAGCTCTTGCGAGCAAGGGCTTATGAAGAATTACTTTTACTGTATAAAACAGTAGATGCTGAAGCTATTGTAGGATTTGTGGAATATAAGATACATAATATGTGAAGTGCATTCAGAAAGTAACTTAAAAATGTTAACATATCAAAAAGAAGAAGCATTTAGTAAATACTCGAAACAATAATTTGATTATCATTCACCCTAAGAAACTTTTTAAACGGCAGTAGAGTTTTAGACTTGCATTGTCTTTATTTGTTTAGAATTACTACGTTTCAACTGGTAAGCATCTCCAGTCGTCTTCAGGTGAATATAATAGTATTCACCTGAAGACGACTGCCGCTCAAGAAACGTCATTGCCTCCAACCTTTAAACAAACTTTTTAAAATTACTTGCACTCTATTGTCTGAGTTCTCGTATAGGCCTCATGTAGAAGAAAGTGCAACGTCTTTTTAAGCACTCTTTTATCCAAATTGTTTTTCCTTTCCCTTTTCTCTGCTCGTGTGATATACAACAGTTGCCGCTGCGCCCCCTTCTTGTGACATGTAACTGGTAAGTATTCGCAGTCGTCTTCAGTTCAATACCATTTAAGTACAGAAACTAGAGCTCTATTTATACTAGCTGGATGCACTGGAGCAAAACTGAGATGAGTGCAGTCATGCGTCCAGTTCGTGCGCGGTATTTCAAGTTTATATCTACCTAATTCGTTCATTATCCAGGATTTGAGCTTCTGGTGACTTAATATGATGGCCGTGTGTCCAGACATGGTCAGGTGTATCTGATTTATCGGTCTCTCCTTTTAGCGTGTTGTTTCTATGTTCCTTACTTCTACCAGATCTCCAACGAATGTGGCCGATCTTAGATTGGTGAGATACTAAGGATCAAGGAACACAGAAATAATACGCTGAAAGGAGAGACCGAGAAATCAGGTGCAGCTGACCATGCCTGGACATACGGCCATCATATCAAGTGAACAAAGCTCAAATCCTGCACAAAGAACTACACTGAAGGAAGGTCAAGGAAGCTGCTACAATACACCAGAACGCAGATTGTTTAAGTAAGCCCTCATTAGATACAAGAAATGTCTGGAAACCTTTGTTAAGTAGATGTAAACTTAAAATACCGCGCACGAACTGAACGCATGACTGCACCCAACTCAGTTATGCTGGGTAGAATAAATAGAGCTGTAGTTACCATACGTATTTAGTATTCACCTGAAGACGACTGGAGATTCTTACTAGTTGAAACGTTACGATGTAAAACAAATAAAGACAATGAAAGTCCAAAACTCTTCTATCATTTAACTAATCCATGTCGCGACCTTCGTTAATAATTGTCAATTAACCCTTATAACGCTCTTTAAACTGAAGAAAAATGTTTACCAATTGTTAACTTCATAGTCCGACTTCCCTCAGTAGGACTTTGCAAACCAGAACAAGTCGCATCACCGGACTGCGCAATGTAATACACTGTCTTGCCCCCTTCTATCCCTCTCTGATATATGAAACACCTATACTGATCTTCGTCGGTCGTCAAGCTTCGACGGTTGCCTTGAGCGATTTTGCCTATGAGGTACTTGGTTGAACCTTCTTTCCAGGTTGCAAGGCAGATAAGTTCTTCCACTAAAAATAAACCTAAATTTAGTATTTCTACAGAGAAAGAGGAATGGTCCCATGTAAAAATGTTATCGCTCCTATGGATGACGTCGAAACCGGTAACGGTTTACGCCAAACGTTGTCTGTCAAACATTAAGCGAGGAAGAATATCAGTCTACAGTCTCTTCTCGGAATTTACATAGAGGCATTGAGACACGCTTTAGCCCATTTACGTGGGATGTCTAAATTTACTTAGTTTATGGTATTTCTAATGGGGATAAGGGATATGTATCATACACAGTTGTGTACATGATTCACTTTTTATAATATTTTGCATTACTGTATTGGATATGATAAGCCTTTTTCAATTTGACGGTTCCAGGGTTTTTAAATAGGTGGGAAGGGTTTTCGTTCGTTATACTTTTGGGAGGAAGCACATTTTTTATAGGGTTTGACAGACGATTCCCTTACATTTATTTGTGACCGTTTTTTTAAGACAATTCATGTTAGCTGAGTATGGAAGAAAAACACAAGTGTAAGGTAAAACCACAAATAATGCTTAAATTAGCTCGATTAATAGCAAATTACGTTTTAGAAAACCATACTATCGAATGCCAAAGACAGGGTGGTCTGAGAGGATTTTTATGTTACAGAAATCATATGAAAGAAACGTATGATATGAGTAGATATGGATTAGGGTGTTTTAAAATTCAAATTTGGTACATTGAACATTGCATTGGATTACTCAGTTGAGAGTAAGTATTTGATAATGTGATATTGAATATCATTTACGAAAATAATTGCAGAAAGGGTTCCAAATTTAAAATTGTCCTAAATGAACAGTTCTGGGTTTAAAATGACAAGTGTCAGAATAAGTCAACTAAATTTCGTATGGTAAGTATTTTTTTTTTGGTTTTTCTTCAAATTTATAAAGAAAAACATATTTTAGTACATACTGTGTTCTTTAATAGAACTAAAAATGCCATACTTTTTGAACGCACGCTGGGTAATTTAAAACATTTTTAAAACGTGCAGAATATCCAACCATACCTCAACACAAAAGCATATAATCAACACATCTTATCTTCAAGGCATAAAATTACTTTGCGATATAGTCGACTCACTCTGGACACATATATTGTTTTGTATGAAAAAAATATGTGTTGTTACTTACCGTTACTTTCGGTACTAGGAACATCGGGACAAGCTTGATATTTTAAAACTAATCTCGAGTCATCTGTACAGCTCTCAGCTCGACTTGGCGGATTACTACAATCACCAGTGCCCCTGTTATACCTAAAAAATTAATTTTAATTTTTTATTTGATCATTGATAGTGTTTTGTATATTTATTACTAAAAACAATACATTTCCGGAAATACAACAAGCATTGAAGTCAGTACGAGATGCATATACAATTTTTTTATGAAATGACATTAATATTTTTTAAATTTATTTCTTATATCATTTGACATTAATATTGTTATAAATTAAAGTAAAAATAACATTTTTTATTAAAATATAAATATAACCAGTGTAATAATTAAATAGGGTAAGTAAAATTAGCCAAACCTGGCCTAAGTGCATCCGGCGCATGGACGGGTCCGGGAAGGAAAAAATATATAAAACTAAACTTACCCAAATATGAAAGGAGCACTCTTAAAAGGGCATGGAATGGGCTTCACTTCAGGATGTTTTCTAAACATACTGTAGAGGGCAGCATCGCCTACTATCCTTGAGCATATTTCTGCCAGAGAGTCTTTAGACTCACAAAATGCTAAAATAAAAAATCCACATTAAATTCAGGTCTAAACACATTTTCCTACTAAACTTTTTTAAAATTTTAAATACGTCATATTCTTACTCTCTTTGTATTGTAAAACACTTGGATGCTTTTCGTGCAGTACTAGACATCTGTAACAGTCATCACTCCTGTAAAAAAAATAAATCGAAATTAATTAAGAGACATTTAATGTGTTTCGTGTTTTAGAGAAAGACTCCATACTTTTTTTTAAATCGACTGTATCTAAAAAGCTGTGTTAAGACCCCTAAAACTGAATACGCCGCATGCCAGTGGAAATATCGATTCGAATCTCAACGAATTTATCCAGGTAACGCCCGCTGCTCCGTCTCTTCGGACGGTCTTTGAAAGTAGTTAAAATGGGAGATGTAAACTGGTAGTTTTGTGTCGAATGCGAAACATTTTTTTAGTATAAAGCGTAGATTAGATTTATCTATTAGGGTGTGTTTTTTGTCTTGGATTCTTAAGGTGGGTTTAATTTTTATTTACCTCTAAAGTGTTTACTTGTAATGCCACTCTATTACAAGTAATAAAATAATAATTATAAACTCAAATCAAATTAATATTAGGCTGCACAAAGATTGTTAACAATAATTAACTAACCAGGCACATTGACTGTGATGTAAAATACATTGGCAAATATTATTTACTCACCATCAAAGTTGCCTGGATTAGTAAATCAAGAATAAGACTAACCGGATTACTCGGATTGTGACAACATTTTTTCTGTCAAAAATGATTTATGTCACAATCAAATTTTAGTTAATCTTTGTTTAAAAATAAACTGTAGCCATTTTTGAGAAAACGTCATTAAAAAAATACCGAAAAGTGATGATGAACCCCCAACAGCTCAGACAAACGCGCGTTGATGTACACGTACACATAGGCGTAGTTAGGCGGGCAACACTGGGGGTGCTGAAGTGCAAAAAAAAAACAGATTGTGTGTATTTATTTAATTAGGTATTTTATTTTACCTTAAAGAAAAGTATTGGTACATTTTTTTGGTGGGGCAATTTAGAATTTGGGGGTGCTTAGCATCCGCAAGAACCCCCCTAACAACGCCTAAGAGAGCGTTTTAGCGTTAATTTTTGTATAGATCTGTCATGTTTCTATACCGAGTGACACAAGAAAGTGTTTTTCCGTAACTCTTACTTACCTTGTTTTGCCAATGTTATAGACATTTTAGAAAACAAAGGATCATGTTTTATATATGTCATTGAAAAGAGAATTTTCTATACAATTTAAGCATCTAATAAAAATGGCGGATTTCAATTTAATTTGCTAAAAAGTAAGGTAATTTTTTTATTCTTTAGAGAACCAAGAACATAAATAAGCATTAAAAATTTTCAATAGTTTTTCATTCACACTGTAGCAACAAATTAAACATAATATATAATTATAATGTTTGTGATATACTCATTAAGGGAATAATTATTGTACACCGAGCGAGAGAATGCATGAGACGAAAGAGAGATTTTTGGCATACAAAGCATTATATTTCATATATACTGGCCAAACCATAGGCGTCCACACAAAAAAAAGAAATTAAAGTTTTGTTTCTTAAGTTTTTTTACTAAACATCTTTAAGAAATTGGTATCCATCATTGAAATCAGTAAATAATGACTTCTCTATTTATTAATGAAATTACCATCGCTATATGCCTTGAACTATTTGATATAGATGCGTACACTTTCTTTCGTCAGATCTTATAGTCTCACTGATGGGTGATAAGCCACAATATGGCCAAATGTATCTGGGAATAGATATAATTAGAATGTTCTACAGATGGGAAATACTGTTATCGATAAGGAACGTTCCATTTCATATCCGGACAGTAAATTACCGCGTCTAAATAACTGTTACTTGGGAAAAAATAGAGCGTGCTTGGTTAAGGTTTACTCTCTATGACCTTAAAATCTCAATTCAACACATGATAACATTTAAATCGCCACTTAATTAAATTAAACGATATTTTATATTAAGTGATTAAAACAATACCGAAAAAGTTCCTCTGATTGGTCAAAACCTGAAATGTGAAGCTTTTTTTTTATTTAAAGAGTTTATTTCGCTGGTTTCTTAAACTGTTTCTTTGATTAAGCTTAATTTAGTGACATAATCAATTATATTAGTACCTATTTCCACGCACAAAAATATTTTAAGTTTAATGATATTAATCCAAGTTTCATCCAAGTAATTGATATGACGCTGTTCATCTCGATACTCTTTTCATATTTCTCATAAACTTTTATCGCAGAGGTAGATTATGTGTGGTTTTTCCAATAAGATTTTTCCTTAATTTTACATTTTTACCAGTAAAGCTCATTAGCTTTTAAAAATTTTCTTAAGAAATTCTTAAAATTGGGGAAATTCATCTCACTTTCAAAGGCTTAACAAGAAATTTACATCTAATTCTTTTTCCTTGTTTACTCGCCATCGTGTACCACTACTGATATCGCAAGGTCTCCAAAAAATTGGAAAGAATAGAACGGAATGCAGCGAGTCCTCGAAGTTTTTATTATCAAATAATAATTAATTTACCGGATGTTTGTGCTGGGCTGCTATTATCTCAAGCGGGCTCAACGCTGTTGCACGATCGATACCGCCACGATTAAAACATGCCAAAAACATGAACAAAATACGCCTTTGTTTTTTTTTTGGGGGGAGGGGGCAATCTATTTGACAACAGCGTAAATACTCCCCTACATTCTTTAAGGATTCATTCTTTTAATCTCTGTACAATATATCGGGTCCAACTGTTGTGTAGACTTACAGGATTATATTTTTTTAACTCAATCCTAGGTAGAATGGCCTAAAGTGTCTATTTCAGAAAGGTGTAGAGTAATAAAATGGGAAATTCCGTCCAGTTTGGCTTAATTTCGGTGTTGGCCATAGGCGCAGGTACCTAAATTTTGTGTATTAAATTCATTATGATAACTAACCAAAGAAAAGAAAAGAAAATAATTTGATAAAGAAGAAACTATTAGCTATTAGTTATTTTTGTATTAAGTGCGTGAAGTGAGTGTTTTTTAATGGCATATGAGAGTGTCAATTTTTTGCCGAGACCGCAGGTCGAGGCGAAAAATTCTCTCGAATGTGCCATTAAAACACGAATTTCACAAACGAAATACAAACAACATTTTTTGTACAACTGAAAGTTTGAATTAATCGGTTAAATTGTATATTATAAAAAAATTTTACCATATAATTTCACATAATCAAGTTAACAGCCCTGTCGTTACTATAGAAATGGTTTGTTGGCACGTTGCTTGTTTTGTTGTCATACGTTGATAGCTGTTCATATTTATTGCAATTTTTTAAATAAATAGTATAAGTACTTAAAATGGATGTAGATTACGATAGTGATAGCGAGATTCCTTCAGATATAGCCGATATAGCAACTATATAGCTATAGCTAACATGTTACCGGCGAAATCAAGATTTATATACGAGAAAAATTATAACCAATTCCGTGAATGGTGCGGCAAGAAAAATATACAAAAAGTGTCTGAAAAGGTACTTATATGCTATTTTGAGGAGAAATCAAAAACTGTAAAACCTTCTACTTTATGGAGTGTCTACTCAATGTTGAAGAGTACATTGAATGTTAAAGAAAATATTGATTAAAGAAGTTTTCAAAATTGGTGCCTTTTATTAAGAACAAAAACGTCGGATACCGAGGGAAGAAATCTAAAGTTTTATCGAGAGACGATATTAATAAATTCATTCAAGAAGCTGATGATGAAACAAATTTACTTTATAAGGTACAGATGATCAAAATTTTGTATTATTTCAGTAATTTCAATATTTTTTTAATTGTAGATTGCGTTAATTTTGGGAATCAGCGGTGCTTGTCGCCGTGAAGAATTATTGAAGGTAACTATTGATGACATTGAAGATACCGGGTCTATATTGATTGTTAAAATACCGGATACAAAGACCTATTGCCCAAGAATGTTTACCGTTTCAAATTCTGATTATATTGAGATATATCGCAAGTATAGAGCACTAAGGCCGTCCCATACACACAAAAAGAGATTATTTTTAAAATATTCAAGAGGAAAATGTGTTGACCAACATGTGGGAATAAATAGGGGAAATTCCTAGCTTGATTGCAAAATGGCTGGGAAAAGAATTGCATAAGAGCTACACAGGTCACTGTTTTAGGAGGAGTTCTGCAACTCTCTTAGTCAATGCAGGGGGTAACATGACATCTATAAAACGCCACGGTGGTTGGAAATCTGCCGCCATAGCAGAAGGATATATAGAAGATAGTTTGAGTAATAAAATTGATATTTCTAATAAATTAAATTGTTCCTCTACTTCCAAACAAATTAATATAACTGATACAATTGTGGACTCAACTTTTCAAGGAATATCTAGCGTTTCTGATCAGCAGCAAGGTGGACCAGCTTCGGGAATTAATATTGGAAGCAATTGTTTGAACTTCACCATCAATTATTATTGTAACAAATGAGATTTTTTGGTAGTTGGTAATTAATTAGTAAATTTGTACAAAAAAATTCAATACATTTTTTAAAAAGTAATGTTTTATCGTTTTTTTTGTAAATCATTTTTCCAGTTAAAAAAAGTCTTTTTTCACCGTGAAAAAAAGTCTTTTTTTCACTGTTAAAAAAACAAAAAGTTTACGTATCGATAGCGATGAAAAAATGTCAACTTTTTTTGACAGTTGTACAAAAAGTAAATTTACACAAACATCGTTTTATGAAATATGTCGTGGAAAATATAGCTGAAAAACATAGTATAACTGTGCTGCGCACACCGCCATATCGTTGCGAACTAAATTCTATGGAACTTATATGGGTGCAAGTGAAAGAATTTGTAGCAAGACACAACACGACATTCAAAATGAAAGGCGTTAAGCTACTGTTTGATCAAGCCATTAAGGAAGTGACACCAGAGAACTGGCGAAAAGCAGTCCATTATGTCATTAAAGAAGAGCAGAAAATGTGGGATCTAGACCACCTGATCGATCGGACCGTCGACCCGTTAATTATAACGTCAAGAGGGGATGACAGTTCCTCAGATGGCGAAGAATACTATGATTTTTATAATTTAATTTCTGTACAATGTATTTTTTTATTTTGTATTTTTTTATAATGTTTAATAAAAAAAAAAGTGTACCTAATACAATGTACATAATGCACGCCTTTGTCACACCAGTTTCAGTGTTTGTGAATGGATAACAATAGTTAAAACCCATAACTTGACCCGAACCCGGGTGGTACTACCTGCACTTGATGAAAATAAAGAATTAACCAATGAAATCAATGCCAAATTATGAGAGTGGCTTAAATATTCGTTGGGTCACTCTGTGGTCCCTTTGCATACCTAATGAGCTAGAGCTCCTTTCTGAAATAGACTATAACTGTAGGATCCGTGAAAATGTCAAAATTAAGTGGTTGAGAATTTTGTTTCTGTTACTTTTTTCGTTTCACATCGAGTAGGCTATGGTGACACCCTATCCAAATTTAAATCAGGACTTGCCAAAGCCCCAAATTTCCATTAAAAATAAACTAAGTCGTTCAAGGGCTGGTTCCTTTCTGCATGACTATATTTATTTAGCAATAAAAAGTCTTATTTCGCGCTCAGATGTTTCTCCGCGTTTTTATATCTGCTTAAACACCCCCACCGTATCGTTTAGGCATTTAACATAAAAAGATATACTTCCATAATAAAAGAAACGCACCCCCTTACGATGTAAAGGGGGAGCGTATACAATAGTAAAAGAAACATTCCTTGTCGATATTAAAATCTTCTCGGATTTTTCAAGGAAATTGAAATATTTTTATCTGTACACAGTGAGAAATGCAAAGAAATATGTTTAATTTTATAATAAATTTTTTTTATGACTAACTATATACAAAATCATATCTACTCTCCAGAAGAGTCATAGTCATCATTAACTGAATGAAAAAGCAAACTTGTCCTTCACCTTCATATACAAATTATTATGGAATTGGCGCAATACAGGATGGTTCCTAAGTTGATACTTCTTTTTTAGCTGTGTATAGAAGGCATTAAAATAAATAACATTTTCAAATACCGTCTTTCAAAAAACTTAAAAATAGACGAGATACAGAAGTAAAAAATCTAAGTGCGGGCCTGGTCATCAAAACGTTGTCTTATTAGTCATGCAATTTACGGGTCGGTGGTCGGTTATTTGGCAATCCGCTGCGGTGTGTTTTTCTGAAGCAAGTTCAAAAAGGTAAAATTTGAAAATAATGAACTAGTAGATATGGTGCTAATTTACGGTGAGTGTCCTCAAAGAGCGGCTGCTGCTTCGAGATTATACGCAAAACGTTTTCCCTTGCGGACTCATCTTACAACCAGAAGTTTTCTTAATGTTATTTAACAGGCAAGTTAGGCAGGACAGTATTTGATCCATAGTGTAATAAATGAATGTAAGTACCTTATTTTTGAGTTAAAAAAAAAGGTATTTGAAAATGCTGTTTATTTTAACCACCCTGTGAATCACCCAGTATATTTAGATGAATAAACTCCTTGGGTAACCTAGACAAACACTACACACCTTTTTGTTGTTGGGTAAGAAATCCTAAAATCAGACCGAGTTTACTGGACGCCCATGGCAAAATCAAGACATTTTCAATGTAAAAATCATGCATACTTTAGCTGTTAGATTCCAGTATTGTTAGGCTGCGTCAATGGTACCGAATTCAAACGGCTAGAGTCCTCAAACTGCTTTTGAACTAAATTCACTATTTGATATGAATCACGGAGTTCCTCAGTGTTCAGTACTGGGCCCGCTTCTCTTTCTCCTATATATCAACAACATTGGTGCCCTTGAAATACAAGTTTTTTTTACCATTTTTGCAGATGATACAACTATTTTATGGTCCCATAGGATACCTGGTCTGTTAATGAAAAGTATCTCTGAAGATCTTAGTTAAGGAATGGTGTGATGCTAACTTGTTATGTCTGAATGTGAATAAAACTAATGTTCTTAGTTTTAAGTTTAAGAGTGACAGCATAAGTTTGGATGGCTGTGATATCGAATATAAACATTATAAGTTTCTTGGTCTGGTGATTGACGAAAAGCTTAAGTTTGAAAATCATATTGGTGTCCCAAATGAAAAGGTCGCCAGAGGTTGCTATGCTGTTAGAGTTGTATCTAATAAGTTGGGTAGATCAGTTGCCAGGTCTGTTTACTTTTCCCTGATCGAGAGCCACCTCAGTTATTTGGCAATTTGCTGCGATGTATTTTTCTAAAGCAAGTTAATTTTAAACTGGTAAACGTGAAAATGGTAAAATTTAAAAACAATAAACTAGTAGATATGGTGCTAATTTACGGTGAGTGCGGCTGCTGTTTCGAGATTATGTTTACGTTAGGCAGGACCGTATTTGATCCATAGTGTAATAAATGAATGTAAGTAGGTACCTTATTTTTTATTTAAAAAAAAGGTATTTAAAAATTTTGTTTATTTTAATACCTTCTATGCACAGCTAAAAAAGAAGTATCAACTTAAGAATCACCCTGTATTATACAGAGTGTTACTTAATGATAGGCCGTAATTTCAAGGGCGCATTCCTGAACAAAATTCAAGTAGAAAAGTTGTCCTGAAAAGTCTGGTTTTCAAGATAAAGGTGTAAAAGTTAAAAAAAAATGTTTTATTTTTTTTTATGATAAAACACCTGCACTGTATGAAAAATCCTTTAAGGCACTCTGGGAGCGGTGCGAGTGCGAAAAAAGCGGTTAACGTTGGTCTTGAAACGTTAAAGATTGTATTCATTGGGAAACACGACCTCAGGAAGATCATTTCACAAAGATGACGTTCTCCAGATGAAAGAATTCTTGAACAATGAAGGTCGAGGAGTACTAAGCTGAACAACATATGGATGAGCGGCAGTGGTTCGCCGTGTATTTCTGTTTTGCATTGCTCTAGGTGGAATCAAGTGGGCAATGTCAGTCGAACACCTGCCATGGAAATATCTGTAAAAGAGAGCCAAATCACCAACCTGTCTTCGATGCTCCAGGCTATCGAGGGTCTTGGTCAGCTCGGGGTCGCCGATCAGACGAACGGCTCTCCTTTGAATGGAATCCAGTAGCCGAAGGGTGTGCTTGGGTGCAGAGCTCCAGACATGAGAGCAATATTCTAATGATGGTCGAATCTGGGCTTTGTAGAGTGTCAAAAGTTGATGAGGTGTGTACAACCTTTTGGTGCGGAAAAGTACACCAAGTTTCTGTGCAGCTGCCTTGGCAATTGCGGCAACGTGATCATGCCAAGACATATTACCTCCCAGATTGACCTCCAGCAAATTAATAGACGGTGCCAGGGGAATTGCGTGTCCTGCCATGACTATATCCGGTTCTGCAATGTTAACCTTTTTGGAGAAGACTGCTGCCTGGGTTTTCTTAGCATTAAATTCGACTTGGTTACTGTCACCCCAAGCCAAAATTTCTTCCAGGTCATTGTTGAGGCGCAATACTTCATGCTGCCTGCGAAGATGTGCGTCGGCAGCGGATGTTTGGGGAGTCAAGGTAAAAGATGAGACAAGTGTGCTGTCATCAGCAAAGCTATAAATTGGATTTTGCGTTTTCACTAGAAGGTCGTAAGTATACAGTAAAAAGAGGGTAGGTGACAATATGGACCCTTGAGGAACACCGGCATTGATGGTGAAGGTGTCTGAGAGAAACCCGTCAATCGCCACTTGCAGAGAACGGTTCTTAAGGAAGCTGGTTAACCATAAACAAAATCCATTAGGCATACCGTAGGATCGCAATTTACTTAGAAGCCCATCGTGCCAAACACGATCAAAAGCCCTAGAGATGTCCAGTGCAACAGCCCGGGATTCTCCATGATGTTCGATGGTGTTGCTCCAAAGATGGGTGACATATGCCAGAAGGTCACCTGTTGATCTGGACTTACGAAAACCGTATTGATGGTCGCTGATAATGTTAAGCCCTTCCAGATACATTAGGAGTTGTTGGTTAATAGCTTTCTCCATTACTTTTGAAATTACTGAAAGCAATGTGACGGGTCGGTAGTTGCTTGGCAGGGTCTTTTTACCTTTCTTTGGAATGGGCTGGACACGCGCCGACTTCCAGCAGAATGCAAATATTCCTTTTTTGTAGTTGAAAAGTCTACAAAATACTGGTGTAAGTTCATCGGCGCATGTCTTGAGAACAATGATAGGAATTTCACTGGACCAGAAGCTTTATTGACGTCGAGTCCTTTAAGAATCCGTTTAACAAGACGCTGACGTTGTTTTATTATTATCTCGAAGCATCTTTTGCCGATATCCAATTACTGGCTGGATGCACGTCACAACTCGCAAATACATAATTAAAACAGAAACAACATATAAGGTAGGTTTGTTATTAATTGAAGGGTCCTCTCAATTGACGTAGAATTCGTTTTGACAACCTTTGTCATCGATCGAGCGAAAAATAATTATTTGGAACATGTCTCATTATTTAGCAAAAGAATAAGTAAAATTAAATCCTGATAAAATTGAAAAAATATACGATTTCATCCACGACATGGCTCGAATTAAAAATTACGTCAGAAGCTGTGACGTGCATCCAGCCTGTAATTGTACGGACTTTATCTTATTTTCAGTATTTATCTTTAAGGTTTTCGTAAATTCGGATGAGCTATTTTCAGGAACCCCCTTTAGGGGCCTCTTGCTCGGCAATGGAGGGAAATAAGACAAGATGTTCTACGAATTTTTTATCCCTAATTGTTGACCATACATTTCAGGAAAATTTACAAAATTGTATAATATATTTAGAATTTGCAAAGTCTTTATTTTAGCATCCCCTCGCTCCTTGTAAAAGGGAAAAGAAATACAAATAATAATTGTAAGGGAGCCGCAGGTTATTTAGAAAAGGAAATTAAATAACTTCTGCAGAAGTGAGCATACAGGAGAATTCGCTCTTTTTTTTTGAAAGACTATTCATGCGATGAAAATTAATATATAAAAGAGAGAAAAGTTTTTTTAAATTCAATATGGTTCTAAACTGCTTAGTATAGTACAAGGTGCAACAAAATTAAATAAAATTGTTTATTTTTTAATGTTGGCTTATAGCAAAAATTATTTTTCAGAATTAAATTTTCCGAAATAGTTATTTGCGAAATTTTTTTTTATTTGGTGAAAGAAAAACACTATTTTTCCAGAAAATAAATGTGTAATTTTTAAATTTTTTTACAGAATCTGTGAATCTGTGAAGAATTGTGCGGAATACAAAATATCAATAAAGATTTTTAATCTATACGGGGTGTCCGAAATAGTCAGGGCATATCAAACATACTTTTTTTTTAATGGAACATAATATACAGTGTGTCCAAAAAAGTATGCAACAAATTACTCACTTACTATTAGCCGCAGGCGAAATCTGAAATATGAGTTTATTTTTAAGGTACAGTACAATCGCGGTAATATGAATATATGCACTCTTAACGACTCAGTAATATGAACATAATATTTTATGCATTGACCACTCTGTAGTATGAATAACACTGTTCATTGGTGGTCAATGTAAAAGGAAAATCAAAATGCCTTTCTTCAGTTGGCTCAATTAAGGGAAAAAGCAGACAAATTTTGCTATAAAAGATTAGTGAAGTATCTTAGGTTAGGTTATTGTATCAATACACACTATGTAGTATACTAGGTATAATAATAGTTGTTACATATGTATTTATATGTATTTTTTGTAAACTTCGCTAATCAACGTTCCGTTAATATGAACTCCTTAGAATTTTTTGTGTTCACGTTACCGAGATTGTACTGTATTACATTTTTTTTATCAAGAATAGTATTTTCTAAGAATTCGGTAATGAAAAAAATGTCCCAAACTTTTTTGGACACACTGTAACTATCATATCATGTGGACAAAAGCAGAAATCCTGCAAAAAGAACCGCACTGGAGGAATAGGAAGTTTAAGGAAGCTGCTGACCATACATCCAGGTTGCTTTAGTAGGCCTTCATTAGATATGAGAAACGTCTGGAAACCCTTGTTAAGTAAATGTTATCTTAGATTAGGACCACCCAAGAGTTAAACGCATGATTCATCGAGCATGACTCATCCAGTTATGGGTCATCACCTAGCAACACGCATGACTCCGCCCACTAATCATGCGTCACAGCACTTGCCTAGTATAAATAGAGCTGTAGTTACCGTACTTATTTAGTATTCACCTGAAGACGACTGGAGATACTTACCAGTTGAAACGTAGTGATTCTAAACAAATAAAGACAATGCAAGTCCAAAACTCTACTGCCGTTCAACACTGTAACTATATTATATTATATTCTTATTCCCTACAAAATGCTACGTTTATGTTGACAAAAATGTTAAATGTCTAAATTCAATTATGTCAAAAAAATTACTTAAGTTCATTGTATTGTAAAAGTTATTGGAAATTATATTTTTTAATAAAATAACGTCCTCACATTCTCGAATATCTGTAGAGTCCAAACTTGAAAAGTTTTTAAAAATCCATCAATATACATGGATAGGATTCGGTTCAAGATAATGTTTTTAATATATCTCGATTTCATTTTGCATGGAGCTGGTAACTTTGGAGAAGAATTTAGAAATATTGTTTGGATTCACCTAATTTAAGGATTCTCAATAATGGTGACATTTTGCAAACCAACAAAATCCCTCTAAACGCTATTTCAAACGTGATTTTCTCGGAATCAACACAAACAATTTTGTAAACACCTGTGTCATATTCAGCGGCAAATATAATCATTATTTCCAGCGAATCGAGAATCCGGTTTCAGGTATCAGCCAGTGCGAAGATTTTAGCGCCTGAAAAATCGATTAACGAGATTTTGTTGGTTGGCAAAATATCACTAATTTTTGACTTATTGATTTTATTTGCTTTAGATAACACTGGTCAACAAAATTTAAGATTTTTTTTTGTCCCACGAGCTGAAGTGGGTGTACTTGGTAGTACTTTTTAAACATATTTCATATATGTTTTCAGAATTTTTCCATCACGCAGGGTTTTAAAGTGACAAAGCAATGAATTTTTGTGAACGTATATATTATAATATGGGTATAAGTTATGAAAAAATAAAGTACAAAGTGATATATTTACTTAGAAAATGTGGTCATATATGACTTTCGACTGTACTTTGCATCAGAAACATCTCTCTTCAGCGTCCAGCAATAGTCTGCCAACATAGCGGGGCTCCATTTGCCTTGGTATCTCTTCTCCATGTCCGGAATGTCCTGGTGAAATCGCTCGCCATGTTCGTCACTTACTGCTCCAAGGTTTTTCGGAAAAAAGTCCAAGTGTGAATGAAGAAAGTGTATTTTTAGACTCATGTTGCAACCCATGGCTTTATATGAGACCAATAAATTGTTAACATTCTCTACGTAATTTTCGGATTTACGATTTCCCAAGAAGCCGTTGCAAATGTCCTTGAAAGAAAACCATGCTGCTTTTTCAACTCCATTCAGAGCCTCACTAAAGTTTTCATCTCGAAGTAGCTCTCTGATCTGAGGTCCCACAAAAATACCTTCCTTTATCTTGGCATCACTGATGTTAGGGAACTTACTTCTCACATATGCAAACGCACTATTAGTTTTATCCATACCTTTAACAAAATTCTTCATTAACCCAAGCTTAATGTGCAAAGGTGGTAAATAAATTTTTTGGGGATCAACAAGTGGGATACCACTGACATTCTTATTTCCTGGTGTCAGGGAAGTTCGTTTAGGCCACTCTTTCTTTTCATAGTGATTTTTCCTATCTCGACTGTCCCATTCGCATAGGAAACAACAATACTTTGTGTAACCGAGTTGCATGCCGAGCAAAAGTGAAACAACTTTCAAATCGCCACAAATATTCCACTTAAAGTCTATATATTTAATTTTTTCCAAAAGAAGCTTCATGTTGTCATATGATTCTTTCATGTTGCCTGCATGAGCCAAAGGAACAGAGGGGAACTTATTTCCATTGTGGAGTAGTACCGCTTTCAAGCTTGATTTGGAAGAGTCAATGAACAAACGCCACTCATTTGTATCATAGTCATGCCCAAGTGCCTTCACAACAGAGCATACATCATTACAAAATACAAGCCCGTCTTCCATAGAGAAGAATTCTTCAAACTCTGCATGGCGCTTACGATAAAAAACAACTTTTGTGCCACTCTGTAGAAGATTCCAGTCTTTTAATCTAGAACCTAGAAGTTCGGCTTGCTTCTTAGACAAGTTTAAATCGCAGACAAGGTCGTTAAGTTCTTCTTGACTTAGAAGATGCGGCGCACAAGAAGACGAATCTGGTGTAAATGTTGGATCCAGATCAATATTTTCGGCTGAAAAACTTTCGTTGTTTACTTCGTCATCGGCAGTTTCATCGTCGCTCGGTGTCATATTTTGTGGGGGGTCAGGCACAGGTAATTCCGGACTGTGCGGCACTGGTCTCAGTGCAGATGGAATATGAGGATATTTAACAGTATGTTTGGATTTAGAAGTTATACCACTGATATTTGTAAGACAAAAATAGCAATCGGTAATATGGTCTGATGGTTCCCTCCAAATCATGGGAATAGCAAAAGGCATATGTCGTTTACCTTTTGCCCACGCTGTAAGAAGTCTGACACACGTAACACAGCAAATATGGGGAGCCCAGCTTTTGTCTTGATCGCCGACTTTACACTTGAAATACTGTTCATAGCATTTATTAACGAGAGGCGTGAAAGACCGTTTTTGAGATTTAAATGTCAATTCACCGCAGATGTAGTAAAAAGAGTTCGGGTGGTTTACATAATTTCTTGTCATTTTTACAGGTGAGTTACACTACAATAGCTTAAAATGCACCACAGCACATTCTTCAAAACGTTAAAAAAGTCTGCGTATATGTTCATTCACCGAGCTCTAGCCGATAACTAAAACAATAAATGTTATGTAGGACTCGGAACTGCTTGCAGGTCTCAACAAGCCAAGACATGTTCCGCGTGACACACAGAGCACACTTTGTTATTTCTAGTCACAACAAGTTATTGTTACAATACACAAATAATAAAATAGCAATGCCTGACACAAGTTTTTTGTTAGATGACTCTTATAGTACAGACCTATGCGTGCATTTTATAGGTAAATAATCACATATACTGGAACATAAAAACTAAGGGTGATGGAGAAATTCTGAAAACATGATTGATTTCAGCATGCAAAATTATATTGAAATCAGACATTTTTGCGCTTGGGACAAAAATCTTGTTAACCAGTAAAATCAGTTTTGTTCTATAGTCTATTTCAGAAAGTGTAGAGTAATAAAATGGGAAATTCCGTTCAGTTCGTCTCAATTTCGGTGTCGGCCATAGGCGCACGTAAATTTTATGCATTAAATTATTTATGATAACTGACCAAAAATTTTTGGGAATTAGGTTAACAGGTATTGTTTGTAATATTAAAATTTCCAGTAATAGCGTAATTCAATTTGGGAGATTACTACGAGGACATGAAATCGAATGTTTTTGGGGACTATTTTTGTACAATGATAAAATATCTTCCAGCTAATGCAGTAGTAGTTATGGATAACGCATGATATCATTCACGACGCACAGAAAAGACTCCTAAGTTCATCTTGGAGAAAACGAGAAATTATCGACTGGTTAACCACCAAAAGTATTGAATTTGAAGATAATTTGGTAAAGAAGGAACATCGTTTTATGAAATATAATCCTATAAAACTTATATAAGCAGAAGTGAAAGGATTTGTAGCAAGACACAACAAAAGACAAAATGAAAGACACCAGAGAACTGGCAAAAAGCAGTTCATTATGTCATTAATGAAGAGGAGAAAATGTGGGATTGTGACCACCTGATCGATCATACCGTCGACCCATTAATTATAACTTCAAGAGACACATTAGTTCCACAGTTCCTCAGATGACGAATAATATTATGATTTTTTATCATTTAATTTCTGTATAATGTATTTTGTATTTTTTTATATTGTTTAATAAAAAATAAGTGTTCCTGATACCTGATACATAATTCACGCCTTTGTCGCACCATTTTCAGTGTTTGTAAATGGATAACAATAGGCAAAATCCATTAATTGACCCAAACCCGGGTGGTATTACCTGCCCTTGATAAAAATACAGATTTTTGCAATAAAATCAATGCGAAATTATAAAAGTGGCTTAAATATTCGTTGGGTTACTTTGTAGTCCCTTTGCATACCTAATGAGCTTTTATTACCCTACACCTTTCTTAAATAGACTATAGCACGAAAAATTCGTAATTTAAATAAATCACGATACATTTTTCTCAAGTACTTTACAAAAATACTGATTTCAGTTTGTTTTAAAATAATCCATCGCAATATCTCACAGCAAAAAATGAAATATCATTCAAATTTTAAATATTTTCTCCTGGATAAAAGCTGCTCGTTTCGCGGGTATCTTTCAATATCCCATATCAGCATCGATGAAAATGGGAAATGTCAAAAAACCGCACTTGTCGGGTTTTACAGTTATTGCCGTCGCACAGTGGGATTAAAACCACCGACTTTGTTATACATTTTTATGCATTCTAAATACAGTTCAGTTATTAACAAAGAAAGAATTTAAATTTGGGGTGTTTTTATTGTATTGACATGACGGAAATTTTGATATTAATAAATAATCTTTCGTTTCATATTTGTCTGTTTCTTTCTTTTCTTCCATTCTGTTATACGATTTTAACTGTGGTAGAATTAACAACGTCGCTAACCCTGTTGCTGACATGATCCGAGCGATAGAAGAGTCAGTTTAGATAAAAAGGCATCTACAATCGCAGAATCACTCACTAACTAGGTGGGTTGAAGTAAATTGTATACCTAGTAGGAAAGCTGAACATTCCCGGACGACCGTAAAGATTGTATGTCGAGGCGCAAGCCGAGACTGACAATACGGAGTCCGGGAATGTAGCTTTTACATAACTTATTATAATCAACTTGTTAACATTTTGAAATAAATATTATTAACTTTGTTCACAAATAAAGGATGCCATTAAATATTTGTGTAATAACTATGAAAACACAGTAATATTGAATTGTCAAGCCTAACACATTTTAGTTTACAAGTAGCCGTACAGAAATAATATTTCCTTACAGTACAATAATTCATATTTCCTAACAGTTATTTTCCGTTGCCTAGCAACGACTAAGTGTAAGGAAATATTGACTTTTTCTTTCAAAGAATTAAGAGCTAATACCGTGTCCAGAATTTGTATTAGTTTAAGGAATTTGATTAAAAGTTCTTAGCTTTTTCGATTTTTTTTTTAAATAATTTTTTCCAACTTTTCATATTGGTTACCTCTTTGTGCGTTGCTTCAATCCGTTGTGATTTTTGCGAATTCCTATAGATACACGTAAAAGGCCAAGCTTATTTTAACGTGGAAACTAAGGAATGTGAAATATGAAGTTTTTTTTTCTAAAAATAGAAGTAAAATGTGAGATTCTGGCAAATATAATATTTATTCTATGTTTATTAAAATTTATGTTGTATCATTTTAAAACCTGCGATAACATAATTAAACGACGTATCACACCTAGTATAACTAATACGTTTCGAGGTTAAAAACCCATCGTCAATAAGAATAAGTGCAAATTCATCTTGTATATCTTATATTGTTTCCATTAACAGAAAAATATAATCATTGACTGAATTAAAACTTTTAACATAATGTTAACCTACATACAAATTTATGGAAGTAACCATATCTATCAGTGTACGGTATAGTAAAAAATTCTTATAGGCACCTTTTTAGGTTTTGCTTAGCTTACGTAAGTCGTATGCAAAAAAGTATTCATCAATAAATTGAGCTGAAGAAAAATTAAATCACAATGAAGTTTTTAACATTATGTTAGTTGCATTAGAAAGGTAATATAAATGTATAATATCATAACTAACAAATCCTAGAGGCACTGTTCTTGGGTTAACGTACCTTTACGTAGATAAGTTAAATAATCCAAAAACTGGTAAAACGAGGATTATTCTAACAGCAAAACTTAATAGCCGGTTGAATACAAATAGTTTCCCTTACCTATATGTATATTCTAGTTTATGCATTGGCGGCTCCTGATAGTCGATACAGGTAGGGCCAAAATATCAAGTCAAAAATCTTTAATGAGAATACAGGGTGTTACAAATTCGATGCATTAACATTGCTATCTCGGTAACTATAAGAGATAGCGATTTGGTTAAATGGAGGTAAAGTTGCATAATTTAATGCTGAATTAAATGAAAAAAAAACGAAGAAATAAATTTTTGTTTTAATTTTCTATATGACAAGATATTGATTATTTTGAAAAACCACCAAGAGCATTTGCTTGAGACAACTTTTTATGCTCTTTAAAAAAATAATTTTATTTTTCAGATACGACGTTCGTTTTTTAAATGCCTATATCAACTTAATTTTTTTAAATACGGACCTGCATTTTTAAAAAAATTTTCGAATATCTCCGCAAGTCATCGAAATTTGCATACTGTTCAGAATTGAAATAATAATATGCAACTTTGCCTCTATTTAACTAACTTCCTATCTCTTATACAGGGTGTTACAAATTCGACATACCAGCATTGGAATCTCGGAAACCATAGGAGTTAGAGAAACGGTTCAATGGGGGCAAAGTTGTGCAATTCAGTGCTGATTATAATGCCGCTTTAAAAGTTTTCAAATTACGAATACTTACGATTTTATTCGAAAAAAACCGAAATTTTGCAAAATCGTTTTTATTTTTTCCTGAGCTCATTTGACTAGCTATTTAAAACTAAATGACACTTTGTTATTGTCACTTTTTCTTCTCTACAAAATGACGTTACTAAACTAAAGATCCGCCGTTTCGTCTCCGAGCGGCTATCACCAACTTTACTTTTTTGAATACAGACCTGGATTTTTTTAAACCGATTTTTAAACCCTCCTACCCTCAAAATATAATGGCGATATTACTTATTCATAATGATGAATTGTCCTTGCTTATTTTTTTAAATTAATATTTTTTACACTTCTTGTCAGTCCGGTCCTGGCAACGAATTACAATATGGTGTCATTTTATAGTAATCATTTTTTAAAAGTAAGGTTAGAAAAATGTCAAAAATAATTTTTGTTTAGGCTACCAACTTAATAGCCGAAATAATTTTTATAACTAAAAATAACTGGACTTGGTTATAAGGCCGAGGTCGCGTCGACGTAGCCATTTTGTACTTATATTACTGAAACTTAGTAGTTGTGTAGTGCCATCGTTACAAGGTTGGATTTGGTATTAAACTACAATGTTGTCAAATATTTTCGATACCGCCGTTGTGCCGCAGTTATTTCTTCATAGTCAAGTGCAGACTATTATTTATAACTAATGCAACGTCCCAGGTAGTACAATATTCGTCGGACGTCGGAAAAATGCTGCTTGAGTGTGTATAACAACAGATAGATAATTATATTTATATTAAAATTATTTATTTTTTTATACTCTCTTAATTAGACTTTTTAATAGTAGTTTGTACAACAAGAGTGGATATGATGTCCATATCGCACGGGGAAGCAAATTAAGCACGACGCCGTAGGCGGAGTGCTCAAACTTCCGAGCGCAATATGGACAATCCACTCGAGTTGTACAGTATATTTTTTCTACGACTAAACTTCCGAATTTCATGCTAAGAATTTAAAAAAATTATTATTATTTAAATTAGGCATCATAACTTGTCTTTTAAGTTGACCATGAACTTGTGAGAAAGGTAATAAAAAACAATTGAACAAAAATTAATTTTGATGGCAAACCCATGGACCAAATTACACTGTAACATATTTATCGATTTTGGTAAGTTCTTATATTTAAACAAACTCATTTTTGAATATATCTATCCTTCTCACATTCGGCTTTTTGCCGAATAACAGAGAAAAAGCGATATATGTATTGATAAACACGAACAATTTATTTTCTCAACCAGGTATTTTGATTAATAATGGTTTTACTGAAATGCACAGAAGAAAAATAGGTTTGTCGGGTTTATTTCTGCTTGCGTAAAGAATTATAACTCCGAAAATACAATAAAATAGCTGTAGAATTCGTTTTAAACAGTTAAAAATGGATTTTGTGCATTAATATGAATTTTTAACGTTCACTATGATCAAATTTTTCAAAATAATCGCCAATTTACAAACTAGCAACACTGTTAACGTGGAAAAAGGTGGCAATAGTGTAAGTAGAAATAACATAACCTTAAAAATGTTAGTAAAAAATGTTTTTTTTTCTAGAAATCTTATAATTTCGTCTGTTTTATCGGGTTATCTTTATGTTCCACTATTTAAGAAAGAATAACCAGTTAATTTTCTATGTTTGTTGCGTATAATAAAAGTTTTAAGATCAATTGGGGTTGAATCTCCGTTCAGAATATATCGGAAAATATCCCCGTCCACAAATATTTATAATAATATATTATTTATATGGAAAAAATAACCACGGTTTGTCTAGAAATGAGTAAAAATAAAGACTTTTTGAAATAAGAAAGTGCGCGTCTGTGCGCAAATCTTTAGTTCGGTCAGAAAATAACAATACTTTGGTAGAAATATATGTTGTTATTATACCTTCAATTTTTGTACCATTTCGTGTACTCTTTAGAAAAATATTGTGTATCCATAGACTCTAGGATAAATGTTTTCATTTAAATTTAAAAAGAACAAATTTCATCTGACAGGTTTGCATATTTTTGCAGCATATTGTTAACCTAACTTCTCTCAACTGTCAGAAAACGAATTTACAACATGTAAATTTGGCTTCTTTGTAATTAACTACTGTGATTGGTCAGTTTCATATCCTAACTAGGATGGATATGAAATTTTGCCGCACAGTTTAACTGAAATAGCTTACTTTACTCGCCACTTAAGTGTAAAGGAAACAGCAAATTTCCATGTAGAAGTGGAAAAAATATTTTATTACTTCTTTAGAATTTCTACAATTACATACATTTAAAAAAATACAATTATTTTTCATTACAAAGATGGGCAGGTTAGTTAATCTTTGATATTATGATGATACTTTTATAGATTTAATTTTACAGATTACATTTTATTCAGTTAACAATATAATGATAATTTTTTGATTGGAATGTCCACCCCTGTTATGATTTAAGTTAAGTTAAGCCTTTTGTTGTGTCGAATTTATTGAATTTTCTACAACATTTAAAGAAGTTTCTTCATTAGTAACTTATCGGTCTTTCACTTTTTAGTCGATCGACATATCCAGTTTCATGAAAATGTAGCAATCAGTGGCGTAACCAGAAAATATGCAAAATATGCTCGGGTGGGGGGGGGGTCAGGCGGAAAAATGCCGAAAAAATTTTCGGGGCCACGCCCAAAGTTCGTTAAAAATTTAATTTACCTAACTACTATCAAATTTCTAAAATTAAATTATTACCTCTCCTCCTCTGCATGGTTGGGTTAAATTTGTTTTTGTAAATGTTTTTTTTGATATTCCTACCTGGCTCTTTATTAAAAAAACATTATTTATATTTGTGAAAAATATTGGTGTCAATTAAAAATTTTAACATAAGACGTATGTATGACTCTAATCAGCGTTTCTCGGGCTCGGTTTCTCGTGATTAAAAATAAAGTAAATATCGCTCACCACGCCAAAATTGATGATGTTTTTATAAATCATGTATTTTAGGAACGTAGATCTATATAAGAGCAGTTTTTGGTGCAAAGGCTTAGGTTTTGAAACACTTCTTCTTAAATGCCGTTTTGTATATTCATAATAAAGCATTGTCGTTGCTTCCCGCACTATTTTTTATATTATAAATTATCACACTTCTGCCATAAAAAATGTTTCAATTAAAAATATTTTATTGCATTGGGTTATATTTAAAATAGCTCTAAAAAAGGGAAAATGGAACAGACAAGTATATAATCAAAAAATACTATAAAATATTATTCTTTTTACTCGATTTCCTTTAAAATTGCATCATAAATCAATAACTAAAACGACAAGCGTCCAAAACCTTAATAAAACAGGACTTTTAGAAGAAAAAGTTTAAAAACTAAACGTTTTCTACAAGACCTTTGTAATCTAAACCAAAAATACATTATTTAAAGATTCAAATTAATAGTCCAAGTGTGAGACGAAAAATTAGGTCGCAATTAGACTTTTAGACCGGAGTTCCTAGGCTCCTACGCCACTGGTTGCAATATTTTGGAAGCAGCTGATTTAGGGAAAGGGTCCCGGTCTGGAGTGGGGCTTTAATAGTTTTATAATAAAGTGTAACTTACTTGTCATAAACAAGGTACTTGTCACCTTGTTCTTCGTAACACTCTCCTTTGGACTCTATAGTCGTGTTGCTAATAAGTATCAACTCTTGGACTCCACTTTGAAACCACCTGCCTTGCCAACTTTTCTTGAACTCACACCCAGCTGAAACAAAGATTTCTCTGTTAATAAATTGTTTTAAAAAATTTTTTTTGCGATAAAAAAGTATTGGTAAAGTGTACCAGGCGAGAGTTGACTGGGCGGATCAAACATAATTTTAGGCTAAGTGGCAACCACTGCCATTTAAATTCACTTCCCTGCCACAGTACTACACTTTTGCGAGGTTAATATGGGAAAACCAGTTTACATTTCTACTATATCTGTGATATGAACATGAACATGACCGGGTTATCCATTAGGCGTAGGGGCCCTTCTTATAATAAAAACAAAATAATAACAACAAAGATAATTTTTGGCTTTGAATTGGATTTACTTAATATGAGTATCAGAGCTCAAAATATCTAAATATGGCTATAACATTATTTTGAATGGAAATCTTCATTGTTGGGTGGATTTTTAAATTTATGTTTAATGCATATTTTCTTGATACTTAAAATTTTTCATTCTGGTTAATCTAGAAGTCAATCCCGAATTAGTTCTTCTAATGATATTCATAAAAAATATGAAAAATGAAAAAGTTAAACTACAAATAAAGGAAAAGCCTATTGACAAACTATGAAACCAGAAATTAAGTGGAACAATTCTAAGTATGCTCATTTCAACACTAGTGTTGATTTTTTTTTCACAAATTAAAGGCTTTTTAATAATTCTTTGTGGTCGTAGGAAAGTTAGTGTACATTATTCGTGTAAAAGTGATTATTCTAAAACTCGGAAAATGTATGCACTCGGCTGACGCCTCGTGCTAAATATTTCCTCGTTTGAAAAGTATCACTCTCATCACTTGTTATGTAATATACTATTATTTTAATGCCTTCTATACACGGCTAAAAAAGAAGTATTAACTTAGGAATCACCCTGCATATTAAATATTAAGCTTTTTATGCCAAAAAGTCCCCTTTCGTAAAATGCATTCTCTCGCTCTCTAGTTCATAAGAAATATAAAAACGATGTTAATCTTGTTGTTTAAAATATAACGTAATAATAACAATTCACCCTTGCCCATCCGTAAAACGACACTTACGAAAAACTTAATTATATTTGAAAGTATTAAATTGTACAATCATGTTCCCTTTGCTGTGCGATAGATGGGAGGGTAGGGCTTTTAAAGGATCTATAATAGTTATTTATGTACCAAAGCAGTAAAGTGATTCTTTATCGGACGAGTCTGAAATTATGAGATGAGCGAGCGAGGCAAATAACAGGCGAGTCGATAAAGACACTTTACTGACGTGGTGCATACAAAATTTTATTGCCAACCGTTCATCACCGTTTTATGTAAGGCAGACCGCTCTAAGAAAATAGATGTTTTTTCCCCATGTTAAATTAATAGAAAAGACAAGGTGTAGACCTATTTTAGAGTCGGGTCTGCGTAAAATATTTAATAGTTCTTGCCTTATATTTGGTTAAAATGTAAAGAAGAAGTTTCATACTACCTATTCCATCCCATATTCAAGGTCGAAAGGTTAAAATAGCTTTACAATTCGACGACAAAAAAATTCATTTTGGCCTAAATTTGACACATCAGAAAATTTTGGCCGACCACGTGCGTATTCCAAAGCACCCCTCAAAAAATTTGACCTACTATGAGAAATGGCAGGGTAAGACTTTATTTGCCGCGTATGCGGCAGATAAAATAAAGTGTTCGTTTACTGCCGGAAATTACTCTGATAATGTACGGCTTTACTGTCGGTTGGCGATAAAAAAAATTATTCATTTCAAGGCCATATTATAGCATCCAGGAATTTGATAATAAAGATTTCTAAGCACTTGTTTGTATATTATGTTTGTGACAAGTGTTATGGTATTTAGAGTTTTTTTTCTTTGATATATATTTATTATCCTAATCTTTTTTTAGGCAAGGGCCTGTCGACATATTAAGCATCGGTTCCCGCAGATCACCGAAGTTAAGCTGTGGCGAGCGCGGTTAGTACTTGGGTGGGTGACCGCTTGGGAACACGGCGTGCTCTTTCCTCAGGGAAGAGTGTAAAATGAATCGACACCTAGCCATACGCCGGACAGGCCGGATGAGATCGGATATCTCGTAGGATGCAGGTGCCGTTTCACACTCCCCAGTAGGTAGACCACATTTGTGGTCGATGACCGATTCAAGATGGCCTCCGTAGTCGGCGAACCGTAAAAAAAAAATTTTTTTTTAATAAAAGAATTGGAAACTTAGAACGAAACAGACATACGCGCTCTCGAAAGTTAAAAAGAGAAATCCGGACGTCGACTTCGCCACACTTTGCGTTCAATCGGTCAGTTGTTCGATCATGTTCAATAGGCATTTACGAAAACAGAGTCAAACAGCTTCGCGAATCATGCATGCTATCGCAATCAAAACTTTGCGTGAAGACATTTTAAAATCCGTTAAAAATAATAATTATGACAGGATAAACGTTTCCAAGCTTAAATCAGAATTGAAAGTTTTATTTCATCGTGAAGATTTCTATAATAGTGCGGGTGTTATGGCCATTTTACAGCTATTGTTAGAAATGAATCTAGGTGAAACGGTTTCGGAAAGTGTAAAATTATTAGAAATATTATGTACCGGGTGGTCAACTAAGAATGACCGCCGGCCATATCTCAGAAACTAGTAATCGTACAGCATCCGGGTAAACTTTTTTATGATAAAAGGGCCCAAGAGAAAATGCTGGAAATTATTTTCGAGTTTGCAAAATACCCGCAAAGAGGCGTAGCAGCTTTGATCAAGGTTAAAATTAAAATTTTCTTCGTGTTTTGACCAATTGAGAGGTATAAAAAATATTTGTATATTAATTCTTACATATTTCCTAATACTTTTTTTTCTATACAAATTTTCCGATCTAGTAAAATAAAGTGGTGGGAAGACTTCATTTTTTTCTAAAAATACGCCACGTTACTCCGATTTGGCATAACCGATTTGAACAGACTTAGTCTCCTTTAAGAGAGCTTTATTTACCATATAATCTGCGTTTTTGTTTTTTTATCCTTGAGTTTTGCAGTCGCCGCTAGAGGCGTTAACTGAAATATAAGCAAATATTAAGCTTTTTCTGGAATAAGTTAAATTCAATGATAAGTTTGATTTATAATGGTATAATAGAAAAATAAATCATCTTCCAGACACCATTTTCAGTGTCTGTAAATAGATAACAATAGACAAAACCCATAAATTGACCCAAACCCGGGTGGTACTACCTGCACTTAAAGTATTTTGCATTGAAATCAATGCCAATTTATGAAAGTGGGTTAAATATTCGTTGGGTCACTCTGTTGTCTCCTTGCATACTGCCATCAAAATTTTTCCTACCTGCAAAAAAACCCACGAGCCGTGCCTGGCAAGAACTATTCACATCACGAGCTTTACTCGATTCAAAAAGTTTAACTACATCAAAGCTTTCTACAACTTACCTATTTACCTTTATTAAACTACCTGGACTACTATCAATCCTTGCCAGCTAACAATACGAAACATTCCGCCCTTTAGGCAACTTGTTGCCCGGTCGGTAAAAAATCCCTTCAAAGGGCTCCTTCTCAAACAACAATCGCAATCAGAACAGGGAACTGCATTACCGACCAAGTCCGTTTGTAAATGGATTGCCCGCAATTGAATTTTCCCGGGGTCGGATTCTCTTTGAGAGTTTTAGGGCATAAGGGCTAGTTATATCCGGTTGTTTGTCGAAAGAGATCAAAAGCCTGAACCGTATAATATGAAAAGTTTATGAAAATATTGCTTGAAATAGTTATCTGTATAGGACGTCCCCGATTCAAGACTCATTATTGGAATTTCGGAAACTATACAGGGTGCTACAAGGAGGATTCAGGAACAATGCTAATAGTAACGTTACATGATACCAAAACAAAGAAAAAACGTGTATTTACCGTAGGATCAGACGGCAATGGGTATAAAATTTACCACAAGTACTTACTGTGAAGACCCAAAACAATAAGGCACAATCGATTTTTCCTGTTTTATCGTCAGGGCAAATGTACAGTACAGCCAGTTGCCATCAACACTTTCGCAAAAATCCCGCAAAAAATTGCGAAATATCTAAAACTTCCTGAAGCTATACCGGTCATTGTTTGAGAAGAACATCTGCAACTTTTCTTGCTGACAATGGCGCTGATATTCAGGATCTCAAACGGCATGGGGAATGGCGGTCCACAAGCCTAGCTGAAGGATACGTAGCCGAAAGCATTGAAAATAAAATGAAAAATTCTCAAAGCGTATTCAAAAATGTCCAACGGGGACTGCCCCAAGAAGTCCCCATAGGAATTGTGGTGAATGAAAAAAATGTTCAGCAAAAACTACTTAATACGGCGAGGTCAGCAGTTGCATCTTTTTCTAGCTTAAGTAATTGTTCTTTTAATATTTATTGAATAAGATTTATAAAATAAACGAATTTCTTTTTGGTAAAATTGTGTTTCGAATGATATTGACGTTTTATGCAGTAATGGTTGCTTTGCTGTAAAGTGACCCATTAATGTACGATTTTGAGGTCATTAATCTAGTGCATTACTGTATAAAATGCAAAAAAAGTTTTTTCGTTCTTTAGATAGCAACTTCAATTCAACTTTTTTAAATACGGACCTGGAATTTTAAAACAGTTTTAGGGACTTCTAAGCTTTAGAAATTTAATTTAATATAAATATTTTTAAAATTTTTACGGTTTAGTCATTAAATAACACATCATTAGTATTTCAAATTATCCTTTCTTTAGTATTACGGCCCTGGCAATTATTTTTAGGATGACTTAAATATTAAAATTACATTACAGAAAGTTAGGGTGTTTAGGCCATTTATTATTTCAAAAAGATTTACCGTCACAATACTCTAGGCTAGGAAGTAAGTAAGTTTTTAAGGCATGAGAAGTACTAATTCTATTTTTTAATAGTATTTTATTTATTTTACTAATATCTTGGGTTCTATCGTTTTTGCCTAAACCTAGATCGAAATACTGTAACACAGAAAAAAATGTATGCTCCCGAGTGAAAAAAAGGTAACTGTGATGAGTTTATGTTTGTTTCAAAAATAACGGACGGATTCTTCAAATCAAAATTATTTTTTAGTTTGGCTCTAAATGTCTAGGGATGTAATGATATAAAAAGATAATTTGAAAAACTGTGTTATTAGATGACAAAACGTTAAAGTTTTAAAAACCATTAAATTTTAGTATTAAATTTCTAAAGTTTAGAGGTCTCTAAAAGTGTATTTGAAATTACAAATCCGTATTTAAAAAAATTTACTTGTGGGTGGTATCTAAAGAACGAAACGTCGAATTTGAAAACTAACACAGTCATCTTGTAGAACATAAAAACGGCTTTAAAAATGTGTTTTTTTCCCAAGTCAAAAATAAAGGCGGAAAAAATTAAAAACTAAAACTAAAAATTTCGGTTTATTTCGGATTATCTTTCACCAAGTCATTAAGCTCCAAATATTTAATTTAACCATCTTCGTATCTCTTACCGTTCTCGAAATCCCCTTGAACACAGACGAATTTGTACCACCCTGTATAGATATAATTTCGCATAGAACTGGCAACTTTAAAGAAGAATTTAGAAATATAATTTCGATGCCCTAAAAAAAGGCAAACGCTCTATTGCTGTCTTCCTGCAGTATTTGTCCTAAATTCCCCGCCTTGTCAAAGATCAAAAACAAAACCATGCTGGCAGTTCAGGCGAAAATCCTGCTACCATCATTCTGCTTCAGTATCAGGATTCGAGTTCTGTAATTATTCGAATGATACGACACCGACGCGATGGACAAAACTATGCGGGAAAGGAGTTAAAAGGCCTGTTTTGGTCTTTGTTAATTCTCAGACACAAAGGCTTCGGAAGTAAAAAGATTAAAATGGAATTTTTTTTGGTATAAAAAATAAAACCGATCAAAAACGCTGACTTATTAAAATTACGTTCAGTTAGTTTCGACAGTGTTATTTACCATTTTTCTATTTCATTGTTTTATGGAAATAATTTATTCCAGTGGCATACAGTGCCAATTAATACTAGTTTATACAACAAGAGTGAATATGATGTCCATATCGCACGAGGATGTGAATTGAGCACAACGCCAATAGGTACTGTATAAATAACATAACCTTAAGAATGGAAATTAATTTTTTTCAAAAATTTTTATAATTTCTTCTGTTTTATCTAGTTTTATGTACTCATCTTCATGTTCCACCTTTTAAGAAAGACTAACCAGTTATTTTTTATATTTGTTGCGTATATTAGAAGTTTTAAAAACGATTGGGGTTGGATCCCCGTTCAAAATATATCAGAAAATATTGCAGGTGCACTTTCCAGAAAAATTGCCCAAAAGCATGCGCTTTGACGACATTAAAATCAGCTGATATAAGTTTTCCCTTTAAAACTTGCTTGATAGAAACGTCGTTAAAGCGCATGATTTCAGGCAATTTTTCTTGAAATTGCACCTAATGTAAAAATCCGTTAAAATAAATCTAACCGCCTATGACGAGATTTTATGGAGCCCATAATTATGGAATAGTAGATTCTGTAACGAGGTTGGAATGAAAATTTGATCCGAGTGGAAGATTCCGAACGCGAGCGTAGCGAGTGTGAGGAACCACGAGTATCGAATTTTCATTCTAACCGAGTAGCAGACTATATTTTCTCCACGACCAAAAATACTATTCGCAATATTTGTAATTTCAGGTGGAGTATTATCCAGTTCCATATCTGATTCATCCGATTTTCACTCATATTTTGACTTGCACTAAAATTTGTCTGCTGACATTGACAGTTTCGAAATTCATGGCAACCTATGTCGTTTAGATCAATTACAGAATATTCATTCCGTATCTTGTTATGGAATGAAAATACACGCAAAACGCATAAGAAGCAAGTGTTTCAGAATAAATATTCCAACTCAAGAGCGAGAATTTTTACATTCTATTATCAAAAATGATTTTGGAATTATTGCATTCAGTAATGGTCGTGGAGAAAAAATATTATACAGTTTTACACGATTTTGCCAGAGCTAAAATAAAATAAATATATTTTTAAGGTAGTTAGGAGAATACAAATACATGGATTAGTGCCACTGACTTATGTAAACCCGTAAATCTTGATATAAAACAACTTTGCTAAAAAATATTTTTAAATGCAACGCTATATTAATGGGAAAACACGGGAAAACCATGAAAAAGGATCTAATCTATTATTTTTTGGGTTGCATAATTTACTTGTTAGATTACGTCACTTTTAGGATGCATTTTATCGGCGCGGCGACCGGCGTTATATTTTTTCCTGGGAAAGTCACTCGCGGTGCATGTAAAGGTGGTAGGGCACTTACCTAACGCTTAATAGTCTGTTTCAGAAAGGCGTAGAGTAATAAAAGCTCATTACGTATGCAAAGGGAAATTCCGTCCAATTCGGGTCAATTTCGGTGTCGGCCATAGGCGCAGGTACATTTTGTGCATTAAATTATTTATGGGCGCAATTGAAAGGATTTGTAGCAAGACACAACACGACATTCAAAATGAAAGACGTTAAGCTACTGTTTGATCAAGCCATTAAAGAAGTGACACCAAAGAACTAGCGAAAAGCAGTCCTTCATGTGATTAAAGAAGAGGAGAAAATGTGGGATCTTGACCACCTGATCGATCGGACTGTCGACCCGTTATTAATAACGTCAATAGAAGATGACAGTTCCTCAGATGACGAAGAATACTATGATTTTTTATAATTTAATTTCTGTCTAATGTATTTTTTGTATTTTGTATTTTTTTTATGTTTAATTAAAAATAAAAATAAGTGTACCTAATACTCAATAATGCATGCCTTTGTCCTTTGTCAAAACCCATAAATTGACCCAAACCCGGGTGGTATTACCTGAACTTAATGAAAATACATAATTTTGCAATGAAATCAACGCCAAATTATAAGAGTGGCTTTAATATTCGTTGGATCACTGTGTAGTCCCTTTGCATTCCTAATGAGCTTTTATTACTCTATATCTTTCTGCAGTAGACATCATAGTTCAAATTCAAGAAGTCATCATTTAAGTAAACCGGTAGGTTTTGAAATTTACGGATAAACAGACAGACGGGCATACGAAGTAGCAACGGTAATAAAAATGCACATCAATAATTTTATTCTTTTTGATGTTATTTTTCCTTTGTTTCTCCAAGCTATCGAAAAACATAACATTGAAATAATATGATAAAGGAAAAAGGAAATACATACATCTAAGTATATACAAATAAAAATAAATGTACGAGCAACGGCGGTATAATGTATTATTTCTTCTGCTGAATGTTTTATTTTTATCAAAACACAAATTTTGATAGAAGGAATACAAAATAAACTTCTAATGGAAAAAGGATTTATATCCATCGTATTATTTTATTCTCCATTTTGAATTTGTACTTTTCCAAAAAATTTAGAGTAAGACACGTTAAATTTACATCCATCCACAAGGGCGGTTGGAAGCATCCACGATACACGGAAAAAAACAACACTAATTTAAAGATTAACACGCTTAATTCAAGTATATGCAATTTTTACCATTCCAAATAAAATAATACTTGATTCTAATACTCGCTTATTCTTAAGAGCTGCTAGAAAAGATTTGTTCCTTTTATAGACATAGACATATTTTTATTCGACCACATTTTTGTAAATTACAAATTGTAGCAAGTCACATAAAATACAAAGCACCGTTGAGGGATGCTTCTAACTACATAAAAGTGTATATTTAAACACATATTCTTGTATAAGAAAAAATAAACAAACTTTGTAATTACACATTATTAACAAACACAAGTTAAAAATCAAATGTTGAAGTTCTTGAATTTACAACATCAAGGTATTCTTTTACTGAGTAGAAAGCATGTGATTCAAGAAATTTCTTAACCACAATTTTAAAGTTTTTTACCGTTGCAGGAAGCACATTGTAAAGGTCTATTTTGAGTGAATTATTTACCTGTTTGGTCTAATGAAATGAGCCGACCTGGTACCATAGTGGTGAATATCTGAATTAAGCTGAAAATTATTTTTATGAATTTCAAATCATTGGTGCAAAATAAATAATGATGGCAGCGTCAAAATTCTGAAATTAATAAAATATATATATATAAGGTCCAGTAGATTTCTACCAAGTTTGTCATGCGGGAGGTGGTCATCACATTGGATTCCTCCGAAGATTTTGAATCCTCTTCGGGTTAGTACTTAAAAACTATATGGTAGGTTAGGTTAGAGTGACAGACCTTAGGCTTTGACCAAATAGTCTCACGTAGTCCTACCAGGTCCCTTGTGATACCACACGTGTTCCGTAGAACCCACCTTCATCAGCTCTCTGATGGTTAGTACGCGGCGTACACTGCAGAAGGATTTAAACAACTTATTTAAACCAGCCACTACTATTCAGAAACCTGCTCAGAAAATGTTGAATATTTTCTTCCTCTTCCTCATCTCTGAAACTTCTGCAGAAGTCGTTAGTGGGTATTTGCATATGGTGGAGGTGGTTTCGTTCTTTTCGCCGCAAAGTCTGCATTCAATGGGACCATTGTAAATTCCTATTCAACTTAAGTATTTTTTCAAGTGACAGTGTCCTGTTAGAAGGCCAAGAACTTGTTTAAACGGGGTAAGCGTTAAAAGCAACGGTCCAGTTGATAGCTTCTTCGAGGGTTCCCAATTGTGGCCCTCGCTAGGGTTTAACCAGGTATCATGTGCCATCAGGATAAGTATTGTTGTTGCGCCTACCTGTCTGATCCTGCTTTGGTTGCCTGGTTTGATATGCCAAGGGCGGGTTCAGGGTCCCTGAGTTCATCTGCTTTTTCGTTACCCGCTATTCCCGAGTGACCAGGAACCCTAAATGAAGTCACATAAATTATATATAGTGGTTCAAGAGATAGCCTATCCAATAAACTGAAAATGGAACGGATTGATTGATTTTTGATAAAAATATGGGTGTTTGAAATACAAGTTCTTTTCTAACTATTCCTTAATTAATGGACGTAGTGTATTTAGAATTTGCCTTTACAAATAAATAATTAATAATTATTTTATCTTATATTAATAGTATATTACATAACAAGTGATGAAAGTGATACTTATCAAATGAGGAGATATTCTCCGAGATTTAGAATATTCACTTTTACACACGTAATATACACTATTTTTCCTATGACCACAAAGAATTATTAAAAAAGCCTTTGATTTGTGAAAAAATTATTTCAACACTATTGTCGAAAAAAAAATATCAACACTAGTGTTGAAATTGGCATACTTAGGATTATGTTCCAATTAATATCTGGTTTCATAGTTTGTCAATAGGCTTTTCCTTTATTTGTAGTTTAACTTTTGCATTTTCTCATATTTTATATATCATAGGAAGAACGAATCCTGGATTGACTTCTAGATTAACCAGAATGAAATTTTTTTAATTTAATCAAGGCAAGATGCATTAAACATAAATTTAAAAAATCCGCCCAACAAGGAAGGTTTCAATTCAAAATACCTAATTCTATAAATTATTTAATATTTTTATAAAAAAGTCAAATACTCCTGACGGGATTTGAACCTGTGACCTTGCGATCAGTAGGCTAGAGCTCTATTCGCTACGCTATGGCTACTGATAAACATTTGTTGTTTAATACATGACACTCTCTTCAACGCGATTTGTTTTTTCTGGTACCTAATAGATTTTCAAGTATTATTATTAACATTTTTTGTAATTTTAGATGGCGTATTTTTACACTCTAATTCTGAATCACTTGACCAATACATGAAAAATAAGTAAAACACTTTCACAATTACTGCTTTCTAAAATGCGTTCTTTTAAATAAATAGGGGTTGGCTGTCAAATTGGCACCATAGGTTTAAATTAAATAGTGTGTCTTGTATTTCAACTCTAGAGTTGAAATATTTCTTTTCAATAAGCGTGTGATATTCGGCGCTTTCGAGCCAAGTTAACCGTGCTTTTTTTCTCATTTTCGTAGGTGGTTGTAGGAAAAAATACTTTTTGGAAATTTTGTGAGAAAGTTTATAGATGACCTTGTGGAAATACCAAATTGTCCAACGTTTATTGACAATGATAAAAATGTAAATTTAACGTGGCAACGCTGGTTTATATCGATCTGTCTCTCTTTTCCTCAAAGAAGACCTGTGGTTTTAAGGTTCTCCTCAAGGAGAGCTAAAATGTGTAATAAAAATAATTAAGCTACATTAGAGCCACTCTAGGGGAGATACTTAAGGGCGTTTTGCGACAAGGTTTAATATTTTTAAGGGCTCAAAGTGTTCAGTTTGCTTTTGTCGTAGTGTACCTTTGTCTTTTTAATAGGCAAAAAACTCGATAATGCATGGATTAAATTTTAAGTAGCAAGGAAATTCAAAATACAGGGTGTCACGGAAATGAAGCGTTATGTTTAAATGGGCTCCTCTTTGGGTGTCCTAAAACCGTCTAAACAATTGGCTAAGGACCCCTAAAATCGGACCAAATTTACCGAACGCTCATGGAAAAACCATGTTAAATGATCTACCATAGATATTATTTTTTGAGTTGCATATATTATTTGTTATATTTAAGTCACTGTTAGGACGCGTCATCGGAACTAAATTTAAACAAGAATAAAACTCTGTAGCGTATTTCAGAGAGGTGTAAAGTAATAAAATGGGAAATTCCGTCCAGTTCGGCCCAATTTCGGTGTCTGCCATAGGCACACATGGAAACGAAGAGGGATTTTTAAAAGAAGGTTTGTTAACGTTCAATACGGCAGATTACCACTAGGACATGAATTGGAATGTTTGTGAGGACTATTTTGGTAAAATGATAAAATATCTTCCAGCTGATTCAGTAGTAGTTATAGATAACGCAAGCTATCATTTATGACGCGCAGAGAGGTTTCCAATTTCATATTGAAGAAAACAAGAAATTATCGAATGGTTAACTACCAAAAGTATCAAATTTGAAAATAATTTGATAACTATTAGCTATAGCAAATTTACACAATCATCGTTTTATGAAGTATGCCGTGGAAGATATAGCTAAAACACATAGTGTAACTGTGCTGCGCACACTGCCATATCATAGCGAACTACATCCTATAGAACTTATATGGGCCCAAGTGAAAGGATTTGAAGCAAGACACAACACGACATTCAAAATAAAAGACATTAAACTACTGTTTGATCAAGCCATTAAGGAAGTGACATCAGAGAACTGGCGAAAAGCTGTCTATCATGTTATTAAAGAAGAGGAGAAAATGTGGGATCTTGACCACCTGATCGCTTGGACCGTCGACCTGTTAATTATAACGTCAAGAGGAGATGACAGTTCCTCAAATGACGAAGATTTTTTATAATTTAATTTCTGTATAATGTTTTTTTGTATTTTGTATTTTTTTTATAATGCTTAATAAAAAATAAGAGTACCTAATACTATATACATAATGCAAGCCTTTCTCACACCATTTTTAGTATTTGTAAATGGACCTAACAACAGGCAAAACTGGTGGTACTACCTGCAAATGATGAAAATAAAGAATTTTGCAATGAAATCAATGCTAAATTATAAAAGTGGCTTAAATATTAGTTGGGTCACTATGAAGTCCCTTTGCATACACCTAATGAGCTTTTATTACTCCATACATGTCACAAATAGTATTGAAAAATGTATAAAAATTAGTTTTTTTTCAATTTCATTAATTGAATATAAACACATAATACTTTACTTATTTGTTGCCAAACTCTTGTACACACAATGGGATCGACCCTTTATTTTGTTCGCGTATAATATTTTTCTGTTTTACCCGATTTGGATGGGTAATTATTAATAATTAAGTAGGTATTTATAACTTTCAGTGTAAATGGCACATCCAATTTGTAAACTTTTACTCACCATGAAATGTAAAAAGCACTTAATCTTGTCATATAGACGCTTTTAAAAATTTTTATTACCTTAATAAAACCGTAAAGATGTCCTTTATGTCCTTATAATGCATATATAATATATTTTTATATCATTTCTTAATTAAAAACAAGATCATGAAATTTAAAAATGAATATTCGGTTTGTAAGAGTGGATCAAAAAATGCAGTATTTTTAATCAACATATTAGTGTGGTAAAAAATGTCGATTAGAGGTTAAATCAGTGGCGGTGCCAGGGGTGGGGCCTGGGAACCCACAAAAATTGTCCAGATATTTTTAGAAGTAACGATTGAATCGAGAGAGAAGAGTTGGGATGGAGATACTTTTTATTTTTAGAAGTTTTTTTTTAATCAAGTGAGAAGTTTTGGAAGTGAAAATACGTAACTTTTGATTCAAGAGTTACGTTTTTTTTGGTGATTAGAAGTAATTTTTAAATCGAGAAAGAAGTTTCGAAAAGGAGAAACTTTTTTTAGAAGCCACCTTTAAATCAAGTTTCCCAGATACTTTTTTGAAATATGCCGTTGAAGATACAGCTAAAAAACATAGTGAACACCGCCATATCATTGGGAACTAAATCCTATACAACTTATGTGGGCGCGAGTGAAAGGATTGGTAGCAAGACACAACAGGATATTCAAAATGAAAGACGTTAAGCTAATGTTTAATCAAGCCATTAAGGAAGTGACACCAGAGAACTGGCGAAAAGCAGTCCATCATGTCATTAAAGAAGAGGAGAAAATATGAAAATCACCTGATTGTTCGGACCGTCGACCCGTTAATTATAACGTCAAGAGGAGATGACAGTTCTTTAGATGACGAAGAATATTATGATTTTTTATAATTATTTTTCTGTATAATGTATTTTTTGTATTTCGTATTTTTTTATGTTTATTAAAATATAAGTGTACCTACCTAATACTATGTACATAATGCACGTCTTTTTTACACCATTTCTAGTGTTTGTAAATAGATAACAATAGGCAAAACCCATAAATGACCCAAACTCGGGTGGTACTACCTGCACTTGATGAAAATAAAGAATTTTACACTAAAATCAACGCCAAATCAAGAAAGTGGCTTAAATATTCTTTGGCTTACTCTGTAGTCCCTTTGCATACCCAATTAGCTTTTATTACTCTACACCTTTTTGAAATAGACTATAGTAATAACTTAAAATATTGTAGGATACCATTTTTTTTTGACTTTGGCAGTTCTGCCATTCAGATAGACACTTGTTTTTTTTTTGGTTTAGGAAAATAAATTATAGGTTAATTGTTGAAATGTTTTCACTTGGCATTCCTTACTTTAACACCAATTTCATTCCTAAAATTATATCCTGTACTATTTTTGGTTTATTTATTACTTTAAAATATTTTTTAGGGGGATAAATTTTTGGTAACTTAAAAGTTTCGGATAATTAAAAATATTTACCTTAATATAGCCCTAAAAGAAAGGAGACATGATTACATCCTTCTCGCTCTGGGCCGATCTGAACTTTTCATAAACAAACAGGAGGTTCTGGGGAGAACACATAACAATAGGAAAGAAGGATATAATCAGAAACTAATTTCGACCTATATTTATAGTTTAATATTATTTATATTTAAGAAAAACAGAATAGTCTTCTGCGCCTTAACATTATTCACCTCCGTTAAGACATGGAGCAGGTTTAAAGGTGCCAAAATGTGGCATTCGGTGATTAAGGTGTTACATATTGTTGAATTATTTTAGGTATATTACAGAGTTCATACTATTCTGAATCAACAACCTTGATTTTCTTAAGGTGAGCAGGGTAACTAGCATGACCAAATTTAAGCCTAATTAAAGTAGAAAAGTATATTCTGGAATCATTAAGTTTGGAGTGCTAGGGGATAACTGGATGGATCTGTAATATAATAAGTTATGACCAGGTTGATTACTCTTAAATTTAACTGTGCTGTTAATCCCGCATTATAAATATAATAATAATATTAATATACCACTACAGCTACCATTTTAGCCATTAAAAAAATATGTTCGAATTAATAATATTAATTTATTTCGAATGTAGCTATGCATGATAAGGCCACGGTTAACTCCGATGGACAATAATTATAATCACTCGTGCATTTTGGTGCGCCCCAGCCGACCGTGTCCGTTAGCTTAAAGCAACATGGCTTTGATATTCATCATTGCTATGGTTACGTGACATCAGTCACGCAAACAGCATGTAACAATTTGCATTATGATGAAGGACAATTTAAAAATAGATCAGTCATATGCACTATGGTTTTAGCATTGGTTCGCCTAACCTTAAGGTATTTATTTTGAGGCTTCGCGAAACTTACGGTTATAGATATCGTTTATACGGGATTTACTGTGTGATTAAGAAGTTGTCTATTTTTCAGTTAATTCAGTAGTGTACTTATCTACTTAGTTGTGTGTTTTAAAAATGAACCCAATTAATGACATAGTTTGTAATTTGTTGGAAACTCCATTCAGTCGTTGGACAGAATGTTTGTTTAAGTACTTGCACTATACCTAGCTCTTCAATAGTTTTTAAGACCGCGAGCCGCCACTGCAATTAAGACAGAAATAATTTTTTCACCATAATGCAGGCCCGGTTACCTTAATTTTTAATGTACTAATCAGGCACCAGGGTTCTTAATGCCTGTCAATGTCAGTTATGTCACAGTCAAACTTGCTGTTTAGTTAATTCCGGTTAAAAATCTTGGTGCAACAAAACAAGTAAGATTTAAATTACAACCCTGAATTAATTCCGACTAATATCCATTCTTGTAGATCGCAAACTTTTTTAACTTTACGCTATAATTCCATTAACTGTCACTTATAATTTACCGAAAGTAATTAGACTGTTCGCTTTTATATGACAGTTATGTTCCAAACGAGAATAATTACAATATCAAATTATGAAGAAGTTTCACCCTTTCCGGTTAACGTAATCGAATCAAGTAGGCCCGACCTAAGCGCTCCTCCTCGCGTGGGTATCCCTAACAATAAATTAAATTAAGTGTGCATTAGAGGGAACTTCTTGGAGTTTTCCCGTCGGCCCTTATTACCTGCGCGTTAAACCGCGCTGTTTTTCATTTAAAAATTAGCATAAATAAAGCGGTGTTGCCAAAAGGCAAGAGTTGCATACAATTTTATTTTTGGGTGCCACGCCCAAAAAACCCTTTTTTTGGACAATCAAAAAATACATATATTTAAAGAAACTTGTAGTGAGTTATACAAATACACTAATATAGGTAATATAAAACAGATAATAAACTTCTTCATGAAATAAGCATAATTGAACAAAAAAATATTGAAAATAAGGTATATTTTTTATTTATTGAAAAAAGAAAAATTAACCATATACTGTAAAAAAGCACAACATTTTTTTTGTCTAAAACTAAACCGGAATTCGTCGCCTTTTTTGACAAAATATATTGATTATTTAATATATCAATGTGGATTTTTTGATGAATACTTATTAAAGCTAAACTACGCTCTTCGCCTGAATGGTTTCTCAGATTATGTTTTTAATATTTTTAAAGTCGAAAAACTTCTTTCTGCTGAAGCTGTAGTTACTGGGAGGATGATCTGTTATTTTATTTGGCGCATTATTGATAGACATAGACATAGACATATTTTTATTTGACCACATTTTTGCAAATTACAAATTGTAGCAAGTCACATAAAATAAAATATAAAATATGAAGCATCGTTAAGAAATGCTTCTAACTATATAAAAGTGTATTTTTAAACACATATTCTTGTATAAGAAAAGTAAACAAATTTTGTAAATACACATTATTAACAAACACAAATTAAAAATCAAAAGTTGAAGTTCTTGAATTAACAACATCAAGGTATTCTTTTACTGAGTAAAAAGCATGTGATTCAAGAAATTTCTTAACCACAATTTTAAATTTTTTTTCAGTGTAGTTTTTAACCGTTGCAGGAAGCACATTGTAAAGCTCTATTTTGAGCGAGTTATTTACAGATTTAGTAAGTCTATACCTGTTTGGTCTAATGAAATGAGGCGACCTGGTACCATAGTGGTGAATATCTGAATTTAGCTGAAAATTATTTTTATGAATTTCAATTAATTGGTGCAAAATAAATAATGATGGAAGCGTCAAAATTCTCAAATAAATAAAATGTGGTCTGCAGTGGTCCAGCACACCAACACCCGCAATAACTCTTACAGATTTTTTCTGTAATCTAAAAATACGTAAGGAATTGGATGAGTTTCCCCACAAAATGACTCCATAAGAAAGGTGGGCGTGAAAAAGTGAATAATAGATATTTATCACTGACTGGTGATCTAGAAGTGCCCTTAATTTTCTTATTAGACATTTCTTTGCCCTCATATTAGCAACTTTAAGGTCCGCTTTCATCAATATGCAGGACGTCCCATTACAGAGCCCAGACTTATCGGATGTTGCTTGATCAGCGTGAGTCTCATAAAATACATCTTGTTCAGAGTTACCTTCTAGGAACTTTACTGCACTTTCACTTAAAGACAATGCACTTTCTGGTACTTTTTTAAGAACTATATAGTTAATTAAATCTTGTTTATTTAATTTTTTAAGTTCGTTTATAATATATGACAGTTCATTCGACGCCATGATGAAACTTCGTATAGCGTTGCCGTCAAAATTTTTTTATGTTGCCCAATTATATTATATATCTTTTTTTTTGATTTCGGGGGGGGGGGGGGGGCTTGGCTACGTCACTGCTGTGGTCCCGGAAATCCCGAACGCAATATGGACAATCCACTCGAGTTGTACAGTATATTTTTTCTACGACCAAATTACGAACTTTACAGAATCATTTAAGAAATTATGGTAAAACTAACTCAATAATGATGCTACATGAAATTATTTTTCTATGCATATTCAGCAGGTTGCATTATTGATAAATCTATTTTAGATGCGTATATTTTTTGTTATATGAACAAATTAATAACATATTGTACCATGTACATATAAATTATATAATTTAGTGTCTTGAAAAAGGAGGCGGAGTTTCAGTAAATATAATAAACTGTGATTAGTTAGTACTTTTAAGAATGCCACAGAGAAATCTAATTTTTATAATAATGTTGTCAACTTATGGGAAATTTCCGAATACGCGAGAACAAAGCATAGAGGAATGATAGGTCGGCCCTATCTCCAAAGGGAAAAGGGACATTTTTACGCACAGTCTTATATTCGTAGGCTATTTTTTAGGATCACTTG
The DNA here is from genome assembly GCA_935413205.1 of Polydrusus cervinus. Taxonomy (NCBI): domain Eukaryota; kingdom Metazoa; phylum Arthropoda; class Insecta; order Coleoptera; family Curculionidae; genus Polydrusus; species Polydrusus cervinus. Next base: position 16,004,555 of record OW284517.1, read on the forward strand.
TAATTATGATCTGCTAAAAGACTTTTTCCGTATTGTGTGCATTCGTGAAATTATTTTAAAAAAATGAGAAATTTTATTTTTAAAGGTTGCAACACTGTGCAGCACTGTTATAAAATTTTGCCGTACAGTTAACAGCAAATTGCCATGTGAGGCTAGAAAATATAGTAGTTGGTATAACAACAGTGGATATGATGTCCATATTGCCCAAAGAAGTAATTTGAGTGAGTGCTCAAATTTCCGAACGTAATATGGACAATCCACTCGACTTGTACAGTATATTTTTTCTACAACTCAAAACGGACCTCATACTAAAAATGATTTAAATCAGGCATTATAACCAATCTTTTAGTTGACCGTGAACTTGTGCGAAAGATAATAAAAAACAATTGAAGAAAAATTCATTTCGTTGGCAAATCCATGGACCATGTAACATTTTGGTCGATTTGGGTTATTTTTAATATTTACACAAAATTGAATATATTTTTATGTACTTATCTTCATTTTCCACCTGTTAAGAAAGATTTACTAGCTATTTTGCTATATCTACTGCGTATAATAAAAGTCTTAAGGTTGATTGGGGTTGGAGCACCGTCATCACAAAAAATTAACAAAGCAAGTAAGTATCATTTATTTTGTATATACATGTTATGCATTAAATCTTGTAGTAATTGTCTAGAAATAAGTGGAAAACGGGATATTTTTTTTTTTAAAAGAAGCATTTGTAGACAGATCTTTAGTTCGGTTAAAAAAAACTTAAGAATAGTTCGGTCAAAATATATTTTGTTTTTATTCCTTGAATTCTCGCATCATTTTGTGCACTCTTTGGGAAAAATTAATGTATGTATAGTCTCTGGGATAAATGTTTTGATTGAAATATAAAAAAATAATACATATATTTAATTTGACAGATTTGCATCTTTTTGAGGTTTATTTTTAACCTCACTTTTGTTAAATGTCAGAACACAACTTGTAAAATTTCCATCGTGTAAATTTGGTTTCTTTGTAATTGACCACTGTGATTGGTCAGTTTCATATCCCAACTAGGATGGATATAAAATATCCGTTCAATTAATCAGAATAACCTACTAATTATTCACTTTAGTGTAATGGAGATATCCATGTGGGAGTAGAAGAAGTAACGTAAGGTTTGGTTTACTTAAAAGTGCATAAGATTTGTTTTACATTCTATTATAGTATATTTCAGAAAGGTGTAGAATAATAGAAGCTCATTAGATATGCAAAGGGACTACAGGGTAACCCAACGAATATTTAAGCCACTTTCATAATTTGGCATTGATTTCATTGCAAAATTCTTTATTTTCATCAAGTGCAGGTAGTACCACCCGGGGTTGGGTCAATTTATGGGTTTTGCCTATTGTTATCCATTCACAAACACTGAAAATGGTGTGATAAAGGCGTGCTTTAGGTACATAGTATTAAGTACAGTTATTTTTTATTAAACATTATAAAAAAAATACAAAATACAAAAAATACATTATACAGAAATTAAATTATAAAAAATTATAATATTCTTCGTCATCTGAGGTACTGTCATCTCCTCTTGACGTTATAATTATCGGGTCGACGGGTCCGATCAGGTGGTCAAGATCCCACATTTTCTCTTCTTCTTTAATGACATGATGGACTGCTTTTCGCCAGTTCTCTGGTGTCACGTCGTTAATGGCTTGATGAAACGGTAGCTTAACGTCTTTTATTTTGAATGTCGTGCTGTGTCTTGCTACAAATCCTTTCACTTGCGCCCATATAAGTTCGATAGGATTTAGTTCACAATAATATGGCATTGTGCGCAGCACAGTTACACTATGTTTTTCAGCTATATCTTCCATATTTTATAAAACGATGCTTGTGTAAATTTGCTATAGCCAATAGTTCCTTCTTTATCAAATTATCTTCAAATTCAATACTTTTGTTAGTTAACCAGTCGATAATATCTTGTTTTCACCAAGGTATCTGTTAAACGCAAAACGTAACTTTATAATCTACTATCTAACTAATGCCTACACAATATTTCGATTTTAATACTTCAAGCCAGAAAACATACCTTTCCTAATCCTCTTACGCAATTACTTGAATTTTTAATATTTCAAACAATACTATTTTATCTTAATACCCGGTAACCTAACACTCTAAAATTTTTGGTTAGTTATCATACCTAAATAATTTAATGCACAAAATTTACCTGCGCCTATGGCCGACACCGAAATTGAGCCGAACTGGACGAAATTTCCCATTTTATTACTCTACACCTTTCTGAAATAGACTATAGTAACATTGTTTCCATTTTTTGCATACTTTCCATCAGACACTTTATTAAAAAAAATGTCCTGCTATTGTTTTGTTTCATAAGCGGGATAATCAGAATAGAGTACGGATTTAATTCCGCAATATCCCGGCAGTATTAATTTATTATTCCCATCGATCTGTTTGCACGCCAAACCGCCGATACACCGCCAATCATGTATACTAATAAATGATTCGTCGATAAAACCCGACTGAGCATAAATACAAACACTGTATCGCTTATGGCATGTCTGTTTTAAAATACACATTGCCCTAGCCTGCGGGGAGGTATATACAGGGTGGCTCAATAGAACGACAAAATACACCCGGTGACTATGGCGGTAATCCGGAAAGAAAGCTCCGATCATCTGAAATAACTAGTAGCCACACCATGTTGGCGCTCCATACCAAAATAGCAGTTTATCTCGAATGGATTGTCCATATTGCGCTCGGAAGTTTGAGCACTTCGCCTACGGCGTCGTGCTCAAATTACTTCCTCGTTCAATATGGACATCATATCCACTCTTGTTGTATTTTTTCTAGGACTCAACTTCCCAACTTTATACTGAAAATTAAAAAAAAAATTTAAATTAGGCATCATAATGTCTTTTAAATTGGCCGTGAACTTGGGAGAAAGATAATAAAAAACAATTGAAGAATTATTCATTTCATTGGCAAATCCATGGACCAAATTACACTGTACGATTTGGGTCATTCCTTATATTTACACAAAATTACTTTGAATATATTTTCTACCTTTTGCCTTTTGCAGAATAACAGACAAAGAGCGATATATTTATTAATAAAAATGAACAATTTATTTTTCTCAATCATAGCTAGTTTGATTAAATTATTCTGCTGAAATGCACAGAAGAAAAAAGGGTTTGTTCGGTTTCTTTCTTCTTGCGTAAGAATTATAACTCCAAAATTACAATAAAATAGCTGTAGAATTCGTTTTAAACAGTTAAGAACGGCCATTATGTATTAATATGAACTTTTAATGTTCGCTATGGTAAAGTTTTTCAAAATAATCGCCAATTTACAAACTAGCAACACTGTTAATGTGGAAAGAGAAGTGACATTACTCTAAAAATAACATAGTAACTCTAAAACCTTTAGTAAAATATGGAATAATTTTTTTTTCTAGAAATCCTTTAAGATCGTCTGTTTTATCTGTATCATCTTTATGTTCCACCATTGAAGAAAGATTTACCAGTTTTTTTTCTATATCTTTTGCTTAAAATAAAAGTTTTAAGGTCGATTGGGGTTGGATCGTCGTTTCTTTGAGTTCTTATAATGTTTTGTATCTTTCCACTATACCTATTTATCACCCATTAAAAGTCTTAACTTCAGAGCAAAGTATTGGATGATTATTTACTAAGCCATAGAATTGTTGTATCATCAGTAAACATGGTAAATATGCCGTTTACAAAAATTGTTAAGGATAGAATTTTAACATTGTCTAATATTTAAAAGCACAATACCTAGGTGAGAACCCGGGCCATAAAAGAACTGCGAACTTGCAAAATTTAGTTATAAACACACTTCGTGGAAATCCGGACTCTTTATTAACATGTTTGCCAACTTAATGCAAGTTTAAGACAGGCGTTAACCTACAGATAACTAACTTATACAACTTTCTTCCCTCGAATGCACAGCGGAGCCGAATTCACGGGCTGCTAGTAACGTTGTTTTATCACCTAACATACTCTCCGGGCATAAAAATTTCGTTTTTTGACGATATTGCTGTTCCTAAATAAAAATTTAAAATTTCGTCACCGGGTTCTAGTTGTTCATCTTTGGAGATAAGAATTATTTTTTACAAACCACTGGCATTTTTTCTATCCATAGCTAGGAGCACGGGGTCTAAAAGTCTAATTGCAACCTAATTTTTCGTAATTAAAATTTTTAAATAATGTATTTTTGGTTTAGATTACAAAGGTCTTGTACGAAACGATTAGTTTTTAAACTTTTCCTTCTAAAAGTCCTGTTTTATATAGAGTTTAATGTTTCGGACATATGTCGTTTTAGTTATTGATTTATGATGCAATTTTATAGAAAAACGAGTAAAAAGAATAATATTTTTATAGTATTTTCTTATTATGACTTGTCTGTTCCGTTTTTCTTTTTTTAGAGCTATTTTAATTCGACAAAAATATAACCCAATGCAATAAAATATTTTTACAACAAAAACAAAAAACAGTTAGGTATTTATTTTTAAAGAGAAAAATTAAATTACAAATTTTAATTGAAACATTTTTTAGGGAAGAAGTGTGATAATTCATAATAAAAAAATAGTGCGGGAAGAAACGAGAATGCCTTATTATGAATATACAAAACGGCACTTAAGGAGTATTTCAAAACCTAAGCATTTGCCCCAAAAACTGCTCTTAGATCTACGCTCCTAAAATTCATGATTTCTGATAAAATCATCAATTTTGCCGTGGTGAGCGATATATACTTTATTTTTAATCATGAAAAACCGAGCCCGAAAAACGCTGGTTAGAGTCAAACATACGTCTTATGTTAAAATTTTGGATTGACACCAATATTCATATTTTTCACAAATATAAAAAATGTTTTTGTTTTAATAGAGCCAGCTAGGAATATAAAAAAAAGTAAAAAAAAACATTTACAAAAACAAATTTTAATTATTTAATTTTCGAAATTTGATAGTAGTTAGGTGAATTTTAAACGAACTTTGGGCGTGACCCCACAAATTTTTCGCCTGCGGCGCTTTTCCGCCTTCTTCACTTCATGAAATACATGTAACCCCGACTGTCCCTTTCTCCAGAAAAAAAACGTCCTCCTTACGCCCACTCCCCCCCCCTAATTTTTTTTCTAGAAATTTTATAATTTCGTCTGTTTTATCTGGTTTTATCTACCACCATTTAAGGAAGATTTACCAGTTATTTAACTATATCTGTTGCGTATAATACAAAATATATTAGAAAATATCGCAGTGGACAAATAATATTTGCATGGAAAAAAATAAATAAGGTAAGTAAAAAACGTTTATTTGGTAGGTATCTGGTATATAGTACATTTTATACAATAAATCTTGTAGTAATTGTTTGGAAATGAGTGAAAAATGGGAGATTTTTGAAATAATCAATTGCATCTGTATACAAATCTTTAGTTCGGTCAGAAAATAACAATAGTTCGGTAGAAATATATTTTGGTATTAATGTTAGTATTATACCCTCAATTTTCGCACCATCTCGTGCAATCTTTACGAAAAAATTGTGTATGCAATTATGAATAGACTTTGGGATAAATGTTTTGATTTAAATTTAAAAAAAATTCAGGGTCAGTGTCAGAAAACGACTCGTAAAATTTACAACATGTTAATTTGGTTTCCTTGTAGTTGAGGACTGTGATTGGTCAGTTTCATATCCTAACTAGGATGGATATAAAATCATATCCGTTCAGTTACTAACCGGAATAGTTCACTTTTCCACTTTAGTGGAAGTTAAGCAGCAAATTTTCATGTGGGAGTAGAAAAACTAGTAAGTATTATATATGTTTATCATTTTTATAATACTGCAAATACATAATATAAAAGTATTAATAGTAGGGAAAAACTACATGTAATAAATAAAGTTGTTGTGAAAGAAGAATTTCATTTTATCAAAACTACCAAGTCCAATAATTTAATAATAATAATAATAATAATAATAATAATAATAATAATAATAATGTTTATTTTTAATATTTATAATATAATAAATGTGTTTATTTATTTTCCTCACTAAACTTCTTCTTTGATCCCCTGAATACGTGTTTGTTAGGGGCAAATCTTAGTTTTTTAAATTATAAATATATAGGAATACTAAAATATGTTTTTTTAAAAATATTTGTTATTATTATATAAAAGTTAAATTGCAAATAAAAAAAGGTTAACTATATGTATATAAATTTAAACGAAGTTTTTTTTTTAAGATATAGGATTTGAAAAATATATTATTCATAACAATATTTATTAAAACATTTCCAAAATTTTTTAAAAGGTATTTGTTTCCATGCTTTTATTTCGACTTTATATTTTTTTAATGACATATATTTTTTAATTTTTATTGGTAAATAATCGTTTAAATAAAAACATAAATATTTTAAATTTTTTTGTCCTATGGACCTATTTATTTAAGGTTTTATGGTTATTTCATTTTTATGACGTGTATTATGATTCTGGTTTTTAAATTGTATAAGATTTTTATTTTTAAATATGTATATTAAGATGTTACAAATGTAAAGTTGTCTTATAATAATTTTTTTTGTTTCAAAATATAATTTTATTGAAGGATAAAGATAATCATTATTAAATATAATTTTTAGAAACCTTTTCTGTAATATTTCTAATTTTTTAACTAAATTTCTATTTACAACCTAAAATTCCGTAATTTAAATGAGTTTCAACTAATGCATAATATAATATTTCCAGTTGTTTTACGTTCAAAATTTTTTTAATGTTTCTAAAATTGGTGGTAAACTTCTTAATTTTTTAATCAAATATTCTATGTGAAAATTTCCATTTAATATACCGTCAAAAAGACTATTCCTATTTATTTTAATACTATTCATATTTTGTGGTATGTTATTTGGATTTAAAGTAAAAGGAAGATAATTAGTTTTATCAATTAGATAAAAGCTTTTCGTGGAAGGTATTGCAAAAATATAACCTAAAATTTTTATGAAAGAAAAATCTTAACTAAAAGTAGGTATACACTTTTCCCTAACTTGGATCCAACTTAATTATAAAGAAACGTCCCTAATCACCATTTAAAAGAGAATGATTAATCAACTTTTTACCGTAAAGTTCTTTCGGGTCTTCCGAAACCTTTAAAAACATCTTTTTAACGTCGCAGAATGACGTTTTTTCAATAATGCATTAAGTTGACCTCGCCGCATTAACTCAAAGTCATTTCAGTTTTAAAAACTATTCAAATATGAATATTCATGAAAATATGGGAAAAAGATGAATATTTTAAACTACTGGCGTAAGTTTTTAAAAAGGACTCGTTGGAAAAAGTTTAGGTTTAATTTGCCTTTGATGATGTGGCGGCAGCAACTTAAATTGTAATTTGAATTTTTATTTTAAACATCATTATGAATAATAATGGAAGTTTGTTTAAAAATCGTAATAAAATGTTTTTTTTTCTATCCTGACAATCCCCCATGTGGAAGAAAAGTAGTAATACAAATTTACATGCAACAGAAGAATTTCCTTTCATTTCGTTAGATCCATCCCCAGACGCGTTTCGCCATGTCATGGCTTATCAATAGAGCTAGAATCCGACGAAAGAAAGGAGAACTGAAAGCTGCTTATGTAGCACTTGGTGGGATACACCGATATGATGTGGCACGGAGCGTCATCTGTGTCGTTGTTAGACACTCTTAAGCATACCAGCACCTCTAACAAACTAGAGATAAGTAAAAAATGTTAAGAGGAAATCACCTGTAAAGACATTCGTCACAATTATGTAATTACAGGAGTCCCGCTATGCAGCACTAACTAGCATCGGTTAACAAATTTAAATATTACATTTTACACAGCAAATAGCTTTTGACCGAAAACAGTAAAGTTGTTTTTTTTTTCCCAGAATTTGGGACTGAAATTTACGACTTGAACGTTATCATTATCAAGGCACTCTAGATAAAAAAAAAAAAATAAAAAAAAACATATTCTTGTTAACAAAAAGAGACAAGTGACACATTAACGACGAGAAAGTAAAGATAGACCCCGCATCTCATTTATAAAATTACTTTTGCGCCGAGCCTACAACTCACTATTTATCAGAGGGCGATAGCATGTGTGGACTACTACGAAATCCAGGCATTGAATCAGTTATTTTGCAAACCTGACACTGTCCCACCATATTGTTTTTTTATAATTAACCCACAAAACTGTCACCACTTTTATGTATGAAATGTTTGTTGTTATTAGTATTTTGACTAGTTTGAGGTTAGAATATGTTTTAAGCAATCCACCGGTTGGACATAAATCATGTTCTTTTATACAAGGTTGATTTCTGGTGATTTCTATCAACGTCAACGAGAAAGAGATCGTAAAATAATTCACCGGTTGATCACGTCATTCATAAGTTCATCAGTTTTACCACTGATTGTATTTACCGGTGAAATAAGAATATACCTTTGAGCACAAATAATACCTACAATAGGAGTAATCCCGCAAAATATTGTTTTATCTCATAAAAATAAGGAAAACAATTCTTTTATCGCTTCCATGGACTTCATGCCACTGATTTATTATACCCAGTGTAGTCAGCCCACGTAATTGTTTTAAAATATTTTTATAATTTATATTAACGAATTTCCAACAAAGACCTTTGTATGGTAAATAATATACATGTTGATTTAAGGATACATTATCCCTAATCTCCCCGACATAACAATAATAATCTTCTTAATAATCGCCTACGCATAAAAGGGGATAACTTAAATCTTAAGCCTCCCTTAAAATCTTATTAATTTTTAATGGTTTCGCTTAGTAGCTTGTTACACCCCTTTAATGCTTGCTTGGCCTAGATACAATTTCGGTGGGCCGTTGCTTGTGATGAAAGCAAATGTTTGTCTGAATCGACTGGTAACACCGTACGACTACATATATCCAGTAGCGTAGCTAGCGGGGAATTCTTTCCTCTTGTTTCTAAAAAAAAAATAGTATACAAATATATTTATTAAGATATCCTATACTGCTTTTTTTATACTATTTTTGCATTCTACCGAAGTAAACTAGGTAAGATTTTACTGTCAATCCCACATTATAAAATTATCATTTTTGACATTTCTTATTTATAAAATTGGGCAAAAGAACATTTATGATTTGGTTGAAATGTGGTTGAAGAAAATAAAAATTTAATATAAAATTTTCTTTTAAGATTAATAAATGTTAAGTCTGCCATTTGCGGCTGACACCATTTCTGTTGAGCTTAGCGCTTCGTTACAATCCTAATTTTATAAATATTATATATATTCAAAGCCGTAAGGAATACGTCAGAAGAAGGTAAACATTTTACTCATTCTCTTTTACGTTGGCAACCAAATTAAAGAGATTATTGTTGTTTCGTTGGGTATTAATGATAAAACAACATGTATTATTTATCAAACCGTTGTTGTTATACAATTTTCATATAAATTAACCCGTAAGAAAATTGGTAAATACAAATCGATTTATTAAACAAAAAATACGACATTTTAAAAACAAGCTAAATAAAATGTTTAACTAAAAAGTCAAAAATGTTCAATCAGTGATCGAAAATTTGGACGTGCTAACAAAATCAGACTGCCGACGGGGCGTATCTTATACTGCTAGAAATTTTTGCTACTTCCACATTAAAATTTGCTGTTTCCTTTACATTTAAGCGACGAGAAAAGTAGGCTATTCCAGTTAACTGTACAGCAAAAATTCATATTCTTACTGTCATTGCTGAGAAGTGTTTTCTTTTGAGGGCCCGTCCGTACGCCGGATGCACTTAGGTCAGGTTTGGCATATTGTGGTCACCTTGTTTAGTTGTTTCACCAACCCTGTGATCCCAGTTCCTTGCACTAGTTTGTGTAGGTCAACTGGGGAGAGGGTAAGGATGTCATCTGGTTCCAGTTTTCGTTGTCCGAGTATTTGTTGCCTCTTTTGATTTAGTGACTCGCAATGGCAAACTATGTGCTGTACAATTTCTCTGTCTTGTCCGCATAATCTGCAATCAAGGTCTCCCTTGTACAGTTGCATTCTGTGCAGATGGTTTTGACAGCCATGAGATCTGTCAGAATTTCTGTAATGGTTCTCAGCTAGTTCTTTTTCATTTGAACCAGCTGTTTCGTAAGTCTTGGGTCTGGATCCCCAATGAAGCTCCTGATCCGTCGCTTTATGGCATCTCGTACTGTGCACCTTAGTACTCGGAGTGCCGGTTCTGGACCAATGAATATATTTTCTGAGCCTTTCCTCGCAAGTTCATCGGCTTTTTCATTTCCTGTAATACCTTCGTGTCCTGGTACCTGGAGAATTGCTTTGTTTTTTATTATCTTTTTCACAGTTCACGGCCAGCTAAAGAAACAAGTTATGATGCTTAATTTAAATAATTTGTTAGTATGAGTCGCAGAAAAAATAAACTGTCCATATTATGCTCGGAAATTTGAGCACTCCGCCTACGGCGTCGTGCTCAATTACTTCCTTGTGCGGTATGGACATCATATCCACTCTTGCTATATAAACAACTATTCTTTTATATGCAAATTTCAAAAATAGAGGTGTTTTTTTTAAATTTTTTTCCAGGGCCTTAAAACTTTATTTTTTTAGTTTTTAAATTATTACTTTTAAACTACCGAAGCAAAATAAATAAAATTTTGGACAATTATAAAGGACTCTAATACAAACCTAAAAATGTAATAAAATTCTGGGTATTCTATTTAATAAAAAATACATATTTTCGTTATCATACTTTTTTTGGCCACCGTGTAAATCAAAAAAATATTTTCCTGAAATACACCCTATGATACAGAATAAGTCTGAATATGAATGAAATTCGTAACTTACTTCGTATAGGAGCTATAGAAGCTTGACGCACTATTGCAGAACCCTGTATAATGATTCAGTAACTGCAATCCAGGATATTTAAATGTTGACGATTGGTACCGTTGATACAAAAAATATGGTTTGCACTTCTTACCTAAAGTACCTTTTCGACCTTAGTTGAATTGTTGTCGTCGTATAAAGGGGAACTTTACGCCCTTGGTACAAAAATAACTACTTTCCTTTACGTGAATTCCTTTTTATACAGTACACAACAAAATATGATTCACATTTACCATTTTCAGCATTTATTATTTGTATAAATATCAATTTGGTAGATATTTTGCATTAACTCGAAACAATTTATTTTTAACTCATTAAGTTGATGTTTATTTTTAGATTTTCTTATGGGGTGTCCTTAATAAGTATAAGGTCAATAATGCAGTGTCAAGAAGATTATATGAAAGTAAGGTCATATGTTCCCCATTGCCAAGTTACAGGCATCTCAAGAGAGGACTTTATCAATTCTTGGACACTTAAAAATAAAAATTTAAGATTTAGATATTTTTGTAATCTTTATATCCTACGGTACCCTATATATTATCTTAACTTTTCTTTTAGGGAGGATTAGGAATCTTTAAAAATACCTTAACAGAAGGTATGGAATATTATGTGCCTGCCGTGTGTCGAATTCATGCCCTTGTGTGGGTCATGCCTACCAACTAAACACTGAATGAATGAATGTTTCGCTAACTTTGAGCCTTGACATATAAAGGTCAGTATTTTTTAGAAGTCACTTCTCATAATAGCGCAAGTTGCGAGTAGCGCCACCTAATTTGTATAATTATATAGTTTGTGTTATCTTATTGTGTTCTCTTTAATAAATACATTTATTATTAGTATTATTATTACTTCTGAGGGAATAAGATTTTGAGAGCCGGGATACGCTCTTTTTTTCGAAGTCACTTTTTTAGTCGCCCCCCCCCCCCCCCCCCACTTCAGCAAACTTCTCAATCCGCTACTGCTTCGGTATCATCTACAACGCACAATTTTAAAAACAATGCTGTGTCTGTCATTGTAAGTTCTCAGTTATCTGATGTTCTGCCTTCTTCTAAATCCTTTTGTTTTTAATATTTTTTTTATTGTGTCTGATATAGTTCTCCATGAATTCAGCACTTCTTAAAATTTCACGGGTTAGATTTTCGGGGTTTAAATCGACTCTTAAATCTGTTCTACAGCGTGTTCGGTTACCTTCCCATCTTTCACATCGAAACAGCGTGTGTTCAGCGAGATCCACTTCTCCACAGTATTTGCACTCACAGTTTTATAAGGTCCAGCAGATTCCTACCAAGTTTGTCATGCTAGAGGTTATCCCCACATTGGATACCTCCGAAGATTTTGAGTCTTCTTCGGGTCAGTGGTTCGCAGTTATATATGATATGTGAGGCGGTTCCGTCCTCTTTGCCGCAAAGCCTGCATTCAATGGGACCATTGTAAATTCCTACTCGGCGTAGGTGTTTTCTTAAGTGACAGTGGCCTATAAGTAGAAGCAACATTCCAGTTTATAGCCTTTTGGAGGGTTTCCCAATTGTGGCCCTCGCTTGGGTATGACCAGGTATCCTGTTCCATCGGGATAGGTGTTGTTGTTGCGCACATCTGTCTGATGTTGCTTTGGTAGCCTGTTTTGATATGCCAGGGGCGGGTTCTGGACCCCTGAGTTTTTGAGATGATCCCGCTCTAGCCAGTTCATCGGCCCTATCGTTGCCCGCTAACCCCGAGTGACCAGGAATCCATAGGAGTTCTATCCTGTTGTTCCTTGCGGCTAGGTCTTTCAGGTTGTTTAGGCACTCCAGTGTGAACCTCGATTTGAGTCGATTGGAGTTTACGGCCTTGAGGGCAGCTTAGCTGTCTGACAGAATGTATATCTCCTGGTCGTGGTAGCCCTTTTCAACATTATCCTGTACACATGCTTGTATAGCACGTATTTCCGCTTGGTATACTGTGGCGTAGTTTACCAGGGGAATGCTGATTTCCATTTTGGGTCTTTCCTCAAATATACCTGCGCTTACTCCGTCGGCCGTTTTTGATCCATCAGTGTACCAAACCAGGCCTTTCTCTAATGACGGAGGTGTCTCTTTTGACCACATGTCAGAGTCGCACCTAAAAATATGGTCAATCGTCATTGATTAGCCTAATGTTTATACAGTATCATTTTACTATTCTAGACAAGGCTCAACTAGCCCACGTTACGCTACTGCCCTTATTGCCCTATTATCATAAGATGCAAGATATTAGCAGTTAAGCCCACAACCGTCGCTCATATCCCTTAAGGGACCTGTTTAAGTAGCGACTCATTACCGGGATAACTTCAGGGTCGTAGTGCAGCGGGTACTGTGACGTTTTTCAACGGAATAGAATCGCTAAACAGAAATTGTAAACGACATATTGCACATTTGTAAATTCGATGTTAAATATGTATGAACTGCATTAAAAATGGCTTCCAGGATAACTGTACCTATCAGGATGAATATTTTGTACAGGGTGTCAAGGATGAGTTATAAAGAAAACGGGAAGTTATAAATAAACTAGGGTGGTCCATTTTATTGAAATATAAAATATTGGTGCTTAGCAAGGTTCAATTTATTCCAAATTATCTAATCAAAATTAAAGTCAATCTGCAATATTTAGAGGTTTATCGTTTTTAGGGGGACGACAACGGTGAAAAACGGAATTAGTCAAAGAGGAGCAACTTGCACAAAACAGATGGACAGAGTAACAACCTATAGCATACCCAAGTAACATATTTGGCCCCTATTTGATAAAAAGAAAACCGCAGAGTTATTAAAACACAGTCAGAAAGACGAAATATTACTGCAGTTGTTAGCGGATATTGCCTCTTCGGTAGACATACCGAACGTATGCAAATACCAACTAACGACTTATGCACAAGTTGCAGAGATGAGAAAGAGGAAGAAAGTATTCACCATTTTTTGTGCGAATGCCCTGGCCTCGCAAGAAGAAGGTTCATTACTCTGGGTGAACCATTTTTCAATCGCCTGAAGGAAGTAAGCAGCTTACAACTTGGTCCACTTACCAGGTTTATGAATAGTTGTGGCTGGTTTGAATGAGTTGTTAAAATCCTTCTGCGGAGTAAGCCGCAGAAAGATATGATGAATGTGGGTTCTACGGAACACGTGTGGTATCATAACGGACCTAATAGGACTATATGAGGCTGTTTGGTCAGTACCAAAGGTCTGTCGCTCTAACCTAACCGAACCTAGAGTGACGACGTCTTACAACTATAAAAACCATATTTGGAAATAAATATTATATTAATGCTGGGTAGTGCTAATTCAAAGTTGTTGTCATATCGTTAGCATTGGAAGCGATAGATAGACGACGGTAAGTACCTTATTTTATTATCGAAGAAATAAATCTTAACAAACACATAACTATCAGAGAGATAAGTGTAATTCGATTGAATATGGCCGTAACAGTGTTAAACTAAATACATCCTAATAGGTACTTTCAGGTAGTTTGAAATTTGTTTTCTTGCATTTATTAAAAAGTTTGTTAATTTTACAACCTATATTTACCCTATATAAATTGCACTTTTTCAAAGATTTTGTATACTATTACTGTATAAATACTCTACAAAATTACACGAAATCTAATGACATTTCTTACACAACTGTGTAATATTTTTACAGTAACAATAAATAATGCAATTGTTTTTAACAGAACAAAAGAAAGTGACATTGAATCAAGGATTATACTACTATAGTTTTCTTCCTGTGTAACTTTTACCGTAGCTATAGCACGAGTTCTCGCCTTGCCGCATCAAAACACAATTTACTTGCACACACGCAAATACCCACACAAGGGATTGTCTGGCATACCTGTATAATAATACATAATTCATATAGTATTCACCTAAATTCGACTGGAGATAGTTACCAGTTGAACCGTTGTGATTTAAAAGACAGTACAAGTCCAAATAGTAGTGTGTATACAAGAGTGGATATGATGTCCATATCGCACGAGGAGGTAAATTGAGCAAGACGCCGTAGGCGGAGTGCTCCAATTTCCGAGCACAATATGAACAATCCACTCGAATTGTACAGTATATTTTTTCTACGACTCAACTTCCGAGTTTCAATAACTTGTCTTTTTAGTTGGCCGTGAACTTGTGAGAAAGATAATAAAAAACAATTGAACAATTCATTTCGTTGGAAAATTCAGGGACCAAATTACACAGTGATATATTTATCAATTTGGGTAATTTCTTATATTTACACAAAATCACTATATCCATCTTTCTCTCAATCGACCTTTAGAAGAATAAAAAGCGATATATTTATTAATAAAATTGAACAATTTATTTTCTCAATCATAGCTATTTTGATTAATTGTTGTGCTGAAATGCATGCAAAAAAAGGGGGTTTGTAGTTTTTTTTCTGCTTGCATAAGAATTATAACTCCGAAAGTACAACAAAATAGCTATAGAATTCATTTTAAACAGTTAAACACGGCCTTTGTGCATTAATACGAACTTTTAATGTTCGCTACGGTAAAGGTTTTTTAAATAATCGCCAATTTACAAACTAGCAACACTGTTAACGTGGAAAGGGAACTGAAAATACTGTAAAACCTGTGTAACCTTAAAACCTTTAGTAAAAAATGGACTTAATTTGTTTTTATAAATTTTATAATTTAGTCTGTCTTATCTGGTTTTATATACTCATCTTCATGTTCCGCCATTTAGGAAAGAATTACCAGGTAATTTCCTATATCTGTTGCGTTAATAAAAGTTGCAAGATCGATTGGGGTTCAAAATATATTAGAAAATATCGTGGTGGACCAATATTTGCATGGCAAAGAACCAATCATTCTTATTGTAGGTATGTAGTACATTTTATGCATTAAATCTTGTAGTAATTATCAAGAAATGAGTGTAAAACTGGAGATTTTTGAAATAAGAAGTGCACCTGTGCTCAAATCTTTAGTTCGATCAGAAAATAACAACACTTCGGTAGAAATATATTTTGGTATTATACTATCAATTTTCGCACCATTTCGTGCACTCAAGGAAAATATTGTGTATGCCTAGAATCTGGGATAAATGTTTTGGTTTACATTAAAAGGGAACAATTTTTAACTGACAGATTTGCATATTTTTGAAATATATTCTTAACCTCACTGTCAAGCGTCAGAAAATGACTAGTGAAATTTACAACAAGTAAATTTGGGTTCTTTGTATGCGAGCACTGTGATTCGTCAGTTTCATATCCTAACTAGTATGGACACGAAATCATATTCGTTCAGTTAACCGAAATCGCCCACTTTTCCAATCACCTTAGTGTTAAGGAAACAGTACATTCTCAAGTGGAAGAAGAAAAACTCTTTTTTTGTCATAATATTATACACATACAATCGAAGACTGAGCCTACACGATGTTACTGATTCTAAAAAGAAATCACTATTCTATTTTAAAAGAAGATTTGTTTCTCTTTACGTATCCTGCAACCAGCTCCTGCTTGCCAAATCCTTAATGCAAAATAGAACGAAAACAGGAATCGATACACAAAGACAAATCACTGCCATAAATTCACAAATTCTTGAACGTTCCCTTGAAAACGCTCTCTGACGACACCGGGGGTGGCAGTTTGATTTCCCCTGAGGGGTGGGGAGAGGGGATCGGGTGGAACGGCGGAGTCATAGTCTAGAGCATGTTGGCCACAAATTATACTGCCTTGTTATGAAACGCGCTATGTTGGGAGCTCCTCTACTGTTAAGCTTTATTAAGGGATTCTATGAATCTTGAATCTTTGTCGAAAATTTTGGCTTTTTTTGGTCGTTATCCCACATTTTCCTTTTTTTGTAAATGACAGAGTGAAATATGCTTACAATTAAGATTTCACTTTGAGGATACTCTTTAACATGAAGTACCTACTCCTCAAAGTATTTTGGGGATTAATTTAAATATTATGTCTATCGCGTGACTTTTATAATATTAAAAAAAACAGCAATAAGAATAATATTGGGGCGTGGTAAATATACCAATATAAAAGATAAATGCTTAATTGTTTAGGATGGATGAACGTAGAAAACCTTTTATTATTTCGTACTTTTATTTTTATTTTAAATTTAAAATATTATCATCATATTATGAAAATTTCTTATTAAAATTGTGAGTCAGTTTCGTCCTCTTCACCGCAAAGTCTGCATTCAATGGGATCATTATAAATTCCTATTCAACGTAAAAGTTGTAGGTATTCTGTTCCATCGGGATGGGTGTTGCTGTTACGACCACCTGTCCGATGTTGCTTTGGATGACTGTTTTGATATGTCACGGGCGAGTTAAGCGCCCTTGAGTTTTTGAGCAGATCTAGCCGCTCTGTCAAAGTTAAATAAAATTGTCAAAATCTATATTATATTACTTATTATAAAAACAAAGTCTAAACTAATGCTAACGCGGTATTTTTGAGACAACTTGGCAACGTAAAGAATTGCGACCCGCACGTGGTAGAAATGGGAACAAAAGACGAAAGGCGATCGCTATTCGAAGCCGATATATTTGCTCTCCTTTGTCACTTGCAGATGTTTTAATCAAACTGGCCACGGCTATTCGCGATATTGTCAGGTGGAAGGCGATTGTTTTAAGAATATTTTGTTATTTATTTATGGGACACCTATTATACTTTAGTACGTGGAGAAAATTGACTGGTAGTGGCAAAACTTCAGACAAAAAAAAATAAAATAACACAAATGTATTGACATGTGACAGTGAGCACATACTGCTGTCACAATATAGGATTTTACCCTAAGTAGGGGGGGGGGGGGGGGGGGGGGGCGGATCGAGAACTTCGTTTTGGGAAGAGAGGAATAATTAAAAAAAAAATTCCGAAAATCGCTCGGAAATATTGAGATTTTTAATAACATTTCTGAGAGAAAAAGTCAATATTTCCTTACACTTAGCAAATGCTAGGCAACGAAAAATAACTGTTAGGAAATATTTATTATTGTACTGTAAGGAAATATAATTTCTGTACGGCTACTTGTAAACTAAAATGTGTTAAGCTTGACAATTCAATATTACTGTGTTTCCATAGTTACAACACAAATATTTAATGGCATCCTTTATTTGTGAACAAAGCTAATAATATTTATTTTAAAATTTTAACAAGTTGATTGTAATAAGTTATGTCCTTTTAATAATTTTCGATTTACGGAAAAACAGTATGTATATCTCGTGAAAAAGCCACATTCCCGGACTCCGTATTGTTAGTCTCGGCTTGCGCCTCGACATACAAACTTTACGGTCGTCCGGGAATGTCCAGTTTTTCCTACTAGGTATATAATATACTATTTTTTTTAAACTAGAATGGGCGCCAGGCCTAAAAAACCCTTTTTTGCAAATGCACGGCCAGTGGCATAGCTTCCGCCATGCTCTTTTCTCAAAAGCAGCCGTTGCTTACTCTACCAATAAAAAGTTCTAAAGTGACACTTTTTCTACTGAACCAGTATGCGCGTCGCGACGTACGGCAATCAAAACTTTAAAACAGAAATAAACTCATATACACATATTCAAATAAGTTCTGTATCAAAAAGGAATGGAAAGAGTTAGTTAGCCAGGCATTCATGAGAATTATATACGGTTTCCAATTTGGTTGCTGGTCTCATGGAGCGGGGAAAAGTTAGCTTTTGCGGCTAATTTTCCCCTATTCATCGGTTTGGGAGTCAGTTGAATTTATAATTTGTTAGTCAATGGCTTTACATTTTCATAACAGAAGAAAAACTATGATATTTCCCAATGAATCTCTGTGACAGTGGCGGACGTGCATGAGGTATAGCAAGCAAAGGAATAAATAATTCCATTAATTTAGTAATACATATTGGAATTATGTATTATGCTTTCCAAAGGCCCTATACAGGGCACTAAAAAATCATATGCGTATAAGGGGATCTTGAAAAAGGTAAGATGTACGAAGATGGTTAAATTGAGGCAAAGTTGCGTATTTATGGGCTTAATATTTTGGTGAAAAAAAATTGCAAATATTCCGAACACCTTCGGAGATATCCTAAAAAAAACGAAATTTTTAGTTTTGGTTTTTAATTTTTTGCGCCTTCATTTTTGACTTGGGAAAAAACAAAAAGCATTTTCTGATAGCAGTTTTTTGTTCTATAAGATGGCGTTATTCGTTTTTAAGTTCAACGTTTCATTCTTTAGATACCAACTTCAAGTCAATTATTTTAAATACGGACCTGGAATTTAAAAACAATTTAAGGGACCTCAACGCGTTGGAAATTTAATTTAATTTCAAATTTTTTTAAATTTTAACGTTTTGTCATCAAATTTTACATCTTTAATATTTCAAATTATTTTTTCTTTACTATTACGGCCCTGGCAATTATTCTTAGGATAACTTAAATATTAAAATTACATTAGATTACAGGAAGTTATGGTGTTAAGGCCGTTTATTATTTCAATAAGATTGACCGTAATAATACAAGTAAGCAAGTTTTTAAGGCATGAGAAGTAGGTAATTATATTTTTAATTAGTATTTCATTTGTTGTATTATTAAAACATTAAGCCCAATGGTTCTTGCCTAAGACTTAGACCGAAATACTGTAAAACAGAAAAAAATTAATGCTCCTGAGTGAAGAAAAGAGAATGGAAGTGTTAGTCTAGTTACGTTACTGTGATTTCAATTTTTTTTACTGTTTATACGGTTTATAGGTTCAGGCGAAACATGTAACAAAAATAAACAGACAGAAACATATTTGAAACCGAGAATGTAGGTCTTTTTCTTACAAAATATCAAATATCAGACCTCTTTAAGTAAAAAGTATTAAGTATCTCTTACCGTTTTCTGGATCCCCTTATACGCACACGAATTTGTAGTACCCTGTACACGCTCGAGCATGTTCGGCTCGAAGAAATTACCTCAAAGTCAACTTGGAGCCGAGCATGCTCGACGGCTGCGATCCACATTAGTACCGAATTTTCCAATTTCAGTTTCAAAGTAAAAATCGTGAGCCTCACCGCAGTAATGATGAATTTCGAAACTACGATTGCGATTGTGGGTGTGGCTTTTGTTTGTTAGACAATCTTTTAAAAATAAATTTGAGAAAACTGAGGCGTATATATGTTATTTTTTAGTTATTTTTTTATTTTACCAGAAAATGAGAGGATTTCAAAAGAACTAAACTATAAAAAAATACGGCTAGAGACTGAAGCAAAGTCCTAAAATTATAAATAACCCTGTTGCATGTACTTCGGCGCCCGGTTTACAACACTCCAAATTATCGTAATTGCCCGCCATTGTGGTCTAAGGGCTGAAAGGGTGCGTTCGTAGGGGTTTCAATTACAACGTGCACACTAAATGATATGATACAAGTATCCTGGAACGTTACAAAGGGGCGGTTTTGTAACTAGGATGGACGGTTGCCCGCAATTACAGGATCGAAATGAATTATTTGCTCCGATGCCTTTGTTCAAAAATTGTTTTTTGGACATTCGTAGTTAAAAGAACGGAACCCTAATGAAATCTATAATTTTCTACCAATCTAAATGGTTGATTATCGGTATGGATGTATAGAGTGTTTCATTAGGGTTGGCCACCGACCATATTTCGGAAACTAATGGGTATAAAAACTCAAGAAAAGAAAATCGTAATTAAAGTGGCCATAAGATAATCCTAAATTAATTGTTAAGTTCCGCATTTCGCCGTATCCAAGCTCTCTCTGATTGCCAAATAGACCACCGATACACTGCTGTAATTAAAAATATTTATGAAACCGCAACATCATGTATGTACATGAAGATACAGGTAAGTTCAGAATCGAACGAGGAGTTCGCCGGGGGTGACACCATATCACCAAAACTATTTACAAGTTTACTAGAGTACATGCTGAAGGAGATAAATTGGAATAACCTGGGAGTTAATATAAATGGAGAAGACTTGAACCACCTTAGGTATGCCGATGATATTGTCTTCATATCGGATAGGATTGACAAAGCCACATAGATGCTATACGATCTAGGAAAAGCATCAAGAAAAGCCGGATTAAAGATCAATTCCTCAAAAACACAGTAGATGCCAAATCTGGTGTTAAGTGATGATATTTCCTTGAGTGGGAACGAAGTGCAATAAGTATCGTCTTACATATCTTGGACATGAAATTCGCGTGGGTCGAGACCACCAAACCGTTGAGCTTTAAAGAAGACGGCTGAGCAGATTTCTGAACAGTAGTGGCTGGTCTGAATGAGTTGTTAAAATCCTTCTGCGGTTACGTCGCACTAACCATCAGAGATCTGATGAAGGTGGGTTCTACGGAACACGTGTGGTATCACAACGGACCTAATTAGGACTATGTGAGACTGTTTGGTCAGAACCAAGGGTCTGCCACTCTTACCTAACCTAACCTTCAAAGAAGAATATAACTCACTTGAGCAGCTTTTGGGAGCCTGAAGGAGGTATTTAGGTCCGACATCCCGGTATGTCTGAAGAGAAAAGTGTTCAATCAGTGTGTCCTACCTGGTATGACATACGGAGCGGAAACACTTACTCTGCAAAAAAATCCATCAACAAATTACAAGTGGCACAACGAGCTATGGAGAGAGCTATTTTAAGTATTTTCTTAAGTGATAGAATCCAGTACAACGAAATAAGAAGAACAGGTGTAGTGGACGTCGTCAGGAGAATAACAACATTAAAATGGAATTGGACAGGACACATTGCAAGAACAACTGACGACAGACGGACCAAGAAAATTCTTAAATGGAGGCCGAGACACGAGGCTTACCGAAATAGAGGTCGACTACCAACGAGATGGACAGATTACGGAAGGCCTATGTCCAGCAGTGGACGCGACAAGGCTGATTGATGATTTCGCCGTAAGGGGGCACAATTGAAAGCTAATTATTAAAATTCTTAATTTCCCCGAAAATGCCCACATTAAGGTATATCTTTGGTAATAACATCATTGGAGAGCTTAGACAATTCTGCATCATTTGGTCTTGGGTTCTTTGGCGTACCGATCTTGATAAGAGTGTATATTGAAAGTGTAAATATTTATATAGTTGTTATTTCTAAACGATTTATCCGATTTTAGAAAACTTAAGCTAGTTTGGAAGAGAAAGATAGAAACTTTTTATTGTCGTATCCATTGGTACACGATAGTTTTCTAACTCTAAAGCATTTGAAACAAGATAAATGACCCTTGGTTTAAGAGATAAACGCCGAGGAGAAATTTGAGGGATTTTCAATTCAATTTAATTATATAAAGATAATTTCTCTTGCCTTTAATAATAATTTACGTTCAAGAAGTTCATTATTTTTGGCAAAGAGCACTTATTTTTTTGGTTGTAAGTTAAAATTTCTAAAAGCTTTGTCGATACCATCGAGAATAAACAAGGAGGCGCTATTACCATTTAATTTCGTCTGCAAAAAACGGTACCAGGGGGCGGGGCTAAGAGTCATATCAATATGGCCGATTCATACGGACATGATTGAATTTATTTTGAACAATTCTAAAAATGCTTGGGTCAACTAGAATAATATAATTTCATTAAGCAATGAACAGCTAATGGAAATAATGGATAATGGTATTATATTTACACACGTTTGTATATTGTGTACTTGTTAGTAGCCAGAAAAATTTTAGGTAGGGCCACTTTTAGTCACGTGATATCGCTTCCTTGTTTTTTTTTTTATCTCAATGGTCGATACAGATGTTTTTTTTTAAATCTTAAAGCATATTTTCACTTTGATTGTGTCTCATTGTTGAGAAGAAAATTATTCTAGCGCCCTCGTGACTGTTTCTTAAAACTACAATAATTAATGCTTTAAATAGGATTATTTTTTCATCGAAAATATTGACAATGCATTGTTTTGTTAAAGAAAAAATAAACAAAGCTCTTATCCCGTATTTGTGACCCAGTAATCCCAATTTCGAATACTTCTTAAGTCCTATATTCCAGCTTTTATGTAACATTTCCCGTCCCGAGTGACCTATTTTTGAGAGCCGTTTTTCCGGACGCGTTCCTTTAGCGAAACTTCAAAACTCGGTACATAATGAAGCAGTTTGCCATATAATCACCCTCACGCGAGTTCAAAGGGACCGGAAAAAGTCGCAAGATAAAGAGGATAAAAATGTAAGGCCGATACAGGGGCTGTTTACTAGGAACTCTTCACCATTGAACAAAAGTTTTCTGAAAGATACGAGTAATACCTTATAGTCTATTTCAGAAAGGTGTAGAGTAATAAAAGATCATTAGGTATGCAAAGGGACTACAAAGTGAGCCAACGAATATTTAAGCCACTTTTATAATTTGGCATTGATTTCATTGCAAAATTATTTCTTTTCATTAAGTGCAGGTGCAACCTGGGTTTGGGTAAATTTATGTGTTTTGCCTATTGTTATCCATGGCGTGACAAAGGCGTGCATTATGTACCTACATAGTATTAGATACACTTTTTTATTAAACATTATACAAAAAATACATTATACAGAAATTAAATTATAAAAAATCATAATATTCCTCGTCATCTGAGGAACTGTCATCTCCTCTTGACGTTATAATTAACGGGTCGACGGTCCGATCCATCAGGTGGTCAAGATTCCACATTTTCTCCTCTTCTTTAATGACACGATGGACTGCTTTTTGCCAGTTCTCTGGTGTCACTTCTTTAATGACCAGATCAAACAGTAGCTTAACGTCTTTTATTTTGGATGTCGTGTTGTGTCTTGCCACAAATCCTTTCACTTGCGCCCATATAAGTTCTATGGGATCTACCTGCACCTATGACCGACACCGAAACTGCGCCGAACTGGCCGGAATTTCCATTTTATTACTCTACTCTCTGAAATATACTATAGCAATTTTATTTAATTAGTCGATTCTTCTCTGTGTATACATTTGATAGACTTAATTTTTTTCTTTGGGTAAGCATATTTTTTGTGTACCGGTGACGAAGACCACCATTTATTCTCGCTTTGTAAACCCCAAATCTGCCGTTTTGTTCGACGGAATAAATCCCGTATTGTAAGACGGCTTTCTCTTTTGTGTTCGGCCGTTTAGACGTGAGTCTCGTCCTGTGCGAATTTGTTCATCTGGTGGCTTTATTTCGCCAAGCTGGCGGACTGACTGGCTTTAACAAAAGACGGGATTTGTTTTTTTCAAATCGCTTTGTAAACATAGTAAACAACTTTAAATCAAATATGTGCAATGGCGTACGACATAACTAAAAAAATGTATGTACAAAATGGACAACAAATAATATTGACAAACCGATAACTTATCGCACATACGATAACTGGACATCGAACGTGTGACATTGCCAAGCCAAATCACTGATGATTGCCCAGAATCAGAAACAAGGATGAACTCACATTTCATTTTAAGTGAGGCAAGGAATGTTAACATCAAATTAAATGACAGGCTGGCCATGGTACCTAAAAACCTCAATAAAGTTTATGGTATGGTAGCTCTCCACGGCACCGAGCGTCCGGGGTTTGCACGGTGTGCACCCCTTCGTCTATTACCCGCTGTCCCCTCACCTTGTCAGTGGGAAATGGCAGCTTACAGCTTCTATGACTCATTGCCAAAGATTGTAGTGTAGTATGATCGAGAGTGCAGGGGTAGTGAAGGCTGATTAAGTCTTCTCTTTCGATCTTATCGCACATACGTTATTTACTTATGCTGCAATGACTTTATTTTAA
Source organism: Polydrusus cervinus (assembly GCA_935413205.1). Lineage (NCBI taxonomy): Eukaryota > Metazoa > Arthropoda > Insecta > Coleoptera > Curculionidae > Polydrusus > Polydrusus cervinus. The sequence goes on from OW284517.1 coordinate 16,029,109, forward strand.
CAGGAAAAAATGATTCCTGTTTGCCTTTAAACTATTCTCATAGTCCGGTCTATTACGCGTGGGCAAAACAAGAAAATTACTAATCGTTGAAACCCTGATTCCAGAACCAATAAATTTATTAGCTGATAATTACCGAACTAATAAATAACAAACAAAACACTCCCATTCGAACCAGCGAATGTTTCAAGAGGCTTAACCATTATCGTCTAGGACACGATTGTCACAAATTTTACTTCTATACTACACGCTATGCTACGTTGTCAATTGCGTTGTTATGCTTGAGTTGAATAGGGAAGCACAGAGAAATGATGAGACGGTTATGGTCGCTGAACCAGTGCACCTCTGATTTGGATTAATAAGGAACGTTCTAGCTATTTTTCCAATGTGGTAGATATTATTCCAGAAATTAGGCTTTTATTGCTCTGGTGTAAGAATATTCCTCCAACTAGAATCAAGATAAGTAAGCTGCTTTTTTAAAAACATAATCCTTATTACAATTTACACCGTTCTACGGCATTAATTTCTTCTATCCCATACCAAGATTTGATTACGAGGCTTATTTAGTAATAAACAACACCAAAAAAGTTGGAGGAATGATAGAAACTACACATTTTGACCACCGCAAGTATGGAGAGGTCAAGGTGTGCGGAGAGGAGGTAATCCACATCTGCTGGATTAGCCAAACTGCCCTTGAACCGGTAAGCAAACTCAGGGTCGCATCAGTGCTTGTTGAAGAGTACGTGGAGGCCTCCGACAGGCTCTCACATAATTAAGAGGTAAAGTTAGTTTTGGTCCTAGGATACCAGAGGTTGCGCGGCAACAAAAAAGTACGCTAGACTTGGAGTCCATTTCCATGAACCAGCAATAAGAATTTCCAAGCAACAGGTAGAGTAGGCGCTGATAGTGTTAGTTGCACGACGTTCTTTAGAACAAAAACGGAGAACACAAGGATGCAGAGAAGCCAAGAACTTTATAAATCTGAAAATCTAAGTTGGAGTGGCTCCTGAACAGAAGATTAAACCATTAATAGGTATTTTGAGAGGGCACTGCCGGCTAAGGAAACACATGGCGCTAATTGGTGTAGAGGAAGACTCAATATGTATAATAAGCTTGAAATGTATGGGATCAGAGGAAACGCTCATAGGTGGATATCAGGATATCTTAACCACAGAAAACAAAAAGTCTGTATAATGAAAAATGGGAAATCTTATAAGTCCAAAATATTATCAAATGATGTCGGAATAGCCCAGGGAAGTGTCTTGGGGCCTATTCTATTTATTGTTTTCATAAATGATTTAAACAATTTAATTCAAGCTAATCAGGATATCGTTAATTACGCCGACGACACTAACTTACTTTTAGGGGGCAAAAGTATTGATGAACTTATCAATGAATGCAGACTTTTTCTTAACAGAGTTACACAGTGGTTTACAGAAAATAAACTTATCTTGAATAAAAATAAAACTAATATAATACTTTTTAGAACCAAGGCGTCAAGGGTGGAGAAGCCAGCCAATTTTAATAATGATATTGATAGTGATAAAATTATTTTTTCCGAAAGTACAAAATTTTTAGGGGTACAAATTAATGAATATTTAGACTGGGCTCTCCATATCAAAGGCCTTTCATAAAAGCTAAATGCTATTTGCTACGGTATTCGTGTAACAGGTAAATACATGAATGAAAAAACTCTAAAAATATTGTATTTTGCTAACTTTGAATCCGTTTTGAAGTATGGAATCATTTTTTGGGGAAGGGATAGTCAAATTCAAAATATTTTTGTAATTCAAAAGCGAGTAGTTAGAATAATTAAAAAATTAGGGTATAATGAAACATGCAGATCTGTTTTTAAAAGTACAGGGATGCTGACTGTATATGCAATATATATTTATGAGTGTTTAGTGTTTTTCTTTAAGAATAGAAACTGTTTTGAAGCCCCAGTTAGTCATCAACATAATACAAGAACTTGTAATATCAATTATCCCATACATAGGCTGACTCTGACAGAAAAATCACCGAATTATATGTGTTTGAGATTATTTAATAAATTGCCCGAGAAAATAAAAAGAATTAACAGCGAGAAACAATTTAAAATCGAAATCAAAACCATGCTATTGGAATTAGAGCCCTATAAAATCGATGATTTTTTGAGTATTTAAATTTTGTTGAAATCTAAGTAATATTGTCGTTATTGTCCTTTCTTTTGTTTTGTTTTGACGGCATTTCACTTTGTGTTTGTAATTTAAATTAAATTATGTAACATAATTTTGAAATAAAGAAATTAAGTAAGTAAGTAAGTAAGTATGGGTATCAGGAAGAGGAGGAGACACCGTTGCACTTCCTGGGTCATGTAATGCTCTGGGAAAAACAATCAAGTCTTTGGATTTGCGCTTTTTTAAAGAGAGGATCTTATTGCCTTTGCTGGAAAGGCATTGCAACGCATAGCATTTTAACGTATTTTCCAAGTTGAAAGTCTACTTCGAGGCTTCCTTAACCTATCGGGTAGTTACCCATAAAACTTTACACGTCGTGCATTTTCCAGATTGGCTTCCTCCAAAAAGTAGGTATACCTAAATCCAACTTAGTCCAAAAACGAATAATTCGGGTCTCATGTTAAAAAAAATATCTAATTGAAACTATGCTCTTTTAAGTTAATATTTCGTAACATCAATTAGTAAGGTATACGATAAACTCGATTTATAAAGATCAGTTCCAAAGATCCTGAGAACCGGAACTGTTATACTAGCTTCAGTACTTTAAAGACCTTAATAAACGCCTGCATGGCGTTATTGACAGTGTTACCAACTTTGTAAAAATATTTGAACCGTCATTAGTCTATTTCCTATAAAAATAGTTATTTTCCTAACAAGTGCGCAAAGTGATACTTTTCCGCACGCAAGTACAGTTGGACGAACGACGCGAAGCGGAGTTCGGATAAGTTCTTGCGTGCGGAAAAGCACTTTGCGCACTTGTTAGGAACAACATTTTTCCTACGAGCTTCATATCAGATAACAACAAAAATAAAAATATGATAATTTATTTAATAATTTTTAATTCGACTTTAAAGAAAGAACTATAATATACTTACAACTAAAAATTACATAACAAAAAAAAATAATAGAAAATTAAAAAATTACATAACAATAAAAAAATAAATATAAATATTCCCTACCAAGGAGATTTTTGAATAGTTTTACTTTTCCGCACCCAGTGCGGATAAAAGTCTTATCCGCACTAGTGCGGAAAAGTGTAACTTTGCACACAAAAATGCGTGCGCAAAGTACTACTTTGCGCACAAAAATGCGTGCGCAAAGTACTACTTTGCGCACGCTCGTAGGAAAATATCTTTAAATCATAACCGTTATTGAGGCAACTTGGCAACAGGAAACATTATGACGGTCATATCGCAGACGCATAAGCCGGCCATATTGCTGCTTTTTGCTCGAGTCCTGCAATAATTTCAAACCACTGCTCCCGCCATAATCCTCTTAAATAATGTTCCGTTTTTGCCGATGGGATAATCTGGGAAGCCGGGAACATCTTTTGTGGATACGCAAACAGCAGTGGCAGGTCTGAGAATTAACCGAGGAAAATTATATTTAAGGAACGTTTAATTATTATACCAAATAATAGCGTAAATTTTTTTATATTTCTCTTGAATCACAATGTTTCAACTAATAAGTATCTCCAGTCGTCTTCAGGTGAGTACTGTATTGTGCATCAGTATTCATCTGAAGACGACTGAAGATACCAGTTGAAACGTTATGACTCAAAACGAATAAAGACAAAACTATATTTCTTAAATAAGAGATATTTTGACTAGCTTTACCATGTGATTCATATCATACTGTGAAAGGCTGATAATCTATGTTACAAGATGATTGTGATTGTATTATCTATGTGTAAGTTTATGGACAATTGAAAATGTATGTTTATCATTGTCTCGTGTTATTGTGAGATCTAGATAATTAATATATAGAAGGTAAAAATAAGAACACAAAGTCTTCCTCCACTGATATATTATAGAAATATTTAGTCAAATTCTCTACATGTTTCGAATGCAGAAGCATTCATCTTCAGGAGAAAAAATTAAAGAAGAAAGGGCCAGCAGATATCACCCTAACTGAGCAACACAAATATAGGTTCGGTGTAAAATGAATGAAGAAAACAATACACATTGCATTGTGAATAAGAAAAGTATAAGGGTTGAGACTTAAGGTACTGTGAAAACTTTAAAGGTGGAGTGAAAAATTTAGCATCTTTGTGTGGAAGAACTGTCGAGAAATCAGAATGAAGTAACAAGCTATAAGCTAGTCATTAGAGAACATATTATTTTAGAGAAGTAAATAAAAGTGTGAGGAAGAAGACTATTAAAAATTCATAGGAAATTTACTTTAATTTAAACCATAATTATTTGAGGTAAACCTGAAAAAGAGAAAGATATCTTTTTAGGATACATCAAGTGGCCAAATATAGAAAAATCTTACCTCAAAGGTTTACGAATAAACGTAATTAAACTGGATAAATAAGCTTATAATTTTATGAAATTCTAACATTTTGCTTTATGGAAGAAAAAGTTTTTTCTTTATTCAGCTCGACCGCTACCGCGTGCTTTTCCAAAAAGACAGATGATTAGGTGAAGTTAGTGACAGTTCATTGAAAAATAAGAGGGGCGTATGGAGACCACAGAAGAAAACCTAGAATAGTTGTGGTATTAAACTGAATAAGCGGAAAGCTACAACAGAGAACAATTTGTTTTATAGGGTTGTCACAAAGTAAAAAGTGGAATTAAAAGAATTTTACTAAGCTTAAGGCTACAACAGAGAAAGGTTTTTATATTTAATTGTCACAGAGCAAAGTGTGGGATTACCGGAATTTTTAAAAAATATTAATGGCTCAGTCAAGGTTTACAAAAGACATCTGGTGGCATAACCTAAAACAAGAGGCAGAATGTAGGGGCCTAAACTTGTCTTAAGAAATGAAAAGGTACTTTAAAAAGGTGGTGATGAAATGAACCACAACAATATAATATACACAACAATGTTCAAACTTATAAGTAAAATAGGGGAAAAACCATAAAACACTGCGGGGTTAAAGTCCAGATTGGTAAAGAGAAAATATAGAACACTTGGAAAATTCTTATTAGTAAGCACTGTGCGAAAATATCAGGAAAAAACAAATTACACCAGAATATATAGTTATAAATTAGGTGAAAACACCTTTAAATAGAATTGAATCTTGTCATGTGGGGACATGAGAAGAAGTGAAAACCAGATAATTGAAGTCTTGAATTTTGGGAAACAAACTTACTTTAATAAAAGGTGTAACAAAAGGGTAACTACTCAAAATCAAGAGAGTTAAAAAAATGAGAGCAGCTATGTTGAATTTGATCATTTAAACAGTCTATATTAATGTTATTTATAATTTTGTTAATTTCCAAAATTTCAAGAAGATCTAGTCTATTGCTCTTGTTACATAAATGAAGGTATTTAGTGTTGGAGTCCGGATTGAAAGAGTGGTTCTCCATACATATGTGTCTGGAAAAGTTCGATTTAATTTTTGACGGAGAAAGATTTTGATTTCTGGCCTTCACAATTTCTTTACAATGTTCACCCACTCTGACCGAGAACTTACGGCCCGTTTGACCGACATAGGTAGCTGAACAGCCCTGCGTAGAACAAGAAACACTATAGACACCAGATTTATGAGTGATGGGAACAGAGTCCTTAGAATTGCATAATAGAGATTTTAACGAATGTTGAGTTTTGAAACTTATATCGTAGTTGAAGGAATTAAAAATATTTTTTAGTTTATAAGAAATAGATCCCCAGAAGGGCAGAGAATAATATTTAGTGATAGGTTTAGTGTTTAAGATATGAGTTTTATTAAGATGTTTATTTAAATGTCTATAGTATAACTTATTAATCAACGCAAGGGGATAACCGTTATTCGTACCAATTTGTCTAATAATACTTAACTCCAGTTTAAATTCATAGTCCTCGAGGGGAACCGAAAAGAGTCTAGAAAAATATGAATGAAAGGCTGAAAGTTTCTGGTTATGTGGATGGTTAGAGTAAAAAGGAATCGTTGAATCTGTGTTAGTGGGTTTACGGTATATAGAAAATTTAATTTTATTATTAGATTTAGTGAGTAGTAGATCTAAAAAAGGTAGAGAGTAGTTAACTTCAGTTTCGAAAGTGAAACTGATAGAAGGGTGTAATGAATTAAGAAAATTGAGAAAATTAGATAAGCACTCTAGGTTACCGTCGAAGACTACAAGAATGTCGTCCACATAACGTCTCATAAAGAGGACACTAGAAAAAAGAGGGTGAACTTCCATAGAGGATTCTAAACGTGACATAAAAACTTCAGCTAAAAAAGGTGACAAGGCTGAGCCCATGGCTAGACCAGAGTTTTGTTTATAAAATTTGGAATTAAATTGGAAAAAATTCTGTTTAAGTACTAAGTCAACTAAAGTGCAAAGATTATTAATGTGTACTAGTTCGAGATCAGAACTGTTTTCTAAAAGTTGTTTAATAAGTATTACACATTCTTGTGGGGGTATACTCGGAAATAGATTAGAGACATCAAAAGATACTAGTTGAGCTGTAATTGGAATATGTAATTCTTTAAGATCATTAGCTAACTGAGATGAATTCTTTACGGAAAAGGAGCTTTTAAAATTTGTGAGAGAAATTAAGATACTATTCAGCCAGGAGCTCAGTCTGTGACACGGTGAACCGCAATACGAGACGACAGGCCTAACAGGAATATCATGTTTGTGTATTTTGGGGAGACCATAAAGCAGAGGGGTTGAAGGATTAATCGGAGTGAGTTTAAATTTATTAGTATTGAGAAAATTTAAAGTATCATTGGTTTCTTTTAAAGTTTTCTTAAAAAATGTCATAAATTTATCGATAGGATTAGAAAGGATCAAAGAAAAATTGTCAGATGAGAGGAAATCCTCAACTTTAACTACATATTGTGGTCTCTCCATTATCACAAGACAGTTACCTTTATCCGCTTTAGACAAAATCAAATCATTATCGGAAATTTTAGTTTTCAAAGATTTCAACACCTCGAGCTCAGTATTAGGAAAGATCTTAGGGTTATTTTTATGAAAATCATTTAAACATGTGATACATTGGGATCTCAGTGTGTCCTTCTTAATTGTTTCATTGGATTTAGAGATAATGTTCTCGCAATCAACAGCAAGTACTTCAAGATGTAAAGAAATTGTGAAGGCCAGAAATCAAAATCTTTCTCCGTCAAAAATTAAATCGAACTTTTCCAGACACATATGTATGGAGAACCACTCTTTCAATCCGGACTCCAACACTAAATACCTTCATTTATGTAACAAGAGCAATAGACTAGATCTTCTTGAAATTTTGGAAATTAACAAAATTATAAATAACATTAATATAGACTGTTTAAATGATCAAATTCAACATAGCTGCTCTCATTTTTTTAACTCTCTTGATTTTGAGTAGTTACCCTTTTGTTACACCTTTTATTAAAGTAAGTTTGTTTCCCAAAATTCAAGACTTCAATTATCTGGTTTTCACTTCTTCTCATGTCCCCACATGACAAGATTCAATTCTATTTAAAGGTGTTTTCACCTAATTTATAACTATATATTCTGGTGTAATTTGTTTTTTCCTGATATTTTCGCACAGTGCTTACTAATAAGAATTTTCCAAGTGTTCTATATTTTCTCTTTACCAATCTGGACTTTAACCCCGCAGTGTTTTATGGTTTTTCCCCTATTTTACTTATAAGTTTGAACATTGTTGTGTATATTATATTGTTGTGGTTCATTTCATCACCACCTTTTTAAAGTACCTTTTCATTTCTTAAGACAAGTTTAGGCCCCTACATTCTGCCTCTTGTTTTAGGTTATGCCACCAGATGTCTTTTGTAAACCTTGACTGAGCCATTAATATTTTTTAAAAATTCCGGTAATCCCACACTTTGCTCTGTGACAATTAAATATAAAAACCTTTCTCTGTTGTAGCCTTAAGCTTAGTAAAATTCTTTTAATTCCACTTTTTACTTTGTGACAACCCTATAAAACAAATTGTTCTCTGTTGTAGCTTTCCGCTTATTCAGTTTAATACCACAACTATTCTAGGTTTTCTTCTGTGGTCTCCATACGCCCCTCTTATTTTTCAATGAACTGTCACTAACTTCACCTAATCATCTGTCTTTTTGGAAAAGCACGCGGTAGCGGTCGAGCTGAATAAAGAAAAAACTTTTTCTTCCATAAAGCAAAATGTTAGAATTTCATAAAATTATAAGCTTATTTATCCAGTTTAATTACGTTTATTCGTAAACCTTTGAGGTAAGATTTTTCTATATTTGGCCACTTGATGTATCCTAAAAAGATATCTTTCTCTTTTTCAGGTTTACCTCAAATAATTATGGTTTAAATTAAAGTAAATTTCCTATGAATTTTTAATAGTCTTCTTCCTCACACTTTTATTTACTTCTCTAAAATAATATGTTCTCTAATGACTAGCTTATAGCTTGTTACTTCATTCTGATTTCTCGACAGTTCTTCCACACAAAGATGCTAAATTTTTCACTCCACCTTTAAAGTTTTCACAGTACCTTAAGTCTCAACCCTTATACTTTTCTTATTCACAATGCAATGTGTATTGTTTTCTTCATTCATTTTACACCGAACCTATATTTGTGTTGCTCAGTTAGGGTGATATCTGCTGGCCCTTTCTTCTTTAATTTTTTCTCCTGAAGATGAATGCTTCTGCATTCGAAACATGTAGAGAATTTGACTAAATATTTCTATAATATATCAGTGGAGGAAGACTTTGTGTTCTTATTTTTACCTTCTATATTCCCACTCCACTTTAAGTATGGACTACTTCTTCAAATTAATATATGTCTGTTTCTTTTTTCTATTGTAAATTTGATATTAGTGTGTAAATTATTTATGAAATCAATAAATTGTTCCAGATATTTAACCCTGCTTAGTGCCCAACCTCTACTCTCTCAAACCCTTTCAGTTGTTATCCATATTCAAAGTGCTGTGAAGAAAAAAGGTAATCTGCCATCTTGGAACGTCCGACATATTGGATTTAAAATGACGTCTATAGCTTATGGTATTCTACTCGTCAATCGCTTTCATTTATTTATTTATTTATTTATTTATTTATTTATTTATTTATTTATTTATTTATTTATTTATTTATTTATTTATTTATTTATTTATTTATTTATTTATTTATTTATTTATTTATTTATTTATTTATTTATTTATTTATTTATTTATTTATTTATTTATTTATTTATTTATTTATTTATTTATTTATTTATTTATTTATTTATTTATTTATTTATTTATTTATTTATTTATTTATTTATTTATTTATTTATTTATTTATTTATTTATTTATTTATTTATTTATTTATTTATTTAATAAAAGTTTAGGAGGCTACAGAACTAAGTTCCAGAAGAAGCTTCCGCTGTTTACAATATATTAATATTGGGTTTTTTGACTAATCCTAAATTTAAAAAAATACAATTTAGACAAAAGCTGGGTTTAAAATTACGTTTTTAGCTTATCGTATACTACTCGTCAATCCCTTAATAAGGTAGCTGGTAGTGTCCAAGGTAAAGTAAATATATAACATTCATCCCCGCTCATTTTCTTATATAATCTTCCAAATAAGCAGGAGGCTTCTTTTTGCGACTTGGACGGTTTTCCACATTAGTACTTTCACTTGAGTTTGTTGATCATTTCGTAGATCAGGTGTTAGACATGAATCCTGAATTTGGTCTGTATCAATAACGCTTTGATCTAAATTATTTGAATTTTCTTCATTACTACTTTCATGACTTATCGCTTCTTCGTAAATCTTATTATTCCCGACGGGTGCTAGATGACGTGTGGAAACGGTAGTTTCATTGCCATTTGCTAATCTAATATAGGCATAATCAGTATTAGCTTCTAGAAGTTCAACTTCTTCCACTACAGGTTCATATTTGTTTTGTCTCACGTGCTTTTTAAGATATACTGGACCAGAAACGCTTAACCAGCTAGGCATTGATGCACCATTTGATGATCTGCGTGGATGATTAAACATACGTTCATGCGGAGAACAATTTATTGCAGTACATAACAGAGATCTGATTGAATGTAGAGAATCTAAGAGTACCTCTTGCCATTGAGTTATTTTCCGATTTTTGGATTTCAAAGCCAACTGAATTGTTTTCCAGATAATTCCATTATAGCGTTCGCATTGACCATTTCCTTGTGGGTTGTAGGGAGTGGTACGACTTGTCGCTATTCCATGGTTTGTTAAAAATGTTTTCAGATCTTCAGACATAAATGATGCTCCTCTATCAGTATGTATATATGATGGTGTGCCAAACACAGAAAAGAGATGTGTCAGACAATTGATTATGGTAGATGAAGTCATGTCAGAACATGCAAAGGCAAATGGAAATCGTGAATACTCATCTACTATAGTTAGCATATAGCGGTTGTGATTGACTGAAGGCAAAGGTCCTTTGAAATCCAAATTTAGTCTCTCAAACGGAGCTGTGGCTTTAATAAGTGATCCTTGATTCTTGTAAAATCTTGGTTTGATCTCTGCACATACCGGACAAGAAGATGTGATCCTCTTTATGTCATCTAAAGAATAAGGTAAATTTTTACAACGAATCCAATGATACAGTCTAGTTATACCTGGGTGGCATAAAATATCATGTAGACTGTATAGAGTTTTATCACTCGTAGCAGGCATTATTGCTGAAGAAATTCTCGAAAGTGCGTCTGCCACAATATTTTGATTTCCTGGTCTGTATATAATGTCATACTTGTAGCATAAGAGTTCTAGTCGCCAACGCATTATTTTTTCATTCTTTATTTTTGAGGAGGATTTGTTATCAAACATAAATGCTACGGATCTTTGATCGGTTATTAGCTGAAAATATCGCCCAATCAGAAAATGTCTCCATTTCCGTAGAGCTTCCACGATAGCGTAAGCTTCTTTTTCCACCGAAGAATGCCGCTGCTCTGATTTAGATAAAGTCCTTGAGAAGAATGCAACTGGTCTTCCCAATTGGGTTAATTGTGCAGCAATAGCATATTCTGATGCGTCGGTTTCTACTGTAAAGGTAGCCTCGTCATTAATGGAGGCGACAACGGCGTTTATTAAGTCATTTTTTAATTGACGAAATGCAGCGACTTGATGGTCTTGTAGCGGAAATTTTTTAACTCCGATAAGAGGATGTATTTTCTCAGAGAATTTGTAAATAAATTTTGAATAATGGGCGAACATGCCCTGAATTCTTTTTAGAGAAGCTGTATCTGTAGGCAAAGGCAAATAAATGAGGGGTCTTAATCTATCAGCATCTGGTCTTATACTGTTTCGTTCGATTGTATACCCTAATATGTTTATTGTTGTCATTCCAAATTTGTATTTTTCTTCATTGAGAGTCAAACTATACTTTTCAGCAACGTTTAGAAATTTCTGCAAATTTTGGTCATGATTTTCTTTACTTTTTCCGCAAATGGTAACGTCATCCAAAAATGCATAAACGTCCTGTAAACCTTCCGTTTGAATGATATTATTCATTATTCGCTGAAAACATGCAACACCATTGGTAACACCAAATGGGATTCTAGTAAACTGGTATAGATTTCCACACGCTTCAAATCCAGTGTAAATTCTTTCATGTTCCAGAATTGGTATTTGGTGATAAGCACTGCGGAGATCGATGGAACTAAAATATTCGTACTGAGAAATTTTATGGACTAGTTCTTCAATTTTCGGTAATGGGTAAGCGTCCAGTGATGTAAATTTGTTTATTGTAAATGAGTAATCTACAACCATTCGTCTTTTATGATTTTCAATATTTGTAACAAGTCCCTGTGCTCTCCAAGGTGAATTGCTCGGCTCGATAATATTTTCTTTTAGAAGATTTTGTATTTCAGTTTCAATAAATTTTAAATCAGCAAGGGAGTATCTGCGAGACTTCACTGCTATAGGTTTACAGTTATTGGTTAAATGTGCAAATAATGGATAAGGTTCAACCTGTGCTAAGGCCAAGTTACATACTGATATAGGTGATTTAGGCCCACCAAAAGCAATTTGTACTTTTGAATGTTGTCTTAATAGATCATGACCTATAATAACATCAGAACAGAGTTCTTCTAAAACGTAGAGTTTAATTTTGTCATAAGTATGATTAAGTATTTTTAGCGTAACAATACAAAATCCCAATACCGGAGAACTAAGAGCCGACGAAGCCATTATAACATTCAATTTGCTGGGAAATATTTTTATATTTTCTTGATATGCCACTTTATTGGAAATATAATTATCAGAACTACCAGTATCTATCAAAGCTTCAAGGTTTGTTTCATCAACTTTTATTCTAAGTAATGATTTTGAAAGACACGCGGGAGACGTGGCAGCTATCATCCCAAGTATACCAGCAGCGGATTTACTTAAAGTATTGACAGGTTTTTGACTTTTTGATTTACCAACTTTCGTAAAATGACCCATTTTACCACAAGAATGGCAGAAAACATTTCTGGCCGGACAATTGCTTCGGGGATGTCTGCTTTGACCACAAAAATAACACTTAGGGAGTGTTGCGGCTATTGTAGAATCATTTTCAGACCGTATACTAGGAGACCGGGACTCTGATTCTAAGTTTCTTGAGGTAACAGCGTTGGCATAAGAGGGGAACGGTGCAAGGTAAGACTCAGAGTGACGTTGAGCCATTTCAAGTGCTCTTGCCGAATCAAAAGCCTGCGATAAAGTTAAGGTACTTTGTTCTAGAAGTCTCTGTCTAATATGTGAAGAGTTTAATCAAGCTATAAATGAATCTCTGATGAAATCATCTCTATTTTTATCTGCACTGACCGCTTTAAAATTACAGTCCTTGCTCATTTGTTTTAACGTTTGCAAATATTGATCAATTGACTCACCAACTTCTTGCTTTCTTGATGATAAAGAATGTCTAGCAAATATTTCATTCTGCGGCTTTATGTATAGAGTTTTTAAAACGTTAATTGCATCATCATAGGTTTTACATTCATTGATATGTTCAAAAACCGCTGGGCTCACAAAATTTATAAGTATGTTAAGTTTTTCCTTATCATCAGTAACTTTAGTAGCTTCTAAAAAGTTGATAAACGTACGACTCCAATGTGACCATAGGTATGCAGTATTTGTGTCAGAAGTTTCAATATTCAGTCGTTTAGGTTTCAGTAACTTGTCCATATAATCTTCGTAATTAGTAGAGTCTTATTTAAATAAGTTTATTAAATTGAAGTAAAGAAAACCTCGAGAATAAAGGCTTTAATAAACTTAGAATACAAATAGTGATTGACATTGATAACTAATATTAACAAAGGTAAAAATTAATAAGGTAGCTGGTAGTGTCCAAGGTAAAGTAAATATATAACATCCCTTTCATTTGTTATCCATATTTAAAGTGTTCTGAAGAAATAGAAAATCTGCCATCTTATGGCGTCTGCCATATTGGATGTAGAACGATATTATATTGTATTATTATCCATTTATTTGTGTACATATTAAAGCTCAATAATAATTATTAGTACCTACTAACATACATTTTGAAGGGAAGATTTAAACGAAGTGAAGTTAAATAAAAGCTTGTAAAAAACCGCCAAACCACTTGGATTTAAATTGAAAAAAGATTCTTACACCAGGTCCATTCCTGGTGTGATTATCGCCAGATTAAAAAAATAGAGAGAAATTTCCCGGTTGGTCAAAACTCAAAGTGTCCTTTATTATCCAGTGCCGACTCATCATTCCTCTATGGTCTTGTACAGTGGCGGTACTATGATTGTGCCCACCCATTGGGATGGGTGGGCACAAGCGGAGCCGATGATTTTTGGGATGGGCACTACAAATCAAAAGCGGGGTAAACAAAACTCCCCTCTTGTCCAAACTGACGTCTTTATTTTATTTACAAAACCAAATCCCTTAATTTTAGGTAGGCGCTTATGTTTTTAGGGTGGTTCTGGGCCCACCCTGACCTCTTCTCGCGCCGCCGCTGGTCTTGAACCTTGTTAAAAATAAAATAATATACCATCAATTTAATCTCTATAAATTAACAGAGAAAATATGTTAGTTACATGCTCATGAAACTCCGCTGTGCTATCTGTCTGACCTCGTCTATACTTTACACAATTGGAGGGTTTTCCCTGTTAAATATTTAACTAGATGGTTTACTAGTTCAGAGTCGATAGACGGCCTTTAAACAAAGAGAATAATAGAGTAATGGTAGTTTTCAATTCGATGAAAGCATTTCATTAATTATTTTACAGCAATTTTTTTGTTGCTTTGTACTATAATATTAATCTACTTGTTTGTGTGCTTTGAAATTTGATAGTTACAGAAAAATTAGAGACTAAAATTTCTTTATTCTCCTGCTTCGTGCAATCTTATACGTATGCTATTCTATTATTCTATACCTTAATCAAATTAAAATTTAATTTGTTGTTAAATATTTTATTTAAAAAAATTAATAGAACCTCTTTCATACATGCACTAAAAAGTTGTAGCGTTTAAAGACTTAACGCTACCTTTTTCTATTATTTTTATAAGACTTTCATCAGCTAGCGCATTTACCATCGCAACGCATATTTGCTGGAAACTAGCGATGTGACGTCAAACCTTGCAGATACGCTCCTGCGCGAAGTTTTAGGCTCTCTAGCTTGGGCATTCTAGCAGAGTAATCACGTTACATGATTTAAAATTCATTTTCTTTTTTAGTGCTAATATACGTACCATTTCTAACTGAAAAGTATGTAGCCAAGATTAAACATACTAACAGTATATTTTATCTGCTTTCTGTTCATTGATCCGTTGGATAAGTCCCAAAATGTGTGTTACGGAGCCATTTGCTCGAAGTGTGGGAATTTCTTTGAACCACAGGATCGTACTATAGGGCTCAATCCGACTTAATTCTTATAAGCATCATTTTCACACCTAGAAAACTGTGCCATGCAATTTTTCTTTTGGGGGGCCCAGGCCAATATAATTGTTGTTCAGAACGAGCGGACGACTGTTTCATGATCCAGTGAACCTAGTACAATTGGCAATTTGGAGTCCATTACCTTTCCAATCACGATAATCCATTGGATATTTTCACTTGCTCCTGGATCTAAGGCCAGTTTTTCCTTTTGTATTATTTTAAACCATGACCAGTTTAATCTATTAACCATCAATTTTACATTATCTTATCCATATTACATTAGGTTTTTCTCATTACCATTTACTTGTAAACGTGTTTTTTGACTGGCTACAGTTTTTTATTTAATTTCGGCCGGTATAGTTTACAGGTAATTTTCTGTACATAACAGGGGGCATATCTTTGGCAAAGAAAGGGTTATGTATGTGTATATAATATTTCGATATAAAAACTAAATAAGCGTTAATGCACCTACCTTTTTATTTCATTTATAATTTTAGAATTCAAGCGTTCTATTTTATCTGCAAATTTCCAAACTAAGATATTGCTGTTTTTTTTTAATTGCCATCGTAATATCACCATTAAGTTTGGTATTTTGGATATCCACAGATTTATAATAACATTACTAAGATACCAACTTTTTAATTAAAGGTATTGAAGATTGTACGCGAAGGATGTCCTGTTCTCTTCCGCACAGAAAAACCGGGAGTGACTATCCCGGCCAAGGAGCCAAATGCTCCCACCTACTTAATAATCGCAGGTTATGTAAGTAATATTTAGGACGCTAGCTGGACCCTTGCAAAGAATAAAAACAACTACTTTTGCTGTTTAAAAACAATATATAATAAAAAGTGTAGAAATATATATACAAAAAATACAGCTAAACGTCAAAATACAAAAATATAAACAAATAAAATAAATGTAAATTTCACTCTCTCTTATTCACTCGCTTCAAAACTAAAAATTAAATGCAAATATAAGAGAAACAAATTAATTAAAAGTTCATGATACAAAAGTAACTGTCAAAAATATAAATTCGTGATCAGCAGTTCAAATGTTCAGCAGAATAGTCTGTTACGGTTTATGACCCTCCGTCAGGTGTCATCTTCCTCATTTATTTAATTTAAAGAAATGTTTATAACTTGTGTTGTAAAAAGTATAATCATAGAGTTTTTATTATTATGAGCCCTATCGAAGCCAACCACTCGTTCAATATAGGTTTAAATGATACTTGTGTCCAAAACAAGCTGGCTGGAACACCTTTTCTCGGCAGGTGAGCGGAATTTGGCACCTTATTCTAGCTGCGTATAGCTTCGTAGCACAAGAAAAGCTACGCGAACTTGAATAGAAAACTTTCCTTGGCACAGGAATAAGTAAGTGATATGGTCGTCGCAAAGCACTGGTAAGACGCGACCTATCAATTATAATGTACTGTTTATATGTATGCAAATTGCATTGAGTGCCCAGTGTGGGCTTTTTTTACCCACCACCGAATGGGTCCCATTCGACTCTTTGGTTCGTAAAGTACTGCTTTTTCCTACCTATTGAACCATATATTTTTTGGGACTAAACTTCTCCAAATAACCCCTGCTGTGTAGAAAGTCGAAAGTAGGTAAATGTAGTACCAGTCAACATGTGGCCCTTAGAAATTTGGAATAGCTTTTACTCATGCCTGATTATAAATATTTATATACAGGGTGATATAAAATTATTAGGCTAATTACAAAAAAATATTTGAATAAAAATAAGAAAAATTGCGTTGTTCGCAACAAAGCTAATGTCTGCGTTTTTTTTGGTACATAATTTTACCATTTAGTAAAGAGCCCTACTTCTCCGTTAAAAGGCTCTAGGATCAGTAAACTAAACAGCAACTGAGTGGCGCCCCTAAAAGCATAAGCATCCCTTGTCTACGACCTTCACGAAACAAAAACATCCCGATCTTATTTTCCTATATATTTGTGAGTAAATTATTTCTGCCACTGTCATTGATGTCACAATACAAACTGTCTGGCTAGTTAATAATATCTCTCTTTGTGCAACAAAACATTAAGTACTTTATGATTGTTGAAAAAAACTTGAGCTCGTTAATTTTAATAATTTAAAAAAATATATCTAAAACATTTGCCTGAATAAAGTAGTAGAGTTTAGTGTCCGTATAATAAATAAAAGGAAAGTTTTTAACGGCAGGCGGACTAAGCAGTACATCTATCTTTTGTTTACACAGGGACGACAAAGGTAATGGGTTCCCTGGGGCACAGGTAGGCAATGTCAGGCTGTTTCGTCCTTGTTGACTCATCACAGTTTTATTCTTAAAAATGACTTGAAAGCATATATTTGCTGTACTGGGAGTTGCTTATGGGTTTTGGCTTTCTGATGAGTCCTATTAAGGACGAAACAGCCTGTCATTGTCTACCTGTGCCCCAGAGAACCCATTACCTTTGGCGTCCCTATGTACTTTAATGCAAAAGATAGATGCACTATTTTGTCCGCCTGCCGCTAAAAACCTTCCTTCTTTTTGCCTGAAAGTTGCAATACAACTTTTAGAAGTATGACTTACATTAATCATTGTTAACCGCAGCACAACGTAAGGAAATATGACTTACATTTAGTAATTATTAGTAATTTAAGTGTAACATTAAAAAAATATAAGCCTTGCTCCGAAAATAGCAAAAACGTTTAAAACATTAGAATAAAAGGTGTTCCCTGCCATAAATTGTGTCACATTTATAGTTGAATCCTGTTTTACGAATACAACTACACCAGTGGTGGATCATCGGGGTAGGCAAGGTGGGCCGTCTACTCTTAAAATTAATCCCTAGCTCTATCTAACTCTATTCTAGTTTCCAGTGACCAAAGTTCAAAACAAAAGTAATATTTATTGAAATATGCTCAACCAGAATTTGACCGAATAAAGTGTTGTGAAATATGAGTTGTAGCTTTTAATAGATATTGAATAACTGTCGATATTTAAACAGGCATCATATTTATTGGGGCACTTCTTTATTCGTCGTCATTTTAAATTTGACCCTATGCACTAGTTTCGATAGGATCACTCTATATACCATTTTATTAGCTCGAAAACTGAACAATAGCTGACAGCGTACAATCCATGTATATTTTAATTAATAAACTGATAAAAACCTAGCTGTACACGATTGTATCATAGTCACGCTAGTTTTTGTATAGTTATTCAGGGTCGATAGTCATCTGTTTTTTTCCTTTATGTAAAAGCGGTTTAGAATACTAATTTAATATATTATGGTATTCGTGGAATTATTATCAAAGACCTATAATAAAATACAGGTAGGTATATTAAAAGAAAAAAGAAGCCGTAAAAAGTTCATTCGATTACGTTGGTGGTTTAACTTACTTCAATTAAAAACACTTTTTTTAATTAAAAATTATTCAATTTTTGAAATGTTTTTCTACAGATTCACTAGCTTATATGCTAACTTTATAATAGCCAGGTTTTCAGGCCAAGGTATAGATTTAAGGGTGCTATAGTCTATTTCAGAAAGGTGTAAAGTAATAAAAGCTCATTAGGTATACAAAGGGACTACAGAGTGACCCAACGAATATTTAAGTCACTTTCTTAATTTGGCATTAATTTCATTGCAAAATTCTTTATTTTCATCAAGTGCAGGTAGTACCACCCGGGTTTGGGTTAATTTATAGGTTTTGCCTATTGTTATTCATTCACAAACACTGAAAATGGTGTGATTAAGGCGTGCATTATGTACATAGTATTAGGTACACTTACTTTTTATTAAACATTTAAAAAAAATACATTATACAGAAATTAAATTATAAAAAATCAAAATATTTTTTGTCATCTGAGGAACTGTCATCTCCTCTTGACGTTATAACTAACGGGTCAAGGACATGATGGACTGCTTTTCGCCAGATTTCTGGTGTCACTTCCTTAAAATTCATCAAACAGTATAAGCGTCTTTCATTTTAAATGTCGTGTTGTGTCTTGCTACAAATTCTTTCACTTGCGCCCATATAAGTTCTATAGGATTTAGTTCGCAATGATATGGCGATATGCGCAGCACAGTTACACAGCTTTGAATTGAGCCAAACTGGACGGAATTTCCCATTTTATTACTCTACACCTTTTTCAACATAGTGTAACTGTGCTGCGCACATCGCCTTATCATTGCAAGCTAAATCCTATAAAACTTATATGGGCGCAAGTAAAAGGTTTTGTAGCAAGACACAATACGACATTCAAAATTAAAGAAGTTAAGCTACTGTTTGATCAAGCCATTAAGGAAGTGACACCGGAGAACTGGCGAAAAGCAGTCCATCATGTCATTAAAGAAGAAGAGAAAATGTAGGATCTTGACCACCTGATAGATCAGTTCGTCGACCTGGTAATTATAACGTTAAGAGAAGATGACAGGTCCTTAGATGACGAAGAATATGATAATTTAATTTCTGTATAATGTATTTTTGGATTTTGGATTTTTTTATAATGTTTAATAAAAAAAATAAGAGTATCTAATACTATGTGTACATAATTTTGTCATTTGTCAATGAAGTTTAACTGACTGGAATTTCACAAGGTGTAGTAAATTTAATGTTTAAAGCAAAAAATTATTTTTTAAATTTAATTGGAGTAACTGTACAGTCTTGTAATTCGATTTAAATTAAAAACAAACATTTTCCTACTGATAATCATATCGCAATTCCTAACATATTAGAAGTTACTTGCAGAAAATTCGTTTCATCAACAATAATAAATAAAATTTAAAGGTGACTTTGAAAAATTGTTTTTATACTTTAATTGGAATACTATAGTTTATATTGGCTGCCCACCACATTCTCGCACAAAAACTCATTAATACAAATGATATACTATAACTACGACTTACCACCTCCTTTAATATTTGATTTAATTTTTTTAGGCATAGGTGCTTACCTGGAAAAAAGAAATAATATGTTAATTAAAATTTAAATATTGGTTTTAAATAATTTTTAATTCTCACATGTCTTGTATATCGTCTATTTTTTACAATCAACCGAATGGATAAAAAAACAAGTATCAACTTAGGAGTAAACCTGTATAATTGAAACTTTAAAATACATTGTCAATTCTTTAGAAAAAAAATCATCCGCCAAACTAGAACAAACCCCTTAGTAAAATTATTGTATTAAATTTTTAATTAGACAAGCCAGGAAACGATGCCGCGTTTTACGCTGATATGGAAGGCTTCTAAACGTATATTATAACAACTAATGTAAACATTTTAATAAAATATTGGTTACAAAGAATACCGGGCTTTCAAATAAAATACACAACCGAAACAAAATCATTCTTTCCCTAAAGAAAATTGTACAAATATAAAACTAAGGAAATAAACCAACAATAGAAAATGTTTTCTTCCGAATTAAGATCAAGAAATGTATTTCTAACATGCTTATATACTTATACGTTTATATTTTTTCTAAAGAGCATCATCGGTCTCTCGCCTTTGAAAACTTATTTTTAATGCGATTAAGGAATTACCTTTGTAGTACTAAAAGGGTTTACTTGGAAATATTGGAACTTTAAAAATCGCCTAAAGCGAAAGAAACTTTATAAAAAGGCCGTTGCAAAGTGCTGAAACTCCTGAAAGTTGAACATTTTCAGTGGTAATTTATTAAGGATCACGTTTTCATTATTTCGTGTGAGAATTAAAAAGCCCTATAATATCTTATGAAGATTACTACAAAAGTTCTCCCTTGTACAGTAGTAAAGATTTTTTCCTACGACCACCTATGAAAATGAAAAAAAAGGTTAATTTGGTTAGAAAGCGCCGTATATCACACGCGTGTTGAAATTTTTTTTTTAACACTAGTGTTGAAATATCAAGGCACACTATTTAAGTTAAACATATGGTGCCAATTTGATAGACCATCCCTATATATTAAAAAGAACAAATTTTAGAACAGTAATTGTAAAGTGTTTAACTTATTTATTATGTATTTGTCGAGTGATTCAGAATTAGAGTGAGAAAATACGCCATCTGAAATTATAAAAATGTTAATAATATACTGGAAACCCTATTACCAGAAAAAACAAATCGCGCTGAAGAGAATGTCATGTATTAAAAACAAATCTTTATCGGTAGCGATAGCGTAGACAATAGATCTCTAGCCTACAGATCGCAAGGTCACAGGTTCAAATCCCATCAGGTGTATTTGACATTTTTTGTATAAAAACATTAAATAATTTATAGAATTATTTTGAATTGAAATCTTCCTTGTTGGGTAGATTTTTTAAATTTAAATTTAATGCATCTTTCCTTGATTAAATTTTCCATTCTGGTAAATCTAGAGGTCAATTCTGGATTAGTTCTTCCTATGATATATAAAATATGAAAAAGTTAAACTACAAATAAAGGCAAAGCCTATTGACAAACTAGGAAACCTTCAACACTAGTGTTGAAATATTTTTTTTACAAATCAAAGGCTTTTTTAATAATTCCTTGTGGTCGTAGGAAAAATAGTGTACATTACTCTTGTGAAAGTGATTATTCTAAAACTCGGAGAATTTCCGCACTTGGCTAACGTCGTGCAAATATCTCCTCGTTTGAAAAGTATCACTTTCATCACTTGTTATGTAATATACTATTTGATGCCCGGTTAAACCAGAAGTTATTAGTTAAGATAGGAATGTGTAAACAGTTTTTGTTTTCTAAGAAACACTTTTAAGTTGCTACAGACTGTCAAAGTGTCGAAAATGTAAGTTTTCAAATGCTAATATCTTAAAAAGTATTCAGTTTAGACGTTTGACCTGTTATACAAAATACGTTAAAAATTCTAGACGAAAATTCAAAAAGGCCTTAACCATATTCTATTTAAAATAACAAAGTTCACAGCTTTTTTTCTAAGGGTCCGTTCATGGGACGTGGCCAGGTTTGGCACATTGTGCTCATCCCATTCTGATTATTGTAGCCACTCAGTAATTCCAGTTCCTTGCACTAACTTGTGTAGGTCAACTGTGGAGAGGGTCGGGATATCCTCACTCTTTTCTGATCTAATGCCTCGCAATGGCATACTACATACTGGTGGATATGGATTGGTATCCTTAAGGATGGATTACTCCTCTAACACTTCGCAGTGGTGTTGAGACTCTAAATGGGTGTTGAGTTTGATAAAAATAGGTGTAGTCGAAAGATGGTGTATAGAACAAGGACAAGGACAAGGACAAGGACAAGGACATGGACATTTCTAGTTTCGTAGGAGGAGTTAGTACACAAATGTTTATAAAAATAATTGTTTGTAGTTGATTAAGGAAAGGGTTCCATTTTGCTGTGATATAAATTATTAGCATTAAGAAAAAAAACTTTTTAAATGTACATTGTTAATACACTAAAAAATAGGTTTTAACAGTTTAACATGTTAAACCGGAAGTTGCAACTTTTAGATAGAAAATAAAAATTAAGATAGGGAGGTGAAAACCATTTTTCTCTAAGAGGAACCGTTCCAATCTTACCGTTTGTCAAAGTTTTATTATATATTTTAAACGTCAATATCTCAAAAACTATTACATTTGGACATATGACATTTATAATTTAAGCATAGAATTTAGTGGGGAATTAGAAAATAATACAATATATAGGGTGTTCCAATTAAAAAAAAAACCCAAGTTATATTCGCCACGTCTTTTTTGCCACCCCGTATACTCCAGCTAAATTTTAAAATGTGCACCTCAATGGTCTCTACAACTTTTGCATTTCGAATTTTGATCTAATTCTTAAGATAAAGGAGAAAATGAACTTTACTCTATCGGTAACTCACCCTGAACAGGGTGAGCAAGAACTATAACTATTTAAATTTGTAAAATTAAAGTTTTTTTAATCAAGGAATTCAAAAAGCCGAATAAAAGTGATTCAAAGAAGGAAATTTAGTTCGGGGGGGGGGGGGGGGGGGGGGCAAAAGGGTAGGGAAAGCGACGAACCAGTGCCTAAGGCTACAATTTTTTTGGCTGCCACGCCCCAAAAAAAAATTTTTTTTTTGGACAATCAAAAAAAATTCAAAATAAATAAATACATATATTTAAAGAGACTTGTAGTGAGTTACACACGTACACTAAATATAGGTAATATAAAACAGAAATAACAAAAACTTTTTTATGAAATAAGCATAATTGAGCAAAAAATATTAAAAATTAACCATTAATTAAAAGCACAACATATTTTTTTGCCTAAAACTAAACCGTAATTCGTCGCCTGTTTTGACAAAATATATTGATTTTTTCATATATCAATGATGAATATGAATACTTATTAAAGCTAAACTTGTACGCTCTTCGCCTGAATGGCTGTAGTTAGGTACTGGGAGGATGATTTGTTATTTTATTGGCGCGTTATTGATGGCGTTGCCGTCAAAGATTTTTTATGTAGCCCAATTATATTTTATATATATTTTTTTGGATTTCGGAGAGCCCGGGCCCCCTGCCCCCCCCCCCCCCCTCTAGCTACACCACTGGTTTTTAAGATATTCGTGTTACACATTACGATTAACATGTGCTGTCCATTTTAAGTCTATAGTTAGCAAAAAATATCTTCTAATCGCTAATTTTAATACTTCAAAATAATTTGTTGTTACGTTTTGCGAATCCAAATTTTCATAGTTTTTTCGCGCCCTATATAAACAAAATCAACAAAAACGTGTTTTAAAATATAGTTCGTTAAATAACCAGTAAATGAAATTACCAAAAAAAATGTTTTCCAAAAAGATAATACCAACTTTAAAAAAACACATTTTTGTATCACATCATGTGGTTTTTGTTCTACCAACTCCACTGGAAAATAAAAACATGTTCCTTTAGACACTTATTCCGAGCGACTGACTTTCTTTTGTTTAACCGTTTAATCTGGCGCTTTGTGGAAAGTTTAGAAAAGGACAGAGACAAAGAAAAGGAAATTCTTTTTATCCGCTTAGAGGCGAGGAAGCTAAAAACTTGCGAGTTAAAAGAGCTGAGTCGATTTCGTTTTGACTGTGTTTGATGCCGATTTGAAAAAAAGAGTGGGGATGTTATGCAAGACGAATAATTAGTGTGATTATTGAAATATCTCAGAAATTACTAGTAATTGACTGGATGGTGTTATGCAAAATAATGTTAACCCATAACACACATGTTGTTGATAAACTGCGTTTTTATGAGTTACAAAAACATTTACGAAATGACGTATGGTTGGTTGGTTTAAGGCGGAGGTCGGGCGTTCGGCCCAAGCTTCCTGCACTGCAGCCTAGTGGCTTATTGAGCTACCCTGTCTTGCTAGAAAAGATTTGTTCCTTATACAAGGTCCAGTAAATTCCTACCAAGTTTGTCATGCGGGAAGTTATCCCCACATTGGATTCCTCCGAAAATTTTAAATCTTCTTCGGGTCAGTGCTTCGCAGTTACTTATATATGATATGTGAGGCGGTTTCGTCCTCTTCGCCGCAAAGTCTGCATACAATGGGACCATTGTAAATTCTTATTCGGCGTAGGTGTTTTCTTAAGTGACAGTGGCCTGTTAGTAGACCGACCACTTATTTAAGCTGGGTGCGCGTTAGAAGCAACATTCCAGTTGATAGCTTCTTGGAGGGTTTCACAATTGTGGCCTTCGCTTGGATTTGACCAGGTATTCTGTTCCATCAGGATAGGTGTTGTTGCTGCGCCCACCTATCTGATGTTGCTTTGGTTGCCTGTTTTAATATGCCAAGGGCGGGTTCAGGGCCCCTGAGTATTTGAGACGATCCGGCTCTAGTCAGTTTTCGGCTTAAAAAATGACGTATTAATTCAACATTTTTTTTATAGAAACGGGTCATAGAAATTACAACATTCTTTAAAATTAGTGTTTTGTGTGTTAACATTGTATTGCATAACACCATCCAACTGTGGCACAGGATGTGATTGACTTTTAACTTTTTTTGTGTTAATTCCGTTTATACTGGAACCTAGGGCCAAGTTTGTTTTATACATTTGCAAAGTTCATTCATGACACTAAACCAATTTGTAAAACAAATTGTTCAAGTAGAATAAATAAGTTTTGAGATAAAAAACTTTTTGTTTGTGCAACAAGAGTATTTACTCTTGTTGCCCAGAAGAAGAGTATTCACTCTTGTTGCACAAACTATGATGTCCATATCATTTGAAGACACTTCCGAACGCAATATGGACAATATATTAGAGCTGTGGAGTATTTTTTACGACTCAACTTCCGAACTTCATACCAAAAATTAAAAAATACTATTTAAATCAGGCATTATAACTTGTCATTTTAGTTGTGAGAAAGATAATAAAAACAACTGAAGAAAAATTAATTTATTTGGCAAATCCATGGACCAAATTATACTCTAATATATTTATCAATTTGGGTAATTTCTTATATTTACCCAAAATGACCTTGAATATATCTATCTTTCTCACATTCGGCATTTTTCAGAATAACAAACAACAAGTGATATATTTATTAATAAAAATTAACAATTTATTTTTCTTAACCACTAGCTGTTAGTTTGATTAAAGTGTTCTACTAAAATACAGAGAAGAAAAAAGAGTTTGATCGGTTTTTTTCTGCTTGCGTAAGAATCATTACTCTGAAAGTACAACAAAATAGCTGTAGAATTCGTTTTAAACAGATAAAAAACGGCTTTTGTGGATTAATATGAAGTTTTAACGTTCGCTACGGTAAGTTTTTCAAAATAATCGCAAATTTACAAACTACCAATATTGTTAACGCGGAAAGAGAACAATACTGTAAAAATAATATTTAAAGGTTATGTTATTCTTACCTTTAGTAAAAAATGAAATTTTTTTTTTTCTAGAAATCTTATAATGTCCTCTGCTTTATCTGTTTTTATATACTCCTCTTCATGGTCCACCATATAAAGAAGAATTACCAGTTAATTTTCTATATCTGTTGCGTATAATAAAAGTTTTAAGATCGATTGGGGTTGAATCCCAGTTTAAAATATATTAAAAAATATCGAGGTAGACAGATATTTGCATGGCAAAGAACCAACCAAGGTCAGTAAAAAACGTTAATTTTGTAGGTATATAGTACACTTTATGCATTAAATCTTGTGGTAATTGTCTAAAACTGAAGATTTTTCAAATAAGAAAGTGCATCTGTGCACACATCTTTAGTTCGGTAGAAATATATTTTGGTATTATTATATTATTTAGGAAAAAATTGTGTACGCATAGACTCTGGGATAAATGTTTTGATATAAATTAAAAAGCACACTTTTATCTGACAGATTTACAGATTTTTGAAGTATATTCTTAACTTCACTTCTGTTAATCGTCAGAAAACGACTCGCAAAATTTACATGTAAATTTGGTTTCTTTGTAATTGACCACTGTGATTGGTCAGTTTCATATCCTAACTAGGATGGATATGAAATCATATCCGTTCAGTTAACCAGAATAGCCCACTTTGCCAATCACTTTACTCTTTACTGTAAAGGAAACCGCTAGTTTCCATGTGGGAGTAGAAAAAAAAATTAAGTATAAAGGACCAGTCAATACTCTAATCTGTGGCCTATTTTTGTACACTAAATTTTTTATATGACCCCACAGAAAAAGACAAGAGGGGTCATATTGAGAGACCTACACAAAGGGGCCAAATATCCGTCCTTGAGTAGCAATTATTAAAAGTTTTGAACTACAGAAAAAGATTGATGAATTAGATAAAAAAGCAAAAAACGAAATTTTCTGAAATTTGTACATTTTTCTTTCTCTGCTCTTATTACTTTATAAATTCAAACATAATTATCTTTAAATTGTAGATAATTATTCTTCAAATACGGGTGTTTGGCAGATTTTTGGATACAAAAAATATAACGAAATATTGATCAAAAAACTAAATCGCATATGCGTCACCAGACCTCACTCTGATCATCTTATAGAAAGCGAGTTCGGTTTTACCATCAAATTTGTCAGATTACTCCGCGCCCGTTCGTTTAATGTTTCAGAGAACACAAATAAATCTGAATGTCGTTCGTTTATCACATCGACGAGCTAATGGAGGTACATATTTTTCGTCAGAGAATTTCGACAGATTTTAAAAATGAAATTTCCGAAAGGCGGGAATATTTAAAATATAACCGTTGGCGTTGTTTCAGGGATGGAAGAGAATAACCTTATCTTTGGTGAAATTAGCCAAGATTTATTTTTTATTGCACTTTACAAATAATATTATATCAATCGGACCAAATTTTTTGTTTAAACTTGTTTACATACAACTTTACAAAATTCTTAGGTTAGAAAACAAAATAGAAACTATCAAGATCGTTAGGTAAGTACGAAGTCGTCTAAATCCTCCGTGATCACATGATCTAAAAATTTCATCGTTCTCGTCTCATCCGCGAGGTAAAAACCGAACTGAGTCGTGCTATATCAAAATCACAGTATGAGTTTCAACAAAATTAGCTCGACGGGTTTTGAGGTAGACTCGAACAGTGCAGAATTTTTAAAATTAAAAATATTTCAAAAGTAATATTTTCTTCTTGAACCCCTTCGCTTGTAACCCCCTCGGGCCCCTCGATATATCAATATATATATTTTTCGACACGTCCGTGTACCTAAGAACAACAAAGCGGAAAGCGAGCACTTTCCGAAATAGGCTTAGCCAATTAGGTGTCGTGTAAATGCAAATCGAAGCTGTTGCACTTGCACGCGCTTCAATTAACGCCACCTCGAACACAAATAAAGCGTACGAAATTGCAGGGAATACGCGATATCGATATTTGTCGAACTTACTTAGGGTAGTTTATGTAGAAGGCCTTGCGGTGTAAAAATAGTTTTTTTGAGGATTTTTTTGTTTAAACATTACAATTTAATATGATGCCATTAAACATTAAGATCCGGTTGTACAATAAGGACTAAAGTACGAGTTTTGTAAAGCTCTACTTAAAGTTGAACTCGGTTCTGCTGAGCTTTCATTTTTCAGGTAAGTTGTCAACTTTCTAGGCTTAAACCAAGTTATTAATTACTGATGACATACCGCGGGTCCGCGTGGCGGGGATGGAAGATTGAATCATTATCGAGGAGCTTATCAAAAATACTTAACCAGCATAAGGTATCGACTTAAAAGCGGCATATTTTAAAAATATTTTACATTATACAGGGTGGCTCAAAAAAGTGTGGCGGACTAAACTTGCATTTTTTTAAATGGAACACCCTATATATTATATTATTTTCTAATTCCCTATACAATTCCACGTATATTTTGTATAAAATATCATATGTCTAAATTCAATTGTTTTTGAGTAATTGACGTTTAAAATATGGCATTTTTTGACTTTGACAGGCTGTAACATTGGAACGGTTCATCTTAGAGAAAAATGGTTTTCACCTCCCTATCTTAGTTTTTCATTCTCTATCCAAGGAAACCAACCTCCGATTTACCATGTTAAACCAAAAAACCGGTTTTAACGGTAAACTAAGATAGGGAGGTGAAAACCATTTTTCTCTAAGATGAACCGTTCCAATGTTACAGTCTGTCAAAGTCAAAAAATGCCATATTTTAAACGTCAATTACTCAAAAACAATTGAATTTAGACATATGACATTTTATACAAAATATACGTGGAATTGTATAGGGAATTAGAAAATAATATAATATATAGGGTGTTCCATTTACAAAAATGCAAGTTTAGTCCGCCACACTTTTTTGAGCCACCCTGTATAATGTAAAATATTTTTAAAATATGCCGCTTTTAAGTCGATACCTTATGCTGGTTTAGTATTTTTGATAAGCTCCTCGATAATGATTTAATCTTCGATCCCCGCCACGTTGGCGGACCCGGTATAACCCAATAAAACTTATAAAAAATTATTTTTGACTTTAAAATTTGTGGTAGTATTTTAAAATTGAATGAATACGAATCCTGAGGTTGAGCACTTTCTGGATTTATCAGACAAATCAGATGATGAAGATTTTATGGATGTACTAGGAGCTATAGAAAACGTTCGAAGGCGGCCGAAAACTATAGACCGGGACCTAATCATATTCAAATTTTCGTAATTAAATTTAGTCTAACATTCTATTTGTTCTTTATTAGTAATATTATCTGTTTTTTTTTAAATTTCCAAAGTACCTTTAAACTCCTTAACAAAAGTTAATAGCAGACAATCTTCTTTGGAAGTAAAATTTGCATATAGTTTTGTGTTAGAATACATGGAAAAAAAAGTAGCTGCAAATTGTAAATACCCCAAACTTTGACAACAAATAAAGTTTGATGGTTTTTTGATAGCGTAA
Organism: Polydrusus cervinus; assembly: GCA_935413205.1. NCBI lineage: Eukaryota > Metazoa > Arthropoda > Insecta > Coleoptera > Curculionidae > Polydrusus > Polydrusus cervinus. The sequence continues at coordinate 16,058,334 of OW284517.1, forward strand.
CCATTGCCAGCATGGTAATTTAATTATTGATCCCACCTGTGCAGACCTGTGGTTAGGAATTGATTTTAAAACAGAAATGCCTTTTTGAACTAAGTTTAACTTTAAGCAGAGCTTTACAAAACTCGTACTTAAGCTCTAATTGTACAATTGGATCTAAAAGTTATCTTGGTAATAAAAAACAAAGAGTGTGTATTATTGTTAATGATAAGTCCGACTTTGTGTCTGTTTAAAGTTTGTAGTCAATGACGTTTCTTAAACAGCAGTAGAGTTTTGGACTTGCATTGTCTTGAACCACAACGTTTCAACTGGTAAGTATCTCCAATCGTCTTCAGGTGGATACTAAATAAGTATGGTAAATACCGCTCAATTTATACTAGAAAGTTGCAGTGACGCATAACTATTGGGTGGAGTCATGCGTGTAACTCTTACGTGTTCTATTAATACAAGCTAGGTGTGTGACGCATAACTGGATGAGTCATGCTCATCCCCGATGACTAATGCGTTTAACTCTTAAGTGGTCTTATTCTAAGATTAATTTACTTAGCAAAGGTTTCCAGACGTTTCTCATATCTAATGAAGGCTTACTAAAACAACCTGGATTTTGGTGTATGATGGCAGCTTCCTTAAACTTCCTTTTCCCCCAGTGCGGTTCTTTTTGCAAGATTTCGGCTTCTGTCCATATGATATAATGGCAGTGCGTCCAGGCGTGGTCAGCTGCACAGGATGTTTCGCACTCCTTTTTGGGTGTTGTTCTTATGTTTTTAAAACCTTACTTCGAGTGGTCTTAGTGTCTCACAAATGTAAGATTGGTCGCACTCGCAGAGGATCTGGTAGACACAATTTTTGTTGTCTATTTGGCTTGTTGGTTACGTCTTCGTCAGATGGCTTCTTAAAGTGTCTCTCGAGCTGAATATCGTGTTGATGTTGTATCGTTGTCCTAGTCTTCTTATTTTCTTGGATACTCCTTTGACATACAAAATGTTGAGTATTAGTTGTATCTCTTTCTTTGCTTTATGTGCGTTTGGCCGATTCTTGCGATTATTCTTATTATAAATATACCAGATACAATACTTAAGCTTTTCCCCGCATAGTACAAATTTTGTCATAGTGACTTTTTCTTCTATTGTGTAACTCATAATAATTATCTAGGTAGAAAGTTATTACTAGTAAAAATTTAGTCAAATGGGAGGTTCCTTTGGTCGTTTTAGGTGCTTGCGTATAAAAAAAACGCTACAATATCCATAAAGGTGTAAATTAAGGTAAACGCTAGGTTAAAAAAATAAAACGATCTTAAATCCGGACCACAAAACTGGATTCTCCTCAGTGGTGTAGCCAGAATTTTAGTTCGGGGCGCCCAAATGGGTAGGGAAAGCAATGAAACAGCGCCGCAGCCAAAAATTTTTTTCGGTGCCACGCCCAAAAAAGCTTTTTTTTGGACAATAAAAAAAATTCAAAATAAAAAATTACATATATATAAGAAACTTGTAGTGAGTTATACAAATACACTAATATAGGTAATATAAAACAGATAATATACTTGTTAAACAACACTTCTTCATGAAATAAGCATAGTTGAGCAAGAAAATATTAAAAATAAGGTATATTTTTTATTTATTGAAAAAACAAAAATTAACCATAAACTAAAAGCACAACATAATTTTTTTGCCTAAAACTAAACCGGAATGCGTCACGGGTTCTGACAAAATATATTAATTATTTCATAGATCAATGTGGATTTGTGATTGTGGATGATTTGTTATTTTATTTGGCGCGTTATTGATAGCGTTACCGTCAAAGATTTTTTATGTTGTCTTTTTTTTATTTCGGGGGGGAAGGGGGGAGCTGCCCCCCCCCCCCCCCTGGCTGCGATATTGATTCTTCTATTTAAAATGCCTGCAACAACACAATCGTATTAAGTGCAAGGGTCAGCAAAACCCCTTTTTCCAAGGAATTTTAAAGCCTAATTTTAATTAGCAGTAACACACTCCTGCAAACATTTATTCCAATGCCCCGGAATATTATACGAAGTAATTTTGCGAGATTTTCCGGCAAATAGACAACGATCCCGGTCCCGAAACCGGGAAAAGGGACAGTCGGGAGTTTAGTGTGGGCATTTGTGGTTTCGCTGCAAGTGGCGTAGGATAAGGAATCCGAACGGTAATATTTTAGATATTTAGGATGTAAGTGGGATAGGGACTTTATAACACTCTGAAAAATGTTTTGTTATCGGTTAACAGTAAGATATTGCGAAGCGACATAGTTTTATCTACAATTTTTATTGTTATATACATTGCCTTCTCGATGTTAGAAAAGTGAGTGAGATAGAATCGCTTGACAATTAATTTGGGGAGTGGAGACCTCCATGTCAGCGGCCAGAACTAAATTATTTGAGGTTAGTTTTATTTGTCAAATCGTGACAAGGCGTTGACATCCGTTCACGATACACATCAGGTGTATTGATATTTTTAAGAAAACGCGTTGATATAGGTATAGCAAAGGTTATAGCTATTTTAAGGAGCAGTTAATTTATCATGATATAAAATAAAAATGTACAGGGTGTTTCATTTAAAATAAGAAAGTTTTTAATGTTTAAACGCTTTTACAATGATCCCTTAATTATGACCTCCCTGTATATTTTAGTTTAATTATTTTTTGGGTTTTGTTGATTCTTTAACTATACAATAACAAAATGATTATTGTAGTCCAGGAGCTAAGGTAAAAAAAATATACGAATAAATTCATCGCTATGCATTTACAAAATAATTACAAAATATGCAGATATCTCAGAAATTAGTAGACTTAGGTAAAAAATGTGTTCCATAAAAATTAATTCAAAATTAATGCAAAAACCAAAAATACAATAAAAAATGCTATAGGTATTGTATTTAAAAAATGAAAATATAATAAAAAATGCTATATTGTATTTAAAAAATGAAAGTTGAATCTACTTCCGGTATAACCGGAAGTGACTTAAACATGTTAATATTTTAGTTTAAGAGAGCATATCGATAAACTTAAACCTACAGATTTAAAAAAAATATTTTCAGTAGTTTCCTCAAAAGTTCCAATGCAAGCTCGTCATGAATCACCCGGTATATTAAACTAGCATAAAATATTTCACATGTGGCAGCAACATCGAAATTATTGACAGAAGCCCAAGCTAATGAAATGACAGTTGAAAAAGTCTAACCTAAGTTATTTGTCGATCTTTCTGCTCTATGTGCAAATAAATAAAAAGAACAGTTATTTTAAACAAAAATACGTACACACAATAATTCGGATGTTAGTAGGATGTACACAAAAACACCGACATGACAAGTGACAACATTTTTATCGGATCGTCATCTAGTAATCGCGCCAGTTCTGCGTTTTTAAAAATCGTGGAAATTGTGCATGTCTCCAATTAATTGCAAAAAATTCATTGTATGACCTAGCAATAGTTTTATTGATGATAAACTCCTATTATAGCACTGACTTAACAATTTAAATGCCAACACTATCCAATATGAGAATAGTGAAAGAGCCCATTATGTATATTTTTCAAATCTAATATTAATATTATATATTTTTTTCCGAGGGCCCGTCCGTGCGCCGGATGCACTTAGGCCAGGTTTGGCACATTGTGCTCACTCTGCTTGATTGTTACACCTACTCCGTGATCCCAGTTCCTTGCACTAGTTTATGTAGGTCAACTGGGGAGAGGGTAAGGATGTCCTCTGGTTCCAGTTTTGGTTGCCCGAGTATTTGTTACCTCTTTCGATCTGGTGACTCGCAATGGCAAACTATGTGCTGTACAGTTTCCCTGACTTGTCCGCATAATCTGCAGTCAAGGTGTCCATTGTACAGTTGCATTCTGTGCAGATTGTTCTTGACAGCCATGTGGCCTGTCAGAATTCCTGTAATGGTTCTCAGCTGGTTCCTATTCATTTGAAGCAGCTGTTTCGTAAGTCTTGGGTCTAGATCCCCAATGATGCTTTTGCTGTGGTCTAATCCCTGTGGATTTTGCGTTTATTACTGATCCATCGCTTTATAGCATCTCGTGCCGTGCACCTTGGCATTCCGAGTGCCTGTTCTGACCAATTAATGTACTTTCGCAGCCTTTTCTCGCAAGTTTATCGGCTTTTTCGTTTCGTGTCCTGGTACCTAGTGCAGTATTACTTTGTTTACTTTTGCCAGGGCCTCCAGTTCCTCCTGACATTCCCACACCAGTCTTGAGGTTACCTTGTTGCATATTAGCGATCTAAGGGCTGGCTGCCTGTCAGAGCATACATCGATCCGCTTATTAAGGTAAGCCCTCCTATTGTTTTCGTAAGCAAATTGCAATATGGTGTAGATTTCTGCATGGATTACATTTTATTGGTAAAAGTTCTTAAAACTTTGTCTATAAGATGTTTCTTTTTGATATTAAATACTTTAAATTTGACAGTTTAACTAGTGGTAAGCTTCTAGCAATCTTGTTGGTAAAGTTTAAGTAAGCAATAACATCGTAAATCTTTCCTAATTTTACTAGTTAAGCTGATGATCATTTGAAAGTGTTTAGTTTCTTGTATCGTCATCACAGGTAATGCCCTTTAATACCTTGGATGGATGGCCAGCTCCTCATCGATCCTTGGCGATGATTTGCACGTTATTCAGGTTAAACGACCTCATTGTGAAACCTTCAGTGTGTCGGCCTCCGTTCAGAAATATTAGATCGACAAAAATAGTGCAAATGTTTTTCCAGTAATTTTTCTTAATTTAAACGCTACCTCTGGAAGGAATCAAACCTATTTAAAAAATAATCCCTTCCACTGTAAGATAGATAAGCTTAGTTGCGAGCAATGCAATTGGTACATAAATAATAACCCCTGTACACCACTGGCTGGCTGCTGCGGCCATACCGCAGTCTTTCGCGGTCAAATGCTTGTCGGGGGGGCTTTAATATTTAAATATGTTTGTGTCCGTCCGAGTGAGAGGGCATGTTAATGGAAGTCCGGCCGGAATTTCATGGGAACATGTCTGGTGACGCAGTGGAAGTAATAGGTCGGTTTTCTGGGGTAATAGTGGCTTGTGAGGATGTGTATCTGTTGACATGCAAAGGATGAGAATTTTTGTATTTTGGGCATATTATCTATTGTTTAAAGTAAACAGATATGAGTAGCAGTCAATGGCGTGCAAAAAATGAATATATTCCGATCAAAGTAGGCACCAGCGAGATAATGATGAATAAACTAGGAGGCGACATCACGTGACTAAAAGTGACCCTACCTGCGCCATATTGGTATAACAATTATGTCATTCGTGTAATCAGCTGTTCGATCTATCATAATCGAGGTGGTTTTAGATTTTATGAAAAGTTTTTCAAATTTTGTGTAAAACTGTTGCTACCGTGTGATATAGATATTAATTATTTCTTGTACCGTGCGAAGTTCCAGCAGAAACGCTGTGGAATAATCTTTGTGTTGTTCGCTGAATGGGAAAATTAGTACTAATTCCTTGATCAATCCAAAATAATTTCATTATTTCACACGCCATGAAAAAACATTCAAAATCATAAAGTAGTAGAGTTTAGTGCCCGTAGAAGTAAAATAGAAAGTACACGGGGATGCCATAGGTAATGGGTTCCCTGGGGCACAGGTAGACAATGAGAGGCTGTTTCATCCTTGTTAGGACTCATTAGAAAGCCATAACCTGTAAGCAATTCCCAATATAGCGAAAATATGCTTTCAAGCTATTTTTAAGAATAAATATAGGTATGATGAAAACCTAGTATCGCCATCTGTAGGAATCAACTTAATGCAAAAGATAGTCATCAGACCTGGAAACATAGAACTAACAATAATCCAAGTACGGTAGGCAAAAGCATCCTGTATAGAAAACGAATAATATACAATTCGTTTTTTATTAAGCTAAAACATATTTTCCATTTTCCTAATTCGTTATAAGAAATGAATGAATCAATTTGGCTCTAAAAAATGAATACAAAGTAATTTGTTTTTGTGACATCATTATTTATTTATTCATTCACCCGATAGAATTTACTGGCCCTGAATATAATTTTTCAAGTAACAAAATGTCTGGTAGGCAATTACGTAAGGCTCTATTCATTATTAAAAGAAGTAACTCCGAAATGCCCACGTAAATTAATTAATAATATTGTTTTTGCTCTGTAGTCCTACATCAAAACAGGACAATTACTTTGCTTATAATTTGGTAATTGAGAAATATTTTTAATACATGTTGTATACAAATTCAATGATTTTTGGAATAAAAAAGGGAGGTATTAAATATAAAATCAACAAAAAGGCTACAATCTAAAACCGCAAGGTACAAGTGGAATAATAATATTTTTTAAGTATTAACTGTTATTACTCTAATTATACCGGTTGTCCCATTATGGCTGGCCACCTGCTGTATCTCGGAAACTACTGGGCAGGGATATTCAGGGAAAAAAAATTGTGATAAAAGTGGCTAAGAGAAAATCCTGGAAATAATTTTAAAGTTCCGCATTTTGCCGCAAGAAGGCACAATTGAAAATTAAATATTGAAATTCTAAATTTCTCCGGAAATTCCCACATTAAGGTATATCTTTCATAACATCATTAGAAAGCTTAGACCAGCGTTTCTCAAACTTTTTTGACCACGGACCCCTTTTGATTTCGGAATTTTGTTGTGGACCGCCATCCCGCGCTTGCTACATTAGTACAAAATGACACAGTACAGAATAATATTCCCAATAATTTACAGTTAGTAGTTAATCTACACATTATTTTTATTCAAAGGTTATTTTTTTTAACAAAGCAAAAAACATCAGTAAGCAGTAAGCTGATTACAGCAAATGTTTTTAGTGAGATGGATGGAACTGCTTTCTACTTCCACATAATTTCCTTATGTTGGGTTCGATTGAAGAAAGCTGCAGCCTTATGTCTGGATCTGCATTAAGTCGATTACGATATTTTGTTTTTGTTGCAACATATGTCGAAAATCCGGCTTCACATAAGTATGTTATCACAAATGGCAGTAGGACTGAAATTGCTTGTTGAGTCAGATGACGGTATTCATCTTCAGTATTGCACCAAAAATCTACCAATTGCTCCTTTATGAATCTCGTCTTTAAAACTGAATCAGACGTTAAATCGATCAACAATTCATACTGAGCTGCTAGGAGGGTTGTTGGCTTTTCAGTTACTTCAAACGGATTTTGAACCCATTTATATTCTTGAAGGTTTTTTTCCTGGCTCTATGGAAAGTACTCTTTTACTGAATAAAGCACGTCATTTAAATGTTGATAGATTTCATTAAAAAGTTGATCGGGTATGTTCCTCTCTAATTCTTCTTCCCAAAACTGTTTTAATGCTGGAAATGAATCAACGTCGCGTTTCTTAATGGATTCTGCCCAAAACTACCACTTTTTCATTAGCCACAAAGATATTTTTTCCCTGGATGGCAAGACTTACCTCATTTATTTTGGAAAATATATCAGCTAAATATGCAAGCCTAAATAGCCACTCTTTATCCTCAAATCTTTTTTCCAAACCTCCCCCCATGCTTTGACCGCTAAAAAACATAGCAACTTCTTGTCGCAATTCAAATAAACAAACTAAGGACTTGCCTCTGGAAAGTCACCTTACTTCAGTGTGGAGAAGTAAAGATTTATAAATACTTCCCATATCATCGCAAAGTATGTGGAACAGACGCATATTAAGTGGTCGGGCTTTAATGAAATTAATTATTTTTACTGCTTCATTAAGTACAGTACGTCGTGCAACGGCCCCAGCGGTTTTTACCACGATGGCCTTGGCACCATCTGTACAAACATCAACGCAATGTTCCCAAGGTATTTGGTTTGTTGTGGAAAAAGTATTCAACATTTTAAAAATTTCAGCTCCAGTGGTATTACTTGGAAGTGGCTTGCATAAAAGAAGATCTTCTTCAAATGATGTCTGTTATTGATATCTTACAAATACAAGTAATACCACTAGTCCAGCAACGTCCGTCGATTCGTCCATTTGAAGAGCAAATTTTGTGTTTCTAAGGCGGGTTATCAGTTCAGTCTTTATGTAATCTGCCAAATGTTTAATCCGCCGACTCACGGTATCATTTGAAAGTGGCACTATAATGTTTTTTTATATTCCCGCATTTTTTTCGATGTTCAGAAACGACGAACCTTTAATTTATTTTCTAATAAATAAATATAGGTACTTATACAAAAAAATGAAAATAAATATACACTTTTTAAGATACTTACCTTGGACCTTCGGATATTTGATCCAATTCCTTAGCAGGGGACTTGGATGGCCGTTTTAGCCACATATCCATGTTACATATAAAAAAATGCCTTCACAACATATTTGAACCCACACAGTATCGTATTTAACCAAATATTCTAACTTGAATTAACTTAAAATAACTGCAACTGGTTACTTCTAATGACTAAAATATAAAACTATTATAATATCGTGCTGCCAAACAAGTCTAGGCCTGTCATTGGCGCTTAAACGATAAGTACGTAATTTAATTGCAGTGGCGTTGCGGCCTTATCCAATTTTCCATGATTTTTTTTTCAATGGTTACATAACTCGCGGACCCCCAACGGGTTGATCGCGGACCCCAGTTTGAAAAACGCTGGTTTAGACAATTCTGCATCATTTTGATTTAAGCTTCATTGGCGTACCAACCTTGATAAGAGTGGGGGAAGCTATTGAAAGTGTAATCATTGAATTTACTGTAACTTCTAAGCGACTTATCCGATTTAAAAAAAACCTAATCTTGTTTGGAGGAGAAAGGTAAGCACTTCTAATTGTTGTATCATTGGTACACGATAGTTCCCAATAAAATAGCTAGAGAGCGTAATTTGTGATAGTAACAGTTTTTTGATTTTATCCCGAAAACTCAAATTATACAGTATAACTATGACATTATAATCAGAACGTGGATTAAATTTTCAAGAGAAAACGTAAACACCGTAGTCCGGTATCATTGTTTTCTTCGGAGTTATTTATAATACTAACATTTTTTTTTTGATTTTATCCCGAAAACTTAAATCATACGGTATAACTATGACATCATATTCGAAAAGTATATTAAATTATCAAGAAAAACTGTAAAGACCCCAGCTTAATATCTTCTTTCGTTTCAGAGTTATTGCCAGAAGAATGACTTTTACCATTTTAATTGAAGAAGTGATTTTTTTCATAGTTTCGTTATCAACCAATCCACGTCAAAAAATATTTTTAAACTTTATGATTGTGCAAGTTTGTTACTCATTATTTCATGGCCCAAAAACTACTTAGTATAATTCTTATAATAATATGGTGTTTAAAAAAATAGATCTAGATAGCCGTGAAACAAAATCAACCTCTGTCAAGATTAAATCATATGATCACTTCTTCAATCAAATCGTTAAAAATTATTCTTTTCGCAATAACGTTAAAACGAAAGAAGATATTGAACTGCTGTTTATACATTATTTCTTAAAAATTTAATTTACTTTCCGATTATGATGTCATAGTTATACCGTATGATTTGAGTTTTCGGGATAAAATCAAAAAAAAATTTATTATCACAAATTACGCTCTCTAGCTATTTTATTAGAAACTATCGCATACCAATGGATTCGACAATTAAAAGTACTTAACTTTCTCTTCCAAACAAACTTAAGTTTAGAAATAAAATAAAAAACATAAAGTCTTTCTCCACCAGTGGAGAAAGACTTTATGTTTTTTATTTTATTTCTATAAATTAACTCCACTTTAAGAATGGACTACTTCTTCAAAACTTAAGTTTACTAAAATCGGGTAAGTCGTTTAGAAGTTACAGCAAATTAAATGATTACACTTTCAATAGCATCCCCCACTCTTATCAAGGTCGGTACGCGCTTAAACCAAAATGATGCAGAATTGTTTAAGCTTTCTAATGATGTTACCAAAGATATACCTTAATTTGGGAGTTTTCGGAGAAATTTTTGAATTTCAATATATAATTTTCAATTGTGCCCTCTTGCCCCAAAATGTGGAACTTAAAAATTATTTCCAGGATTTTTCTTTTAGCCACTTTAATTACGATTTTTTTTCCCTGAGTTTCTATGCCCAGTAGTTTCCGAGATACGGCCGGTGGCCATCCATAATGGGACATCCGGTATAGGTTCAAATTATATCATCCGCCATGCAGAACATAAAAATAGAAATTTTGCGACTATTCATGTTAATTTCTTATTTTCTATTAAAATTACAAACGATGCGATGCCCCGATATTATCTTCAAAATCTCCCCTTAATTCACGTAAAATTCGTTTTTGTAATATTTTGCATAAAAAAATAAATTTTATTGCCATCGCTTGACACAGGTACAACATGCGAGATGCGATGGAAACGCACGGTTGGTTCGTAATAACTCATCGACTACTGTTTGCCCTTAAGAAAAAACATTTTGTAACAATTGAATTCTTTACTAAAACAACTTGTACGAAGTATAAACCCAACCAGAAGAATAAAAAACCTTATTAAATATTCATTCTCCATTGGGAAAATACTTAGCGTATTTCTAATAGCCCGTTTCTCGAAAATGTAGCTCTATACACGTATTTCAGTGTTATGGGAGACCAAGGACCCATTCGTCACAGAAATGTAGCCCGAACGAGCTTTTTAAAACAGCCCCATTAAAAATTGATGTATTACCCGAGCTTTTCTTTTAAGTTGTGTGTAGAACATACATTCTGGATATAAACGTAATAATATTTATTTCGTAAGCTACAAGTGCGTGACCCAAAATATACAGTTAAAAAAATTTACAGGATGGGTGTTTTATTAATATCAGGATGATTTTCCGTGATTAAATATACTGGGTCTTGAAAAAGTCCCTCATAAAATTAATATCAATTAAAGGAAAAAGATCTAGGAAAAACGCTCCGATCCGTAAATTTTTATTTTTAATTGTGCAATTTTTGACATAAAAAAATATTGATCCTCTAGACTCCTTAGCTCATTGTTGTCGGTGATTTATTCGACACATGAGAGGTAGGCAGCTTGGCTGCTCCTGAGTTCTAGTTAAGGCTGATTAAACCTTCTCGTTCGATAAAAAAAATATTATACAGGGGACCGTCCTTATGATGGCGTTACTGGGTTTTCATCGCGTTTTTAGTTCTTAAAAACGCCTTGAAAGAACAGGCTCGCTATACTGGGGGTTGCTTACGGGTTATGACTTTCTGATGAGTTCTAACAAGAACGAAACAGCCTGTCATTGTCTACCTGTGCCCCAGGAATTCCATTACCTTTGGAGTCCCTGTGTACTTTAATGCAAAAGATAGACGCACTACTCTGTCCGCTTGCCGCTAAGCTTCTTTTGTTTATATATTTTAACGGACACTAAATTCTACTATTTTATTTATACTTACACACGGCATCACGGAATAGCGCTGCAAACCGGTGGGCGACTACAGCGCGATCTAGATCTGAATCCACAAAGCTGGAGATGTATGGAGAAGCGAAAAAATGTTTCCTATACTGGTGAAGTGGCGGTTCCGTGCTTGATTTATTTAGATTTATTGATATTTCTATGTTTTCACGTTAGATGGCTATATCTTTTGTATTGAGTTGATTCCTTATGATGGCGTTACTGGGTTTTCATCGCGTTTTTAGTTCTTAAAAACGCCTTGAAAGAACAGGCTCGCTATACTGGGGGTTGCTTACGGGTTATGACTTTCTGATGAGTACTAACAAGAACGAAACAGCCTGTCATTGTCTACCTATGCCCCAGGGATTCCATTACCTTTGGAGTCCCTGTGTACTTTAATGCAAAAGATAGACGCACTACTCTGTCCGCTTGCCGCTAAGCTTCTTTTGTTTATATATTTTAACGGACACTAAATTCTACTATTTTATTTATTATACAGGGTGTCTCATAGAACTGTTGTCACGTCTTTGACAATTTTTTTAAATGGAACGCCAAACTTTTTATTAGGTTTTCAAATTCTACGAAAAATTCTAAATATTTTTCATGTAGGACTTGCTATCCCGATTTTCAGCTGTTTCCAAGATATTGACAGTTAAAGTTTTTTTTATTAAAGGTAATACTTTTAGTTCGCATTGTTTTTTATATTAGAACATGCATGTTAAATAAATCAGGTATCTTACTGTCATCAACTATCCTTAATTAGGGAATCCAAACCACGTGATTCAATATGGAGGTTGGATGGCAAAAAGCATTGAGTCACCAGTTAAATGCCACCAGCAACATTATTTTTATGGTCAGGTGCACCAATTACAAAGCAGTATTTGCCAGCCAGCCGCCATTTGGACACATCGTTGGATTGCCTAATATGTCAATACTGACTTTGATTTAAGTAATTTGTCAATTACCTAAAAATGTTAACAGAAAAGCAGCGCATCAAAATTTTAATTATGTTTGGGTGTGGGGATAAAATAAGAACTCAAGCTGAGAAGACCCAGTATTTAAAAAAGGTCCGAAAATGCTTTATTTTCTAAATAATAATGATTGAAATAATATCGATATTTGAACTAAAATAGAGATCTAGGAGTTTTTTAATATTCAAAATTTGAATTTGAATGGTCTCTTTTGTAAAGGGGGCCACCGACATATATTTTTACTCTTTCGATCAGTCATACATTTTTTATAGGTGGTTGTCTTACATTTTAAGCAAGAAAATAAATTTCTCTATAATATTTACATGACAAAGGCATAGTTGATAGAAGTCGCGGTCGAATGTCAGTAACTCACCATGGAGCCACTGCCGTGGTTTGCTATTCTAATAATATAATATATAATATTTTATATGCATGAGATTAATAGAATATAAAAAAAATATACTACTTTTTCGACCCATCAGTCTTAAAATAAGTTTGAGTTCATCAAAGTATGTTTCCACTTCTAATTAAAAATTAACCCTCGGGTAATTAGGAAAGATAACGAAAAAGATAAAGAAGACGAAGAAGGCCGCGACGCGTCGCCGACGGTATAGTGTTTTTTCCCTCAATTAAATTGGCACTTACTATTCCGCACTTGCAGCTGCGTCTTATTTAAATTGGAACGAGGCGGGTGCTCACGACGAATGAAAAATACCGGTTAAACAGATAAAATTACATTGGAGTGCAAGACGGTGAAGAATGTAGACAGAGACGGAGAAACAGATATATAAAATACAAAAAGTAAAATAATATAGGCGTGTTGTACCCCTGGTATCACTTTTAAATACTAATTAGGTTTTTTAATCAACATTCAATTAAATAATACATATAGCTCAGTATTAAAACATTACAAATTATCGACACGTCTGGACATAGTACGCTGTATGAGTTTTTTCAGAGAAGTTACGTGGTCCTCATAATGTCTTAATTTTTCTTTATTTCATTTTGTCCAGTAAATCAACTTACCATGTGCTCCTTTGTGGCCGATAAGTGGAACAATACAGTGTCAGGTACTGTAATGTATTGCCTAGCAACCATCTTTTGTTTTTAGAAATAATGACTTTTTACTTTGGATTTTTGACAAGTTGTCACTTAAAATTATAGGAAACAAAATGTTCAAGTACACAATGTGTCATATTGCACCAACTACCAACTTTAGTAATGAAAAATGTTACGCAACTACAGAATAGACTCTCTTTTACAATTTTTTAAATATTTTGCTTAACTAAAGTTAGTAATTTTTATTTTGTTTTGACTATATATTTATCGATCCCAAATAACTCTATTTAGATGCTTTAACTTGTAAAAAAAAATTTTCTACCAACTTTAATAAATGAAAAATATTAGGCAACTATAGAATAGACTCTCTTTTATAATTTTTAAAATATTTTGCGTAACTAAAGTTAGTAATTTTTATTTATTTAAACTATATTTATATTATTTACTCAAATATTATAATTTTATCTATTTGACAGTGACAAGCAAAACAGTTACAATTTAAGGTAATGTAATTTAATATTGCCAATAATATTTTAAAATTTGTAATAAACATTTCTATTAAATGTTTTTAAAAAGGATTATAATGACAAAATGAAATAAAATATCATACGATATTAGTCCGTTAAGTGTTATTACAGCACTCGTTTATATTAAAGACTCGTACGAAGTATACCATAGGATATCTAATAAATAAGACAATTGTGAAGTCTTGTGATAATATGATCGTCACCGAAGAAGGGCAACGGTTTAGGACTTTAAAATAGATCGAAAGGTCAATATTCTAAGTAATAATTATCATCTGTGAGCAGACAAGGTGCATAATCTTACTAATCTGCAGCTCCATAGCTTATTAGGCGCCCCTTTTATGTTAAAAATTATTATTAAGTTTGACATGTTGGAGGTTGCCACCGTGTTTTAAGTAATTTTAGCATTTCCATAGTTGTATACACGACTAACATGGTAATTTGCTTGTGATTTCTTTGATTTGTAAATGACATTAGAAAAGTCTATCACTTCCTTTATTTGGATGTAGATTCGACGCAGCTTCCCAGTTATTATATACTTTACTCATTCAATAAAACTTATTATCTTTCATCAATATCGATGTTGTTTGCCTTTCAACCCTTTGCTTCTATATACCAAAAGCATGGTCTCATTTGGACCGATGAACTACCTCTAGCTCTAACTAGTCATCTGTTTATTCGTTGACAACACATCTTATATTACAAGGAACCCACAGGATTTAATCTTCTGGTTACTAGCTGATAGATTTTTCAGATTGTATATGGACTTGTTTATATTGTCGTTAGATTGAGGGATGTCCTAAATCAAAGGCTTTGGTATGGCAGATAGCGTTTCATGAAAGATAAGGGATAAATAATATTTCTCTCGATGTATTAAGTCAATTCGTCAAATCACAATATGAAGACGTTCAAAGCTTATTCGCTAAGATCTGTGGTCGACAAGGAGTTGTAAATTACATATACTGGATCTCCCAGTGCCGCATAAAATGAATATCAATTAAAGGAAAAAGATCTAGGAAAAACGTGCATTTTTTGACATAAAAAAATATTATACAGGGTGTCTCATAGAACTGTCATCACGTCTTTGACAATTTTTTAATGGAACAACCTATATATTGTATTATTTTCTGATTCCCCACAAAATTCTACACTTATGTTGTAAATGTCATATGTCTAAATTCAATAGTTTTTGAGATATTGACGTTTAAAATATGGCATTTTTTGACTTTGACAGGCTGTAACATTGGAACGGTTCATCTTAGAAAAAAATGGTTTTCACCTCCATATCTTCAAGTCAAAGAAGTGACGTCAGTTCTATGAGACACCCTGTATAATATTTTTTTATATCAAAAAATGCATATTTTATGCGGGACTTTTGGGAGACCCAGTATATTGTAATGAAGTACAAGTATCGTAAAGTATATTGACTAATTCTGTAATAAACTTAACATCGTCATACATTTACAGCGATGTATAAATATGCCCACTAGCTAGTCATAAATTTATAGCGATGTAAAATTGGTTAGCGAATCGCATCAGTTTTAGTTCCCGGCATAACTTTCTTTAGACAACAAAAATGTGTTGTTTAATAAAATTTTTATAAGAAAGGAATGCCGCAAGCTTTTAATTAAAGAATGTTATTGCGTGGTATTTTTGTGTGTTTCGGTTCATGTAAAAACAATTTCTACTTTCTTTAATAAAGAAAGAAAAAATTTGTTTACCACTCAATATTGCTCGTTTCTTTTATAAGTTATTTTTGTACCTTTTGAGAATTAAAAAATTGTTTAATTTAACAAGGTATGGTAGATGTTGTTAATTTGGTTTAATTAATTAACATCCAAATTACACTGAATTGTCATTTGACAAGAATATAAAAGCTTTGGACTAAAATCATCCTGAGGTTAGGTTAAAGTTTTCTTTATCATTATTACTTGGCATTAGTATAGAATTACTTTAGCGCAACTAAACCAAAGTAGCACTAGGATACTAAACTTATTTTTGAAGAAGCTGTATATCAAGCTCTAGAGCATAACCTTCTAGTGAAACGAATGTGTAAGTTCAGACAAAACCCCAAAATAACTACGCCGTGGCAAATTACTGTTCTTAGACCGTTTTGACTTGATTGGTGAAAGTGGTATTGTCATTGTAGCGCAAGTGGAAGACAGCTGCTGTCATGTTTACTTTGTATTAGGGAATCCAAACCACGTGATTCAATATGGCGGTTGGATGGCAAAAAGCATTGTGTCACCCGTTAAATGCCACCAGCAACATTATTTTTATGGTCACATGCACCAATTACAAAGCAGTATTTGCCAGCCAGCCGCTATTTGGACACATCGTTGGATTGCCTAATTAGCACAAGCACGCTTTTGACACAGAGAGGAATGTGTGACTATCGGACTTATGTAGGTACATTCGACTAAATTTTAATAAATATTTATTAAAACCTTCGTTATAATATAACATTTAGAGGTTAAATCAGGCTGTAGTCGAACCATAAGAATAAGTCGAAACTCACTCAAGTTTAAACTTGATGGGAATTGGTGTAAAGCATTTTAAAATCGATTAAAGTAATAGATAACACAATTTTTACTAAAAATATACATAAAACATAGTTATTAGATTAGTGGATTCTCATAGTATAGTTACAAATAAAAAAGATACCTTAATATGACATGATCACTGAACACTAGTGATGTAAAAAAAGTACCTACTCGTTACTTTGTATCGGGTATTTACCCAATACTCAAAGTATCGAATCCTTGTTGTTTGAAATACTCGATACTCGTTACTTTTATACCCATGTCCTATAATGTCTAAATTATTATATTCTAGGAGAATTATTTTTGCTGTACTCAAAGTTTTAAAATACTATGTAACTAAAAAGTAACGAATATTTTATTTCTGTTAAGGTATACTTTGGTTTGGGTAACGCGATAACGACAAAATAGCCGATCGTCGGCAATCAGCAGCACTTCGCAATCCCAAGATAAACAAAAAGCGGCGTAATGTAAAGACGCTTGCCGAAAGGAGTACCGGCTTTCGGCGTTTTTAATGTTTGCATTATTTGTAATTGTAAAAGAAACCGACGTCCATATATTATTATTATGTTATATTAGGCCGATTTTTTTCTAATGAAAATAAAAAGAGATGCCGAGAAGTATGCTCTAGAAAAATAATATAATATTTTATTTTATATACCTAATATTTTATTGTTTTGATATAAAAATAAAGAAGTTTTGTTTATGTTTATTAAAATCCCTGTTCTCTGATCTTTTTTTATTAGTAATAATAATAAGTACCGAATCACCTTTTAAAAACACCAAATACCCTATAATTCTTATGCGAGTAAAAAATAATAAAAGAGTAGAGTAACCTTGTACTCAACTACAGTATTGTAATGATACTGAAGACTAAAAGTATCGAAAGTATCGAATATAAAGTATCAAGTATTGATATTAAAAGTATCGAATCGGTACAAGTATTCAAAAGTAACGAAAGTTTACATCACTACTGAACACCGGCTTTTGACCGGTATCATTTAGGAGTAACTTACGGAATTTTGTTACGGGTCAGCTATTTGAACTTGAACTGGTGCAGAGTATCCCATGGAGAGACTGATATTATTCCCGATATAATCTAGCAGTCCACGTATGAGGTTTATGTTCCTCCTGATAATTTGATCTGATAAACAAGAGGTGTGTCAATAATACTAGTAAATTTATGGTTGTAGGTCCCTTCTGATTGACATTATCCTGACGTAAAATAATGTCGGCGAAAGAATAGCACTGTTTTTTGTGTGGCGCCAAGCTTCACTATCGGTCAGAAGTCATAACTATAAGCCAGAATACATAACTACTGTAGGTCAAAACCCGGCGAATCCCCTATATACCCTATTCTATGGAAACTGCCAAGCTACCACTCCTCCATCTAAAAAATCTAATGTTACTAAGAAAATACAAATATACCCACTAACGACTTCTGCAGAAAATGCAGAAATGAGGAAGAGAAAGAAAGTATTCAACATTTTCTGTGTGAATGTCTTGACCTCGCAAGCACTGCCCTGGGTGAATCATTATTCAATAGTCTGGTGGAACTAAGCAACTTACAACTGGGTCGACTGAGGAGATTTCTGAATAGTAGTGGCTGATTTGAATGAGTTGTAACCATCAGAGATCTGATGAAGGTGGGTTCTATGGAACACGTGTGGTATCACAACGGATCTAATAGGACTATGTGATACAGTTTGGTCAGAACCAAAGGTCTGCATTCTAACCTAACCTAACCTACTAAGAAAATTTCACATGTCATTTTAGGCCATGATCCAATATTATAACTAAGGTACATACAAATAAAACATCTATAAGGTTGAATAGTTCTGGTAGTTTTACATAGAAGTTTAAAACCATCTTTAGGTTTCTTGAATCAGGTCAAGAATTTTTTGATTTATTTTTAAAAACATGGCACGATTTCTTATTTCGACGACCCCTAAATGGCGCTACTGATTGCTAAAACAACGAGCTTGGATATCAGAAAGTGGTTTACTTTACCAACCTCTTTAACATTTAAATGAACTAAAAATATTAGTCGTTGGTGACGATGCTTCGCCGGGAGTAAAACAGAGAATGGAGCGACAAGCGCCGTGAAAAACGAAAATTTAATTAAATTTCGGGTGGTTTTGTCCGCGCACGTGCCATGGTAATGATGAAGTTTTAAATCAGATGGGTTTCAGAAAACAAAACTCACCAATAAAAGGGCTGTTTTGTATCATGTAACGTTAAACTGACGTAAAATTGTATGTTTATATATTTTAAGACAGTTTGAAGTCGGTCCTTCCTAAGAAATTATTTGTACCTAAGCTTTCTCTATATATTTTTTGTTCATCCCAGCCTATAAGTCAAGACCACCACAAATATGAATGATATGTATAAAAATCGAGAGATCAAAAAGGTTATTCCCTCGAGACCCAACTGCTTGGTCAAACCGATCGGGGGGATGAGGGATACAAAGTGGCGAGCACGGTGTCCGCCATGACTCCCCTGGGACCTGGGGGACGAGGCTTTTACGATGCGGAGATTTTCTGGAGGCATGCATGAAGTTGAGTGTGTTCTGGGGTGTAAAAAAGGAGTTTTCAGGGAATATGAAAGGGTAAAATGTTAGTTTAGGTTGGGGTTGGTTGATTGAGGAAGACGGTGAAAGTCAGGGAAAATTGATAAAAAATTAATAAAACATGATTTTTACTTTGCTTTTTGCTAATCTTTTATGCACAAAAAGAAAACTATAGTAATAGTATAGATGCCTTTTTTTTACCGCGGCAGTGGCTCAGAGATGAGATACTGGCATTCGACCGTGGCGGTCCGGGTTCGATCCCCGGAGTGGGCATACGCATAATAAAAAAAGTATGTCCGAAATTTAGTGGATAAAAGAATGCAGTATGCTACCAGTGATTTCTAATATCGGGACCGAGAAGGGCGTCATGGACCTCTGGGGGCGTAAAAAGGATAAGTAGTGCATACACATGGTTCGAATTCCATGTTAAGCTGTAGGTCCCGTCTGGCTGACATTACCCAGACGACAGGGGATACAATGGGCCTTATAGTCCTAAGTATACTGGCTCTTCCGCCAACCCCAGCAAAAACAAAATAGATGCCTTTTGATTCAACACAACACGTATTCTATATTCCTCAAGCATAAATATTCTTCATTTAATAATAGACCTATTTTTGGTTACCAAGACATTGTCGTTTTAAACATAAGAACTTAAGTATTTATTTTCAATGATGTTTTCAAATAAGCAAAATCCTCGATACGAATAACACTATCATTTAGTTTTAAAAGACCCCGTTAATATATAAATGCTTACTGCTTTCCTAAAAAAACTTAAATGTTTTCAAATAATACGTAAGTATCTATTCTTCCTATTTAAATGTTTACTTGACGTAAACTTAAGGTGAATAAATAACAGATGCGGCTTGTCCATAAGGTCATTTGGTCAGTGACTCATCTATAAATTTGACCCACCTAATTAATTAATTTTTCAAAACAAATAAAATTATTATTATTCTTCAAAGAATGCTTCAAAGTGTGTCATGCGAAAACTCTAAGATATAGATCGAACTGCTACTCTCGTATTTTATATTGGCTCACAGTTGGCCTATTAAATTAGAAGATTACATAAAGGAATTGGAAACTAAGAGCGAGACAGACATATGCGCTTTAGGAAGTTAAAAAAAGACAAAAATGCGGCTGTCGACTTCGGTGTTCAACCGGTCAGTTTTCACGTTTAATAGGCATTTATGGATACACAGTCGAATAGCTCCATGAATCATGCTGTCGTAATAAAAACTTTGCGTTAGACAAAGGAAAACTTACTACAAAATATGCGGATTGTATTTGCAAAATTTGCATAAACCTTTTTTTTTCCTTAGGAATGCCAGATCGCCCGTAGTAAACCCTTAAGTCATATTTAGTTCGTTTATGTGTGTTTTTAACGTGTACTTTTGTGTGTGATGACTTGTACTAAATAATGACTTTAACAATTGTTAATGTTAAAATGTTTAGAAATTAATTAATTTCGGAAAGTGTAAAATTATTAGACATTTTTAGTGAGAGGTGCTTTTCGACGCTAAAAAGAATTAAGACTTTTTTTTAAGAAACTTAATGGGGGTTCTTTTGCTATGTTAAGCATTAAAAAACATTTCTTCAACAACTCCTTAGATACCAGAATGGTATTTCTCCATATGGCCGATTCACTTCACACTTTTCAGAAAGTGAAAAAAGAATTTTAAATCCTTTTCCGAATAGGATCCGATAGAATTAGTGATTCTTGTGACCGGATTAACCCGATCACAGTTTCGGTAATCGATAAACCTCAGGTTACCGACTCAGTGCAAGGTAATTTAATTTCAAGTAACCAAAAAAAAAAAATTAACGAGAAAACCGTTTCGATAACATGTTCGTATAAAACCAATTTAATTATTATTCATTTTTGGTCAAAGCTTCATTCTCGTATGTGGCTGCTTATCAAATATTGCCTATAAATATAAATGAACTCATCGTGTATACATAATAAATCAGGCAGAACTGATAAAGCGGAGCAGGACCAGTGGAGTCTTACGAGAAGGGCCAGGGATTATTGGGCTAGTTTCCACCGCATCAAGCTTCTTATCGCATCAAAATTGCTCTATTAAGAAACTCTCGATTCTTAAAAAGATAATATTTTGTAGGTTCTAGAGTTTCTCCAATGGAGTCAATAAGGGTTTCATAGTATTATTCTTGGTATGTCAGGACTTTAGTGCATTTCAGGAAATAACCCCGGCATCAAAGTGTAGGTTTCAAAAAATACATTTCGATTTAAAAAAGTACTACTTAAAGTAAAGTGGCAAGTTAAATGGGGAGAAATAATACTCTAAGCCAACTTTCACTAAGATATATTTGTTTGATAAAAAACCTTTATTTTATTGTACTCTACATGTTTCGAACGTATAAACGTTCATCTTCAGGAGAAGTATAGCTTATGTTAGAATAGATATTAGGAAATTGTGAGTGACACAAGAAAAACATACTACCAAGTTTTATAGAGAAAGATGAGAGAATGGTTAATATAGGGTATTTTTAAAGTGACGAAATGAGAAACGTTACGTGAGAATGATACTGATACTGAAAGCAACTTTAGTGGTGAAGTAAATTATTGAAAAAGTTTTGCTAAATGGTGTAAAATGAAGATTATATGTGCTGGTAGGACAGCTGATGTACTATCAGTTGTCGTATTATATGTGTATTACGATATCTGTTAACGATGGTATGTGAAAAAAATTAAAAAAGTAAATAAAGGTTTCCTATCAAATATATCATAGTGAAGGTTGACTTAGAGTATTATTTCTCCCCATTTAAATACATTTCGATTCAGACATTTCCGCTAAACTTTGTTTCGATGTCAGATTTATATTCGAGTCTGTTGTATGGCCAGATACGGACATATTACTAAAAATGACACGTGTTGACTAGTTATAAAAATACTATAAACATAATTAATAGAATTGGAGTTATAAATAAAAATTTCTTATACTTAAATACATAAAAAATACAGGAGTCGTATTGTGGAAATTAACTTATAGGTAAGCACAATTGTTACGCCCCTGGATAGGGCGTTTCATGTCCACCAGTATGACTGATATAAATTCCCTGAGGGCAGTCCCGCGGGATATCCCGGAAGATATTTGTTGGGGTGAATCTCATATTTCGGCCAAAACAAGTAATTTGGCCGTATAAGGAGGATCAAAGTATAGAGTTAATAGTATTTGGGTTGTCTATATCTACCCGTGCAGCGGGTATCAGCCTCATGAATACATATACATTCTGTGACGGGAAGAGTTATTGTCAGTTTTTGTAATTTTGTAACAGATCTGTTATGTTTAGTTAAATTTTTTATTCGGTCAAACAATTCTCCGATATTTTGAGTATTCTTTTAACCAATGAAGATATTTTCTCAACCTCAATTTACATTTTAAGCCCATTAAATCATTGGGATCAGCATGACTTGTCACTTCATCTCTACCATCAAATATTTCTAAGTTATATTTATTTCAGAATATAATCAAGGTCGAAAATAAATGGCGTATATGCGCTTATTTCTTTTTTGATAGGTATTATTAATAAGTTGTATCGTTACAGTGCAACTCCACAAAATGTCACATTGTTTACCGATACTTAAGCTGATTAGAGGAGCGCTATCCATTAAAACTGGTCTTCTGTAGTTATACAACCTCTATATATCTAAAAAAATAATGGTTTCCTCAGGTTAATTATTTATTCTCTGTCTATTGAACCTGACCACGAATGACGGGTAAACCAACGGGTAGCTCCACTTCATATAACGAAATGTTTATAGGTGTTTAATTTAAATCACTGAGTAATGTTAAGTGTAAGTTATAGTCAATTAAGTTTATCCGTACTTATCTGTTTTGTTTATAAATCAAAATCTCTCTTGCCATCCATTTGCTTGGAGAAATTTTCCTTGATCCAAGTATTATTATTATTTCCTTTTTGAATACAGCTCGAAATGACTAGGGATTTTAAGTTATTATGTTGTTTGCTTACTTAAAAGGCAAATTAGTTTTGTGAATATGCAGAATCTTCGGGAAGTATAAAGAAATGGGTAATTCTGTCAACAGCGATGTAGTATTTATTTTTCAGTTGCTGGCAAAACAGCTGTTCTCCTTATAGGCAGCAATTATTGCCACTAGAAATATCATATTCGAATTAGCTAGTGAAAATATTAAGTAGCTCAAAAAAATAAATCCTTTGTTAAGGTGACGATATGTGTGTGTGTAACCGCGGTAGTGGCTCAGAGGTGAGTTACTGGTATTCAACCGTGGCGACTCGGGTCCGATTCCCGGAGTGGGCATTCGTACAATAAAAAAAGTATGTCCGAAATTCAGTGGATTTAAGAATGCAGTATGTTACTAGTGATTCCCAATAACGGAACCGAGAAGGGAGTTATGGACTGGACTTCTGGGGGGTAAAAAGGATAAGTAGTGCATACAGTGGTTCGGATTCCACGTTAAGCTGTAGGTCACGTCTGGCTGACATTACCCAGACGCTAGGGGATACAAGGGCCTTATATAGGCCTAAGTATACTGGCTCTTCCGCCAATCCCAAAGCCAAAAAAGGTGACGATGTCCTGTCAACTCAGCAACATTTCTGGATCTATATATTTTTGTGTAGTTATCTTGATTGCCAATAATTTTGGGAATGGATATCTCCTTCGTTTGTCAAAATGATTCGAGCCTTTAAAAACGGGAATCAAAGGAATATCGATAATTGCAGACACAGAACCTACTTACTTGCCACATAACTACCAGTGTTTCAAAAATCTTTTAAAAGGATTTATATTAGATTAATAAATTATATTATGGACAACGTTATGTTGGCCCAAGAGATAGAAAAGAAAAGTAGTTAAAGTTTATTTTGATCTTAGAAAGGAGTTTATCTTTTGAAGCTATTGCTTGTTAAACTCTAGTATTTGAGTATTTATTGGAACTCCAGATAATTTAGTATCTTTGTAGACAATAAACACTTTGTTTTGTCAGTTAAATCGGCTTCATTATGGACTTAATACTCTTTTTAATATTTGTCAACTATCTTTATAACAACTTTAACGTCGGTTGCGACCTTTCTTTTTATATTAATTTTTTTTATGTCACTTTGGACCAGGAACTTCAGTGGAACAAGCAGGTTGGTGCATATCAATCAAAGATGAGCTCGGTATATATGACATTAGATATTTTAAGGGACTAAAGGTTATAGGAAAATCTTGAAATGAACATCTCCGGATGAATACACAGGCCAACTAATTACGTCACAGAAACCTGAAAGAGATCGACCTGACAGAGAAGCGAGAAATTATACATTCGTTTTCTAGCTTAAATAGAACTTGCTAACTGTTAGAAACCTACTCTGCAAGCGGCTAACAAATAATCTTCTAATAAAATTATGTTAAATCATTTTTATTTTGTATGAGCAAATGTTTCTTTCCATGCTAACCAAACAAAAACTTAAAAGACATTCCGTTTAAGCTGTTTAAAATTATATTTTATAATTCAAAAACAAACAAAATGCTAAACAGGGACTCGGCATATAAGGCCTATAAAGCTTTATGCAAAAATAAATATTGAAATATTTATTTGGTGCTGTCTACGGCGTCGCTCGAGTCTTGCGCTCTTTTAAAAGGATTTATTCCTTATTTCTTCGAGATTATTTTAAATGGGGTGTTCCACGGAACATGTACGAAATACTTAAATGAAATTATGTGAAATAAGTTCAGCCAGATGAAATTTGACACAATTATATTTAGTAATGGACCAAGCACAGCCGTAAAGCATATTATACGGTAAATTTAAATTACTTGCATAATTATTTTAAAATTCGATTAGGCCATTCTAAGTAAGAATAAATATGTTAAATAATTTTTTTTATTTCACATGGTTTAAAAGTACAAACTGACGTTAAAGGTCTTTTATCATTTTACATTATTAACATCAGTTACTTGACCAAATTAAACAACGCGATAACGATAACGTCCTACATGAAAAATACCCGAACTGGAAAAATTTTACAGTAATATTTAAAAAATCAATACAAGAAAAATAGGACAAACAATCAGCGACCAAGTAAAATTAAATATACGATCCATTGTTGCCAAGTTTACGGTGTACTTTACGAGGCAAGTAAATCTTACCAACGGCGGAATTAGGATTCAGGAGCATTTCAGTGTTTGTTGCAATTGTGACGAAGACGCAGTAAATTTTACTGATCTAATCAATTTATATTGTCGCCTGTATCAGCAGGTCTTTGTTTCTGTGGCTCTATTTAGATAAAATGAATCGATTTTTACGGTTTTATACTCGATTTTATTATCTAAGATAAACAAAACACAGTAGAATTGAGAAATTGGTTGCTACATTAATTAATTTATATATTTGAGAACATTAGAGATGGGTGACATAGAAGCGAACTTTTTTGGTTAGGACTTGTAACGAGGATTATTTATTTACGCACTATCGCCAGCATATTCCATTTAGTTGTTAAGTAGTTGAGGTATAGTAATTAAACATTACAAAAAAGTTGCCGTTACTTAACCAAATTGCTAAACATTGATGAAGATATTCTTCACTTACAAATTAATTATTAATGGCCTAAACAAGAACTATTGCATTAATCTTGTAGTATTCGACTTGGAGTATTCTATGTTTATTTTTTCTTAATATATGCATTCTTTATATCATACCATAATACAATGCTTACTTTTACATAAAGGGTAAATCTTTCAGTCATGAAATGTCACAGTATCCCGTTAGGTACACTACTATGGTGTTCCGAACTTTTATAATGCATTATTACATTTTGGGAACCCACCAATGGATATTCCAAAGACTAATTTTCTACTAAACTGCTATCTTAAATTGATCGGTAGGTACCTCATTTTGTTACAATTTGATTCAAGGACGGATCAAGAATTGTATGGTATTTTTTCCTATATTTACTAACTTTGGAAGACATTTTTACCTGGGGCGCTACTGTCATAGTTATTATATTCCTTATATTGAGACCATACACATTTTCAGTCTACCTGCAATATCCTTAGAGCGCTAACGTGTAACAACGTAACGTCAGAACTAGTATGGAAAATATGAGGTAAAGGAAACTCAAAATCTACTCCACAAATGCTTTTCCCTACAAAGGGTTAAGTAGGGTGGAAGATAGATATATTGGTGTACATGTTTCGGGGCCAACTGGCTTCATCATCAGAACCGTAGAGGACTAAAAAGTATTTAAAGTTGAAAATAGCTAGACAGGGAGGCTACGTAGCTTACCTTAAGAGCCACATCTAAGATAGCAGGTTCATGTTACAAGTTCTTGAGGAAATTATAGTAATATAAAATCAAAATTGCGAGAAATCTTTAAAGAAAGTAGACCGAAGAGAAAAGAATAATAGGATAAATGAATTGAAATTAAGAACTACTTGTGTTTGGATTAAGTACCTTTCTTAGATTTAAGTTAAAGCTTCAACATTTTTGTGTCAATTAAGCTACCGTAATTTTTTTTAAATAGTTTATTTAAAGGAATATTTTTATGATCATAGAAAATTTTGAAGTGAGAGTTTTTTTGTGAAGTGTCTGTATTCGTTGTTGATTTAAATTGCGGATAAAAAGACACTATCTGTTTTCGTGACTGAACTTTCTTGTTTATTCTTTCTAGCAACCATCCTTCCTCCCATCCAAAACAACTTTAAATTTACTAATAACATAATCAAAGTTGATATAATTTTGACAAAGGACCCCGCACAAAGCTTATGGGAAATGGCTTTCGGCTAATTTTTCTGAATTTTTAGTATTTTCTAGTTCTTGACGTCCTGATTAAAAGTGTCCATGGCCGTAATCCAATCCTTTGACTAGTTTTTGAGTTATGACCTTTTAAAGTTGGCAACTTCTCACTGTGAGATTTTATGCATTATCTGGAGTTTTCACTAGTTTCTTAAAAACTATCAACTTTTTTATTTTTTTTTATTGGTGGAAAAGTAGGCCTTAAGTTTTCTTTCACTTATATAGAAATAAAATATGTACAGGATGTTGAATAATTTATAGGCGGATTAAATAAATACTAATATTAAAAAATTATGAAAATTCAAAAAAAAAATTTTACACGTTATTTGAATTTTGAAAACAAACGGCTAGATTTTGTTCGTATTTTAATATCTTGTAGCACCAAGCTTTGGATGAAAAAAAAATGGGTATAGGTTGACGTAGAATATATTGCCGGGTATTTTATTTTTCAAAGAAAAATTGAAAATTCCCCTGAAAATGTACGTAATAAACGACTTTTAATTGATTCATTTAATTATTATGCCAATCTGTAACAACCTTCTTTTACAATAATTATTCTCTAATACATTATTATCTTAGATAATCAGGGTGAACCCAGTTACAATGATTTACACAAGTGAAAAGTTTTAAATATAGGAAAATAAAAAATATAAATTATGGACAAAAAAATAATTTGGTATTACTCTAAGATAATCTAAATGTATCATGTACAAGAGCCAAGGTATTTTACGAAAAAAATATTTTATAATTTTACAATAATATTTTGTCATTATTTGATAAAATAAAACATTTTTTAATTTTCCTATATTTAAAAGTTTTTACTTATGTAAATCATTGTAACTGGGTTTACCCTGTATATCTAAGATAAAAATGTGTTAGAAAATAATTATTGTAAAAGAAAATTATTACACATTGGCATAATAATTAAATGAATCAATTAAAAGTCGTTTTTTACGTTTTCAGGTGAAGTTTCAATTTTTTTTTAAAAGTCCCTGGCAATATATTCTACGACAACCTAACCTATTTTTTTTCATCCACAGCTTGGTGATACAAAATATGAACAAAATCTAGCCGTTTGTTTTCAAAATTCAAAAAATGAGTACATTTTTTTTTTGATTTTCATAATTTTTTAATATTAGTATTTATTTAATCCGCCTATAAATTATTCAACATCCTGTACATATTTTATTTCTACATAAGTGAAAGAAAACTTAAGGCCTTCTTTTCCACCAATAAAAAAATATATAAGTTGATAGTTTTTAAGAAACAAGTGAAAACTCCAGACAATGCATAAAATATCAAAGTAAGAAGTTGACAACTTTAAATGGTCATAACTCAAAAACTAGTCATAGGATTGGATTACGGCCATGAACACTTTTAATCAGGACGTCAAGAACTAAAAAATACTAAAAATTCAGAAAAATTAGCCGAAAGCCATTTCCCATAAGCTTTATGCGGGGTCCTCTGTTATACACTGTATTGTTTGGAAGGTACAAAAACATGAAGGGGATGAAACAACACTGGGGCTTAGTTTCAGTTATAAAAATGAATGTTTTAATCGAATTGCAACAAGAGAAAATATAGAAGCTCAATGTTATTCTTATTTGTGTAGTAACAGCACATTCCTTTCATCCTTTCTCACTTTTAACCTTTTTCGCCGAAAATATGATCTACACGTCCCGTTCAAATTTACTTACGGATTTCCACGGAGCTGACCTCAAACTTTTTTTTTGAATCGCATGAGAGTATTAGAGTCAACAAATATTCTATTATTTTCGCTTTCAGCGTTTCCAATATACCCCTGCCGCCATTTTTTTCAATTTCGGTTTTGCGGTATTTACATTCGTGTCACGTTCGACACGAGAAAATAGCGCGTCCGGGACGCCTTTTGCGTCGTCTTGTTTGTCCTTCGTACACACACATGTCATTGAGGTGCGGTTAGTTAAACTCATAGGCGTAGGTACCTATTTTCTTAAGGGCATCGGCTACATTTTTACGTGTACCGAGGTATGAATGCTTGTTGTGCTATTATTGTAAATATTTTTTCCCACGACCACTTCTGAAAATGAGAAAAAAAGCACGCTTAACTTGGCTCGAAAGCGCCGAATATCATATGCACGTTGAACAAAAAAATATTTCAACACTAGTGTGGAAATACAAGGCACACTATTTAATTTAAACATATGGTGCCAATTTGACAGACCACCCCTATTTATTAAAAAGTACAAATTTTAGAAAGCAGTAATTGTAAAGTGTTAAACTTATTTATCATGTATTTATCTAGTGTGAAAAAACGCCATCTTAAATTATAAAAAATGTTAATAATATACTGGAACATCTATTACCAGAAAAAACAAACCGCGCTGAAGAAAGTGTCATATATTAAACAACAACAAATCATTATTGGTGTCGATAGCGTAGAGAATAGAGCTCTAGCCTACAGATCGCAAAGTCACAGGTTTAAATCCCATTAGGAGTATTTGACTTTTTTTTTATAAAACATTAAATAATTTATGGAATTATTTTTAATTGAAATCTTCCTTGTTGGGTGGATTTTGTAAATTTATGTTTCATGCATCTTTCCTTGATTAAATTTAAAATTTTTCATTCTGGTTAATCTAGAAGTCAATCCAGGATTAGTTCTTCCTATGATATATAAAATATGGAAAAATGAAAAATAAAGGAAAAGCCTATTGACAAACTATGAAACCAGATATTAAGTGGAACATAATTCTAAGTATGCTTATTTCAACACTAGTGTTGATATTTTTTTTCAACACTAGTGTTAAAATATTTTTTTCACAAATCAAAGGCTTTTTAAATAATTCTTTGTGGTCGTAGAAAACTCGGAGAATTTCCGCACGCGACTGACGCCTGGTGCTAAATATCTTCTCGTTTGAAAAGTATTTCTTTACCCGGCTTGTGAACAGATAGCGTCGCATCCTAGTGGGTACTTCGGTGTGATCTATTCTGAACCTGGGTCAGACTTCCAGGGGACAAACGACCCGTTGGCGTCGTTTCTGCAATTACACTGCATAGAAGAAAGTCATTTAATTTCTCACCAGTGGCGGCTCATCAGGTGAAGAAAATAAAACCAGGAGGAAAGTTTTTCGACAATATTAAATATTAATGTACCAATGCAGCTACCATTTTAGCCCTTAAAAATAATTATGTTGGAATTAATAATATTAATTTAATCCGAATGTAGCTATGCATAATAGGGCAACGGTTAACTCCGATGGACAATAATTAAACACTCGTGCATTTTGGCGCGTCCCAGCGACCGTGTCCGTTAGCTCAAAGCAAGTGAAGACCCAACACTCAACATGGTTCTGATATTCACCGTTACTATGGTTACATGACGTCAGTTACGCAAACAGCATGTAACAATTTGCATTATGATGAAGGGCAATTTAAAAATAGATCAGTCGTATGACTACTATGCACCATTGTTTTAGCATTGGTTCGCCTAACCTTAAGGTATTTATTTTGAGGCTTCGCGAAACTTACGGTTATAGATATCGTTTTTACGTGATTTACTGTGTGATTAAAAAGTTTTGTTTTTATTTTTCCGTTAATTCAGTAATGTAGGTACATACCTACTTAGTTGTGTGTTTTAAAAATGAACCCCATTAATGACATAGTTTGTAATTTGTTGGAAACTCCATTCAGTCGTTGGACAGATGAGGATAAGAGAGACGTTTTGTTACACGGGTTTTTAGTCAATGGTTGTTTAAGTACTCGCACTATACCTAGCTCTTTACCATTTTTTGTTTCTCACAACATAAAACCGATATAAACATTTTTTTGCAGGGTTTGGCGAAAGAGCCAGTGTACTTAGGCCTATATAAGGCCCATTGTATCCCCTATCGTCTTGCTAATGTCAGCCAGACGGGACCTATAGCTTAACGTGGAATCCGAACCACGCGTATGCACTAGTTATCCTTTTTACGCCCCCAGAAGTCCATAACTCCGCTCTCGGTCCCGATATTAGGAATCACTAGTAACATACTGCATTCTTAAATCCACTGAATTTCGAACATACTTTTTTTATTGTATGTATGCCCACTCCGGGAATCGAACCCGGGTCGCCACGGTCGAATAATATTGATGTAATCTAACGTAACGATATCTTAAATAAATGCACGATCTGAGTAGAAAATACTCGAAAGCGATTGTGCACCTTTAATTCCAGCCTGCTTTGTTTTTCCTCAATAATAAAACTTCAGATAAAACCGTAAAAATCGATAAGACCAATTAAAGTAGAGCCGCAGAAACAGGTCCCGCTGATACAGGCGACAATATAAATTGATTAGGTCACTAAAATTTACTGCGTTTTCGTCACAATCGCAATAAATACTGAAATGCTCCTGAATCTTAATTCTCCTTCTGCGAGAGTTACTTGCTCGTAAAATACACCGTAAACTTGGCAACAATGGTTCGTATATTTTATTTCATTCGGTCATTTATTGGAGGTTAAAGTTGTGACATACTTTTTCCCGATGTTTTTTTATATCAAAGTCTTGTTTTCAATAAGTTTTGATCTTCTATTATTTTGGATACATTAGACAGATTCTCATTTATCATTGAAACCAAACGCATAAGATTGTTAGTTTTAAAGTAGGTAGTAGAAGTTGGTGTCCGTAATTATAAAAAATAGAAAGAAAAGTTATCAGCAAGTAGACATAGTTGTGCATGTGTCTTGAAAATACATTTATTGGTTCAAAACCGGCACTCGGAGTGCCAAGATGCACGGCACGAGATGCTATAAAGCGATGGATCAGGAATGAACAAAAAATCCACTGGAGTAACAGACAGGGATTACACCACAGCAAAAGCTTCATTGGGGATCCAGACCCGAATTAGGACTCTACGAAAAGCCATAACCCGTAAGCAATTTGATTCTTTCATTTTGAGATATATTTGTTCATCAACGACAAAAGCTATTTTTTTTTAAATAAACATCATGTGTAAATTATGCACCATTAAGGACCCAGTGCAAATCCTTGAAGAACTTCTTTTAAAACGTTCGATCAATTTGAAAGATCATAAAGAAATTCGTTGTAAATTCTTGTAATCGAATTTATTTGATAAATATATTATGTTGTCCCTTAAGGTTCAATGCTGGGGCCGCTACTTTTTTCTGTGTACACGTCGCAGCTGGTAACATAATATATAAAGCACTGTAAAACCCATTATTATGCCGACGATACTCAAATTTATCTTTCGTTTAAATTCAATGAAATTATAATTAGTAATGATAAGATTAATGCCGATTTAAATGCTGTCCTAAAAGCCTCGGGAGATCACTGTCTCAGTATAAACTCCAGCAAGTCCCAGGTTCTTCTGTTTGGATTATTTATGATAACTAACCAAAAAAAAGAAGATAATTTGATAAAGAAGGAACTATTAGCTATAGCAAATTTACACAAACATCGTTTTATGAAATATGCCGTGGAAAATATAGCTGAAAAACATTGTGTAACTGAAAGGTATTTTTTGTATTAAGCGTAATTTATTTTCTATTGCCTAGCGCTTTCGGCCTACTGGAAGGCCATCTTCAGGGCTTAGGTTCTACAAGAAAAACATATAAGGGTAAAAAACATTACTTATAGGACAAAGTATTGGTAATATATATAAGAATAAAACATTTCTTTAAAAAGTTTTCTTTATTTTATATATTACCAATACTTTGTCCTATAAGTAATGTGTTTTACCCTTATATGTTTTTCTTGTAGAACCTAAGCCTTGAAAATGGCCTTCCAGTAGGCTGAAAGCGCTAGGCAATAGAAAATAAATTACCCTTAATACAAAAAATACCTTTCATTTCATTGAAAAATGGCGTACAACCGACCTCCCTCCCTTTTACATAGTGTAACTGTGCTGCGCGTACCGCCATATCATTGCGAACTAAATCCTATAGAACTTATATAGGCGCAAGGGAAAGGATTTGTTGCAGCACACAACACGAAAATGAAAGACGTTAAGCTACTGTTTGATCAAGCCATTAAAGAAGTGATATCAGAGAACTGGCGGAAAGCAGTCCACCATAACATTAAAGAAGAGGAGAAAATGTGGGACCTTGACCACCTGATGGATCGCACCGTCGACCCGTTAATAATAACGTCAAGAGGAGATCACAGTTCCTCAGATGACGAAGAATATTATTATTTTTTATAATTTATTTTTTGTATTTTGTATTTAAAAAAAAAAAGTTTAATAAAAAATAAGTGCACCTAATACTGTGTATGTACGTACATAACGCACGCCTTTGTCACACCATTTTCAGTGTTTTGGAATGGATAACAAAAGACAAAATCCATAAATTGACCCAAACCAGGGTGCTACTACCTGCACTTGATGAAAATAAAGAATTTTGAAATAAAATCAATGCCAAATTATGAAAGTGGCGTCACTCTGTAGTCCCTTTGCATACCTAATGAGCTTTTATTACCAGATGGTGGTCCGCGGACCCCAAGGGGTCCGTGGCGTATTTTTTGGGGGTCTGCGAATGATGGTGAAATTTATGAGGATTTTTTATTTTTACAGAAGCTTATGCGAACTACGGCTGATTGTGTGTTTAAAGCTCTTAATCATTTTTTTGTCGATAGCAATATTGTGTGGGTGAAATGAGTAACATGGACTAATTTCTGTATCAATAGAGAAGCTCTGGCTTAAAAAAATGCCCCCATTATTAAAATTAACATTGGATGAAGTTTGGATTGAAGCCGTTTTTTATGATCTACAAGATGGCCTTTTTAATTTTTAAATGCGACGTTTTGTTCTTTGGATACCACCATCAAGTCAATTTTTTTAAATACGGACCTGGATTTTTTATTACGGTTTTAGGGACTTATAGGCTTTAGAAACCTAATACAATTAAAACATTTTAAAAATTTTAATGTTTTGTCATCAAATAATACATTTAAAATTATCAATTTATTTCCTTACGGCGCTGTAAATTTAAAAAAAATTTTAGTCATTTTTTTTAAAGATTTTTAGTTAGACACCTATAAATAAAATACGATACAATTATTATTACAAAGAAAAATAAATATTAATGTTGATTAGTGATCTATTAAATTAACATGTTATTAAATGTTTTCATTCTTCTTTATGATTTCCCTATTTTTTTAAATGTATTATTCAGTAAGAAAAAATTGTTATAGATAACGATTACTATTATCTGTTTTAAAGTTTTGCCCAAGAACCTTCAAATTTTTGTTTCAACTTCACTCTACTGCTATGTACCTCTTTTTCATTCATGGCTGTCCCTTTTTCTATTTTAAAATATTTTGCGGTCTCAGGACAAAATTATACGAATTAAAGTAAGTATTATGATAAGATATAATATAAAAACATTAATAAAAAATATAATTACTTCCCATGCTTTAAAAACTATGCGTTTTATTGACCTGCTGAAATAATTGACCTTGACTGTCTGACTAATTTTATTAAAATAATTAATGGGTTAAACCATACGTCTTACGTCCTGTAATGCAATTTTAATATTTAATTCTAAAAATAATATCCAGAGGGTAAAAAGGGATACTTTTAAATATTGATGTGTTATTTGATGACGAAACCTTAACATTTTTAAAACGTTTTAATTGTATTAGGTTTCTAAAGCCTATAAGTCCCTAAAACCGTAATAAAAAATCCAGGTCCGTATTTAAAAAAATTGATTTGATGGTGGTATCCAAAGAACAAAACGTCGCATTTAAAAATAAAAAGGCCATGTTGTAGATAATAAAAAAAGGCCATGAAAAAGTATTTCTTGTTTTTTTCCCAAGTCAAAAATAAGGGCGCAAAAAATTAAAAACCAAAACTGAAAATTTCGGTTTTTTTCGGATATCTCCGAAGGTATTCGAAATATTTAGAATTTTCTTTCACCAAATTATTAAGCCCCAAAATACGCAACTTTGCCTCAATTCAACTATCTTCGTATCTCTTACCGTTTTCGAGATCCCCATGCACGCACGCGAATTCGTAGCACCCTGTAGATAATTATGTGGAAAAATAAAATATAGTTTAGGTTAGATTTCTTTGGATTTTATTTTGTAAAATCGTTTTAACTGCGTTTTTTTTAAAACGTAGTCTTGGAGGTTCTTTAATAAAACTTAAAATGTTTTCCGAGTAGTTAATTTCCTTTACTCCTTATCCGGTAAGATTTACTTGGCTCATAAAATACGCCGTAAACTTGGCAACAATGGATCGTATATTTTATTTTACTCGGTCACTTATTGGAGGTAAAAGTCCGATGGAGATTATCTCGTATTTTATATGAGTTTTTCATAGCTTCCGGCCAAGAAAGTTATTTTCATCATATTTTGATGAGAGATGTAACTTTTTGATTAAAGTTTTTGTTTAACTTATTTTTGTTATAATTCAATCCTCTATGTAGGTTCTGAGTACCGGGTGATGTACTTTTATTTGATATTCCTAAATAACAGGTTTAAGACGAAAAAACTGCAGTAAAGTATACCGGGTCGCCAACGTGGCGGGGATGGAAGATTAAATCATTATCGAGGAGCTTATCAAAAATACTAAACCAGCATAAGGTATCGACTTAAAAGCGGCGTATTTTAAAAATATTTTACATTATACAGGGTGGCTCAAAAAAGTGTGGCGGACTAAACTTGCATTTTTTTAAATGGAACACCCCATATATTATATTATTTTCTAATTCCCTATACAATTCCACGTATATTTTGTATAAAATATCATATGTCTAAATTTAATTGTTTTTGAGTAATTGACGTTTAATATATGGCATTTTTTGACTTTGACAGGCTGTAACATTGGAACGGTTCATCTTAGAGAAAAATGGTTTTCACCTCCCTATCTTAGTTTTTCATTCTCTATCCAAGGAAACCAACCTCCGATTTACCATGTTAAACCGTTAAAACCGGTTTTTTGGCGTCAAACGTCAATTACTCAAAAACAATTGAATTTAGACATATGACATTTTATACAAAATATACGTGGAATTGTATAGGGAATTAGAAAATAATATAATATATAGGGTGTTCCATTTAAAAAAATGCAAGTTTAGTCCGCCACACTTTTTTGAGCCACCCTGTATAATGTAAAATATTTTTAAAATATGCCGCTTTCAAGTCGATACCTTATGCTGGTTTAGTATTTTTGATAAGCTCCTCGATAATGATTTAATCTTCCATCCCCGCCACGTTGGCGGACCCGGTATATTGAACTATAGAAGAGTTTTGTACTTGCATTGTCTTTATTTGTTTTACATCACAACGTTTCAACTGGTAAGTATCTCCAGTCGTCTTCAGGTGAATACTAAATAAATAAAATAACTACAGTTCTATTTATACTAAAAATCAGGCCCAGCTGACCATGCCTGGCACACGGTCATCACATCAAATGGACAGAAGCTCAAATCATGCATAAAGAACCACATTGGAGAAAAAGGAAGTTCAATGAAGCTGCTACCATATACCAGAACCCAGATTGCTTTAGTAAGCCCTCACTAGATATAAGAAATATCTGGAAACAACACTGGAACAACAGACAGGGATTACACCCCAGCAAAAGCTTCATTGGGGATCCAGACTCAAGACTTATGAAACAGTTAGTTCAAATGTACAGAAATCAGCTGAGGACCACAAGAATTCTGACAGGATACATGGCTGTCAAGAACCATCTGCACAGAATGCAACTGTACCGGTTTTTTTTTTTTATGATAAAACACCTGCACTGTAGGAAAAATCCTTTAAGGCGCTCTGGGAGCGGTGCGAGTGCGAAAAAAGCGATTAACGTTGGTCTTGAAACGTTGAAGATTGTATTCATTGGGAAACACGACCTCAGGAAAATCATTCCACAAAGATGACGTTCTCCAGATGAAAGAATTCTTGAACAATGAAGTTCGAGGAGTACTAAGCTGAACAACATATGGATGAGCGGCAGTGGTTTGCCGTGTATTTCTGTTTTGAATTGCTCTAGGTGGTGATTCATTAAGGGTGACGAGCGGCCATATCTCGGAAACTACTGGGCATAGAAATTCAGGAAAAAAAACTATAACTTAAGTGGCCATGAGAAAATCCTGGAAATAATTTTTAAGTTCCGCATTTTGCCGCAAGAGGGCGTAATTGAAAAGTAAATTTTAAAATTTTTTTCATATCTCCGAAAATTCTACATTAAGGTATATCTTTGATAACACCATTAAAAAGCTTGGACAATTGTGCATCATTTTGGTCCTGTGCTCATTGGCGTACCGACTTTAATAAAAGGGGCGGGGGGGGGGGGGGAGACTGTTGAATGTGTAATCATTTAAATCGCTGTAACTTATGAACGACTTATCCGATTTTAACAAACTAAAGACTGTTTAAAAGAGAAATGTATGCACTCTCACCAATCGTATTTAGTTGTCCATAATAGTTCTCAAAAAATACTAGAGGGCGCAATTCGTAATAATAACACATTTTTTGATTTTACTCCGAAAAAATAAATCATAAGGTATAATTATAATACCATAATCGAAAAGTAGAGGAAATTTGCTAGAAAAAATATTAAAACCGCAGCTCGATATCTCCGTTCGTTTCAGCGTTATCGCCAATAGAATAATTTTTAAAAGTAAGCAATTATATATTTTTTAGAAAAAAAGTGGGACGCCACTGAATTTTTCCATGTGGATATTATTTCTGATTAGCCTGATCAATTCTGCATAAAAATGGTCTCTTGCGTTTTTCTCCTCAGGCACACCGTTATTAATTAAAATAATTAAATTAAATTAGACAGGCGGAAGTGAAGGTGGTCATTTCCAACAAATATTATAAAACAAAATTTTTTATTATCAATGTTAATAATGATAATAATAAATGTAGAGCTAATTTAATTAACACTAGCGCCCTTAATTATTAGTTACCATTTTAGCAACGTATTTTGGTAATTTGGTACCGTATTTGATGATAAGCAAAGCTCCTTCCAAAAGGATGGCGCATTAATTTACAGTGGCGTGCAGTGGCATTTAAAGCAGGGGATAGGCCAAAAAGATAAAGTAAAATAATACAGTTAATCTTACTAACTGGTATTAGTCCAAGCATTTCATTTGAAAATACTAAATTCGGCCAACACCAGTTCATTAACAGTCAGTAAGTAACTTGTGATTGCAGAAGAAGAATTTTCTTTCATTTCGTCAGATCCATCCCTAGACGCGTTTCGCCATATCATGGCTCATCAGTAGAGCTAGGATCTTGAACTTGTGATTGTTATAAAACTTATCGGGGGTAATAGCATAAGTGCAGTAAAATTACCGATAATTGTGCATGAAGGAGTGTTTCCTATAGACTGCATGACTTTATTTTAATATTTTCGAAAAAAACAACGATAGATATATTCTAAGTGATTTTATGTACATATAAGAAATGATCCAAATCGATAAAATTATGTTACAGTGTAATTTGGTCCATGGATTTTCAAACGAAATTAATTTTTCTTCCTTTGTTTTTTATTATCTCTCTATCCAATTTAGAATAAAAATGTAATGAAACACCAGTAACGCCATCAGTAGGAATCAACTCAATGTAAAAGATAGCCATCTAACGTAAAAACGTAGAACTAAATAAACCAAGTACGGTGGTATTTAGTTCTATGTTTTCACGTTAGATGGCTATCTTTTGCATTGAGCTGATTCCTACTGATGGCGTTACTGAGTTTTCATCACATTTTTATTCTTAAAAATGTCTTGAAAGAACAGTCTCGCTGTACTGGGGTCGCTACGGGGTTTGGCTTTCTGATGAGTCCTAACAAAGACGAAACATCCTGTCATTGTCTACCTGTGCCCCAGGGCACCCATTACCTTTGACGTCCCTGTGTACTTTAATGCAAAAGATAGATGCACCACTTTGTCCGCCTGCCGCTAAAAAAACTTTCTTTCTATTATTTTTAATATCTGGAACTTGGTTTACATTATCAAGTTTTGTACAGACTGGTTTAGTAGTTTTTGATGAATCTATAAAAAGGATATAATAAGGCATAGCTGCGTATTAGCATTTTTTTCATATATTTTCAGGATTAGAAATTTAGTTTCACATACACCAAATGTGCTAAGGCGTTTTAGAGTTATCTTGTGAACAACCAGATGGGTCATAAGCACGAAAAGCATCATACAACACATGAACTTGTTTTGCAGCTGAGTGCGTAATTCAAACTTACTGCTTTTTCCTGCAAGTAAGATAAAATAAAAGAACTCTATAAAACTGGGAAAGGCGGGATACCCTCACAAAAAACAAAATTTTGAAATTTAAATTAAAACAGTTTTATGCTACCTGTTGCTTATAACTAATATCTTAAACTTTGTTGTCGTTTCTTCTCTTATAATATAATGCAAGTTGAATTGTCCAAACATAATTATACAGGGTGATTCCTAAGTTGATACTTCTTTTTTAGCTGAGTATAGATTGCATTAAAATAAACAACATTTTCAAATACCTTTTTTCAAAAAACCCAAAAATAAAGTACTTACATTCATTTATTACACTACAAATCTAATACGGTTCTGCCTAACTTGCCCGTTGAATAACATTAAGAAAACTTCTTGGTTTAGAGAAGAAACAACCGTACTTTTACGATATTCACAATAAATTAGTACCATAATTAGTTCATTGTTTTCAAATTTTACCATTTTCACCAATTTATTAAAATTAATTTGCTTTAGAAAACCACACCGCGTAGCAAATTGCCAAAATAGTTAACTGACGACCGATCCGTAAAATTTCCCCTATAAATATCACTATGGAGTATCCATGTACATTTGTTTTCATGGCAAGCTTAAAAAAATCGTATTTAAAAAAAAATTGATATTCTAAGAAAACGCGTTGATATAGGTATAGAAAGGTTATAGGAATTTTAAGGAGCAGTTAATTTATCATCATATAAAATAAAAATATACAGGGAGTTCCATTTAAAATAAGAAAGTTTTTAATGTTAAAAGTTTTTTACAATGTGCCCTTAATTGTGACCTGTCTGTAAATTTTATGACAAGTTTAATTATTTTTTAAGATTTTTTGATCCTTTAACTATACAATAACAAAAAAATTTTAGTCGAGGAGCTAAGGTAAAAAATATATATTGATAATTTCATCGCTATGCATTTACGAAATAATTACAAAATATGCAGATATCCCAGAAATTAGAAGACTTAGTTAAAAACGTATTCCTTAAGATGTAATTGGAATTTAATGCAAAAACCAAATATAGAATAAAAAATGCTATACTGTATTTAAAAAATAAAAGTTGAAGCTACTTCCGGTATAACCGGAAGTGACAGAAACATGTTAATATTTTAGTTTAAGAAAGCATATCGATAAACTTAAACCTACAGATTTAAACAAAAAATATTTTCAGTAGTTTCCTGAAAAGTTCTAATGCAAGCTCGTCGTGAATAACTCGGTATTGTTATATCAATCCCATACCTAATAATAAAATGTTTCTTTCGATCCCATATCGTTAAAGACAGATTTCTATCCCATAAAAAGTAAGGAGATCAATGGAAGCCTCTGTTGTCTTTCAAAACAACAAAAAGCCCCAAAGACGTCTTCTATCCCTTAGTCCGTATTTCCGTCTTAGAGATACGCCCTTTGCGCCCGCTGGGGAATAGATTATATCTTTTCTGAAATATTAATCGTTTTTTGATTTAAGTCAGGCGCCATGTTATACATTTCAATAAGCATTGGTAACATCGCGGCGAGAATCTAAAGCGACTATGCACAGTGCAGCGACCATTGAATGAAATGTCATACAGTAACCATTTAATATTGTGGCTTTAAGGGAAAGATTCTTTGGGTAAATATTTCCTTGGCGGGGGCTGTTGAGGTGCATAGGATGTGATATAACTCCTTTTATTAAAATTAAATGAAAAATAACGAATTTAAACATGTCATAAATACCCTATTTTGCCACTTTTTTGACAAGAAGAAGACAAAAGTTTCCACGCCACAAACTCAAACTCAACACTCAAAATATACTTTATTGTCCAAAGAAACAGTATTCTTATCGAT
The DNA here is from genome assembly GCA_935413205.1 of Polydrusus cervinus. Classification (NCBI taxonomy): domain Eukaryota; kingdom Metazoa; phylum Arthropoda; class Insecta; order Coleoptera; family Curculionidae; genus Polydrusus; species Polydrusus cervinus. Next base: position 16,099,165 of record OW284517.1, read on the forward strand.
AAAGTCACTATTTGTTAATATCTAATATGCTTACATAAATACTTCTAAAAGCTCTAAAAAAAATACAAACAATAACATTAGGCCCCTCACGAAAGGGTTTAAAATAAGTAAAAATATAGAAAACAAAAAAAAAAGGAAAAATGATTAGTTAAAATTTTATAAAACAGACAGAGATTAACGTATCACTGATGGATTATTGAAAAATGCATCCAAAGTGTAGTAAGCTATTTCAGTTAAGAAACGCTTAGTTAGTTCTTAAATTTTTTCAAATTTTGTTGGCTTCTTAAAGAGAGAGGAAGATGATTGAATATTTTCTTACCACCATAAATAAAAGATTTTTTGTCGTGGATTGCTTGACAACGAAACTATGAGAACAATCACTTCTTCAAATAAAATGGTAAAAGTTATTCTTTTGGCAATAACTTTGAAACGATAGAAGATATTAAACTGGGGTCCTCACAGTTTTTCTTACAAATTTATATACTTTTCGCTTATGATGTCATGTTATACCGTATGATTTAAGTTTTCGGGATAAAATCAAAAAAACTGTTACTATCACAAATTACGCTCTCTAGCTATTTTATTTGGAACTATTATGTACCAATGGATACGACAATTAAAAATACTTACCTTTCCGTTTTAGACAAGCTTAAGTTTACTAAAATCGGATAAGTCATTTAGAAGTTACAGCAATTTAAATAATTACACTTTTAATAGATTTCCCCACTCTTATCAAGGTCAGTACGCCAATGATGCAGAATTATCTAAGCTTTCTAATGATGTTAATACGAGAATTTTCGGAGAAATTTAGAGTTTCAATATTTAATTTTCAAATGTGCCCTCTTGCGGAAAAATACGGAACTTAAAAATCATTTCCAGGATTCAGTCATAATAATTACGACTTTTTTCCCTGCGTTTCAATGCCCAGTAGTTTCCGAGATATGGCCGGTGGCCATCCATAATGAGACACCCGGTATACTAAACTTAAACTAAACCTTAAACTCCTCACCTTAACTTTAAACTTAACCTATGATTATAATATACATGATATTATTTATAGTTAATATAAAATAATACATTGTCACCTTTGGTAGAGGGTTATACCCTCGACTATATCCTTGTTATTGATATCAAGGTTCGGGTATGATAATAACAATAATATTAGAAATACAACTAAATTGTGACAAATACGTAAAATATGATAAAGCCTTATTTTTACCCTACAATGGCAATGAGCTGGCACAAAAATTAAATAGAATTCAAAATATTTTGAAAAAAAGCACCCTCGTTTCTTGGCAGGATGCTGCGAACTTCGAGTGAACCCATTGTTTTAATGTTTTCACAAAATTATTTTAGTATGGGTAAATGCTATACTGTGCCTCTAGCACAGGGGTCGGCAACCTACGGCACGCGTGCCAGTCCTGGCACGCGCAGTTTACAATGGCACGCTTTATTACTTTTAACAATTCTTATACATTATTTATTAGTATAAAATGATACAGTTTTGTATAGTGGCCAGTGTTGCCGATCTGTTACAAATGTAACAATTGTAAAGGATCTGTTAGGCGTTTAAGCAATCTGTTGGGACCTTTTTTTTTAGAAGTCACAAAATTTTTTACTGATTGTGGCACTTTGGCTTTGTTCGAAGTTGCATAAGGGCACCTCTATGTTAAAAGGTTGCCGACCCCTGCAGTAGCACCATACTGATTTATTTTAAGTATAAATACCTACTAGTAGAGTAGAATGATATAGTAAAAACTAAAAAAACTTAAATCGAGGATAATATTCTCCATTTTATTATTGTCGTTTCTTGTCCTCTTATTAAATTAGGTTTTTTTTTCTTTTCGTTCGGTGCTAAGATCATTCTTCATAACGTGGGTTCCGATTCTCAGCCCCCAAGAGCTATCAGCTCTTGGTTTCTTGCGTTATTGCATGACCCACTAATTGAGGAGTATGTACCCTCTTCCGCGTCCCACGAAATATCCGATCTCATCCGGCCTGGTTACCGGCGTGAATCGGAAGATGGTACAAAATACAACAGGTACAACTCGAGTGGATTGTCCATATTGCATACATCTACTATTACACCTAGTATACCTTTCGTTTATTTCAAAATATTTTACTTAAGTACATTACTTAGTATTTATTCAGAATTTGTTTTTATTTATTTTTTTAAATGGTTTTAAACGAATAACATCACGTTTAATTACGTTAAAATCCTAAAATGTGTAGTAACATCTAAATCAATTTTTCTACCGTTTGAAAAAGTTGAAATTATAAATGTGATGAGAAGATCTAAACTCTAAATTCACAATGTGTGAATCTACGCCTAGATATCTTTCTTAAATGAAAGATTTATTCTTGTCTAAAAATAAACCAATAGATACTATCCAGGTTCCGGCATTTACTTTCTCTACCTACATGTACACTTTATATAATTCTAAGTACAAACTGATGGTTGTTGAAGAGTGAGTAATAAATTATAAGTACTAAATAATACTAATAACAAATAATATTGGAAGTATAAAACTCAAAAAATGACCAATTTCCGTTACGAAAAATATAAACAAATTGTGAACTTTAAAAGCTAAATGTTACATGAAGCTCTAAAATTATTAGGATTTTTAATTTAATACTGGGAAGTTAAGAATAGTTAAGTACAAAAGATTAATTGGTGTACACAAATAATTACTTTGTGTTATCTAACACTGCAGAGTTTTCTTTATTTTGTCCCTTTTTTTTATTAACTTTCTGCACTGTGCGGTACGGAGAGGAGTGGGGAATTTTAATTACCTGATGGCTTCTTGGGGGATGTTGTGTAAATGTAAGATGATGTTCGGCTGTTGTGGATAAACAGGTATCAAGACGGGGTGCTCTTGGGTGTTGTTTTAATTGGAGTAAATGTAATCATAATACTTGGGGCTAAATTTTTTTAGTAGCGTACGAGGTAAATAGAGGGAGGATCTGGTAACGAGTCCCAAAGGAATTTTATTTTAAATAAATGTACATATTAACAGACATTCTTTAAAATATTCAAAATCATTCCGTTTTAGTTTTGGGGTTAAAATGACAAGTTTAAAAAGAAGTTGTACGTTTTATATTATAGGTCGACTCTTAATACTGAACGTGAAAGGTAAAAAAAATTGTTAGAACTTACGAAACGCTGTTGAGTTAATTAGAACTACAGGCAACAGTTAAATTTAAATTGCATATAAGTCAGCGTTACTAAATTGTAATTAAACGCAAGTTTCGTTATCAAACATGTTATTATAGACGCTATATTTAGCTATACTTACTAGTTTTTGACATAACAGGTACGCTGAACGCTACTTTAGCATTATGTGTCTCGCAGTGGCGGCTCCTCAAAGAAGGTAAGAGGCTGAGCCTCCTCAGTAATTCTTGCCGTCCTACACATTTTCTTGGTTTATTACTTAAATAGTAACTCTTAATTTACAGCAAGCAAATAGGTATGTAATATATTTTCATTCGGATTCTTAATTTATCTCCTTATTTGCAATTTTTTCCACTATTTAATTGTTTTTTACAATCTGACAATAGCGCATGAGGCTAGTGGCTGTTCAGTCCCCATGGTTTTTCCTAAAAGCCAGGTTATTAAGCTCTGATAAATACAAAATGGTGAGAGGAAAATAGTATCACCTGTTTTTCAATGCCAGCTAACCTAACTCATCTCGTGTGTCGTGCACTTTTTCAGCGCACTCTCTTTCGTTGTTTGTTAGGTTAAATTTTAGTGTTTTCGCGGGGTTTGTGTAGTAGCCATCGCATCGATTGGGTATTTTATTTAGTTTAGTCGTTTAGTGATACTTTGGATTACCTATAATTTAAAAATGAGTGCCGCCGGCTTTAATTTAGACTGTAATTTAGTGGAATATTTTTTTAACCAACTCGATTAATTCTCTAAATTACGATGACAAAATTGTAGTGAAAAACAGACGTCCAGAGCCAGAATTAAATAGCCTAGTAGTAAGTACAGGAAAACAAAACCGTGGCTTTAAAACATATTATTATCGAAAATATTTTTGGCTAACTGGATCCGAGGTAAGAAATAAATTATTTTGCTGGTATTGTTTACTATTCTCTTCCGATAAATGGAGAAAATTAAGATGTAATAATGATTTTAAAAATTTAGTACGCGAGCTTGAGAGACCCGAAAAATCACAACAACACATAACATCAAGCGTTAAATTTAAGTTATTAGGGAAATAAAATATAATAAATGTTATTGATTCCGCACAATTACGTGAGATAGAAAATCATAATGATAAGGTTAGAGAAAATCGTGAAATCTTAACAAAATTAATCGATTTTATTTTATATTTGTCGTCTCAGAATCTAAGTTTTCGAGGACACGACGAATCTGAAGGGTCTAAGACGGGTAATTTTAAAAAATTATAATTTTTAAGAAAAATATTTTATTTTATTTTATTAGGAATAAGATAAGTACATTACTTAGTATTTATTCAGAATTTGGTTTTAAATGAATAACATCACGTTTAATTATGTTAAAATCCTAAAATGTGTAGTAACATCTAAATCAATTTTTCTACCGTTTTGAAAAAGTTGAAATTATAAATGTGATGGGAAGATCTAAACTCTAAATTCACAATGTGTGAATCTACGCCTACCTTAATTTAAAGAAAAAAATCTCAATCAAATTGAATATAATTTACAAAATTAGATAGAAGTTGAGTGCATTTTTGACAAATTTTGGGCGTGGCTTCGAAAAATGTTCGTCTACGACGCATTGCCTGCGGCGCTTTCCTGCTTGCTGCAAATGCTTTCGATTGTAGCCTCCCCATTAAAATCACCCACGAGCCGCCACTGGTGTCTCGCTCTTATTGTAAATGAAATTTTCGTATAGTTAAAAAAAGATATCTTTCTTAAATGAAAGATTTATTCTTGTCTAAAAATAAACCAATAGATACTATCCAGGTTCCGGCATTAAAATGCAAAGTATAAACTAAAATTGCATCGTAAAACAGCGCTTTTTCGGGAAATGTGGTCTCCAGGGAAATATAAGAAACCGAAAACGAATAAGTCGTTGTTTGAATAACCATAACATTGGAAGCTGTATTACCCGCTGTCTTTATATTATGGCTGTAGATAAGAAGTTACATCCTATTTATTGTTTTTAGTACACTTGGATGTAACATGTAGGTCCATGTTATGCCAATATATCTCGTTTGGAAAAAGGCGTTACGAGTTGGAAAATACGAAACAGAACAAAGGGTAAAATGTGGGGTAAGTGAATGCATACTGATCGAAATTGTCCTTAATCAAACTTATTTGATATTGTGCTTCCATCATATATTTACAGGTTGTTCCTTAATGATGTGCTAATATTTTAGGGTGTGCCTCCTAAAGTCATTTTATGATGAAAAGTTCATATAAACATATGTCCTAAACAGCTTAATTTTTTTGGTACAGGGTGTTGAATTATTTTTTTTTATTGCGTTTTTTGTAATATCTCGGAAAGTACTTTAGATAATATTTTCAATTTTGGCATGTGCTAATAGGACCTAAAACCACATCTTTTAGTATTAAAAGTTATTTTTTTGTCCCACCAGTGGCGTCCCTGCAAACATTTCCTCTGATATTTTTAAGAAAAAAAGTGGTACGCCACTGACATTGTTCCATGTGGATATTATTTCTGATTAGCCTGGTCAATTCTGCATGAAAATGGTCCCTTGCGTGTTTCTCCTCAGGCACACCGTTCTTAATTAAAATAATTAAATTAGCTCTACTATCTATTATTAACATTGATAATGCAAAATTTTGTTTTATAAAACTTGTAGGAAATGACCAGTGACCACCTTCACTTAATAGGTATGCAAAATGAAGCTAATTTAATTTAATTACTTTAATTAAGAACGCTGTACCTGAGGAGAAAAACGCAAGAGACCATTTTTATGAAGAATTGACCAGGCTAATCAGAAATAATATCCACATGGAAAAATGTCAGTGGCGTACCACTTTTTTTCTAAAAAATATCAGAGGACATGTTTGCAGGAACGCCACTGGTGGAACAAAAAATAACTTTTATAACTAAAACAGGCTCATTGACTTTAAATAAACGTAGAGTCGATATTCTCCCTGGGGGTATCTGGTGTTAAAGCTGTACTTCAGTGTCGGGAGGAATTGGTTAGGTTAAGTGCGTGATGCTACAAAGGGCAGGTAAATGGCAATGGGCTAAGTTCCGAAAAATACGAGGTGTGGCAGTATTCTGACCATTTGTAATTGAAACCATAAGAATTGCATGGGCAAATTGACATACCAAACCAGACATTAGATGACCGAGTATCCCACTACGTGCACAACTTTCGGCTGTGGAATATTTCGATGATCGTCGTCTATGCTAGAGAGCAAGGCAATATGCAGAGGCAATTTGGCTGACTGTTACGTAAACATTGCCAATTTATCAAAAAAATAAGACACGCCCATAATCAAATATTTTAAAGATATTGATTAAAACATGACTAATTTGTATCAACCTAGAACATCCCTTTGGCAACCATCAGCACAGGCAAAACAACTTTTGATAAAAGCTGCTTCGATATGCCCCCGGGGGCGTCTGGTGTCAAAGTAACATTGCAGTGTCAGCCGACAGGAGGAATGGCGAGATTAAGCGCGCTATGCGACAAAGGATAAGTAAAGGGTCACAGTATAGGATACTACTAAATCACATATGAAGCTTAAATTATAAAATCCATTAAAGAAAGAAAAACGGGAGATAATTTATTCTGTAAGAGGTTACTTTTAAATAAAACTAGATTTAAAAAAAATTTTTTTCTAAAATATCACATGAACCAGCTGAGAACTATTACAGGAATTCTGACAGAATACATGGCCGTCAAGAACCATCTGCACAGAAGTCAATATTACAATTTAAGCCTTGACTGAAGATTATGCGGACAAGACAGGGAAACAGTTCAGCACATAGTTTGCCATTGCGAGTGACTAGATCGGAAGTGGTAACAAATACTCGGGCAACCAAAACTGGAACCAGAGGACATCCTTACCCTCTCCCCAGTTGACCTACACAAACTAGTGTAAGGAACTGGGATCACGGAGTGGGTGTAACAACCAAACAGGGTAAGCTCAATGGGCCAAACCTGGCCTAAGTGCATCCGGCGCACAGACGGTCTCTCGGAAAAAAATGTTAAGTGAAAGTTTAAAATACTGGAACAGCGATTATAAATCATGTTGATTTTTTAATGTCAAACAATATTCCAAAACACTTTCTTTTTATCTTTCTCTACCTTCAATTATTTTATTGACCTCCTTTTGACTCCTCTTCATTTGAAAAGGAACTTTCCAGTTTACCACTAAGGGCGTTTTCATTCACGGGCGAAAAACAAGAGCACTTAACGCGTAATTTCGACGAGAGTGCTCAAAAGTTCCGCTTTGTCGATGTCGCTCGCTTTAAAACGGCGAGAATTGAGGGAGAGAAAGTGTTTGTACACTTGTTTTTATCGGTATATTTTTGTTTAGAGAAAGGTTTTTTTTATGGTAGGGTTTTTAAAAAACAAGTACGTTAATGTAACTGTTGCCTAAAGAGAACATTTACGTATGAGGTTATACTTACACACAACATATAAAAATAGTAGTTTCTACAACAATAGTGGATATAATGTTCATATCACACGAGAAAGTAAATAGGCGAAAAAAAGAACGGTGGCGCCTATTTTTAGAAGGTACTTTTGATAAGAGGAGAAGGTTTTCAAACAGCGGCGACGTTTTTTTTAGAGTCAGTACAAAAGTTAGTAGGGGGGGGGGGGGGGGGGGTTGATTTCCATTCAGTCCACCCCTGAAAACATCTCATAATCGCGGCAAAAAATCAAAAATACCGAATAAAAAGAAAAGAGAAATAGAGTTATAAAATAAAGATAATTGTATAATGTAGTAGTTTTATTTAACTTTTAACCCTGCCCCGTTTGATAGTCCATTTCAGAAAAGTGTAGTGCAATAAAAGCTTATTGGATATGCAAAGAGACTACAGAGTGACCCAACGACTATTTAAGCCACTTTCATAATTTGGCATTGATTTCATTGCAAAATTCTTTATTTTCATCAAGTGCAGGTAGTACCACTTGGGCTTGGGTCAATTTATGGGTTTTGCCTATTTTTATCCCTTTACAAACACTAAAAATGGTTTAACAAAGGCGTGCATTATGTACCTACATAGTATTAGGTACACTTATTTTTTTATTAAACATTATAAAACAATATAAAATACAAAAAATACATTATACAGAAATTAAATTATAAAAAATCATTATATTTTTCGTCATCTGAGGAACTGTCATCTCCTCTTGAAGTTACAATTAACGGATCGTCATCGTCGTTACAATTAACGGGTCGACGGTCCGATCGATCAGGTAGTCAAGATCCCATATTTTCTCCTCTTATTTAATGAAATGATGGACTGCTTTTCGCCAGTTCTCTGGTTTCACTTCCTTAATGGCTTGATCAAACAGTAGCTTAACGTCTTTTATTTTGAATGTCGTGTTGTGTCGTGCTACAAATCGTTTCACTTGCGGCCATATACGTTCTATAGGATTTAGTTCTCAATGACATGGCGGTGTGCGCAGCATAGTTACACTTTGTTTTTCAGCTATATCTTCCTAGGCATATTTTATAAAACGATGTTTGTGTAAATTTTCTATAGCTAATAGTTCCTTCTTTATCAAATTATCTTCAAATTTAATACTTTTGGTAGTTAACCAGTCGATAATTTCTTGTTTCTCCAAGATGAAGTTAAAGTCTTCTCTGTGCGTTGTGAATGATATCATGCGTTATCCATAACTACGACTGAATCAGCTGGAAGATATTTTATTATTTCATCAAAATAGTCTTCAAAAATATTCGAATTCATGTCCTCGTGGTATCTTCCGTATTGAACGACTGAAAGGTTAGCAAACTTTTTTTTTAAAATCCCTCTTCGCTTCCATGTGCACCTATGGCCGACACCGAAAGTGGCCGTAAGTGGTCGGAATTTCCCATTTTATTACTCTACACCTTTCTGAAATAGACTAGGTATAGTCTAAAAATGTACTAATATTTCTATGTCGTTTATTTATGAACTTGTGAAATTTGTATTCGAACTCTTGTCCGCTTATTGTGATAAAGAGAATGACATCTGTATCATGCTCGTTTCTTATTCCATGTCCCATTAAAAAAGAATTTAAGGTGACTACGCACGTCACTGTAATCGCTTTATTGCTTTGTAAATAACCACGCTCGCTGTAAACATAAAACAATTAAGAAACAATCCCCTTAACCATTACTCGCAGATAAAAACGTCAAGCTTATATCTCATAAGAAAAGAACGTGGGGATTTTTTGCGAGGTCGGGGCTTTCTATGAGTGGATATAAACCGTTTGGTATTTGGGAACGCGCTACTGCACCTGCAGCTGTTTTATACTACACGACGGATATACAGGGTGTTGCTTTCTCAAGAAGTTACCAAGTATTTTCCACTCGCGCAAATAACGATTTATTTCACGATATTTGTTGACTTACATTGAATTGAAGCATTACATATAACATTCATCAATCCTTATATGACAACGTTCGAGGGAAAATATCTTTAAATGTTGTTGCATCACTATAATAAACGAGAAAATTGATAATTTGTTATCTTGGTATTATAGCTTGACCACGCCGCCGCTGGAGAAGTTCTAAAGAAAAAGTAACATACCATTAAAACTTTTACCGCAATTAAGATCACAATAAACTTTTATACTAAAACTTAAACAGAATTACGCGATAAGATTGCAATGGCGCAAGACCGCAAGGTCGGTGTCTTTTGTTCTCATTTAAATCAATCCGGCTTCTTTTAGGTAAAACTGTGTAAGGTTTTTTTTTTATTTTGGAAAGGAAAGGAAAGACTTTGAAAAGTGAGTCTCTGAGTTGACTCTTTTAAGTGAGGCAGCGCTAAGAAAGCAACCAAGAGTAATTTTATCCAACCTATTCAAACCAGGAAAAAAATTCGTCTTGTATGGTACAGAATAAGTCAACGATAGAGTAAAGTTCATTTTCTCTTATTTTATAAGATAAAAATTCGAAATACAAAAGTTTTAGAGATCATTGATGTGCAAATTTTAAAATTATATTGGAGTATACGGGGTGGCCCAAAATACGCGGTGAATATAACCTGGGTTTTTTAAAATCGAACAACCTATATTGTATTAGTTTCTGATTCTCCACAAAATGCTAAGCTTATTTTGTAAATATCATAAATGTCTAGATTCAATAGTTTTTGAGATATTGACGTTTTTTAAATTAGGCATTTTTAGACATTGACAGGATGTAATATTGGAACGGGACATCTTAGCGAAAAATGGGTTTTACCTCCCTATCTTAGATTTTTATTCTCTATCCAAAGTTACCTACTTCCGATTTACCATGTTAAACCAAAAAACCGGTTTAAACGGTTTAACATGTTAAACCGGGAGTTGTATTTTTTAGATAGAAAATAAAATATAAAGATAGAAAGGTGAAACCCATTTTTTTCTAAGATGAACCGTTCCAATGTTACAGCCTGTCAAAGTCTGAAAAAGGCATATTTTAAACGTCAATATCTCAGAAACTATTTAATTCAGACAATATACTAAAAATTCAGATAAATTAGCCGAAAGCCATTTTTTATAAGCTTTGTGCGGGTTCCTTTACAACTTATTTATATTACTTCGTCTTGTAAAACAAATGCAACTACTAGAATTGTATTTATGTATATTTTAAGAATTTAATTAAGCGAAACAAATCCATTACAATTACAAATGGCAGAAAAACTGCCCCAGAACAGAAAATATCCTCCCGAATAAACACAAATAAAAATATAATGTGCTGCCGGAAAAATCGTGTTCCGACATTATACCTGGGTTTATATATGACAGCTACTCGGATAACACCGGAAAAGAAAAATATTAATAACACCGGTCTAGGTTGGAAATAAATGGTTTTTGCCTGTCACAATCTGCGTTTTCCATTAGCAGTGCATATGAAAATGTAAGACCCTTGGATTTTTCTATCGGATTTTATTTTTATTTTTGGTTTATTACGTATTTTTAGTGTCGTTGTACTTGCGATTCGAATAACTACGACGATTTTAATTAGATACTTGGAACCTACAGGGTGTCAAAAAAGTGTAGAATATGGTAGTTCACAACCTATTTTAAATAAACAAAGTAGGAAAGGCAAAAATAAGGAAGTGCGTCGAAAAAAGTTTATGTACAATTTTTGAGTGGCGTGCATACAATATAGGCAAAAAAGCATTGCCTACTCTGGGAACAATAAAACAGAAACAATTTTATATATTAGTTTTTATCTATGTAATCCAACTTTGGCAAACTATATTAATACAATAAATAATAATATAGGACCGAAAAGTGAATCCTATATTATTTCCACGAACGTATTCTTTGCTTATTTATATCGTAAACTAGATCCCTGTATAAGCATTCCGTAAGACCGTTCTAAAAGCAAAGATCTCGCTACACTGCGTCTTATTTAAAAGCAAAAGCACTGCTTTTATACGAGTGGAAGCAAGCGAGAGAGCCGGTAGGCAGGAGGGTAGAAAGATACCGCGGTTGTGGCTCAGAGGTAGAGCTACTGGCATTCGACCGCGGCGACCCGGGTTCGATTCCCAGAGTGGGCATACGTACAATAAAAAAAAGTATATCCGAAATTTAGTGGATTTAAGAATGCAGGGAAAAGTGTAAAACGTATTATCTCGGGAACCCACCCCATTCACGCCGGTAACCAGGCCGGATGAGATCGGACATCTCGTGGGGTGCGGAAGAAGGTACACACTCCCCAATCGGTAGGTCATGCAATGGCAATAAACCAAGGGTTGATAGCCCTTGGGGGGTGTCGCATGACTGAGGATCGTGGTTCGGAACCCACATTAAACTGTAGGTCCCCTCGGGAATGGCCCTGGCAGGGAACGAAGAGAAAAAGCCTAATTCGAAACAGAGCTGTGAATAACTTAAGTAACTAGATACTTTTTAGTAACTAGTTACTTAAAGTAACTAGATACTTAGTAACTTAGTTCTTTTTTGAATCATGCCAAAAGTAACTGTAACTTCGTTACTTTTGAAAAGTAACTTGTATCTAGTTACTTTTGAAAAGTAACTTGTATCTAGTTACTTCTTAGGAGTAACTAAGTTACTTTTAAAGTAACTAGTTACTTTTTACGTGTATAGTTACTCCTAAAAAGTAACTAGATACAAGTAACTTTTGGCAAAAAAGTAACTTGTTACAAGTTAAAGTAACTAGTTGCTTTTAAAGTAACTAGTTACTTTTACTAAGTAACTAAGAACTAAGTTACTTTTAGGTAAAAGTAACTATTCCTTATAAGTATCTAGATACATTTGGGCAAAAGTATCGAAAAAGTAACTAGTTACTTTTCTGAAGTAACTTTCACAGCTCTGATTCGAAAGAAGGGCAGGACGGCAAGGGTAGAAAGCTATGTAACAAATAAACCCATCGCAACTTTCGACCTTCCTTCATCTATCGGCCCGCGCCAAGAAAGCCCGCGTTCCATGTATGCATTGGTGCCAATCTTCAAGTTTTGCCGTAGTTTGGAAAATACTTCGCTTTCTCAACTTAAAATATGAAAAACGCCTCTATAAGTTTTATTATTAATTAGTTTAGTAAAAATATTTTTAAAGGGATAACGGATAAGGTATCATAAAAAAGAAGCACTTTTGTGACAAAATATTTTTTGCTGATAGGTTCATAATATTCAATAAACAGTAAGCTTATCATCATATTTTACATAATAATTTACTTCGTGTTTGGCAACATTGATTCAATCAGGTGGATGATATACTTTTAATTTATAATTAATGCTTTCGGCCTTTTGCTAGACTTTGCGCCGGCGGGTTTCGGGATAAAATATGAAGGCATGAATTGTTACTATTCCGGCTAGCAGCGCGTCTGCAGAACGATCCCCTTCTGGATTAAAAAGAATTCATACCTATTTACGAAACACACAGGGAAAGACACGCTTATTAACAATAATCTCTCTGGAAAGTGACCTTTTTCAGGATTTAAAACGCAAAACCAATTATGATGACGATGTTTTAAAAGAATTTTTACTTAAAGACCGCCGTGTTGAACTAATTTACAAATAATTCTTCTTCTGTAATAGTGTTCTTTCCACAAACTCAAAAACAAGACATTTTGTTACATTTGAAATTTAGATTCTTGATGCTACGAAAGGTAAATTTTTGTCATAAATGCAATTTTTGCCTACCCTGATGAAAACAGCATTGCACGCCACTGACGATTTTTGGGAGTGAATTTAAACCACTTGTAAAATTAACCACGAGCTGCTACTGCTTGATGAATCCTTTTTGATTTAACTAGTGGTTAACTCCCCGATATAAAGTTGAGATTAATAAAGCAATGTTTTACATACCTATGCCTAATGGATAGTTATCAAGAGGTATCTCAACGATGACTCAAACATACCTAAAAAAGAATAAATGTGTGTTTTAGAAACATAAATGGCCGTTTGTACCGCTTTCCCTAAATTTAAATGTTAGCTAAGGAAAACCTTATACTCAATCTTCACCTTAAATTAAAATGGAAAGTACAGGGTTAACATAAAATACCTATCTGAAACTTAGCTACGTTTTCCAGAAGTTTGACAACAGCGTCGATCTGGTTATTTTTCTAGTAACTTTTACACTCATTTTATTAAGTCTTATGTAATATGTACACAAGAGCATCGCCGATAAAATAAAATAACTCTATAAAACTAGGGAAGGCGGGATACCCTCACAAAAAACAAAATTTTGAAATTTAAATTAAAACAGTTTTATGCTACCTGTTGCTTATAATTAATATCTTAAACTTTGTTGTCGTTTCTTCTCTTATAATATAATGCAAGTTGAATTGTCCAAACCTAATTATACAGGGTGATTCCTAAGTTGATACTTCTTTTTTAGCTGAGTATAGATGGATTTAAAATAAACAACATTTTCAAATACCTTTTTTCAAAAAACCCAAAAATAAAGTATTTACATTCATTTATTACACTACAAATCAAATACGGTTCTGGCTAACTTGCCTGTTGAATAACATTAGGAAAACTTCTGGGTGTAGAGAGGAAACATCCGCACTTTTACGACACTAACAATAAATTAGCACCATAATTAGTTCATTGTTTTCAAATTTTACCATTTTCACCAATTTATTAAAAGAAAACCACACAGCGCCGCGAATTGCCAAAATAAATAACTGATGACCGATCCGTAAAATGCATGACTCACATACAAAAAACGGGGAAAAACAATATAAAGTAAAGGGCTACGTTTTGATTACTAGGCCCCCACTTAGATTTTGTACTTCTGTAACTCGGCTATTTTTAAGTTTTTTGAAAAAAGGTATTTGAAAAAGTTATTTATTTTAATGCCTTCCATACACAGCTAAAAAAGAAGTGTCAACTTAGGAATCACCCTGTATATTATATTACAAACAGTAGATTACAAGATATGCACACCTTACCACTTCTGAAAAGATGTTGGTAAATGTTTTGTTTAAAAATAAAACTTTTTTGACAAGTTCTGAGCATTTTAATAAATTCAATGTTTAAAAAATATCAAAAACATAATAAAGTTGTAGGCTTCAACTAGGATAATTTCATTTATTAGAGAATAGTCTAAAACTACGGTAATGGTTTAATGTAGCTCGCATCACTTTAGTTTAAAGGCCTTTTTACATTGGTGCAATTGCAAGAAAAAATTGCCTGAAAGCATGCGCTTTGTCGACGTTTTAAACAGCTGATGCAGATTTTAAATAGGAAAACGTGCATCAGCTGATTAAAACGTCGTCAAAGCGCATGCTTTCAGGCCATTTTTCTTGCAATTGCACCCAATGTAATACCTTTAGTACTGTCCAAGCAGTCTCACGTAGTCCTATGAGGTCCGTTGTGATACCACACGTGTTCCGTAGAACCCACCTTCATTAGATCTTTGATGGTTACCGTGACATACAGAAGGATCTTGATCACTCATTCAAATCAGCCACTACTGTTCATAAACCTGATTAGTCAACCACGTTGTAAGTTGCTTAATTCCTCCAGGCTATTGTCTCCATCTTTCTTTAAAGGCACACCCATTTTCTTAAGGTAAGGTATACCTTAGATTAAATAGCCCCTAACCTAAGTGATGCGAACGGCCATAAATATAGTTGATAAGTGCTATGGAAATGACTTATCGTATACAGGGAGCTACAAATTCGTGTGCGTATATGAAAATCTCGAAAACGACAGATACGAAAATGGTTAAATTAAGAAAAAGTTGCGCATTTTGGGGCTTAATTATGAATTATAAATATTACAAATACTCTCGGAGAAAAAAACGGAAATTTTTAGTTTTAGTTTATCATTTTTTATGTCATAATTTTTGACTTGAGCAACTTTAGTAATAATTACTAGTATAAAAAAAGTAGTCCTACTTTCTGTGCAGAATGTACGAAAACGAATTGGTACGCGTATTTCATTTTTTGGAATGCCTTGCGGTTAGAGTAATAGGATGTCGTCAAGACAAGCTCCTTAGGACTGTAGTCTTTTGTAACTTTCTTAGAAAAGGGTAAACATTGTCACAAAAATGTTATTATTCTTTTACATTAATAATTGCTGTATATATGAGTGGATATGAAGTAAATTGATCACGACGCCGTAGGCGAAGTGCTCAAACTTCCGAGTGCAATATGGACAATCTATTCGAGTTGTACAGGGTGTCCCAAATCGATGCTCATCATGGGTATTTCGGAAACTATAAGAGATATAGCATCGGTCAAATGAGGAATTTTCTGCTTAGTAATATTGTAAAAAAAAATAAGATTTTGACCAGTGATTGGTCAGTTTCATATCCTAACTAGTTTGGATATAAAATTATATTCGTTCATTTAACTGAAATACCCCACAAATCCAATCACTTTAGTGCAAATTTAAGTGTTAGAGTCCATGATTACCAATATAATCACCAGCAAATAAAACAGTAATTTTCTCAGAATTATGTAAAATAAAGTGTTTTCTACTCCCACATGGAAATTTGCTGTTTCCTTTACACTAAAGTGATTGGAAAAGTGGGCTATTCTGGTTCACTGAACGGATATGATTTTATATCCATCCTAGTTAGGATATGAAACTGACCAATCACAGTGGTCAATTACAAAGAAACCAAATTTACACGTTGGAAATTTTACGAGCCGTTTTCTGAGATTTGACAGAAGTGAGGTTAAGAATATACTTAAAAAATATGGAAATCTGTCATATCAAATTTGTTCGTTTTTAATTTAAATCAAAATATTTATTCCGGAGTTGTCGTTCTCACAAGTTCACAGCCAACTTAAAAAGACAAGTTATGATGCATAATTTAAATAATTTTTTAAAACTCTATGAAGTTCGGAAGTTGAGTCGTAGAAAAATATACTGTACAACTCGAGTGGATTGTACATACCGCACTCGAAAGTTTAAGAACTCCGCCTACGGTGTCGTGCTCAATTTACTTCCTCGTGCGATATGGACATCATATCCACTCTTGTTGTATAAACTACTATTGTACAACAAGAGTGGATATGATGCCATATTTTGGTGGATATGATGTCCATATCGCACGAGGAAGTAAATTGAGCACGACGCCGTAGGCGGAGTGCTTAAACTTCCGAGGGCAATATGGACAATCCACTCGAGTTGAATAGTATATTTTTTCTACGACCAAACTTACAAACCTTATGCTAAAAAATGTAAAAAAAGTTTTCCGGTTGCCGGGCTCGAACTCATGACCATTGGATCCATAGAACAACGCCCTAACTCTCTCGACTATCGAGATATTAAGCTAATTGTGGGAAAGCCAACTGATAAATGATGCTACATGAAATTAATTTTTTATGCTCATGCAGCCGGTTGCATTATTAATAAATCTATTATAAATGCGTCTAGATTTTATTATATTGAACAAATTAATAACATAAAATTGTACCATATGCATTTAAATTATATAATTTAGTGTCTTGAAATAGAAGGCGAAGCCTCAGTATACTGTGATTGGTTAGTGCTTTTAAATACACCACAAAGAAAATTAAGAAATGTAATTTTCATAACAGTGTTGTCAACTAATGAAAAATTTTCGGGTTCGTGAGAACAAAGCACGACGAATGATAGGGTCGCCGCTGTCTCCAAAGGGAAAAGAGAAATTTTTACGCACAGTGTTATATTTGTAGAATATTCTTTAGGATCACTTGTGGTTGTAATCTGCTAATAAAAGACTTTGTCAGTATTGTTTGCATTCGTGAAAGTTTTCTATAAAAATGGGAAATTTTATTTTTAAGGTTGCAACACTGTACATCCTATTGTAACATGTAAATTTGGTTTCCTTGTAATTGACCACTGTGATTGGTCAGTTGCATTACCTATCTAGAATGGAAATGAAATATTCCCGCACAGTTAACCGGAATAGCCTACTTTTCTCGCCACTTAAGTGTAAAGGAAACAGAAAATTTCCATGTGGGAGTAGAAAAACTACTATTTCCGGCAATGATACATACTAAAAATACCATATGCGTACACATGTATTATCATCCTGTATATAAGATATTAAGTTTTATTTGGTGAAAGAAAAATCATTGCCCCTTTTTAGTTGGATCGCCTTAAAATTGAACAGAACACAAGAAAAACAAATACAAATTTTCAAAAAAAAAATTATATTTTATTTCGAACCCGTTTTTGGAATTTAGTATTTACTGATCAAATAATTCAGGGGACGTTTTTTTCTGTGTGGATATTTTATATTTAACTACAATATTGATGAGACCACAACATTTCTGTTTGAGAAACGGTAATACTGTTCGAGCTAACCGAACCGATCAAAGTAACCTCTGCCTATTATCCAAATAGCAAATACAGACGTTTAATCCTGTAAGATACAAATGTTGACATCTATTTATTCCAGTCAATGTGAACCAGACATCATAATATCTTGATACAAATAGGTCTATTGGATTTCAGGACATCGTTGTTGCTCGGCTTATGGATCGATTAGATCGTGTCGAAAAAAAATTGAATTTTGCAAATGTTTTAAAAAGTACTATACTGGGTGACACAAGAAAGTAAAAAAGTGTGTAATTTACCATTTTTCGGCCAATTTAAACCTTTAAATCCACTTCCGGTTTAACCGGAAGTAAAGTCAATTTTTTAATTTTAAATGGAAACCCTCCATTTTTATTCAATGTTTGAATTCTATGAACGATTTTTTTTTCAATGACCTATCACACTTTATCATTTGTTTTAAAAATGGCCGCTAGATAAATTTTTCTTTGTTTTCTAAAATGTCCATAACTTTAATAAAAAAAGGTGAGTGGTAAAGTGTAGGCCATGGAAACGTTGAAATGGTTTATTTCAACCGGCTTTATAATATAAAATTGACTTGCTTGGGAAAAATCTGTCCATAAGGGCTATTATATTTACAACCTGTTCCAAAAAAAATGGAATTTCTCGAATTTTTTAAATAGCAACACATCTTTGTTTTATTATAAGGTAACTATTTTTTAGGTAATAGTGGACATTAATAAAAATATCATAAATGTAATTTCTAGACCCGCGTAAGCAATAAGAAATTATGTCAAGTAAGTATGCCGTGGAAAACAATTCATTCAAACTTCGTAATTATTATTTAATACCATTTGACATTTTGGTCTTATAAATGCAGAAATAATATTTTTGTTTTTCACGGCATTCTACACTGGTCTTGGTACTTGGTCTATTTGAGAAAGGTTTAGAGTATAAAATGGGAAATTCCGTCCAGTCAATTTCGGTGTCGGCCATAGACGAAGGTAAATTTTGTGCAATAAATTATTTATGATAACGAATCAAAGAGAAAAAAGAAGATAATTTGATAAAGAAGGAACTATTAGCTATAGCAAATTTACACAAACATCGTTTTATGAAATATGCTGTGGAAGATATAGCTGAAAATCATAGTGTAACTGTGCTGCGCACACCGCTATATCATTGCGAACTAAATTCTATAGAACTTATATGGGCGCAAGTAAAAGGATTTGTAGCAAGACACAACACGACACTCAAAATAAAAGATACTGTTTGATCAAGCCATTAAGGAAGTGACACCAGAGAACTGGCAAAAAGCAGTCCATCATGGCATTAAAGAAGAGGAGAAAATATGGGATCTCGACCATCCGATCAATCGGACCGTCGATCCATTAATTATAACGTCAAGAGGAGATGACAGTTCCTCAGATGACGGGGAATATTATGATTTTTTATAATATAATTTCTGTATAATGTATGTTTTTTTATAATGTTTAATACAAAATAAGTGTACCCAATACTATATACATAATGCATGCCTTTATCACGCCATTTTTAGTGCTTGTAAATGGATAACAATAGGCAAAACCCATAAATTGACCTAAACCTGGGTGGTACTACCTGCAATTGATAAAAATAAAGAATTTTGCAATAAAATCAATTCCAAATTGTGAAAGTGGCTTAAATATTCGTTGGGTCACTCTGTAGTCCCTTTGCATATCTAATGAGCTTTTATTACTCTACACTAAACCTTTCTGAAACAGATTATAATAATGTTTTAAACGACTAGAAATCTGGGAAATCACACAATGTTTCAGGTTTAGTAATAACGTGACCAATCAAATAGGTAGTAGGAATGGAATAATTTATGTTAACCAAATACCATGTATGTGAAAGCTAATAATAAAGGCAATATCTCATATCGGCTACACCACCAACGAAACCACTACCAAACTAATTTTGCAACTGCATCTTTTCGACTACTGTTGTAATTTAACCGGCGGTATTGATTTGACCAATACGTATGTACACCTAGTTTCACGGTTAACTTCCAGGTGGAAATATTGAAATTTGGTGGATTGTTCATATGATACGCACTATATATACAGCCGAGTAAAACCGAATACTAATATAATTCTGGGAAGAAGAGAATGGAATGCAGCCAGCCAATGACGTTTTTAATATTGATAAGTGTTGCCAGATCTTTAGTTTTAGCGGTGGATCTACCGTTTTGATGTCTTCCTGTCTATCGCTAAGCTACCGCTAAACATTACACGTGAATTAATTCACACTTTCAAACTAGGCATGCTAATAAATACTAAAATAGTTTCCGTAATAATAATTTTTAATTTAATTTACAACAAAAGACATGTCAATATTGGAGCAAAATCATTATTGCCGGGTCGGCACCACACTTCATACTCCGATTAGGATTAGGTTTAACTTTTCGGATTCAGCAAATCCCCCAGTTCGAGATAATCTCGTACTCATATACCTACCCATCTTAAGTCGATTAGCATTATTTTTCAAATTATCGTCCGTATACCTACGAAACTTTAATGCATTTAGCAGATTTTTGGAAACCTATTTGCAGAGCTGCAGAATTATTTCGTAATTTGCAGATTTTTAAAGAATTTTTAATAAAAATGGAATACTTTAACAATAGATTTAAAAACACCATATACAATGAAAATATTCAGAATTTTGTTTTTTCTGAAACTATTGATAAGGACAAAGTAAGGGCAAGGGGCCAATAAAAATATATCTGATAATACAACCCTGATACACAATTGCTGAATTGTGCTGCCGAGATGATCTACTCCGCAGAATAATTCGTTGACCAGTCTGGCAACACTGCCCCGATGTTTGCGCTAGTCCACTAAATAGTGTCGGCCTGCCTAAGCGTTGTTGCGCGATCGTTAGCGTTGTTGCGCGATCGTTAAAATTAAATAATAATTTGTCTGTTGATTGACTGTGACAAAGATCGAAAGTAAGGTATATACCATAGCCTATTTTCGACAATAGGGAGGTAGAGTTTAAAAGTTGAGATTTATTATGTATACTGATTACTTCTTAGGAGGCCAAGACAAGATAATATTCGAGTAAGTCTGGCATTTTTTGACATACTAATGAGAGCTGTAAATTTCAAGATGACAGCTGGGTCCGCTTTTGGAATATTTTTTAAATGGAAATGAGGTTCTCCAAATAACATTTTTTTTAATTTAAAAAAAATTAAAATTTTTTATTGCAAATGTTTTTTACCTATTAGATGTCTATTGATTGTTGCTGTCCTAATATTTTTAAATGTCTGATTGAGACAGCAAATATTCTTAGCCCTAAATTGTCTTAAATGGCTTGTTCTTTACAAAATACATTTGAAGCGGTTAGGTATTATTTTTGGCGAAGCTAGTCAAAATTACCAAGCTGCTGTTCGTATGCTTAATAATTGAATGATATCCGGAACGCAAAATATGCAGACATTTTTTGTAAAAACTAATTTTAATTGTTTTTTATTAATTTTTTTTTATTTTTAAATTAGAGAATGTCTCATGCATTAAAATACCTTTAAAATGAGGTATCAGTAGAAGAATGTATTCCAAAAGCGGACCCAGCTGTCATCTAGAAAGTTACAGCTGTCATTGGTATGTCAAAAAATGCAAGACTTATGTCGGGTTGCACAAAGAATAATAATAATTATTTAACCAGCAAGTTTGACTGTGACAGACGTAACATTGGCAGAAATAATTTTCTCACAATCATACTGGCCCGGTTACCTTAATTTTTAATTTAGTAATCACGCACCTTTGAATGTGAGCACCTATCTAATGCCTGTCACAGTCATTTATGTCACAGTCAAACTTGATGGTTAAATAATTATTACTAAAATTCTTTGTGCAACCCGACGTTACTCAAATATTATTGTTCTAAATTTCAATAAAATATACCGAACGATGTAGAAGTTAGAGGGGGGGGGGGCGGCTTTAGGACCTCACTGTATAACACAGTTTTATAATTTTAGTTTTATGTCCCAGAGAGCAAGAATTATCCTAATTTTCTTATTAGAACAGCTTGTTGTTTTGGACACAACTTACACAACATTATCCCGTTAATCACTGTTTATGCAGTTTTTTTTTATTTACTGCATAATTTGGTTTATTTCCTAAAAAGAAAACTAATAACAATGGGTAATACGAAACTAAACTAAGTGTTGTGATTGGTGAAACGGCAACAAAACTATTTTTCGAACTTTGTGATGAGCAGTTTAGTTGGATTCATGCTATTCATCAACAAATCGTTGATTGTTACAATTTGACATTGACAGCACCTGTCGAATTTTGATAATAATTTTTTTTAGTATATATCCCTAAAGGTTAGTTTATATAGACGCGAATCACGAATTGCGGATATACGCAAAAAAAATCGCGTTTTTTTCCTATTTCATATAGACACGAATATTCGCGAAATATTGACAGAGTGACAAATATTTATTTTTACCTATAAGTAATTCCGTTTTAAGTTTTCATACTTTAATTATCAAACGTCGAAATGAACAATGCAAATTTGTTATGTTGGCATTGGTAACGAAGACGAGCAATCGCGGCCTATTTATTGTTAAAAAATAGAGCACAAAAAATACATAGGTCAGTAGAAACCTGCGAGATTTTTCAATTTAGAAAGAAACAGGGTGCCTATCATAATTTAAATCAGAAAATGAGGCTGAAGGATCACAATATTAATCTTCCCGCCACTAATTTTAAATCTGCCAATAAGAAATACCTTCAAGATTCTCGTCGTCTAAAATAAAATTTTGAAAAATAACTTAAAAACGTCTTATCATTTTTACCGCCACTAAATTTAATTTGGAAATCGACCAATGAGAATGCAATTCGCCTTTCGTGATTCGCGTCTATATGAACTAACTTTTAATCACTAATTCACCTTTGTCACCTTGTCTTTGCGTCCGCATAGTTCATTGTATCAATATCGTCGATTATTACAATAATTTGATAAAAAGACAAATTTTGATAATAGAGTTTTTTTGTAACATATTATTTGGTTTAAATAATTATAATCGCAATTTATTTAATTTAATAATAATATTCAAACAGCGAACAATTAAACCCTTATATCCCCCCTTCCCCACTCTTGTGACCTAATTAACGGCAACCTATTGCCAGCGGGTCTCTTAAATTCATTGCAAAGCATTAAATCACATTATCTTGTTTAATAGTGATCAAAGGCATTTCTTTCTCTGTCTTACGCATACTATTGATTTGTAAAGACGAAGTTTCACGACCCGAAAATATATAGGCTGTTGCGGCAAAAAATTGCAGCAAATTTAAAATTATTTTATTCACCTGGAAGTTAGCCGTGAAACTAGGTGTACATATCTGTTGGCGACAAGGTACATATTCGAACATATCTAACCAAATCAATCAAAGTAGATAACTGTGTTATTTCGACGCAATTTTAAATAGACAATTTTTCGTCGTTAAAAAGGCATTATTGTAAACTAAAAATGGTTATTTATACAATAACATTTCTACTAGTTTTAATCAAGTTAAGAAAATGAAAAATGACAAAATTTCGCATAATTTGCCGCGCCAGATAATAATTTTGGCACAAAATCACAAAACTTCGCATATTTTCACAAATATCATATAAAAAAAAAAAAAAATTATAGTCTATTTCAGAAAGGTGTAGAGTAATAAAAGTTCATTAGGTATGCAAAGGGACCACAGTGTGACCCAAGGAATATTTAAGCTACTTTCATAATTTGGCATTGATTTTATTGCAAAATTCTTCTTTCAAGTGCAGGTAGTACCACCCGCGTTTAGGTCAATTTATGGGTTTTGCCTATTGTGATCCATTCACAAACACTGAAAATGGTGTGACAAAGGCGTGCATTATGTACATAGTATTAGGTACACTTATTTTTTTATTAAACATTATAAAATAAAATACAAAATATAAAAAATACATTATGCAGAAATTAAATTATAAAAAACCATAATGTTCCTCGTCATCTCAGGAACTGTTATCTCCTCTTGACGTTATAATTAACGGGTCGATGGTCCGATCGATCAGGTGGTCGAGATCCCACATTTGCGCCAATATAAGTTCTATAGGATCTAGTTCGCAATGATATGGCGGTGTGCGCAGCACAGTTACACTATGTTTTTCAGCTATATCTTTTACGGCATATTTCATAAAACGATGTTTGTGTAAATTTGATATAGCTAAGAGTTCCTTCTTTATTAAATTATATTTTTTTTTCTTTGGTTAGTTATCATAAATAATTTAATGCACAAAATTTACCTGCGCCTATGGCCGACACCGAAATTGAGCCGAACTGGACGATATTTCCCATTTTATTACTCTACACCTTTCGAAAATAGGCTATAGATATGATTTTCTAACTGTATCTATGGGGACATTATTTTAAGTGTCTCACCCGATCGGCGACTTTTCTACCGACTACAATAAAAAAAATTACGTTTTCCGTAATGGTTTTTCATGAAAAAGCAAATTTAATGTCGAAAAATATATAAGTTTACAAATTTGACAGAACAGACGCCTTATTGGATTTTTTTAAATAGCGACAGAAGGGAGTAATTGCAAAGAATTATCAATGCTGTAGATTATTTTAAAAACAAGCCCGACATGATGCCCAAAGTAAAGTTTAATTTTTTGAAAAGAATTAATTTATGTATTCAGGAACACGGTAAACATTTCGAACAAATGTTATAAAAATCAATTTACTTGGTAGTTATTTAGAATTGAAAAAATGTTCATGTTTTCTCGGTCTAAATAAACAAGGTACCGTAGATATTTTTTTTGTAGAGAAACTGCATGGATGGTTAAAATTTTACAAGAGACAAAAAAGTTTCAACATGAAGCCAGCTAGTGTCAGATATATAATTAAAGTAATTTATACGGGGGATATAAAAACTACAGACTTTTATTTACCAATCACACGCCATTTTTTAACTTGCAGGTATTAAAAAAATATGGCGCATACGTCAAAACACGCTATTATTAGTGGTCATTCTTAGTCTCAAAATTAGTGGAAATCGATAAAGGCGTTTAGAAATTATTCCGGAAAAACTATATTCATTTGAAAACTTTAGCGCCCTGTAGCGACAAACGAAGCTACTTGCATATAGGTAAGTTTGCCTAGATTGCCTAATTAAAGAATTTACATTTACAAAGCATTGTACAGTCATTTCAAGGACACCCTGTATATTTTCTGAAAAATTTTCACTTATTAAAAATTTCTCAACAATCTAACTTATGGCTTTTGATATTCCAATAACAGGACGACTGTAATAGACAGCCTGTACAGTCAGTTTAATAATACCGACTGTTACGCAAACATATCTTAGATTTAACAAAGGCATATCTCGTTACAACTAACATCATCCCGAACTCCTTACAGAACGATTAAGGACTCGGATCGGAACGAGCTAATCCAAATTCCACCGGGGTAATAGAATATTGGATTAATTAGTAGACCCTTAATTAGCACTGTACACAAAGTAATATTTGCATTTGTCAGCGAGACGGGCGCGAAGACGGAGAACGCGAATCTCGAACTGATTGTTTCGTATTACAGGGACGTAGTAGATGATTACCCGTTTGATTTTGGAATATCTTGAGGATGGTAGGATGGTTATGGGTATATTTTTGGATCTGTCAAAAGCTTTTAATTGTTTGGATAGAAATATTCTTTTAAATAAACTTGAATTCTATGGCATTAGGGGTTGTGCCCTGAAATGGATTTCATCATATTTAGAAAACCGAACCCAGAGAGTTGTTTTGGAAAAAGAAAAGTGTTCATACAGGGTGCGACAAATTCGCGTGCGTGCATGGGAATCTCGAAAACGGTAAGAGATACGAAGATGGTTAAATTGTGTATTTTGGGGCTTAATAATTTCGTAAAAGAAAATTCTATATTTTTCTAATTCCTTTGGAGATATCCGAAAAAAAAACGAAATTTTCAGTTTTGGTTTTTATTTTTTTGCGCTTTTATTTTTGACTTCGGAAAAAAACAAGAAACACTTTTTCATAGCCGTTTTTTATGATCTACCACATGGCCCTTATAATTTTTAAATGCGACGTTTCGTTTTTTGGATACCACCATTAAGTCAGTTTTCTTAATACGGACCTAGATTTTTTATTACGGTTTTAGGGACTTATAGGCTTTAAAAACCTAATACAATTCAAACATTTTAAAAATTTTAAGGTTTCGTCATCAAATAATACATTTAAAATTATCAATTTATTTCCTTACGGCACTGTAAATTATTTAAAAAAATTTAATTTAATAAAACATATTATGTTTATATAAACTATTCTCATAAAATGACTTAAGGAATCACACCCTAAAATATTAGCATATCATTAAGGAACACCCTGTATAAATTTAATATCGGTATTAGGCAAGTTTATAATATCAAAAAACAATTTTCTTACAGTCTTTTGTAAATGTACTGGTTAAATTGGGTAAGAAAATAAGAGTAGTAACTTCGTCTCTAAATGGATCAACTACTCGACAGGGCAATGAATCATTGTCTTGTGAATCAATTTAAGACTAAACGCAATTAAAGTCAAGTTTTTAGTAATATAAATTAAATTAAAGTTGACGCTTTAACGTTAAATAAGTCAGCCTGTTATAGCTCTTTTTGCCCACCTAATTTTACGAATTAAGACCGAAGACTACACAAATAATTAATTTACATTCGCCATTCTATCAGCTAAACAATTTCCCGTGTAAAACTTATGGCAGATAGATTATTTCATTTGTAAGAATTACGTTAAATTATTTGTAATTTTCTTTTGGGCTAAAAGTTGTAAAATCGTATATTTCTTCATGGAGTTTGCTTCACATTACGAGATTCAAAACCGTGTGTTAATTATCGTAATTATTTTATTTAAATGTCAATTTAAACCGTTTTATAGGCAAACAAATTAAAAACTGAGCAAATACCTAGAATTTGTATGAATATTTCCTACTCTTGTACGTGCCATTGTACAAATATTCCATCATATTTCAAAATAAAATGAAAATTCAACTGGTCATATTTATATTACCGCCCTTTCCATTTGGTAACCATTTGGCAACGTGGGAAATTGCTAAAAGCATCAGCTCGGTTCTTTGTGACACGGCGACGGGTATTCACAAGGATATGTATTGACGTCATTTTTCTTGTTTTGTTTTATATATCGTTTCGTAGTTTTATTGGGATGTACCGGATTGTTCGTGCCGTACAGATTATAATATGATATTGTTGACAATTATTATGAACTGATTGTGCATCTTTTGTGGTAGTGTAAGTGAGTAAGTGCTTACTGTGGACCTATTGACTTTTTTACTCTTTGTGTTTGGTTAATTTGTTTATTTATCTGTTTCTGTTACAAACAATAAAATAATGGCGAAAGGTCTAAACTTATCTAAAAGGCGGAAAAGTAGGCGACAGCTTCGTAAAAAGTTGTAAGTATAACATGTTTTCATCATAAGGGAGGAATTTTAAAATAAATTGTGAATACTATAAGTAGTTAGGTTGCTTATAATACATATAGGCTAGGGCTATATTTGTTAAAAAACAAAAGAGTGAGAGAGAATAGGGGATAGAATGTTTGCTAGAAAAAAATGTCAAAAGTTTGAGTAGATACTATAATATACAGTTGAGTGTGTTCGAGGAGTGGACAATAGAAAAAAATCTTTATTGTTGATTTTAGGACCAAAAGTCATTCTTAACAAAAAATTTCTACTTGTTGAGAAAATCAGTTGGCCGTATTAATATTATATATTTTAGATCAGATATACCTATAAGTATAGGGTGTTAATAAATTAGGAAAACAGGAAAATGCTTCGACAGAAAAGTAACAATATTTATTATTTTTAGCAAAAATTATATTGAACAAAGTTGTTTACTTACTTACTCGGTTGTTTATAAAGTAATAGTCTAAATACAAGTTTTGAAAGAAAAAGTTGAATATTTTAAATTAGAATAAGAATCGACTGATTGATTTTTTGTTATATGCAAATAATTACTGAAACCACTATATACAGTATGTCTCCGTAAGTTGGAAGTTGGAACCATATGGAAAACTTTTTTATTATTAATTTTACGAAAAAAAGTTATTCCTCATAAAAACTTCTGCATGGTCTAAAACCTAAAATCCAACTAGCAGATACTAAATTCTTCTAGACGTATTATACGAGGTTTCTCAAAAAATATGAATTTTGCCCAAGAGCAAAGTACCTTTATTTCTGACAATATCGAAAATTGTTATTAAAAAAAGTTGATCAGAACTAAAAACCACGTTTAAATATGTAATTACACCCATTTACGATGAAAAAATAGTTTTTTTTTAATCATTTTAAATTTGCCTTGTTATTGTAACACACATACGTTTCAAAAAAATAATGGAAAAAATATTAAATTAATTAATTTAATTAATTATTAAATCTGCATGGAATGACGTAAGAATATACAGTGACTCCAATTGAAAATAAAAATTATAAAGTGTTTTAACGATTGACACTAAACTTTGGACACCCTGTATAATTCATATTAATTAAACTTTGTTTACGAGACTGTTACACCTTATTTATTAAGTACCTTGTATAATTTTCTTAATGAGACACTATTTTTATATTTTATTTATTTTTAACCAATGGTTCTACACTTTTTTTCTTTATTTTTTCGCTGATATCATCATGACGTCACACTTTTTTTGGGATACCCTATATAATGAAACATATTTTCTCGAAACGCTTCATAGGATACTGGTAAAGTCAGCAAAATACCAAACGAGTAATTTAATTAATAATTCTGCCTCGTCCCAGATATTTTATACCTCCATAGACCATTTTCTTACCTTAGTGATGATGATGATTGATGGCTCTTAAAACTGGTTATTCAGATCTATTTTTTTATTTTCTTTTCTTTTCGCTGATATCACTGAACCGATTTCTATAAAATACTTGTATGTGGGTAAATATATAATAATAAATAAAGTGTCCAAAGTAGCAAGAAAGTATACCTATATAATATGTAATTTTTTAAAATATATCACGACGTCACACTTTTTGGGACACCCTGTATAATCAAAAATATTTTTGGAAACGCTTCCTAGGATACTGGTAAAATGTGCAAAACATGAAATGCCTAACTTAATAACTCTGCGTCGGGTCCCTCATATTTTATACCTCCATAGACCATTTTCTTACCAGGATGATGATGACTCATCTCTCCGTACTGGCTTGTCCTGAATTTAAAAATTAAAATAAACTATTATAAATTATGAAGGTTATCGGCGTTGTTGCCAGATTTGGCGTAAAGTATTATTTCGATTAGCTTACATTTTTGACCGAGAGAGGCCGATGCAGTCAATCATGATATCCTGCTAGGGTAGTCTTCGCTCTTAAACTCTAAACGTATAGAGAGAATAGTAAAGTTGAATTTATAAAATACGTATTCTTGAACGTTGGTTTAAGGCATTAAAACATTATTTCCAAAAGTTTTACATTGTTAATTAAAGATTTAGATATCCTGAAGGAAACGCGTCAAGAATAAATGTATGTACAGTTCTGTTCATAAAAAAAACGTACAAGTCTTATGATTAGTTTTTGTATTATTTAAGCAGTTTGAAACAGGCTTTTGTGATTATTTCTTTGAGGTTATTAGAGACGTACCTATGTTTAAAATTATATGCAATAAATGCAAGTTAGAGAAGAGTTAATCAAATTTGTTATAATAATTGGGTCAAGCTCTTCCCAGTAAATATACCTGCCAGTGTCATTTATATCACAGTCAAAGTTGCTGGTTAAAAATCTTTTCGTGAAAGCGTTTCGAAATAGACATAATTCGATATTGATTAGAATTTCGAAATGACACTCTTTTAGGCACTAGTGTCTAAATGTGACAGTTTTAGGCACTAGTGCCTAAAAGTAAAAATGAAACATTAAAATCAATGAAAATTATCTATTTATTATATATATTGATCCCTCAGTAATCGTAAACATTCTTGGAACATGAGTTTTTGTGTTCGGAATTTTGACACTGATAAACGACTGACAATTTTTGATGGAATCTAATTTCAAAAATGTGATTTCTTCCCTCCTACATGCTCCAAATACTCCAACGACTAAAACAACTTTGGCTAACAGAAATTCTTTATCATCAGCTAAAGCGTTCGATTTCCAGCTTTGTAAATATTTTTGATTTCTTTGGCTGATATGCGGTAGCTTTCCTTTTTAAAAATGCAATAAGGTTTGTAAATTTGCAAATATCTACGTTTTTGTTCAGATAAATCATGGTGCGGAGCATCGAATATTTGCTCCACAAAGTTGATGGCCTTAAGGTGGTAGATAGCTTGAGGAAATAGGCTAGTAATACCTTTTCTGTAAAGTTCTCAATATGTTTTTCTTTGGCCCAGGTTTTAAAGTTGTCGTAGGTTTTTTCGTATAAATGTTTCGATTTTTTTGGTACTAACGTGGATAGCGCAGCTTCAGCAGCTTGTTCAATTTCCAAAGACTCATCAACAACGAAGACAAACATAGAAAGAAGACAAACCAGCGTATTAATTGGTCGAAGCAAAATGTGACATAAGAAACGCCAAAACAGCGCCACCATCGGGTCTGGAGGGAACGTCTGGACTATAGGCGGGACTTTCAAATATGACCATTTTAAAAATTTTGGCCGCCAAAATTTTAAAATGATATTTACAGCTTAAAAACCCATCAGGATCCTAATATTTAATTTTTACTATACTTGAAAAATTAAATGAGGATTGTGAATAGTTTGTTGGTTGTAAATATAATTTAAAAAATTTTATGTGCAAAAATTTGGACAACCTTTCGGCTATAGGCGGGACTTTCAAATATGGCAATTTTAAAAAATGTTGCACACAAAACCTTAAAATGATATTTAAGGCCATCAAATTATTCACAATAATCCTCTTATTTGATTTTTCAAGTAGAGTAAAAATTAAATATTATGATTTTCTGATTAGATTTTTAAGCTGTAATTAAATATTATTTAAAAATATTATTTATTAAAATTCTACAATTAGAAATAAAACTTTAGAAATCAGCTTATGATTATTTTTATTGACAACTACGATGAAAATATAGTAAGATAAGTACCTCGTTTTTTCTTTATATTCCCAAAATGTACTTACTTTCCCAGATTAACCTACATTACCAGCTGTAGTGATTCCCATAGGACATTTATTCATGCAACATGCATAATCATCAAAGATTCACGTACCTATAGGTACTTCTTGAAATAGCTAACCTAAAAGAATATAAAATAAAAAAATTAATGAATTACTTACTAGAACACTCGACAGACTTAAAATTTTCTAATAGTCTAAATTCTAAATAATTGAATAGCAAAAAAAAATATATTTTGTAGGTATTTGCGTTACCTACAATTAATAAATATACTATAAATGATTTAGTACACATCTACATTAATAAAAGTTATTAAGTGAAAATCTCCTTAACGTAAAAATATGTTTGGAACATAATTATTTTTGCAACAAGTAGGTAAACTAATGTAATAAATAACGAATAAAAATAACTAAAGATTTACTTACCTGCAACAACAAGAAAACGGTCCTTTTGGTAAAAAGATTAGAAAATTAAAAATAATATAAAAATATCAAAAAAGCCTGGTCCGATTTTCAGCTATGAAGAAAGAAAAAGGGGCAATTCCATTTGTGTCATTGACATTACAAATGTCAATAATTTGTGCTGGTGGTCAAGCTCAAAACAGGAAAGTTAGGTTGTAAAATAATTTAACAGCTCGTGCTATTCATGTCAAGTACCTATCTCTGTCTGCATCAAGTTATCTCCATTCGATGTAAAAAGAGACAAATATAGTCAGACCAAGTTCGTCTGCCGTAGCTCTCTTTGTAGAAATAACTACGTAGGTGTAATATTAACACATAACTGATGGGGATAAACGTAGGTCCTAACTTGAAAAAGTCTGGAGGTCTGATGACGTCACTCTAGCTGCGATCCCGCCCATAAGAAGTTTCACCGGGCTGCTCATCAATATCACTCATTTAAAGTAATTTTTTTCGAAAAACTTTGCGGGAAAAAAAGCAAAACGCAACGTTCGAATTGACAACACACTTGACATTAAATAACAACGAACATAGAAAGAAGACAAACAAACGTTTTAATTGGTCGAAGCAAAATTTGACATAAGAAACGTCAAAACAGCACCACCATCGGGTCTGGAGGGAACCTCTGGACTAGTGGCGGAACTTTCAAATATGACCATTTTAAAAATTTTGGCCGCCAAATTTTAAAATGATAGTTACTGCTTAAAAAACCATCAGGATCCTAATATTTAATTTTTACTATACTTGGAAAATTAAATGAGGATTGTGAATAGTTTGTTGGCTGTAAATATCATTTTAAAATTTTATGTGCAAAAATTTTTAACATCTGGACAACCTTTCGATTATAGGCGGAACTTTCAAATATGGCAATTTTAAAAAATTTTGCACACAAAACCTTACAATGATATTTAAGGTCATCAAATTATTCACAATAATCCGCTTATTTGATTTTTCAAGTAGAGTAAAAATTATATATTAGGATTTTCTAAATAGATTTTTAAGAAATCAGCTTATAATTAATTTAATTGACAACTACGATGAAAATATAGGTAAGATCAGTACCTCGTTAGAAAAAAACAAGATCTGTAACTCATGTTAGAGTTTTGTTGTATTCAGAGACTATGTTAAATAACTCGTTGGATTTACTTACCTGCAACAAAAAAAAAACGGTCCTTTTAGTAAAAAGATTAGAAAATTAAAAATAATATAAGAATATCAAAAAAGCTTGGTCTGATTTTCAGCTATTAAGAAAGAAAATGGGGCAATTCCATTTGTGCCATTGACATTGAAATTACAAATGTCAATGATTTGTGCTCAACAGGGAAGTTAGATTGTAAAATAATTTAACAGCTCGTGCTATTCATGTCAAGTACCTATCTCTGTCTGCATCAAGTTATCTCCATTCAATGTAAAAAGAGACAAATATAGTCAGACCAAGTTCGTCTGCCGTAGCTCTCTTTGTAGAAATAACTACGTAGGTGTAATATTGAGATATAACTGATGGGGATAAACGTAGGTCCTAACTTGAAAAAGTCTGGAGGTCTGACGTCACTCTAGCTTCGAAACAGATCTGCCGTGCCATAATAAAACCTAGTAACTCTAAAATTGCCATTTTTCAGTATGAACGTTGCAAATTTTCAAAATTCATTTAATTTAGAGCAAAGATATAGATTTGAGAATTAACTTACATGTGTATTTTTTTATGCTTTTTTCTAAAATTTTGTGGTTAGCTGTATTTTTTTTAAACGAAAGGTGTTATTAATAAATTTATAGTTACTAGGTAGCTCTAACCTATTAACATTGCCATAGTAAAAGTCAGTAACTTGATTTGCTATATTTCTTGGTCCGTATTGGCTACTTAGAAATAAAGTAGGTTGACTTTGTGCAAGCATGAACTAAAACCTGTAAGTTTTTAAAATAGTAAGTCTTCCTTGGTTAGTAAGATAATCCTAAATATATTTATATTACCCAGTAAAACGAGTGGCTTTTCAAAAATTTAACAGGAAAGTCTTTTTGGTTGGTCTGGTATTGTATTTATAGCACCGAATTTGAACTACTTGTAGAGAAAAGATTATGTATATTCTATAAAATAAATAATACCATATGTACGTATGTACCTTCATTCTCACTGTAATAATAAATAGTCCTGAGGAAATAATTTCTTAAAGAATTATTATTTCTGAAAGCATGTTATAACATTAACATTAACAAACTATTTATAAACATTTAAATACTACTGGTAAATTGTACATTACCAAAATCTTTACAAAACGGTATACAAGAAAAGTAAAAACATATATTTAAAAATTTATGGTATTTCAGTACATGACTTTCCTAAATCTTCAGTGGTATCCGAGTTGGGCAAGTCGTGCCAGAAAATTTGTTTTTTTGGCGGCATATGGGGTAAAAGCTCCTTTAAAATGGTACCTTTCTTATGGGTATTCACTCCCCTATTAGTTGTTATCTTGTTGGGCAATTCCAATTTAAACTTAGGTTTTAAAATGGATGCATCCTTAAAATCAGTTTCTTTTAGTTCTTCTTTATAATACATTTTTTTGAACCCTTTCTAAATTGAACAGACTTAATATCGGTAAGTTTTGGAAACAAATTTGAGCTGCTTTCTTTTTTTCGTTGAATGCATCCATTTTCAAATTGCCTAAAATCTTTGGCCCTTAGCGTAATCACAACATTTATTTTATTTAAGGTTGTAATTAACTGTTGTAAATCTTCCAAATCAAGGATTTCTTTGGACTTTTCCATTTTTTTCCAATTTGCCCATGAACTGCATCTGCTTTCATTAAACTGTGTCATTTTAATTCTCTGGTGTAAAATAAACGGCTGGACGTGAAAACCGTCAGATTAACACTCTTTATTCCTTGACTGTGCAGAGCGAACAGACTAGTTGTTTCTTGCGTGATCTAAGTGATCTTACTACCCCCACCAATTACTTTTATATGTCTGTATTTGTATGCAACTAAACTTACTGTTAAATTGTTTTATTATAATCATAGGGTTAGTGGAGTGACTACATTATAGTTTTGTAATTTTTACTAAATCGACGCTTAAAATCCGCTGAAATTGTTTAGGTATAATACTTTATGAGGATGGGTAGAGTTACTAGGTTTTACTATAGCAAAATAAATTATTAAGTAAAAAAATTACAAAATGTTTAGGGTAACTAGACTTAAGGTTATAAAGAAAATCCTTTAAGTCAATATACTAAAACAGTCTATTAAATAACTCAGAAATGGGTTGGCCGACAAGAATGTTTTAAGTAGCTACAGATAGAACTTGATAAGGAGAACCAGAAAATAACAACCATAATAAAACCTAGTAACTCGAGTTACTAGGTTTTACGAAATTACGGCAGAGATTGCCTGCCTACTTTTCAAAATGTTTAAAAATACTAATAAAAGCTAAAATTATCAAATTCTCCGCTTTCACAAAAAATCTTGTATATAATTCGTTACGAAACGATGTCTTTTAGCCAACTCTGCTTTGCCTCGTTGGACAGTTTTCACGTCGCGTGCCTAAAAGACAGTTATTTCGCAACTTATTGTATAAATAGCTATTATGCCACCCATCATAAGTTTTCGTAGTAATATTTTAAATAAGTAGAACACCTCAATCAATAGAGACGTAGAGTAGTCGACGTATTTTTGGGTAAATAATTTTCTCTCAGGCTGCGCCGTAAGAATTAACGTGAGTAGACTAATAACTTTAGGCTCATTATCAAACCGGGGAAATGCCTCATTTAATTTATTTACTTCAATCATCAAATCGTTCTTGTTGTCGTAAAATAATAACTTTTTCGCCACATCCTGGAGTCAAGCAGATTTTTTAGTACCTCTAATAAAGAAGTTAAGTGGCTTATTTAACTCACAGGATTAGAAAAATCGTTAAATTATTAAATTGTAACATTGCTGTTGTTTCTAAATTTAAAATAACCCGAACTACTACTACTACTACTAGCATATTATATGCATTCGGACTAATGTGAATCAGTTCCAACTGTTGCCCATGGGCTGTAACAAAATACTCTCGCGGAATTAAAGAGATCATTTAAGACGTTTGGTGTATAATATACTATCATGCCTCCTTTTCATTTTAATCTCAGTTTCTTATTTGCATACGAAACATTCTAATATGTAATACACCAAAAGGCGCCTAACAACAACCATTATTCCCGACATGAACGCAGTTTGAATCTCCAATATAACAATTTTAATTACTTGCCTACATTTATTTACCCGCCATCTATTAGCTCCACCGAGCGGCAGGTAATAAGGGAAATACCTTCGCCGTGAGCTTCATCCATTAATATCAATTTTTGACAGCAACAGACTCTGTAGTTCGGCCATACAAACCCCCACAAATACAAAACTAATTAAAGTAGCAGACGGCGACGCCGACGCTCGCGACGCCTGCCGGCATCATAAATATCCGCACACGTAAGATGCGTAATACATTGTGACGGGACGCTACGGTAGAACACCTGATCCGACAAGACGGTCGGGTAGACGGTCCCATCTGGGTAATGACGGTTCCCGGTAGACAATTTTACTGGATTTGTTTTGTAATGAACTAAGTAAATTGTATTGGTCTACGTTTTTATTATAATTGACTAATAAATATTCGGGAGGATATTTATATTGTGAAGGAATGGGTAATTGAAACTTTAAGCGTTTAATTATATTTAACAGCATTTTTTTCTTTAAATTACCGCAATAGGGAACAAGACATAGTGTCAGATTTATTATTAATATAGACAATAGTATCAGACCGAGACAACTGTATCAGGATGGGAATGAAAAGACACTACGTAGGCACTAAATTGTTTTAAAAAGATATTTGTGTTTGTGGTTAATTATCCGTAAAATTACCAGTTGAGGAAGCTACTTACTCAGTGGGTTCACGATAGTATTTTAGGAAAAACAGTGTGTACACCTGTCATCCTGATACTTACTAAAGAGTGTGTAGCCGGATTCTCACCAGATCGGGCCGACCACAATCGTCCAGATTTCGATCATGCGACGAAGATCGTGCACCTATATACAAATGGGTACGTGCCCACTGACACGATTTCAGTCGTGACCGATTTCAGTCGTGACCGATTTCAGTCGGGCGACATTAATCGTACAAGACGCAGCTTGCAACGTCTTGGTCGGCAGTCGGCTCTACAACCTGCTGAATTTTGATGTACTTTATAATTATTTTGTGAGTTTGTGCGATGAAAGAACAGCAAGTAAACATAAACTTGTGTTTGGAGGTTGAAAATCATCGGTCTTTGTATGAGGTCACGCGAGATGATCACTCCAAACGGTCCGTGGTGGAGAAAGCATGGGTCGAAGTTGGAAGAGCAGTAGGATTATTCGTCTTCTATACGCAAGTATTACTGCAATAACTTCGTCTTCTTCACTTGACGACATCTTGGAGGAGACTAGAGTTGTCTCCGCTATAACATAATCGTACCGATGCAATCCGGTGGACATGATCTCTCGATTTTGGTCGGACCGCCTATAATCGAGTCGATCCTGATCGGGACGATTCTGATCAGCCCGATCTGGTGAGAATTTGGCCTTAATGTAACGCTTTCATATCGAAATGATGAGGCGAAATTAGTCCGGTCTCTGGCCATCAGTGGGTGCATGGCAACAAATGTAGCGATCAGCTCAACATACAAAACGGTGGAGCAATAGAAACAAACTAGAGGAAGCAGATAAACTGAGAAATTAAAGTAACTTCTAAACAGGATACATAAAGCCCTAAAATCCCTAAAGTAGGGATTCCGATAGTGCTGCTGATGAAGCAACTTATGGTTGATAAGAAATTGCGGTGGATATCAGCAAAAGTAAAATGCATTGCCTGTAAAGCACTGATTGCCGTTTGCACCGATTTATTTAAAGGTAGAACTTTCTTTGGGATATTAATGATTACACTGACACCTGACATCACAGACTGGCACATAAAAAACGTGATAAGGTTAGATATCCAAGGTAGGCCGAATAATTTTGGGGCTTAACTAAGTTCGATTGTAAGACGAGATTTAAGGAAACAACAAACGTGTGCAAACAAAATTTCTTAAGATAAGGTGTACCTTAGACTAAGTAGCACCTAATCTAAGCGATGCAAATGGAGATGAGAAAACTGGGACCTTAATTCAGTGATTGATGAAATGGTGATTGATTGAATTTAAAAATTGTTTAGCTAGTGATCGAAAAAGTTAAGTGAGGTGGTTATAATAGTTAGAGAAAGTTTCAAGGGAGGAAACATATCTCCTTGGTTCACTAGTCAAGTTAATCTTCCCTACAATAACTACTAACACTTGTATTTATATTTAAAATAAATTTATCAATAAATAGCGGAGTTGAACATATTTCGTTGAGTAACTTAACTAAGGCTTGCTTGGTCACATTTTACCATGATTCGTGACCTTTTTAGGGCTAATACTGTGCAAACTATATATTGTTGTTAATTGTTACACATAGTTTTTAAGTACAGTAGATATTCAGATTAAAAGATTCGGCATATATTTCACATTCTGTGCATATTGCTATACAGGGTGCTACAAATTCGCGTGGGTGCATGGGGATCTCGAAAACGGTAAGAGATACGAAGATGGTTAAATTGAGGCAAAGTTGCGTATTTTGGGGCTTAATAATTTGGTAAAAGAAAATTCTAAATATTACAAATGCCTTTGGAGAGAAAAAAAAACGAAATTTTTAGTTTTGGTTTTGACTTGAGAAAAAAACAAGATATACTTTTTCATAGCGGTTTTTTATGATTTACAACATGGCTTTTTTAATTTTTAAATGCGACGTTTCGTCCTTTGGATACCACCATCAAGTCTTTTAAATACGGACCTGGATTTTTTATTACGGTTTTAGGGACTTATAGGCTTTAGAAACCTAATACAATTAAAACATTTTAAAAATTTTAATGTTTCGTCATCAAATAATACATTTAAAATTATCAATTTATTTCCTTACGGCCCTGTGAATTATTTGAAAAAATTTTAGTCGTTTTTACAGTTTTAAGATTTTTTAGTTAGATACCTATAAATAAAATACGATACAATTATTATTACAAGGAAAAAAAATATTAATGTTGATTAGTGATTATTAAAATATTATAAAAAATCTATTAAAAATATCTAAAACGCTTAGACATAGGTATAGGACATGGTATACAAGATATGCCTAAATTCTTGCGTAGAATGCAAAAATGTAGTAATATATAGAGTATTCTATTTAAAATAGGCAAGTTGACACTTACTTCCGGTATAACGAGAAGTGCCACCATTATATTAAATGTTTTCTTTTTTCTTTATGATTTCACTATTTATTTTTAAATGTATTATCCAGTAAGAAAAAATTGTTATAGATAGCGATTACTATTATCTGTCTTAAAGTTTTGCCCTAGAACTTTCAAATTTTTGTTTCAATCTCACTCTACTGCTATGTACCTTTTTTTTCATTCATTACTGTCCCTTTTTGTATTTTAAAATATTTTGAGTTCTCAGGATAAAATTATACGAATTAAAGTGTTATGATGAGATATAATATAAAAACATTAATAAAAAATATAATTACTTCCCATGCTTTAAAAACTATAAGTTTTATTGAACTGCTGAAATATTTAACCTTGACTGTCTGACTAATTTTATTAAAATAATTAGTGGCTTAAATCATACGTCTCACTTCCTGTAATGCAATTTTAATATTTATTCCTAAAAATAATGGCAAGGACCGTAATGGGTAAAAAGGGATAATTTTAAATATTGAAGTGTTATTTGGTTACGAAAGCTTAAAATTTTTAAAATGTTTTAATTGTTTTAGGTTTCTAAAACCGTAATAAAAAATCCAGGTCCGTATTTAAAAAAATTGACTTGATGGTGGTATCCAAAGAACGAAATATCGCATTTAAAAATTAAAAAGGCCATGTTGTAGATCATAGAAAACGGCTATGAAAAAGTGTTTTTTTTCCAAGTCAAAAATAAAGGTGTAAAAAATTAAAAACCAAAACTGAAAATTTCGGTTTTTTTCGGATATCTCCGATGGCATTCGAAATATTTACAATTTTCTTTTACCAAATTATTAAGCCCCAAAATATGCAACTTTGCCTCAATTTAATTATCTTCGTATCTCTTACCGTTTTCGAGATCCCCATGCACGCACGCGAATTTGTACCACCCTGTATATGCTTTCCTTTCCTAGTCTTCTAGTTAGGAGTTTCATGTAAACTGTCAATGTTGACATCAAGATATTTAATCTCTGTTCGCACCTGGAATGTTTTCTACTCGGCTTCGCGTCGGCAAACAATTTTCGTGTCGCATAAGAAAACGCATTTAGTATTAGTTACATAACTACCTTGACGATCATATTAAACTTTAAAGCAATTTTATTATTTCGATTTATCCAATAAGAAATCGCAGTTAAACCTGAAGAAAATCCGTAAATAAGCCGCAAAGTTGACGTTAAATTCGGATTTGTTCAGTTTTCACGACCCTTTAAGCGTCGGTGAATGTCTCTTAGCTTTTTAAAAGATTCGATACGATTAAATTGATTTTAAGTTTTGATATAAGAATGTACGAGTTTTTATTTATTTTACTTTACTAATATTATACAGGGTCCTGCACCTTACCTCCTATAGCTCACTTATTAATTAAGTTAGGATTTTGATATTTTGTAGGCTTTAACTGTAACCTAGGACGCAGTTCAGGGAAATGTTTTTGTTTATACAGGGTCTTCCAAAAAAATGTGACGTCATAAGGATCTATTTTTTTTAGATTACATCCCATACATATTTTTACTTATTTGGATGCCTCTGACAGTTGCCTTCATACCCCTAAAATTTTAATTAAATCGGTTCGGTATTATAGGCGCAAAAAATAAACACTAAGAAAAATAAGTTTTGCACCACTGGTTTTAAAAATTAATAAAAAATAAAAATAATTCCTCGTTAATAAAATTAGACAAATTTTCTTAATTAATAAGGCTGAACAGTCTCGTTAACCAAGTTTGATTAATACGAATTGTACAGGGAGTCCAAAGTTTAGTG
Source organism: Polydrusus cervinus (assembly GCA_935413205.1). NCBI lineage: Eukaryota > Metazoa > Arthropoda > Insecta > Coleoptera > Curculionidae > Polydrusus > Polydrusus cervinus. The sequence goes on from OW284517.1 coordinate 16,139,729, forward strand.
TCAAATTTGGCAAACTTTAAAGCAATTTATTTTTCTTATTTCAAATTGAAACGTCTATAAATATCGTTTATATAAATGTCATTTTCAACTGTTCCAACCAGTCATTATTATATATAAATATTGAAGGTGGCTATGCAAAACAATTTATTGGTATTAAAGTTTATTAAAGTGATAAAAGCCCATTTTGACTTCAGTTATTATATAGTTTCAAATATTGTTAGATTATTATTAATTATTTAAGCTATTTTATTTTCTGTGATGGAAAACTATGAAATGGTTATTAGGAGCATGCGAAAAGAATTCTCTTTTGTTTTTAATAAAATCGGTCAACAAATAAAAAGTTATTATATAAAAACGAAATTCCTGTTTTTTTAAACAACCCTACATATTTCCAAAGCTTTTATTGTGTTAATCATAAGATATTATTGAGGAAACTTGAACTTTATGACTTTAGAGGTATATCATCAAGGTTAAAGCCTCTTTAGACATTGTATATCAAAAACAATATTGTTGGTAGTTTTTTTAAGAATAGTTTTGTCCTTGTACTAATATTTTAACAGGAAATGCATACAGTTAAACATTTAACTTGTTGCAAATTTCATACAACTCAAGAAGATTCACAGCTATAAATTCAAGTAATCTAGCCTGGTGTTTATCTTACTGATACCGCAGCGTACGTATGCATGTTTGCAAATTCCGAAATCTTGTTCTCGAAATACCACACTGTGCTCCATATTAAATTCTAACTTTGTTTTTAAGATTTAAGTTAAAATTTTAAAGTTTCTAACTTGATTAAACTTGTCTTATTGTGGATTTAAAAGATTTGCAGAACAAGTTTTCAAAAACATTTTAAAGCTCTTAATTAGATCATAGTCATGTATTTAAGGATTCTACCACCATGACCTTCTTCTTCTACACGTTAAAGAATCTACCCTTTATGTATATTTTACTTGTGTCTGTTTGAAGTTAGGAGACAATGATGTTTCTTGAATGATGGAAGAGTTTTGGACTTGCATTATCTTTGTTTGTTTTAAATCACAACGTTTTAACTGGTAAGTATTTCCAGTCATCTTCGGGTGAATACTAAACAAATTCAATAACTATAGCTATATTTATACTAGCTAGATGCACTGGTGCATGACTGAGATGGGTGCAGTCATGCGTTCAGTTCTTACGCGGTATTTTAAAGGTTTCCAGATATTTCTTATATTTAATGAAGGCTTACTAAAATAATCTGGGTTCTGGTGTATGGTAGCAGCTTCCTTGAACCTCATCTTCCCTCAGTGTGCTGAACTTAAGCCTTTGTCCACTTGATATGATGGTCGTGTATCTAGGCAGCGTCAGGTCTACCTGATTTTTCGGTCTCTCGTGTAAACGTAATGTTTCTGTGTCCCTTGATTCTTGTTTCGAGTGGGATTAGTGTTTCCAGGAACACAGAAACAATACGCCAAAAGGAGAGACCAAAAAATCAGGTGCATCTGACCATGCCTGGACACACGGCCATCACATCAAGTGGACAGAAGCTCAAATCATCTATAAAGAACCACCGGAGGAAGTTTAAGGAATCTGCTACCGTATACCAGAACCTAGATTGAATTAGTAAACCCTCATTAGATATAAGAAATGTTTGGAAACCTTTGTTAAGTAGAAGGAAACTAAGAATGCCGCGTACGAACTGAACGCATGACTGCACCCATTTATTTGGACTGAAGACGACTGGAGATATTTACCAGTTGAAATGTTGTGATGAAAAGCAAATAAAGACAACGCAAGTCCAAAACTTTTCTATTATTTTATATATCACTGTTATGCCGTATCGCCGCAACTAAATTTAATCGGGAACAAACCACGGAAGATATTCAAAAATAAAAATAATGGTAAACAATCGCCGAAAACTGGAAATATAGACTTGATTTAAGGTGCAGTTTTATATTCCAATTAAGGCAATTTAATCATATCTTAAATTTATATTTCTTCCATAACTCTAGGATAAGACAGTTCTTGCTTACGCAAACTTGTACAATTGACGAGCCTTTTTTATTTAGACAATTGAAACAACAGCTTAAGTTAAGTCTAGTTCAGAACCAATGTTATTCATACATTTAATAGATTATTCAAAAGCACCTTGCATAATATTTTGATCAACAGAGTATACACGAATATTTAATTTTTTAGTATGTCTTTATTTAGAGGACTTTAGACACCACCGTAATCTTTTTCGCTACATATCATTAAAAGTTAGAACTCGTTATAATAAATAAATACTTATCCTAAACCACTTACCGGAAATACAAGAGAACGATAATAAAAGTTCCGAAAAGAACTATTTTTACGAATCAATTAACAAACTTTAAAAAATAATAAAATTAAATAGTCAAATCAATCCGCAACTCTTCCTTGCAATTTTTTCTCTGTCTACCACGTGTCATCGGAAACAACGTATTGCGCCATAGAATAGTGCTCGGAAGGCGTTGGGTTTTGTTTTTATTCACCTTTATTATTATAACAAATAAAGATGGGGAGTTGTAAATCACGTTTTCCTGCGATCACCTATGAAAATGAGAAAAAAAGCACGGTTAATTTGGCTAGAAAGCGCCGTATATCACACGCGTGTTAAAAAAAAATTTCAACTCTAGTGTTGAAATCCAAGGCACACTATTTAATTTAAACATATGGTGCCAATTTAACAGACAATCCCTATTTATTAAAAATAACACATTTTAGAAAGCAGTAATTGTAAAGTGAGTAACTTATTTATCATGTAATTGTCGAGTGATTCTAAATTAGAGTGTGAAAATATACCATCTGAAATTATAAAAAATGTTAATAATATACTGGAAAATCTATTACTAGAAAAAAATAAATCGCGCTGAAGAGTGTCATGTATTAAACAACAAATGATCAATATCAATATCGATACAATTGGTATTGATAGAGTAGAGAATAGAGCTCTTGCCTCCAGATCGAATGGTCACAGGTTCAAATCCCATCAGGAGTATTTGACTTTTTTTTAAAAAACTTTAAATAATTTATAGGATTATTTTGAATTGAAATCTTCCTTGTTTGGTGGAATTTTATGTTTAATGCATCTTTCCATAATTAAATTTAAAATTTTTCATTCTGGTTAATCTAGAAGTCAATCCAGGATTAGTACCTACTTCCTATGATAATATGAAAAAATAAAAAAGTTAAACTAAAAATAAACGAGAAGCCTATTGACAAACTATGAAACCAGATATTAAGTGGAACATAATCCTAAATATGCTAATTTCAACACTAGTGTTGAAATATTTTTTTTACAACTCAAAGGTTTTTTAAATAAATCTTTGTGGTTGTAGGGAAAATAGTGTCCATTACTCGTGTGAAAGTGATTATTCTAAAACTCGATGAATTTCTGCACTCGGCTGACGCCTCTTGCTCAATATCTCCTCGTTTGAAAAGTATCACTTTCATTACTTGTTATGTAATATACTAATTCGCTTAATCGTTGAACATTGACGCACGAGTAAAGAACCACTGTAAATACATGTGAGCTTTAAAAAAGCAGTTCTGACGAATAAAAGCTTCCATAACCGATGCTCTTAAGGACTTAAATGATATTTAGTCAAACCATTTTCCACTCCACCAAGATAATACGATATAAAATTAATCACTTGCTCCTTAATAGGAACTTTACATAAAGTAATATTTACATTTGCAAACGAGACGCTCGAGAAGAAGGAGAGACCAAATCTGGGTAGGAAATGATTGTTTGATATCGCAGTGGCGTGCGGGTTGTACAACCGGGTATGCAAATCGTGTTTTTTCAAGCAATTTACGCTAATACGTCCGAAAACAGTTTTTGAACTCGCAGACGCCTACGGCTCGTCCTAGAATTTTGTCGACTTGTCCAAAAAAACAGCATTTTCCGGACTTGTAACGTAAATTACTTTTGTCGTATTGTGTGCATTCGTGGAATTTTTTTTTTACAATAGGAAATTTTATATTTAAAGGTTGCACCACTGACAGTAAGAATATGAAATTTTTCGGTACATTTAACTGGAGTAGCCTACTTTTCTCGTCACTTAAGTGTAAAGAAAATAGAAAATATCCATGGGGGAGTAGGAAATAGTATATTACATAACAAGTGATGAAAGTGATACTTTTCAAACAAGAAGATATTTAGCACGAGGCATCAGCAGAGTGCGGAAATTCTCCGAGTTTTAGAATAATCACTTTCTAAGTAATGTACACTATTTTTCCTACGACCACAAAGAATTATTAAAAAACCTTTGATTTGTGAAAAAAATATTTCAACCCTAGAGTGGAAATACAAGGCACACTATTAATTTAAACATATGATGCCAATTTGACAGACCACCCCTATTTATTAAAAAGAACTAATTTTAGAACTAGTTTAGTGTTTAACTTATTTATCATGTATTTTTCGAGTGATTTCGAATTAAAGTGTAAAAATACGCCATTTGAAATTATAAAAAATATTAATAACATACTGAAAAATCTATTACCATTCAAAACAAGCCGCACTGAAGAAAATGTCATATATTATATTAACAAAGAACTTTTGTTGGTAACCATAGCGTAGTGACTAGAGCTATGACCTACAGATCGAAAGGTCACAGGTTCAAATCCCATCAGGAGTATTTGAATTTTTTTTATAAAAACATTAAATAATTTATAGAATTAGGTATTTTGAATTGAAATCTTCCTTGTTAAATAAATTTTTAAAATTTAATCAAGGAAAGATGCATTAAATATAAATTTAAAAAATCCATCCAACAAGGAAGATTTCAATTCAAAATACCTAATTCTATAAATTATTTAATGTTTTTATAAAAAAAGTCAAATACTGCTGATGGGATTTGAACCTGTGACCTTTCGATCTGTAAGCCATAGCTCTAGTCTCTACGCTATGGCAACACATAAAAATTTTATGTTTAATATATGACACTTTCTTGAGCGGGGCTTGTTTTGAATGGTAATAGATTTTTCAGTATATTATTAATATTTTTTATAATTTCAAATGGCGTATTTTCACACTCTAATTCGAAATCAATCGACAAGTACATGATAAATAAGTTAGACAATAAACTGCTTTCTAAAATTTATTCTTTTTAATAAATAGGTGTGGTCTGTCAAATTGGCACCATAATGTTTAAACTAAATAGTGTGCCTTGTATTTCCACTCTAGGGTTGAAATATTTTCTTTCAACACGCGTGTGATTTTCGGCGCTTTCGAGCCAAGTTAACCGTGTTTTTTTTCTCATTTTCATAGGTGGTCGTAGGAAAACTACTATTGTGCTACCAAACGTTAAATATTTTATTTACCCTAAAGTTATGTAACCTTAAGTTCTTTAACGTATAATGGGCAAACACGCGGAAAGCAGTTGTAAAATCAAGAAAATGCCGCAACTATAAATTCTAGTAATCGCTGTCGCTGTTTGTCCTACTAAGACCACAGCGCTGCAAGATTTGTATATCTTATTGCAAATTCCGAATTCTTGTTCTCGAGATACCACATTCTATTCCATATAAGATGCACTTATTTTTTAAAATTACACATACACATTGTATTTTACTTGTAATGCAGTTAGATAAATTTCGGGTTGCGCGAACAATGCGAACATTAAGTAAAAAGGTATACAGGGTGTTCCTTAATGATGTGCTAATATTTTAGGGTGTGATTCCTTAAGTCATTATATGAATAAAAGTTCATATAAACATATTATGTCCTAAACGGCTAAAATTTTTTGCTACAAAGTGTATTATTTTTTTTATAGCGTTTTTTGTAATATCTCCGAAAGTACTTTAGATAATATTTTCAATTTTGGCATGTGCTAATAGGACATAAAACCACATGTTTGAGTTATAAAAGTTATTTTTTTGTCCCACCAGTGTCGTCCCTGCAAACATTTCCTTCGATATTTTTTAGAAAAAAGTGGTACGCCACTGACATTTTTCCATGCGGATATTATTTCTGATTAGCCTGGTCAAATCTGCATAAAAATGGTCTCTGCGTTTTTCTCCTCAGGCACACCTTTCTTAACTAAAATAATTAAATTAAATTAGACGGGCGGAAGCATGCCTATTAAAAATAATTAAGGTGGTCATTTCCAACAATTTTTATAAAACAAAATTTTGTATTATCAATGTTAATAATAATAAAATACTAGAGCTAATTTAATTATTTTAATTAAGAACGGTGTGCCTGAGGAGAAAAACGCAAGAGACCATTTTTATGTAGAATTGACCAGGCTAATTAGAAATGATATCCACATAGAAAAATGTCAGTGGCGTAGAGGAAATGTTTGCAGGGACGCCACTGATGGAACAAAAAAATAACTTATACTAAAAGATGTGGTTTTATGTCCTATTAGCACATGCCAAAATTGAAAATATTATTTTAAGTCATTTCGGAGATATTACAAAAAAAGCAAAAAAAAATAATTCAACATCCTGTAGCAAAAAATTTAAGCCGTTTAGGACATATGTTTATATGAACTTTTTGTCATAAAATGACTAGAGGAATCACACCCTAAAATATTACCACGTCATTAAGAGACACCCTGTATAAGCTTCAATATAATTGGTATTGTATATCACAAAACAACGTTTTTAAACATTATTATTTTTTAATTTCCATTACAACGTTTGTCATATGCATATCATAAAAACGACAAAAGCAGAGGGCAACAAAAAATTGCGAGTTATAAAGGTACAATTTTCCAGCATCCTGAACATGCCTTTTATGTCGTCTTGGAAAGAAAAAAGTTTGTAAATGTTAGTTTTTTATCGTCAGTATTAATTATTATTGAAAGCGGCAAACAGGCAGTTTTCAAAGATTAATAAGTTTAAGTAACAAATGACAATATTTATAGAGCTTCTAGCTATCCGGATTAACAGGTTATTAAAATTTTTGTAGTTTTTTAATACTTTGCAATCATATATTAAACCACGGTAACATTGCTTTATTCATTGTTCCTATTGTTTACTGTCAAAATTGTTTTTACTTTGACAGTCATTTATTATTAAATTTGACAATTTAAACTACACTCTACTATAGTCTATTTTAAAGTAAAAGAGTAATAAAATGGGAAATTCCGTCCAATTCGTCTCAATATCGGTGTCGACCATAGGCACAGGTAAATTTTGTGCCTTAAATCATTTATGATAACTAACCAAACATTTTTGAAATTAGTTTAACGGATATTAAAATAAAAGAGTATTGTTTGTAATTTTAAAATTTCATTTTCATACATTGTAAAATGTCTTTAGAAATATATGCATTTATTTATAGTTAAAGGCACTTAAAGGGATAATATACCATGGCTACTACACCACTCAGTTCAGTGAGGTAATGGCTATTTATTCTCTTAGGCTGGAAAATGAGAGTAGTGCACCCGACGGGATACTGTGTCGGTGCCTGTCGTAGTAACTGATGTGACAGCAAAGATAGACCCCGCATTCCCCTTTATCGAAACAAATTGACAAGAAAAGTAATGCTACCACTTAGTTCCTGACGAGTTCCATAAATGAAATTATTATAAAATAATAGAAAATTTTTACCAGCGTATATTACGCTGTTGCCAAATCAATAAAAGATTCTCCTATTGTGGGTATTATTGGGGCATAAATAGGTATATTCTTTTTTCGCCGGTAAATTCAAACAGTGGTGGAATTGATGAACTTATGATTGACAGCTGGTGGAATGATATCATCAAACGGTTGGTGAATTATTTTACGATCTCCCTCTCTCGTTGACGTTGATATAAATTACCCGAAATCCACCATGATTGATGATTTATGTCCTACCGGTAATACAATAGGCAATTTAAGAACGCAATTCAGCTCACCCAGTGCCACCGGTGGACTCGCCGGTGAAAAAAAATATATCTAATTAAATACATTGTTGGATTGCTTAAAACATATGCTAATCTCAAACTAGTTAAAATACTAATAACGAAAACATTTCGAGAAACTTTCTCATATAATTACAGATAAGGGAGCTTCTGTGACTGCCACCAGAGGTGATACAGTCATATTCCTAATAATTTACCTAATTTTTATGAAGTACCTATTTACATAAATCGACCTGAATCCACGTAGCAAACTAAAAATTACACCAACACAGGTATTGAGTTTGATAATAGAAGGTCGAGGGGGCATATTTTGTATTTGTATCCTTATCGATATTTAAATAAAAACCGCAACATAATCGAACTTGAAACATGATTGTCAGTTTGACATAACTTAACCTAACTTTCGAGCTGAACAAATTATGTGAAGTATATTCATAATTAAAGTAAAAACTACGTCCAAATCTTCGCTAAAAATTCTTTATTTATACTCTACGCGTTTCGGCAGATTGCCATTGTCAAGAGTAAAAGTTTCTTTAATCTAAAAAAATATAGGTGTTCAACTAAAATTAGTAATTAAATATTATGATAAAAACTTACATGTCACATTTACAAAGATGTCACATCAAAAAACACACATTATACAAGTAAAAACAATTAAAATCATCAAAAAATCTCTACAAATTACACATAACTACCTAACCTCTATACGAATTAATATGCGCAGATGTTCGATTAGTGGTTAACGGTACGGGTGGACGGGCCACTAAACAATCTTAAAACGTACGCCGCATCTCTAAAATTGTAACTAATTGGTTCATTCAATGAGGTCACATTTTGGTCTATTAGAATCTTTCCTATTTCGATGTTTTCAAGAACATCCAATCTTTTGCCAACCTGAACATTATGCAAAACTTCAAAGTTATTATCTACATTAAAATCATGTCTTCTTTTTTTCACATGTACACCGAAAGCAGAACGATTGTTATTAGGTGACTTAAGAGAATTTAGATGTTCCTGAATTCTAACCTTAAAATTACGGCCCGTTTTTCCCACATATTTTGAGTTACAGTTATCGCATGAAAGTCTATATACACCACTCTTCTCAAGATCTCTAATTTTATATTTAACTGTAGAAAAATGGTTTCTCAAGGTCTTTGTGGTCGTTGTTGGCAACCTCCAAAGTACATTAAAATTACCTTTTTGGGTTCTATTTCATACAGAATAGGAAATGCTCTTCGTAAGGCTATGAATAACATCAAAATAGTTTTCAGTTTAATATAATTGCCTTTAACATAAGGTCAACGAACAGTCATAATAAATTTATTTTTCGGATCGATCGTGCAAAACTTGGCAACGTTTGCCTCCTAGCGGTAGTAAGTGAAAATACGGAAATGAAAAATCACAATTTTGACATAAAGAACAACAAATTATTCATTACCAGGTATATTAAATAAAAAGTGGTGAGAGTTTAGCGTTTAAAAGTTTTGTGGGTTAATTATAAAAAAAACAATATGGCGAGACAGTGTCAGGTTTGCAAAATAACCGATTCAGTGCCTGGATTTCATAGTGGTCTACACATGCTGTCGCTCTCTTATACACAATGAGTTGTAGGCTCGGCGCAAAAGTAATTTTATGAATGAGATGCGGGGGTCTATCTTTACTTTCTCGTCGTTGACATTATACTACAGTGACGTATGGGGACAAAGATTTTATTAGTTCGTAATGTTTTTGTTGGTTTTAAATACAATTAAATATATTGTATAAACTAAAAACAAATAAACTACGAAAGTAGAATAGTAGAAGCCATATAGGTACCTTAGTTCTTATTTTAATTGGATGTGTGGACTCTTGAGTACCATTTTTTACACTATGTAAATGTTCTATGTTCACGTGTAACAATTGATAAGGGTAGTTTTGTTTATGATTGCCCTGTTTCTTCTGTAAAAATTTTCAGCCTCGTAACGTAAGTAACTATTTAATTTAGGACTTTAAATTTTTCAGATAATATCTAGATAGTTATTTAAGTGATAATAAAACAGTGTTAAGTGTGGTCTATATACTAAGTGAAAGAAATTTTGGTTTTAATTTTTTTATTATAACAGAGTATACAAGTAGTGTGTCATAAATACGGCCATGTAAAGGACCGTAAAAAATTATCAGTTATGAAGGTATAATAATTTTCCAACATACGAAATATGCCATTATGTCGTCTGAGAAAGAAAACCAGAAAAGCCCATCTGTTTCCACTGCGATCGGGCGGCTGCTGGTTTGTTTTTTCACGTGACATGCTATAGACCTACTATGACGATCGTAAGAATAACTTTTAGTTTCTAAAAATAAGACAAAAAATATTAAATATCAGATATTTTAAATAATTTTATGGCAATCGAATGACAGAAAAATACACAGGGGCTCCAATTAAAACTTGGATACATGACTGAAATCAAATTTGGTCAATAAGTGCCTAGTATAATTATAGGAAAACATTATTTTTATATTTTAAAACCAGTGTAGTGGTCAAAACTATTGTTTTCTTTTTGCTGAGAACACTTAACAAGTTTTGATGACATTTTTGGTGTATGTAGGAAATCATAAAATAAAAAACAAACTACGGGATATGCATTCATGTATAAAATGCCACATTTTCTTGAGACACATTGAATAATCGATAACATTTTCCTGAAATGCGCCCAGAGATATAGATAAGGCATCCAAAATATCAATAACTGATTTATAAGACATGAGGTGATAAGCATGACCCTGTTTAGCAACATCATCAAGAAACTTTTCTCTTAACCAGTGGCGGCACCTCGAAGGAGACAAGGAAGGCTGAGCCTCCTCAGTAATTCTTGGCCTACTACACATTTTCTTGGTTTATTACTTAAATAGTAACTTTTAATTAACAGCAAGTAAATATGTAATATGTTTTCATTCGGATTCTAAATTTATTTCCTTATTTGCTATTTTTACACTACTTAATATTTTTTTTACAATCTGACAATAGCGCATGAGGCTGGTGGCTGTTAAATCTCCATGGTTTTTCCTAAAAGCCACAATAATAAGCGCTGATAAACACAAAATAGTGAGAGGGAAATAGTAGTTTCTAACATTTTAACTAAAATAAGTGGCAACGTCTACTGGTAAGCAGCCTCTGACCAATCACTAGTGTGATCTCTACAAAATGCGAATAGATCCTGTTTTTCAACGCCTGCTAACTCGTCTCCTATCTCGTGAACTAATTTAGCGGGCGCTATTCTGGTATTTGTTAGGTTACATTTTTTTTTAAGTTTTCGCGGTTTCGCTGGGTTTGTGACATGGACATTGCATCGATTGGGATATTTTGTTTAGTTTAGCCGTTTAGTAATACTTTGGATTACCTATAATTTAAAAATGAGTGCCGCCGGCTTTAATTTAGACTGTAATTTAGTGGAATATTTTTTATTCAAGTCGTTTAATTCCCTAAATTACGATGACAAACTTGTAGTGAAAAATAGATGTCCAGAGCCAGAATTAAATAGCCTAGTAATAAGTACAGGAAAAAAACCGTGGCTTTAAAACATATTATTATAAAAAATGGCTTACTGGATCCGAGGTAAGATATATATTGTTTTGCTGGTATTGTTTACTATTCTCTTCCGATAAATCGTCCTTCTGGGGAAAATTAGGATATAAAAATGAGTTAAAAAATGTAGTACGCGAGCTTAAGAGACATGAAAAATTACAAGACCATATAACATCAAGTGTTAAATTTAAGTTATTAGGGAAACAAAATATAATAAATGTTATTGATTCCGCACGATTACGTGAGATAGAAAATCATAATACCGAATAAGGTTAGAGAAAATCGTTAAATCTTAACAAAATCGATTTTATTTTTTATTCGTCGTCTCAGGATCTAGGTTTTCGAGGACACGACGCGGTCTTTAAATATGGGTAATTTTAATGAACTATATGTTTCAAGAATATTATTTTATTTAATTAGGAATAAGATTCATTTAGAATTTGTTTTTATCTATTTTTTGAAATGGTTTTAAACCAATGACATCACGTTTAATTACGTTAAAATCCTAAAATGTGTAGGTACCGTAGGTAATCGGCAAAAATGCGGTAACACCTAAATCTATTTTTTAACGTTTTGAAAAAGTTGAAATTAAAAACGTGATGGAAAGACCTAAACTTTAAATTAACTTGGCGCAAATCACAATATGTGAATCTATACCTATTTTAATTAAAAAAAAATCCTAATCAAATATAATTGAATTTACGAAATTAGATGTGAATTTTTGACAAATTTTGAGTGTGGATTTGAAAATTTTCGCGATTTGCAACTTGCTGCAATTACTTTCGTTTATAGCATCCCTATTGAAATCACCCACGAGCCGCCACTGTTCTTAACAATAGCATTGAACCGTCGTAATAATTAGCGCTTCTGGCCTGGCATTGACAAAGAGGCCTCTTTCGGAACACAAGTTTTCACAAGTGTTCCGATCGACCGAAATGAACAAGATTGCATTTTCTAGACTCGGTTTCCTGATAGAGGACACGCTGCTACTGGACCCTTTGAAATGATATGAGATAGTTTTAGCAAATACCCATTTTAACCCTATATTCACTATAGCGGTTTCAGTTTTAACATTTTATGAAACTCAGACCTAGGCTACTTGTGCTGTGGCGGTATACATGTTTTTTTATAGCATATAAAACGATTTTTTTATATGCCATATTTTATTTTCCGAAAATCGATCGGAAAAATTGACTTTTTTGATAATATTTCAAAGAAAAAGTCAATATTTCCTTACACTTAGTCGTTGCCAGGCAACCAAAAATAACTGTTAGGAAATATTTATTACTGTACTGTAACGAAATATTATTTTCCTACGACCACCTATGAAAATGAGAAAAAAAAACACGGTTAACCTGGCTCGAAAGTGCTGAATATCACACGCGTGTTGAAAGAAAATATTTCAACTCTAGAGTGGTAATACAAGGCACACTATTTAATTTAAACATATGATGTCAATTTGACAGACCACACCTATTTATTAAAAAGAACAAATTTTAGAAATCAGTAATTGTAAAGTGTTTTAACTTATTTTTCATGTATTTGTCGAGTGATTTAGAATTAGAGTGTGAAAATACGCCATGTGAAATTATAAAAAATGTTAATAAAAGAAAAAACAAGTCGCCCTGAAGAAAATGTCATATATTTAAACAACAAATGTTAACTGGTAGCCATGGACCATATAGCGTAGACACTAAAGCTCTTGTCTACAGAACAGGAGGTCACAGGTTCAAATCCCATCAGGAGTATTTTACTTTTTTTTTATAATAACATTTAATAATTTATAGAATTATTTTGAATTTAAATCTTCCTTGTTGGGTGGATTTTTTAAATTTTGGTTAAATGTATATTTCCTTGAAATTTAAAATTTTTCATTCTGGTTAATCTAGAAGTCAATCCAGGATTAGGTCTTCCTATGATATATAAAATATGAAAAAATGAAAATGTTAAACTACAAATAAAGGAAAAGCCTATTGACAAACTATATGAAACCAGATATTAAGTGAAACATAATCCTAGGTATGCTAATTTCAACTCTAGAGTTGAAATATTTTTTTTCAACTCTAGAGTTGAAATATTTTTTTTTTACAAATTAAAGGCTTTTTTAATAATTCTTTGTGGTCGTAGGAAAAATAGTGTACATTACTCGTGTGAAAGTGATTATTCTAAAACTCGGAGAATTTCCGCACTCGGCTGACGCCTCGTTCTTAATATCTCCTCGTTTGAAAAGTATCACTTTCATCACTTGTTATGTAATATACTATTCTGTACGGCTACTTGTAAACTAAAATGTGTTTAGCTTGTCAATTCAATATTACTGTGTTTCCATAGTTACAACACAAATATTTAATGGCATCCTTTATTTGTAAACAAAGTTAATAATATTTATTTCAAAATTTTAACAAGTTCATTGTAATAAGTTATGTTCTTTCGATTTACGGAAAAATAGTATGTATGCCTAGTAGAAAAAGCTAAATTCCCGGACTCCGTATTGTCAGTCTCGGCTTGTGCCTCGACATACAATTATTATGGTCGTCCGGGAATGTTCAGCCTTTCCTACTAGGTATACAATGTACTATTATATACTATTTACAATCTCTGATAACACTAAGCTCATTATATAATGTAAATTTTATTAAATAATCAGCCCATTCCAACATTTAGAATCTACACGGGCTCAATGATGGGTTTTCACTGTTTTACTGATAATATTCTTATGCAACATTAATTAACATGAAAAATGTCGGCCTTAAAAAAACTCTACTATTAACTGTAGTTACTTATTTATGGGTTTTTGCTTTCTGATGAGTTCTAATAAGGACGATACAGCTGTCATTGTCTACCTGTGCCCAGGGAACCCATTATTTTGGCGTCCCTGTGTAATTTAATGCAAAAGAACAATGCATCACTTTGTCCGCTTGCCGTTGTAGCATACAAACAAATACTTAAGGCCTTTTTACATTAGTGCAATTTCAAGAAAAATTGCTTTGACGAAGTTTTCCCATTTAAAACGACCATTTACTTGCACTTGCAAATTGCAATTGCACCTAATGTAAGAAGGCCTTTAGAAAAATAAAACGTTACCATTTGCCTTGATCCTAAACGGACGATAGGTTCTCAGCCATAATACGACTTAGGCTCAGTCCGACCCTGGTTTTAACTAAACCAACACATTTGAGATAACTTTTATATATCCAGAAACGTTCCGAAAAAAAATCCCCCCATAAAAACAAACCACTAGGTATGTAAATCCAGACACTGGCTATTTTACCTATAACAGGAGGCTTTTAAGATAGTAAAATGGCCGAAACCAATAAAAATGTGGGCCAATAAGGTCGATAAAGCGCCCCTTAAAGGGTTTTTGGGGGCTGTTATCGGTTCGCCCGTTTAGCGGCGCCCTGTGGGGTGCCTAAAGTGAACAAGTGTTTCTTGGTCAGCTCGAATGGGCGTACTGGATTGAAGGGTGAGTTTTTGCATGGCCAGTTTATTTGTTATAGCGTTAAAATGTATGATGATTGAGGTACAATTGCCAACCGTTTGGTAAATTTAAAACATGTTGAACGATAGAAGGGTTTTGAATTTGCATAGTCTTTATTTGCATTTAAATCATAAAGTTAGTAGGTATCTCCAGTCGTCTTCAGATGAATAAAAAAAAGTATTGTAACTACAGCTTTATTGAAAACTATTTATTTATTTATGTTGATCTTTTGTTGCTATAGATGGTATAGATGTAAAGACAGATAAAGTTATATATTACGTAACTATAAAGGCCAGTTTGTACAAATTTGTATGTGTTACGTAGTAGTGGCATATTTGGGGGGGGGGGGGGTGCCGGGCTGCAGCTGCCCCCCCCCCCCCCCCCCCATTGAGCCTAGGAGCTTGGGTCTAAAAGTCTAATAACAACCTAATTTTTCGTTGCACGCTGTATTCTTGGCTTAGATTACAAAGGTCTTGTAGGAAACGTTTAGTTTTTAAACTTTCTTTACTAAAAGTCATGTTTTATATGAGATTAAAGTTTCAGATGCGTATCGTTTTAGTTATTGATTTATGATGCAGTTTTAAAGGAAAACGATTTAAAAGAATAATATTTTATAGTATTTTCTACTATATATTTATCTGTTCCGTTTTCCCTTTTTTCGAGCTATTTAAAATCAACAAAAACATAACCCAATGCAATAAAATATTCTTACAACCAAAACAAAAAACAATCAGGTATTTCTTTTTAAAGAGAAAAATTAAAGTAAAAATTTTAATTAAAACATTTTTTATGGAAGAAGTATGATAATTTATAATATAAAAAATAGTGCGGGAAGAAATAAGAATGCTTTATTATGAATATACAAAACGGCACCTAAGGAGTATTTCAAAACCAAAGCATTTGCACCAAAAACTGCTCTAAGATCTAAGCTCCTAAAATACATGATTTTTGAAAAAATCATCACTTTTGGCGTGGTAAGCGATATTTACTTTATTTTTAATCATGAAAAACCGAGCCCGAAAAACGCTGGTTAGAGTCATAATACGTCTTATAGTAAAATTTTGAATTGACATCAATATTCATATTGTTCACAAATATAAAAAATGTTTTTTTTTAACTAAGGAGCCCATATCAAAAAAAAAAGAAAAGGAAAACATTATTAAACAAAACAAATTTAATCCAACCAAGCAGAGGGGGAGAGGTAATAATTTAATTTTCGAAATTTGCTAGTAGTTAGGTGAATTTTAAACGAACTTTGGGCGTGGCCCCAAAAATTTCTCGTGGGACACTTAAAATAATGTCCCTGTACTTAAATTAACGTAAGTAACTTATATGTTTCTTGAGATTCCAAAAATAAATCTTATAATGGGACACTCTATAAATAAGGAAGGAAACTTGACCCTTTGACTGGAAGTAGTTTGTTGTCCGTCACTATTTGAGGCGTCAAAAATATTCCCGATTATTCCCAACTGAGTTCCCCAGTCATTTATCAAGAATATTTATTTTATATACTTTCTTTGTTTTCTTTGTTTCTTTTATAAGGGTGAAAATAAGTTTTTTTTTCGGACATGTTATGAGCCGAGATTTTTCGATAAAGTAAATCTATCCATCTAAAATTTACTACAAAGTTTAATTCTTGTCCCGGTCAATTCTTATTAAGAAAAAGTTTTCCCATCCAGAAAAAGTAAAGAGCTATGCATTCAAAACGTCACAATACGTTCTTTATGCATCCTGCATAAATGGTGGAAAAATTAAACGTGGTATGAAGGCCATACGCAATATACCACCTTAGGAGGTGTTAAATAGACTCTACCAGATAAGGAGCAAGTTCATAACCTCAATAGTACCTTGATTTGAACTTTATGTTCATATAGAATCTTTGAGGGTATCTGTCTGACCAGCAGAGAATTGAGCCAAGATGGTGGGCTGGTGAACGTTCCAAGCTGATTGTAAAGTCGAGACCATATATGTTTGTTTGAAGGTTGGAGACAATGATGTTTCTTGACTGATAGAAGAGTTTTGGACTTGCATTGTCTTTATTTGTTTTATATCAGTGGTCTTCAGGTGAATACTAAATAAGTAAAGTCACTAAAGCTCTATTTATACGAGCTAGATGCAATGGAGCATGACCGAGATGGGTGCAGTCACGCGTTTAGTTCGAGTGCGGTAATTTAAGTTTACATCTAATTAGCAAAGTTTTCCAGATATTTCTTATATCTAATGATGGCTTACTAAAACAATCTGGGTTTTGGTATATGGTAGCAGCTTCCTTGAACTTCCTCTTCCTCCAATGTGGTTCTTTATGCAGGATTTGAGCTTCTTTCCACTTGATGTGATGACCGTGTGTCCAGGCATGGTCAGCTGCACCTGATTTTTCGGTTTCCCCTTTAAGCATGTTGTTTCTATGTTCCTTAACCCTAGTTTCAAGGGGCCTTAGAGGCTCACCAATGTAAGATCGGCCACATTCGCAGGGTATCTGGTAGACACAGTTTTTCCTATCTTTTTGACTTGTTGGTTTCGTCTTCGTCAGGTGGCTTCTTAAAGTGTCTTTCGAGCTGAATACCGTATTGATGTTGTATCGTTGTCCTAGTCTCCTAATTCTCTCAGATACTCCTTTGACATACGGAATGTTGAGTGTTGATTGAGTCTCTATTTGCTTCTTTTGTGTATTTGGCCGATTCTTGCGTTTTTCCAAAAGTTTATCAACTAAATGCATGGGGTAGCCATTTTTGTTGAGGTCGGTCTTGATGTAGTGGGTTTCTTCTTTGAGGGCTTCATTTGAATTACATTGCTCTATCTACCAGCGTTCTTACTATGCCATGTTTTGTGTTGTTTGAGTGATTTGAAGCGTAATTCAGATATTGACCTGTATGCGTTGGTTTCCTGTACACTGAAGTATGGATGGTGTTGCCACTTCTCTTTACGTTCACATCTAGGAAAGGTAGTATTCACCTGAAGACGACTGGAGATACTTACCAGTTGAAACGTTCTGATATAAAACAAATAAAGACAATGCAAGTCCAAAACTCTTTTATCCGACCAGATATGTTGTTCCAAGCTATAGTCTATTTCAGAAAGGTGTAGAGTAATAAAATGGGAAATTTCGTCCAGTTCGGCTTAATTTCGGTGTCGGCGCAGGTAAATTTTGTTCACTAAATTATTTATGATAACTTAACCAAAAATTTTAGAGAATTAAGTTAACGGGTATTAAGATAAAATAGTATTGTTTGTAATATTAAAATTTCGAGTAATTGCGTAATTCAATTCGGGAGATTACTACGAGGACATGAATTTGAATGTTTTTGAGGACTATTTTGGTGAAATGATAAACTATCTTTCAGCTGGTTCAGTAGTAGTTATGGATACCGCAAGCTATCACTCACGACGCACAGAGAAGACTCCAACTTCATCTTGAAAGAAACAAAAAATTATCCACCAAAAGTATTGAATTTGAAGATAATTTGATAAAGAAGGAACTATTAGTAATAGAAATTCTACATCATTTTATGAAATATGCCGTGGAAGATATAGCTGAAAACGTGTGTACAGTCCGTAATGTCTGCTTGTATTATTGTGTCTTTAGCTCTAGGTTTAAGGATATAAAACTATAGTAGTGTTATTTGACAGTTGTTGAGTTTTTGAAACTTGGTCTTGTAGTGAACAGTAAAAGGATTATGAGTTTGCCATATAATTTTTTAGAAATTTTTGTTATTGATATAGATACTTACTCTAGCACAATATTTTGACAGTTCTGCTTTTATTCCTAACTGAAATAAAATCATCACCAATATGATGCTTCCATTTATGTTAACATCATAAATATCACATAATTTCTAATACATTTTTATTAACATTTATCTTTCTCACACTTATATGCACTTCGTTTTTTTATAGTTTCTGACATGACAAGCCCACAACTTTCTTTCATAAATGATTTTTCACGTTTCCATCCATATTAATTTTTTTAAATTTCTATTAACAGTTCTTCTCACACATAGTTGTTAAATCTTTCATTCTACATTTAAATTCTTATAATACCTACAAACCTACATATATTTATTTTTCATAGTGTTACGGGCGTATTGGTTTTCTCGCCGATCTACTCATCTCATCTAATTTTATAATCTTAATGCTCCGTTAAGATGATATCTACTAGTTTTTAATTTTTTTCATTTGTTCCCCTGAAGATGAATGATTCTGCATTCGAAACATGTAGAGAATTTCTATTTTAAATCAAAAACATTTCATTAATATAACAGCGGAGGAAGACTTTGAGTTCTTATTTCTTTCCTTCTAAATACTTATTTGTTGTAAATATGAAAGTAATTAATGATTCAAATAATGATTAGACTTTACTTAAATAACGAATTGTTTGGCATCTATAAAACCAATAATTGTCTGAATATAGTTTTTTACGATATAAGTGTTGTAAAGATTCATATTACAATACGAGATGTTAAAGTTGTCAAACGAGGAGTCAGCCGAGTTTAATAAAACATCGAGTGTAGTAATATGAATTTACAAGAATATTGTACAAAATTGTATCTACTTTCATCTATGAATAAAAATATTTGGCAAAAGGCATTTTTAAAAATAAAAATGCACCTGTAAAAATGCACCTACTATTAAGTTTACTAATCAAGTTTTTTATGTTACCTTTCGCATAGTTACTGTTTCGCATGGTTACTGTCGAAACTTTGTCAAACAAATTAAAAAATGTAAAAAGCGTTTTTCAAAATGAGCGATTCTGATGGAAGTTTACCCTCTGATACAGAAGTAGCAGCAAACGAAGCGATCTCAAGTTTAGTTCCGACAAAATCCAAGGCGCGGTATGAGTTGAAGTATCAGAAGAATGAAGATTGGTGCAAAGCTAACAAAATAAAGGAGGTGCCTCAGAAAATCCTTTTGGGTTATTTTTCCGTAAAGCAACGCTCCCAGAAACCATCTACACTATGGACTCACTACTCAATGCTGAGAACTATGATTTCAGTCAAGAAAAATCAAGATATAAGCAGATTTTCTCAACTAATCGCATTTTTGAAAAGAAGTTTAGAGGGTTACAGGGCCAAAAAGTCCAAAGTTTTCACAAAGGAAGACGTTTATAAGTTTCTTAGTACTGCAGATGATGAAATATATTTACTTATGAAGGTTGTTATGATAATCGGTAAGTTAATGTTGGATCATATTGAACACAATGATTTGTATATAAAAATTGTGATTCCATTCTCGAAACCCAAAATTATGCGAGAATTTGTTATAACAGAAGGAAATAGGACAGGTGTCAACTGTTTAAGTATTTTTCGAAAGTATGCTAAACTTCGTCCTCTTAATGCAACTCACAGGCGTTTTTTTGTGTTCTATGGAAAAGGAAAATGCACCTCCCAGCCTGTCGGAATTAATAGTTTTGGAAGTATACCAAAAAAGATTGCAACAACACTTGGATGGAATAATCCCAAAGGATACAGTGGACATTGTTTTAGGAGGTCCTCAGTCACTATTCTAGTTGATGGTGGTACAAATATGCAGACGTTAAAGCGTCATGGGGGCTGGAAATCCTCTTTTACGGCAGAAGGCTACGTTGAGAATTCTTTAGAAAATAAGAAACAAAGAGCAAAGAAGATCATGGGGTCAGACACGGATTTAATGTTTGGAAATTCGAACGTAAAGGGCTCTATCACATCCACTTCTGGTATACAAATTTCTAACTGTTAAAAGTGTATTATTAATGTTTAAAATAAACCTTAAGTGTTATATTTTAATTAAAATTGGGTAATTAATTTTATAATTGTTAATAATAAATCATTCTTCTAAAAAGTGTGGTTTTATTTAACAGCAAAATTTAAATGAAACCGTTTTTTTTCCATTACTGCACTAGTGCTGTAATAGATGTACAATACGATTTACAGAATTGTAAAATTCATATTACTAAATGAAAGTAGATAAAACTACATTTTCATTTGATTTAAATATTTTTTTAATGTAACCACCCTTTACATACATGTTCCTTCGGCATAATAAAGCATTTATTTTAAAAAGATGCAAGTCTGCAAAACATGATATTTTAAAAAGTGCCCACATCGCTTCTTTTTCCTTTTCGCTATCTTTTTCCTACATAAAGCCAGTTCCGAAGCTAATTTTTGCCGAGCCCTTGCCTTCTAATAGCAACACATGATTTATGCCCTTTTTCTTTGTGCTTTTCACTTTTCATAAGCGTCACTTGTCAGGGCAGATAGTTTTCCGGCCTATAGAAAAGAAAAACATAATACATTTTTTTCGGAGAAAAGTCGAGAAGTTTCCTTTTTAAAAACTAATTTTTTATTCAGTGTATAAAAGGGCGAGGTCAATATATTTTGTATTATGTGAAGTTTTGAATTTGGGAATGGATACAGGGGCCTTTTTTGATTTCAGTTTAATTCAGAAGATCAGATGCGGGTACATAATAAAGATTTTAATTTTTTTTAGGATTAGTCCATGCTGGACCCACAGGGTGTCCCAAATTCGAGCCTCACCATGGATATCTCGGAAACGAAAAGAGATACAGCATCGCTCAAATGGTGGCCAAGTTGCGAAATTTCGTGCCCGGTAATATCTTTAAAAAAATTTTAACTTTTTTCTTGCTTTTTTAAATATTCGAAAAAAACTAAAATTTTAGGTTTTTGTTTTTTCTAGCTTATTTTAACCGCTACAAAAAAAAACAAATACAACATTGTTAAAGCAAATTTTTTAGCTTTATATTAATGTGGTATTTGAATTTCGGTACAACGTTTTGTTTTCGTCGAACTGTTATCAAATTTAATTTTTTTAAATAAATTCATTTTTTATTTTATTTTTTGAAAAAAAAAAAATTTTTTTGTGGCCATCATTACATTAGGAATTTGATAATTACTTTTAAATACGTACGGCAAAATGGCATATTGCTACTGTGCGGCACAGTGTTGCGACCTTTGAAAATAAAATTTCCCATTTTTAAACAAAAATCCCAAGAATGCACAAAATACTGAAAAAGTATTTTTTAACAAATCACAGCTACAAGTGATCCTAAAGAATTTCTTACGAATATAACACTATGCGTAAAAATTTCTCTTTTTCATTTGGAGACAGCGCCGACCTATCATTTCTCTGTGCTTTGTTCTCACGAATCCGGAAATTTCCTATTCGTTGACAACATTGTGAGAAAAATTAAATTTCTCTGTGACATTCTTATAATGTACTGACCCATCATAGTTTACTGTTTTTGCTGAGGCTCCACCTTCTTTTTCAAGACACTAAATTATATAATTTATATGTATATGGTATTATATTGTTCAATAAAACAAAATATATACGCATCTATAATAGTTTTATCAATAATGCAACCTGCTGAATGTGTATAGAAAATTAATTTCATGTCACATTATTATTGAGTTGGTTTTACCCTAATTTTTAATATGATTCTGTGCCCAAAACGGTAAAGCGTCGAATTTTGAACAATGATCCAATGGTCGTGAGTTCAAGCCCAGTAACCTGCAAACTTTTTTTAAAACATTTTTTAGCATGAGTTTGGGCATAGAAAAAATATATTGTTCAACTCGAGTGGATTATCCATATCGCACTTGGATCTTTGGCCACTTCGCCTACGACGTCATGCTTAATTTATTTTCTCGTGAGATATAGACATCATATCCAATCTTGTTGTACAACTTGCTATTTTCTACTCGTAACGAGAAAAGTAAGCTATTCCAGTTAACTGTACGGCAAAATTTCATAGCAGTACTGCACAGTGTTGCAACCTTTAAATGTACACACAATACGGTAAAAGTCTCTGTTTAAAGGTTGGAGACAATGACATTTCTTGAACGGCAGTAGAGTTTTGGACTTGCATTGTCTTTATTTGTTTATAATCACTACGTTTCAACTGGTAAGCATCTCCAGTCGTCTTCAAGTGAATACTAAATAAGTACGGTAACTACAGCTCTATTTATACTAGGCAGGTGCGGTGACGCATGACTAGTGGGCGGAGTCATGACGCATAACTGGATGAGTCATGCTCGATGATGACTCATGCATTTAACTCTTAGGTGGTCTTATTCTAAGATTAAATTTACTTAACATCCAGCATCCAGGTTGCTTTAGTAACCTGCTGAATGTGTACAGAAAATTAATGTCATGTATTATATATTATTGAGTTGGTTTTACCATAAATTCTAATATGATCCTGTGGTCGAGACGGTAAAGCGTTTAACTTTGGTCGTGAGTTCAAGCCCGACAGCCTGCAAACTCTTTAAAATTCTTTTAACATAAGGTTCGTAAGTTTGGTCGTAAAAAAAATATGCTGTTCAACTCGAGTGGATTGTCCATATCGCACTTGGAAGTTACTTCCAAGATCATGTGCACTCTTTTTTTTTTTTTTTTTTTTTTTTTTTGTGCGGAGGAGGGAAAATCTTGCATAAGACTTCCTTCCACATGTTGGAATTTGTGGGGTATGTCGGATTCCTACCGACTAAAAACCCTCCCCCTTTTTTTCCTAGCACCTGGTACCGGGAGCCGCTTTCGCATTACTTCAGTACCCGGGCCGTTCTGTAGACTTAGACTCTGCTCTCTATTTCCTTAGTTTCTATGATTGTTCGTATCGCTCTATAAGCATGGTTCCATGATTGTTCGTTGTCTACTAGGTCCATCCTCACATTGGCTACATTGAAAAATCTGCCCGTTTCTACTCTAAATGCGATTCTCGTTTCTTCCCACCGGGGGCATTTGAAAAGTGTGTGCTCTGCATCATCTTCTTGGTGGCAGTACATGCAGTCTCCCAAACCGGCCCTGTTGCGATCATACAGATACTTTCTAAAGCAGCCATGCCCTGACAGCGCCTGGGTCCAAAAAAAAAAAAAAAAAAAAATCATGTGCACTCTTGTTGAACGACCTACTATTCTATATTCCCATATAGTAGTATCATGGCTTGTCCAATTTAAAAAACACGTTGTTCTAGACTAAAAAAAAACACGGTTTTTCGGTCCCTGAAGTGATCTCGCTTGTAATACAATCGATCTACTCAGACTAAAAACATCTATTTTATCCGAAATCCCTTTTCGTTGATTGGCACAGTGTTTAATATTCCAAAAAGGTGCGAAGAAGAACAAAATCAATTTGAAAATGGGTCTGTTCCCTCGTCTAAAAGGTATAGGGTGCCTAAATTGTCAATTATTCTAAGTTACCTTCATTTCGTAAAGTTGCTACTTCATCGAAGGGCAGTATATCTGTATTTGAAATGTCAACAAGATGAAGTTAAAAGGGAAATTAAGAGATTTGTTTTAGTTTAGAGACTTAAAGACGACTACTATAAGCTACAATAAATATTTAAAAGCATTTTCAGCTCTATTTCAAGGTAATGTGATATTTGAATGTCATTTGCTTATAACGAATAAGTTAATGAATAACCTATAGTACATCCAGGCAACTGTGGCCCACATTCTATAAAAAGAGAACCGCAGAGCTATTAAGACACAGTTGAAAAGACGTGAGAAATATTACTGCGGTTGTTACCGGACATTGCCTCTTCGGTAGACATGCCGAACGTATGCAAATACCCACTAACGACTTCTGCACAAGTTGCAGAGATGAGCAAGAGGAAGAAAGTATTCAACATTTTCTGTGTGAATTCCTTGGCCTCGCAAGAAGAAGGTTCACTGCTCTGGGTGAACCATTTTTCGATAGCCTGGAGAAACTAAGCAACTTACAGCTTGGAGGACTGAACAGGTTTTGGAATAGTAGTGGCTAGTTTGAATAAGTTGTTAAAATCCTTTTGCGGGGTACGCCGCACTAACCATCAGAGATCTGATGAAGGTGGGTTCTACGGAACACAAGTGGCATCATAACGGACCTAATAGGACTACGTAAGACTGTTTGGTCTGAACCAAAGGTCTGCCACTCTTACCTAACCCATAGTGTTGGCGAGTGGCGGCTCTTCGAACAAGGCAAGGGAGGCTGAGCCTCCTCAATAATTCTTGCCCTCCTACACATTTTCTTGGTTCATTACTTAAATAGTAACGTTTAATTTACAGCAAGCAAATATATGTAATATGTTTTCATTCGGATTCTTTATTTATTTCCTTATTTTTCTATTTTTCCACTATTTAATTTTTTTTTTACAATCTGACAATAGCGAACGAGACTGGTGGCTTTTTTTAGTCTCCATGGTTTTTTCTAAAAGCCACAATAATAAGCGCTGATAATCACGAAATTGTGAGAGCAAAATAGTAGTTTCCAACCCATTAACTACAATAAGTGGCAACGTCTACTGGCAAGCAGCCTCTAGCCAATCATATGAGTGTGAACTCTCTCACGTGCGAATGGATCAACTGTTTCTCAACGCCTACTAACTCGTCTCGTGTGTCGAGAACGAATTTAGCGCGCGCTCTTCTGGTATTTGTTAGGTTAAGAGTTTTCGCGGTTTCGCCGGATTTGTGAAGTGGATATCGCATCAATTGGATATTTTATTTAGTTTGGCCGTTTAGTGATACTTTGGATTACCTATAATTAAAAAATGTGACTGTAATTTAGTGAAATACTTTTTTTACTAACTTGTTTAATTTCTTAAATTACGATGAAAAACTTGTAGTAAAAAAACAGACGTCCAGAGCCAGATTTAAAAAACTTGAAGTTCTTGTGAATCCCTAAAATTTTTGTATTAAATTTTTAATTAGACAAGAGAGGTTATGATGCCGCGTTTCACGCTGGTATAGAATGCACTTAATGAACTCGCTAATACCGGATTGCATAAAGATGTTTACTAATAATTAATTAACTAACCAGCAACTTTGACGGTGACATACATGACATTAGCAAGAATAATTTTCTCACAATCGTAGCGACTCGATTACCTTAATTATTTATTTACTAATCAGGCAACTTTTATCGTCAGTAAATAATGCCTGTCAATGTTATTTATATAATTTACGAAACATTATTGTCTCCAACCTTTAAACAGTAAAAGTTGTTGATTAATTTATGAGTGCTAAAAATCCTTATGTAATCTAACATTAAACTATCAAATTCCACTTTAAGAGTTAAATTCGAATAAAACGGTTTTATTCTGTTGATATGGAATCCTATTGGCACACAACTATGTGTATTTCTAACTAATTATTTTTTATTTACTTTGATTTCTTTTTCTAGGCGTCATGACGGTGAGCGAAGGCAAAAAATATGGCCATCGCATGTCGGTCATGAAAGAAATTGTCCATGAAATACATTACCAATATTTATCAGCACTCAGCGGCGAAGCCTTACCTGAAAAAAGATAAACGAAATTAGTTTTTACACAGAAAGAAAATCATTAGCGTACAATCAATTAGATCGTTCAGCCGTTTCTTTTCCAGTAATAGAAAATAATAATTATTGAATATACACGGTGTGCATATTCAATAATGATAATATACAACCGATAAGTTGTAAATTACAGTTGAATTTAAACATATTTTTTATTTCCAAGACTTTTTAATTTTAAATGCAATTTTTTGAAAATCTCGAGTTTTTTTTAAAGATAATCTTGTTTTATTTTTACAAGACGCACGGTTTTCGAGTAAAATTAATTTTAAAAATAAGATATTTTTCAAAAGGAAGAATAACCCATACGACTTTAGGTAATTCCGAAAGTTCTGTTACAAAAAAACATATATTCTGCATCCTATGATTCTCGAAACAGCGTTTTTAAGACATTACTACAGTGTTAAGGGTACATTTTTGAATTATCTGAACTTAACCACGTGAATTATCCTTGCTCTTTATTTTATTATATGATTGTGTATGTTATTGTGATGATACTTCCTACAGCTATAGTGGTGACGACCGTCTAAATTTGGCCAAAGAAAAGGAAACTTTGAACCAAGTTGCAAGCACTTGGTTTTCTCAAAATAACTTAAGGCTTAATCCAGATCAAACGCAAGGAATTATGTTTTCCACTAAAGCAGAATATAAAAATGATAAAACGGTGAAACTGTTAGGCATAACTCTGGATGGAGGGTTAAATTGGGAACCTCATATTGACGCAATTTCTGCAAAATTAGTTTCTGCAATTTTTACGCTTAGAAGATTAAGATCAATTTTGGATAAGGTTACCCTTTTAATGGTATACTATTCTCTTTTAAACTCCCATGTATCGTATGGAGTTTATATTTGGGGTCAAGTCGGTCATTTAGGTTACAAAAGAAAGCCTTAAGAACTATTGAAGAAAAGAGAGTTTGTATTGCGTGTAAAAACTTTTATTTTATTAAAATCGTAGCAGAGCGCTTTCGGCTTTCGCCATCTTCAGTGCTATTCGTCAATAAACAATGATATCCTCAAGGTGGGATGTCATTTCGTCCACTTAGTGTTTTAAAACAGTTAAAATTGTAAAAAGGACAACACGAAACAAAACATAAAACATCTTTGATTTTAAAAAAACATGCCGACAGTGGTAAAAGCAACGAACAAATGCACTTGTTATTTATAAAATAGTTATTTTATAAATAATTTCTACAATAGTTCAGCTCAAAAGTTAGGTTAAGTTATGTTAAACTGACAATCACGTTCCAAGTTCGATTCTGTTGTGGGTTTCATTTAAATCTCGGTACGAATACAATTAAAATATACCTACTCGACCTTGAATATTCGAACTCAATACCTGTGTTGAAATTTTTAATTCGCTACGTGGATTCAGGTCGATTTATGTATGTAAATAGGTACTCTATGAAAATATGGTAAATTATTTGGAATATGAAAATACCACCTCTGGTGGCAGTCACAGAAGCTCTCTTAGCTGTTATTCCATTAGAAATTTTCTCGAAAAGTTTGTCGTTATAAGTATTTTGACTAGTTTCAGGTTAGAATATGTTTTAAGCAATCCAACGATGTGTTTCATTAGGTATATTCTTTTCTTCACCGGCGAGTCTACCCGTGGAACCGGTTGAGCTGAATCGCGTTTTTAAAATGCCTATTATATTACCGATTGGACATAAATCATGTTATTTTATTCATGGTGGATTTCTGGTGATTTCTATCAACGTCAACGAGAGAGAGATCGTAAAATAATTCACCAACCGGTTGATGACGTCATTCCACCAGCCATCATCAATCATAAGTTCATCAGTTCTACCACTGGTTGAATTCACCGGCGAAAAAAGAATATACCTATTCGAGCGCAAATAACACCCACAATAGGAGAATCTTTTAATCATTTGGCAATAGCGCATTATACATCGTACAAATTTCCATATGGTTTCATTCATGGAACTCGTCAGGAACTAAATGGTAGCATGAATTTTAGTTCTTGTCGGTTTGCTTTGATAAAGGGAAATTGCTTTCTCGTCGTTGGGCCGGCCACAATCTCACTTTAAAATTGAAAAGTAACATTGATCTAATATTTATAGTTTAAAAGGCCGTTAGAGCTAGGGCCAGTGACGTTTCCGTCAACAAATCTAATAAATATTTCCTGTAAAAGTAATAGGGGAGACAATATCTGAAGGTAGCAAAATTTACATGGAATTTCCTATGCGCTGCACCGCCCGGTATATCATTTCCTGTTTTTAAGACTATATAAATTCAAACTTTTTTAAAGTGAGACTATATGCGTGCCCTTAAAATGGATATTAGGTAAATTTTTGGATAAAATAAAAAAAAAACGAAATGGTAAAAATTATCACATAAATAAAAAAAACTTCAGGGGTTTCTCATTGTTTTTATTGCGTTGTGTATAAACATTTAAAAAAATAATAATGTTTAATTATCTTCACATCCCGTGTACCTCATCAGATTTTGAATGTCTGTAAGAAAGAATTACATTAGAACACATACATTGAAAGATGCAAAAATATGGGTCACATTTTGGTGTTATAATGTTAATAGTATATTACATACCAAGTGATGAAAGTGATATTGTTCAAACAAGGAGCTATTTAGCACGAGGCGTCAGCCGAGTGTGGAAATACTCCGAGTTTTAGAACAATCACTTTTACACGAGTAATGTGCACTATTTTTCCTACGACCACAAAGAATTATTATAAAAGTCTTTGATTTGTGAAAAAATACCTCAACACTAGTGTTGAAAAAATAATATATCAACACTAGTGTTGAAATTAGCATACTTAGGATTATGTTTACCTAATATCTGGTTTTATAGTTTGTCAATAGGTTTTTCCTTTATTTGTAGTTTAACTTTTTCATATTTTATATATCATAGGAAGAACTAATCCTGGATTGACTTCTAGATTAACCAGAATGAAAATTTTTAAATTTAATCAAGAAAAGATGCATTAAACATGAATTTAAAAAATCCACCCAACAATAAAGATTTCTATACAAAATAATTCTATAAATTATTTAATGTTTTTATAAAAAAAGTCAAATACTCCTGATGGGATTTGAACCTGGCACCTTGCGGTCTGTAGGCTAGAGCTACGATATTAAATATTTTCTATGCTATCGCTACCGATAAAGATTTATTGTTTAATATATGACACTCTCTTCAGCGCGATTTGTTTTTTCTGGTAATAGATTTTCCAGTATATTATTAACATTTTTTATAATTTCAGATGGCGTATTTTCACACTCTAATTCTAAATCACTCGTCAAATACATGATAAATAAGTTAAACACTTTACAATTTTATGCCCAAAGTACAGTTTAATTTTCTGAAAAGAATTAATTTATGTGTGGAACACGGTGAACATTTCGAACAATTGTTATAAAAATCAAATTAGTTTGTAGTTATTTGGAATTAAAAATTTTTCATGTTTTCTCGTTCTAAATAAACAGCAATGATGAATAACAAGGTACCGTAAATATTTTTTTTTAAATTTTATAAGAGACAAAAAAGTTGCAACATGAAGTCAGCTAGTGTCAGAGACATAACTAAAGTCATTTATACGGGGGAGGGGGACAAAAAAATAAGTAATACACATTTTATTTAACAATCACACGCCATTTTTAAATTTGCAAGTTTAAAAAAAAAGATGGCGCATACTTCAAAACACGCTATTAATAGTGGTCATCCTTAGTCTCAAAATTAGTGGTAATCGCTAAAGGCATTAAATTTAGAAATTATTCCGGAAAAACGATATTCATTTAAAAACTTTAGCGCCATATAAAATTAAAAATTAATAAAGTAAAAAAAACACCTAATATTTTGCTAATAAAACTTTAAACTATCACAATAAAATAAAATTATTTTCTAAATATAACACGACCTTTTTAAAAAGTATTATTATTTGGGCAAAAACGCCTTATTACCTTTTAATTAAATTATATAATTCAATACTTTAATTATTTAGTTGGAGGAAACATATATTGCTAAGTAAAAGTACTCATTTTCTCTGTGTAGTCTGTGTTTTAAAATATCAGGTCATTCATGGGGGGGTGTACACCTTAGCAGCTTACCCCTTGACTGCAGTTAGAATGCGAACTTACTTAGGATGTGGAAAAATAGCTACATCTGCACCAACTTCACCCATTTCCATGTGTACTATGCTTGGGTGTCCCGTTTGAATGGGAATAGACTACAGAAGAAAGATAATATTCAATTTAAAAAAAAATAATGTTAAACATATATGCTACTCTTATAAAAACATAGGTTATATTTGGATGGTGTTTTTAATATTATGGGTTATAAAAACGACTTAAAAAATTTACGAAATGACTGTTTATATTTATACTAAGAAAACCGTATTAATTCCACATTTTTTTATAGAAACGGGTCATAGAAATTACAACGTTATTAAAATTGGTGTTCTTATTTGCATTAAATACTTTAAATATTATTATTAATATTGTTATCATTATTTATATTTATATTTAACGGCCAATTGTTCGAAAAAGCACACAAAATTTTGGAATATGAAAAAAAAATTAGATGTCTAAATTCACATCAACAAATTAAATGTAAATTTGTAAAATATTACATAAAATAAATTCAGTTAAAAATAAAGTAAGTGTCGACTGAAACATGAGGCACAATTCCCCTGATGGAGACTGCCAACGATATTTATACAGGGTCCTACGCCTCAACTCCCGTCTTCTGTAGCTCACTTATTAATTAAGTTAGGATTATGACGTTTTGCAGACTTTACCTGTATCCTAGGATGCATTTCAGGAAAATATTTTCGTTTATACAGGGTGTTCCAAAAAAGTGTAACGTCATAAGGATATGTTTTTTTAGATTACATGCAATATATTTTCTTCCTTATTTGGATGCATCTTATAGTTGACTACATACCCCTAAAATTTTAATGAAATCGGTTCAGTATTATAAGCGAAAAAAAAAATAGTTTTGCACCATTAAAAATTAATATAAAAATAAAAATAATGTCTCGTTAATAAAATTATACAAAGGTACATAATAAATATGGTCGAACAGTCTCGTTAATCAAGTTTAATTAATACGAATTGTACATAGTGTCCAAAGTTTAGTGTCAAACTTTGCAAACTTTAAAGCAATTTATTTTTCTTATTTCAAATTGGAATCCCTGTATATTATTATGTTATTCGATGCAGAATTAAAATTCAAATATTTGTTCTAATTACAACCCTATCGCAATTTCGAACGCATTAAGACTTATTTGCAGAAAACTCATTTTATCAACTATTCCACCAGACATTATTATATAATAAATATCAAAGGTGGCTTTAAAAAACAATTTATTGATATTAACGTTTACTAAAAGGACAAATAAAAATTCTTTTAGCATGCTCCTAATATTAAAATCATATCTACGAGCTCTTCTTGGTTGTATTCCATCACAAAAAATAATTTAGCTTAAATAATTAATAATAATCTAACGACATTTGAAACTTAATAATAAATAAAGGTAAAATGGGCTTCTGTCCCTTTAATAAACTTTAATAACAATAAATTGTTTTTCAAAGCCACCTTTGATATTTATTATATTATAATGATTGGTGGAAAGGTTGATAAAACGAGTTTTCCGCAAATAAGTCTTAATGCGGTAGAAATTGCGATAGGGTTGTAATTAGAACAAATGTTTAAATTTTAATTCTGCATCGAATGACATAATAATATACAGGGGTTCCAATTTGAAATAAGAAAAATAAATTGCTTTAAAGTTTGCCAAGTTTGACACTAAATTTTGGACACCCTGTACAATTCGTATTAATCAAACTTGGTTAACAAGACTTTAGGACCTTATTTATTAAGTACCTTTGTAGAATTTTAATAACGAGGCATTACTTTAATTTTTTATTAATTTTTAAAACCAGTGGTGCAAAACTGATTTTTTTTAGTTTTTATTTTTTTTTCGCCTATAATACTAAACCGATTTCATTAAAATTTTAGGGGTATGTAGGCAACTACAAGATGTATCCAAATAAGTAAGAAAATATATGGCATGTAATCTAAAAAAAAAATCCTTATGATGTCACACTTTTTTTGGAACACCCTGTATAAACAAAAATATTTTCTTGAAATGTACCCTAGGATACAGGTAAAGTCTGCAAAACGTCACAATCCTAACTTAATTAATAATTGAGCTACAGAAGACGGGAGGTGAGGCGCAGGACCCTGTATAGAAAGCAAATGACACAACAAAATTTTCGTATCTGTTTGAAGGTTGAAGACAGTGACGTTTCTTGAATGATTGAAGAGTTTTGGTCTTCACGTGAATACTAAATGAATAAAGTAACTACAGCTCTATACTAGCTAGATGCACTGGAGCATAACGGAGATGAGTGCAGTCATGCGTTCAGTTTGTGCGTGGTATTTTAAGTTTATATCCACTTAACAAAGGTTTCCAGATATTTCTTATATCTAATGGGAGCTTTTAAAACTCTAAACCAATCTGGGTTCTGGTGTATGGTAGCAGTTTCTATGAACTTTCCTCTTTGGGGTTCTTTATGTAGGATTTGAGCTTCTGTCCACTTGATATGATGGCCATCTGTAACTCAAATGAAGCCCTTAAAGGAGAAACTAACTCCATCAAAACGGACCTCAACAAAAATGGCTAAACCATGCATTTAGTTTATAAATTATTGGAAAATCGTAAGAATCGGCCAAACACACAAAAGAAGTAAATGGAGTCACAATCAAACAGTATCTGAGAGAATTATTAAACTAACACAACGATACACCATCAATACGGTATTCAGTTCGAGAGATATTTTAAGAAGTCACCTGACGAAGACGAAACCAACAAGCTAAAAAGACAGAAAAACTGTGTCCACCAGATCTCCTGCGAATGTGGCCGATCTTACTTTGGTGAGAAATTAAGCTGACCCGAAACAAGGATCAAGGAACACAAAAACATTAGGCTAAAAGGAGATACCGAAAATTCGGGTAAAGCTGACCATGCCCGGACACACGGTCATCTTACCAAGTGGATAGAAGTTCAAATACTGCATAAAGAACTACACTGGAGAAAGCTTAATTAAGCTGTTACCATACACCAGAACCCATATTGTTTTAGTAAGCCCTCATTAGATACAAGAAATATCTGGAAACCTTTGTTAAGTAGATGTAAACTTTGAATACCGCGACGCATTACTGCACCCACCTCAGTTACGCTCCAGTACATCTAGCTAGTATAAATAGAGTTGTAGTTATTGTACGTATTTAGTATTTACCTAAAAACGACTGGAGATACTTACCAATTGAAACGTCATGTAAAACAAATAAAGACAATGCAACTCTTCTTTCATTCAACAAACCCCTTATCGTGGACAGGTAACGTCTTTTCGACTTGTTGGTCGAGAATAATGTTTTGTGTTCCCATTTACAAATTAATTTAAGTAAAAAAATCTAGTCTCCATAACAGGGTGAGACAATAAAAAGTATTTTTTGAAGGCCGTGACTTCATATTCGGAAATAACTTTTAATAGAAATAAACTTAGCGGCAAGCGGACAGAGTAGTACGTTTATATTTTGCATTTAAGTACACAGGGACGCCAAAGGTATTTCTTACACGGCATACGGAATAGTGCTGCATACCAGTGGGCGCCTGTAGCGGGATCTAGATCTGAATCTACAAAACCGTAGAGATGTGTAGTAGGAAAATGCAAAAAATGTTTCCTATACTGGATGAGTGGCCGTTCCGTGCTTTATTTATTTATAGTTCTATGACTTCTGTTTTTACGATAGATGACTATCTCTTGCATTGAGTTAATTCCAGAAGATGGCGATACTGGGTTTTCATCATAGTTTTATTCGTAAAAATATCTTGAAAACATTTTTTCGCTGTAGTAGGAATTGCTTACAGGTTATGGCTTTCTGATAAGTCCTAATAAGGACGGAACAGCATGTCATTGTCTACCTGTGCCCCAGGGAACCCATTACCTTTGGCGTCCCTGTGCACTTTAATGCAAAAATTTCATTCTATATATTTTAACGGACACTAAATTCCACTATTTTATTTTTTTATTTTTTTACAAATAAAAGTTGTACCAGAAACGAAAAATAAGAGTACTTTATTCCTGAGGAACTATTAAAAAATGGAAATTTCCTCGTATGCTTTACCGTTTTTTTTTCAATTTTAATTAGCGCTTTTATAATTTAAAGAGACGCAGAAATTTTTATCAAAAATAAAATTTTCTATAAAATCAATAATAAAAAAGTTTTCCATATGAAGCGATAATTCTGCCTGTCGCTGTATAATAATATTATTTCATGTAAAATAATTTTTTCAATACACCATAAAAACAATTGAAACTTACATGTCCTGGTTCGAATATTATTGATGGTCCAACCACGCCTATTTGAATGGTATTTGGAGGCCCCACTGGATTGGCAGCAATTAGTTTTAAATTAGTGACCAAAAGAAACGAAACATTAATTAAAAAAATAATTTTGAGGTTCATTTTGACCGATCAAATTGTTTTCACACAACTGATATTATTCAAAATATTCCAGGGTCGATATAATAGCAAAAACGTCATAAAAAAGTCAATTAAAAATACCATAATTCTTTACAATAGAAATGCTTTAATTTTGATACGCCCACTAACAAGAGGTTCATTTAGATAACGATTTTTCTATAGAGCAATTATATTATTTAAAAAATTAGTATCAGGGACGTTTTCAGGAGGAGGGCCCCCCAAATCCATCCAAAATAAAACATTACTTGCAAAAGAACATTAATTAACTTTTTAATAATATTTAAGAAAGCATGAAAAATAAATTTCAAACCACCTGAAAGTACCTTTCACTATAACAGGGAACCATCGGCACTCATGCCATTAGTGGCACGCGACCAAATACCATGGGCACAGCATTAATTGAGAAGTTTTTGGGAAAGTCCAACTTTTTTTTCTTGAAATAGGTGGTTTGAAATTTATTTTTAATGCTATCTTACATGTTTGCTACCACCTGACTAGTAAGAAGTTCTACGTTTTTACAATTCTTGTAATGCCCTCGACGGGTATACTCATACAGATTGCATAAGACTACCAAGAGATGGCGCCACGTCTATATACAACCCAATGGGGTTGATATTATAGGCATTATAGTTTAAAAACTTTCATTTGGTATGGTATGAACACCTACCATGATACAACTACACAAGATATGATACCAACAGCGTGCGCAGTGGATCGTGACGGCACCTTGTAAGGAATTTTTGAATTGAACGCGCTGAATTATACGGTAAATTTATTTCAAATCATGTTAGCCTTAGAATTTCTACTGTGACTTAAATCTTGAAACATACATTTTATATAGATAGATTGATTATTGTGATTAAAATTTAAAACTTCCTTTTACTTACCTTCCTTAACTCTAACTCAAACTTTTAGATGCGATTATGTTAAAAAATAAACTTCTTTAAAGTACGTAGGAATTCATTTAGACAAAAATTTTACATGGGAACAGCATGTTATTTATTTTACAAGCAAATTAAAAATATTTAATTTTTTAATTATTTGAAAATATAAATAGTTTGACTCCGAGTACCTACTTTAAAGATGATATGCACAAGTAGAATTGATAATAAATGATGGGATTGTTTGGGAAAGTTACTAATAATTATTAAAATAACAATAATAATAAGAAATATCTTTTTTTAATATAATTATTAAAATAGACAATAGAAATGAATATGTAACCGTTCACTCTAAAAGTTGATATACCTAACACGAACAAATTAAGTAGGTATATATTGCGAATATGGAAATTGGAAAACGACACACTGTCAAATATTTTTTTGTATAGAAGAGAGCTTCAAATATTTTTACCCGTATCTTGAGTATTCGTTCAAAAAAAAAAATGTTCTGAATTTATTTTACATAAAAAGTTTTAATAGAAAATTTAGGTTATTGTTTTTTTCATTTTTCTTTTTCTAGAAAGGGCTTTCCTAAGAGCAAACAGTAGTCGATGAGTCAAAGCGAACAAATACTGCATTTACCCAACAGCGTGCATAATGTAGCTGCGTTTTGCGATGGCAATGCAATTTCTTTTTCTGTATACAAAATATTATATAAAAACGAATTTGAAGATAATTAAGGGGCGCGGCGTCAGTGGAGATTTTAAAAATAATAACAGAGCATCGTTTGTAATTTTAATGCGAAATAAGAAATTAATATGAATAACCCCAATATTTCTATTTGTATAAAGAAAAGAAGCTTAGCGGCAAGCGGACAGAGTAGTGCGTCTATCTTTTGCATTAAAGTACACAGGGACGCCAAAGGTAATGGAATCCCTGGGGCACAGGTAGACAATGACCGGCTGTTTCGTTCTTGTTAGAACTCATCAGAAAGTCATAACCCGTAAGCGACCCCCAGTACAGCGAGCCTGTTCTTTCAAGGCGTTTTTAAATAAAATCGCGATGAAAACCCAGTAACGCCATCAGAAGCAATCAACTCAATGCAAAAGATAGCCATCTAACGTGAAAACTTAGAAATATAAATAAATCTAAATAAATCAAGCACGGAACGGCCACTTCACGGAAACTAAATTCCACTATTTTATTTTTCTATTATTATGTTCTGCATGGCAGATGATATAATTTGAACCTATAGAATTGAAAGTGTAAATAAAATTTTCAATTATTTCTTTTGAAAAAAACATATGGTATCATCCGTAATACTAGAAGTTCTGGTGAAACCCGTAGTAAAATTTTTGTGTTAAATTTTTATGGAAGGTTCTTAAATGTTTGCTGCCACCTGACTAGTAAGATATTCTGTGTTTTACCAGGGTTACGGCGATTTAAATTAAATAATTTAAATCAATTGATTTTTTCAGTTTTAATCGTGATTTAAATCAAATTATAAATTGCTATAAAAACATGTTCCCGAAGCAAATAACTTATCAGGAAATTTAAAAAAAAGGATGTTTGATGAGAACGAAGTGTTGTATGGTCCGACTATAAGTTAAGAAATGATCCGTCTCGTGTCAATCGCACATTATAAAGACGAACGAATTTTCTTGTTCCGACAGGAAAGCCACGGCATGCTGCCGAAAATTTTCATTTCAATACAATAGCTATTTATACAATTAGTTGCGAAATGAGTGTCTTTTAGGCACGCGACGCGAATTGTCCTACGAGGCGAAGCCGAGTTGGGCAACACGTCAAAGTGACTAAAAGACATTGTTTCGTAACGAGTTGTATACAATATTTTTTCTACTGAGGTTTTATAATAAAAAACTTAATTTTACTAACATTTTATTACCTATGTTTCATTTACACCTTTCATGTCAAAAAAAGCGACAGTTGTAAAAAAAAATCGATTTTTTTGTTCAAAACTGCGACAAATATAAAAGTAAAAATGAGTGATTTAGAGGACTCAGACATTGAAAATGCCGCAAATGACGCAATGGTGTACCTTGTTCCCCAAAAATCAAGAAGTTTGTATGAGGGCACATACGAAAAATTCAAAAAATGGTGTGAAGAAAAAAAGGTAAAAAACTTATCAGAAAAAGTCTTTTTGGCATATTTTTCACTATTATCCAATGCCTATAAGCCATCAACTTTGTGGAGTACTTACTCAATGCTTCGAACGATGGTTTATTTGAATAAAAATGTTGAGATGAAGACATTTACAAACCTAATCGCATTTTTGAAAAGAAAATCTACGGGGTATAAGCCCAAAAAGTCGAAAGTTTTTTCTAAAGAACAAATAGAAAGGTTTGTCAAAGAAGCAGACGATAAGAACTATTTATTGGACAAAGTCATACTTATTGTGGGAATCTCTGGAGCATGTCGCAGAGAAGAACTCACATATTTAAATATGAATAATATCGAAATTTCGGAGTCTTTAATTAAAATATCCATTCCAAACACTAAAACAAATATTGCAAGAAGCTTTGTAATTATTAGCGAAGGCTCTATTGACGGCATCAACTTCTTGAATATTTTCCGAAAGTACGCGCAGTTACGTCCAGCACACTTAACCCATGAAAGATTTTTTATCGCATACAGAAACTCCAAATGTTTCAGACTTCCAGTGGGTATTAATACCATTGGAGCAACACCAAAGAAAATAGCTGAGTTCTTGGAGCTTCCAAACGCTAAAGAATATACAGGCCACTGCTTTCGAAAATCTTCAGCAACTTTTTTAGTTGACGCTAACGACAAACGTGTTAAATGTAATGAATCCGAGTGTTCTACCAGCTCTACTAGTGGCATGGGTTTAATTGATATTGCTGTTGCAGATTCTATTACTATTCAAAGTTCAAATTCCTCATCAATTTTACAAAGAGAAATATCTCAACGAACTGTTTTAGGTTACCCCAGCATTAATTTTAATAATATAAGTAACTGTACTGTTAATATTTATAATAAATAGGTAAAACTATAGTCTGGGTTTATACTTGTTACTTTTAAGCACGTTGTTCCTGGTAACGTGCTTAAAAAATTTTTAAGCACGCTGCGCCTAAAAGGAGGTTATTAAAAAATCATAATGACAATCAAAAAGAGGTTATTATAAAACGTCAGTAGAAAAAATATTTTGAATGGCGCCGAGAAGATTTTCTAACTGTAAATCTAATAACAAATATTTTTGGACGAATAAGAGACAAAATTATGAAAATAAGTGATTTTAAAGTTCATTATTATCATATTTAAGTAAAAAATCAAATTGATAAAATTAACAAAAAACACGATTTAATCAAAAAAATCAGACTTATTGATTTTTTCAAAAAATCGTGATTTATTGCAACCTTGGTTTTTCAATTATTAATACTATATTATTAAACTCCAAAATATTTTTAGCTTGATAGTGCAATCCATTATGTGGTATAATATATGATTAAATTTACATTATTTCTCATCGCGTTTTTTTAAAGAAATCAAAATGTTTATTTAACAATTTAAAACTTTCGTTCTTTTTTGTCTACATTTCGACACGCTATAGCTCATTTATGATACAACAATATACACCTTTGGTTTAACTGTTGGATACAAAGTGAATCATTAAAAAGATATGTTTATTGAAGAAGAAAAAGCTGAACAAACGTATTTACTGATATCTATTTGCTTGCTGTGTTGATTCCTCCCCTTCCTCTCCTATCAGAGATATTTGATCTCCTAAAACGGATTGCTCTTATCCCCTCACCCTTAGACTCCTAGACATAGTCGGAAAGACGTGAGAAATATTACTGCGGTTGTTACCGGACATTGCCTCTTCGGCAGACATGCCGAAAGTATGCAAATACCCACTAACGACTTCTGCAGAAGTTGCAGAGATGAGGAAGAGGAAAAAAGTATTCAACATTTTCTGTGTAAATGCCCTGGCCTCGCAAGAAGAAGGTTCACTGTTTTGGGTGAACCATTCTTCGATCGACTGGAGGAACTAAGCAACTTACAACTTGGACGACTGAGCAGGTTTCTGAATAGTAGTGGCTGGTTTGAATGAGTTGTTTAAATCCTTCCGCGATTACACCGCACTAACCATCAGAGATCTAATGAAGGTGGGTTCTACGGAACACGTGTGGTTTTACAACGGACCTGATAGGACTACGTAATACTGTTTGGTCAGAGCCAAAGGTCTGCCACTCTAACCTAACCACTAATCAAAAGTGTTAAATTTTATTTCATGGTTTTCTAAATACAACTTTGACTAATTCTTATTCCACATAAATCTGTGCCTTACATTATTAATACGTTACTTCTCGTCTTTATCTGTTTATTATTAACTTCATTCAATCAAGCTCATTCACCTGCCGTGTCGTCCCGTGCGTAAGTCAAACTCACCCCTATAATAAATTCCTTTACAAGATCTCAAATAACTAATCGACTATTTCACGAGGGGCGTTCACCCCTTTCCTCCCTAATTTTATTCCCCCAAGTGAGTGCCGAAAGCTGCTATTAGTAGGGCTGGGCAACGCCAAAAATTTTATGGATCAGTTCCACCGGCGATTCGAGTACAATAAAAACGTGTTGTGAAGAGCTAGGTATAGTGCGGGTACCTAAACAAGCATTGACTAAAAACCCGTATAACAAAACGTCTCTCTTGTCCTCATCTGTCCAACGACTGAATTGAGTTTCCAACAAATTACAAACTATGTCATTATTTGGGTTCATTTTTAAAACACACAACTAACTAGGTACATACACTACTGAATTAACTAACAAATAAAAACCAAACTTTTTAATCACACAGTTAATTACGTAAAAACGATATCTATAACCGTAAGTTTTACGATGCCTCAAAATAAATACCTTAAGGTTAGGCGAACCAATGCTAAAACAATGGTGCATACTACCGATCTATTTTTAAATTGCCCTTCATCATAATGCAAATTGTTACATGCTGCTTGCGTGACTTACGTCACGTAACCATAGCGGCGGTTCACTTGCTTTGAGCTAACGGATAACACGGTCGGCTGGGGCGAGCCAAAATGCACGAGTGTTTATAATTATTGTCCATCGAAGTTAATCGTGCCACTATTTATGCATAGCTACATTTGGATTAAATAAATATTATTAATTCGAACATAATTATTTTTTAAGGGGTCCTTGTTTTATTTTTTTTTTGGTGAAGAGCTCCTTTACCTACTTCACCTGACGAGCCGCCACTGCGTATTAGTAATAAATTGGAGACCGTACAGGGTGTCCCAAATTCGATGCTCATCATGGGTATCTCAAAGACTATAAGAGATCGGTCAAATTGGAGTAAAGTTGCAGAATTTTGTGCCCAGTAATATCGTAAACAAAAACGTGAGCCCGTCTTTTTTACTCTTCGAAAAAAACAAAAATTTTGGTTTTTTAAATTTATCTGACTTATTTTAACCGCTACAGAAAAACAAATACAACATTGTTAAAGCAACTTTTTTAGAGTTATACTACCGTGTTTTTAGAATTTCGGTACAACGTTTCGTTTTTGTGGAACTGTTATCAACTTTAATTTTTTAAATACGGACCTGCATTTTTTATTTTATTTTTTGAAATCTCTTTAAGACCTTGATATGCAAAGGATGTCCTATTCTCTTCGGCACAGAAAAACCGGGAGTGAGTATCCCGGCCAAGGAGCCAAGTGCTCCCACCTGCTTAATAATCGCAGGTTATGTGAACTGTATTATCTAGGACGCTAGCTGGACCCTTGCAAAGAATAAAAACAACTACTTGTTCTGTGTAAAATATACTGTATAATAAAAAGATGTAGAAATATATATACAAAAAATACAGCTAAACGTCAAAAGACAAAAATATCAACAAATATAAAATAAATGTAAAATTCACTCTCTCCCATTCATTCAGTTCTAAAATTAAATATTACAATGCAAATACAAAGAAATAAAATAGTAACTGTCCAAAAAATATAAAACTGTGATCAGCAGATGAATCGATGAACCCTCAGTCAGGTGTCATCTTCCCCGTGTCTCATTTATTAATTTAAAGAAATGGTTGTGGTGTAAAAAGTACTTAGATTTTTTATTATTATGAACCGACTAGCTGTAAATGTAGTAAACTTATCA
This sequence comes from Polydrusus cervinus, assembly GCA_935413205.1. Classification (NCBI taxonomy): domain Eukaryota; kingdom Metazoa; phylum Arthropoda; class Insecta; order Coleoptera; family Curculionidae; genus Polydrusus; species Polydrusus cervinus. The sequence goes on from OW284517.1 coordinate 16,181,491, forward strand.
TTCAGCTGCACTCGTTCAATATATCAATATGATACCTGCGTCCAATAGAGGCTGGCTGGAACACCTTTGCTCGGCAGGTGAGCAGGAATCAGCACCTTACTCTAGCTGCGTAAAGCTTCGTAGCACAAGGAGATGTTACGCAAATTTGAATAAAAAAGACTTTCCTTGGCACAGGAATAAGTAAGTGATAGTGTCGTCGCACAGCACTGGTAAGACGCGACCTATCAATTAAAATGTACTGTTTATATGTATGCAATTAATTGAGGTTCACCGACTCTTCGGTTTGTAAGGCACTGATTTAATTATTGTTTGAGTGCCCAGTGTGGGCTTTTTTAACCCGACACCGAATGAGTCCCGCTCGACTCTTCGGTTTGCAAGGCACTGATTTAATTATTGTTTGAGTGCCCAGTGTAGGCTTTTTTAACCCGACACCGAATGAGTCCCGCTCGACTCTTCGGTTTGTAAGGCACTGATTTAATTATTGTTTGAGTGCCCAGTGTGGGCTTTTTTAACCCGACACCGAATGAGTCCCGCTCGACTCTTCGGTTTGCAAGGCACTGATTTAATTATTGTTTGAGTGCCCAGTGTGGGCTTTTTTAACCCGACACCGAATGAGTCCCGCTCGACTCTTCGGTTTGCAAGGCACTGATTTAATTATTGTTTGAGTGCCCAGTGTGGGCTTTTTTAACCCGACACCGAATGAGTCCCGCTCGACTCTTTGGTTTGCAAGGCACTGATTTAATTATTGTTTGAGTGCCCAGTGTGGGCTTTTTTAACCCGACACCGAATGAGTCCCGCTCGACTCTTCGGTTTGCAAGGCACTGATTTAATTATTGTTTGAGTGCCCAGTGTGGGCTTTTTTAACTCGACACCGAATGAGTCCCGCTCGACTCTTCGGTTTGCAAGGCACTGATTTAATTATTGTTTGAGTGCCCAGTGTGGGCTTTTTTAACCCGACACCGAATGAGTCCCGCTCGACTCTTCGGTTTGCAAGGCACTGATTTAATTATTGTTTGAGTGCCCAGTGTGGGCTTTTTTAACCCGACACCGAATGAGTCCCGCTCGACTCTTCGGTTTGCAAGGCACTGATTTAATTATTGTTTGAGTGCCCAGTGTGGGCTTTTTTAACCCGACACCGAATGAGTCCCGCTCGACTCTTCGGTTTGCAAGGCACTGATTTAATTATTGTTTGAGTGCCCAGTGTGGGCTTTTTTAACCCGACACCGAATGAGTCCCCGCTCGACTCTTCGGTTTGCAAGGCACTGATTTAATTATTGTTTGAGTGCCCAGTGTGGGCTTTTTTAACTCGACACCGAATGAGTCCCGCTCGACTCTTCGGTTTGCAAGGCACTGATTTAATTATTGTTTGAGTGCCCAGTGTGGGCTTTTTTAACCCGACACCGAATAAGTCCCGCTCGACTCTTCGGTTTGCAAGGCACTGATTTAATTATTGTTTGAGTGCCCAGTGTGGGCTTTTTTAACCCGACACCGAATGAGTCCCGCTCGACTCTTCGGTTTGCAAGGCACTGATTTAATTATTGTTTGAGTGCCCAGTGTGGGCTTTTTTAACCCGACACCGAATGAGTCCCGCTCGACTCTTCGGTTTGCAAGGCACTGATTTAATTATTGTTTGAGTGCCCAGTGTGGGCTTTTTTAACCCGACACCGAATGAGTCCCGCTCGACTCTTCGGTTTGCAAGGCACTGATTTAATTATTGTTTGAGTGCCCAGTGTGGGCTTTTTTAACTCGACACCGAATGAGTCCCGCTCGACTCTTCGGTTTGCAAGGCACTGATTTAATTATTGTTTGAGGGCCCAGTGTGGGCTTTTTTAACTCGACACCGAATGAGTCCCGCTCGACTCTTCGGTTTGCAAGGCACTGATTTAATTATTGTTTGAGTGCCCAGTGTGGGCTTTTTTAACCCGACACCGAATGAGTCCCGCTCGACTCTTCGGTTTGTAAGGCACTGATTTAATTATTGTTTGAGTGCCCAGTGTGGGCTTTTTTAACCCGACACCGAATGAGTCCCGCTCGACTCTTCGGTTTGCAAGGCACTGATTTAATTATTGTTTGAGTGCCCAGTGTGGGCTTTTTTAACTCGACACCGAATGAGTCCCGCTCGACTCTTCGGTTTGCAAGGCACTGATTTAATTATTGTTTGAGTGCCCAGTGTGGGCTTTTTTAACCCGACACCGAATGAGTCCCGCTCGACTCTTCGGTTTGCAAGGCACTGATTTAATTATTGTTTGAGTGCCCAGTGTGGGCTTTTTTAACTCGACACCGAATGAGTCCCGCTCGACTCTTCGGTTTGCAAGGCACTGATCTCTTCCCACATGTTGAACCGTATATTTTTCGGGACCAAACTTTCCCAAATAACCCCGCTGGGTAGAAAGCATAGAGATATAAAAATAATGTCTATGGTAGAAAGTAGAAAGTTGAAAGTACGTAAAAGTAATAACGATCAACATGTGGCCCTTAGAAATTAGGGATAACTTTTACTTCATGTCTGATTATAAATATTTATGTACAGGGCGATTTTAAATTAATACGATATTTACAAAAAACTATTTGATTAAAAATAAGAATAAAAAAAGAAGAATTGCGTTGTCCGCAACAGACCTAATTTCAACCATGTATCACACTTAATAATTTTTAGACGTTTTGATGTCATCTCTACATCATCAGGAATTTGATCATTATTTAGGATAAATTTGCAGCCGGATATGAGTAATATATTATGTAGGAAACAAATTAAAAGAGAAAAGACCAGCAACAAAAACAAAAACTTCTTTATAGTAGGTGTTCAAACAAGTGTCCTACTTCTCGAATACATTTTTGAGTAAGCCTCCGCAATTTAAATATAACCGCAACTCAAACTCAATACATCTGTTGACATAATTAAGCCAAACAATCAAGTATAAAGGTTCCGTCATAGCCACTTTTAGCTTGTTATAATTTATATTAAATCTTAAATTTCAGTTTTTTATGGTTGGATTCTAATTTCAAGTTATTAATTTTTTTATTTAACATTTTTGTTTGTTTTCTAATTTATCTGTTTTGAATATATTATTATCAAAAACTATAATTAGGATGTAATTTTTGAGTTATAGTAAATCTACGCATCGGTAATCTAAGTAATAAAATTTGCAGATATACCGGGTCCGCCAACGTGGCGGGGATGGAAGATTAAATCATTATCGAGGAGCTTATCAAAAATACTAAACCAGCATAAGGTATCGACTTAAAAGCGGCATATTTTAAAAATATTTTACATTATACAGGGTGGCTCAAAATAGTGTGGCGGACTAAACTTGCATTTTTTTAAATTCCCTATACAATTCCACGTATATTTTGTATAAAATGTCATATGTCTAAATTCAATTGTTTTTGAGTAATTGACGTTTAAAATATGGCATTTTTTGACTTTGACAGGCTGTAACATTGGAATGGTTCATCTTAGAGAAAAATGGTTTTCACCTCCCTATCTTAGTTTTTCATTCTCTATCCAAGGAAACCAACCTCCGATTTACCATGTTAAACCGTTAAAACCGTTTTTTTGGTTTAACATGGTAAATCAGAGGTTGGTTTCCTTGGATAGAGAATGAAAAACTAAGATAGGGAGGTGAAAACCATTTTTCTCTAAGATGAACCGTTCCAATGTTACAGCCTGTCAAAGTCAAAAAATGCCATATTTTAAACGTCAATTACTCAAAAACAATTGAATTTAGACATATGACATTTTATACAAAATATACGTGGAATTGTATAGGGAATTGGAAAATAATATAATATATAGGGTATTCCATTTAAAAAAATGTAAGTTTAATCCGCCACACTTTTTTGAGCCACCCTGTATAATGTAAAATATTTTTAAAATATGCCGCTTTTAAGTCGATACCTTACGCTGGTTTAGTATTTTTGATAAGCTCCTCGATAATGATTTAATCTTCCATCCCCGCCACGTTGGCGGACCCGGTATACAGTGTGTCTGCTTGAGTTCGGACCATATGGATTTTTTTTATTATTATTAATTTTACGAAAAAAAGTTATTCTTCGTAAAAAGTTCTGCATGGTCTAAACCCTTAAATATAACGTCATTTTCAGTCGTATACGAAGTTTCTCAAAAAATATGAATTTGGCTCAAGAGTAACGTTCCATTATTTTTGACAATTTTCGCATGTCTAAGTTGGATCAGATTGCTTCAACTGTAAGACCATACATACCCATAATATTACAAACCGTAATGGATCAGTTCCACTGATCTTAAGTGCCAGATCTATTTCAAAGGGTTAGTTCCAGTATTGGGTTCCCATCCCTAGTTCGCAGGCAGGTAATATATTCACGGACGGAAAGCTACATGTTGATTTACAAAATTACATTACTCCTTCTCTCTTACAGGGCCTCTTAGACTTAGACGAATAATTTAACTGCCATAATATAATAATTTCGAATGGGGAGAGATACTGCAGGTAGCGGGAGTAATGCATATTCAAATATCCAAATGCCAGAATCTTTAAAATTTTAACTAAAAGTTGGGCAAACGGATAATTAGGTGTAACAAAATATCTATAAATATACTCTGTGAGGTCATGCGTTATAACATACAAAAAAATAAATTAATTCACAAAGTACATATTTTTTTCCTTTGGACTAACCATATTATATTAATTTATGGGGCTGGGAAGAGATACTGCAGGTAGTGGATAAAGTTGCGGCCATCGGGAATATAACAATTTGAACCATACAGGGTGAGTCAACGATAGAGTAAAACTTATTGTTTCCTTTATCTTAAGAATCAGATAAAAATTTAAAATACAAAAGTTGTAGAGACCATTTAGGTGCACACCTTAAAATATATTATATTATTTTTTAATTCCCCACTAAATTATACGCTTATTTTATATAAAATGTTACCTATATGTCTAAATTTAATAGTGTCCGAGATATTGACATTTAAAATATATGGAATTTTTAGATTTTGACAGACTGTAACATTGGAAAGGTTCATCTTAGAGAAAATTGGTTTTCACCTCCCTATCTTAATTTTTTCTCTATTCTCTATCTAAAGTTACAACTTACGGTTTAACATGTTAAACCGTTAAAACCGCTTTTTTGGCTTAACATGGTAAACCGGAAGTTGGTTTCTTTGGATAGAGAATGATAAACTAAGATGATGGATGTGAAAACGATTTTTCTCTAAGATGAACCGTTTTAATGTTACAGCCTGTCAAAATCTGAAATGCCATATTTTAAACGTCAATATCTCAAAAACTATTAAATTTAAACATATGACATTTACAAAATAAGCGTAGAATTTTGTGGGGAATCAAAAAATAATACAATATATAGGGTGTGTTATTAAAAAAAAAACAAGTTATATTAGTCACGGTTTTTTGGACCATCCCGTATACTGCAGCATAATTTTAAAAAATGTAGGTACCTTAATGGTCTCTACAACTTTTGTATTTCGATTTTTAATCTAATTCTTAAGATAAAGGTGAAAATGAACTTTACTCGACGCACCCTGTACAATTCCAAAATGCAAAAATAATATATTTAAAAAACAGGTTATATTCGCCACGTTTTTGTGGGCAACCTTGTATGCTCCAATATAAAATTAAAATATGCATGTTAACGATCCCTATAATTTTTATATTTACCGTTTTTATCTAGTTTTTAAAGCAAAGAGAAAATGTACATTACTCTACTGTTGACTTATCCTGTATAATATCCAAATAGTACATTTTCCAATAAATTATAAAGTCACCACTTAATAGCAGACAATAAACTTTACGAATAATACCATACAAGAAGTTAATTATTAATACTTAGCTATAAAAATAGTGTATATTTTTACAATAAAATCTACTAAAAGCATATAAAATAATAATATGTTATTAGAAAATATAATCTAATATTTAATAAAAATTCTCATAAATTTTAATTTAAACGATTATGAAGATTACAAAATAATATAATAATTTATATTACCAAAAATAATACCCGTCACTATGTGAACTATAATAATATTATTGTAAACGGTATTATCCTAGATTATGGTCATAAATACTATCAGAAATGATGATTATACTATATTACATAACAAGTGATGAAAGTGATACTTTTCAAACGAGGAGATAAGTAGCACGAGGCGCCAGCCGAGTGCGGAAATTCTCCGAGTGTTAAAATAATCACTTTCACACGAGTAATGTACACTATTTTTCCTACGACTACAAAGAATTAATAAAAAAGCCTTTAATTTGTGAAAAAAAATATTTTAACACTACCTACTGTTGAAAAAAAAATATCAGCACTAGTGTTGAAATTAGCATTCTTAGGATTATGTTCCACTTAATATCTGGTTGCATAGTTTGTCAATAGGCGTTTACTTTATTTCTAGTTTAACTTTTTCATATTTTATATATCATAGGAAGAATTATCCTGGATTGACTTCTAGATTAACCAAAATGAAATTTTTTAAATTTAATCGAAGAGAGATGCATTAAATATAAATTTAAAAAATCCCCCTAACAAGGAAGATTTCAATTCAAAATAGTTCTATAAATTATTTAATGTTTTCATAAAAAAAAAGCAAATACTTCTGATGGGATTTGAACCTGTGACCTTGCGACCTGTAGGCTAGAGCTCTATTCTCTACGCTATGGCTACCGATAAAGTTATTTAATACATGACATTTTCTTCAGCGCGATTTGTTTTATCTGGTAATTCCAGTATATTATTAACATTTTTTATAATTTCAGATGGCGTATTTTCACACTCTAATTCTGAATCACTCGACAAATACATGATAAACAAGTTAAACACTTTACAATTACTGCTTTCTAAAATTTGTTCTTTTTAATTTTTTAATTAAGAGGTGGTCTGTCAAATTGGCACCATTTGTTTAAATTAAAAAGTGTGCCTTGTATTTCAATACTAGTGTTGACATTTTTTTTTCAACACGCGTGTGATATACGGCGCTTTCTAGCCAAATTAGGCGTGTTTACTTCTCATTTTCATAGGTGGTCGTGGGAAAATATTATTACATTTCTTATACGTTGTATTATAATTTTCCCTCCGTGTTTTTGCCATACTGCAGACTTTTTTAACTATGATTATAACTGATTTTTCAATGTATTTTTATCCAAAAGTTGTAAGCAGATTGAGAGAAAGGCTACCCTGTAAAAATATAGTAAATATGCGAGGACAGAGAGTATTCCCTAAGTAGGGGGATGAAATAACAGATAATTCCTTCACAAAATTGGAATAAAGTTTCCCCGTTTCGGGAGCAAATTACATTTTGTAGTTGAGATAATTTAACTTTATCTTTCAAGGGAGTCAAGTGAAGGTATTTTATTTACTTTCCCCATCATTCACTGAACACGCAAGGACTAAAATAGATACAACGTTAATCAAATTCGCGTTAAAATTTATGTCGTGATAACAGTGGCGGCCGGAGATCTTTGAATTATGCAATGCTGCAGAGTCAAAATAAAAATAATAGACAGCACCAAAAAAAATTACTGATCATCGTAAACGTACAGGGTGTCCCACCGGGAACGCCTCGATCTATAGTCTATTTCAGAAAGGAGTAGAGTAATAAAATGGTAAATTCCGTCCAGTACGGCTCAATTTCGGTGTCGGCCGTAGGCTCACGTTAATCTTGTGCATTAAATTATTTATGATAACTAATCAAAAATTTAGAGAATTAGGTTAACGGGTATATTAAGATAAAATAGTATTATTTGTAATATTAAAATTTCAAGTAATTGCGTGATTCAATTCGGGAGATTACCACGAGGACATGAATTCGAATATTTTTGAGGACTACTTTGGTGAAATGATAAAATATCTTCCAGCTGATTCAGTAGTAACTATGGATAACGCAAGCTATCATTTATGCACAGAGGAGACAACTTCAACTTGGAGAAAACAAGAAATTATCGCCTGGTTAACCACCAAAAGTATTAAATTTGAAGATAATTTGATAAAGAAGGAACTATTAGCTATAGTAAATTTACACAAACATTGTTTTATAAAATATGCCGTGGAAGATATAGCTGAAAAACATAGTGTAACTGTGCTGCGCACACCGTGAACTAAATCCTATATAACTTTTATGGGCGCAAGTAAAAGGATTTGTAGCAAGACACAACACGACATTCAAAATGAAAGACGTTAAGTTACTGTTTAATCAAGCTATTAAGGAAGTGAAACCAGAGAGCTGGCGAAAAGCAGTCCATCATGTCATTAAAGAAGAGGAGAAAATGTGGGAGCTTGACCACCTGATCGATCGGACCGTCGACCCGTTAATTATAACGTCAACAGGAGATGACAGATCCTCAGATGACGAAAAATATTATGATTTTTTATAATTTAATTTCTGTATAATGTATTTTTTGTATTTTGTATTTTTTTTATAATGTGTAATAAAAAAATAAGTGTACCTAATACTATGTACATAATGCACGCTTTTATCACACCATTTTTAGTGTTTGTGAATGGATAACAATAGGTAAACCCCATAAATTTATCCAGACCCGGGTGGTACTACCTGCACTTGATGAAAATAAAGAATTTTGCAATGAAACCAATGCCAAATTATGAAAGCGGCTTGATTTTGGTTGGGTCACTCTTAAATATTCGTTGGGTCACTCTGTAGTCCCCTTGCATACCTAATGAGCTTTTATTACTCTACATCTTTCTGAAATAGACTATTAAGCTTAGAAATCCCGAAAACTGTATTTAAAATTACAGGTCCATATATAAAAAAAATTACGGTGGTATCCAAAGAACGTAACGACACATTTGGAAACTAATAATGTCATCTTGTAGAATATAAACCACGGCTATAAAAAAGGTTTTTTTTTAATATATTTTTCTAAAGTTAAAAACTACCTTTTAAGCCCCAAAATACGCAACTTAGCCTTAATTTAACCATCTTCGTATCTTTAACGATTTTCGAAATCTTCATGTACGCATACAAATTTGTAGCACCCTGTATATTATATACAGGGTGTCCCATAACTTATGGGCCGTAGGGTAACTGGAGATACTAGACATCAAACTAAGCAGATTAAGTCATATACGTTTTTTCGGATTGTTACTCGTTCTAGAGATACAGGGTGTTGAAAGTAAAAGTTTATTCTCGAAAATAAGCCATAATTTTAAAACGGTTTAATGAATCGAATTGAAAGTTGGCAATATTATGTTTTTATGAGCAAGAAATAAGAATTTGTAGAAATTTTTAAGTTTCAAACTAGAGGGCGCTAGTTGCATACACTGGGCTTCATAAATCTATGATTTTTTTTCTTACCTGTGATATTAGGTATTTTTCAATTAAAGTTTCTTAAAGAAGGGCATTTTCTGAGTCAAAAAGGTGTACTTGATTGATCTTAATATCTTTAACGGTTTTCGTGATATTTTCCTTTAAACATTCCAAAACATAAAATAACATAGTACATAATTAAATTAATATTTTAATATTAAAAAAAACTTATATGACTTAATCGGCTTAGTTTGATGTCTAGTATATCCAGTTACTCTACGGCCCATAATTTATGGGACACCCTGTATATTCATCAATTTATCGACAAAACTAGCATATTAGTTTTACCGGGCAACTTTACCAAGTATGCCAACCCTGATACAATCTGCCAATTACAACAGCAAGTTTATCACAATTGTTGCGGCCAATAGCGACTGCACTTTAAGAACTTAACACGGGGAACCTTCCAGAAACTTAATACAATCATCCCTTAAAACAAAAAGGTAATAATTACCTCTGCAGGTAGTTTCATGGTTTTAATTAACGTAAAGGAAATATCTAGACAAAGAAGGGTTGCACCCTTTGTCTGAAGGCCTGTGGTTGCGGCGGATTACGCGTTTCTTGCTGTTGTAGTTTCCAGTTTTGAGTAATTAATAGTGTTAATTAAATTTTTATATCAGCAATTTATCAAGTCCTACTAAAGATGTTTTATCGGCAATCGTTAAACTTCGTTTTGGTATATACAGGGTGTCCTTGAAATGACTGTACAACGCTTCATCACCAATTCTTTAACCAAAAATAAGGCAAACTAGGCAAACTTACGCATATGCAATGTTGCTTTGTTTTGCCGTTACAGGGCGCTAAAATTTTTAAATGAATATCGTTTTTCCGGAATAATTTCCAAACGCCTTTATCGATTTCCACTAATTTTGGGACCAAGAATGACAACTATTAATAGCGTATTTTAACGTAAGGCCGTCATTGCCTATATGTCACCTGAGAACCCATTGTTTTGGCGTCCCTGTATATTTTAATGCATAATACACAACATTGTTCGCTAGCCGCTAATTTGCTTTCTTGCAAAATTGGTTATGTTTATGACGAACGGAATAAAAACTATCATACGTAATAAAAAACTTGTTTATTGCTAATTCTGTTGATAGGTACGCACACCCACCTGTGAGCTAGCCACTATAATTCCATTTGGGTTCTTTATTTACAGAAGTTCTAATATTTTCTACGTTAAAAATTGAAACAGTTTATTATCGTCAATATTATTTTTAGTTGTGTTCGACCATCCACAAACTTGAAAATGGTTTCGAAGCACGAACGCTATCAGGACAAATTACTGTTGACATTAAATGGAAGACAGTATTGCACACAAAGCTAATAACATTTCTTAGAAAGTGGCGATTTTTCTAATTATCGAATTCTATTATTTACTGTTTGTAAAATAAAATAAACAGGACTACAAGGAATTGGCTATAGATTTTTTTGTTTTAATTAAATGTCGTTTGTCTCTGGAGATAAACCATGACAAGTGCGTACAATCACCCCTACCCAATCTACGCCAACGGCGAAGCCCGACATAATACTAACAAACCCGAACAAACCCAACACAACCCAGTCCTACCCAACTTACGCCAACGGCAAAGCCTGACATAACACTAACAAACCCGAACAAACCCAACACAACCCGGCCCTACCCAACCTATGCCCACGGCGAAGCCCGACATAACACTAACAAACCCAACACAACCCGGCCCTACCCAACCTACGCCAACGGCGGTATATTATATACAGGGTGTCCCATAACTTATGGGCCGTAGGGTAACTGGAGATACTAGACATCAAACTAAGCAGATTAAGTCATATACGTTTTTTCGGATTGTTACTCGTTCTAGAGATACAGGGTGTTGAAAGTAAAAGTTTATTCTCGAAAATAAGCCATAATTTTAAAACGGTTTAATGAATCGAATTGAAAGTTGGCAATATTATGTTTTTATGAGCAAGAAATAAGAATTTGTAGAAATTTTTAAGTTTCAAACTAGAGGGCGCTAGTTGCATACACTGGGCTTCATAAATCTATGATTTTTTTTCTTACCTGTGATATTAGGTATTTTTCAATTAAAGTTTCTTAAAGAAGGGCATTTTCTGAGTCAAAAAGGTGTACTTGATTGATCTTAATATCTTTAACGGTTTTCGTGATATTTTCCTTTAAACATTCCAAAACATAAAATAACATAGTACATAATTAAATTAATATTTTAATATTAAAAAAAACTTATATGACTTAATCGGCTTAGTTTGATGTCTAGTATATCCAGTTACTCTACGGCCCATAATTTATGGGACACCCTGTATATTCATCAATTTATCGACAAAACTAGCATATTAGTTTTACCGGGCAACTTTACCAAGTATGCCAACCCTGATACAATCTGCCAATTACAACAGCAAGTTTATCACAATTGTTGCGGCCAATAGCGACTGCACTTTAAGAACTTAACACGGGGAACCTTCCAGAAACTTAATACAATCATCCCTTAAAACAAAAAGGTAATAATTACCTCTGCAGGTAGTTTCATGGTTTTAATTAACGTAAAGGAAATATCTAGACAAAGAAGGGTTGCACCCTTTGTCTGAAGGCCTGTGGTTGCGGCGGATTACGCGTTTCTTGCTGTTGTAGTTTCCAGTTTTGAGTAATTAATAGTGTTAATTAAATTTTTATATCAGCAATTTATCAAGTCCTACTAAAGATGTTTTATCGGCAATCGTTAAACTTCGTTTTGGTATATACAGGGTGTCCTTGAAATGACTGTACAACGCTTCATCACCAATTCTTTAACCAAAAATAAGGCAAACTAGGCAAACTTACGCATATGCAATGTTGCTTTGTTTTGCCGTTACAGGGCGCTAAAATTTTTAAATGAATATCGTTTTTCCGGAATAATTTCCAAACGCCTTTATCGATTTCCACTAATTTTGGGACCAAGAATGACAACTATTAATAGCGTATTTTAACGTAAGGCCGTCATTGCCTATATGTCACCTGAGAACCCATTGTTTTGGCGTCCCTGTATATTTTAATGCATAATACACAACATTGTTCGCTAGCCGCTAATTTGCTTTCTTGCAAAATTGGTTATGTTTATGACGAACGGAATAAAAACTATCATACGTAATAAAAAACTTGTTTATTGCTAATTCTGTTGATAGGTACGCACACCCACCTGTGAGCTAGCCACTATAATTCCATTTGGGTTCTTTATTTACAGAAGTTCTAATATTTTCTACGTTAAAAATTGAAACAGTTTATTATCGTCAATATTATTTTTAGTTGTGTTCGACCATCCACAAACTTGAAAATGGTTTCGAAGCACGAACGCTATCAGGACAAATTACTGTTGACATTAAATGGAAGACAGTATTGCACACAAAGCTAATAACATTTCTTAGAAAGTGGCGATTTTTCTAATTATCGAATTCTATTATTTACTGTTTGTAAAATAAAATAAACAGGACTACAAGGAATTGGCTATAGATTTTTTTGTTTTAATTAAATGTCGTTTGTCTCTGGAGATAAACCATGACAAGTGCGTACAATCACCCCTACCCAATCTACGCCAACGGCGAAGCCCGACATAATACTAACAAACCCGAACAAACCCAACACAACCCAGTCCTACCCAACTTACGCCAACGGCAAAGCCTGACATAACACTAACAAACCCGAACAAACCCAACACAACCCGGCCCTACCCAACCTATGCCCACGGCGAAGCCCGACATAACACTAACAAACCCAACACAACCCGGCCCTACCCAACCTACGCCAACGGCGAAGCTCGACATAACACAAACAAACCCAACATAACCCGGCCCTACCCAACCTACGCCAACGGCGACACTCGATTAAATAATATTTTCCTAAACAGGTCAATATTAAATGTATAATTTATCAAAATATTTTAATTTTATTGATTTAAATGTAATTTTTTGTTTTAGGCCTAAATATTATTGAAACAATTTAAAGGCAGTCAATAAAAACACTATTATTGGTATTAACATAATATTTTTTTCTACGAACACCTATGAAAATGAGAAAAAAGCACGGTTAACTTGGCTCGAAAGCGCCGAATATCACACGCATGTTGAAAAAAAATATTTCAACACTAGTGTTGAAATACAAGGCACACTATTTAATTTAAACATATGGTGTCAATTTGACAGACCACCCCTATTTATTAAAAAGAACAAATTTAAGAAAGCAATAATTGTAAAGTGTTTAACTTATTTCTCATGTATTTAACGAGTGATTCAGAATTAGAGTGTGAAAATACGCCATCTGAAATTAGAAAAAATGTTAATAATATACTGGAAAATCTATTACCGGAAAAAACAAATCGCGCTGAAGAGAGTGTCATGTATTAAACAAAAAATCTTTATGGGTAGCAATAGCGTAGAGAGTTAGAACTCTAGCCTATAGATTGCAAGGTCACAGGTTCAAATCCCGTCAGGAGTATTTGACTTTTTTTATAAAAGCATTAAATAATTTATTGAATTATTTTGAATTGAAATCTTCCTAGTTGGGTGGATTTTTTAAATTTATGTTTTATTCATCTTTCCTAGAATAAATTAAAAAATTTTCATTCTGGTTAATCTAGAAGTCAATCCAGGATTAGTTCTTCCTATGATATATATGAAAAAATGAACAAGGAAAAGCCTATTGACAAACTATGAAACCAGATATTAAATGGAAGATAATCCTAAGTGTGCTAATTTCAACACTATTGTGGATATTTTTTTTTCAACACTAGCGTTGAAATATTTTTTTCACAAATCAAAGGCTTTTTTAATAATTCTTTGTGGTCGTAGGAAAAATAGTATACATTACTCGTGTGAAAGTGATTATTCTAAAACTCGGGGAATTTCCGCACTCGGTTAAAGCCTCGTGTTAAATATCTCCTTGTTTGAAAAGTATCACTTTCATTACTTGTTATGTAATATACTATTTCTTTGAACATATAGAAGGATGCGGGGCGCCTAAAACGTTCAGTTTGGCAACTCAGCACATCTAAAATGTTATACAGCTGCCGCCAAGCTCTTTTACCAAACAAGGTCAGTGTCAGTAAGGCTTTTTTTACGTTTTTACGACTGTATTTTTTTTGTGCACTACGGGTTTTTTGTTCAAAATATAATCGCGTGATTGGTTGTGCAATTTTTTATGCCTTCCTAAAAATAAAAAAGTTTGGTAGGCTGCTGCCCAATCTAAAGTTGACACACGTTAGTGAACGGAAAGCAAAAAACAGAACTTTGAGTTTTATAATCGTTAATATCCCCCAACTTATTCGAGGCAATGTCCCCATGTATATTATCAAAAAAATTCAAAACAATAGAATCCCTTTTTTCGCGAGCAATCGCTTCATCATTGCCGGGGCGTTTATTGTTCTTATGTTTCGAAAACGACATCGAATCGACTGTGGACAAAAACAATAGACTACACAAAGAAAAAAGACGCAGGAAAAAAGAGGAATGAGAAAAGCGGAGGAGCTTAACTTTATACCAGGGTCGGGTTATTGAAAATGTGAAAGTAATTAAGACGTAATTCTTCAATAATTTTGGTGTGTTAAAAACCGTGTTTCCTTTAATTAATAGTAATTATTGAAGTGACATGTATTTGACACCATTTATTAGGTACAGTCTATTTCAGAAAGGTGTAGATTAATAAAAGCTCAGTATGCAATGGGGCTACAGAGTGACCCAACGAATATTTAAGCCACTTTCATAATTTGGCAATGATTTCATTGCAGAATTCTTTATTTTCATTAAGTGCAGGTAGTACCACCCGGGTTTGGGTCAATTTATAGGTTTTGCTCATTGTTATCTATTCACAAACACTGAAATTGGTGTGACAAAGGCGTGCATTATGTACATAGTATTATACTATTTTTTTATTAAACATCTTAAAAAAATACAAAATACATTATACAGAAATTAAATTATAATATTCATCGTCATCTGAGGAACTGTCATCTCCTCTTGGCGTTATAATTAACGGGTCGACGGTCTGATCGATCAGGTGGTCAAGATCCCACATTTTCTCCTCTTCTTTAATGACATGATGGACTGCTTTTCGCCAGTTCTCTGGTGTCATTTCCTTGATGGTTTAATCAAACAGTAGCCTAACGTCTTTCAATTTGAATGTCGTGTTGTGTCTTGCTACTAATCCTTTCACTTGCGCTCATATAAGTTCTATAGGATTTAGTTCGCAATGATATGGCAGTGTGCGTAGCACAGTTACACTATGTTTTTCAGCTATATCTTCCACGGCATATTTCATAAAACGATTTTTGTGTAAATTTGCTATAGCTAATATTTCCCTCTTTATCAAATTATCTTCTTTTTTTTCTTTGGTTAGTTATAATTAATAATTTAATGCACAAAATGTAGCTGCGCCTACGGCCGACACCGAAATCGAGCCGAAGTGGATGGCATTTCCCAGTTTATTACTCTACAGCTTTCTGAAATAGACTATAGCCATAAGTACCTTAATAAATAAACAAATTAAATCGTTATTATTCTAAGTTTGTTAGAGGTGCTGGTATGCTCAAAAGTCTCTAACAACGGCACAGATGTCGCTCCTTGCAACATCTTGCTGGTGTGCCCCACCAAATACTGTATAAACAGTTTGAGATGCTTCTTTTTTTTATCAGATCCTAGCTCTACCGATGAGCGATGATATGGCGAAACGCGTCTAGGGATGGATCTGACGAAATGAAAAGAAATTATGCTTGTGTATTTTAAAGTGCTTACAATTTTGTATTCAGAATATATATTTTCATAAACGATTATTCTTTCAAGTCAAGATTTTTGTCTAATCGAAGTTTCAGTCATAACAATAGCACTGTCGTGAGTGAACGGCAGTTTTGGACTTGCATTGTCTTTATTTGTTTTAAATCACAACGTTTCAACTGGTGAGTATCTGCAGTCGTCTTCAGGTGAATACTGTAGTATTCACTTTGTGATTCAAAACAAATAAAGACAATGCAAGTCCAAAACTCTACTGCCGTTCAAGAAACGTCATTGTCTCCAACCTTCAAACAGACACAGTAGTGAGTGTTGTGACATATGGCGGAGGCGCCGGGTAGATTGCGTACAATACAAATGATTTTTAATTTATTTATTTGCATTGACATAATTTTTCAATAAAATTGTGCGTATTGTGTTTCCAAATTTATAAAGTAGCAAAAAATAGCAAAATTTAAATATAAAACCCTTTCTCAACCATTCTTTTTACCAGATTTAGCTCAGTCAGACTTTCACTTGTTCACAAACAATATTTTTAGCTGGAAAGAAAATTAATGCAAATGAAAAAATAATCCATGCTACAAATAATTAAGTAATTTGTAAAAATTGATGAAACTCATTTCTCTGAAAAGTTGCAGATGTATTGGACTATAGTCTATTTCAGAAAGGTGTAGAGTAATAAAATGGGAAATTCCGTCCAGTTCGGCTCAATTTCGGTGTCGGCCATAGACGAATGTAAATTTTGTGCAATAAATTATTTGTGATAATAACTAACCAAAGAAAAAAAAAGATGATAATTTGATAAAGAACGAACTATTAGCTATAGCAAATTTACAAAAACATCGTTTTATGAAATATGCCGTGGAAGATATAGCTGAACAACATAGTGTAACTGTGCTGCGCACACCGCCATGTCATTGTGAATTTTAAAACTTATATGGGCGCAAGTGAACGTGACGTTAAGCTACTGTTTGATGAAGCCATTAAGGAAGTGACACCAGAGAACTGGCGAAAATCAGTCCATCATGTCATTAAAGAAGAGGAGAAAATGTGGGATCTTGACCACCTGATCGATCGGACCATCGACCCGTTAATTATAACGTCAAGAGGAGATGGCAGTTCCTCAGATGAATTATGATTTTTTATAATTTAATTTCTGTATAATGTATTTTTTGTATAATGTTTTATAAAAAAATAGGTGTACCTAATACTATGCACATAATGCACGCCTTTGTCACACCATTTTCAGTGTTTGTGAATGGATAACAATAGGCAAAATCCATAAATTGACCCAAACCCGGGTAATACTACCTGCACTTGATGAAAATAAATAATTTTGCAATGAAATCTATGCCAAATTATGAAAGTGGCTTAAATATTCGTTGGGTCACTCTGTAGTTCATTTGCATACCTAATGAGCTTTTATTACTCTACACCTTTCTGAAATAGACTATAGTGCCTTAAACCATTTAATATGCCGTAAGTAAGACTTCTTCTGTTTTTATTGTCGTCCCGGTAAAATTTCATTGTTCCTTGGAGACTCCTTGCGTAAGCAAAAATAAATTATTTTTTTTAGAATCCGATTCTGAATTTCTACGGAAACAAGAGGGTGATTGATATGCCATTTGGCTGAGTGGTGCACCAGCACAGCACCGGAGCGATCAAGAGTAAAGTTGGGGAATAAATACAAAGACAACCCACTGTTCGATTGATGATTGCCCGTAATAATAATGGAGAAGCTGCAGTAGTGCTGGTTTGCAGTTGATTTTAGTTTTTCTTTTGTAAATTGTGCGTTTAAAATCACAAATTTTTGTACCCAATTAAAATTAGTAGAATGAAATTACATATACAGGGTGATGACTATTTAATTGATCACACTGTAAAATCGGCTTATAATATGTACTATAATTACAGTAAATCTGTGTTAACTAAAATGTTTATTTTTGATGGGCTGCCACAAGCCTGAAACTTTTGTTCATATAGTAAACTAATTCAGTGGCGTAGCCAGAAATAATGTTCGAGGGGGCTTATATTTGCTAACCAGGGTTTTCAACACTCTTAAAACTGACTTGGTATTTGGTACTAATTTTTATTTGTTCTCGTGTTTACGTTACCAAAATAACTATTTTTAGTTAGGAAAACAAAAAAGATTTTTTTCTTAGTTATAGTTACCAAAAAATAATGCCATCAGAACAAAGAAAATATCTTGTTTTCATATTAGTTGGCAGAAATAAAATATTTTGTTTAGCTGAATTTTACTCTGTATACAGGGTCGCTTTTATGTATGGAAACGGTCGAATATTTGCTAAAGTAAGACAGCTAGCGAAGAATGTTAAATACAAAACTTTTAGGGTTTTTAGAAATCTATTATACTGTACATAAACTAAGTATACAGGATCGGTCAAAAAGCCATGGAAGAACAAAGTTACTTTATTTTAATTGGAACCCCCTGTATATTATTCAATATTTCAATTATTTAAAAGATTCTAAAAAAAAGGTTAAGCACACCACATACCCAATCTTAACCGTTTTCGAGATATCGAGTTTCGAATATCGTTTTCAAATAAATTATTACATTCATTAATTTTCTAGTCCATCAAGTTACCTTAGAAAATATTTATCTCCATGACAATGTTGTTTTGTCATCTTGACAACAGATATGCCAAAAATACTTAAATTTACAATTTTTGAACAATTTTCGCGTAAAAATGGCACGTTTAAGTGATACCGAGCGCATTGAAATTTTAAAGATGATAGGGTACGGAGAACACGGAGTTTTAACCAAGTGGTGAATATTTTTAATGAATTGCATCCAGATCGGGAACTAAATCAACTGTTTCCAAAACATTGCAGCGTTTTCATGAAACTGGAGGTGTGAAAGATCGACCAAAAAGTGGAAGACCGGTAAGCGTTACTAATGAAGAAAATTCTCTAAATCTCATGTTAGATGTGGTAGAAAATCCAATAAATTCGACGCAACAGCGGGCTTTAAATCATAATATGAGTCGATATTCCATTCAAAAAATTACTAGAAGAGAAAAATTCAAACCATATAAATTTCCTTTGTTACAAGAATTGAGTGAATCGCAGAATTCAGTTTTGCGAAATCATTATGGATAAATTGAATCAAAATGTGAACTTTGTTAACCACATTTTATTTTCAGATGAATCAACGTTTTGTTTAAACGGGCACGTAAATCGACACTGTAGATATTGGTCAGACCAAAATCAACAAGTTCATACCCAACGACCTCAAAAAACCAATGTTTGGTGTGGCATTATTGGTGGAAACGTCATAGGACCCTATAACGATATTTATTACTTTTATAAGAGAATATTGTTCCGCAGCTCTGACGATTATTCCCAAATTATAATAATCCCAATTTACCGGCTGAACAAATATGGTTTCAACAAGATGGGGCTCCACCACATTTTGGACGGATGGTGAGGGAATATCCAGAGGAAATTTTTCCTGGTAAATGGATTGGGCGCAGAGGTGCAATTGAATGCCCTGCTAGGTCTCCTGATATGACCCCTCTTGACTTTTTCCTGTGGGGCTATATCAAAAATTTAGTGTACAAAAATAGGCCACAAAATATCGAAGATTTGCAACAAAGAATAATTCATGAAATTTTCAGTATTGCTCCAAATATCCTTATAGATTCGCTACAAAATTTTGTTCACCGAATTCATTACTGCCAGGAAGTAAACGGTGGACACTTTAAGCACCTTATAAAATAGGATTTCAAATTGTTGTTTACTAAAACTTTGTCATTTTTATTATTGTTATTAGATTTATTTGAAAACGATATTCGAAACTCGATATCTCGAAAACGGTTAGGATTGGGTATGTGGTGTGCTTAACCTTTTTTTTTAGAATCTTGTTAATAATTGAAATATTGAATAATATACAGGAAGTTCCATTTAAAATAAAGTAACTTTGTTCTCCCATGGCTTTTTGACCGATCCTGTATACTTAGTTTACATGCAGTATAATGGATTTCTAAAAACCCTAAAAGTTTTGTATTTAACATTCTTCGCTAGCTATCTTACTTTAGCAAATAATCGACCGTTTCCATACATAAAAGCGACCCTGTATATCTTATTAAAATGTTACATCAAGGTTCCTACAAACTTGTATTTATCAATTAAGCTTGTTGTAATAACACATTATGAATTTTTAGTCCCTATCATTTTGTTAATTTTGATAGAGATACATTCTTGGTTACCAAAACTAACTTTTCTTTTCAAGTAATATTATTCTTCATATCTATAACTAACGGCATCAACAGAGACTTGACGCCCTTGCCCGGTGTCATATGACATCATTCTAGCCAGGACTGTCACGAGGTTATGTTTATGTTAGGGTGCTTTTGCGGTTCCGTGTCCATTTTTTTGTGTTTTTCAGGCAATAATTGGCCATTTTCATGGCCGTGTCCGTGTGGAAAATGGATGTGACAATATTTGGTGTAATTTATTTGTGTTTATTGTCTTTCTTGTGTACGTTCTTATTGACAGAAGGAAGTTAAATCATAAGTAAGTAAACAGTTTATTTTTTATTATTGTAGTTGTACATTAGAAAGTTTAAATAGGATTTTTATAAAGCAAGGCAAGGTGACCCGATAAGAAATAACTTAAAAATTTTTTTTTTTGTTTTGTTTTTGTTCTATGTTTCATTTCTATAATAGAACGTCTTGTTGATGACTTTTTAATCTGACCAAGTACAACAAAATTCATATAGCTATATATTTTAAAATGAAAGTCCAGGGGATATTTTGTTTTTTAATAATCGCAGTTGCAGATAAGAAAATTTAAATAAGGACAATTCAGTTCTATAAGCAATTGAACAACCCAAAAGGTTGAGTAAAATAAGTTAAAAATTCAGTGTTTCTGTTTTGTATTGCATAAGTATGTATTATAAAGAACATGAGAGAACAAGGACATTGGAAATAATTTTTTTTAAAGAAACCATAATATCCCTGATAATATATTCCAATTAGTTTACGCATACCTAATAGAGTAGTAATACCAAGGCATTTTCTATTTAAATGAGGACCTAGGAAGGAATATTTTTCGTTACTAACTATAAATTACATATGACATTTTGTTTAGAAATGAAACAGACTTTTTTGAAGTTATTTCTATCAAATCAACTTGCTAATTTTGCCATGCGTTATAAGCAGTTCATTCAAACTTTCTAATGTGCAACTGCAATGACAAAAATATAAAATTTGTACTTATTTATGATTCAACTTCCTTCTTACAATTAGAAAGTACAGAAAAAAGATAATAAACACAATGTTGTGACTACATACGTAATTGTTACTCTATGAAAATTTCAAGTTTGACCTAAATAAATGATTGCCATGGCAATATTTGTAGATTGCATCATTAACAAAAACAATATTGCATTGAAAAAAAATTTCAATTTTCCATATTTACACATTAGTTGTGACAACTAATTTTAAAAGCGGGAGTACCGTATAAATTTAGTTATAAAATTTCGTTGTGACAACTAAAATTTGTAAGTTGGGTTGGTTAATGTTATTAATTAGTTCAACAGTTCAATAACGACAATATTTTTAGGTTGTACTAACTAATTTTTGGGTTGACTCCGATTTCACGAAAATAAATAGTTGTCAGAATCAAATTTTAGTAATCCATACCATGTTATTTTTAAGAGTGAAGTTAAAAATAAAATTATATCGATATGTTTATACATAATATAATAATGCCGAGTTGCATAAAGGTTTTTAACAATAATTGACTAACCAGCCACTTTGACTGTGGTATAAATAACATTGAAAGAAAGGTCGTATAATAAAATGAATTTAGGGCTTAAAAAGATTTCAATAAATAAAATAAAAAATGTAGGTCCGTATTTAAAGAATTAAAGTTGATAACAGTTCCACCAAAACGAAACGTGGCACCGGAATTCTAAAAACACGATAGTATGAAGCAAAAAAATCGCTTTAAGAATGTTGTTCAGTGACCGGCAAAAAGTTGGACCCATATGGGAAACTTTTTATTATTAAAATTGTAAAAAAACTTTTTATGCTGATAGCCTCTGCATGATTAGTAACCTAAACACTTGCTTTGATTTTAGTCACGGGACTACTCGTTTGTCTGGAAAATTGAAAAGTATATATTTTGTTGTGAAAATCTGGTATTAGAATAAAAGATATTGAAAAAAGTTATTTGAAAAAAGTGTTTAGAATTTATTTCTATGCTGGCGTGCAAAGTTTAAAACAAAAATTCAAAAAAATATATTTTTTAAAAATATCAAATGTTACTTTCATACTTTCATCAATTTAATGAAAATGTGTTAAATAATTAAAAACCAATATTTACACATTTTGTTTAAACATTTTTGTTATAAGAAAATATTATTTGCTGAAATACAAAATTTACCTTTTTATCATGTAACTGGATTACAAAAGGCAGTTCTTTCTAGTTTTGAACAAGTTTTAACGTGCCTTCTAAAATTGCTTCTACCAAATTAAAAATAATTCTTGGAATCAATTTCTAAAAATAAATAAATTGATTCCAAGAATTCTTTATTCTAATTCTTAATTTGGTAGGAGAAACTTTAGGAGACACATTAAAACTTGTTCAAAATTAGAAAGAACTGCCTTTCGTAAGCATATTGTTTCAGAAATACCTATAATTGGTAAATATTGTCACGATAGGGAACCATAAGATCATAACATTTCATAAATCAATAATTTCCATTTAAATATTTTAATTATTATTCGCGGAAAACACAGGTCATTCCTCGTGCAATGTGAAACCGGCGTCAAGATTATTAAACAATTCTAATAAAGTTACAAATTATGAAATGTTATACGGGCTTCCCGATCTATCAATTATTGTCGACTCATCAAGTCAGCAAAAATAAGGTTTACGACCTAAGTTGGTCATTTCCCCAAAGTGGGAAAAATTGATGACTTGACAGAACAGCACATTATTGGTAGAAAAAATACCGGACACCACTAGTGCTTGAGTCCGTGACACGTTCATGTCTAAAAATGTGAAAAAAACTTGTTGGTCCCCCACGACACCCAAACGACAGCGATGGGCCGAATTTTAATGTAAGTACAATTTTATTTAAAATCATTTTATTGTTAAAGGTTTAAATCCGAGTTACTAATTATTTTTGATATTCTTTTTGTAAATCCTTCAGGTAATTATTATTTTTATCTTTTATATAAATTTGTTTTTAAAATCTCTTTGTTTTTCTAATAGTCGCCAAGGTCCCGTGCTACCTTTACGTCCCTCGTCACACCCTAAAATCTGGACGTGACAATATGGTTGCTAGATACAGGGCCTGAACGCACCCAGTTACATGATAAAAAGCTAAATTTTGAATTTTAGCAAATAATATTTTTTCAAGATAACAATAATAAAATAGTGGAATTTAGTGTCCGTTAAAATATATAAAGAAAAGAAGCTTAGCGGCAAGCGGATAGAGTAGTGCGTCTATCTTTTGAATTAAAGTACACAGGGACGCCAAAGGTAATGGAATCCCTGGAGTACAGGTAGATAATGACAGGCTGTTTCGTTCTTGTTAGAACTCATCAGAAAGTCTTAGCCCGTAAGCGACCCCCAGTACAGCGAGCCTGTTCTTTCAAGGCGTTTTTAAGAAATGAAAACGCGATAAAAACCCAGTAACGCCATCAGAAGGAATCAACTCAATGTAAAAGATAGCCATCTACGTTTTCACGTTAACACATTTTCATTAAATTGATAAAAGTATAAAAGTAACAGTTGATATTATTTAAAATTTTAAAAAAATATTTTTGAATTTTTGTTTTAAACTTTGCACACCAGCATCAATTAAAATTTAAATACTTTTTCAAATTCAAATAACTTTTTTCAATATCTTGTATTCTAATACCAGATTTTAACTACAAAATATATATTTTTCAATTTTCCAGATAAACGAGTAGTCACGTGACTAATATTAAAGCAAGAGTTTAGGTTACTAATCATGCAGAGGCTATCAGCATAAAAAGTTTTTTTACAATATTTTAATAATAAAAAAGTTTCCCATATGGGTCCAACTTTTTGCTGGTCACTGTATTTGTTTTTCTGTAGCAGTTAAAATAATAAGATACATTAAAAAAACAAACATTTAAAATTTAAATTATAGTTTCCGAGATACCCATGTTGAGTATCGAATTTGGGACACCCTGTACATCTTTTAACTTTGTGTTAAGACCCCTACACACGATTCTGTGCAATACGTGAACGAAACATAACTAACAGCGAGAAACGGACCAGCGAGTAATTTTGCTGTATCAAAATACTGAATAAACCCTTTTGGTTTATTTAGAAACCGAAATGCATTTCCCTTTTTCCATCTATTTACGTATTAAAACCCCAGCGACTGTCTAAAATACAACCTAAAAAAAGAGTCACAAAAAAAGCTACATTTCAAGTTAGACGTGACGTCGTTTAAATTTTTAAATGGACGTTTGATTTCAAAAATGCAAAGTTCAACTCGTTTCATTCAGAACGTAAATTTCAGATTTTCGAAAGGTCGACGGGTCAGAAAACAACAAATGAAAAGTTTTGGATTGAAAGCTAAGCTGGAAAAGTGTAATTTATATGAAGTTTAAGTCAAACTGCTAAGATTTACATCCGTGACGCGGTCAACAAGCGGATGGCGGTGGTAACTTGTTAATAACGGGCATAAAGTTATTTAAAAAATAACATTCAACATAACATAAATTGTTAGTTTAAACACTATTACCAGTTTTTTATTAAATGACTTTTTTCTAAAATTAATATTCTTTGATTGATGCAGTTCATTTTAGACGTTTTTAACAAATAGCCGATCACTCTAAGAACCGCATTGTTTTTACTGTATTTATATTAATTGAATCGTTTAATGTTGAAAGAGTCCAAGCGACATTTTTAGGCCTTTTAATTTATAAGGAAAATTCGGCAGCATTCATCTTCCTGTATAATTTGACGAAAAAAGAATGCTTGATGCGGAGGTAGTATGTGGAATAACTGCCATACGTTTACCAAAAACATTCGTGAAAAATAATATAAAATAGTTGCAGACAGTTCTTTGCTTTCTTCTCAAAACTAAGAAAATGTGGCTTGGCCTTTTTCAAC
The DNA here is from genome assembly GCA_935413205.1 of Polydrusus cervinus. Taxonomy (NCBI): domain Eukaryota; kingdom Metazoa; phylum Arthropoda; class Insecta; order Coleoptera; family Curculionidae; genus Polydrusus; species Polydrusus cervinus. The sequence goes on from OW284517.1 coordinate 16,206,695, forward strand.
AATAACCGATTCAATTGTAATTAATTTATATCTAGTCTATTTCAGAAAGGTGTAGAGTAATAAAAGCTCATTAGGTATGCAAAGGGACTACAAACTGTCAAAACGAATATTTAAGCCACTTTCATAATTTTGCATTGATTGCATTGCAAAATTCTTTATTTTCATCAAGTGCAGGTAGTACCACTCGGGTTTGGGTCAATTTATGGGTTTTGCCTATTGTTATCCATTCACAAACACTGAAAATGGTGTAACAAAGGCGTGTATTATGTACATAGTATTAGGTACACTTATTTTTTATTAAACTTATAAAAAAATACAAAATACATTATACAGATTATACAAATTAAACTATAAAAAATCATAATATTCTTCGTCATCAGAGGAACTGTCATTTTCTCTTGACGTTATAATTAACGGGTCGACGGTGCGATCGTTCAGGTGGTCAAGATTCCACATTTTCTCCTCTTCTTTAATGACATGATGGACTGCTTTTCGACAGTTCTCTGGTGTCACTTCCTTAATGGCTTGATCAAACAGTAGCTTAACGTTTTTCATTTTAGATGTCGTGTTGTGTCTAAATCTAAATCTAACTAAAACTAAAACTAAATCTTTTTACTTGCTCCAATATAAGTTCTATAGGATTTAGTTCGCAATGATATGGCGATGTGCGCAGCGCTATGTTTTTAGCTTCCACGGCATATTTCATAAAACGATGTTTGTGTAAATTTGCTATAACTAATGGTTCCTTTTTTTATCAAATTATCTTCTTTTTATTCTTTGGTTAGTTATCATAAATAAAAATTTTATGCACAAAATTAACCTACGCCTATAACCGACACCGAAATTAAGCCGAAATGGACGGAATTTCCCATTTTATTACTCTACACCTTTTTGAAATAGACTACATAAATTATTATAACAATGAATAAAATTGAATCGGTAAAAGTATCATCACAAAACTAACTAACCTGTCCGACTTTGTAATGAAAAATGATTGTATATTAAAAAATGTATGTAATGGTAGAGATTCTAAAGAAGTAATAAATTATTTAAAAAGTATAATTAAGAGAGTAAAAATAAATAAGGTATTTTAATATAAATGTAATTATCTATCTACAACTTGGCTTGGCTTGTTATCATTTCGATTAACAAAATTTTTAATTTTCTAAGAACCGCAGTTTTTAAATTATTCGGCAATAAATTAATTATTTTAATGCCAACAAACAAGGCATTATTGTATAAAAGTGTTAAATTAAAATTATTATAATTTTATTTCTTTATTTATTTATTTATTTATTTATAAACAAGTAAAAGTTAGTACACTACAATTAATTTAATTATATATAAAGTAGGTAAGTATATAATGGTAAAATGGTACCTAAGTAATAGGATTATTACTTGTATGTACCCTTATATATAAACATATATTTATAATATAAACATAATATAAACATATATTTGTTTTTAGTCTTGTTTCATGTATATGGTTAATGTTTATCGATTTGTAATCAATTTTTTTTTATATGTATAAAATAGAAGTTTTTTAATAAATTTTAAATGCAGAATATTATCACAATCAAATAAAATTTATGAAGGAAATCAATAGTAGTTTGTACAACAAGAGTGGATATCACGTCTATAACTCACGAGGAAGTAAATTGACTCAAACTTCCAAGTGCGATATGGACAATACACTCGAGTTGAACAGTATATTTTTTTTCTACGCTCAAACTTATAATTTTTCCACTCCTATATTAGTACATTGTTTTACGCACAGTTCACTCTATAAGTAATTCCATTCTTACGCACAACTGTGCGTTATGATGCATTAAAACACACAACTGTGCGGTATGATGCCTAATATAACAATCAAGTTAGCCTTAAACCACTCAAATTGTGACATTTATCTATCTTGCGTTGTGAATATTTGACAGTGACATTGTCATTATTTGAGATTTCAAATAAATACCTTATAAATTATAAACCGATCATTAATTTATTAGTAAGAGTCATAAAGTATAGTGCGTATTGCGTGTTGTAAAGCAATTACGCACTCATCTTCTTACCACACTCAACGCAAAAAAATGTTTAAAAAGTTTGTAGGCTGCCGGGCTTAAACCCACGACTCACGATCATTGGAACCAAAGTTCGAAACAAACTCGATAATAATGCTAGATAAAATTAATTTTCTATGCACATTAAGCAGGTTACATTATTGATAAATCTATTATAGATGCATATTGAACAAATTAATAACATATTGTACCATATACAATATACAGGGTCCTGCGCCTCACCTCCCGTCTTCTGTAGCTCACTTATTAATTAGGTTAGGATTATGACGTTCTGCAAGCTTTACCTGTATCCTAGGGTGCATTTCAGGAAAATATGTATGTTTATACAGGGTGTTCCAAAAAAAGTGTGACGTCATAAGGATATGTTTTTTAGATTACATGCCATATATTTTCTTACTTATTTGGATGCATCTTGTAGTTGCCTATATACCCCTAAAATTTTAATGAAATCGGTTCAGTTTTATAGGCGAAAAAAAATAAAAACTAAAAAAAGTCAGTTTTGCACCACTGGTTTTAAAAATTAATAAAAATTAAAAATAATGTGTCGGTAATAAAATTATACAAAGGTACTTAATAAATAAGGTCTCACAGTTTCGTTAACCAAGTTTGATTAATACGAATTGTACAGGGTGTCCAAAGTTTAGTGTCAAACTTTGCAAACATTAAAGCAATTTATTTTTCTTATTTCAAAATGGAACCCCTGTATATTATTATATCATTCGATGAAGAATTAAAATTAAAACATTTGTTCTAATTACAACCCTATCGCAATTTCTCACGCATTAAGACTTATTTGCAGAAAACTCATTTTATCAACTATTCCACCAGTCATTATTATATAATAAATATATCAAAGGTGGCTTTGAAAAACAATTTATTCATATTAAAGTTTACTAAAAGGACAAATAAAAATTCTTTTAGTATGCTCCTAATATGAAAATCATATCTACGAGCTCTTCTTGGTTGTATTCCATCACAAAAAATAATATAGCTTAAATAATTAATACTAATCTAACAATACTTGAAACTATAAAATAACTGAAGTCAAAATGGGCTTTTGTCACTTCAATAAACTTTAATATCAATAAATTGTTTTTCGAAGCCACCCTTAATATTTGTTATATAATAATGACAGGTGGAAAGGTTGATAAAACGAGTTTTCTGTAAATAAGTCTTAATTCGTCAGAAATTGCGATAGGGTTGTAATAAGAACAAATGTTTGAATTTTAATTCTGCATCGAATGATATAATAATATAGAGGGGTTCCAATTTGGAATAAGAAAAATAAATTGTTTTAAAATTACAAAGTTTGACACTAAATTTTGGACACCCTGTACAATTCGTATTAATCAAACTAGGTTAACGAGATTTTAGGACCTTATTTATTAAGTACCTTTGTAGAATTTTAATGACGAGGCATTATTTTTATTTTTTATTAATTTTTAAAACCAGTGGTGCAAAACTGATTTTTTTTAGTTTTTATTTTTTTTCGCCTATAATACTGAACCGATTTCATTAAAATTTTAGGGGTAACTACAAGATGCATCCAAATAAGTAAGAAAATATATGGCATTTAATCTAAAAAAACATATCCTTATGACGTCACACTTTCTTGGAACACCCTGTATAAACAAAAATATTTTCCTGAAATGTGCCCTAGGATACAGGTAAAGTATGCAAAATATCAAAATCCTAACTTAATTAATAAGTGAGCTACAGAAGACGGGAGGTGAGGCGCAGGACCCTGTATACATATAATCATCATCAAGTTTTTAAAATATGCTGTCGTTTGTTTGTTGACCGGTATGAGTATTGTGTATTGATTATCTAGTGACTAAGTTTTTAACCTACTAGCCCTGATTAATTTGTTAAGAAAAATTCTGAAAAATACTGAAAAAGTATTTTTTTAGCAGATCACAACCACAAGTGATCCTAAAGAATTTCCTATGAATATAATACCGTGGTAAAAATTTCTCTTTTCCCTTTTAAGACAGCGACGACCTATTATTTCTCTGTGCTTTGGTCTCACGAATCGGGAAATTTTCCATTAGTTGACAACATTGTTACAAAAATTAGATTTCTCTGTGGCATTCATAATGTGACCTATCACAATTTATTGTATTTACTGAGGCTCCGTCTTCTTTTTCAAGACAGTAAATTATATAATTTATAAATATATGGTTCTATATGTTATTAATTTGTTCAATATGACAAACTATATGAATCTATAATAGTTGCAACCTGCTGAATGTTCATAGAAAATTAATTTTAGTTAGCATAATTTTTTTTATTTTTTTTTACCCTAATTTCTAATATGAGGATCTGGCGAAGCGACATAACATCTAGCTTTGGAGTAATAATAATTATTACACATTTAAAAATAATTTTTGCGTCCTATCCCAGCACGACAAAGGTGTGAGTTACGCCAAATCGATATAAAACTCCACTATCCAAACAACTTTAATCAATGGCGATAGAAAAATTCGGGTCAACGAACACATTCTGATATAATTGGAAAACTTCGGAACACGAGAAATATAAAATCAATATGACACGTTAATGACATAATACATTTTTAATGAATGCTTTTAAGAACCACTTATTCTATAGTAATACTTATTTTCTACTGTATTTTTTAAGCCTTTTTAACCTCAGGGTTGTCTTTATGTGTCATGAATTACAGATAAAATCTAAATTTGTACAGTTTAACCAAAACTGCTGAACAAAATTAACGCGACATCATAAATTTGCCACATATTTGATCCTATACTGAAAAAAACCCATTTTCTATCAAATAAATTATTTGTTTGGTCTGTCACAAATATTGTTTGTATTAAATAAATAGGCTTATTTGAATTTGCTTTCATATATATTTGGTTTTTAATTATTTACGTCAAATAAAATTAATTTGCTAGCTATAGTCTATTTCAGAAAGGTGTAGAATAATAAAATGGGAAATTCCGTCAAGTTCGGCTCAATTTCGCTGTCGGCCATAGGCGCAGGTAAATTTTATGCATTAAATTATTTATGATAGCTAAGCAAAGAAAAAAAGAAGATAATTTGATAAAGAAGGAACGATGCGCTATAGCAAATTTACACAAACATCGTTTTATGAAATAGGCCGTGGAAGATATAGCTGAAAAACATAGTGTAACTGTGCTGCGCACACCGCCATATCATTGCGAACTAAATCCTATATAACTTCTATGGGCGCAAGTAAAAGAATTTGTAGCAAGACACAACACGACATTCAAAATGAAAGACGTTAAGATACTGTTTGATCAAGCCATTACAGTAGCGGCTTCTCCTATGAAGCAGGTGAGGCGGTGCCTCACCAATAATTTTGCAAATTAAATAAATTACAAATTTATATTATTTTACTATTTGCATAAATATATCCATTAGAATTATTATTTGGCTTCATTAAGAAATCAGTAAAATACGGGTAGTCTGCCGTCAATCTTATAAGTGCTTTTTTTAATACCGACCAGAAAATATACACTTTCTGGACAATTTTTCGTCCAGAAAATAACGTTTTGCCGGTCTCGGGACCGGAAAATTGACGTAAGGGACCGGAAAAATCCTTTGCAAGTCCCTTACGTCAATTTTCCAATCGCTCTTTGATAATGGAATCTACTTTGATTTCGTTACTAAGGTAACAAAATTTCGAATGTATTGTTGAGTGACAGTTCGTTTGATGAATTTGTTGTTTATGTCAAACTTGTTTCGTGAGTGCGCAAATTTAAAAATATTATGAATTCAGATTTTGAGTTATCGGACACGGAAAATGAGATTCCAGAAGAAATTTTGGAAGCAGCAAGGAAAGCGACTTATGATATATTGCCAGTAAAATCAAAAGCCCGTTAAAAAAAATGAAATAAAATATAAAGAATTAAAAAATGTATTATATAAAAGTGTCGGTTTTAAAAAAAATATTGTACGTCACGCAACCGGAAATTTGTGTTTTTCAGGTCTTCCCAAGATTCCAAAACTCGCCTACGGCTCGCCCTGGAAATGCTTGTCTCGACCTGAAAAACACTTCTTTCCGGTCTTGTTACGTAAATTACTATTCTTATAAATTAAATATCATCCATCTTATTTCTGCATGCGGTCGTTTATGGTTAGAGAGGCTAGCCTCTCGCGCTTAACCTTTAGTAAATAATGATTTTTTCCCTAGAAATCTTATAATTTCGTTTGTTTTGTCAGGTTTTATGTACTCATCTTTATGTTCCACCATAAAAAAAAGAATTATCAGTTAATTTTCTATGTTTGTTGCGTATAATAAAAGTTTTAAGATCAATTGGGGTTGGAACCCCGTTCGAAATATATCAGAAAATATCCCGATGCACAACATATTTATAAAAATAATAATATATTATTTAGGTATATGGAAAAAAAATAACCAAGGTTAGTAAAAAAACGTTCATTTGGTAGGTATATAGTATATATTATGCATTAAAACTTGTAGTAATTGTCTAGAATTGAGTGGAAATAAAGATATTTTTGAAATAAGAAAGTGTGTGCGCAAATCTTTAGTTCGGCCAGAAAATAACAATAATTTGGTAGAAATATATTTTGGTATTAATTTTGTTATTATACCTCCCATTTTTGCACCATTTCGTGTACTCTTTAAGAAAAAATTGTGTATGCACATACTCTAGGATAAATGTTTTGATTTTAATTAAAAACGATCAAATTTCATCTGACATATTTGCGTATTTTTGAAGTATATTGTAAACCTAACTTTCATATTTCATTTCATTTCATATCCCAACTAGGATGGTTATGAAATTGTATCCATTCAGCTAACCGGAATAGCTCACTTTTCCGATCACTTTACTGTAAAGGAAACAGCAAATTTCCATGTAGGAGTAGAACAAGTAATTTTGTTGATGGTTATTAATTGTTATTTTGTTTTACCGAGGGAGCTGTGTATAAAAGTTTAAGTTTCCCTAATTATTTTTTTTTATTAAAGAAACGGTATAGTTTTTGCATAATATATTTAAAAAGCATAAAAATACCTACATTTGAACGGAAACCGCGTTTCGATATTCTTATTCGTTTTTAAGTTATTTCCAAATAATCCTATTTTTCCACCAAAAAATTTATGTTAGCCAAGTCAAATAATTTTTATACAGATTATTTTACAAACAGTATTACCATTAATTACCTTGTTTGTAATTACTGTTGCAAAATTGACTGTAAATTTGTCGGACATTTTACAAACACATTTTCTTTTTAAAAAACCATACTTTAAAAACACGCAAGCAACATAAAAGCAAGTAGAATCATCCTGCGACCTTTTTAAAAGACGAAAAGGTCCAAAAGCCTGACCCAAAGAATAAATCACTGAAAACAAAATGGATGTTGTATATCATCGTTACGCCCTTTATGTCGGTCTTCACCGGCACAAAAACCACTGGCGTCTGCGTCACGACTGTCACAATTGTACGCGCTGCCAAGTTGTTTTAAAAATATGAGATACACTGTAATAGTATATTTTCTACTCCCACATGGAAATTTGCTGTTTCCTTTACACTTAAGTGGCGAGTAAAGTAGGCTATTACAGTTAACTGTGCGGGAAAATCTCATATCCATCCTAAATAGGTAATGAAACTGACCAATTACAGTAGTCAATTACAGAGAAGCCATTGTTGTTCTTAAAAGTACTGACCAATCACAGTATATTATTTTTACTAAGGCTCCGCCTGCTTTTTCAAAACACTAAATTATATAATTTAAATGCATATGGTACAATTTGTTATTAATTTGTCCAATATAATAAAATCTAGACGCACTTATAATAGATTTATCAATAATGCAACCTGCTGAATGTGCATAGAAAATTAATTTCATGTAGCATCATTTATCAGTTGGTTTTTCGATAATTAACTAAACGCTTCAATAGTCCAGACGTTAGAGCGTTGGACTATGGAACCAATGGTGGTGAGTTCGAGCCCGGCAACTTACCAACTTTTTTTTTACATTTTTTAGCATAAGGTCGTAAAAAAAATATACTGTTCAACTCGAGTGGATTATCCATATTGCCCTCGGAAGTTTGAGAACTTTGCCCCTACGGCATCGTGCTCAATTTACTTCCTCGTGCGATATGGACATCATAACCACAATTGTTGTACAAACTACTATTTCCTTCTCCTACGTTAGTAAACACTGTTTTACGTACAGTTCACTATATAAATAGATCCATTCTTACCCACAACTGTGCGTAAAAAAAAAACGCACAACTGTGCGTTATGATGCTTTGAACCACTCAAATCAGGACATTTATCTATCTTGCGTTATGAAGATTTGACACTGACATTGTCATTATTTGAGATTTTAAGTTCAAATCGATACTAAAATTTTTTCATTCGTGAGTAATATGCCTTTTACCACACTTAATACGTAATAGTTAATTTATTATTGGGGAAAATTGCGAACGAGCCGCGTAGCGGCGAGTGCGGTACGTAGGTACATGAGTGCGTAATTGCTTTACAACACGCAATACGTATACTTTTTCTACGACTCTTACTAATAAATTAAAGATCGGTTTATAATTTATAAAGTATCGATATGAACTTGAAATCTCCAATAATGACATGTGAAATATTCAAAAGGCAAGATAGATAAATGTCACGATCTGAGTGGTTCAAGGCTAACTTATTGATTGTTATATTAGGCATCATAACGCAGAGGTGTGCGTTTTTATTCTTTACGCATAGTCGTACGTAAGAATGGATTTACTTATAGAGTGAACTAATATAGGAGTAGAAAAATTAAATTACAATATCATATTTTTAATCTAAACTGCGTCCAATAATTATGGATAATTATGGTTTTAACTACTTTTATTCCTAATTTATTTCTACAATCAATATGAGGTTTCCCATCTAAGTTAAGACTACCCTTCTTTTATATTTTTAATACTCATCTTCCTCACACATCCACTTCTTCTCCATAGTTTCAAATGACCAGCCATCAATTTTCTTTTCATTATTCCCAGTTCTATGTCCTTCAACAGTTTTTTTACACACAGATGTCAAACTTTTTATTTAACATTCCAACAAACCCACATATTTTTCTTTTTACAATGCAAGGTGTGCACCTATTTTCTCACCGTTCTACTCATTTTTTCATTGAACCTTCAATCTTGTCGCTCAGTTAGGGTAATATCTACTAGTTTTCCTTCTTTTTATTATATTTGTTTTCCTGAAGATAAATGTTTCTACATTCGAAACATGTAGAGAAGTTTTGTAAAATATTTACTTGCTTTAATATAACAGTGGAGGAAGACTTGTCCTTATTTCTTACCTTCTAATTATGGTATAGTTTAAACATTACTTTAATTTAAAAACAAAGCTACCATATAATCGGAAAACGTGTTTATAAATTCAAATGCAAAAGCTGACTGCAGTCCTGTACCGATCGCATCAAGCGTTTTATGGTTAGGTTATTGTTTACTATCGGTGCAGGCGAAGATCCAGGGGTAGAATTTTTTTTAGAAGTCAATTTTGAAGGTAAGAAGCTTTTTACAGAAGCAGTATTTTATGCAGTCAAAGGATCAATGATATCTTTTATAACTAGCACCGAGAGTAAAGTAAATCGCAGAGGAGCTGGCAACGTGGCGTGGCTCCTATTATTGCAGTAAATATTTGTTACTCTCAAGCCTCAGACATTAATGTAAAAACCGGCCTGCTCTTCGTTTTGTGCCTAAAACGGTTGGATTTGTTACAGACAGTAGACAGTAGCGGGTTAAACGACCCATAAATAAAGGAGTCAAAGGAAGCAAAGACGCCATTTGAAATCATGGCTTTTTAGTTTATAGGATTCCGTATATCTATACCGCATATACAGGGTGATTCCTAAGTTGATACTTCTTTTTTAGCTGCGTATGGAAAGCATTAAAATAAACAACATTTTCAAATACCTTTTTTCAAAAAACCCAAAAATGAAGTACTTACATTTATTTATTACACTACAAATCAAATACGGTTCTGCCTAACTTGCCCATTAAATAACATTAAGAAAACTTCTGAGTGTAGGGAAGAAACACCCGCACTTTTACGACACTCACAATAAATTAGCACCATAATTAGTTCATTGTTTTTAAATTTTACCATTTTCACCAATTTATTAAAATTAATTTGCTTCAGAAAACCACACCGCACAACGAATTGCCAAAATAAATAACTGACGACCGATCCGTAAAATGTATGACTAACATACAAAAAAACGGAGAAAAACAATATAAAGTAAAGGGCTACGTTTTGATTACCAGGCCCGCACTTAGATTTTTTACTTCTGTAATTAGGCTATTTTTAAGATTTTTGAAAAAAGGTATTTGAAAAAGTTGTTTATTTTAATGCCTTCTATACACAGCTAAAAAAGAAATATCAACTTAGAAATCGCCCTGTATAATTCGCGCTATGTCGCTTGTTTACAATCGAGCAATGACAATTCCTATATGGTGCTACTACTTGAACTTTATGCAGGGGTGGATACAGAAATTTAATTCAGGGGGCGCAAATTAAACAAAATTTCATATACAGGGTGGCCCAGATAAGGATGCATTCTACAGGGATCTCGTAAATCATATAAGATACGGAGATGGTTAAATTAGAAGTAAGTGGCCCCTTACTAAGTTCCGAAACAGTATGTTTTCATATTTAAAAAACCCCGCTTCATTTTGAAGATATTGGGGCAAGACCGAATTTTCGCGATTTTATTTTTCTCTTTGAAGAGATATGTTAAAATAAAGTTCACATTCTCATTACCATATTTCCTTCTCTACTAGTTTGTATAATTCGATTTTTACTCAGACGTTTCGTTTTTTCAAAACTTTGTTTTTTCAGATAGCCGGGAAATTTTATTTTATTATTTTTAAATTCGGCTTTTCCTTTATAATTCAATGACATATCACACCTAGTATTAATAACACTCTAACTAATAATCTGTCTTAACTGTATGGTAGGCTGTGACACAGGCACCTGTTTAGATGAATTATAAATACTTGTCAATTAGGTTAATAAAATCGTTCAGTAAAAATTAACTTTTATCCAATTTGGTTAAAGTAAAACTTTTGTGTGTTTGAGGAGTTGTGTTTTTTTAAATAAAAATTATGGAACATTATTTAAGAGAGGAAAAGTTGACTATGGTTTGTAGTCGACGTCCAGAGTCAAATTATTTCTAGTTGGCTTTGAAAACAAAAAAAAGTTGATTGATACACGATAAATTAGCACTTATTTTTTTGAACATGGGTTTTTAAGTCCGAAAAGTATTATAAATATAAGATGTGACACGCCGTTGAATTATAAAGGAGGAGGGCAATTTAAAAATATTAAAATACAATTTCCCGACTATTTAAAAAAGCAAAGTTGATGGTTTTGAAAAAACGAAACGTCGGATTAAAAATATATGTTCGCCAACTTGTTGAGGAAAAAAGTGGTAATTAAAATGTAAACTTTATTTCAACATATCTTTTCAAATAAAGCCAAAAAAAAATTAAAACGAAATCGCCAAAATTTGGTTTTGCCAAAATGTCTTCGGAAGTATTCGGAGTTATTTAAATTTGAAAACACAATGTTGCATAATTTGGTAGGGCGCAACTTTTTCTAATTTAACCATCCCTGTATCTTCTATGGTTCACAAGTTCCCTTATAATGCATCCTTAACTGGGACACCCTGTATACAAGAGTTCGACCAATACACTATTTTTTTTGGTCGATACCGATATATCGGTATTGGCCGATATAAAATACCGATACCGATATACATATATCGGCAACATGTTTTATGTCATATTTAATGCATTTATTTAAACTGTATTTTATCCACTGTTACACTGTTGTGAAAAAATGTTAATTTGTAAAAATAATAAATATTTATGCAATATCTTAGTTTAAACTACGCCACCAAGCGGAAATACGTGCTATACAAACATGTGTATAGAAAAATATCGAAAAGGGCTACCACGACCAGGAGATATACATTCTGTCAGACAGTCACGCCGCCCTCAAGCCCCTAGACTCCAATTGACTCAAATCGAGGATCACAATGGAGTGCCTAAACAACCTGAAAGACCTAGCAGCAAGGAACAACAGGGTAGAACTCCTATGGGTTCCTGGGTCATTCGGGATAGCGGGAAATGAAAAAGCCGATAAACAGGCTAGAGCCGGATCATCTCAAAAACTCAGGGGCCCTGAACCCGACCTTGGCATATTAAAACAGGCAACTAAAGCAACATCAGATAGGTGGGCGCAACACGTGTGGTATCACAATGGACCTAATAGGACTACGTGAGACTGTTTGGTCAGAACCAGAGGTCTGCCACTCTTATCTAACCTAAACTTCTCCGTGTATATAGACACTTTTAAAATATACCACGCATGAGTCCATTGAACGCCACTGGTCTCCGCAAATCTGTAATATATTTTATTTACAACCATGTATGTAATAATGACATTTCACCTATCTTTGAAAGGTGGAAAGTTGACGTTTCTTGACTTTTACTTTCCACCCGGGTGGAAAGTGCTCACTTTCCACCCGGGTGGAAAGTAAAATTGTTATTTTTTGTAATTTTATTAAAAATCGATATCTCAAAATAGTAAATTTTTTTTTTTTTAAATTTTAATAAAAATCGATATCTCAAAATAATATACAAACACACCAACACACAACTCATTACACAAATTCAACAACAATAATTTTATTTTTTATTTCTTTAAATGAATTATACCTAAATGACATTTATAAAAAACAAAAAATTAACATGGTTTATGTTTTACTTATTTACATTAAATATTACATTGGCATTATTGTAGGCAGTCACAGATATGTTTAAACCTTGCTGAAATTCTTCTTTTGAAAGGTTTATTTCATGATTATTTGAAGTTAAAGTAGTGTTAGTAAAACTTGAACTTGGCTTTGAAATCAATTTTGCCGTATTAACCTGAGTAGAAACCGAACTGTCTATGTATCCCTCAGCTACTGTGCTAGATTTCCAGCCTCCTAACCGCTTTATTTGCATAAGATCGCCACCGTTATTTGCGAGCAAAGTAGCCGCTGTTCTTCTGAAACAGTGACCAGTAAAACCTTCAGTATTCAGCTTCAGAAAAGCTGCAATTTTTTTTGGAAACTGACTTAAAGTGTTGTGCCCAATACATTGTTTACTAATTTTTCCATATCTTATTTGCATAAAAAGCTTTCCATCCTGTATATTTTTCCGTAAAGTTATGTACTCCTTAAGTGGTGCAATCCATTTATTATCAGTTATCATAAATGATCGTGGCTGGTACGTTTTGCTATTTTGTATTTCAATCGCGACCTTTTCTTCTAAAAAGTGAACGTCTGTTGTTTTCATTTTGTATAATTCATCTGATCGGCAGGCGCCTGAGACACCAATAACCAATGCGACCTACAAATGTATAAAATAATAAGTTAATATAGAAATAGTCAACCTTTTAGCCTAAAATACCTTTTGAACAAGAAATTCCATAGGTGCTTGTTCCAAAAATGTTTCAATATTATCCATAGACAGTGTGGTCGATTTTTTCGGCTTGTATCCTTTGTTTTGCTTTTTTAAAAATGCTAATAGCTTTGCGTGTTTAGATATGTCTACTTTTTCCCTAATTGATAGAGTGGTCCTCAACATTGAATATATTGACCAAAGCGTTGATATTTTCTTTGTCTTGGCATTTTCACTAAAATAAGCTAGTAGCGCCGATTCAGAACCAGGATTTTGAACTTTGTTTCCAATACACCATTCTTTAAAACAGTTATATGCCTTGTCATATCTCGGGCGGCTTTTAGTTGGCAGAAGATCTTCTTCTACTATTTTTGCTGCTTCTCGAATTTCTGGGGGAGTAGCAGCCAAATCAAATTCCTCATCTGAGAGCATTTTTTTGGTGTTTTGTAAAAACTTTGACACTAACGTTTTAAAAAAATAATATATTGTTTAGTGACATGGAAACCATATTCCAAAAATGATATTTGCCATCTTGATGTGTATTATTACCTACGTTATTTTATCACCTGCGGTTATTTGAAATTCTAAATGTCTGTCTACTTTTGCAATGGAAAAGTCAAAATGACATTTACCTTTTAATAATTATTTGAACTCAAAATAATAAGAAGTGGATGTTGGATGTGGTTGTAAATAAAATAGTATACAAACCTCGGTGAAAAGTTTCATTACTGTCTCTGAGATATAGTTTACCTCGACGCTTCGCGTCTCGGTAAACTATCTAATCTCTCGACAGTAATGAAACACTTTCCACCTCGGTACGTAATATACTATTTAAAATCCCTCACGAAATTGAGAAAACCAAGATGTTTTCTTTTTCCCCTTTATGTTTTGCATCTGTACCACTTTTTGTCCCTAAAAATAGAAAAGGAAACTTTTTCCAAATTTGGTTAACTATCATTCGGGGAGCTTCCCGTCCCGGTGGGAGAATTTTATAAAGTATGCAATTTGGATTTTAAAAGTTTTTTTCACCAATTTAAATTTGTTATATTAAGAATAATGTCGTACCATTCATTCGGAAAAAAAAACACTGGGACCAAGACATTTGCTTTATTATTCTAGACCAGGGATGGCGAACCGATGGCACGCGTGCCAGAAATGGCACGCAACAAAATAATTTGGGCACGGCATTAATAAAGGAATGTACGTGATAAATACATATCTGAACGGCAGTAGAGTTTTGGACTTGCATTGTCTTTATTTGTTTAGAATCACTACGTTTCAACTGGTAAGCATCTCCAGTCGTCTTCAGGTGAATACAGTATTCACCTTACCAAAATTTAATAAATTATTAGATAATATTTAATGCTAGTAAATATAATTTATTCCTCTTAGCAGAAAATTTTTCTATAATTAGCCTTTTCTCTGACGACAAAATGCATAATATAGCAAACTAGGAGGGAATTTTTCATTTGACCCCCTCCCTCCCATTTATATGTAAGCCAAACAAGTTTAATTATTTTTATATCTAATGCAGGTTCAATTATTATCGAAGATAATATTCATGGAAGACTCAGGTGCCGAAGAATGTTTGAAAATAAAGTATTGTTTTCATTAAACTTATAAACGTTTAATTCCATCAGGCGTTATTCAAATTAAATTTAGACACCCCTCCAGAGAATCTATTAGTTTATCATCTGGTCTAATTGAGCATCTAATCGCGACGCTGCTCGAGTCTGGAAGGCGTCTCGACGTCAGTGATGCGAAGCCGAAACTTTCTGTAAAGTTATTTCAAAGTGGACAAAGTAGAAGTTTGCAAAGTTCTTTTAAAACGGGTCAACAACATTCTATATAAACTATTTTTTTACAAAGTATCTGCGTTAAACAATAATGAGAACAGTAATTCAAAAAAAAAGGTTAAAGGCCTCCGAAGAATTTTTTGAAAATTGAAATATCAGACTTTAAACCTCGATTTTCTTTGTTTTATGGTTATAGTATATTACGTAACAAGTGATGAAAGTGATACTTTTCAAACGAGGAGATATTTAGCACGAGACGTCAACCGAGTGCGGAAATTCTCCGAATCTTAGAATAATTACTTTCACACGAGTAATGTACACTATTTTTCCTACGATTACAAAGAATTATTAAAAAAGCCTTTGATTTGTGAAAAACATATTTTAACACTAGTGTTGAAAAAAAATATATCAACACTGGTGTTGAAATTAGCATACTTAGGATTGTGTTCCACTTAATATCTGGTTTCATAGTTTGTCGATAGGCTTTTCCTTTATTTGTAGTTTAACTTTTTCATTTTTTCATATTTTATATATAGAAAGAACTAATCCTGGATTCACTTCTAGATTAACAAGAATGAAAAAATTTTAATTTAATCAAGGAAAGATGCATTAAATATTAATTTAAAAAATCCACCCAGCAAGGAAGATTTCAATTCAAAATAATAAAAATAATTAATGTTCCTATAAAAACAACAAATACTCCTGATGGAATTTGAACCTGTGATATTGCGATCTGGAGGCTAGAGTTCTATTCTCTACGCTATTGCTACCGATTAAGATTTGTTGTTTAATACATACCACTCTCTTTAGCACGATTTGTTTTTTCTGGTAATAGATTTTCCAATATATTATTAACATTTTTTATAATTTCAGATGGCGTATTTTCACACATTAATTCCGAATCACTCGACAAATACATGATAAATAAGTTACACACTTTACAATTACTGCTTTCTAAAATTTGTTCTTTTAACACGTGTATGATATACGACGCTTTCCAGCCAAAGTAACCGTGTTTTTTTTCTCATTTTCATAGGTGGTCGAAGGAAAATACCTTAACTCGTTGGGCCATAAAATATCATACCTACATTTTATAGAGCAATTCAACAACTCCTCTTAATTACGAGCATTATAAAATAATACTCTTTATTTTTCGGTTAACTGAACGGATATGATTTCATATCCATTGTGGTTAGGATATAAAACTGACCAATCACAGCGGTCAATTACAAAAAGAAACCAAATTTACACGTGTTAAATTTTACGAGTCGTTTTATGACAAAAGTGAGGTTAAGAATATGCTTTAAAACAATAACTATTAACGGTGTACTATGGAAGCGCTCTTTAATTTAATTAATGGGAAGAGATTTTATAAATATTCATACGAAGAAAAGATCGAATTTAAAGGAAAAAGTAGACCATTACTAGATAGGGTAAATGCGGGAGAGTTGCCGCACTTTTTAAAAAAAATTCATAATTTTTGTAATTTATTTTTTCAGTTAATTTTTTCAAAATAAGTCACTACACAGGTATTACTTTAAACTTTATTAAAATGCAAAAATAAACGTTAATTCTAAAAAAATATAGGCATAACAAAGAAATATTTTTTCTTCTAAAAATCGGCGACTTTCCCACATGGCTGGGAGAGATGCCGCGTTTAGAAAGGAGAGATGCCGCAGTGTTTAAAAAGTCTAATTTTAATTTTTTTATGTAGATCCAGTCTGGAACAGATGTTGCAAACTTCACCATACATGCTGCAAGTAATGTGGAACCATTTTAAACATTTAAGGCATTGCACCCAATCGACTTTTTTAGTTGTTATTGCATACATTTCGAAACATTCCACGCAGCTTCCTTGTTTTCATCTTTTTTTACAATCTTATTTGCTAGGATCTCTTCATCGCTATCGCTCCACTGTTCGTTTTCTAGTTTTTTTTCTGTTATTTTCTTCTATTCTGCCACCTGTGGCTTTTTATCTTTAGGATTAAGGTGAGACTTTTTTGTTTCAATATTTTCGTATGATGTTAACACACTTGCGCTTTGCTTGAACCGCTGTTTAATGGATACAGGTATTTTTGGGACGGAAGACACTTCATGCAGATATTTTGAAGGGGTAACTTTCGGCATTTTATCTCTATAATCTCCACTACTAGGAGAATTTGTTTGAGTAGGATTCACAGAACTTGTGGAGGGTAGTTCTAAGCTGGGACGTAAATCTGGAGTCATACATCTGGGTAAAGTGCTAACCTCTCCTCTTTTTGGCGGCACACCATAACGCCTATGAGCTCCTCTTTTGGTTATCGTTAATATCGGAATAGCAAGCGAAACTTTTAGAAACGAACACCGCCGCGGTACTAATGATTCAATAATGGGTGGACTCTCATCACAGGTGTACTTGGTTGTCTAACTTTTTACGTATTAGGAGTAATACGACAAATGCGGCGTCTCTCCTGCCGCGGCAACTCTCCCGCATTTACCCTAGTACCTATTATTGAAAAATCTGGTTAAGTAGAGAGAAAAATTACACACGAAAATTTAATAAAGACATTTATTTAAAAAATTTATGGATTTGTGGTTAGAAAATTAAAAGTCACGAAACCTCTAAAAGCCATCTTTATCATTGCTAATAAGAGTTAATCTACGAGATAGACAATTTCAAGGACAAAGTAATTACAAAATTTTTGAACAGAAAAGAATGTAGGATATACTTAATTGATAAAAAATGGGTTAGTTTTTTATTTGAAAAAATTGTCACCAAGAGCCGCCACTGACTCAAACCGATGCGGGACTGCAGAAGCGGGAATGGAACTTTTACGGGACATTATTCTACAGCGGGTTATGCATGCGAACCATAGTATTGATATGTGTAGTTGCATATCCCGCTGTAGAATTAAATTCCCCAATCCCTTCGATCTCGTTCCCGTTCCAGATCCCGCTCCGGCAGTTCCGCATTGGTTTGAGTAGACCTCAAATAGTTATTTATACTACAAGGGATGTAAGTAATATTTTCGAGAACGATTTTGCGCCCGAGCGATAGCGAGGGCTGGCAATAAAGTTCGAGACTAGTAAATATACTTTCTTAAGCTGACAATTTATTATTACAAATTGAGAGAAATTGAAATTATTGATTTGTATAACATCCAAATGGATATGGAAGAATCAGCAAATATCGCTTGTCTGTCTGAAAAATCGAGGAAGAGGTATGAGGCAACGTATCAATACTTCAAGAAATGGTGCCAAATAAAGACTGCTACTGCAGTTTCAGAAACCGTGCTTTTGGCGTACTTCCACGAAAAATATACTGTATTAAAGTCTCCATCAAGCTTATGGTGCGAATATTCCATGCTGAAGTCCACCCTTTTCATAGTGGAAAACATAGATATTTCCAAGTATCCTAAACTTCGAGCATTTAAAAAAAAAAAAAAATGACGGATATAAACCCAAAAAATTGACAGGGAAGATGTGAATAAATTCCTGTTTGAAGCCCCCGATGATATTTATTTAATGATGAAGGTTGTAATGATAATGAGAATTGCTGGAGTGTGCCGTTCTAGTGAACTATGTGCAATAAAAATGTACAATGTTGAATTAAGACATGAAGTCATATTTGTTACTATTTCTGATGCCAAAAATGGAATGGCACGTAAATTTATAGTAACTAAAAGTGACGATGAGAAGGTTTGTTATTTCAAAATAGTTCAAAATTACATTGATATAAGATCCCACATGACGAATTTTAATCCGCGCTTCTTCATGCGATATCAAAATGGAAAGTGCTTAAACCGGCCTGTCGGGAAAAACTCTATTTCTTTAATTCCAAGTAAATTGCTAAATTTCTGAACTTTTAGAACTTTAAGGCGTATACTGGACACTTCCTAAGAAGAACGTCGGCCACTTTATAAGCGAATACTGGAGTTGATGTTTTAGCTCTCAAGCGACATGGCGGATGGAAATCTGCACCTATTGCGGAAATTTATGCAGCGGAGAGCGTCAACAATAAAAAGGAAGTTGCAAATAAAATGTTATACAATATAACAAAGCCAGAAGGCTCCTGCAGTACTTCAAGAGTAACAGAAAACTTGGTTTGAGAAAGAGAATTATGGAATCAGAACATTTCATTCAAATTGAGAAAAAACGAGAAAACGTTTATCCAAATTTTGTAAACAATGTTCATAATTGTAATAATTGTACTATTATTATTCATATCACTTAAGATAACTCAATTTTTATAAATCATTGTTTTTATATGGCATAAATTATTACCACCCAAGGGTGATAAGTTAACTTACAACCCGTCGTCAAGGGCAATCGATACCTTTTTGGTAATTGCTACTTACGTCCTTCAAAATAGTGTCAAAATGCGTTGTTTACAATATAGGGAGGAGAACAAATTTATTTATTTAACGCCCTTCACTATCGGAATAGCATCCATATTCTACTTTCAAATCATTTTCTGGGGATCGGATTCGTAGGCGGACTATGTAAGCATACCCGACACTGGTATCACTTCTTTCAAATACTCACTGTATAAGATATCATAAACTTTAAGACATCTTCAATCTAAAATATCTTAAAAAGTCTTTGGGCTGTCGCCTTTTTAAAATTACTTTAATAAAACGATTAGCTCTCCCTTTAATAACGCAATTTTTCTTTTCAATTACGTTTTAAAAGTCTTATCTGGAAAAATCCCTGTCGTTATAAAAGTCTGAAGTGGCTCGGGCTTATGCTTAAGCATTTTGTGCATTACCATTAAACAAATTAAATTAGTTTTCTTCAGTTGGGTTCTATTAGTTTGTTTATTTGTGAGTTTAAAAAAAGTATTGGAAGGAAAGAACTTAGTTTATTATTCAATGAGTCTTTATTTAATAGCACGAATCGCACACAAACTCTTAAATCCTTAAGAGCGTTCTACCAATTTTTATAAATTCTCACCCTCCAAGGTTACCAGCTCCAGTGGCGTAGCCAGAAAATATGCTCGGGGGGGGGGGGGGGGGGGGGGGCAATGGGCGTAAGTAGGATATTTTGGGAGGAACGGACAGTCGGGACTACATATAATTTATGACATTGTACCTAGTAAAGAAGACGGCAAAGCGCCCCAGACGAAAAATTTTTGGTGCCACGCCCAAACTTCGTTTAAAATTCACCTAACTACTATCAAATTTCGAAAATTAAATTATTAAAATTTGTTTTTGTAACGGTTTTTTTTCTATTCCTAGCTGGCTCTTTATTAAAAAAAAAACATTTTTTATATTTGTGAAAAATATGTCTATTGTGTCAATCCAAAATATCACCATAGAACGTATGTATGACTCCAACCAGCGTTTTTCGGGCTCGATTTTTCATGATTAAAAATAAAATAAATATCGCTCACCACGCCAAAATTGATGATTTTTTCAGAAATCATGTATTTTATTAGCGTAGATCTAGAGCAGTTTTTGGTGCAAATGCTTAGGTTTTGAAATATTCCTTCTTAAGTGCCGTTTTGTATATTCATAATAAAGCATTCTCGTTTCTTCCCGCACTATTTTTATTTTATTTTAAATTATCACACTTCTTCACTAAAAAATGTTTAAATTAAAATTTTTACTTTAATTTTTCTCTTTAAAAATAAATACCTATTCGGTTTTTGTTGTAAACATATTTTATTGCATTGGGTTCTATTTTTATTGATTTAAAATAGCTCTAAAAAAGGGAAAACGGAACAGACAAGTAGTAGAGAAATACTATAAAATGTTATTCTTTTTACTCATTTTTCTATAAATTTGCATCATAATATAAATCAATAACTAAAACAAAATGCGTCCGAAACCTTAATCTAATAATGTAAAACAGGACTTTAAGAAGAAAAAGTTTCAAAACAAAACGTTTCCTACAAGACCTTTGTAATCTAAGCCAAGAATACATTACTTAAAAATTTAAATTAAGAGTCCAAGCGTGAGACGAAAAATTAGGTTGCAATTAGACTTTTAGACCCCGAGCTCCTAGGCTCGGGGTAGGGGCTGCAGCCCGGCAGCACGGCAGCTCCCCCCCTCCCCTTCATACGCCACTGACCAGCTCCATGTAAAATTATATTTATACAGGGTTATCCAAATTAAGTGTTCACCATTGGTAACTTTGTTATTATTAAAGATGCAAAATTGTTAAAATTAGCAAACTCGTAATATTTCTACAGCTCATTACAATACAAAAATAAAAAAAAAACAGTAGAGTATCGTGTTTTTGAGGTTCGAAGTAAAATGCAATTTTTTTAAATGGAAACCCCAGTATATTATATTTTTAGCTGTTAAAACTTTGAATTGTAAACAAAAAAACTTATACGAACCTCTCCTAGGATAAAAACTAAAGAAGTTATAAAGCCCAAATTAAAATAATAAAGATAGATTATGATATGATAGATACACATGAACTTATAACAAAACTAAATAAAATCACTAATATTTTCTTAAAAGATGCTCAAAAATACCACCCCGTTCTTCGATACATTTTTGTGCACGTTTTTGAACTGCTCCAACTGTCTTAAGTATGGTCCTACCATCTCGTTAATCGTTTCTCTAACTGTAGTCTTTAAATCGTTTTTTATGAATAATAAAAAATAGGTGTGCCTAATACTATGTACATAATGCTAATTCACGCCTTTGTCACACCATTTCCACAATAGGCAAAACCCATAAATTAACCCAAACCCGGTTGGTACTACCTACACTAAATGAAAATAAACAATTTTGCAATGAAATCAATGCCACATTATGAAAGTGGCTTAAATTTTCCCTCTGTAGTTCCTTTGCATACCTATTAAGCTTTTATTACTCTACACCTTTCTGAAATAGACTATATAAGTATTATTGTCTTATTTGAAAAAAAAAGTTGATTTGGAGTCCCAATTTTTCTTTTACATGAACAAAGCGAGGTCCATTAAGATCTTTGAGGAAGTATTTTTGGATTTTAAAGAAATCTTCCATTCCCAAAACCGCTATGAGCAGCTTTCTATTCAAAATCCACCCTAATATTCTATCTATTCTATATATTGGAGAGTGCCAGAAGTTATTTTTATTAAAATAAATATATAAATAAAAAAAATATAGCAATACGACAATTTATGATGTAGCGTTAATTTTGTCCAGGAGTTTAAAACGAGACGAGAGTTTTACAAACAGGCACACTAACATCGCATTAGCTCTCCGCTTGAATAGTTTTTAATAATTAAGTTGGTAAAAATAAAACAACATAGACGTTTTTTTCTAATCAATAGGTATTATCAAAATTGATGTTGTTTTAATTCCTAATGGCTTTTAAATAACACGTTTCTTTATGACTTAAATACACAACGGGGCATGTTTTGTTTCCAGTTTTGCTAATTACCTGGCTCGTTATAAAAACAAAAATTTCCTAATGGTGAAAAAATACAACAATGTACACACTTTAGCGACAACGTGATTTACAACTCCTAATCTTTGTTTATTGCAATAAAAAAGGCGAATAAAAACATAACCCAACGTTTTCCTGGCACTATTCTATGGCGCAATACGTCGTTGCCAATGAAACATGCTATAGACAGAGAAAAATGGTAAGGAAGAGTTGCAGATTGATTTGACTTTTTTTTTTATGATAAAACACCTGCACTGTAGGAAAAATCCTTTAAGGCGCTCTGGGAGCGGTGCGAGTGCGAAAAAAGTGATTTACGTTGGTCTTGAAACGTTGAAGATTGTATTCATTGGGAAACACGACCTCAGGAAGATCATTCCACAACGATGACGTTCTCCAGATGAAAGAATTCTTGAACAATGAAGTTCGAGGTGTACTAAGCTGAACAACATATGGATGAGCGGCAGTGGTTCGCCGTGTATTTCTGTTTTGCATTGCTCTAGGTGGAATCAAGTGGGCAATGTCAGTCGAACATCTGCCATGGAAATATCTGTAAGAGAGAGCCAAATCACCAACCTGTCTTCGATGCTCCAGACTATCGAGGGTCTTGGTCAGCTCGGGGTCGCCGATCAGACGAACGGCTCTCCTTTGAATGGAATCCAGTAGCCGAAGGGTGTGCTTGGGTGCAGAGCTCCAGACATGAGAGCAATATTCTAATGATGGTCGAATCTGGGCTTTGTAGAGTGTCAAAAGTTGATGAGGTGTGTACAACCTTTTGGTGCGGAAAAGTACACCAAGTTTCTGTGCAGCTGCCTTGGCAATTGCGGCAATGTGATCATGCCCAGACATATTACCTCCCAGATTGACCCCCAGCAAATCAATAGACGGTGCCAGGGGAATTGCGTGTCCTGCCATGACTATATCCGGTTTTGCAATGTTAACCTTTTTGGAGAAGACTGCTGCTTGGGTTTTCTTAGCATTAAATTCGACTTGGTTACTGTCACCCCAAGCCAAAATTTCTTCCAGGTCATTGTTGAGGCGCAATACTTTATACTATTTAATTTTATTATTTTTTAAAGTTTATTCATTGACTTCCGTCGTAATCGTTTTTTTTTGTCATTTTGGCTTATAATTTTTTATATTTTTGTGCCTTGAAAATTTATTTATTCGTAACACTAGTTCTTTTCGGAGCTTTTATTATCATTCTCTTGTATTTTCGGTAAGTAGTTTATGATATGTATTTATTTATTGTAGAAAGTTATCACTTATAGCGATATGTCGCCAAAAAATTACGGCGGTGACTAAAGTTCTCTAAGCGAAGATATGCTCTAAAACATTAAATACTCATGTACACTTTATAAATAAAAATATTACGCAAAGTGCATTGAACGATCTATTAAATGTATGAATAACATTGGTTCTGTACAGGGTGAGTCAACGATAGAGTAAAGTTCATTTTCGCCTTTATCTTAAAAATTAGATAAAAAATTCGTAAAACAAAAGTTATAGAGACCATTGAGGTGCACATTTTAAAATTATTCTGGTTAATACAGGGCGGCTCAAAAAAGCGTGGCGATACAAAGTTACATTGTTTATAATGTAACTCCCTGTATATTGTATTAGTTTCTGATTCCCCACAAAATTCTACGCTTATTTTGTAAACGGCATATGTCTAAATGTAATAGTTTTTAAAATATTGACGTTTAAAATATGGCATTTTTAGACTTTGACAGGCTGTAGCATTGGAACGGCGCACTTGGAGAATAGTAGTTTGTACAACAAGAATGGATATGATGTCCATATCGTACGAGGAAGTAAATTGAGCACGATGCCGTAGGCGGAGTGCTCAAACTTCCGAGGGCAATATGGACAATCCACTCGAGTTGAACAGTATATTTTTTCTACGACCTTATACTAAAAAATGTAAAAAAAAAGTATGTAGGTTGCCGGGCTCGAACTCACGACCATTGGTTCCATAATTCAACGCTCTACCTCTCGCCTATCGAAACGTTAAACTAATTATGGGAAAACCAACTGATAAATGATTCTACATGAAATTAATTTTCTATGCACATTCAGGAGGTTGCATTATTGATAAATCTATTAAAAATTCGTCTAGATTTTATTATATTGAACAAATTAATAACAAATTGTACCATATGCATTTAAATTATATAATTTATTGGCTTGAAAAAGAAGGCGGAGCCTCAGTAAAAATAATATACTGTGATTGGTCAGTACTTTTAAAAACAACAATGGCTTCTCTGTAATTGACTACTGTGATTGGTCAGTTTCATTACCTATCTAGGATTGATATGAGATTTTCCCGCACAGTTAACTGGAATAGCCTACTTTACTCGCCACTTAAGTGTAAAGGAAACAGCAAATTTCCATGTGGGAGTAGAAAAAAATGGTTTTTACCTCCCAATTTTAATTTTTTATTCTCTATCTAAAAGTTACAACTTTTGGTTTACCATGTTAAACCAAAAAACCGGTTCTACCGGTTTAACATGTTAAACCGGAAGTTGTAACTTTTAGATAGAGAATAAAGAATTAAAATAGGGGGTGAAAACCATTTTTCACTAAGAGGAACCGATCCAATGTTACAGCCTGTCAAAGTCTGAAAATGCCATATTATTTTAAACATCAATATCTCAAAAGCTATTGAATTTAGACATATGATATTTACAAAATAAGCGTAGAATTTTGTGGGGAATCAAAAAATAATACAATATACAGGGTGTCCCCCCGGGAATCGCTTCGATCTATATATGGAAAAGTATTCATAGGAAAATGTCAAAAATGACGTTTGCAAGCCTTAAAACAATTATCAATTTTTTTTTATAAAGAAGCCCTATTCTTTTAATATAAGTGCGATCCCTTGTTATAAAGGACCTGCTTTAATAGATTTTTTATAATATTTTGATAACTATTAATACAGGGTGTTTAAAAAATAAGATTAAAAATGAAATTGAGAAAACTGCAAAAAGTCTAGATTTTCAAATGGAAACACACAAATTTTATAATTACTTCTTATTTAGCATTAAAAATAAGGGTAAGTTTGTGTAAGGTTGTATATCCCAAAAATTTTTAGTTTTCGAAATATTGCCAATTTAGTATTTTTATATGGCGATTTTGCTGCAGATTTTAAGTTCAGTTACTCTTAGTAGGCTATGACGGCGTTGAAAAACAATCAAATGCTAAAAAATCTATGCCATTTGACAATTATAAATAATCATGCCGGGGCGCTTAAATTGTATGAATGATCGTTGACTTACCCTGTACGTTTTCGGCTTTTGTTTTTTTAATTGCAAATAATAATAATTATATTAAAATAACATATTTAAACTGTATTTTATATTATACTAATAAAAGTTATTTCCTATAAAGAAAATACCTACCAAAATTTCTAATCAGTATGCGAAACAAATATTGCCTGCAAACTATATTTATTGTTTTGTTAAAATTATAATCATTTATTCTAGTCGCATGTTACATAATTAGGTTCCATGAACACTGTTTGCATAAAATTTAATGTTATATTGAAATATAATCCCCATAAAAATATTTAATTCATTTATAATTATTTGAATTAACATAAAATAGATGTAATAATATCTAATTGCTCATTAAAATAACTGTAATATTAATAAATTTCATTAAATATTAAGTGCGTTATAATTTTTAAAGTATTTTTGGTAAATAATATGGAAATTCATAACTCAAGGGTGGTGTAAATGAAAGTAGCAATGGCGCTGTCGTAGACTTATATTAAAATCCGTTATTTCATGAAAAGCCTAGGCATTTCATGACACGCCGGCATATAGTAGTAGTAAAGAAATATTGTTTTTCTTCTCCCTATATTGCAAACAACGCATTTTGACACTGTTTTAAAGGACGTAAGTACCATTACCAAAAAGGTATCGATTGCCCTTGACGACGGGTTGTAAGTCAACTTACCGTCTTTGAGTTGGTAATAGTACAATCACTACAATTATGAACATTTACAATATTTGGATAAATGTTTTCTCGTTTTTTCTCAATCTGTATGAAATGTTCTGACTCCATAATTTCTCCATCTCTAACCAAGTTTTCTGTTACTCTTGAAGTAGGTACTGCAGAAGACTTGTGGCTTCGTTATATTGTATACAATTTTATTGCAACTTCTTTTTTATTGTTGACGCTCTCCGCTATATAACTTTCCGCAATAGTTGCAGATTTCTATCCGCCATGTCGCTTGAGAGCTAAGACATCAACTCCAGTATTCGCTAATAAAGTGGCCGACGTTCTTCTAAGGGAGTTTCCAGTATACTCCTTAAAGTTCTGAAAGTTCAGAAATTTAGCAATTTTACTTGGAATTAAAGAAATAGAGTTTTTCCCGACAGGCTGGTTTAGGCACTTTCCATTTTGATATCGCATGAAGAAGTGAGGATTAAAATTCGTCATGTGAGATCTTATATCAATGTAATTTTGAACTATTTTGAAATAACAAACCTTCTCATCGTCACTTTTAGTCACTATAAATTTACGTGCCATTCCATTTTTGGAATCAGGAATAGTAACAAATATGCCATGCCTTAATTCAACTTTGTCCATTTTCATTGCACATAGTTCACTAGAACGGCACGCTCCAGCAATTCCCATTATCATTACAACATTAATCGTTAAATAAATATCATCGGGGAATTCAAACAGGAATTTGTTTACATCTTCCCTGTCAAACATATTCGATTTTTTGGGTTTATATCCGTCATTTTTTTTTTTTTTAAATGCTCGAAGTTTAGGATACTTGGAAATATTTATGTTTTCCTCTATGAAAAGGGTGGACTTCAGCATGGAATATTCACACCATAAGCTTGATGGAGACTTTAATACAGCAGATTTTTCGTGAAAGTACGCCAAAAGCACGGTTTCTGAAACTGCAGTAGCAGTCTTTGTTTGGCACCATTTCTTAAAGTATTGATACGTTGCTTCATACCTCTTCCTCAATTTTTCTGGCAGCAGCGACAGACAAGCGATATTGGCTGATTCTTCTATATCCATTTGGCTGTTATACAAATCAATAATTTCAATTTCTCTCAATTTTTGATCATAAACTCACAGCTTAACGTTGTTGATAAAATAACAATGCCTATGATGCTATAGAAACCGGTCAAAGCTGCCTATAGTTTCATACAAAAAGTATCGAATTAAATTAATAAAAATCTAAGAATAAATTCTGCGGGGAGGAGAAAAAATGTTATATGCTTCACGGGATGTAAGTATATTTACTTACATCCCTTGTAGTATAAATAACTATTCGCTATCTTCCTCGGCGTTTCGTGAAAAGCCTGAAACTTTGTGTACATAAAACAATGATAGAAAGAAACAGAAGCAGAATTGGTTGTGGAGCATTATAATCTCTTTTATAAAGATAAAACAACAAAGCGTCCGTACAATAAATAACAATTGAATAAGGTAAGAAGTAAATATAACATAATACACCTTTAAGGTTAGGTTTTATTATAGGTGTGTATGTTAATTATCGTTGTTGTGCATGCGATGTTCGATGTTATAACTTGTAAATGTCGATGTTTATAATGGTCATTCGATATTTTAATGAAAGTATATTTCTGGAGAAAATCGATTATTTTGCCTACCCCTAGTTTTATGTAGGTACTACACAATGTCATTTTCCAAAATAGCCAATCATTCAAAACGAATAAAAAAATCCATTACGTTAAAGACGATAAATCGATAATTCAAAATTAATCAAAAGATTTTGTACTTAATCGAAAAACGATTATATAAAATATCGATTATTCGATTAATCAATAATTCAAAATTAATTAAAAATTCGAAAAATCTATTAATTGAAAAATTGATTAATAAAAAAATCGATTCTCTAAAAAGTTACAATTAAAGAATAGATTAATCAATTATTTTGCCCACCCTAGTTGTGGGTAACCATAATATAACAGGCATAGTACAATAGGCGTCGATTAAGCGAAAAATCGATCAATATTAATAAAAAAAAATCAAAAAATCGATTTTTAAAAATGTTAGAATCAAAGAATCAATTAATCAATTACTTTGCCCACCCCTAGTTGTGGGTAACCATAATATAACACGAATAGTAAACTAGGCGTCGATTAATCGAAAAATCGAATAATCAAAAAATCAAAAAATCGATTTAAAAAAATGTTTGAATCTAAGAATCAATTAATCAATTATTGCCCACCCCCTAGTTGTGGGTAACCATAACATAAAAGGAATAGTAAAATAATAGGCGTTAATCGAAAAATCGATCAATCGATTAATCAAAAAAATCGAATAAACGATTAAACGAGTATTAAAAATGTTGGAATTATAATATAACAGGATTAGTACAACATACGTCGACTTATCGAAAAATCGATCAATCGATTTAAAAAAAAAGAGAAATAGTGTGCCTTTCGAAAATTTTCCTGCTACCACCCATTACTACTTCTTATACCCACGATCAAACTATTAAGCATCGACAAGAAAAGCTCGATGTTACAAAACATCGATGAACATCGTCCAGCGCTGATTATGCATCGGCATAATTATTAATACAAATTGTGAATAGTATCGAGATTGTGGTAATTTTACAGTGCAAACATATTTCTTTAGAAGATTAATTAAAATTATAGTAGTAAATTAGAAACCTATATAAAAATTATTATTTCAATGCGAATTGAAATATTAAGCAAACAAAATCCATAATAGCTAATTTACCGCATTGAAATATTATTAATATTTAAAATAATTTGGTTTATATTGAGAGTAACCCCAGTCGTCTAAAATTTAAGGGTCTACAATCCCTTTTAAACTTTTTGTACTTACCACTTTACCTATTTACTCAGAAACGACTAAAGCTATCGATTTATTACAAGATATACTGAAATAATTTTATTCCACTCCCACACCCAATATTTGCTATTTCCTTTACAATAAAGTGACTGGATAAGTTGGCTATTCCGGTTAACTGAACGGATATAGTTTTCGTTAGGTGAAGTAGGGCTCTTCACCAAAAAAAATAAAACCAGGAGGAAAGTTTTTCGATAATATTAATGTTTCAATACAGCTATCCTTTTAGCCCTTAAAAAATAATTATGTTCGAATTAATAATAATTTAATTCGAATGTAGCTATGCATAATAGGGCCATGGTTAACTCCGATGGACAATAATTATAAACACTCATTTTCAGGTGTCACCAATTTAAAATTAACTTGCTTCAGAAAAATACACCGCATCGTATTGCCAAATAACTCACCACCAACCCGTGAATTGCATGACATAAGAGCCAAGACTAACAACATAAAGTATAGCAGGCTAAGTTTTGATGACCAGGCCCTCACTTAGATTTTTTACTTATGTATCTCGCCTGTTTTTAAGTTTTTTGAAAAATGGTATTTGAAATAACGCCTTCTATACACAGCTAAAAAAGAAGTACCTATCAACTTAGGACTCACCCTGTATTATTAGAAAATATAATAATATTTAATAAAAAATCCTCATAAATTTTAATAGAAACTATTATGAAGATTACAAACTAATATAATAATTTATATTTCCAAAAATAATACCCGTCACTATGTGAACTATAATAATATTATTGTAAACGGTATCATCTTGGATTAGGGTCATAGACGTTGTATTATAAATTTCCTTTCGTGTTTTTGCAATATTGCAGACTTTTTAACTATGATTATTACAGTAGCGGCTCGTCAGGTGAAGTAGGTGAAGGGGCATAAAAAAAAAATAAAACCAGAAGGAAAGTTTTTCGACAATATGAAATATTAATGTAAAATAATTATGTTCGAATTAATAATATTAATTTAATCCGAATGTAGCTATGCATAATAGGGCCAGGGTTAA
Organism: Polydrusus cervinus; assembly: GCA_935413205.1. Lineage (NCBI taxonomy): Eukaryota > Metazoa > Arthropoda > Insecta > Coleoptera > Curculionidae > Polydrusus > Polydrusus cervinus. Next base: position 16,237,274 of record OW284517.1, read on the forward strand.
CTCCGATGGACAATAATAATTATAAACACTCATGCATTTTGGCGAGCCCCAGCCGACCGTATCCGTTAGCTCAAAGTTAGTGAAGGCCCAACGCCCAACATGGCTTTGTTATTCACCTTTGCTATGGTTACGTGACGTCAGTCACGCAAACAGCATGTAACAATTTGCATTATGATGAAGGGCAATTTAAAAATATATCAGCCGTATGCACCATTGTTTTAGCATTGGTTCGCCTAACCTTAAGGTATTTATTTTGAGGCTTCGCGAAACTTACGGTTATAGATAACGTTTTTACGTGATTTACTGTGTGATTAAAAAGTTTTTTCAGTTAATTCAGTAGTGTACGTACCTACTTAGTTGTGTGTTGTAAAAATGAACCCAATTATGACATAGTTTGTAATTTGTTGGAAACTCCATTCAGTCGTTGGACAGACGAGGATAAGAGAGACGTTTTGTTACACGTTTTTAGTCAATGTTTGTTTAGGTACCCGCACTATACCTAGCTTTTTACCATTTTTGAAGACCGCGAGCCGCCACTGTGTATAACTAAAGTCACTTTACTATATTCCGAACAGAGACTGTTGATGACAACATTGAGGAGAGGAGTCGTAGTACGAAAGGATGATTTTGATGCCATGTCCATTAATTCGTGTTTTTAAGGCAATAATCGGTCATTCTTATCTTGATTGCTTGGTTATTGCACGCATGCTTGGCTGTCACAATATTTGGTGTAATATATTTGTGTTTATTGCCTTTGTTGTGTGCGTTCTAATTGTCAGAAGGAAATTAAATCATAAGTGAGTAAACATTTAATTTTTTATTATTGCAGTTGCACATTGGAAAGTTTAAATTCTTTTTGGTTGTATAGATTAATTTTTGGGTTGAGTCCGATTTAACAAAAATAAATGGTTTTCAGAACCAAAAGTTATTTTTAAGAGTAAAGTATCCCATAATCATAGGGTTATTTAAAATTTTACATAAATATGTTAATTGCATATCACGTGTGAGGGCTACGTTAGTGACAACGAAAAGTGAAAAATTAGTTTATTTGATATGCAGTCAGAAACTCTTAATTTATAATCGTGAAAATTATACTGTACATTTTATATAACGTTGCCTCGAAGTATAAAAATAACTTCATTTAATTTAATGGAAGTAATTTCTCAGTAACTTATTAATCCATAATAACGTCTCCATGGATAATAGCCCAAGATCCAACGAGGCTATAAGCGTAGGCGGAAAATATAGTTTTACTACCTCCTATAAGTGCCCTTTAAACTAAAAAGGCCCTGGTACTATATTTATTTTTAATAAGGGTTATAATGGAAAATATATACCTGTTATAGACTTTAATGTAGGGACCTTTATAGCCTACTTGCTTGGCAACTCTATTATGCAATATTATATAGTAAAATTGGTTTTGCTCTTTACGGCGTTATTTTATTATATAATATTTTTGTATTACAATTTTTAAACTAAGTGGATAATACTGTTTATTATGAGGGGAGATCGAAATGTTTCCGATGAAAAAATTAAAACACTTAAATCTACTAACTAAATCTAATGTGAGGTATATGTTTAAAGAGATAATGATTTTTTTATTTATTCACAGAAAAAAAATTATAGTAACCAATATTAGTATTGTTATTGACTGCCTTTAAATTGTTTCAATAAAATATAAGCTTAAAACAATAAATTATATTTAAATCAATGATATTAAAATATTTTGATCAATTATACATTTAATATTGACCTGTTTAAGAAATTATTATTTAATCAATTAATACTTGTGTCTTACAATATAAACTTTGGAGTAAAATATTTTACGAACGATGCGCGGTTTTCAAAATTTAGAAGAGAGAATTTAATTCTTAATATGCACATTTTTTCCGATTTTTTTTGCTTCTAACCTTTAACCGAGGGGTAAATACCTGACTAAATTGTGTACACCAGAAATCCAGTTTTGTGATAGAAATCCACGGAAATCCACAGAAATCCACAGACATCCACAGAAATCCAGAGACATCCACTGAAATTTATGGACAGCCACAGACATCCATGGAAATCCATAGAGATCCATAGACATCTTCGGAAATCCATGGACATCCGTGGAAATTTATAAATTTGTATATCGCATAAACCGTAAAAATATGCGGATTAGGTGTATTTTATTTCTATTTCCAATCTTTTCTTGAAAATTATTATATTAAATTAGAAATTTTATTGGCAACGTTAAAATTACATACGGTTTTAATTACAGCCTAAATGTATTTCGTTGGATTGATTCAAATTGACGCCGCTGATTACAAAGCTACACAAAAATAATTTAGTTTCAATAAATTTTAAAATAACAAACACTATTATTATTACTACTGACTTATGGCACGTTAATATTAAAATTATTTCAATTATAATTTTCGACATCATTATTTATTTGTTATATTTTACATTAAAAAAAATCGGGGCGTGGCAATGTGTTAATAAGTAAGCTTGGTTAAAACGCAGCGTCGCACACACATGTTCAGTAGTCACCTGCGCTCCGCCGAGCCGTATAAATGTAACGGACAAAGCAAACTAGTGCAGACTACATTTTTTTTTTAAAATCACTTAAAGATTGACCTTTTGAAATAGCAGTTAATAACAACCTATCGATTTCCCGGACTAAAATAGACAGGGTTTATTATAATTTCATGTTTTCTACTAAACAGTCTTGTGAAAAACAAGTAATATGTTAATAACATATTTATAGTCTATTTCAGAAAGATGTAGAATAATAAAAGTTCATTAGGTATGCAAAGGGACTACAGAGTGATCCAACGAATATTTAAGCCACTTTCATAATTTGGCATTGATTTCATTGCAAAATTCTTTATTTTCATCAAGTGCATGTAGTACCAATGGGCTTGGGTCAATTTATGAGTTTTGCCTATTGTTATCCATTCAGAAACACTGAAAATGGTGTGACAAAGGCGTGCATTATGTACATAGTATTAGGTACACCTATTTTTCATTAAACATTGTAAAAAAAAATACAAAAAATATATTAAACATATATTAATTAAATTATAAAAAATCATAATATTCTTCGTCATTTGAGGAACTGTTATCTCCTCTTGACGTTAAATTAACAGGTCGACGGTCGATCGATCAGGTGGTCAAGATCCCACATGTTCTCCTCTTCCTTAATGACATGATGGACTGCTTTTCGCCAGTTCTCTGGTGTCACTTTCTTAATGGCTTGATCAAACAGTAGCTTAACGCCTTTCATTTTGAATGTCGTGTTGTGTCTTGCTAGAAATCCTTTCACTTGCGCCTATATAAGTTCTATAGGATTTAGTTTGCAATGATATGGCGGTGTGCGCAGCACAGTTACACTATGTTTTCAGCTATTTTTTCCACGGCATATCGCATAAAACGACGTTTGAGTAAATTTGCTATAGCTAATAGTTCCTTCTTTATCAAATTATTTCTTTTTTTTTCTTTGGTTAGTTATCATAAATAATTTAATGCACAAAATTTACCTGCGCCTATGACCAACACCGAAATTGAGCCGAACTGGACGGAATTCCCCATTTTATTACTTGACACCTTTCTGAAATAGACTAAAGAAAAAATAGACATCATTCCAATCATAAGGGAGCTATAACCAATAATCTCAAGCCCAACTTGGAAAAACTTGGCCTTTCAGGTTATTAAATACCAACAAATACAGAAAAGCGTCGTCCTCCAAACTTGCCATATAGTACGGAAGTTTCTAAAGAGTACAGGTTAAGATGAATTTCTTCTCTGTACTGTAAATAATACCAGAAATACCAACAAAATGCTGTGAAAAATAACATTGAAAAGAAAATAATAACAATAACAATAATAATAATTGGAAAATTAAATGGGACAATAAATCAGGATTATTAAGTGAGAGTTTCGAATACAACACATAAATTAATTGCTAATAATGAAACTTGTAATTAATAATTAGATATCTACACAAAAATAATTATGTTATAGATTATGTTTTAATATAATTTACAGCCTGGTAACATTATTCAAACACTGTTTATATTGGCGAATATAACGCACTGCAGTAACATTAATATTTAGATGTATACCTATACTACAGGTTTATTACTAATTAATAAAATTGAAAAAATATGATAAAAATACAGGTGTAAATAACTAAAAAACATAGTATTAAACTTAAACCTAACCTATACATTGGGGAGGGGAAGGTTGATGAGTTGATGTAGGTTATTTCAAAATTATAAACTAATTTACTGTTTTTTCAAGCCATTAAGGAAGTGCACCAGAGAACTGGCGAAAAGCAGTTCATCATGTCATTAAAGAAGAGGGGAAAATGTGGGATTTTGACCACCTGATCGATCGGACCGTCGCGTCGACCCGTTAATTATAACGTCAAGAGGAGATGACAGTTCCTCAGATGACGAAGATTATGTTTAGGTTTAATAAAATATAAGTGTATTAATACTACGTACATAAGGCACGCCTTTGTCACGACATTTTCAGTGTTTGTGAATAGATAACAATAGGCAAACCTCATAAATTAATCCAAACCCGGGTGGTACGACCTGCATTTGATGAAAATAAATAATTTTGCAATTCAATCAATGCCAAATTATGAAAGTGGCTTAAATAATCGTTAGGTCACTCTGTAGTCTCTTTGCAGGGCCCGCTCTAGCAATAACGCCGCCCTGGGCAAAACAAGAAAGTGCCGCCTTTTTCATTCCTTCTTCGTTTTATACCTACCATAACAGCAAATTGTCTGTCTATTTCTCGCCGCTCGCCGGCTTGTCCTTTGCTGCGACGCCGCCATGACCAAAAAAAGTACCGGTGACGGTGCCGGCGTTGTTCGGCTTGCTTTGTCGCGGAATTGCTTGATATTATTATAATATTACAAAAAAAAAGAATCCGTCGAAATTGTCACTGTTTTAAAAATAAGACGGCACGGCAAAACAAAGGAAATTAAATTTGTTAACTGGGAATTGGAATGGTTCAAACTTCATATATACCTAGGAACGTAGGTAGGCAAAACGGGGATTTATGGTGTTTTTTTGGATTTTTCATGCCGCTCTTCCAACTTGCCGCCCTGGGCAGGGGCCCAGGTTGCCGCCCCCTAGAGCGGGCCCTGTCTCTTTGCATGCCTAATAAGCTTTTATTACTCTACACCTCTCTGAAATATACTAAATATGAGAGATATATTTCGGACTTTCATTACCTTTATGTTTTGTATCACAACGTTTTAACTGGTAAACATTCCCGTCATCTTCTGGTAATAATAGCGAATGTGTTCGATTGTATCGCGGATTGAAGCATCTGTTCGTAATTTATGTAATACAATTATGTTTATGTTGCAAATACAATCCGAATATTTTGTAATAAGTTTTTCTTTGTCTAACGCAAAGTTTTGATTAAAATGGCATGATTCAGGGAGCAGCTCGACTGTTTGGATTACTGCTTATTGAACGTTATGGTAACCACTGATGCCAATTGAATGCGTGAACGCGAAGTGTGCCGAAGTCAACGGCGGATTTTTCTCTTTCTCGTGTCTTTTTAACTTCTGAGAGCACCTATGTCTGTTTTGCTCTTAGTTTCCAATTCATTTATGTAATCTTCTAATTCAATATAAACCCATAAGGCCAATAAAAAAACGGTCCGGAGGTCCCGGAGAGGCTTCAATGATGACTTCGATCTATATTGTGGAGTTTTCGCATGACACACTTTGGACTATGTATATTTTTTGTGGGATAATTAATAATTTTTATTCGTTTTGAAATTAGTATATTACATAACAAGTGATGAAAGTGATACTTTTCAAACGAGGATATATTCTCCGAGTTTTAGAATAATCACTTTCACACGAGTAATGTACACTATTTTTCCTACGACCACAAAGAATTATTAAAAAAAACCTTTGATTTGTGAAAAAAATATTTCAACTCTAGAGTGGAAATACAAGGCACACTATTAATTTAAACATATGATGCCAATTTGACGGACCACCCCTATTTATTAAAAATAACAAATTTTAGAAAGTAGTTTAGTGTTTAACTTATTTATCATGTATTTGTCGATTGATTTCGAATTAGATTGTGAAAATACGCCATCTGAAATTATAAAAATATTAGGAATATACTGGAAAATCTATTACCAGTCAAAACAAGCCCCGCTGAAGAAAATGTCATATAATAAACATAACATTTTTATGTGTTGCCATAGCGTAGAGACTAGAGCTATGGCCTACAGATCGAAAGGTCACAGATTCAAATCCCATCAGGAGTATTTGACTTTTTTTTATAAAAACAATAAATAACTTATAGAATTAGGTATTTTGAATTGAAATCTTCCTTGTTGGATGAATTTTTAAAATTTAATCAAGGAAAGATGCATTAAATATAAATTTAAAAAATTCATCTAACATGGAAGATTTCAATTCAAAATACCTAATTCTATAAATTGTTTAATGTGTTTATAAAAAAAAGTCAAATACTCCTGATGGGATTTGAACCTGTGACCTTTCGGTCTGTAGGTCATAGCTCTAGTCTCTACGCTATGGCAACACATAACAATTTTATGTTTAATATATGACATTTTCTTCAGCGGGGCTTGTTTTGACTGGTAATAGATTTTCCAGTATATTCTTAATATTTTTATAATTTCAGATGGCATATTTTCACAATCTAATTCGAAATCAATCGACAAATACATGATAAATAAGTTAGACAATAAACTGCTTTCTAAAATTTATTCTTTTTAATAAATAGGTGTGGTCTGTCAAATTGGCACCATAATGTTTAAATTAAATAGTGTGCCTTGTATTTCCACTCTAGAGTTGAAATATTTTCTTTCAACACGCGTGTGATATTCGGCGCTTTCGAGCCAAGTTAACCGTGTTTTTTTTCTCATTTTCATAGGTTGTCGTAGGAAAAATAAATTAAGTGGGTCATTGACCAAATTACCTTAAGGACAAACCGCGCCTGCTAGTTACACTAATGTGCATAACTGTACACATTTAAAAGCTCCCACGACCCTTACTTTGTTAAGGCCCTTTAAATACAGACACCGTGTAAGCTCTCAAACCAGCCCCGCCTATCATATCGTGGAATGTTTACTTTCAATCAGTAACTCGCCATTTAATGATCAAACGTACAAAACAAACATCAGTTAAGGGTTGTTTTTAAATTGGAAAGCTTTTATTTCAGCAAAATTGAAAAGCAATTATTAATTAGCGACGATACATTGCGATGTACAGGGTGATCGCTGTTTAATTGTACAAACAATGTGTGCAACTAAGTATTGTTTCTACTACTCCCACATGGATATTTCCTGATTTTTTTGCTGGAATTGGCGGAAGAGCCAGTATACTTAGGTCTATATAAGGCCCATTGTATTCCCTATCGTCTGCCATATCATGGCGAACTAAATCCTATAGTACTTGTATGGGCGCAAGTAAAAGGATTTATAGCAAGACACAACACGACATTCAAAATGAAAGACGTTAAGCTACTATTTGATCAAGCCAATAAGTAAGTGACACCAGAGAACTGGCAAAAAGCAGTTCATCATGTCGATAAGACCTCGACCCGTTTATTATAACGTCAAGAAGAGATGCCAGTTCCTCAGATGACGAAAAATAAAATGACTTTTAATAATTTGAATTCTGTTTAATGTATTTTTTTATTATGTTTAATAAAAAATATGTATAATATGTACCTGCCTGATAGAAGAGTTTGGGACTTGCATTGTCTTTATTTGTTTTATATCACAACGTTTCAACTGGTAAGTATCTCCAGCCGTCTTCAGGTGAATACTGAATAAATACTAAAAATAAAAATATTGAGTATTCATCTGAAGACGGCTGGAGATACTTGCCAGTTGAAATGTTGTGATATAAAACAAATAAAGACAATGCAAGTCCAAAACTCTTCTATCAGTCAAGCAACATCATTGTCTCCGACCTTCAAACAGACACTATATAAACCTAATTGTTAATGACAAAAGTGACTAATAAACAATGCCGGAATCAGCCTAGCTATAAAATGTAGCCTCTGATACGTCTTCGTTTCGTCTTGAGGCTATTTTAACTAACTTTTCTTGTCAAGGAAACTAAGATTCTGGTATTGTATACTTGGTCACTTTTAAGAGTGTGCACGCAAAAATTACCTAGAAAAAATTAAAAAAGAGCTGGTACCAAAATGTGTTTTAGGTTACACAAACACTAATTTAAATTCCATAAATTTTAAATCGGCACAAAACAAATTTTTTAAAAGATTTTCCCAATATATACGCACAAACTTTATTATCTCATTCTCTCCCGTATCGTTGTCTTCCAGCCTTTATTAAACGTCATAAAAGTCCATAATTTCGAAATGAAAATGCAAACAACAACCGACCCATTATAGCGTTAATAAATAGGATCGACAAGTTAGTTATTTGACTCCATTTTGTAGCGGTTTTCGCTACGGTTAACACATTATGCTCCGGCTGGAATAAAAGTAGATTTTCATGCTGATTTGAGCGATTTGTTTAGACGCAAACTTCTCTTCTATTGATAGTAAATCAGCGGCGTGCCAAACATATTTTTTGTGAAGTAACGGCCCTAAAACATCGAAATATGATAATATCTCAAAACTGTCCTTTTTTTAATATTACAATACTTGCCTTTTCGAGGAAAGTAAAAATGTCGTGACACACTGAGAAAAAGAAAGTTACATTCATCAAGAAATTAGTATGTAAATTGCCATTTTTCGACCAATTTAAACCTTCGAAACCACTTCCGGTGAAACCGGAAGTGAAGTCAATTATTAAATTTTAAATAAAATCCGCTTATTTTTATTTTATATTTAAATTCTATAGAAGATTCTCTTTTCAATGACATATTACGCTTTATAATTGGTTTCAAATGCGGCCGCCTAGATTGGTAAAACACGGTACAACACGACACAACACGACATTCAAAATGAAAGACGTTAGCTACTGTTTGATCAAGCCATTAAGGAAGTGACACCAGAGAACTGGCGAAAAGCAGTCCATCATGTCATTAAAGAAGAGGAGAAAATGTGGGATCTTGATCACCTGATCGATCGGAACGTCGCACAGACTGGTATTTTAGCTAAAAACCTGGCTAAAAAGTCAAAATTGTAAACAACAAAAACAACGGTGTGGGTGCGTGCCTTTAACTCATAGATAAACAAGCCTTCGCGTAGTGGACTCCCCACCTGTGATAAAGCAACCAAACACTGGTACGTACAGCCGAAAACCTAGCACTTGTTATTTACGAAAGTATTTCTTCGCAGCATTTTATGCGGAAGCGTCTTTTCGTTGCGATAATTTGTTTGTTGGCAGTTATTTTCGTGGCGAAACTGATCATGGATATTGTTACAGAAGGTATGTGCATTGTATTAATTATATTTTTATAAATGTTAAAATCTTTCTATGCGTGTTTATACCGATTTACAACCTTATTCAAAAAATTCTGATTTTCATAACTTTTTTTGCATAGATTAATGTTTTTAAACATATGCAACTTATAGCAACAGCATAAATTTTACTTGTTGGTAAACCTCAGAATATCCAGAATTACTACACTGCAAAAAAGTTTTCCCAAGTTTTCACATTAAAAAGAAATAAAGATCCAAATATATAAGTACTCTTTTCGTAATTTAGTTATTTTTTTTGTTTGTTGCAGTTTCTGCAGATTCTGTCAAATCTATGACTCGAAGGCAACTGCATGATCTAGTAAAAGAAAGCACAAAGCGACTTTTTAATGAAAAACTTAAAGACTTAAAAGAAAAGTTAGTGACCATTACAAATTGCTTCCCCAAGAAAGTTAATGTACTTCAAAATACCATCAAAAAATTTAAAACAGTATACAAGCGTAAATGGCTCTCGTGCAATAGTACAGAAAGTCGCTTCTTTGAAAAGTATGAGGCTAAATGAGGAAATTTTATTACCTGCTTCCCCCGTTCGAACGGGGAATTATAGATTTGACAGAATCTGCAACAAACGAAAAAAATAACTAAATTACGAAAAGAGTACTTATATATTTGGATCTTAATTTCTTTTTAATGTGAAAACTTGGGAAAACTTTTTTGCAGTGTAGTAATTCTGGATATTCTGAGGTTTACCAACAAGTAAAATTTATGCTGTTGCTATAAGTTGCATATGTTTAAAAACATTAATCTATGCAAAAAAAGTTATGAAAATCAGAATTTTTTGAATAAGGTTGTAAATCGGTATAAACACGCATAGAAAGATTTTAACATTCATAAAAAGATAATTAATACAATGTACATACCTTCTGTAACAATATCCATGATCAGTTTCGCCACGAAAATAACTGCCAACAAACAAATTATCGCAACGAAAAGACGCTTCCGCATAAAATGCTGCGACGAAATACTTTCGTAAATAACAAGTGCTAGGTTTTCGGCTGTACGTACCAGTGTTTGGTTGCTTTATCACAGGTGGGGAGTCCACTACGCGAAGGCTTGTTTATCTATGAGTTAAAGGCACGCACCCACACCGTTGTTTTATTTGTTTACAATTTTGACATTTTGGCCAGGTTTTTAGCTAAAATACCAGTCTGTGCGTCGACCTGTTAATTATAACGTCAAGAGGAGAAGACAGTTTCTCAGATGACAAATAATATTATGATTTTTATAATTTAATTTCTGACTAATGTATTTTTTGTATTTTGAATTTTTTTGATAATGTTTAATCAAAAATAAGTGTACCTAATACTATGTACATAATACACGCCTTTGTCATAACATTTTCAGTGTATAACAAAAGGCAACAACCATAAATTGACCCAATCCCGGGTACTACCACCTGCACTTGATGAAAATAAAGAATTTTGAAATGAAATCAATCAAATTAGGAAAGTGGCTTCAATATTCGTCGGGTCACTCTGTAGTCCCTTTACATACCTAATGAGCTTTTATTACTCTACACTTTTCTGAAATAGGCTATAGTAGTGGAACATATTATTAAGTGGGTCGTATTCAATATGAAAGATTGATCCGTTTTTTTAACACAACCCTGCATAGCTTTCTACAATAGATAAAAACCACCTTACCTTTGTGAAACAACACAAATAGTTTTAAACACAGACCATGTTTCGGCGGTCTGTAATTTGTAATTAATCGACGATTAAACTAAATCCGCTCTGCCTATCGCACAATACACGATAATATCAAAAGGATTCTCGTGTCGCTTAATCGTTTACATGATGTTCATTTGGAACTGCGGCCGCATCAAACACGACCAGCCAAAATGGCGGTTAATTAAATCTAGTTTAATTAACATTGCGGAGTCACGAGAGGGGGCGCTGTTGCCATCAATTCTGTTCAAAGGGGCACGCGAGGCGGCTTCGAACTTCTTCTGTGTGTTTCTCGTATTTAATTGATTGTAATAAATGAAATGATTAATTGACTATCTTAAGATACAGAACAATTTATGTTAAAACTCAGAGTTTCGATATTTAACAACCGCAGCCGATATTGGGTCCTTCATAAAATTCCAATCTTCTAGTGGACATTGCAAGCTTATACAAAATAGGGACAGTGCACATTTTTTTTATTGCATAAATTTGGTATGGAAAATTAGCTATCGCTGTGTACACGTGGAAGGAATGGAAGAAATAGTTATTTATACTACAAGGGATGTAAGTAACATTTACTTGTCGAGAAAGATTTTGCGCCCGAGCGATAGCGAGGGCTGGCAATAAAGTCCGAGAAAAATTGAAGTTCTGGATTTGTATAACAGCCAGCTGGATATAGAGAAATCAGCAAATATCGCTTGTTTGTCGCTGCTGCCAAAAAAATCGAGGAAGAGGTATGAAGCAACGTATCAATACTTCAAGAAATGCTGCCAAACAAAGACTGCTACTGCAGTTTCAGAAACCGTACTTTTGGCGTAGGTACTTTCTTTAAAAATCTGCTGTATTAAAGTCTCCATTAAGCTTATGGTGTAAATATTCCATGCTAAAGTCCACCCTTTTCATAGAGAAAAACATAGATATTTCCAAGTATCCTAAACTGCGAGCATTTTTTAAAAGAAAAAATGACGGCTATAAACCCAAAAAATCTAATATATTTGAAGCCCCCGATAATATTTATTTAATGATGAAGGTTCTAATGATGGAGGATCAATGTACAATCAACGTACTCTCTTCCTAGAGTACTCAAAAAATAGGACTATATACCATAGTCCATTATAAGTAATTTTTTTGCTTTTTAAAACATGATCTGTCAATAATTTTTCGCAAAATGATATTTCTTGTAGTAGTTATATCAACGGGGTACAGAAACAAAAACTTATTTTCATGTATTGAGTCAATCTTCGCCTTCAAAAATCTTCAGGGGGTACTAGGTAAAATGATCTTCCTTATCTTATTAAGACATTAAACAAGAACAGCCAAAACACCTTCTAATTATACTTTAAAAAACCGTTTTAAGTGTGAGGTTTATTTGGTGCATCAAATTTTAATAGGCATGTAAACAATCACCCCACGTGTTAGTTAATTCATATAACTTCCCAAGTTATCCTATTTAGAGGCAAGTGGCTGTATCGGGGCAAGGGGTACTGTTTCCCAGTAACCCATGATCCCATCCCATTATCTACACCCTTGGGCTTTCCACCGATCGTGCAGATTAAAGAACGCAACACGGGTTCTTTGTTAAAATAAATTTATAGTGGTACTTACCTATTTAAATTAAATGTACCTACTTTTTTTTTAAATGTGACCGATATAAGGTACATCCGCATTTCATCAATCTCGTAAATGTAAATTTAAGTAGTTCGGGACTGACAATCCCCGCTTGATTAAATAGCGTTCTCTCCCATTGTCCCCCATTCTCCCCCTCGGTTTCGTTCGTACTTCAATCCATCAGCCGAAAACCACACGTTGAAAGAAGCGACTAATTACTACCCCGAGGCCCGGCAACCCCTCCATGGTGGTGACAAACGTATCGGCACCAGGGGTTGCGATGGAAATTGGCCCTTGAGGCAGCCAGAAGCCGCGGATTCTGGTCCGCGTTTAAGGGAAGTATACGGGGGTAAGTCATTAAGTCAGACTGAACCGATTTCATTAAAATTTTAGGGGTATGAAGGCAACTATAAGAGAATTTCAAAAGGATAAGAATAAATAATATAGCATGTAGTCTAAAAAATAGATCCTTATGACGTCACACTTTTTTGGAACACCCTGTATAAACAAGCCTTAGGATACAGGTAAAGTCTGCAAAATATCAAAATCCTAACCTAATTAATCAGTGAGCTATAGAAGATGGGAGGTGAGGTGCAGGACCCTGTATATCTCTTACAAACCAATAAACATACAATATGTTTCACAGATTAGGCCTAGTGGATTTTTACCGGTTAATCAAACGTCATTAGGATTCAAATTCAAGTGAATACTGAAGACAACTGGTGATACTTACCAGTTGAAACGTTTTGATTTAGAAATAAATAAAGACAATGCAAGTTCAAAACTCTTCTATCATTCATAATTGAAAATATTTAGCAGAGTTTGTAAAATATAAATAAAATGAAACGAAAAAATATTATTAGTATAGAGTAATACAATGAAGTGGGTCTTAGAATCAATAAGTATATTATGTTTGACACTATTGCATTTTTACAGTGCATTCTAAGTTTCACAACAAAGTACAATAATAAAATTGTAAAAAAATATATGAAAAAATAATGGGATTGATATTAACTAAAGAACTTATCTCAGCTAATCTGGTTTTATTTTGAATTATGGATTTGAAGTGCCAGGTCAATCACATTGTGGAATTACTCAAAAGTTGTTTTGAGAAAGACTTGTAAGTCCACGTATAAGTTACAGTGGAATTACATCGAGAGCTATAAAGCGAGTGTATGAATATTGGCAACATATGGAAAACTTTTTTAATTTTGATTTTACGAGAAAAACTTATTCTTCATAAAAAGTTTTGCTTACCTTAAAAAGTGATATTGTTTTAAAAATTACAGGTATAATGTACAGGGTGGTTAAAAAAACACGAAAATATGTTAATATTCTAAGAGTAAAGTAACAGTAATCTATATGATACAAACAAATTTATTGAAAATTAGTTATTGAGTATTAAATATTATGTCGGAATATAAAGTCACAGCCACCTACTTAATTTTTTTTATCATTAAGCTACCTAAGAAACAAGCAAGTGATTAAATAGATGTCAATGTAATAGTTAAAAATTTATTTCTTGAAAATAATGCGACTTAGTAATCAAGAAAAAGTGGAAATTGTGCTTATTGTGGGCAATAACTACCGTTCTACTCGCTGTTGGAGTACTGAAAATCCTCATTGGGTGGTTGAATGCAGAAGTCAAACTTCAGAAAAAATAAACGTATGGTGTGGTATTGTCAATAATATGATTTTAGGACCGGTCTTTTTTGATAATAATGTAAATGGGAACATTTTTCTAAATTTTTTACAAACAGAATTTATGGACTTAATTGAAGAGTTGCCAATAGCAATAAGGCATGGATTAATATTACAACTTGATGGAGCACCTTGTCATTTTTCCGCACAAGTAAGGGAATGGCGCGCTACGTACAATGACAACCAATTTACGAATTGGCCTGCAAGGTCACCTGACCTCACCCCTTTAGATTACTATCTACGGGGAAGATTAAAATAAATCGTTTATAAGGATAGACCTGCCAATGGCAATGAATTAAGAAACAGAATTATACGAGCCTGCAACGACTTACAAGAAGTTGAAATTAAAAACCCAGTTCGAAGATTTAGAAAAACCTAGTGAAATGCATTGAAAATGATGGTGGCTCAGCTGAAGCTTACTAAGATGAACAGTTTTTTTATTCTTTCAAAATTCGCAACCACAAAATTTGCCGTAATCTAAACAAAAAATTTTAAAAAAAATCTTAGTAGGTGGCTGTGACTTTATATTCCGACATAATATTTAATACTCAATAACTAATTTTCAATAAATTTGTTTGTATTATGTAGATTACTGTTACTTTACTCTTAGAGTATTAACATAATTTCGTGTTTTTTTAACCACCCTGTACGTTATAACTGTAATTTTTAAAACAATATCACTTTTTAAGGTAAGCAAAACTTTTTATGAAGAATAAGTTTTTCTCGTAAAATCAAAATTAAAAAAGTTTTCCATATGTTGCCAATATTCATACACTCGCTGTATATCTGAGATACAAGCATATAACAGTAATATAGCTGACTAGATCTAAATGTAATTTTACTCTAATAAGCTTATTACATAATTAAAGCAAGGATTATCTCTTATTTTAAATTCCTGATGCCAAATTAGACTGGTCTGACTTTTTTAACTTTTACTAAATTCCAGTGTTATTATTCCAATGTAAAAAGAAATAATAACATTTTAATTTTTTAAACATCCCTCATACTCTCTACTATACTCTCATCCCCGTTTAATCCCTCTTAACATTAGACGCTCGGGGCAAGACGGCTGATACACTCCATGCGTATGTGAATGATTTTTCAAGAGCCAGAGGGGACGACACGCATTTTCATTTTACCTTCTGGATTATTTTTGAGAATAAAGCCGTTGTTACCGCTATTCAGGGGGTAGCATTTAATATTTATAAAAGCTTTGTCTTTTTTTATATTTCAAAGGTTTTTAATTTGGATTAGGTTGTACACAGACATGTAAAATAAGACCTGGAATTGAAAATGTATCTGATAATTTTGAGAAATACTGTTTTGTTCTTGTTGTTGTCAGTGGAGAATTTAAAGTTGCTACTCAATGGTTTTGTGAATACAATAAGGTTAGGTTAGGTTAGGTAAGAGTAGCAGGCCTTTGGTTCTGACCAAACAGTCTCACGTAGTCCGTTGTGATACCACACGTGTTCCGTAGAACCCATCTTCATCAGATCTCTGATGGTTAGTGTGGCGTACACCGCAGAAGGATTTTAAGAACTTATTTAAACCAGCCACTACTATTCAGAAACTTGCTTAGTCGTCCAAGTTGTAAGTTGCTTTGTTCCTCCAGGCTATCGAAAAATGGTTTACCCAGAGCAGTGAACCTTCTTCTTGCGAGGCCAGGGCATTCACACAAAAATGTTGAATACTTCCTTCCTCTTACTCATCTCTGCAACTTCTGCAGAAGCCGTTAGTGGGTATTTGCATACGTTTGGCATGTCAACCGAAGAGGCAATGTCCGGTAACAACCGCAGTAATATTTCTCACGTCTTTCCGACAGTGTCTCAATAGTTCTGCGGTTCTCTTTTTATCGAATGTGGGCCACAGTTGCCTGGATATACTACTACAGGTTGTCAACTCTGTCCATCTGTTCTGTGCAAGCTGCTTGGCCGTGTAATCAATCTTCTCTTTGACTAATACCAGTGGTTTGTTCACTGTATTGTCTGCTAGATCAGCTGGCATGCCTGCGCCCTCTCTCGCTACCCCATCGGCAGCCTCGTTGCCATCAATTTTGGAGTGGTCAGGAACCCAGCACAGAGTAACCCGATGTTGGTTACCAAGTGTGCATAGATTGTTGCGGCCTTAATCGCCGCCTGACTATCACTAAAGATGGTGATTGACGAGGCTACTCCCAGGCCAAGGTGTTCTTGCAGGATATTGACCGCCTTCTCTACTGCCAGTACTTCTGCTTGAAAAAAACTACAATACTTGGGGAGTCTATACGACTTCTGTATTTGTAGACTTTCGGAAAAGACCCCGGCTCCCACACCAACGTCCATTTTTGAACCGTCTGTGAAGATTGCGTGATCTGTTTTTGTTAAATACCGATTACCTTCCCACTCTTCCCTACTCGGAATGAGTATATAGTAATACCTTCTATCCAAGCATGGTATTGGGACAGAGTAATCAGTCGGGTCTCGTAGATTATTCCCCGGGTGTATCTTTGTCCGTGGTTGGTTTCATTCCAGAGTTTCGACTCTTTCAGTCGCAGGGCACTTTTTGCAGCTATATTTTTTCCGTAGATATCCAGGGGGGAGGGGGGAGGGGGTGAATACAATAAACAACGCACAATAATAATTGATTCTAATATTTTTATATCCATTGTAAAAATGTCGATTTCATTTAACGCTGTACGATAAATGGTACCCTTTGTGTTTAAAATATTTCTTTTGAGACACTTCGTGCAACAATATGGATTTATAGTTAAGTTTACAATTTCCATGTCCCCATCATATCCACAATGAGGAGAACTGGGCGGCAGGAGGGGGGTAGAAGGGGACTCTCTAATAATGGCTATACGTATGTATTCACTGCACCGGCAGCAAGTTGTTAAGCAAACTAACTCGAACAACGTTATAAACTACGTATAGCCCTTCGTCAATTAGTTAAAGTGTTTGTACACACCTTTGTCCATAACTCAGTGTTTGTTTGAATGGGTATTTGACCACAGTTGCATAATGTAAAAACATTTTCCTGTCTTACTAGATGACCAAAGTTAGTTTCTCTCTTTACTGAAGAATTAGTCAATTTTTATTTATTAACGATATATCAATTTTGTTATATATTTTAGTTAATCTACGACAGTGCCCTTATGACGTATTTAGAATTATCATTTGGATGTCATTATGACCTTCATAATGGCACTGAGTGCCATTATGAATTCATAATAACATCCAAATGCGTAGGTCTGTTCGTACACTTGCCTTGACTTTTCGGGAAGTAGGGAATCTATTACGCTTTGCGCGATATTTTCGACATCCGAAGGGACACTTTCGGATTCAGAATCTCTTATACTTAAATTATTATTGGCCAACACTTTACACACAATAGAAAATTAGACGGCAATAATGACGTTGTCAAAATCGAAATTGAAATAATCAAAAATGCGGTTACCATGATATCGAGTAATATGGACACCTGAAAATTTTAAAAATTACGAAAACGTCATCTGATATCAATGAAATTTAGACGAATAAAATCTATTTGCACTGTCGTAGATTAAATTTTGAATGATACACGTTCGATATGAACTTTGTTATTGAAACTTGTGCAATTAAACCACTCGGCTAACGCCTCGTGGTTTAACGTTGCACACGTTTTATTATAGTGTTCATATCGAACTAGTATCATATATAAATTTACCGAAAATTTACTTACTTAGACGACAAATTCCCTGTGGCCCGGCTGTGGTACATACAGTCCTGTAAATGACTGACGCTACGTGTGTAAAGTATGTCATTGTACAATAATTTTTTTTTAAGTGTCCGTCCATGTGTTGGATGTGTGTTCTTCAGCCAGGTTTGGCTCATTATGCTTACCACAGTTTGGTTATTATACCCAGTCAGTAACCTCAGTTTCTTGTAGTAGTTTGTGTAGGTCAACTGTGGAGAGGATTGAAATGTCCTCCTGGGCCCATTTCTCTATCTTCAGATGGGATCTGTAGCTAAGGTTTTAGTTGTACAGCTGTATAAGGTGTTAATAGCCTGGTGCGTCTCAAAATACCTGTGATAATTCTCAGCCTATTGGAAGTAGCTGCCTAGTTAAGCTCGAGTCTGGGTCTTGTTCAATCCCTGTCTCAGTTTCAGTATACATTGCATTCCTCCTGATCCATTGCCTTATGGCAACTTGTATTGTGCAATGTGCACCCTGGGACTTCAAGTGCCAGTTCTGGACCTACGAGTATTCTTTCCAACGCCTTTCTTGAGAGTTCGTCGGCTTTTTTATTTCCTATAGTAGCTTCGTTTCCTGGCACACACTGTTACCTTTGCCAGGGCTACTAATTCTTACCAAGCTTTAAATTACTCTTGAGGTTGTTTGTACAAAAGAAGTTTAAGCTTGATTCAACGCTGAACTAAGCTTAACTCGTAATTGTACAACCGGGCTTCAACCTGGTATGTAAGTGTCAAAAGGAATTGAATATGCTGACATTTTTTGCATGTTTACTGTACCAAAAAACAAAAGTGGTTTATATTACCGGACTAGTCCATAATTAGGGATTTTACTCTATTATTTCTATAATAAACTAAATGTTTTTAATTTGAAGGTACATTTCATATATAATATAATCCATAATATCAAGAATAGGTAGCTATTTTTACTATATTTACATCATATAACAGATATTTTTGTTTCCATTTAAATTAATCCAAATAATTGTATGACAATAAATTTATAAAAATTTGTTTTATTTTTCATAAACGTCTATTCACATTTCCATATTTCCGCCATTTACATTGTTATTCTTTTGTTTCTAATTGACAATCAAATACTGTAATATTTTTAAAAGGTTCTATGTTCTCTTTCTAGATAAATAAAATGTAAATATAACTACCACCGCATATATACACCAGATTTTTGATATTTTTTTATTCAATAAATGGAAATATTACCAATACAATTATTACATTTAAAATAACACAAAACGGTTCCATAAAATATTGTTATTTAGTAAATTTAAAAATTAAAACTGCGTTTTAAGATTTATGTTTTTGTTTGTCTGTTTTTTAGAGACTCGTTGACACGCTGAATCTTTAGGATCGTATACCATACTCATCAAGTCGTCGTCGTCATCGATTATTATTTGTGGTGTGTAGCTGTCATCCCGTATCCTTGGTTAAATGTTACCATGAATGTATTACGCTGCGCTGTTTACAGGTGTTCTAATTAATAGCTATTGCCGATTGGCGTACCGGTCTTCAGGCAAATCTTTAGTATGAAGTTCAGAAGTTGAGTCGTAGAAAAAATATACCGTAAAACTCGAGTAAATTGTCCATATTGCGCTCGTAAGTTTGAGCACTCCGTCTACGGTGTCGTGCTCCATTTACTTCCTCGTGAGATATGGACATCATATCCACTATTGTTGTACAATGTACTATTATTTTGGCAGTTATTATTTTTCTGCGTTTATCGTTCTTCCTTCGTAAATAGACTTTTACCAAGATTTTTTAATTTTTGTCAAATTATTTTCCATATGTGTTCTATCGATAGGAGCGGGTTAAAAAAAATGACTTTGTGTTTTAATATTTTTCTTTTTAATAACTAAAACGAGTTGAGTATTTAAGTATTTGTAAATGGTTTTAAGTGTAGCAGGTCCCACAAAGTAAATTTATTGACAAGAATTCCAGAATACTCACAACCTTCGGACAATTAAATCATTATTGAAAATATAATGTTGTTACTTGCTTTTAAACATACCTTTAACTATCTCGTTACCAATTAAGCAGAAAAAGTCACAGCGTTTACGTAGTTTAGTCGTTTTTTGTTAAAATGTTAAAATTTCAATTATCCTGCCAGGATTTAAAACTTGCCAATTCCCATTATTTCCGAAGTTTAACGAAAATAATTTAAGGTTCCTCTGGGAAAGTCTCCCACAGTGTTTCAAGCTGAAATCTACGCCATATTACAGTGTGCGTATGAAAACAATAGAAGGGTTTACATCAATAAGCGGATCAATATATATTCTGACAGTCAAGCAGCCCTTAAATCGTTAATATGCAACAAGGTAACCTCAAGGCTGGTATGGGAACATCAATTGGAACCGAAAAATAAACAAAGAAATACTGCAGTGGGTACCAGGACACGAAGGTATTACAGGAAATAAAATGCCGATAAAAATTGGTCCAGAACCGGCACTCGGAGTTCCAAGGTGCACAGTACGAGATGCCATAAAGCGATGGATCAGGAGTGAACACAAAATCCACTGGAATAACAGACAGGGATTACACCACAGGAAAAGCTTCATTGGAGATCCAGACCCAACTCTTACGAAACAGCGGCTTCAACTGAAAAGGAACCAGCTGAGAACCATTACAGGAATTCTAACAGAACGCATGGCTTTCAAGAACCATCTGCACAGAATGCAACTGTACAATGGAGACCTTGACTGCAGATTATGCGGACAAGTCAGGGAAACTGTACAGCAAATATTTTGCCATTGCGAGTCACTAGATCGGAAGAGGCAACAAATACTCGCGCAATTAAAACTGAAATCAGAGAACATCCTTACCCTCTCCCCAGTTCAACTACATAGACTAGTGCAAGGAACTAAGATCATCGAGTGGGTGTAACAACTAACAACACGGTAAGCACAATGGGCCAAACCTGGCCTAAGTGAATCCGGCGCACGGACGGGCCTTCGGAAAAAAAAGTTGACAATATAAAAAAGTAGTTTTAACCAAATCGTAAGGTCCACCAGAACCATCTCCTGGTAACTTTACCAACCAGATAATTTCTATGAAAACAATTGTCTAAACGATGGGTACATTCAGGCGGCCCCAGCCGCTTAGTTTCGCACTCAGCAGTTGTGGCCGCTGTTTATAAAGCACCTTCGTTTCCGCCGAATACGTGGCTGATTGACAGTTTAGTAAAGGTTTTTTTGCGATTGATGACTCTTTCAGCTTTGGTAATAACCCAACGTTTAAATATCATTATTGTCAAAAGCAAGAACTTTTTACGCTACGCAAAACACTCAGCTGCTGTCCAAGCAGCGGTACATTCAGCTGAGCTTCTTACTAAGCAGTTTAGCCGCTGAGACCGCCTGAATGTATCCAATGGTTTCTTTAAAAATTATCATGTTAGTAAAGTTACTAGAAGATTGATCTAGCGGACCTAAAGGCAATTCTTCTGAAGTTGTCAGTTATCTACCTGCATAGTCTTACTTTCACCGGTGGAACTAATGAATTAAGGATTGACAGCTGGTGGAATGACGTCATCAACCGGTTGGTTAATTATTTTAGGATATCTATCTCTCTCTCTCGTGGGCGGTGATAGAAATCAACAGAAATCCATCACAAATAAAAGAATACGATGTAAGTCCAACCTGTAACACGATAGGCAATTTAAGAACGCGATTTGGCTCAACCGCTGCCACCGGTGAAAACAAGAATATACCTTATCTATGATAGGAATGCCAACTTATATTAACAGGCCTTAAAAAGTGTGTTCCGTACTTTTTAAATTAAAAATGTTTAAAACCAGCGTTTTAATTTAATGTTTTTCCGAGCTAAATAACCCGTGGCGCATTAACAGAAAAAAATTCACAGGAAATATTACAACTGCGTAAATAAACTATTACAATTCATTTGTATGATATTTTATGCGAAACATAACAATTGTTTTGTTCGAAATATTTTCCCAGAGCGGAAAAATATTTACTTATTTTCATATTGTGGTTAGTCTGGCTATTTATGTCGCAACTGAAATTCTACCCGGCACTATTTAAAATAGTAACAACAATTATACTTCCTGAAAAAAATATAAATATAAGTATTACGTTAAATTTACTTGTGACGTTTCTTTTGAATAAAAAGTTGTGGAACATAAAAATGCTAATTAAAAAACAAGTCTAATTGTTTCATTTCATTCATTTATTCAGTCTCATTTTCAGGTTAGATTACGCGACATTTTAATAGGATACTTTAATTTAATATAAAAAAATTTCGACTATGTTGACAGTTTCTGCTTTCAAAAATGTAATGTAAAATGTCTTTGTTTTCTTTTCTATAACCTGCTATCTTCATTTGGTCCAATCAATTTTACATAAATAAAAATATGTCATATTCGATGCATAGTTAATATAGTATCATGAATTTTGAATAAAATTTATCTTAAGGTATATTTCAGATAGGTGTAGAGTAAAAAAAAGGGAAATTCCGTCCAGGTTCGGCTCAATTTCGGTATTGGCCATAGGCGCACGTTAATTTTGTGCATTAAATTATTTATGATAACTAACCAAAAAAAAAGAAGATAATTTGATAAAGAAGGAACTATTAGCTATAGCAAATTTACACAAACATCGTTTTATGGAAGATATAGCTGAAAAACATGTAACTGTGCTGCGCACACTGCCATATCGTTGCGAACTAAATCCTATAGAACTTATATGGGCGCAAGTGAAAGGATTTATAGCAAGACACAACACGACATTCAAAATGAAAGACGTTAAGCTAAGCCATTACGGAAGTGACACCAGAGAACTGGCCGAAAGCAATCTATCATGTCATTAAAGAAGAAGAAAAAATGAGGGATCTTGACCACTTGATCGATTGGACCGTCGACCCGTTAATTATAACGTCAAGAGGAGATGCTACTTCCTCAGATGACGAAGAATAATATGATTTTTTATAATTTAATTTTTGTATAATGTATTTTGTATTTTTTTAATAATGTTTAATAAAAAATAGGTGTACCTAATACCATGTACATAATGCACGCCTTTGTCACACCATTTTCAGTGTTTGTGAATGGATAACAATAGACAAAACCCATAAATTGACCCAAACCTGGGTGGTACTACCTGCACTTGATGAAAATAAAAAAATGTTCAATGAAATCAATGTCAAATTGTGTAAGTGTCTTAAATATTCGTTGGGTCACTGGGGAGCTTTTATTACTCTACACCTTTCTGAAATGGACTACAACTGGTATTTATTTATCAAAATAAACAATGTCGTTTTTTGAACCATCGCCAATTTAATGTGTTGTTATGATGCAATTTGTTCGTATGTTGGGTTGTACAAAGGTTTTTAACTAGAATTAACTAACCAGCAAGTTTGCCTATGACATTGGCTTGCATATTTATTCACTATCAAAGGTATCTGATTAAAAAATTAAAAATTAAGGTAACCGGGGCCTTATGATTGTGAGAACATTTTTTCTACCAGTGTCATGTATGTCACCGTCAAACTTGCTGGTTAGTTAATTAATATTAAAATTGTTTGCGCAACAGGACATAAGTTGCCTACTTTCACAAGTCAATAGTAACGCCGAACGATAAGTAAAATAGCAATACAATTAGTTTTAAAATATTAAAAACGGATCGTGTGCATTAATATTTAGTTCTAATATTTATAAATTTTCCTTTTATCTCTAGACGCGTTTCGTCTTATCATGGCTCATCAATAGAGCATGATCCGATTTTACATTACTTTCAAAGCAAAAACTGTCTACAAAATCGAAATGTTCTTAAATTTTTTAATAAAAAAATTTCACATATGGTGCGGACTGTAGGTAGCGGTGAAACAGTATACTACACTTTTAGCAAACTTTAATCTAGGGTGCCGATATAAACGCATCAGACGGAGGTTATTAGTAGCGTTTAACACGTTAAACAGAGAACATGCAATCCCCTACCTCCAACCTTCTATTCTTTAGAACACGCAGTTGAAGCAGCCACGGGAGCAATCGATACGTCGACTCGGCCACACCACACACATATCCCCCATTTTTGTTGGAATGTAGGAGTGGTTATGTGTCCCTTTTTAACTGAAGGTTTTGCCAATATGTGCCGTCTCTCTTGGTTGCATTAGAGATTTCGCATCCTAGATTCGAATTTGCCAATAGAGTATTTTTGATTAGAAAGAATTTTGATTATAATTTTCATAACAAGCCCTCTATAGGCGATTCTATATTTATAAAATTTAAGTTAATATTTATATTTTTATAAAATGGCACTTTTTAATAAAAAAAACAAGGCAATCCGCCATGAACATTTTCTGTTTTTAGGAAAAACAAATAAATTTTCCTGGTTCATTTCCGGTGGCGTCCAGTTTATTTAAATATTAACAATAAAACCATTCCTTTATTGTTTTATAGTCATCGTTCCCATTTTTATTTGAATTGAAATTAATTTCGTTTCCAAATAAAATTCTGTAGTTTGTAAAAATAACATAAAGGAAATTGGAAATTAGTAAGCCCAAATTTTTTCATAAATACATTAACTTAATAGTGATTAATTTACCTTTTTTGGCTTCAGTCGTTTTTTCCTTTGGTATTTTACTAAGCAGAAAGCACAATTTACCTGAAACAAAAAAACATAATAAGATTTAAACGAATACAAGCAGGCAATATATGTTTTTGTGACTCCATGTTTTTTTTGTCACTTAGGCAGTTCTCACACGGGAAAATTTAAAAGAAACTGTATAGTCTACTTCAGAAAGGTGTAGAGTACCTAATAAAAGCTTATTAGGTATGCAAAGTGACTACAGAGTGACCCAACGAATATTTAAGCCACTTTCATAATTTGGCATTGATTTCATTGCAAAATTCTTTATTTTCATCAAGTGCAGGTAGTACCACCCGGGTTTGGCTCAATTTATGGGTTTTGCCTATTGTTATCCATTCACAAACACTGAAAATGGTGTACATTATGTACATAGTATTAGGTACACTTATCTTTTATTACACATTATAAAAAAATACATTATACAGAAATTAAATTATAAAAAATCATAATATTCTTCGTCATCTGAGGAACTGTCATCTCATCATCAGGATACTTAACTCGACTACTTTACCTTTCAGAATGTTTTATTAATTTTTGTTAATTACTATGCTACGAAATGTTTATTTTAAAACAAATTATCACTTTTATTTCTTTTAGACGGCCTATAACACTGCGTAACAAAATTTGGGTCGTGTTTTGTCCCATCGAAAAAACGTGTTTTTTCGGATTTCTTGGGTCCCAATTAGTAAAAAATGGCCATTGGGAGCTCTCGAAAAATTGGCATAGGCTCAGGGGAATCAAAAAATCCCATTTTTTGAGTTGTTGCCAAAATTTGACCTATATTTTAGTCGGGCGCAAAATTTTTCCGTGTTTTTGTCAAGGTGAGGTTCTAGGATGGTTAGGAGACCTCAAAAGAAGCCAACCCGACGTTTTAATTGGGTTACCTAACCCATAACCTACTTAAATTAGGCCAAATTAAGCCAATAGTTATTTTCAAAAGGCAACATTGAATTTTGTTATAGCAAATATCGCAAAATCGGTAAAAATCGTAAAATTACGGGTTTTTAGCTAAATTTACGATATTTTTTTATTTTTTCGCCAAGCCTATTGCTGTCGAAAAAAAATGTTCTGTTTAATATGGACCTTCCTGCGCCCTTTCGTCCAAGTTCGGTCGGAAAATAAAAATTTTAAGTCATGTTAAAAAAATCTCGAAAAAATGCTTTAAATGGGTAAAAATTGGTCAAATTTGGCCTAATTTAAGTAGGTTATGGGTTAGGTAACCCAATCAAAATGTAGGGTTGGCTTCTTTTGAGGTCTCCTGACCATCCTAGAACCTCATCTTGACAAAAACACAGAAAAATTCTGCGCCCGACTAAAATATAGGTCAAATTTTGGCAACAACTCAAACAATGGGATTTTTTGATTCCCCTGAGCTTATGCCAATTTTTCGAGAGCTCCCAATGGCCATTTTTTACTATTTGGGACTCAAGAAATCCGAGAAAACACTTTATGTCGATGGGACAAAACACGACCCAAATTTTGTTACGCAGTGTAATCAGTCTGATAGATTGATTAAAAAATAAAAATAGGTCTTAAGTAACGTAATTTGTATGGTACCTGTAACTAATGCAATGCATGGTCCTTTATTTAATCAGATAAATCGAACTAAAATTTAATCTTTAATAATAAAGGAACTAGCAGCACCGCTTTTACACGCGTTCCCATCAATATTATTCACATTTCTACGATTTATGCATTTACATATTAGTAGATATATACTTCGGCCCGGTCAGTTGGACATTTTCTATTGCCGTATGTAAATCTTTATTAATAAATATTGTTTGAACTCATTTGATGTTATAACTAATAACTCTGTCACATGTGGTAATTAGGTAAAATTACTGGATGATCGCCTAAACTGGTCTGCACATGTCAATAGTCTTACAAAACGACTAGCATCCTCTATCTTTGTTCTGCACAGACTTAAAAATACAGTAAATCCATCTACCCTTTCAACTGTTTATTTTGCTCTTTTTTATTCTCATTTCACTTATGGTGTCTTACTATGGGGTAATTCGTCATCAGCCATTAAGGCTTTTAGATAGCAATAGAAAGCCGTTTGAGTGATTGGTAATGCTGGATACTTTGATCACTGTCAGTCCATTTTCAAAAGATTTGGTATTTTGCCTCTCCTGTCTCTATATAGATTTTATTAACTGCTCGAGATTCATAGGAACAGGAATAGGTTTTCTCTAAATTCTAACTTTTATAATTTTATTATACAACAAGAGGTTCTAACTTAATCAGACCTCATAAATTTAGATCCAAAAAAGCTAGGAATAACTCTTTAAATATCTCATTGTACAATGCATTGCCTGATAATGCAAAGCTGTTCAAATCACTGATTAAAATCTCTCTTCGCCGTCACTATTTTTATTTAGTTCGGGAGTATAATGGATACAGCCACAGCTGATAGATTATTCTAATAATGTACTTTTTAAAGTTGTAACTTGTTTGTCTACGAAAGTATATTGTGTATATACATACTATATATTTACCTTAGTTAATATCTATAAAGGGCGTCTCTAAAAGGTGCGGAAAAGAAGCTACCACAACTTCCTGAGGCGTAAATATGACGATCTAACCCAACTTACCTTAGTCCAAAAGTGGATGATTTCGAAGATACAAAGTGTCAAAAGTTCAATTTGGTTTTAATTTTTTATGAATAATTTTTTTAAAAATTGGTGTATTGTCACAATATTCAGCTTGAGGGGGTTTTGCAGGGTGAGAAATTAGAATCTGCTCTCATTTTTATTGTAAAGTTTAGAGGGCGCCACCTGCGGTACCTTGCACACATTTAAAACGAAACAACTTTTTTGAGCCACCCTATATTTAACTTTTAAATAAAAATTCGGATTCGCCAACGTCTCTTACCTAAAAAGGGTATACGTGGTAAGAGTTGATTTAAGCAGCTGTTTTTGAGATATCTGGATTTAAAAAATTCACTTCGTGTATGGCATCACTAAAACCTGACGTGTACACGAAGTGAATTTTTTTAATTCAGATATCTCAAAAACCGGTGCTCAAATCAACTCTTGCCATGTAAACCTTTTTTAGGTAAAAGACGTTGCAGAATCTGAATTTTTATTTAAAAGTTAAATATAGGGTGGCTCAAAAAAGTTATTTCGTTTTAAATGTGTGCAAGGTACCGTAGGTGGCGCCCTCTAAACTTTACAATAAAAATAAGGGCATATTCTAATTTCTCACCCCGCAAAGTCCCCCCAAGCCGAATATTGTGACAATACACCAATTATTAAAAAAATTATTCATAAAAAATGAAAACCAAATTGAACTTTTGACACTCTGTATCTCCGAAATCATCCACTTTTGGACTAAGGTAAGTTGGGTTAAATAGTCATATTTACGCCTCAGGAACTTGTCGTAGCTTTTTTTCCGCACCTTTTAGAGACACCCTGTATATTTTAATTTTGATTTTATACTCAACGAGCCGCCATTGACTGAATTATGACGATATTGCCTTAAATCCAGCAATTTATCAACAGTATATAACAGCCTGTAAATGAATGACACAAGACGGGATTATATTGCCATAAACACCTGCTCGTCGGGTCCGCTTTGTGTCAATTATTACGGTCAGGTTAATAGGGCCAATGTTGGCCCATTAATAATCTCTTAATTAGAAATAAATACAATAATGTAGATTCGGAGAAAGAATAGAGACGTAATTGTATTATAGTCTATTTCAGAAAGGTGTAGAGTAGTAAAATGGGAAATTCCGTCCAGTTCGGCTTAATTTCAGTGTCGCCCAGAGGCGTAGGTAAATTTTGTGCATAAAGTTATTTATGATAACTAACATAAAAAAAAGAAGATCATTTGATAAAGAAGGAACCATTAGCTATAGCAAATTTACATAAACATCGTTTTATGAATCATGCCGTGGAAGATATAGATGTAAAACATAGTGTAACTGTGCTGTGCAATCATTGCGAACTAAATACTACAGAACTTATATGGGCGCAAGTAAAATAATTTGTAGCAAGACACAACACGACATTTAAAATGAAATACGTTAAGCTACTGTTTGATCAAGCCATTAAGGAAGTGACACCAGAGAACTGGCGAAAAGCAGTTTATAATATCATTAAAGAAGATGAGAAAATGTGGGATCTTGACCACCTGATCGATCGGACCGTCGACCCGTTAATTTTTAAGTCAAGAGGAGATGACAGTTCTTCAGATTACGAAGAATATTATGATTTTTTATAATTTAATTTCTGTATAATGTATTTTTTGTATTTCGTACTTTTTTTATATTGTTTAATAAAAAATAATTGTACCTTATACTATGTCACACCATTTTCAGTGTTTGAGAATGGATAACAATAGGCAAAACCCATAAACTGACCCAAACCCAAGTGGTACTACGTGCACTTGATGAAAATAAAGAATTTTGCAATGAAATCAATGCCAAATTATAAAAGTGGCTTAAATATTCGTTGGGTCACTCTCTAGTCCCTTTACATACCTAATGAGCTTTTATATACACCTTTCTGAAATAGATAGTATAGAGATAAAGGTAGTATTATTTTTTAAAATAACGTTCAGTCAGCCGTCAGGCCGCGGACTGGCCGCCCGCCGGCCGGCCCTTATCAATAGCCACCATCCATTAAAAAAAAATTATTTTGACGGATCCTAGCGATTTTTGATTAAGTGGGCGGTATTTTATATAAATGGCCGATCCGTTTCTTTATCATAACCCTGTAATAAATTACATTACACTATGGATTAAATACGATTCTGCCTAACTTGTCCGTTGAATAACATTAAGAAAACTTCTGGGTGTGGGATGAGCCTGCAAGGCAAAGCGTGCTGCGTATATACTCGAAGCAGCAGCAGCACTTTGACGACACTCACCGTAAATAAGCACCATATCTGCTAGTTCATTGTTTTAAAATTTTACCATTTTCACGTGTCACCAATTTAAAATTAACTTGCTTCAGAAAAACACACCGCAGCGTATTGCCAAGTAACTCACCACCCGTAAATTGCATGACTAATAAGAGATAAGACAAACAACATAAAGTATAGCAGGCTACGTTTTGATGACCAGGCCCGCACTTAGATTTAAAGGTTTTTTTTATGGTTTTTCCTTCACTTTAGTGGACGTTAAGATTTATTAGTAAAAGCTGAATTTTTAAATTAATGAACCAGTTAAGCATAAAGCTTTATAGTTTCTCAGCTTTGTGACTATTATAATTCTAGATTTTAATATAATTCTTTAAGAAGGGTAATTCTATAAAAGAAGGAAAACACCTGTATATAATTGTATTAATAATAATAATAAATGACTTTATTTTAAATATTTACAAATGGCGAAGTTGAAGCAAGCTTCCTCACTTAACTTCTAAGAATATAAACAAAATTTTATTAAAATTCCAAATTATACCCTCTACAAGGGATTGAGAACATAATTTAACATATTTCAGAATACAACAAATAGCACATGTCAAACACAATAATAATCAGCTCGATATATGCATATAGATACACAGTATGTATTATGGTCTTGGGACAGAACTATAAAAAGTTGCCGATAATTTTCTTAATTGCAACTTTAAACCTTGTACCTGTTAAAAATTGTATGCTGTCAGAAACCTTACTATAACATTTCGCAAGACTAAAACTAAAGGAACGTTCGTAATGGGCTGTAGAATGTATGGGCATAGTAATAGTAAATTTATATCGAATATCCAGACTATGCGCCTCATTCCGAAATTTAATTTTGTGATATAAGTATTGTGGGCGCTGGTTAAGTAGAATTTTATTAAATACAACAAGTAAGTGGAACATTCGCCTTTCATCCATTCTAAGCCATCCAATCTCACGAAGTTAAGCAGACACACCTCTCTCTCTTCCCCTTATGCCTCCAATCAGTAGAATACAACAATTTTGGATGAGCTGATTCGATATCGACCGTACTGTCCTTGGATCACCGATAATATTAAGTTAATGAAACATTTGAGAAATCAGGCTCTGAAGCGCTACAGGCGGACAAAGGTTGTGGAGCATTGGGATTATTATAAACAACTAAGAAATCTGACTACTTCAGCCATCAGATCAGAAAAAAAAGCGTACCTTAATCATAAACTTCAACACTGCAATATAAAAGAAAAATGGCGTGAGCTTAAAAAACTAAATATTTTAAATTCTAAAAATAAAAAAATTCCCGAAGGGTTAAAAAAACTAGACGAACTTAATAATTACTTTACGACACTTGCTAATAATAATAGTAATCCTAAACACGAACTTTTAAATTTTTACAAAAACAATAGACTTCTTGAAAGGCAGTTGGCATTTGAGCCAGTGTGTAGTATCTTATATAATTTTTCAAATTAAATCTAAAGCCTTTGGAGCCGATAATTTAAATATAGATCTCATTATATTATGCTGTCCATTTATTGTAACTCATTTAACGCACATAATCAACTGTTGTATTAACAAGTCCTACTTTCCCAGGGGTTGGAAGTTTGCACATGTTGTCCCATTACCCAAAGTGAGCAATCCTACAGAATACGGACAACTACGGTCAATTTCAATATTGCCGACATTTTCTAAAATTTTAGAAAAAATTATGGAGCGACAGATTAACTCGTATGTACTTCAGTACAATATTATACCAAAAAAACAGTCAGTGTTTCGAGAGGGTTACAGCTGTGCCACTGCGCTTTCTGATATTCTCGATGACGTATTAGTGGCGCATGATAAAAATGAAGCAACAATACTTGTACTTCTTGATTTTACCAAAGCCTTTGATATGCTGAACCATGACATTTTAACTGCAATTCTAGCCTACATTGGCTTTACTCCAAACTCAGTTTCTTTGCTGGCCTCTTTTTTGTCCGACAGGGTTCAGAGGATTGTTCTCGATGGTAAAAAATCAGACCCCAAAAATGTTAACACAGGTGTTCCGCAGGGTAGCATCCTGGGTCCTCTTCTTTTTAGCATTTTCACCTCAAATTTTATAAAATATTTGAAACACTCACAGTATCATTTATATGCGGATGATACGCAAATTTATCTTTCATTCAGGCTCAACGAGGTACACAATGCTATCACTAAACTAAATGAGGATTTAAATAAGCTCTTGGACGTAACGTCTAATCATTTACTCAAAATTAATCCCATCAAATCCATAGCTCTTTTGTTTTGTAACGAAAATCATAGAAATGCATTGTTAGATGTAATAAATTTAAAAATCGGCTCTGAAGTTATTCCTTTTAAAGAGTATACAAAAAACTTGGGTCTTATTGTCGATACCAGGTTAAAATTTAAAGAGCATGTAACACAATGTCTAAAAAGGGGATTTTCTATGTTAAAAATGATTTATTCTCACAGACATTACCTTTCTCAAAAAACGAAAATGGAACTGTGCGACTCATTAGTCCTGTCCCATTGCAATTTTTCGGACAACGTATATGGCCCCTTTCTGGACTTAGTTGATACTAGGCGGATACAGAAACTTCAAAATTCTTGTATAAGGCTGGTGTGTGGAATAAGACGCAGGCAAAGGGTATCACATAAATTACGTGAATTGGGCTGGCTGAATATGTTTAATAGACGAACTCTCCACTCATTATGCATTTATTATAAGTTAATTAAATTTAAAGGCCCTCCTTATCTCTACAATAAGCTTAAATTCCGAACTGACGTACATAATCTAAACATACGTAAAAACACATTTTAACCATACCAGCTCACAATAAAGAAATGTTTAAAAAATCTTTCTCCTACAATGTAGCTTATCTTATAAACAAATATAAAATCACAGACTTCTCACAAAGTGTGTCAGGTTTTAAGAAAAAAATGAAGGCAATATTACTGGACCTTCAATGAACCCATTGTTATGCGTACAGCGACTTTAATCTTCGTTCCTCTCTGTCTCTTTCTCTCTCTCTCTCTCTCTCTCTCTTTCTCTATCTCTCTCTTTCAATTACTCTGTATTTCTCTACTCTGGTTCTAAATGCAATTAATAAGAACTTATATTTTTAATGAGATACTATCTCATCTGTATTTAGTTTTTTTTTTCTCTACCTGCTATGGTGTATTAATTACATAAAGCAGCTATTGCTAGTACATTTAATTTATATGATTAAGTACTTTATTCTTTTTAAAGTATAACAGGGCTTCAACGGCGCCTTCCATCGTGAGGGATGCTGCAAGTGGGCCTTTTATTCCATTGTATTTTTGTATTTGTAATTTAATTTGTTTATGTTTTATTTTTGGAATAATAAATGAATTATTATTATTATTATTATTATTATTATTATTATTATTATTATATGAATCGACAGCCGTTAGACAAGGCCCATAGACTGAATCAGCAAAGTTAAATATTATAGCGAGGAAATACCTGGCATAAGTATTTAGCAATTTTTAAGTATATTTACAAAAAGTATGTATTTTTTCCATCTTAATTTAAAAACTTCAATAAGAACACACAATTTAATTTAAAAAATTTCAATAGCACTAGAATCCTTTTAAACGCGTTTCAGTAGTTCGCAACAAAAGAAATTTGTTCCCGCTTTCTGTATTTATTCATGTTCCATTTCTCGTTTGACTTTATCAGAAGAAGACATCATAATAGAGACGTTTTTCCATTTAACAAGGTGCTGATTTTTCCAATTCTCCCTCCTTTTCCAGCAACGACGATACAGATAAATGGAAATATTTTTATACTTTGGTTTTGTATGTCGCTGTTTTGTTAACATTAAGCCTTGAACTTTTCGTGTCAAATATCATATTGCACGAACTTTTTATAAGAATTTTTTTTTTTTTTTTAAAGAAAATTGTTATTGTCTATTTCAGAAAGGAGGTGTAGAGTAATAAAAGCTTATTAGGTATGCAAAGGGATTACAGAGTGATCCAACGAATATTTAAGCCACTTTCATAGTTTGGCATTGATTTCATTGCAAAATTCTTTATTTTCATCAAGTGCAGGTAGTACTACCCGGGTTCCGGTTAATTTATGGATTTGCCTGTTGTTATTCATCTACAAACACTGAAAATGATGTGATAAATGCGTGCATTAGGTACACTTATTTTTTTTTATTGAACATTATAAAAAATACAAATCACAAAAAATTCAGCATACAGAAATTAAATTATAAAAATTATAATATGCTTCGTCATCTGAGGAACTATCATCTCCTCTTGACGTTATAATTAACGGGTCGACGGTCCAATCGATCAGGTGGTCAATATGCCACATTTTCTCCTCTTCCTTAATGACATGATGGACTGCTTTTCGCTAATTCTCTGGTGTCACTTCCTTGATGGCTTGATCAAACAGTAGCTTAGGTCTTTTATTTTGAGTGTCGTGTTGTATCTTGCTGTAAATACTTTCACTTGCGCCCATATAAGTTCTATAGGATTTAGTTCGCAATGATATGGCGGTGTGCGCAGCATAGTTACACTATGTTTTTTAGCTTTATTTTCCACAGCATATTTCATAAAACGCTGTTTGTGTATATTTGCTATAGCTAATAAATCCTTCTTTATCAAATTATCTTCTTTTTTTTCTTTGGTTAGTTATTATAAATAATTTAATGCACAAAATTTGCGCCTATGGCCGACACCCAAATTGAGCTAAACTGGACGGATTTTCTCATTTCATTACTCTACCCCTTTCTGAAATAGACTATAACAAATAACAATACAATTTTTGCAGCGCAGGTCAGCGCTTTTTAATAAATCCCAATAAGATTTCTCTCTACATTTAATAGGGTAGCCAATATTCGATACATTTAAATATTGCATGGAATTTTCTATGTCCCGCCTAACGATACAACACCCTGTTGAAAAATGTGCAATTTTATACTGTGATCACTTAAAAATAATAATTATTATTGCACCACTTATCAGCCCAAAAGTTTTGCTTTTGCTCAAATCATACAGCATCATTATTCAATATCACATTTACGAAGAGAATAAGCAAACCACTGTAATAATGCACAAAGGTATCCGTAACATCCCTTGTTCATATGTATATATTATAGTCATCTCCAATGGCCGTTCTCTCATATCAACGCCCTGCTTCACCCGAAACTGCTAAACAAAGCACATTTGACGATTTATACCCCCCATATCGAGTTGCCGTCGATATCTCTTATGGCGACCACCGACTCTCTTTACAGCATCCGGAGCTTAAACCGGGGCTTTATGTAACTGTACATTGCTCGACGGGACACCGGGCAATTGAATTCCGTGTGCAATTGGGCATACGTAACACGATTCGGTAATCAGTGAAGATCATTGGTTTATATTGCATAGAGTAGGCGATTGCAAAAGTTTTCCAATACACAGTGATTTACGAAGGCTTTTCAATAGTATATATTACTTAACAAGTGGTGAAAGTGATACATTTCAAATAAGTAGATACTTAGCACGAGGCTTCAGCCGATTGCGGAAATTCCCCGAGATTTAAAATATCACTTTCTCATGACTATTGTATTACACCTTGTTTCCTACGATTACAAAAAATTTTTTCAAAATCCTTTGACGTGTATTTTATATTATTACTTTTCCTGATAGGTTAAAAGAGTTTGTTATTACGCCAGTCTTGAAGGCAAAAGAAAAAGTCGAAATTAAAAACTATTGGCCGATAAGTATACTCAACACTTTAGCTAAAATCTTTGAACCTATTAGAAAATTTAAAGCATACATTTGTTCAACAACAACATAGATTTTTACAAGATAGATCTACTGTCAAAAATCTGTGTCTTTGCTAATTATGTAGCTGGGGCTGTAAACTGCAAAGGTCAGCTCGATGTGATTATGACTGATTGTGCAAGGGCCTTTCACAAGGTGGATCATGGTGGATTGTTAAATAGACTGAAGGATTTAGTTTTTCTACCAGTGCATGTATGTTTGTGAGGTCATATCTTTTACAGCGTGATCAGTGAAGGATACGGAGCGACCATATCTCGGAAACTACTCGGCACAGAAATTCAGGAAAAAAAATGATAACTAAAGTGGCCATGAGAAAATTCTGGAAATAATTTTTAAGTTCCGCATTTTTCCGGAAGAGGGCGTAATTGAGAAATAAATTTTAAAATTTTACATATCTTCGAAAATACCACGTTAAGGTATATCTTTGATAACAACATTAAAAAGCTTGGACAATTATCCATCATTTTGGTCCTATGCTCATTGGCGTACCGACTTTAATAAGAGAGTGTTTTAAATCGTCGTAACTTATAAACGACTTATCCGATTTTAGCAAACTAAAGACTTGTTGGAAGCGAAATGTATGCATAATTGGTAAAAGTGCATACATTTCTCTTCCAACAAGTCTTAAGTTTGCTAAAATCGGATAAGTCGTTTATAAGGTGCAGCGATTAAAATGATTACACTTTCAACAGCTTCCTCCCTCTGATGATTCAGACCTAAAATTTCATACTCACTATATACACTATTGTCAATAAGTCCTATAGGCTGCTTGGTTTTGTAATTAGAAATACAAATTCTTGCTAGGAATATTAATTCTATTGTTAGACTGTACAATGTCTTGGTAAGGCCTCAGATGCATTTATAATTTCGACGCCTCAAGCCGGGAAGAAACGATTCTTAGGCTATTTATACGTCAGAAAAAATAATGAATATCCATATATAATATCATATAGAAAAAAGCTCGATTCCTTCAAATTTATAATTTTAGAAAGTTAAAGGTCAATGCAGGCTGTATTGTTTATTTTCTATATTATTAATAATCTCAAGTACAAAGATTAGTAGCTTAGTGAATGATATAAATATATCACTATCCAAAATGAATCTAAGAAATCTAAGGAATAAGAGGTTGTTCTATAAAAATAAAATGTATTGTTTATCATTAAACCATATTTTGAAGAAGTAGTCCATTCTAAAAGTGGAGTTAATTTATGGGAATAAATAAAAAGCATGAAGTCTTCCTCCACTGGTTTAATAAGGTAATAAAATTAAAATATGGTAGACATTCTACATGTTTCGGGTGTAGAAAGACCCATCATCAGGAATAAGATACAAAGAGAAAAAAATTGTTATATTAAATGAGAGGAACAAAGTTAAATGATAGTGAACATCGATGGAGCTCTAATGGAGCCATGAAAGATAAAATAATATGAAATGAGTTAATGAATAAAGATTGGGATACTTAATTCTTAACACTGACCATGGGCAACAGGTAACAGTGATAAGAGGGGCCCGTTTGGGCAAAGAGAAAGATATAAGAAAAATGGAGACTCACAGGTCAAGAACTTTCATCCCGGAAACCATGGGGAGAAAGAAAGGTTGTTTAATTCACCTTTTTTATAGAAAAATTATTTAGATAGGTAACAGTAGTTGTTTCACTGTATACTGTATGAATCTTAGTCCATAACTATTGTTCCCCAATTTCCCCTAATAGTTATGAACTAAGATTCATACAGTATACAGTGAAACAACTACTGTTACCTATCTAAATAATTTTTCTATAAAAAAGGGTTATTAAACAACCTTTCTTTCTCCCCATGGTTTCCGGGATGAAAGTTCTAGACCTGTGAGTCTCCATTTTTCTTATATCTTTCTCTTTGCCCAAACGGGCCCCTCTTATCACTGTTACCTGTTGCCCATGGTCAGTGTTAAGAATTAAGTATCCCAATCTTTAATCATTAACTCATTTCATATTATTTTATCTTTCATGGCTCCATGAGAGCTCCATCGATGTTCACTACCATTTAACTTTGTTCCTCTCATTTAATATAACTATTTTTTCTCTTTGTATCTTATTCCTGATGATGGGTGTTTCTACACCCGAAACATGTAGAATGTCTACCATATTTTAATTTTATTACCTTAATAAACCAGTGGAGGAAGACTTCATGCTTTTTATTTATTCCCATTAAACCATATGTTAGAGCAATGTAACCTTTTAATAAACAATTGTGATATAGATTTATTTAAAACAAGTATTACTAAAACTAAGTCTTTTTCCCATAGGTAAAGATTAGCTTTAAAATATTAAAGAATTGTATACATTCCGAAAATTATCAGGAACTTCTTTTCAGTCGTTTAGCTCTAGTTCTTAGTTGTAAGCCCTCTTACTTGTTACTACTGTCAAATGTGTTTGCAGGAGAAATAAATATATCTTGAAGAAATAGTCCATACTTAAAGTGGAGTGAAGAGAAATAAGGACACAAAGTCTTCCTCAACTGTTATATTATAGAAATATTTTAAGCAACTTCGCTACATATTTCGAACGCAGAAGCATTCATCTTCAGAAGAATAAATAAAAGAAGAAGTAGATATCACCCTAACTGAGCAACACAATTGTAGGTTCGATGTAAAAATGACAGGTACATACGTTGCATTGTAAGAAAGAAAAATATGTGGGTTTGAGGCTTAAGGCAATATAAAAAATTTAAAGGTAGAATGAAAGGTTTGACATCTTTGTGTGAAAAAACTGTCGAAAGATCAAATCGAAGTGAATGGAAATAATCATTTAAGAAAAAAAAATTTGTTGGCTAGTCATTTGGGAAAATATGGAGAAGTGGATGTAAGTGTGAGGAAGATGACTATTAAAAATTTATTAAAATGTAATTCTAACTGGATGGAACCCTGAAAAAAATACATCTTTTTAGGTTACATTAAGTTCTATAATTAGTTTTTCTTCTTTTATTTATTCTCCTGAAGATGAATGCTTCTGCGGTCGAAACATGTAGAGAAGTTGCTTAAAATATTTTTATAATATAACAGTGGAGGAAGACTTTGTGTTCTTATTTCTTACCTTCTAAATAAATATACATTTTGTTGGTATATCACTACTGTGTTAAAGAAAATCTTTTAAGACACTTACATAAAATGTTTTGCTTCCAAACGGGCATCGACAGGCCCGGCCTATTATTCCTCTGTACCCAGACACTTAATCTATTTAAGGGGTTATAGATCCTATTTTTCTATGACAATTTTTAAAAACATTTCTAGGTCATTCATTTTTAAAATAAAACTTGATTTAAAATTTTTTCTGATGGAAAATATCTCATTGCCTAGGAATAATCCTGATCCATGTTTCACATTTTTACTGTTGATGCTGCTGCAGTAACATTTTTTATGAGAGCGGATGATTGTAACTAACATTCTGAATTAAAACATGGCCAACGTTTTTATTATTTCAATGTAAACTCGGAGCAGTATTTCTTTTTCAAGTTACGTTAAAAAATTTGCCAGACTTTATGGTTGTTATTTATTTTTTGCATCGGCATAATATACAAGGGGACCAAACAAAAATGAAACGGCGTTGTGTTTGGACACAAAGGCAATCCTCATACGGGGAAACTTAAAAGAAACTGTAGTAGCTTAGATACTAGGAGACTGGGCGACTAGATCACCCAGCATGTAGATTTGAATGGCGCTACTCACACGGAGTTACCTAATTTGCGGCAACTGTGAGACATGGCAACCCAAGTATCCGCGACTCGGCATGCTGCTCGTCACGCTACTCCATTCTCTTGAGTGACGCAAGTTAATAAATATGGATCAAAATTTTATGCTGAAATTCATGAATGTGCGGCGTTTAGATTTTAGAATTTCGACAAGGATGCTTGGTTTTCGTTTGGCAGTTCTGTATATAAGTCACAAAGTCATCCAAAAAAATTTGTTTAAATATATTACTAAATGAAACTTAAATACACAAAACACTACTTACACACGCTTAAAGGATCAATCACACCTACGCGACTAGCGCGGGACGGACGCTTCACATACTTTCATATAGCACTGTACATACCTGCGCGGAAAATGGGAGACAGCAGCGCGGGACGTCCGCGTCCAATAGATGATTCGCGGCGTGCACCATTTTTCACGCGACCAAACGGCGAGATGGCATATTAAAGCATCGTAAAAATCTGCGCGACCAGCGCGATGCGGGAGCGGGAAGGGGAACGACGCGACTGCCGTTCAACTCAAGTCGTCAGCAGAAACAAATCAGCCTTCTACCAACTACTTCCCGCTCACGCATCCCGCACGATGCTTAAGGATCCCCCAAATCAATGCGGTGGCGGTAGTGGTGACTGTTTCGCTTATTATGCTGACTTCGACTGTTCTTTTTAGATATTTTTGTAGGTTATATTCACGGAACAATAGAAATCGCACCGCGCTGGTCTGAATAGCCTAAAAAAAGGTGTCCACTGCACCGCGTTGGTCTGGGTGATCCTTTAAAATAAGAAATCTACAATAAATTAAAATAATGCAAAAAGCCCGGTTGGGGCGAATAACTTTTAGAACTGTTCTCGATATCGAATGAGGAATCTTTGTAAGGCTAGATTAGGTTAGGTCAGGTAAGAGTGGCAGACCTTTGGTTCTGACCAAACAGTCTCACGTAGTCCTATTAGGTCCGTTGTGATACCGCACATGTTCCGTAGAACCCACCTTTATCAGATCTCTGATGATTAGTGCGGCGTACACCGCAGAAGGATTTTAACAACTAATTCAAACCAGCCACTACTATTCAGAAACCTGCTTAGTCGTCCAAGTTGTAAGCTGCTTAGTTTCTGAAGGCTATCTATAGCTAGATACCCAGAGCAGTCAACCTTCTTCTTGCGAGGCCAACGCATTCACACAAAAAATGTTGAATACTTTTTTCCTCTTCCTCATCTCTGCAACTTCTGCAGAAGCGGTTAGTGGGTATTTGCATACGTTCAGCATGTGTACCGATAGGCAATGTCCGGTAACAACCGCAGTAATATTTCTCACTTCTTTCCGACTGTGTCTCAATAGCTGTGCGGTTCTCTTTTTATCGAATATGGGCCACAGTTGCCTGGATGTACTACAGGTTGTCAACTTTGTCCATCTGTTCTGTGCAAGCTGCTTGGCCGTGTAATCAATCTCCTCTTTGACTAATCCCGGTTGTCTGTTCACCGTATTGTCTGCTAGATCAGCGAGCGCATCGGCAGCCTCGTTACCATCTATTTTGGAGTATCCAGAAAACCAGCACAGAGTAACCCGATGTTGGTTGCCAAGTGTGCATAGATTGTTGCGGCATCGCTTTACAAGCTTTGATTTGACGCTGCTGGAACAGATTGCCTTAATCGCCGCCTGACTATCACTGAAGATGGTGATTGACGAGGCTACTTCCAGGCCAAGGTGTTCTTGCAGGATATTAACCGCCTACTCTACTGCCAGTACTTCTGCTTAAAAAATACTACAATAGTTTATACGACTTCTGTATTTGTAGACTTTCGGAAAATACCCCGGCTCCCACACCAACGTCCATTTTTGAACCGTCTGTGAAGATTGAGTGATCTGTTTTTGTTAAATACTGATTGCCTTTCCACTCTTCCCTACTAAGAATGAGTATAGAATACCTTCTATCGAAGCATGTTGCCACATTTATTTTATTCTTTCCAAAAATCGTAGTGCAGGTTCATCAGAATTACGGTGCTATTTTAAATGTAATCAGCAGATTGTTGTGTCACCTAATCGTCACTGTTTCCGATACTCGACAAGTCACTGACAGAAATATAGTACACCAGTTTATAATAATATGACGAAATAAAATAAAACTCTTCTTCTTAAGCATCGCACAATATTTGTTACGCCACTGATTTAACTTTATTCGTTGTAATGCCAAATTGGTTCGGCGTCACTGGAAATCTGAACTCTATATGAAAATTGTAGGCTATTAAATATTTTATTTATTTTGTTAGTTGAATTTTTAAATATTGGGTTCCATTAACAAGCTTTTATGTTTTAAAGCATGACATGTTTTTATTAAACCAGCTATTAAAATGATTAATTTGTTAAAAAAAAATACTTTATGCAGTAAAAATAAATCTGACGATAATTTGTCCTGGATTGAATATAAAAATTTACTGCTGTAATAACTAGAAAAGTGTTCGCTACAATACAACAAAAGATCGACGATTTTTTTTGATAATATTATTTTTCAACATCATCGTATTATGCCACCTGATGGCTGCAATGACTATTATCTTTTAAAACTTCTTCCTGGTCGCATTCAAATATAGACATTAAAATCCTTTTGCAATTTTTTTTAACCTGCACTAATAGAAATTCCAAGTTTAGCATTAGTCTACCGTGCATTTCTATTATGATTCTATCAATACAGTGTTTCAATTAGTAGGTATGGAGATACCTGGAGAGTCGTATTCAGGTAAATACTAAATAACTATAACAGCTACTGCTCTGATGGGTACACTG
This sequence comes from Polydrusus cervinus, assembly GCA_935413205.1. Classification (NCBI taxonomy): domain Eukaryota; kingdom Metazoa; phylum Arthropoda; class Insecta; order Coleoptera; family Curculionidae; genus Polydrusus; species Polydrusus cervinus. Next base: position 16,279,213 of record OW284517.1, read on the forward strand.
TACAGCCATGAGCCGTCTTATTCCCGGAGAACATTTACTTAACAAAGGTATCCAGATTTTTTTTATATTCAATGAGGGCTAACTAAAGCAAGCTGGGGTTTGGCGTATGGTACCAGCTTCCTTGAACTTCCTCTTCCTTTATGCTGGATTTCGGCTTTTGTTCACATGAATTAATGGCCATAAGTCCAGATATGTTGAGTTACACCTGATTTTTCGATTTCTCCTCTTATCGTATTATCCCTGAATGTGCTCTTTGATTCTTGTTTCGAGTGGTCTAAGTGTCTCACCAATATAATAGGATTGACCAAGGACCTGATAGACACAGTTTTTTCTGTAATTTTGGCTTGATGGTTTCGTCTTCGTCCGGTGGCTTCTTAAAACGTCTCTCGAGCTAAATACTGTATTGAGGTTGTCTCGTTGTTGTTGTCCTAGAAGGCCACGACAACGATACAACATAATGTGGTTTTACATACTACATTTTATGATTGACATCAGTAACACTGATCGTGCAGGGTCGCCAATTGAAGAGATTTAAACATAAAGTTCAAATCAATAAAGAATATTACTAAAGCAACGAATTATATATAAAAAATTTTAACCAACTTTAAATGGTATTTTTTGGTTGTGGGAAGTCATTATACATTTTGAGACTTTGAAAATAGTATTTTTCGTAACCGAACATTAATTTCAATTTAATATTAACCGAATATACGTACGTTTTATGCAAATCATCTGCATAATTCGTCATAAGTATGTTGCTGCGAGCGTAACTTTGATGATATTTATGTAGATCTTGTCGGAATAATTGAAATACTGCAAGCACTTATGGAATCGTTAATATTTTTTTTCCTACGACTATCTATGAGAATGAGAAAAAAAGCACGGTTAACTTGGCTCGAAAGCGCCGAATATCACACGCGTGTTGAAAGAAAATATTTCAACTCTAGAGTGGAAATACAAGGCACACTATTTAATTTAGGCATATGAAGCCAATTTGACAGACCACACCTATTTATTAAAAAGAACAAATTTTAGAAAGCAGTTTAGTTTATTTATCCCGTATTTGTTGAGTGATTCAGAATTAGAGTGTGAATATACGCCATCTGAAATTATAAAAAAGTTAAGAATATACTGGAAAATTTATTACCAGTCAAAACAAGCCCCGCTGAAGAAAATGTCAAATATTAAACTTAAGCAGAAAATGTTTATGGGTCGCTATAGCCTAGAGACTAGAGCCATGACCTACGAATCGAAAGATCACAGGTTCAAATCCCATCAGGACCACTTGACTTTTTTTTATGAAAACATTAAATAATTTATAGAATTATTTTAAATTGAAATCTTCCTTGTTGGGTGAATTTTTTTAATTTATTTTTAATGCATCTTTCCTTGATTAAATAAAAAAAATCATTCAAGAAGGAAGATTTCAATTCAAAATAATTTTATCATTTATTTAATGTTTTTATAAAAAAAAGCCAAGTACTCCTGATGGAATTTGAACCTGTGACCTTTCGATCTATTAAATTGGCATCATATGTTTAAATTAAATAGTGTGCCTTGTATTTCCACTCTAGAGTTGAAATATTTTTTTTCAGCTCTAGAGTTGAAATATTTTTTTCACAAATCAAAGGTTTTTTTAATAATTCTTTGTGGTCGTAGGAAAAATAGTGTACATTACTCGTGTGAAAGTGATTATTCTAAAACTCGGAGAATTTCCGCACTCGGCTGACGTCTCGTGCTAAATATCTCCTCGTTTGAAAAGTATCACTTTCATCACTTGTTATGTAATATACTATAAAAAATAGGTTTTGCCAGAATCTATATATTTAAAACGCCAACCTAATATTTTGTCCTTCTTATTTTGGATATTCTACAAATCGTAGCTTGATAATTCTTTCTTTAAAGGAAGGAAGGTATTATCTTCTAATAGAGCCATCACTAAAAATGATCTGACAAAATAAACCATAAAGTAAATAGTATATTACATAACAAGTGATGACAGTGATACTTTTCAAATGAAGTGATATTTACTCTTTGAGTTTTAGAATAATCACTTTCACATGAGTAATGTACACAAGAATTATTAAAAAAGCCTTTGATTCGTGCAAAAAATATTTTAATACTAGTGTTGAAAAAATATATATCAACACTAGTGTTGAAATTAGCATACTTCGGATTATATTCCACTTAATATCTATAGTTTCTCTAAAGGCTTTTCCTTGATTTGTAGTTTAACTTTTTCATTTTTTCATATTTTATATATCATAGGAAGAACTAATCCTGGATTGACTTCTAAATTAACCAGATTGAAACATTTTAAATTTAATCAAGGAAAGATGCATTAAACATAAATTTCGTCGATTTCGTCCTCCAACAGCTGTTCATATTGTGACGTCAGCTGTCACAGCTCTACTCCCGCCAAACCTTTTATTCCATTTTTTTCTTAATTGATTTTTTGAAGTATCCTACTGTTGAATTAAGGCGACGATATCACTCAAGAGTACTTTTTTTATCTCTTGTCATAAAAAAAAAATTATCATTATTCATGGTAGTTTACGTCCATGAGTAATGAATTCATTACCTACTTAACGGCTGCGGATGAATCACACTTGTGTTCGGAATACTTATTGTAAACCATTTTTAAATGATTTTTTTTTCACTGTTTTACGTTGTATTTTGCTCATCGAAGGTCATGTTATTACACGTTAAACCATCTAAGGCCCTTGTAGGTATATCAGATTATCAGATTAATTAAATATTCCTACTTCGTCTAAAAATATCCTAAAGACATTACCGGCTTGATCCAGTTATTCCGTGTTGCCAGAAGTCACAAAATTATTCAAAATTGATCCGGGATGCTTTACATAATCCCTTGTGACATAAATAGAGATCCAGTCGATTAGGAATTTATAATTTGTGCTGACGGCAGTGAAGTTACTCCAAACGGAGCACTTAACGTGGTTTATAGACAGGATGATTATTGAATAAACTAAAGGTAAAGGTTACCTATCTATTAAAAATAATGTTTACTCTTTATTGCACATTGCAGAGCATTTATTTTAGAATCAACAATTTCGTAACTATTGAGAAAAATATGTTTGTTAATGGAAATTGCAGAGCGAATCAAGGTGGGGTAGAAATTTTGACCGTATGTGCGCATAAGAAGTGTAAACATTATTGTATTTATAGTATAGTAGATTCTGTACCGAGGTTGGAATGAAAATTTGATCCGAGTGGAAGATTCTGAACGCGAGCGTAGCGAGCGTGAGGAACCACGAGTGTCGAATTTTCATTCTAACCGAGTAGCAGACTATATTTTCTCCACGACCAAAAATACTATTCGCAATATTTATAATTTCAGGTGGAGTATTATCCAGATCCATATCTGATTCATCCGATTTTTCACTCATATTTTGACTTGAACTAAAATTTGTCTGCTGACATTGACAGTTTCGAAATTCATGGCAACCTATGTCGTTTAGATCAATTACAGAATATTCCTTCCGTATCTTGTTATTGAATGAAAATTCACGCAAAACGCATAAGAAGCAAGTGTTTCAGAATAAATATTCCAACTCAAGAGCGAGAATTTTTAAATTCTATTATCAAAAATTATTTTGGAATTATTGCATTCAGTAATGGTCGTGGAGAAATAATTTTGATAGAACTCTCAAGATCGTGGCCCAATCACGTGACTTAAATGTTATGCTGGTTAATTTTAGTTTATTATGCTGGTATTATTTGACGTAAATATCAGGATTGAACTTACATTTTTAATATGTAAAGTTTATTTTTAAACGAATAATATTCTTTAAGCCATTAATAATAACTCTTATCATACCAAACAAGATTATAATAAGCTGAGGAAGTAAATCGCCAAATGTTAGCGAAAGTGGTGCAAAATTAAAGAAAATATGTAAGTACTGGTGGCATAAGTAAATGTAGAAAAATCGTAATGTTAGAAATTTCATTTAAGAAAAATTGAAGAATCCTAAGATTTCTGTTCGAAAAACTGCATGGTAAATTAATTGAATAGAAATATGGTTTATGCTTGGTTTATGGAAGAATCTTAATTGTATCTGGAAAAAGAGAAAAAAAAGTTATTAGAATATGAAATCTAAAAATATTTCTTTAGGACAAAATATTTTGGTAATTATCTGTTAAAGCTACACACAAGCTAGGTTGGTTGTCATTTGTTTTTGTACTGTCACATGTAAAAGTATTTTATTGTATTCGGCTTTGCATTAATTTGGTTATATTTTTGATTTAAAATAGCTTAAAATTAGGGGAATATAAAATATTGTCCCCTTTACTCGTGGTTTCTTAAAAATGGCATCCCAAAAAATTAAATCCGAAGTAAAAACTAAGCGTTTTCGACAAAAACGACTTTTAAATTCGTAATCTACGCCCGAAAACACATCGTTCATTCGTGTAGCTATAACAAAACATTACCAATATTTTAATTACGTAAAATGAAACGAATTTATACTTTGTTATTTCTTATTAAATTAGAAAAAAAACTCATTGCGGCAATTTTGTAGTATGAATTTAATACCAAAATTTATTTCGATCAACCGTTTTTCTTTAAATAAGTATTGTCACGCCCAGATTTTAGGGTGTGACGAGGAACGTAAGGTAGCACGGGACCTTGGCGACTATCAGAAAAACAAAGCGGTTTTGAAAACAAATTTAATTATTATTATTAAAAAAATTTTAATATTGACTCAAAAGTTGGCTCCACTTCCCTTCTTTTATGAGTAAATGTATTATATTTATAAAGAAAAAAATATCATTGAATATCAAACAACAACAAAACAAACAAACTTTATATAAAAGGAAATATCTTAATTGTCCCTAAACACTTTTCGCTTGCACTTGGTCACTACACCAAAATGAAGTCCATGCCTGGGTACGGTCCTGTCGTGTCGTCTGGGCCGTTAAGGGGTGATGGGAGAAAAAGTGGGGTTAGGTCGGTTTGATGGATAACGGATAATGGGTGGTCGGGGTTTTTGTCTTGTCTTGTTGTTGGTAATTGTAACTTCTCGATGTCTAGGTCTACTTCTGTCTCAGATTTATTATACGGTAATTCAAATGTGAATACGTTCCCTACTGAGGGTGAGGCCGAACGCGAAGGACTTCTACTTAAGCTTGTATTCGCTCTAAACGGATTGATTTCGGTACTTCTGTGCGTTGGCCGAAAGTTTGAAACCAATTTTGCAGCCGCTGTATTTAATTTTAAATCTTTGGCCTTGCTTCTTGTTACCCTATCGTCACCGCTCATTTATAGTAGAAAATTGTTTTAAAGGCTGTCATATATATTTATGTTATTACGCAACAAAATTCAAAATATAAATCAGTGGATAAATATGCAAAACAATAAGTAAACAATAAGTAAATAAATATTTCCCTGAAAAAAAAACCTAAATCTTCACCACAAATAAATATTTTAAAGGCCTAAATCCTTGTTATGCTCTTATATTGTGTTTGATAATAGTGTAAGGTCCTGGCTTATTGTATAAAAAATAAATTTGCTAAAATTTTGAAAGAAAAAAAATTGCATTAACGTATGAACAAAATTGTGTTTATCGCGAAGTGTTACAAAAGAAAAATGAATTTATTTTTTAAAGATAAGGAGTGCTGCGCCTCTATCTTTCAATGGTTCAAAAGGCAGATAAAATTTCGTAACACCTCCACTCTATGTCGATGATTAAAAAAGAAGTAAAATTTCGTAAAAAAAGAGAAAAGCGGCGCGATTACCATATGTCAATGGTTAAAAAAGAAAATACAATTTCTTAAAGAAAAAGACCGAGCGCCTCCACCATATATCAATATATATGGTTAAAAAAATTAAAATTTTGTGAAAAAAAAGGAGAACCGGCACGTAAAAAAGAGAACCGGCGTACCTCCACCATATGTCACGCCCAGATTTTAGGGTGTGACGAGGAACGTAAGGTAGCACGGGACCTTGGCGACTATCAGAAAAACAAAGCGGTTTTGAAAACAAATTTATTGAAAATATAAAATAATAAATTCCTGAAGGGCTTACAAGAAATTCAGAATAATAAACTTGGATTTAGACCTTTACACAGTTGACAATAAAATGATACTTACATAAATTTTATGCTCATCTCTGACGTCTGGGGGACCAACCAAAATTTTACTAATTTCGACGTGGATCTGTCACCGACCGGAACACTAGTGCCGTCCGATATTTTTCTAGCGCGATGTGTGGTTTCATCAAGTCAGCGATTTTTCCCACTTTAGGGAGACAATGGACTTAGGTCATGTACCTTGTTTCTATACCGACTTGATGACGCCACAATAATATAACATTTCATAATTGCAACTGTTTTGATTTATTTAATAAACTCGGCGTCGGTTTCATGTTGCGTTGAACGGCCGGCGATAAACGCGAATAATGATTAGAATATTGAAATGGAAAATATATTGATTTATGAAATGTTATGATCTTATGATTCCTTATCGTGACAGTATAGTGAAAATATCTTGTAAATCATACATATATAATTAAAAAAAAAATATTTAAAAAATTTAAATTCAATAATTCTCCTACATTTTTTTTAGTTAAAATCGATTTAAAAAAATAAATAATTACTTATTAAAAAAAGTTTAAAACGAAAAAAATAAATTTCAATAAAAAAAAGTAAACTGTCCGAAGAGGGATTCGAAACGGCGACCATTAATTCCCAACTGAAACCTACCTACTAATTTGTTGAAACCGTACCACCCCTCCAGGGGACGCTTTCAACAAATTAGTTCAAGTGCCTTACATAACTCTAAACGCTAAATGTGACAAAAATAAATTGAAACTGTTTATAATTACCTTATTCTCTTCAGCAATGGCATCAGCGAAATACTAGGCGAACATTAATTATGATCCTTAATTGTTAGTTATAGGCTACAACAAAATATTATACGTTTATGGAGCAAAACATTTTGGGACAAATTAATTTTACTTACCGTCAATTTAATAATAACTCCAAAATGAATACGTCTCTGCCAAAATCTGGGGAAATTTTGAAGGTTCTGATCATGTGCCGATATCATGTATCTGGATGTCAATTGTCAAAAAACGAGTTCTCTGGTTATTTTTTCTATAACAACAATAAAAAATGTGTCTGTTTAAAGGTTTGAAACAATAAGGGACTACTAAAGCAATCCGGGTTCTGGTATATGGTAACAGTCTCATTGAACTTCCTCTTCCTCCAATGTGTTTTTTATGCAAGATTTCAGCATAAAGAACATTTAATATGCTTGGTTGCAACATAACCATAAAATTCATTATCTCCAAAACCGCTTAGATCGATTCTCACAAAACCTAGGCTATTACAATAAAGAACACGAGGAAAAATTTCATCAAGACATTAAAACGATGAAAAAACGATATCAAGGAAGATGTAATATCCACATGATGGTCGACTACTCTTGGAGTCTACAGCGAGACTGTCCTACTAAACTCTTTATGAAGGTACACTTAACTACTAATAAATAGCTTACTTTGAAGTCGTTGTAGTAAATACGGATACTTATAATCTAAAATGTACGAGAGTATGATAATTTTTCTGAAAGAGGTCAATTTAGCGAACTTAAAAAACTAAATCTGACAGCTGTTTTGAATTCTACACCCAAAAATGGCCTAGAAAGAGTTTTAAAAAATAGCCGGCACCAAAATGGGCGTTAGTTATTTATTTAAACCGATACGGTTGTACCTAAAGGCAGCGTTTCAAATCTTCTTTAGGGCTTGAACTAGGTAATTAAGACAAACCTTGCTGGAACTCTAGTTGAGAGGAGATAGGATTACCGCCCATTCTAGTCAGTTATGGACAGCATATGGTAGACGAATCAGAATTTATGTACATCTAGGTAATCCCAAAAAAAGGAAAATCTTACTTCTAAGCTGTGACCATCGGAGATCTTGATGGAAGGAATTTTCTCTTTTATTTTGGGACACCCAAACAAAGGGTAAAAATATGAGACCGAGATTAATTAAAAATCCAAAAAGAATTACATTTAGAGGCAAATTGAAAGAAGAAAACCTCAATGCTCCTCACTCACCTCCAAAGGACGGCGAAGCCATATTTTTTTGAAATAAAGGTATAAAAACTTGCTTGCTTGCCTTTTCGGGAACATTTGATCTTGTCGATACGACAGTTGCTTTAAATAGTATATTACATAACAAGTGATGAAGTGATACTTTTCAAACGAAAAAATAATCACTTTCACACGAGTAATGTACACTATTTTTCCTACGACCACAAAGAACATTACAAAAGCCTTTGATTTGTGAAAAAAATATTTCAACACTAGTGTTGAACACTTAGAATTATGTTCCACTTAATATCTGGTTTCATAGTTTGTCAATAGGTTTTTCCTTTATTTGTGGTTTAACTTTTTTATAGTTTATATAATATCATAGAAATAAACTAATCCTGGATTTTCTGCTAGATTAACCAGAATAAAAAATATTACATTTAATCAAGGAAAGATGCATTAAACATAAATTTTAAAAATCCACCAAACAAGGAAGATTTCAATTCAAAATAATTCTATAAATTATGTAATGTTTTATAAAAAAAAGACAAATACTCCTGATGGGGATTAAACCTGTGACCTTGCAATCTGTAGGCTAGAGCTCTATTGTTTATGCTAACGCTAGCAAAGAAGATTTGTTGTTTAATACATGACACTCTCTTCAGCGCGATTTGTTTTTTCTGGTTATAGTCTTTCCAGTATATTATTAACATTTTATATAATTTAAGATGGCGTATTTTCACACTCTAATTCTGAATCACTCGACAAATACATGATAAATAAGTTAAACACTTCACAATTACTGCTTTCTAAAATTTATTCTTTTAATTAAATAGGGGTGGTCTGTCAAATTGGTACCATAAGTTTAAATTAAATAGTGTGCTTTGTATTTAAACACTAGTGTTGAATTTTTTTTTTCAACACGCGTGTGATATACGGCGCTTTCTTGCCAAATTAACCGTGTTTTTTTTCGCATTTTTATAGGTGGTCGTAGGAAAAAGAAAATACCTCAAATTCCAAGGTTTACAAACACAAAAATTGCTAACATAAATTAAAACAAAGCCCCACTTCCGTATTTTGCGTAAACCTATAAAGTCAAATCTAAATAATAAAGAAAGCGGTATTGCCACTGTTATTATAAATAATTATGGCATTATAGAATTAAATCTAATAAATCTCTTTAGAGACATAAATATAAGGTACAATTTAATATTACCCTCTTTTATGATTTGATACATAAATAAATAAGTTACCGATAAATTATACTGTAGTAATGTCTCTATTTAATAATTACTTAATGAATTTGAAATTTCGATAATATGTATAATGTGAGACTGTGTATACAGGAGGATCTCGAAAACGGTAAGAGATACGAAGATGGTTAAATAAAGGCAATGTTGCGTATTTTAAGGCCTAATAATTTGATGAAAGAAAATTGTATATATTCCGAACACCTTCGGAGATATCCGAAAAAACCGAAATTTTTGTTTTGGTTTTTAATTTTTTACGGCTTTATTTTTGACTTAAATATTGAACTAAAACTTTTTTATAATTTGAAGAAATAGTCAATGCTTAAAGTGGAGTGGTTATGTAGAAGGAAAGAAATAAGAACTCAAAGTCGTCCTACACTGTTATATTAACGAAATATTCTTGATTTAAAATATAAATTCTCTACATGTTTCGAATGCAGAAGCATTAATCTTCAGGAGAACAAAAGAAAAAAAAGAAACTAGTAGATATCATCTTAGCGGATTAGATTGATAGAATTAGATTTAAAAAATAGGTTCAATGAGTAGAATGGTGAGAAAATCAATACGCACGTTACACTGTGAAAAAGAAACATGTAGGTTTGTGGCTTTGGGCGCTATAAGAATTTAAATGTAGAATGAAAGATTTAACAACTATGTGTGACAAGAACTGTTAATAGAAAAAAAAATAACATGGATGGAAACGTGAAAAATCATTTAAGAAAAGAAAGTTGTGGGATTGTCATATCAGAAACTATGGAAACGAAGTGCATATAAGTGTGAGGAAGATAAATATTAATAAAAATGTATTATAAATTATGTGATATTTATGATATTAATTGGTGATGATTTCAGTTAGGAACAATTTGATGCTTCCATCTATGTTATGTGCTGATTTTAAAATTGATATTTCTAAAATAAGAAGTTATGAAAATTAAATTTTATCATTGTGTTGGTTACAGCTTTATGCTAGGTACTTACTGTACCCACTACAGCGCTGTGGTTCATGTCAATTAAAAAAAAATTAAATTCCAAAAATCGGTTTAATATTTAAACCCAGTTTCGTCCAGTTCTCGAGGATGGAGAATACGAACAAGCGTTGACTACAGCTTCATGTTAGGTACGTATTGTACCCGTTATAGCTCAGTGCCATTCGTCTCAATTAAAATCTAAAAATCATTATATTGCCAATTACGCTTCGTAGCAGCATAACTCGCCATATTAAGAAATTTTTTTTTTTAATTTTAATGGGACCAGTGAATACCTAACACAAAGCTGTAATGAACACTTTTTTATATTTTTCATCTTCGAAAACGAGGGGGAAAGTGGGTTTCATAGCAGCGTATCTAATTGGTAATATCACAATTTTCGGAATTTAAATCTTTTTTAAATTGACACGATCGGCACTGCGATGTAGTGGGTACAGTCAGTGGCGTAGCCAGAAAATATGCTCGGGGGGCGTAAGTACGACATGTTTTTCTGGCGAAAGGGGCAGTCGGGATTACATGTATTTTATGATAATGTACCTAGTAAAGAAGGCGGAAAAGTGACGGGGGGGGGGGGGGGGCGGGGTGGGCACGCCCATTACCTCTCCTCCTCTGCATGGTTGAATTAAACTTGTTTTTGTAAATGTTTTTTTTACTCTTCTTTATTAAAAAAAACATTTTTTATATTTGTGAAAAATATGAATAGTGGTGTCAATCCAAAATTTTAACATAAGTATGTATGACTCTAACCAGCGTTTTTCGGGCGCGGTTTTTCATGATTAAAAATAAAGTCAATATCGCTCACCACGCCAAAATTAATGATTTTTTCAGAAAACATGTATTTTAGGAGCGTAGATAGGCAAGGGCCTGCCGAAATATTAAGCACCGGTTCCCGCAGATCACCGAAGTTAAGCTGTGTCGAGCGCGGTTAGTACTTGGGCGGGTGACCGCTTGGGAACACGGCGTGCTCTTGCCTCAGGGAAGAGTGTAAAATGAATCGACACCTAGCCATCCTATTCACGCCGGACAGGCCGGATGAGATTGGATATCTTGTAGGATGAAGGTGCCGTTTCACACTCCCCAGTCGGTAGATCACATTTGTGGTCGATGACCGGTTCAAGATGGCCTACGTAGTCGGCGAACCGTAAAAAAAAAAAGGGGAGATCTAAAAGCAGTTTTTGGTGCAAAGGCTTAGGTTTTGAAATACTCCTTCTTAAGTGCCGTCTTGAATATTCATAATAAAGCATTCTTCCCGCACTATTTCTTTATTATAAATTATCACACTTCTTCCATAAAAAATGTTTCAATTAAAATTTTTACTTTAATTTTTCTCTTTAAAAATAAATACCTAATTGTTTTTTGTTTTCGTTGTAAAAATATTTTATAGCATTGGGCTATATTTTTGTTGATTTAAAATAGCTCTAAAAAAGGGAAAACGGAACAGACAAGTATATAACAGAAAAATAATATAAAATATTATTCATTTTACTCGTTATCCTGTAAAATTGCATCATAAATCAATAACTAAATCGATATGCATCCGAAACCTTAATCTCTATATAAAACACGACTTTAGAAGGAAAAGTTTAGAAACTAAACGTTTCCTACAAGACCTTTGTAATCTAAGCCAAGAATACATTATTTAACAATTCGAATTAAGAGTCCGAGCGTGAGGCGAAAAATTAGGTTGCAATTAGACTTTTAGACACGAGCTTCTAAATACGCCACTGGGTACAGTAAGTACCTAACATAAAGCGGTAACTAACGCAATAATAACATTCTCTCCGTGTAGAAAGCTAAAACATTCGCTTTTAATAAGAAAGAAAAATATAATAAATGTTTTAAAAAGATATGGTTTTAAATAAACCTGTGTAAAGCCACGATCTTTGTGTAATCCATTTTTAACCCTTTGCATTTTACATCAAACATTTTAAAATAATTTTAAATAAGCCCGGAGGGGTAAATAGAAAACTGTAGAATATAAAAAATATTATTAAAAATATCTTTTGTAATTTGAAACATAAAAAGGCATTCAGATTCGCCAGACGAAAAGATTTTAATTAAAAATTAGGACTTGTTTAATTAGGAATTAAAGGTTGTATCTTTTGATATCAATTTGATAAAGAGAACTTGTTAGATTTTTATAAGCCAATTTTAAACAAACAGTTAGTAGGTACGTAACTTCTTTGTATTATTTTTAATTGTTAAATTTTTATGTTCTGTCAATACAACAAAACAGAAATAAAATATAAAAATAGATCATAATCAATCAAAAATACCGGTTTACAGTGATCCCGAAACCATGCCATCCACATGTAGGTATCTATAGTCTATCTCAGAAAGGTGTAGAGTAATAAAAGCTTATTAGGTATGCAAAGGGACTACGGACTCAAGTGCAGGTAGTAGTACCCGGGTTTGGGTCAATTTATGGGTTTTACCTATTGTTATCCATTCACAAACACTGAAAATGTATACATTGTATTAGGTGCACTTATACTTTATTATATATAAAAAAATACAAAATACAAAAAATAAATTATACAGAAATTAAATTATAAAAAATCATGATATTCTTCGTCATCTGAGGAACTGTTATCTCCTCTTGACGTTATAATTAACCGGTCGACGGTCCGATCGATCAGGTGGTCAAGATCCCACATTTTCTCCTCTTCTTTAATGATATGGTGGACAGCTTTTCGCCACTTCTCTGGTGTCACTTTCTTAATGGCTTGATCAAACAGTAGCTTAACGTCTTTCATTTTGAATGTCGTTTGTGTCTTGCTACAAATTCTTTCACTTGCGCCCCCATAAGTTCTATAGGATTTAGTTCGCAACGATACGGCGGTGTGCGCAGTACAGTTACACTATGTTTTTCAGCTATATCTTCCACGGCATATTTCATAAAACGATGTTTGTGTAAATTTGCTATAGCTAATAGTTTCTTTATCAAATTATCTTCTTTTTTTTCTTTGGTTAGTTATCATAAATAATTTATTGCACAAAATTTACTTGCGCCTATGGCCGACACCGAAATTGAGCCGAACTGGACGGAATTTCCGATTTTATTAATCTACACCTTTCTGAAATAGACTATAGTCATCAGTTTACAAAAATACGTTCTGCTGGGTTGTCGTTGTTCGATGTACATTTCATAATAACTATCCATATTTCTATTCGCCTATCTGTCATTTTCAACGTAACACGCTAACATATCAAAATTTCTTTCGTTAAAATAATTTAACGCCATTGTTAATAATGTTAATTAAAACGTACAAAAAATATTGAACAGCTTTTAAAAAATGTCATTTGTTTAAAGTTCAAAGCCTTCAAAACAAATATATGACAATAACAAATTTAAATAGAGAGAATCATACGCCACTTTATCATTCAAACTACCACACTCAACTTTCATCTTCCATTTTCTACTATATTCATAGGTATGTTAGTGGACACTCACCACGAATCATATATACATTTCCAATATGTTATAGCGTTATTTTTATTTTGAATATGTAGGTAATTTGCATACAACGCGCCTTTACTTACTGTTTAGGTAGAAAACGTGGAATTATAGTCACAAAATTTATAATAAACTTGGGTGCTTGTTTATTTTAAACTGGAAAATCGGCTAAGGTAACTACTCTTTCAAAAGGTAAGAATATTTTAAATTTTGTTTATTCCAATGATTTATTCAGCTGATTTAATTTATTGTTTGGGAAAAAGTATTCTCCTACATGTATATTTTCTGTTTTTTGTACGATCTACTAAATAGATAATTTTATTCTGGTACTAACTAGTTAACAGTTAACTAACTGAATGGATATAGTTTTATATCCACTCTCTCAAATTTAAAACTAATACAAATATGTCGGGGTGCACAAAGAATTCTAATAATAATTATTTAACCAAGTTTGACTGTGACATAAATGACTTTGACAGGCATTATATAATCATATACAAAAGTGCGTGATTAGTAAATTAAAAATTAAGGTAACTGGGCCAGTATAATTGTGAGAAAATTATTTCTGTCAATGTTATGTCTGTCACAGTCAAACTTGCCGGTTAAATAATTATTATTAAAATTTTTTGTGCAACTTGACATTAATGTATTAAATGTCAAAGTTTCAAACCTTTCTTTGAAAGACAAACGAAAAATTAAGTTGTGTATGCCGCAGCCCAAGCGCCTTTTTTCTAAAAATTCTTATGCAAAAAATAAGTGGATATGTGGATGTGAAATTAGAAATGTATTGAATAATAAAGAGTTTTGGACTTGCATTGTCTTTATTTGTTTAACATCACAACGTTTCAACTGGTAAGTATCTCCAGTCATCTTCAGGTGAATACTAAATAAGTACATGACTGAGATGTGCGCAGTCATGCGTTCAGTTCGTGCGCGGTATTTTAAGTTTACATTTACTTAACAAAGGTTTCCTGATATTTCTTATATCTAATGGGGGCTTACTAAGACAATCTGGGTTCTGGTGTATTGTAGCAGCTTCCTTGAACTTCCTCTTTATCCAGTATGGTTCTTAATGCAGGATTTGAGCTTTTGTCCACTTGATATGATGGCTGTGTGTCCAGGCATGGTCAGTTGCACCCGATTTTTCGATCTCTCCTATTAGCGTGTTGTTTCTGTATTTCTTGATCCTTCCTTCGAGTGGCCTTAGTGTCTCACCAATGTAAAATCGGCCATATTGGAAGGGAATCTGGTAGACCCAATACATTGGTGATATACTAAGGCCACTCGAAACAAGGATCAAAGAATACAGAAACAACACGCTAAAAGGAGAGACCGAAAAATCAGGTATAGCTGATCATACCTGGACATACGGCCATCATATCTAGTGGACAGAAGCTTAAATGCTGCATGAAGAACCACACTGGAGAAAGAGAAAGTTCAAGGAGGCTGTTACCATACACCAGAACCCAGATTGTTTTAGTAAGCCATCATTAGATATAAGAAATATTTGGAAACCTTTGTTAAGTAAATATAAACTTAAAATACCGCGCACAAACGAAAGCATGACTGCACCCATCTCAGTTATGTTCCAGTGCATCTAGCTAGTATAAGTATTGTTTTGTTTTCCGTGTTTCTTATTTCACAATACTACATCAGGATTGGATTCAAATTAGACAAGAACAGGTATAAAATAACTTTATCATTTTTCTACAAATGTAAAGCGATTATTTTTCCTAGCTACAAACGATTTCAATATGAATCTGTAAGTCATGCATTTTAGATATTACTTTAAAAATTGGAATATTCTCGCACGCACTCAGTATTGCGTATCCTAGATCTGCGCTTTCCCGTACTCAATATCCAAAAGCCGCAACTGTATCATATTCACTTTTGTTGTACAAACTACAATTCCAGTGCTCCTGGTATTAGAGAGGAACAGTGGCGTAGCCAGAAAATACGCTCGGGGGGGGGGGGGGGGTCAATGGGCGTAAGTAGGACATTTTGGGAGGAATGAACAGTCGGGACTACATGTATTTCAAGATATTGTACCTAGTAAAGAAGGCGAAAAAGCGCCGCAGGTGAAAAATTTTCGGGGCCATGCCCAAAGCTCGTTTAAAATTCACGTAACTACTATCAAATTTCGAAAATTAAATTATTATCTCTCCCCCTTTGTATGGTTGGATTAAATTTGTTTTTGCAAACGTTTTTTTCTACTTTTTTTAATATTTCTAGCTGGCTCTTTATTAAAAAAAAAAACATTTTTTATGTTTGTGAAAAATATGAATATTGGTGTCAATACAAAATTTTAACATAAGACGTACCTATTTATAACTGTTACCCGCGTTTATCGGGCTTGGATTTTCGTGATTAAAAATAAAGTAAACATCGATCACCACGCCAAAATTGATTGTTTTTTCAGAAATCATATATTTTAGGAGCGTAAATCTAAGAGCAGTTTTTGGTGCAAATGCTTAGGTTTTGAAATACTCCTTTATGAGTGCCGTTTTGTATATTTATAATAAAGCATTCTCGTTTCTTCCCGCACTATTTTTTTTATTATAAATTATCACACTTCTTCCATAAAAAATGTTTCAATTAAAATGTTTTCTTTAATTTTTCTCTTTAAAAATAAATACCTAAATGTTTTTTGTTTTTGTTGTAAAAGTATTTTATTGTATTGGGTTATATTTTTGTTGATTTAAAATAGCCCCAAAAAAGGGAAAACGGAGCAGACAAGTATATAATAGAAAAATTACCATAAATTATTAATCTTTTTACTCGTTTTCCTTTAAAATTGCATCATAAATCAATAACTAAAACGATATGCGTCCGAAACCTTAATCTCTAAATAAAACAGGAATTTTAGAAGGAAAAGTTTAAAAACTAAACGTTTCCTACAAGATCTTTGTAATCTAAGCCAAGAATATATTAATTAAAAATTTAAATTAAGAGTTCAAGAATATATGGAGAGGAAATATTAAAAAAGTCATGTCTAGTCAAATGGAATTCGAAAACGGAACTTTAATCTTCAACTTCAACTAAAAATAAAATCCAAAGATTCACTTAAAATTCTAATAGCACACATCTTTCTCAAAAATTCCCCGATTCGATTTAAGCACTTTGCCAAACTTCGGAAAGACGTAATATTGTAAATTTGTTAAATAAAATCTATACTTCGGCGTGTGACGTCGTAGAAAAGATCAGTCAAATTCTATTGCCTCGGGGAACGAACTTTGGAAATTTGATATACGAAGTAGTGTCAGGAATCTATAAAAAGTTTCGGAAACTACAACCGTCCTTGCTGAGAAGTGATTTTCTCTTTTATTTCGAGTTTTAAAGCTACTGTACGAACATTTTTATTCACTCTAAAAAATTAGTTGATCGCTCAACCTAATATTTATTAATATAGACTTCAGTATACCTAAATATCTTATGATAAATTACCAGCTCTTGGGCTTCTTTGCCTAACTGATGAGACCAGAAAAGATCAAAAGCTAACATGGGATCAATTACAACATCCATGTGATGTTGGCACAAAGTCTGTGACATTGTCTGGATTTCTCGTAGTTTCACAAATCTAGAAGATAATTTTTTTTTTCTAGTAACTACTTTTTTAGTATACTTGACAATAATATAAAAAAGAAGCTTAGCGGCAAGCGGACAGAGTAGTGCGTCTATCTTTTGCATTAAAGTACGCAGGGATAGGTAGACAATGACAGGCTGTTTCGTTCTTGTTAGAACTCATCAGAAAGCCATAACCTGTAGCAACATTACAGAAGAAGCCATCTAAAGTCATCACGTTAGATGGCTATCTTTTGCATTGAGTTGATTCCTACTGATGGCGTTACTGGATTTTCATCACAGTTTTATTCTTAAAAATGTCTTGAAAGAATAGTCTCGCTGTACTGGGAGTTACTACAGGTTATGGCTTTCTGATGAGTTCTAACAAGAACGAAACAGTCTGTCATTGTCTACATGTGCCCCAGGAAACCCATTATATTTGGCGTCCCTGCGTACTTTAATGCAAACGATAGACGCACTACTCTGTCCGCTTGCCGCTAAGCTTCTTTTTTATATATTTTAACGGACACTAAATTCCACTGTTTTACTTAACTATAATCTTTAGTTTGCCAAACGAATCATACGCAGTCACGCATGCGTAGAGAAACCGACCTACAATTTAAACCGCCACTGAACTGCTAGTCGTATTGTCATTCTTTCTGAAACTTTTTACCGATACCGCTTGACGTGTAACCATCCGCCTTCGTAAGTAGCTTTACCGCGTAAACTTTTTTTTTAATTAGCATAGGTTGCATCCTTTTTCTGACATCTGCAAGTCCGTCACCGTACTAACCTTTATACTGATAGTGTTAATTAAGCTGCGACTGCACTCGCAGACTTTCTCTCTGATTTTATTTCCGAGGGTCTATGCACCGCTGTTATTAAGTTGACCGCCGGACCGCTTGAGACGCGAATACATAATATATTAGAATCGTCCACGTCAAAGCCGGGATCATTTAGTTTACTATCAAGTTAATGGATAAAATATATTATCGCGAAGAATACACGTATACAACCCTCCTCTCTCTTTTAAATAATAAGTAATGTATTATAATGACAGCAAAAATTTATGGGAATACATGAATACAGTGGCTATTTGTTGTAAATCAATTACTGATGAAAAAGAAATGTTTACAAATAATAAAAATTCTACGACGAATATGTAATGGCGGAGGATATTTAAAACCATACAAAATTTTAAACACATAATCTTATTTTACAAAATATACTTACACAAAAATTCTAATACTCTTGCAATATTACAGTTTTTTACTTAACGTCAAATTTCAAGCCCCCAAAATTTCAAAAGATTTGACATTTCGGGACCGAGAGAAGCGCCATGGGCCTTTAGAAGCGTAAAAAGGATAACTAGTGCATATACGTGGTTCGGATGCCACGCTAAGCATCTAGCCTAAGTAAACTGGTTCTTTTGCCAACCCAAAACAACAAAAAAAAAACTACTCTGGATGCTCAAAAACTGTCTAATAATAATCAATGCTATAAGCACAAAAAAGTTTTCATTAACCCAGTTTTCCTTTATTAAAAAAGTTACAAACTAAAAAGTTTCAAATAAAAACATGTTTTTAAAGAAATCAAATTCTAATTTCGGTCTCAAGACGTAATTGCAATTTTTAATTTCGCAGACCTTTGTTTCTGTTGACTCGCGAACAGAGAGAGGAATGAGCAAAAATTCTTATTTACATTTAAAAACACTGCGAAAAGGACATCTTGAAGAAAAAGTAATTTAAGACATTTAAATAGTTTAGTTGCTATAACTGACTTTCTGTTTTTTATTTGTTATCATCGCTTTGAAAAATTCTCCCATTCGCGATTTTTATCTACAAGATATTATTGGATTTAAGACAATAGCGTATTCCTGCAGAAAATACAGGGTTGGGCAATGTGCAGGCAGCGGTAGCAAACGTATATAATACTAGGCGATAAATAACTTACATTATAACTTATATACCGGGTGTTGCATCGTCGAGCGGGACATAGGAAATCCCATGTAATTTTAAATGGGGTCAATTATTGGCTTCCCTAATTATTTTAGAGAAAAATTCTATTTAGGTTTATTAAAGAGCACTAAAACCCACATTCAAAAGACTAACTTTAGATATTTTTGATGAGCCCGTTTACGGGTTATCGCCGATTTCTTTTTAACTATTTCTCCTTTTTATGGCCCGTATTTGCGGGCACCAATCACGCTGACTGTGAATGACTGTCAAATAAAGTTGTCATTTTGAAATATGTGCTTTATTGTTATAAAAACTCGTACATCGAAAATATTAAAGGTGTATTTATGAGTACAAATTAATCTGAATAAAACTAAAATAAAGTATCCAATTACAAGGTTAATTATGACATTTTACATGTTTCAATATTTTACTAATTAATAGGTAGGTACTATTAAATTGTTAGAACTTTAGGATTTAAGAAGATGTTCCAATATTTCTCCATTGACTGCTAGACAATAACCGAGGCGATCATAAAATTCTCTTCTTACATTCGCTAGTTGGTAAACTGAAATTCTATTGCATTCGGCAGAAATAGCATTTTTTAACTCGTCTAGATTTGGGTATTTTTTTATCTTTGTATATCCTGTTTTTTAAATGGCCCCAGAGAAAGAAATTATTTGGCGATAATTCAGGAGACCTGGCTGGCCAATTTACTGTATGATTTAAGCCAATAACATTTCCATTAAAAGCACGGTTTAAATATTCCCGGACAGCCATCCATTTGGTACCAAACTTCCTGATTTTCCCTGGCGGCATCATGTAAAGTAGGTAAAATATGATCTTCAAGTAGTTCCAAAAAATATTCTGCATTTAAATTTCGTGTAAGAAATAATGACCCGATAATATTTTCTCCGAAAATCCCAGCCCAAACATTAACTTTTTGTGGATATTGCGTCCTTGTTTCGACAAACCCGTGTTGGTTTTATTTGCTCCAATATCGATAATTTTGAACATTGGGTTCATTGTTTAAGGTAAATGTGCATTCGTCAGTGAAACAAATGTTTTTTAAAAATTCACTATCCCTGTTTGCTCTTTCAATAATACCAAAACAAAAGTCCTGTCGTCGTATTTCGTCCCTATCTCTTAGCTCTTGGTGCTTTTCATATTTGTATGAATAATATTTATGTCGTTTCAAAGCTCGTAACGCTGTGGTGTGATCTAATCCTATGTCATCCTCAAGTTTCCTTGTGCTGATCTTCCCATCTGTAGATTTTGCAGGTATCGGTCTATTCGGATACAGAGCAGTAAACATGTCTGACACATTTTGATAACTATTTCCTTGATAATACATTTAATCATCAATATTTTTTCCTTAGAAGTGTAATTCATGGCTAATATTTTCGATGTAGTTTTTATAACAATAAAGCACATATTTCAAAATGACAACTTTATTTGACAGTCATTCACAGTCAGCGTGATTGGTGCCCGCAAATACGGGGCCATAAAAAGGAGAAATAGTTAAAAAGAAATTGGCGATAACCCGTAAACGGGCTCATCAAAAATATCTAAAGTTATTCTTTTGCATGTGGGTTTTAGTGCTCTTTAATAAACCAAAATAGAATTTTTCTCTAAAATAATTAGGGAAGCCAATAATTGACCCCATTCAAAATTACATGGGATTTCCTATGTCCCGCTCGACGATGCAACAACCGGTATATATTTTATTAAAATTTACTAACATACTTTATTTATTCGTTTTCGTAGTTTATTATTTACCGTTCTTTAAATTGTTTTGGTCACCCCCTTCGCAAGCAATAATCTATTGTTTTGTCGGATTCCTATTTAAAATATTTGATATCTGTGCCTCTTGTGTTTGTGTTGCAATGGGCTCTTTCACTATTCTTGTATTTAAGAGTTTTGCCATTTAAATTGTTAAAGGGGGTGTGCGCCAAAAATTAAAGTTTTAGTACAAAAAAATTTAAGAATAACGGTTCAAACCTCGTCATTCTACGACTAACCATTGCTGAGAAATAGCGGGTTAAAAGTTTTACGCGTCGATTGCGTGACGTCACAAAAGCTTCGGCTAGCGGCGCGGCGCTCTGTACATTGCTTCCTCGCACGTTGCAATAGATACGTTCTTTATTTCGTACCGATTTGTTCCAGTCTGTGGAAAGTTTTATTTATTATTAAGGAGTGCTAGTATTTGTGTAATGGCTTTTGGTTTTGAAGTTTAGTAAAAATGAGCTTAAACGAACGGAAGAAGAAAATCGAGCAGTCAACATATCAATAAGTAAAAAATAAAGTAAATTGGTGTAAATGCTCGGGCTGCGTATTAATGCCGACTGAAAAGAGTGCGTTTGCGTAATGGGAAAATTGAAAACACCACAAAAATTTAAAAGTGTCGATAAGGCGGTAATTTGCGCTAGTATAAACTGAAAATTTCCTAGTAGTAGTTGAAATTCTTCCTCAATTTGATCATTTTCAGAATTGCCCTGTTTCTCAATATTTTCCAGCACTTCAGATTCACTGTCACTAATGTCAGAAGAAAATTTAAATTAAGAGTCCAAGAGTAAGACGAAGAATTAAGTTGCAATTGGACTTTTAGACCCGAGCACCTAGGCTCGAGGGGGGGGGGCTGCTGCCCGGCAGCCCTCCCCTAAATGCGCCAATGAAAGAGATTTTTGACAGTGAACAACATGGAGGTTAACAACCCGACGAATACTAAGCGCTAAAACTTACGTAAATTCCATACTGAAATATGACATCTTTGAAGAGGCATATCTCCGTTACTATTTGCGATAGAAGGGTGCGGTTGGGACTATTATTCTTAAAATAAATTTGTTTTTTTGGAGCACACCTCCTTTAAGTCGGTGCTATAATAGTTTCTCACCAATATAACTATTACTAAGTCATACCATGCATTTTTTGCAACTCATTGAAAACATGCACAATTGCACAAAGAACTTGAAGTACCATTAATAAAATAATGTAAAATTGATGCTATCGAGTAATGGTTTAAATTGTTTATGTTAATAAACCTTATTACCATTGCATGCCGATAGTGTCAATTTTCTTAACCATTTTTTTCTGGGAGTACTAAACTTAATTAAGTATTTTTTTGTTATTCATATTATTTACTATACCTTTTTTTCAGTGTATTGAGCGTACTTATGGCATGTCACTGTATAATATCATGTAAAATAAGTCTTGACTTCATGTCATGAACACTAAAAAAGATTGCGACAAATGTTATCTGTTTAAAGTTTGCCACTTGCAAGTACATATGAAACACCTTCCGGATGTTCGTCTGTGTTTTGCCTACACAAATAGCACATGACAGCAGGAAGTTATGCAAATTATAAAATAGAACTTGATGTAAGTTAGAATGTGTGCAATTTTGGATTAAATACATTATGGTATTACGGAATATAAATGGATATGTTTAAAAAGTTTTTAGTTTTGTTAAAACCTCAGGTTTAAAATGTCTACATAGATAATAAAAAACGACAGTAGAGTTTCGGGATTGCATTATCTTTATTTGTTTTAGATTACAATGTTTCAACTGGTAAGCATCTCCAGTCGTCTTCAGGTGAATAATAAATAAGTATGGTAACTACAGCTCTATTTATACTAGGTAGGTGCAGTGACGCATAACTAGGGGGCGGAGACATGCGTTTAACTCTTACTTGTTCTATTTATATTGGCTAGGTGTATGGCGCATAACTGGATGAGTCATGCTCATCCCAGATTATATTTAGTTAACAAAGGTTTCCAGACGTTTCTCATATCTAATGAAGGCTTACTAAAGCAACCTGGATATTGGTGTATGGTGGCAGCTTCCCTAAACTTCCTCTTCCTTCAGAGTGGTTCTTTTTGCAGGATTTCGGCTTCTGTTCACATGATATGATAACCGTGTGTCCAGGCGTGGTCAGCTGCAACTGATTTTTCGGTCTCTCCTTTAATCCTTACTTCGAGTGGTCTTAGTGTCTCACCAATGTAAGATTGGCCGCACTCGCAGGGTATCTAGTAGACACAATTTTTCTTGTCTTTTTGGCTTCTTCTTCGTCAGATGGCTTCTTAAAGTGTCTCTTAAGCTGAATACTGTGCTGATGTTGTATCGTTGTCTTCCTATTCTCTCGGATACTTCTTTGACTTACGGAATGTTGAGTATTGGTTGTATCTCTTTCTCTGCTTTATGTGCGTTGGGCTGATTCTTGCGATTTTCCAATATTGTGTCAACCAATCTCATGGGGTAGCCATTCTTCTTGAGGTCGGTCTTGATGTGGTTAGTTTCTCTGTTGAAAACTTCGTTACAGAGGGTAATTTCTTTATCCACAAGGTTTCTTATTATGCCATGTTTTGTGTTGTTTGAGTGATTTGATGTATAATTGATATATTGACCTGTATGTGTTCTGTGCACTAAAATTAGGAAGGTGTTGCCATTAAAAAGAGCTGTATGTAGTATTCACCTAAAGACGACTGGAGATACTTACCAGTTGAAACGTAGTGATTCTAAATAAATAAAGACAATGCAAGTCCAAAACTCTACTGCCGTTCAAGAAACGTCATTGTCTCCAACCTTTAAACAGACACTAAAGGTCCTTTAATATTTTAAAAACGATTCTCCATTTACTGTACAATTTTTTACTTTAAATAGGCGAGAATAAAAAAATAAAGGCCTTCTGCTCCTTTTGTACTTCACTTTGCTTTCGGTTTACGAATTCGCTCGATTTAACCAATTTGGTTCTGCAAACAAATTTCGACAGAATCCTGATGAAGTGGAATCTTTTCGAATTCGGAACAACGAATAGCTTTCTTAACAAAGAAGTTTATTTGTACTTTCATCGCTAAAAAAATGTGTTATTTTTAATATTTAGAGAAAAAATTGAGAGCTTATTGGATATCCAACCTTGTTATTCAATACACTATTTCTTGAATATACCGGGTGAGTCAACGATAGAGTACAGTTTATTTTCTCCTTTATCTTAAGAGTTAAATAAATATTCGAAATTCAAAAGTTGCAGAGATCATGGAGGTGCACATTTTGAAATTATGTTGGAGTATAATGGCCCAAAAAACGTAGCAAATGTAGCTTAGGTTTTTTAAATGAAACACCCTATATATTGTATGATTTTCTAATTCCCCACTAAATTCTACGCTTATTCTACCCTGTACAATTTTAAAAAATTAATCCTTTTTTTGAAATCCTAGATTAAATATACTGTAGGTAAGTTTCGTACTATACAAAGTATTACCATCTGTATTATAAATTTTTGGTTTATTTATTTTCCTTTAATGGATTTTTCGATCTAAATATAACATGATACTTTCAGTATATTTTAGACAGAAAAGAAATAAATCCACCAAACGAAATATTATAATATTTCTATGTAAAGGTTATTTTGTGTAAGGAAAATATCATATTCAAATCTATTTTTAGCATATAATATATGCACATAGTACGTGTCCCTATAGAGATAAACGTGTCTTCCTGGAAACATTGTTTTGTTTGGAAAACATACATAAATAAAATTCCACTAAGATTTTTGTCAAGACTTAACTAGCATCTTTGATTGTGACATAAAAGACACTAACAGAAATGATTTTCTCACAATTAATGTGTCTGTCATGGTTAGCTTCAACATTAAAACAAATGATTTTATCACAAATAGGAAGATTTCAATTCAAAATAATTTTATAAATTATTTAATGTTTTTATAAGAAAAAGTCAAATATTCCTGATGGGATTTGAACCTGTGACCTTGTGATCTGTAGGCTAGAGCTCTATTCTGTACGATATTGCTACCGATAAACATTTGTTGGTTAATACATGAATCTTTTCAACGCGATTTGTTTTTTCTGGCAATAGATTTTCCAGTATAGTATTAACATTTTTTATAATTTCAGATGGAGTATTTTCACACTCTAACTCTGAATCACTCGACAAATACATGATAAATAATTTAAACACTTGACACTTACTGATTGCTAATATTTATTATTTTTAATAGATACGGGTGGTCTGTCAAATTTTGCACCATATGTTTAAATTAAATAGTGGGCTTTGTATTTCAACACTAGTGCTGAAATAATTTTTTTCAACACGCGTGTGATATACTGCGCTTTCTAGCCAAATTAACCGTGCATTTTTCCCATTTTCATAGGTGGTTGTAGGAAAAATGCTGTACATTACTCGTATGAAAATGATTATTCTAAAACTCGGAGGATTTTCGCACTCGGCTATAACGCCTCGTGTTAAATATCACCATGTTTGAAAAATATCAGATTCATTAAAAAATTACAATATTTTTTACGTCATATTTTAAAAAAAAAAGACTCTTTCCTATCGGATCATCTTACTAGTTATTTCTTTTCAACATCAAGAAAAACACGCTTGACAGCAAAAGACCAAAATATATTTGCCTACGCGTCTGCATTTTCAAAAAAAAAAGAGGAAGAAAAAGGGCACCGGACCCGCGACCCTAAAGTAATAGTGACAGTACATATTTCATAGCGTGTGACGTGTAGGACTCTTCGAAAAAGGCGCTAAATATTTAAACGACGGGTGCAGTACATATGGAAACAGGACCGGATTGGAAGACATTATAATAGGCATCAATTTTACTAAATTTTGATTTCGACTCTATCGCATACAGCAAGGAAATAGTTTCAGTATTTATATTCTTAATT
Source organism: Polydrusus cervinus (assembly GCA_935413205.1). Classification (NCBI taxonomy): domain Eukaryota; kingdom Metazoa; phylum Arthropoda; class Insecta; order Coleoptera; family Curculionidae; genus Polydrusus; species Polydrusus cervinus. The sequence continues at coordinate 16,305,167 of OW284517.1, forward strand.
ACTGAAAAATAGTATATTATGTATCCTGTAGGAATTATAGCGTTCTCTCGGACGAGGATAAAAGTTGGTGGACGAGGCGCAGCCGAGCCACTTGACATTGAACAATTAGTGGTGGTAATGATTAAGTGCATCTCGCTGAAAAGACCAAACTGCATGGAGATTTCAAACAGCACCCGAGGTAACTGGAATGTAAGTCTTATGTTAGTAGTAATAATAATAATAATAATAATAATAATAATAATAATAATAATAATAATAATAATAAATGCATATATTTCTAAAGACATTTTACAATGTATAAATTTCGTCAACTTACACAAAAAAATATAAATTAAAATTAAAAATAAACACGAAAACAAAGTCAGGTACTTCTCGAAAGAAATTCCTCCAAACTATAAATAGTCTTGCTGACAAAAAAAATGGTTAGGCCTTTTTTAAAACTCACTAAATTATTAGTGTTTTTTCAATAGGGAGGAAGAGTATAGTAATAATTTAGGCCCCAAAATGTTTGAATAGTCCTTGGTAATGCCAAGATTACAGTGCGGAACACAAAAGTTCGATTTATGTCTGGGGTTAAAATTATGAATCATATAATGCTTCTTAAACTTCGTTTGGTTTGTAAATACATAAACACACATTTGAAAGATGTACACAGATATAACAGTCAAGATATTATATGCCTTAAACAGGTTTCTACATGAGTACGTAGAAGCTACATTATTAATAATTCTTAAAATTTTCTTTTGGCATAAAAGTATATCAGAAACCATAGATGACCCACCCCAGAAACAGACACCATAGAAAGTGCTGCTACCCCCTTGTGCATGATAAAGTGTCAAGAACTGTTGGGTAGTTAATACATGGTGTAACATTTTGAACTGGTAGGAAATAGAATTTAGCCTAGCGCAAATAGACTGACAATGTTGTTTCCATGAAAGAAAGCTGTCAATATTAATGCCCAAGAAATTGGACTTTTCGGTAAATGAGATGGGATTGCCGTTAATATTTAGAATTGGCGGAATTTGGATAGGTCTTTGACGCAACTGGCAAGGGAGCGCCTGTGTTTTATAGGCATTTACGTAAAGATCATTACTACTGAACCATTCATGCAGAGCTTCCAAATCACTGTCACACTCTTCCTGCAAAGCATCCAGTGATTTGTTAGATACCACCATAGAAGTATCGTCCGCGTATATGGTTAAATCGATGTTTGGATTGACTGTGACTAGGACATTGACGTACAATATAAAAAGTATTAGACCCAATATGGAACCCTGCGGTACGCCAGTTTTCACATTACATGTGTCTGACTCAAACTTAGTACTTCCACCGTTGTTCATATGCTCAATACTGCTTACGGTTTCTTAAAAATGTCTCGATCCAGCTTAAAGTGGTAGGTACCTCTGATGCCGTATTTAATGAGTTTGTCGCATAACTTCGTGTGATTGATGCAGTCGAACGCCCTGCTCAGATGAAGAAAAATACCCACAGGACACTCTCCCACGTCAATCCTATCCAGTACCCTTTTATAAAAAGAGTGTATCGCAGAATTCGTGCTTATGTTTGTTTTTAAAATTATTTTAATGGTTTTATTTGTTTATTAGATCTGATGATTGTAGTTTCGGGCCAGGCATGTAACAAAAATAAGAGAACAGACAGAAGAAGTCTCTCTCGATATTTTATCGTTGTCCTAGTCTTCTTAGTCTCTCAAGTCAATTATTTTTTATAGATACAATATATACTAAGTCCCGACCTGTTCTTTCAAAGTGATATATGGAACATCGTAGGCAATAATTTTTACATTGGATGTCAAGGCCAATATATTACGACTGTGCCTTGCCGAAAATGGAGGCGCATTTACATAATACGGGGGCATGAGACGCTTTATTTCACTTTAAAGTGGCATATATATATTTATTTTTGTTTTGCGCGCAAACATGTACACTTAAATTACGACAAAATGTGTTGGTGCGGTGCATAAAAATGTTGTTTTATTTTAAACGTATTCGTTTCACGGACATTTGCATTGGATGTATTTTTGTTTTTGTCATTACATTATACATTATGCACAGCGAGAGGTATGGGCTGCTCCGCTGTAAAAGAATATATTATGTTTCACACTAACATCTTGATTTTTTGGTTTCATAAAATCTACTTTACATTGTAAAAAATGATGGTAAAATTTCACAATATTTACTGTATTTTTTACGCAATATAATCAGGATTTTTTCTCACTGTTCATATAAGCTATATTTCCATGGGTAAGTAAAATTTCTTTATCTACTTTCATTTAGTAATATGAATTTTACAGTTCTGTAAATCGTTTTGTAATATATGCCTTTACAGCACTAGTGCTGTAATGGAAAAAACGGTTTTAATAAAATTTTGCTGTTAAATAAAACCACACTTTTTAGAAGAATGATTTATTATTAACAATAATTATATCTTGATTTTTCTTGACTGAAATCATAGTTCTCAATATTGAGTAGCGAGTCCATAGTGTAGATGGTTTCTGGGAGCGTTGCTTTACGGAAAAATAACCCCGAGATCGCTTCGTTTGCCGCTGCTTCTATATCAGAGGTTAAACTTCCATCAGAATCGCTCATTTTGAAAAACGCTTTTTATATTTTTGAATTTGTTTGACAAAGTTTCGACAGTAACCATGCGAAACAGTTTCGACAGTAACTATGCGAAAGGTAACATAAAAAACTTGATTAGTAAACTTAATAGCAGGTGCATTTTTACAAGTGCATTTTTATTTTTAAAAATGCCTTTTGCCAAATATTTTTATTCATAGATGAAAGTAGATAAAATTTTGTACAATATTCTTGTTGTAAATTCATATTACTACACTCGATGTTTTATTAAACTCGGCTGACGCCTCGTTTGACAACTTTAACATTTCGTGTTGTAATATGAATCTTTACAACACTTATATCGTAAATAACTATTTTCTGCTCCTATATTAGTAAACATAGTTTTCCTACGACCACCTATGAAAATAAGAAAAAAAGCAGGGTTAATTTGGCTAGAGCGTATAAAACACGCGTGTTGAAAAAAAATATTCAACACTAGTGTTGAAATATCAAGGCACACTATTTAATTTAAACAGATGGTGCCAATTTTACAGACAACCTCTATTTATTAAAAAGAACAAATTTTGGAAAGCAGTAATTGTAAAGTGTTTAACTTATTTATCATGTATTTGTCGAGTGATTCAGAATTAGAGTGTGAAAATACGCCATCTGAAATTATAAAAAATGTGAATAATATACTGGAGAATCTATTACCAGAACAGTACATCACGCCCACTGTTAACTTCCCGTAGTAAAGCAGATGGTGGTGACATAGGTAAGGGAAGGTTTTGTCTGTGTTACGATCAATTTATCAACAAGTAAAGACCGGTACTGGTATATTCGGGATTTAATATTTTTAGGGTATTTGGGGCCAAGCGAACCTAAGAATTAAAATTGTCACATGTAAACTGGGGATAATGTATAAAGATGAGTAGGTATGATTCAGAATGGATTAAAAGCAATTATGTTATGCTGTGTTGTGTTTTATATGTGTTTGGTATATAAAATGGACTTTTATTTAAATATTTAAGTAGACAGTAAATAGAATAGTGCCTAGTACCTGTTGGAGAAACAGTTAAAATTGTCTTATAATGCCAACTGTATTTTTCGTAAAATATAATTCTTTACTATGCAGATAAATTTGAACATGTTAAAATAATCTACCTGGAAAACTTTTTTTATGCAAATTTATCTCAACTCGGCAAACTTCAAAGAACTACGTTTGACAGTGTTACCAACATAAAAATAATATAATTAAATGTATCTTCATTGTTGCCAATGCAAAATATCAGCAATCTATTGGTCCACGTCACGACCGGGACCATTCTTATCACAATGGTTCCTAGATGGCATCTCCCATCGACTAATTTAATAGGCTGTTGGCGGATTCTTTTGGGGGGTGTTGGTTGGGGCTTCTTGGTTTTACGTTACGTGGAGCAGTGCTTGCTAGTTATTCATGCAGAATAGTTCATTTTTTATGCTCCTCGCCCTACACGGGACTTTCGTACGGGGAAACCAGTGCCTGCTGGTCTGTTATACTGAACAGTTCATATTCAATAATTTATATTTCTTCGGTCCCGCGAGAACGGGGTTTTAAGCGGAATTGAGTGTTTGCCCTGTTACTTGTATAGAACAGTAGGTTTCAACTCATGTTTTTGTCCGTCACAACAACGGAAAGTTAAGCGGATGTAGTACTTGTTTTTATTTACTTTGTAGTAAACTTCAATTGTTGGTGCCCAAAAATAAAGGGACTTCTGACTTTGCTTAATACACTTTGGATTCAAATTCAGTTGCTCACCAAAAAGTGACCTTTCGTTTAATGAAAGATTGCTATATGTCCTAACGATACGTTAGCTCAGTGCAAGTTAGGATATGTGACTTTTAGTGTAATATAATCTGTACCAGTTATTACAGAAAATAGATTTTTGTCTTCACTTTGCCTTTTATTAGCCTGAAATGCATGAACCAGAAATACGGCCTTTACAATCAATCCAACCACTTCTTGTACGATGTCCAATAAAAGTCCAAACCGGCATCGCACAGTACCTATTTGTTCTCCCAATTTACCTGCTATATGATGAGATGTCTCTCCCAAATTTACCTCTACCCTTTTTGACCATCAATTATTTTATAGCTCTTCCTCCCCAACTTACCTTCCACCATAAAGGCATTGATTCAAGTCCATTGTGCCCCGATTGACAAAGCTAGCGGTAGACCTCTTGTTCGTATAAAAGCCAATAGTAAGAACGAATAAATACAAGCAACTAGTATAAATTCATTATTTAAAAATAATGCGGAATTTACCGGGACACTGTGTAAAAAAAATTGCCGATGCCCTTAAGAGATTGCTTTTTTACATTATGCCAGACATAAAACTACTCAAAGGATGAACAAATATAGGATTAAATATGGTCTTTCACAAAACGCTATTGTCTTACAATTGTGCCAATTTGGAAGGATTTTGCTTTGTAAATACTTCGTCGGAATTTGTTTGAAGGATAAATTGGTTAAATCGAGCAAGATGTTAAATCTGTTGCAACGTCGGGGATAAAAATTTTTAAAAAAGGTTTGCAAATAATTATTTAAAAAGAGTGATTTATATTTTTGCCAAAAACAAACAGATGTAGGCTTGCAACAACGCGCGTAGTAAATTTTTCCATCGAATTCATTGAACGCGCGTGCATTATTTACATCCACATACAGATGTTGATGAACGAGTGTTGTCTCACGCGTACGTTGTGTCTGTAACTGGCTTTAAGTATGAACGAATTGGATTATTCATTTTGCCGGAAATTCTATTCTTGATAAAAATTGGTACTTTTTCTTCTGCTTTTACTTGTATTAGATTTATCCCTTAAAAGTTTCAAAAAAATGAATATATGGGAATTATTTGTGCACAAAATAGGTTTCATACTATTACACTATACCGGGTGACAATAAAATAGTTTTAGAGGCTCCATTCAATTGTAATTTAAGTTAAAAATATTATATTTAAGATGACGGGATAGCTCATATTATTTGCCACAATAATTAGTTCTACAGAAAGTACGTACTCCGAATACTGGACGGTCTAAAACCCTATTATTTACCTCATTTGTCTAATGAGAAATAGTTCATTATTAACCTAGGTTAATAATGAAGATTTTTTAAAATCTTTTTAAAGAAATTGACCAACAACATGAACATGAAAAATAAACTCTAGAAAATGTCTTAAGATAATGAAAATTATCAAAAACTATGAAAATCATTTAAAATAATATCTGTTTGTACAGTTATTGTCAGTCATGTGCATTTTCAATATTAATAGAATTACCATTATTTATTATAGGTAAGTTTATTTCAGTATTATGAATATTTTCGATAATTTGTGAACATTCTCTTCTTCCTATTCTTCCGCTATGTATTCATCAATATATCCTTCAGCTTCTGTTGCCGACATCCATCCACCGTGCCTTTTTATGCTTCGTAGGTCTCCTCCATTTTCTGCTAAGTGTTGCCGAGCTGCGCCGTAGAGAATGATCAGTGCAACACTCAGTATGTTGTAATTTCAGAAACTGAGCCATAACATTAGGTACTTTAATAATAGACTTTGAAGTACAGTAAAACACAAATTTAACTATGAAATGACATGTTTTGCTAACACTGTAGCTCCGTCAGATGACACTGATATAATGATTGTTGAAAATAATTAGTACAATAAATTCAGATAATTTAAAATAACAATAAAATAGACCGAGGGTTACATTTTGGGAAAACCAACCGGGTGGTTACTATAATTGTAATAATAGCAATAAAGTAGGTAATTTACCTATTACAGAGCTTTATCGACAATGGTCAGCATAATAAATTTAACAAAGCTGAATTATTTAAATCCAATTGACCACTTAATAACAGGTCTGTATTTTTAAGTTTATTTATTTCCATAGACTCTAATAGATTTAGTTTAAAACCTTTATTTTCAGTATGTAAAATTTTAAAAGATGGATCAAAATTATGTTGGCTGTCGAGTAAATGATTAGCATTGTTAGAATCAGTTTTATTTTTGGTAAAACTGTTATAGTATTCCTGTATTCTTTTTTGAAAATATCTACCTGTTTGGCCAATGTATAGCTTTTAGTTTTATTATTTTTAATGAACCTGCCTGAAGTCTATAAGTTGAAATGCAAGGATTGTCCGAAAACATATATTTTCCAAACAGGTAGATATTTTCAAAAAAGAGTACACGAACATTATATTAGTTTTACCAAAAATAAAACTGATTCAAACTATGGTAATCATTTACTCGACAGCCAACATAATTTTGATCCATCTTTTAAAGTTTTACATATAGAAAATAAAAGTTTTAAACTTATTCTGTTAGAGTATATGGAAATAAATAAACTTAAAAATACGGACCTGTTATTAAATGATCAATAATTAGATTTAAATAATTCACCTTTGTTAAATTTATGCTGCTGACCATTGTCGATAAAGCTCTGTAATACGTATATTAAACGTAGGGTTGGGAACAGAAAGCCCTATCTTCCTTCTTATAAAAAATATTTTATTAATTACAACCTACGCGTTTCGGCCTACAAGGCTATCATCAGGGCGTAAAGTAATAAGGTCAACACATATAGACCATAGGCAGGACGCACCCTAGTCAACAAATCAATTAATAAAAATAAACACTTGGCACATTGTTTTACATGTAAAACTCATTTACACTTGTTAAAAAAATTAAAATTTGGAAAACAACGACAATCAACAGATTAAAAATTAAAGAAGGTTTTCCTTTTCATTTCGCCAGATCCATCTCTAGACGCGTTTCGTCATATCATGACTCATCAGTAGAGCTAGGATCAGACGAAAAGAAAAGGGATCTCGAAGCTACTTAAGGCAGCACTTGGTGGGACACACCAGTAAGATGCGGCACGGAGCGCCATCTGTGTCGTTGTTAGACACTCTTGAGCATACCAGAACCTCTAACAAACTTATAGAAATAAGTAAATGTTAAGAGGAAATCGCCTGTAAAGACATTCGTCACAATTACAGGAGTCCCGCTAGGCAGCGCTAACTCAGATTAAAAATTGGTATGCATTTTAGCAGTACATATATCTGACGTATATTAAATACTTTATTGTTATTATTATAATTATAGTAATCACCCGGTTGGTTTTCCCAGAATGTAACCCTCCCTTTATTTTATTGTTATTTTAAAATATCTGAATTTATTGTACTAATTATTTTCAACAATCATTATGTCAGTGTCATCTGACGGAGCTACAGTGTTAGCGAAACATGTCATTTTATAGTTTAATATAGTGGAAATTTACAGTTTAATTTGTTTTTTTCTGTACTTCATCATAAGTCTATAGTTATGGATTTCCACCTAGTATCGGCTGAATCTATCAATTTATCCACTTTACTAATAGTTTGTGCCCAATATTTTGTCTATGATGTTTACCTTTGCGGTATAAAATAAATATTTTTCTAATGTCAGTCGGCCAGTTAGCCAAGTATTCGTTCACCACGTTAATCCATTGCGATTTAACAATAACAAATCTCCTAAATGATCCATTTTTTGAGTTAGGAATACTTGTCACAATTTTCCCATCTCGGATGTCCACATTATCAAGAACCATATTGCAAAGTTCATCCTATTCTACAACGACCGGCTATGCCAATTATCATACTAGCCTAGAATTTAGAGCTTATTAAAGCAGGACAAAAACTGAGTATAATAAAATCCATACCTTTTTAATAAAAATTAATCATTCATTTAAAAATGTATGAATTTCTTCTTTCGAGAATACACGTGATTTTTTGGATTTATAGACGATCTTTTCCTTTTTCAAAAATGATATTACTTTAAAATACTTCGAAATATCGATATTTTCTTTCAGTGAAAGAGTTGAATTCAACATTGAGTAGCTTGCCCACAACGTTGATACCTTATTGTGTTCCAATTATTCCTTAAAATAGGCCAGCGTAACATTTTCAGTCAATTTAACGACTTTTTTTGCTTCATACATTTTCTTTAATTGAGTGCATACCTTCACCTAAAGTCGCTTTGATTTTTCAGTCAACAAATGACGGCACGCACTAGCCGTTTCCTCTCGGAGCTCAGGCGGGGTATAATATTCCATTTCTAAATAACTGTCGCTTTAGTCGCTAGGAGTCTCAGCCATATTTTAATAATTTATTGCAAAACTTTTACTTAAAATCTTCAAATTTTGGTCATAATGCTGTTGTGTTTATAAATCCACCACACAATAATCGCGGGCCAAACATTGAAAAAGGCAAATGGTGAGTTTTATCGCTTAGCTTGAAAATATTTTTCTAAAAAGTGTTTTTACGTTCGAATTTACGGGTTTTAATATAATAATATCGGGTTGCACAAAGAATTTTAATAATAATTATTTAACCGGCCAGTTTGACTGTGACAGACGTAACATGGACAGAAATAATTTTCTCACAATCATACTGGCCCGGTTACCTTAATTTTTTATTTACTAATCACGCACCTTTAAACGTGAGTATATAATGCCTGTCAAAGTCATTTTGTCACAGTCAAACTTGCCGGTTAAATAATTATTATTAAAATTCTTTGTGCAACCCGACATTAGTTTTTTTCACAACCAATAAGACCGCAAAATCTTCAAAAGCTAATTTTACTTACTGTTTTAATATTTTTTCCAACATCATGGCCTAAGGGGTGGTTCGATATGACTTACCTGAAACAAACAAATAAATATTAGGGAAATTTAATATTAAATTTCAAAAGAAGCAAAAACAAGAAGTTTTAAAAATTCTATTTATATTAATATAACTGTGGGTTTTATAAAAAAAAATGTAAATGTAAATGTTCTTACAAGCTTCTTCTAACGTTCATTTTATAAAAAAGACCATAATATACTTTGTTAAATTTATAAAAATGTAATTAGTTAAGACCAGATAATTGACAATAAATATTAGATTCTCAGCGATGTTCGATGCTGTAAAGTATCGCTACTGTAAATAACAAATATAAGCTATGAAATAGTTATTTACGATATAAGTGTTGTTAAGATTCATATTACAACACGAGATGTTAAAGCTGTCAAACGAGGCGTCAGCCGAGTTTAATAAAACATCGAGTGTAGTAATATGAATTTACAACAAGAATATTGTACAAAATTTTATCTACTTTCATCTATGAATAAAAATATTTGGCAAAAGGCATTTTTTAAAATAAAAATGCACCTGTAAAAATGCACCTGCTATTAAGTTTACTAATCAAGTTTTTTATGTTACCTTTCGCATAGTTACTGTTTTGCATGGTTACTGTCGAAACTTTGTCAAACAAATTCGAAAATATAAAAAGCGTTTTTCAAAATGAGCGATTTTGATGGAAGTTTACCCTCTGATATAGAAGCAGCGGCAAACGAAGCGATCTCAAGTTTAGTTCCGACAAAATCCAAGGCGCGGTATGAGTTGGAGTATCAGAAGTTTGAAGATTGGTGCAAAGCTAACAAAATAAAGGAGGTGTCTGAGAAAATCCTTTAGGGTTATTTTTTCGTAAAGCAACGCTCCCAGAAACCATCTACACTATGGACTCACTACTTAATGTTGAGAACTATGATTTCAGTCAAGAAAAATCAAGATATAATTGTTAATAATAAATCATTCTTCTAAAAAGTGTGGTTTTATTTAACAGCAAAATTTTAATAAAACCGTTTTTTTCCATTACAGCACTAGCGCTGTAAGGGCATCTATTACAGCACTAGTGCTGTAATAGATGCTCTTACAAAACGATTTACAGGACTGTAAAATTTATTTTTCTAAATGAAAGTAGATAAAAAATATTGTGCCATATTCTTTAGGAGAATAATAGTCGTAATAAAGTTCAAAATCAGTAATGTCATAATAAATTAATTAAAAACTAACTTTGTCACTTCATCAATCAAATCGAATTTAACATTAATAAAGCCGCCTAACAAGATAAAAACAAATTATCTTATCAATTCTAAATAACAGGTAACCTGATTGAAAAAAGTTACAGAAGCGAACTTTTAAAGATATACCTAAATATTTTTTATAATTATTAATACTGTAAAAATAAGTATCTTGTAATTTATGATTATTTTCTTAATCAAAAATAAAGCATCACAATCATTCACTTGGACCTAATGTAAAATGTTAAAGCTTCCTCGCACATAAAGTCACAATGTGGGAGAGAGATAGAGAACTTATGCTCGTTAGCATACCGGTGTTAGTGTTTTATGGAAGCATGACCTTTTCGATGTTTAAGAGTAAAAACGGACATAAATCAGAGCAATGCAATGGATTAACGGGGGAGTTGGGGGGATGAGCGACGCCCAAAGTTCGTTAATCAAAATCAAACTGACAAAACTTTGATATCGATTTGTTTATTAATAAAAGATTGTTTAGTGAAAAATTCATTATTTTCAGAAAAAAAAAAGTTTTCTATTGCCTTTCTTTACGAAAAAAACTTTAAAGCTGTGATTTTATTAATACTTTCCTTTATAACATACAGTTTCTTCACTCTTCAATCTCTATAGTGGTCCTACGTGAAGGGCAAAAGTTTTGCAAAATCGAAGGATGTTGTGTGTGTTTCTTAAAGAAATAATGTACTTTTCAGAGCTCGACACAGTTGTGGAAATTGGAAGTGGCATTTTTATATTTCAAGAATACCAACTTAAATTTTAAGATTTCTTATACACATATTGCACAACAGTGCAAACACGGAAAAATATAATTGGTTCTTATCTATGATCATGTTTTTAGTATTTTCATTGCTGGATGGCCTGAGCTGCTAGGGCTATTCGCCAAATACTTTCGTTTCTGGATTGGTCCAGCTATGTGGGCTGCTAAAACTGCAAGGAAATTAATGCTTGACAAGAAGTCAGGTTAAGGAGACATTTTCTGTTTCATTATGAAGCATCTATTGTTTTGGAAAACTTTACTTGATAAAGAGATAGTTTATACGGGAATGGGTTTGTTCTTCATAGACATGTACACAAGTTGGATCGCTGTTATGGTGTACCAGGATCACCTTTAAAGTTTGTCAAAATTGGAAGTATAATCTCACTATGGGAAACTATAAAACATCTATACTCCGTTAATGTGTCATTGCAAATTTGTAGGTAAACATGTTGCTAGAAAACTCTTTTAGCAGTTTGCAGCATGGAAAAAAAACTCTTCATCTTCTCTATAATGATCTTGGTTTTTTTTTTAATCTTCGACGTAAATAACAAAACGTGACTACTACAACCACAGAAGAAAAAAGGGATTGTCGAGTACAACGTGTAGTTTTTTAGGAGAGGAAGCATTCAGATCTAATTTAAACAGTTCCACTTCAAGATTAAATTACTAAGCATTTTTTTTAAAGTACACAAACTATTTTATCAGTTTGACTTTGATTAACGAACCTCGGACGTCGCTCATCCTCCCAACTTCTAAGATTTGATAATCCGTCAAAACGCCCTTTTGCCGTGGCCAGGATAAGTGTTTCTTTGTCTTCACTTTCATCGAGAAGGCCATGGTGTATTAGAGTCAAATTGTTGCAAGGATTGATGGCGTCACTCTCAAAATTGCGTGACGTCATTAAAAACCAGTAATGGAACATAACTTAGACATTATTTTTAAATAAAAAATTGATTATTTTACGTTATGTAATAGCTTTTTAAAGGTTTTTCTCCGCCGTCGCCTACATCAGTGTTCTTTACATGATTGATATTGACTCTAACGATGCTTACTGTAAAATTTTATTGTTATATATTTGGCGTAATTAATAATTTGATTAACGAGCGCCATGAGAAATAAAAAGGCACTTATCTGAGAGACCTATTTATTACTGAAATTAAAGAGTAGTACAAAATAAGGTGAAACGTTTCAGGTACTCATAGAAAAATATAATTTGTTTGCAGCTATTGCAGAAATCCGTGAAATAAATAATTTTTTTTGGGGATATATTACATTTATCATTCGACATTTTCATCAAATCGACGTTATCAAGTCTTCGCGCCTGTGTTGCGATTTTAAATTTGATCAAATTTGTGCACGTCTTTAATGAGCCGCAGAAAATTAATGGTATGAACCAGCAACAGTTTTGTTGATTATAAACTCCTATTATGGCACCAATAATTTAATCGCTTACACTAATAAATATGAAAATAGTGAAAGAGCCCATTACGCTCTTTCCAGCAATACACGTTTACCAGTTTTTGAAAATATTTTAAAAATTGATATTTTTTATATAACGAACGAAAGGAACGTCGGATCCTAGCTCTACTGATTAGCCATAATATAGCGAAACGCGTCTAGAGATGGATGTAAAGAAATTAAAGGATATTCATTACTGGTCCTTCCTTTCATTTTTTTATTCAAAGGTCCTTGTTGATCAATTCACCTATTTTTACCAGTAAGAACAAATCTTAGTTTCGTATATCAAGTTTTAAAAGTACAATTTTAATATAAAGTGTACTATTATCTTATAATCCAGTTAAAATTGGAAACCACTAAACAGGAATATGGCACCCCAACGTTCTCGGGAAAATACAAAAGAACAAAAGGCTCATTCAAGTTTCGTCTTAAAGCGTGAAGTAAAAACAAAATTAACCGCTTAAAAGTAGGTTTCTATAACATTGGTTAGAACAAGTAAGTGACTTTAATACAGTAACATTGTTGAAAACTTGTAAATTAGGGTTTAAAGAAGCATAAATATTCCAGATACTTCTGTATGGCATAACGCTTCGATGCCTGATATGAGAAATTCAGTTTTATGACATGAAATCAGATCTACTACATACCGGGTGATGCGTCCGAACAGGATACGTGGGAAATTCTATGTAAATTTCGAGGTAGTGAAATATTCGCTTTCGTATTTATTTTAGCCCAAGAGCTTACTTAAACTTTTTATAGAAGATAAAAGAAATGTTGTTGTTCAATTTAAAGTGTATTTTCAACAGTAATGTACCGATAGAGGAGGCGTCTTATCGGTAATACCGCTGTTTTTCACAAGAAATCGATTTTCTGACAAATTTTCACGAAATGTAATTTTTACTTATTATCTGATATGATCCCAAGAGCTTTAGCTCGAGGGTCTTATCTTTGATTATAAGTAAAAATTATATTGAGCGATAATTTTCTTAGAAAATCTAGTTTCGAGTGAAAAACAAAGGTATGAAGATAAGACGCCGCTTCTAGAGGTGTATTTTATTGGATAATTTACTGAACCCGAAATAATAACCGTTTGTGATAAAGGAAAATATACAAACACATCATTATGATTTACTTTTAAGTTTATAAACGCGCCACAACTAACCATTAATTAAAAATCCAAGACTAAATCAGACGCGTGGAACGTCAAAAATCAAATTCGCTTGTTATCATCACGGTTGCCATGAAAACGACAAGATTTCTTAAGCTCGCGTCAAAGCACACTGAGTTTAATCTTGCATACATTTTATCATAAAATATTTCTTTAAAAATGTCAAAATTAATTTAAGTTTATGCTCTACAATCACCTTAAATACTGTTATGTGTCACTTTTATTTTGTACGGGTTATAATATTTATTTATTAAATTTGATTTCTTGAAATAAATTACTGTTTGTTTGACAAAAAGCTACAGTGGTCTTACCGAGTTAGCGGTAGGTCTTATCGGGTAAGACCACGTTACCAAGGTAGTTGCTATGAAAATTTAGCGTTCTGATTGGTTCTATATATGTGAGGTAAATTATCCTAGTTTTTTAAGAGTTATTAACCAAAATATATTTTTAAAATTTACACCAGCATAAATAATTTAAAATATTTCAAAGTCATTTTATGTCATTGTTAAGGTTATAGGGACATGTTTTGAATAAAATTACCTATTAAATACCTTAAATAAACTTTTAGTAAAAAAAGATTAACATACAGTAAATGTTATTTTTATATTACACTATATAATAAATAACCAAAAAACTAATGATCAATTTGTTACATTATTTAAACAAAATTAATAATATTTATAGTCTTATACCTACGCATTATTTTAATTAATGTTTAAGAAGATGCTCAAATAACCCTCCGTTATCCGCAAAACAATATCCTAAACGATTATAAAACTCCCTTTTTACATTGGCCAGTTGGTGTGGTGAAATTCATTCACAAACTGCTGAATTGAAATTCAGTTATTCCAGATTTTCGTACCGAACATCTTAATAAATTTTACCTGTTATGTGCCACCATAGGAAAAAGTCGTTTGGAGAAAGATCAGGAGACCTGGCCGGTCAGTTTATCACATGGTTTGGTCCAACTACATTTCCTTGGAAAGCGCCAAGAAGATGGTGCCTTATTACATGTAGGTATCTATGGTCTACTTCAGAAAAGTGTAGAGTAATAAAAGCTTATTAGGTATGCAAAGGGACTACAGAGTGACATAACGAATATTTAAGCCACTTTCATAATTTGGCATTGATTTCATTTCAAAATTCTTTACTTTCATCAAGTGCAGGTAGTACCGCCCGGGTTTGGGTCAATTTATGGGTTTTGCCTATTGTTATCCAATCACAAACACTGAAAATGGTGTGACAAAGGCGTGCATTATGTACATAGTATTAGGTACACTTATTTTTTATTAAACATTATAAAAAAATACAAAACACATTATACAGTAATTAAATTATAAAAAATCATAATTTTTTTCGTCATCTAAGGAACTATCAGCTCCTCTTGACGTTATAAATAACGGGTCGATGGTCCGATCGATCAGATGGTCAAGATCCCACATTTTCTCCTCTTCTTTAATGACATGATGGACTGCTTTTCGCTAGTTCTCTGGGGTCACTTCCCAAATAACTTGATCAAATAGTAGCTAAACGTCTTTCTACAAATCCTTTCACTTGCGCCCATATAAGTTCTGTAGGATTAGTACGCAATGATATGACGGTGTGCGTAGCACAGTTATACTATGTTTTTCAGCTAGATCTTCCACGGCATATTTCATAAAACGATGTTCGTGTAAATTTGCTATAGCTAATAGTTCCTTCTTTATCAAATTATCTATTTTTTTTCTTTGGTTAGTTATCATAAATAATTGAATGCACAAAACTTACCTACGCCTATGGCCGATACCGAAATTAAGTCGAACTGGACGGAATTTTCCATTTTATTACTCTACACCTTTCTGAAATAAACTATAATAATAAAGGTAATTACTGGTATTTTAATTTTAATCTGAATTAAAATTAAACGGTACTCCAGATTCAAGCTAGTTTAAAGACAGAAGTTTCTTAATATCTTAAAAACGGTATGTGTAAAATAGTTCAAAATTGGCAGATATGCCACTTTTACTAATCTCTTTAAAAAATCATAATAAAAGTTTTCTTTAAGATTAATACGAGAGCGACTATTCAAAAGTTATATGGGAAAATCCATGTGTCGTGTTCGGACGCACCACCCGGTAAAGGGTACCTTACCAGTCTTAAAGAACGTAACAGGTACATTAAAGACCGGTCTTTAAACTGAAAAGTAAAAGAAAATTAACCGTGCGGAAGTAGGTTTCTGTAACGTCGAAGCGGCCTTGTAAAAATAAATGACGGGGAAATTCTCCACGACAATAATATGCTTAGTGCTTAGCACAAGTAACAAGTGAGGTTCTCTCTTAATTTATGCGGTATAATGGGTCTTACTTTGTTTTCTGTAGCGTATCCTGACCGAGATATAGGAGCATCAAGCGATTAACCTTACAATCCAAGTCCGTACAATTACTGGCTGGTTGCACGTTATAGATTAGACGTAATTTTTGATAGGAGTCCCGTTTTTTTTTTATTAAATCGTACATCTTTTCAGTTCTGTCAAGATTTGAATAAACTTTAAATTACGTATTTCTTCTCTCGTTGAATAATGAGTCATATTTTTAGAATCCGTACCAACTAACTGTTTTTCGCTTTCAAATCACTCTTAAGAGTCTTCCATACCAGCGAGAAAAATTGTATTAAGGGATTCACAAGAACTTCTAGTTTCGCGGATAATACCTTGCTAAAATTGAACATTTATTTTTAAGTTTCAATTATACAGGGTGATTCCTAAGTTAAAAACAAGGAATAAATATAAAAGGTTACTTCTGTCTTAGCTGTGTATAGAAAGCATTAAAATAAACAACATTTTTAAATACCTTTTTTCAAAAATCTCAAAATAAAGGTACTAACATTCATTTATTACACTATGGATCAAATACGGTTCTGCCTAACTTGCCCTTGAATAACATTAAGAAAACTTCTGGGTGTAGGATGAGCCCACAAGGGAAAGCGTTCTGCGTATAATCTCGAAGTAGCAGCCGCACTTTGACGACACTCACCATAAATTAGCACCATATCTACTAGTTATTGTTTTTAAATTTTACCATTCTCATGTGTCACCAATTTAAAATTAACTTGCTTCAGAAAACACACCGCAGCGGATTGCCAAATAAATAACTGACCACCGACCCGAAAAATTGCATGACTAATAAGACAAAAACAACACAAAATATAGCAGGCTTCGTTTTGATGACCAGGCCCGCACTTAGATTTATACTTCGGTATCTCGCCTATATTTAAATTTTTTGGAAAAAAGTATCTGAACATGTTTTTTTTAATGCATTAGTGTTTTTTAATTAAGACGCACCGAAATGCTGTTAGCTTATATTCAGGAACATGAGTCGTTAATATTTGACCAAAGAATATGATCTTATATTTAAAGAAACTTTTTGACAATACAGTAAAATAAAAATATTCGTACCTATATTAATGGGTCGATTATGTAATAGCTATTACTAGTACGGTATGAGCTTTATGATAGTAACGAGTGGGGAATATCAGTCCATGACCTAGTGGTGGTAACCACACGAGTGCTGAAAATGAACCTTACCGTACGTGTGATATACAACATTTTATCTAAGAATCAGACTTTTGATTTTTTTAAGTATTCCAAATGGCTTTCATATTATGCAAAATGACACACAAGCTCATGATAGTGTGGGTCTGACCTAAAGAAATTTACACAATTATAACTTTAGAGGGAAGGAAGAACGTGACTACTAACAGACCTAGGTCAAATTAACCCTATGCTTACAACCCTGTAAGTACAAATCACACTATCTTTTCGCTTTGCCGGAATGGCCTGCGAAAACTGGTTGCTCAGTGAATTTAAATAGGGATTATGTATATCGCCCCCAGACATATAAAAATAATTAGTGACATCCCCCCATAAGGCCGTTTTTATAAAATTAACAACCAGAGTCGCATAAATAAGTGTAAAATAAATTATGAGAAATTGTGATGGACACCAAATAACCAAATGTAAATCAAATGATGAAAAATTAGGATAAAGATAAATTACTGTAAATCAAATGATAAATAATTGTGAAAACATGAGCAAGTGTGTATCATATTATGAAAAATTGTGTTAGTTATAAATAACTGCGAGTCAAATTAAGAACAGTTGTGACCAATATAAATAAATAAATAACTGTAAATCAAATGATTAATAATTGTGAAAACATAAGCAAGTATTTATCATATTATGAAAAATTGTGTTAGTTATAAATAACTGCGAGTCAAATTAAGAACAGTTGTGACCAACATAAATAAATAACTGCAAATCAAATGACAAATTAAGTGTGAATCAAATAATCAGAAATTGTGACAAAAAATAAGCAAAACTATGGTGAAAATTTAATGAAATTTTAATTAAATGATAAAAATGTATAACTAAAACATAATTTAAAAAATTAAGACTTTAAGCCCAATTTTATAAAGTCCTCTTAAACCTAAGTTTAATTCTACGTTTAAACCGAACAATAATTCTAAAATCTTAGAAATGATCGGTTTATAATTTAAGAGTAATCAACCTGGTCATCACCGGTCATAACTTATTATATTATGTTACATTATATAAATATGACCAGGTAAATCACTTTTAACTCGAAATTTGCTGTCAATCCCACATAATAAAATGGCTATTTTGACATTCCTTCGATTTAAACTGGACCTGGGTTTAAATCATAGATTTTCTTTTGCCCGATTTTATAAACTTGATTTAAACCGAAGTCCAGTTTAAATCGAATGAGTGCGTAATTGCTTTACAACACGCAATACCTACTATACTTTTTTTAAGACTTACTAATTAATTAAAGATTGGTTTGTAATTTATAAAGTATCGATTTGAAATTGAAATCTCAAATAATGACAATGTCACTGTCAAATATTCAAAACGCAAGATAGATAAATGTCACGATTTGAGTGGTTCAAGGCTAACTTGATTGTTATACTAGGCATCATAGCGCACACTTGTGTGTTTTTATGTATCATAAAGCACAGTTGTGCGCTTTTATTCTTTGCGCACAATTGTGCTTAAAAATGGATTTACTGATGAATAAACTGTACGTAAAGCAATGTTTAATAACATACTTCTATAAAAAAAATATTAAATTTATTGGCTTTAACAATACAGTATTTATTTGTTAGTAAAGATTCTCTCTATTGGATTAAATATTCGTATATCCAGTGTATCTCAAATAACACTACTATTATAGCTCTACTATAGCTTAAATAGGTCTACCTTAGCTCACATAACTAAGACAGCTCTAGAAATAGAGCTGGAGTTACGATACAGGGTGCTACAAATTTGTGTGCGTACACGGGGATCTCGAAAATGGTAAGAGATACGAAGATGGCTTAATTAAGACAAAGTTGCATATTTTGGTACTTAATAATTTGGTGAAAGAAAATTGTAACTATTCCGAAGCTTCGGAGAAATCCGAAAAAAACCGAAATTTTTTACTTTTGGTTTTTAATTTTTTGCTCGTTTATTTGTGACGTGGGAAGAAAACAAAAAAACACTCTTTTACATCCTTTTTAATGCCGTACAAGATGGCGTTTTTAGTTTTCAAATTAAACGTTTCGTTCTTTAGATACCAACCTAAAGTAAATTTTTTTTAATATGGACCTGGAATTTTAAATAGAGTTTTGGGGACTTATCAGCTTTAGAAATGTAATACAATTTAAAATTTTTTAAATTTTAACAATTTGTCATCTAATAACACATTTTTCAAATTATCTTTTTATATCATTACTGCATTGAACAATTAGAGCCAAACTAAAAAAAAAATTTGATTTGAAGAATCCGTCCATTTTTACTCAAAGAAGATGATATTTTGTGAGAAAAAAGACCCAAAGTGTCAGCGCCAAATATTTATCTGTCTGTTTATTTTTGTTACATGTTTCACCTAAAACTAGGATCATCAGACCTTATAAATAGTAAAAAAAATTTGAAATTACTTTTGAATCAAAAATAAGCGCATCACAGTAACATAATTAGACTAACACACCAGTTCCCCTTTTTCACTCGGGAGCATTAATTGTTTTTAAATAATAAACACCTATACACCATAACTTCCTGTAATGTAATTTAATATTTAAGTAATCCAAAAAATAATTGCCAGGGCCGTAATAGTAAAGAAAGGATAATTTGAAACAGTAATGATATGTTATTTTAATATTTAAATTGTATTAAATTTGTAAAGCTTAGATGTCCCCAAAACTGTTTCTACAATTTCAGGTCCGTATTATTTAAAAAAATTGACTTGCGGTTGGCATCTAAAGAACGAAACGTCGAATTTAAAAATGAATAACGTCATCTTGTAGAACATAAAAAACGGCAATTACAAAGTGTTTTTTGTTCTCTTATTAAAAACCAAAAGTAAAAATTTCGGTTTTTTCGGATATCTCTGAGGTATTCGGAATATTTACAGTTTTCTTTCACCAAATTATTAAGCCCCAAAATACGCAACTTTGCCTCAATTTAACTATCTTCGTATCTCTTACCGTTTCCGAGATCCCCTTGTACGCACACGAATTTGTAGCACCCTGTATAGTATATATACATATAAGAAAATGCAATGTCTTCGATGATTGATGTGTACAGGGATTTATATTAAATGACCGTTTATCGAGGTAACACAAAATGTAAAGAATCAGATTAGATAAATAAAGTTTAGCTAAATTTGTATAAGTCTTTTTTATTACGTAATTCATAGCAAAGATTTCCGTCTCTGTTTTATTACCCCGATAATATTAGGAATCTCTATTACCCGAGATGAGTCCCCTAAATTCCAGGATAACACAAAGGAACAATAGGTTTATTCAAGGCTAATCTTACAACGCAACGTGGAAACAAAATTAACCGCTTCGAAGTCGGTTTCTATAACATTAAAGGTGGTTCGCGAAAATAAGCACGGCGGTAACGATTAGAGATAAGATATATTTAGGATAAAGATAACGTGAGAAGAAGCGTTAATAGGTTAATTTTACAAAATATTATTATTTTGCAATGACGATGTTAAATATAAGAGTTTAAATACAGAAGCGCTCCAATGGTGGGGTAAGTTAAAATAACGCATTACAATTTTAAACAGGATTACCGAATATTTTTAGAGCAGATTAACATAGATAACATGTTTTTCGCGCATACTAAAAAATTTCACACACTTACAACAGACGGTTTTGCAACGTATATTAATTTAAAATAAGCGCCATTTACAAGAAGTAGTTATATGTAATACGCCATGTGATTCACACAAAGAGCCCAGTGTTTCGGAGCGTCGTTTCTTTTTACCAACAAACAGCTGTGAAATTTTAGTGAAGAATAAATTCAAATATGAAGACAAACAAGTGTTTGTACAAGGACCCCATATCTCGGAAACTACTGCGAATAGAAAAAATCGTAATGCAACTGGCCATGAGAAAATCCTGGAATAAATTTTTAAGGTCCGCATATCGCCGCAAGGGGGCACAATTAAAAATTAAATAATTAATTCTAACTTTCTTCGAAAATTTCCACATTAAGGTATATTTTTCGTAACATTGTTAGAAAACTTAGATAATTTTCGATCATTTTTGTCTAAGGTTTATTGGCGTACTTACCTTAAGAGTGGGGGAAGCTATTGAAAGTGTAATCATTTAAATTGTTGTAACTTCTAAACGCATTATCCGATTTTAGTAAATTTCAGCTTGTTTGGAAGAGAAAGGTAAGTACTTGTGATTGTCGTATCCATTGGTACGCGATAGTTTCTGATAGAATTGTTAGAGAGCAAAATCGTATAAATGTCAGAATTGATCTGACATAGACAGCAAAGTTCAATTTAAGAGTAATCAATCAACCTGGTCATAACTTGTTATGTTACATTATCTTAAATTATGACCAGGTAAATCACTTTTAACTCGAACTTTGCTGTCGATTCCACCTTATAAAATAATAATTTTTGACATTTCTTCGATTTATACTGAACCTCGGTTTAAGTCATAGATATGCTTTTGCCCAAATTTATAAAGTCGATCTAAACAATTCCAGTAAAAATCGAAGAAATGTCAAAATTGGTAATTTTTAATGTGGGATAGACCGCAAAGTTCAATTTAAGCGTGATTAACCTGGTCATAACTTGTTATGTTACATTATATTAAGTTATGGTCAAGTAAATTACGTGTAACTCGAACTTTGCTGTCGGTTCCACATTATAAAAATGATCATTTTTGACATTTCTTCGATTTAAACTGGACCTAGGTTTAAATTATAGATGTTCTTTTGTCCAATTATATAAAATCGATTTAAACCGAGGTCCAGTTTAAATCGAAAGAATATCATAAATTTTATAATGTTGGTTAGACAACAAAATTCGAGCTAAAAGTGAGTAACCTGGTCATAACTGAATTAATGAATGTAACGTAACATAATAGTTAGACAGTCAGAGTTATGACAAGAATGATTACTCTTAAATTAAACTTTGCTGTCAATCCCACATTATAAATCGACCATTTCTGACATTTCTACGATTTGAGCATTATTCTTCGGTTTAAGCCTAGGTTTAATCTTAGGTTAAAAAAGATTTTATAAAATTGGGCCTTAAGCATAAAGACAAACCACCTGAAGCTAAGAATATTATATGTTCTAGGTCTACGGTTTAATTATTGATTTAGAAAAAAATAATATCGCATTGTTATTATATAAATTGTAAAATTATGTTTAGGTTTTACACATTACAGGGTGATTCCTAAGTTGATACTTCTTTTTTAGCTGTTTATAGAAGGCATTAAAATAAACAACTTTTTCAAATACCTTTTTCCAAAAAACTTAAAAATAGACGAGTTACAGAAGTAAAAAATCTAAGTGCGGGCCTGGTAATCAAAACGTAGCCCTTTACTTTATATTGTCTTTCTCCGTTTTTTGTATGTGAGTCATGCATTTTACGGATCGGTCGACAGTTATTTATTTTGGCAATTCGCGGCGCGTAATGTTTTATGAAGCAAATTAATTTTAATAAATTGCTGAAAATGGTAAAATTTGAAAACAATTAACTAATTATGGTGATAATTTATTGTGAGTGTCGTAAAAGTGCGGATGTTTCTTCTCTACAACCAGAAGTTTTCCTAATGTTATTCAACGGGCAAGTTAGGCAGAACCGTATTTGATCCGTAGTGTAATAAATGAATGTAAGTACTTTATTTTTGGGTTCTTTGAAAAAAGGTATTTGAAAATGTTGTTTATTTTAATACCTTCTATACGCAGCTAAAAAAGAAGTATCAACTTAGGAATCACCCTGTATATTACAGTCAGGTAATATCAATGTACACAATAAGCCTTTTAACACATTTAAAAATAATCTTCCCACTCACATTCAAGATCCCCGATAAACTCTGGCAAACTCTAAACTTGAACACGGCACCCTAAAATCGGGGGGGAAAATACAAAAGAACAATGGGTTCATTCAGGGTTCATCTTAAAACGCGAAAATAAAATTAACCGCTTGGAAGTAGGTTTCTGAAACATAAAATGCGGTTTAAGAAAATAAGAAAACACGGGATAGATTGGGGTGGGGGGGGGGACTTTTTTTGTACGTTATTTTAGCACGTGACTATTGGGATAATTTATATAAATTAAAAATATGTACAGGGTGCTACAAATTCGCGTGCGTGCATGGGGATCTCGAAAACGGTAAGAGATACGACGATGGGTAAATTGAGGCAAAGTTGCGTATTTTGGGGCTTAATAATTTGGTGAAAGAAAATTCTAAATATTCCGAATGCTTTCGGAGATATCCGAAAAAAACCGAAATTTTCAGTTTTGGTTTTTAATTTTTTGCGCCCTTATTTTTGACTTGGGAAAAAAATAAAAAACATTTTCTCACAGCCGTTTTTTATGATCTACAAAATGGCCTTTTTAATTTTAAAATGCGACGTTTCGTTCTTTGGATACCACCATCAAGTCAATTTTTTTAAATACGGACCTGGATTTTTTATTACGGTTTTAGGGACTTATAGGCTTTAGAAACCTAATACAATATAATTACCACATTTTAAAAATTTTAAAGTTTCGTCATCAAATAACACTGCAATATTTAAAATTATCCCTTTTTACCCATTACGGTCCTGGCAATTATTTTAAGGATTAAACAATATTAAAATTGCATTACAGGAAGCGAGACGTGTGGTTTAAGCCATTAATTATTTTAATAAAATTAGTCGGACAGTCAAAGTCAAATATTTCAGCAGGTCAATAAAACGCATATTTTTTAAAACATGGGAAGTAATTATACTTTTTAATATTGTTTTTAAATTATATCTTATCATAACACCTACTTTAATTCGTATAATTTTGTCATGAGACCTCAAAATATTTAAAAAAAACAAAAAGAGACAGTCATGAATGAAAAAGAGGTACATAGCAGTAGAGTGAAGTTGAAACAAAAATTTGAAGGTTCTAGGGCAAAACTTTAAGACAGATAATAGTAATCGCTATTTATAACAGTTTTTTCTTATTGGATAATACATTTAAAAAAAAATAGTGAAATTATAAAGAAAAATAAAAACATTTAATAACATGTTAATTTAATACACACTAATACATCACTAATCAACATTTTGTTTTCCTTGTAATAACAATTGTATCGTATTTTATTAATAGGTGTCTAACTAAAAAATCTTAAAACTATAAAAAAGGACTCATATTCTTTACAATAATTTACAGGGCCGCGTAAGGAAATAAATTGATAATTTTAAATGTATTATTTGATGACGAAACATTAAAATTTTTAAAATGTTTTAATTGTATTAGGTTTCTAAAGCCAAAAACCGTAATAAAAAATTCAGGTCTGTATTTAAAAAAATTGACTTGATGGTAGTATTTAAAGAACGAAACGTCGCATTTTAAAATTAAAAAGACCATATTGTAGATCATAAAAAACGGCTATAAAAAAGTTTTTCTTGTTTTTTTCCCAAGTCAAAAATAAAGGCGCAAAAAATTAAAAACCAAAACTGTAAACTTCGTTTTTTTTCGGATATCACCGAAGGCATTCGAAATATTTAGAATTTTCTTTCACCAAATTATTAAGCCCCAAAATACGCAACAACCGTTTTCGAGATCCCCATGCACGCAAGGGAATTTGTAGCACCCTGTATATTTATTCGATTTTTAAAATTGGAAGAAAAAAATCAAATACTAGTCTAAAAAATGTAACTAAAATTAATGAACATAATACCAGATAGACCAAATTATTAACGACAATTTAAGTAAAAAGCAATTTTGGAATGGTATCACTTCTCTATAACGGTGTCAAAATTTATAACGACTTCGCGATTTGACTCTGATATGGACACTATAGTCGAAAAAATATATGGATAAGAATAAAACAGGCGCCCCTATTAAAAAAAAATGTGTATTAGGTGCAATGCAGAATCTTTTAAATCGGCGCCACTTGCCAGAAAGTTATCAATAACCTTCGCTATGCTGAAATAGCTTTTCGCATAACTGTATCTTCTTTTTCAATATGTGAACCAACCAATGCAGAAACTTTTTAAAAAAAAGTTAGCATTATCTGGTTCTATGCGTAATATCTATAAACTTTTTATTACCAGAACTTCAAAGAATACTTCATAATTAAGAAAATCTATAGGGTATTTTTCCAGCCTCCATACTTTGCAACAAATGTAAGAAAATCATTTAATGTTATATTTTCAAATACGTGGACAGGAATGCGAGGATTTATAGAGTGGCCGCCTAAATCACCGGATATTACACCCTTAGAATTTTATTTATGGGGCGATTTAAAATAAAGGGTATATGTCAAGAGACCTAGAAATCTGGAAGAGTTGAAGGCAAGGATTCGGACAAAGATGCGTTTAATCACGCCAGAAGTTTTGGAAAGAGAAAGGGAAGAGTAAGTAAGAGTTCTACCATCGGTTTGGTTTATGTTAACAGATTCATGGGGTACATTTTCATTAATTGCTATGCTAAAAAGTGACATTAAGTTTTAAAGTTATTTTTCATGCCTCTTAAATTAGTTTTTATTAAATTTCTGACAAAAAAAAAATATATGGACAAATTCCTTTTTCGATACGTTTTCCAAAAAGGTGCCACAAGTGGTATCCTCTAATTTAAAAAAAATGGTTAGGGCTGCGTCCCCTCCTTGGGGGTTCCAATTTTTTTTACATGACAAAAGCGAGGACCATAAAAAATCTTTGAGGATGTATTTTTGGATTTTAGAGAAATCTTATTGCCAGAGCTACTATAAGCAGCGTTCCATTTAAAATCCCAACTGTGTAAAATTATGGTCCCTGTAATAAACTATAAGTTGTGCTAAGCTGCTACTATACACCCAAACCCAGATTGTTTTAGTAAACCCTCATCAGATATAAGAAATAGCTAGAAACCTTTGTTAAGTAGATGTAAACTTGAAATATCGCACACGAACTGAACGCATGACTACACCCGTCTAAGTTATGCTTCAGTGGATCTAGCTGGTATAAAAAGGACGGTAGTTACTTTATTTATTCATTTCTTATCTGAAGACGACTGAAGATACTTACTAGTTGAAACGTTGTAATTCAAAGTAAAAAGCTCTACTGCCGTTCAAGAAACGCCATTGCCCCAACCCTTTTAACAGAGAAAATAAAGAATAGAACAACAAAGATACAGAACTTTACAAGTCCAAAACTCTTCAATCATTTAAGAAACATCATTGGCTCCAACCTTCAAACAAATTATAAGTTGGTTAGGATTAAATACATTTAAAGTAAAAAAGCTGAAGCCGTAATTGTACAACCTAGCCTTGAAGCACGATGACACCAAAATAGTCAACAATGTCATTTGAAAGTTTCAATTTAAATATACATGACGTGCTAATATTTTAGGGTGTGATTCCTCAAGTCATTTTATGAAGAAAACTTCATATAAACATATGTCCTAAACTGCTTAAATTTTTTGCTACAGGGTGTTGAATTATTTTTTTTAATGCGTTTTTTGTAATATCTCCGAAAGTACTTTAGATAATATTTTCAATTTTGGCATGTGCTAATAGGACATACAACCACATCTTTTAGTAATAAAAATTATTTTTTTGTCCCACCAGTGGCGTCCCTGCAAACATTTACTCTGATATTTTTTAGAAAAAAGTTGTACGCCACTGACATTTTTCCATGTGGATATCATTTCTGATTAGCCTGGTTAATTTTGCATAAAAGAAGTTTCTTGCGTTTTTCTCCTCAGGCATACCGTTCTTAATTAAAATAATTAAATTGGCTCTACTATTTATTATTATTAACATTGATAATACTAAATTTTGTTTCATAAAAATTGTTGGAAATGACCACCTTCATTATTTAATAGGCATGCTTACGCCCCGCCCGTCTAATTTAATTTAATTATTTTAGTTAAGAACGGCACCCCTGAGGAGAAAAATGCAAGAGACCATTTTTATGCAGAATTGACCAGGCTAATCAGAAATAATATCCACATGGCAAAATGTCAGTGGCGTACCACTTTTTTTCTAAAAAATATCAGAGGAAATGTTTGCCGGGACGCCACTGGTGGGACAAAAAAAAACTTTTATAACTAAAACATGTGGTTTTATGTCCTATTAACACATGCCAAAATTGAAAATATTATCTAAAGTACTTTCGGAGATATTACAAAAAACGCATTAAAAAAAATAAAATTCAACACCCTGTAGAAAAAAATTTAAGCCGTTTAGGACATATGTTTATATGAACTTTTCTTCATAAAATGACTTGAGAAATCACACCCTAAAATATTAGCATGTCATTACGGAAGGAACACCCTGTATTGAAAAGCTTTGCTCGATTGAAACATTGGACTGAAATATCAGCCAGTCTATTTTTAATACAGTGCTTTTGTGCACCCTGCAATATAGTACAGTAATAAACAAAAGAAGCTTAGCGGCAAGCGAACAGAGTAGTGCGTCTATCTTTTGCATTAAAGTACACAGGAACTCCAAAGGTAATGGAATCCCTGGGGCACAGGTAGACAATGACAGGCTGTTTCGTTCTTGTTAGAACTCATCAGAAAGTCATAACCCGTAAGCGACCCCCAGTACAGCGAGCCTGTTCTTTCAAGGCGTTTTAAGAAATAAAAACGCGATGAAAACCCAGTAACGCCATCATAAGGAATCAACTCAATGCAAAAGATATAGCCATCTAACGTGAAAACGTAGAAATATAAATAAATCTAAATAAATCAAGCACGGAACGGCCACTTCACCAGTATAGGAAACATTTTTCGTTTCTCCATACATCTCCACGCTTTGTGGATTCAGATCTAGATCGCGCTGCAGTCACCCACTGGTTTGCAGCACTATTCCGTAAATGCCGTGTGTAAGTATAAATAAAATAGTAGAATTTAGTGTCCGTTAAAATATATAAACAAAAGAAGCTTAGCGGCAAGCCTACAGAGTAGTACGTCTATCTTTTGCATTAAAGTACACAGGGACTCCAAAGGTAATGGAATCCCTGGGGCACAGGTAGACAATGACAGGCTGTTTCGTTCTTGTTAGACCTCATCAGAAAGTCATAACCCGTAAGCGACCCCCAGTACAGCGAGCCTGTTCTTTCCTATACTGGTGAAGTGGCCGTTCCGTGCTTGATTTATTTAGATTTATTTATATTTCTACGTTTTCACGTTAGATGGCTATATCTTTTGCATTGAGTTGATTCCTTCTGATGGCGTTACTGGGTTTTTAATCGCGTTTTTATTTCTTAAAAACGCCTTGAAAGAACATGCTCGCTGTACTGGGGGTTGCTTACGGGTTATGACTTTCTGATGAGTTCTAACAAGAACGAAACAGCCTATCATTGTCTACCTGTGCCCCAGGGATTCCATTACCTTTGGAGTCACTGTGTACTTTAATGCAAAAGATAGACGCACTACTCTGTCCGCTTGCCGCTAAGCTTCTTTGTTTATATATTTTAACGGATACTAAATTCTACTATTTTATAGTACAGTAATATTCTTTTTGGCTATGAATGGACGTATCGCTACCTCTTGCATCCCCTCCAGATAAAAATGACACCGAAGAAAAATAGACGTAAATGTTGTACGATGAAATTTTCATCTCTCAAATAGATTTTATCCAATTTTCTTAAAACACAGGTGAAAAGCTACAACCATCCGAGCTTATCGGATGCGGTGCAGATAAACCACCCTCTTTTGTTATTCCAGCCCCCGTTCCGTGTCGTCGATTCAAAGGAAATCGCACCCGATAAGTAAGTTTACTTTCGAGATTGAGTCTACAATAGCGAGTTTAGATCATTTAAATTTACAAGGTTTCGAGAAGTTGGAGGTTTATCTATTTATCTTGAAAGGAATTTGCTCGAAATTTATCTTTATGTGCAGTGGCGCGGTTGACGGTGACGGATCACGTGTGATCGGAGCTCTACAAACGATATCGAGTAATGATGGTCATGGAAGTAATGTACAGGGTGGACAACTAAAAAGGAAATCCAGCGCCTGCTTCATCTTGGGAATCATAATGGAAACTAGGGGTTTATTTATATATTTAATTATTGTGCTGTAAAAATCTTCATTTTTCATTATAGCCCTCGAGTTTAAAATCCCTAGTCGCTATACTCCTCGTGATTTAAACTCTACGCTCCTCGGATAATAGCTGTTTAAACCTTGGTTGGTTGGTAGTTTTAAGGCGGGGATCGGGCGTTCGGCCCAAGCTTCCTGCACTGCAGCCTAGAGGCTTATTGTGCGTTCTTATCTTGCTAGAAAAGATTTGTTCTTTTTATAAGGTCCAGTAAATTCCTTCCCAAATTTGTCATGCGGGAGGTTATACCGACATTGAATTCCTCCGAAGATTTTAAATCTTCTTCGGGTCAGTGCTTCGCAGTTATATATGATATGTGAGGCGGTTTCGTCCTCTTCGCCGCAAAGTCTGCATTCAATGGGACCATTGTAAATTGCCATTCGACGTAGGTGTTTTCTTAAGTGAAAGTGGCCTGTTAGTAGGCCAACCACTTGTTTTAGCCGGATGAGCGTTAGAATCAACAATAAAGGTGATAGCTTTTTGGACGGTTTCCCAATTGTGGCCTTCGCTTGGGGTTGACCAGGTATCCTGTTCCATCGGGATAGGTGTTGTTGTTGCACCCATCTGGCTGTTGTTGCTTTGGTTGCTTGTTTTGATATACCAAGGGCGGGTTCAGGGCCCCTGATTTTTTGAGATGATTTGCCTCTAGCCAGTTTATCGGCTTTTTCGTTGAACGCTATGCCCCAGTGACCAGGAACCCATAGGAGTTCTACCCTGTTGTTCCTTGCTGGTAGGTCTGTAGGTTGTTTAGGTACTCCATTGTGATCCTCGGTTTGAGTCGATTGGAGTTTAGGACCTTGAGGGTAGCTTGACTGTCTGACAGAATGTATATCTCCTGGTCGTGGTAGCCCGTTTCGATATTTTCCTGTACACATGCGTATTTCCGCTTGGTATACTGTGGCGTAGTTTCTCAGGGGAATGCTGATTTCCATCTTGGTTATACAAGGCTTGTAAAGAAATCTACAGTTTATGATTTAAAAAAATACTTAATATCCAGTTTATATTAACAAAAAATCATTTTTAAAATGCATAAAAAATAATGTAATATTCCAATGTTTACGATTATATGTTATTGTAACTTACCATTTCTAAAAGCTTTGTTGATAAAGATGATTCTTTTTGACGTTTAATCATATTTTGACTTTGGCTTAGGTGGTTTTTGTGTAAGTGTACACATGAAAGGAGTTTAAAATAACTCGAAAGTGATGATAAACCCTTTAGTGAACTTTAATAGTTCCCAATCCTGTAAGTAAATCCCTTTCTACCTTCTTTGTTTCAAACAGTTCCTTGACCTGATTTTCACTGCAAACCTATAAAGGGGCTCGTGGTGTAAAAGGGTACATAAATTTAAATGCTAAATGTACACCACTCAACACCTTCAAATCAAACTCCTTTGTTTGCCTATCTCTTAGCAAAGAGTTTTCTCTAAACAGACTTTTACATTTTAAGCGGTAAGTTCGACTGTAGTCTATTAAAAATACATATTTATTTACAAGGCAAATGAAGGTATAATCATTCGTGCAGATGGTTTTCAAAATATTTCAAAATTGATTCAGGTTTTTCAAAACTATCAAATTGTGGTTTTTCATGACCAGCAAACTAAAAACAAATGTAATTAAATATTATCCCATATTAAAATAAATTGCTAACCATAGTTAGTTACGTATGTATTTAATTTAATAAAATTTTGTTTTTATTACGCAACTGGATATTGAAAATAAGTTTACAAACATTATAAATATAAATTTAATAATTATAAATATGACATTATATTCAATTACATTTGTTTTGACTTTGCTAGTCATGGCTTACTAGAAAAATAAAAACTAGTTTTTTTCACTAAAATTTAAATAAAAATCGAAATATTGCCAAAACTAGTAAATTTAGGTATAGGTATGACTTAACAATAATAGAAGATACTTACAATATCTATCAGACGAGCCTAATAAATATAGGGTGTTTCATTTGAAAAAACAGAGTTATTGTATTTTAAAATTTTGTATATTTGGATGTCAACAGAAAACACCCTGTACAAAATTTTCGGTACTTAAAGATTTAAGACAGTTTATCTATCCCTAAACTTTAGAGCTTACAAGAAATTTTCGATTTTCGATACTCTTATTGAGAAATACAGGTAATTTTTTACTATCATGTTTTTTCCAAAATTTTAAGAATTTTGTATTTTGTTTGGCAACGTTGCAAAAAATTAAAAAACTAAATATGGCGTCATATGGACAATTTTGTAAGGAAACAAAAAATGCTAAAATATGTAGGGTGTTCCATTTAAAAAAATGTATCTTTTTATTGTCCTACTTTTTTGGAACATCCTGTATAATTAAAAATAATTTTAGAACATATATTTTTTATACCTCACAACTTTTATAAAAAACTTTTTTTTGATATCTTTAATAGTAGAAACGGTATATTACTTTGTCAGACAAATGGGCCACCCTGTAGAGGTAGCGAAGAATAAATGTACTACCAGGTTCTGAAGATAAATATGGGAGTTAAATGGTATTATAGGGTGAAAAATTGAGAAACGTTATGTGAGAATGATCTAAAGAAATAACTGTAACTTAAGTGGTAAAGTATATTGTTGAGAAATTGTGGTACAGAAGCACTATTGTTGTCGTAACAGTATGAACTATGATGTTCGAACGAACAGTAACAGTATGAACTGTGATGATAATGTTACGACAACAATGGTGCTTCTGTCTTACCAACAAACAAAGTTTTTCATCCTTCTTTTTTAACTACAATTTCTCAACAATATACTCCACCACTTAAGTTGCAGTTATTTCTTTAGATCATTCTCACATAACGTGGCTCAATTTTTCACGCTACAATACCATTTAACTCCCATATTTATTTTCAGAACCTCCGCTACTTCTATGTAAGCATTATTTTCTCCAATTATTTAACTTCCTCAAAAGCTCTATGAGGGTGTTACTCACAATTTCCCATACTATACAACTATACTTCTCCTGAAGATGAATGTTTCTACGTTCGAAACATGTAGAACTACGTAGCTAAAAAAATTTCTTACTAAATTTATCTTAATAAAGGTTGACTTTGCGTATTATTTCTTCCTATTTAACTTGCCACTTCACTGGACTACTTCTTCAAATTAATAATAAATTTATCGAATTACATATTAGATAGATACTTTTTTATTTTTAGAATTTTCTAAATAGTTATAACATTTTCACCTTAATTAAAAATACCATAAAAAAAATATTCTTATCTAATAATTATACTTTTTCTTAAATAATTTTTTTTTAAATAAAAATATATTTTTTTGTTATTTTAAGGTTATAAATTTGTATTTTGTACTAGTGTTTGTGGGTCTTAAAAATTTACAGACCTCTTTTTAAAGAGCTCGATTGCTGTTAAAAAATCACCGCCATATTTTGTTATGTGTTTTGCCACAATTGTTGGTATTATAAAAATTTGCTAAATAATTTTATTTATTTTAATTGCCACCCAGTTTTCCTGTCGTTTTTCTAACCGTCAGGAAAACCCATTTTAATTAATAAAACTCGACTAAATGGGAAAAATTATCATTATTAATTTAAAAACGACTTCTGTAATGGCCGACGCTGATCGGAAAGGGGAGATAAAAATCCCAAGGCAATTTAACCCTGTAAAAAATGTACATCGTATTTTTACCAGCTCGCCAATGGCGGAGGCCCAAGTCGATAAGGATTAAATCCAGTTTAAATAGAGCGCATTCACCCAAATTGTTAATAATTATTAAAGCTGCACCCCATCCATTTTATGCTTTAGGTGCATAAAAGCATATTAAAATACAAGTTCCATAAGACGTTATTTTAAAGGGTGGGTCTATGTAGAAAATAAACCAAAACGTAACGAGATCGATTTTTAATAGTTGACAGCTGCGCACAGGAACTTTCAAATTTCCGCTCTGCCATATATGGCCGGTAACAGTTTATTATGTATCTTTGAACTGTTTGAAAAACGTTTAAAAATCATTGTGCTTCATTTTTGATGTCTCTATACAGGGTGCTACAAATTCGGGTGCGTACAAGGGAATCTCGAAAACGGTAAGAGATACGATGGTTATGTTGAGGCAAAGTTGCGCATATTGGGGCTTAATAATTTGGGGAAAGAAATTTCTAAATATTCCGAATACGTTCGGATATATCCGAAAAAAACCGAAATTTTTAGTTTGGGTTCTTAATTTTTTGCGCCGTTATTTTTGACTGAGGAAAGAAACAAAAAACACTTTCTTATAGCCGTTCTTTATATTCTACAAGATAGCGTTTTAGTTTTCAACAGGACGGTGCAACAGCCCACACAACCGCCGAAACTATTAATTACTTACACAATTTTTTCGACGACAGATTTGCTTGTTTAACGGTTATGGATTTTTTCTTTTTCCTCATTTAAAGAACACTATTTTTAAAACACCAGTTGCAAATTTAGAAAAATTACAAGAAAGGATTATCCAAGAATGTGGTTTTCTCCAGAGATGCTGGTCAACACTTTCGAAAATATGAAGAGACGTGTGAATTTATGCTTGAAGCATGACGGTGGCCAATTTCAGCAATTTATGTAGTTATTTTTCTTTTTCTTTCTCTATATTCAAACAACAACTAAAATAAATTTGTATTTGTCTACTTATTTTAGTATAGATGCTCATTAGTTTGGTATATCATGCCATAATATGAATTTGACAAAATTGTAACCTAAATTTATTTAGATATATCGTCCCCATATCATTGTGATTTAAACCAAGCCCTACGTTTTTTTATCCAAGCCCTCTTTGATGCAAATAATTTTTGCTCGCAAGGTATAATATTACGTGAAAAAATATAACTGACAAAATTGCACTTGAAATTTTCAATCTTTTGTGAAAGTTTCGTTCCCTCCCTGTATAATATTAAAGCGCGTTGGTTACGTCATAGGCGTATCAAACTAACAATCTTTCAAACTCTGAAAATCCAAACTTTAAAATCCGTAATGTTTCCCAACTGTTGCTGTTTATATACCACCCTGTATACTAGCTATATGGAGACCGATTGTTTTCGCTCAGATGCTCTTTGGTCAGAAAATATATCTTAAATGTAAATGGTTAGAAAGATGAAATTTGCTGTAAACTCCTTACAATTACTGGCTAAATGCACGTCTCAGCTTCTGAAGTAATTTTTTTTATTTAAGTCATGTTGTTGATTATTTGTTTATTTTTTCAATTTTATCAGGGTTTAAATAAGCTTTAAAATGAATATTTCTTCTTTTGCTGAATAATGAAACAAGTTTTCAGAATATCTTCAAACCAACTATTTTTCGCCTTCAAATCATTTTTAACACGTAAAATTAAAGTTCTTTAAAATGACAAAATGAGTTTTGTGTCAATTGACTGGATTTTTTAATTTAATAACAGACCTACCTTGTTTTTTGTTTCTGTTATAATTATATATTTGGAAGAACTAAAAGAAATTACCCCTTCCTAGCAAGAAGTACGTTTTCAAATAAAAGAATCCATCAAAACACCTTTAAGATTTTTTCTATAATTGATGCCTCTTCAGTGGCTTTTAAGGGGATCGCCTCAAACTTAAAAATTAAAAAATGCTAAAATCGGAAAAAATTCATAGTTAAAAAGGTACGGAATCCTATCGTCACAAACTATACAGTGTGTCCACGGATAGAGTTCGGAAGAGGAAACACTTTTTTATTTGTGGGTTTAAAAGTTATTCTTTATAAAAACGCCTGCTTGTGTCGAAACTACAATTTCGAATATCATATTTGCGATGACTATACGGGATTGTCAGAAACAACATTTTTAGTTTTTTGGTTTTTTTTAATTCCTTGATTTATTAAATCAATTTTGCTTGCTCTAAAACTAGAATTTCGAACATCAGATTTGCGATAACTGTGGACAGAAAAAACATTTTTAATTTTTTATAATTTATGATTAAATAAATTAAAGAATGTATTAATAAAAATACTTAAAAAGTAGACCAAAAAAAAATAGTTTTCTTACAAAAAAATCGTTATTCGGCCAGATATAAAATTATATTCTAAGTAGGAAAGCAACAATAGTTGTCTGTTCTTACGTAAATTTATTTTAAACGAAATGAAAAAAAAATAAAAATGTTGTTTCTGGCTAACCCTATATAGTAATCGTAAATTTGGTATTCCAAATTGTAGTTTCAACACAAGCAGACGTTTTTATAAAAAGTGACTTTTTCTTCTAAATCTACAAAAAAAAATGTTTTAAAACATGGTTAGTCACAAACAAAATTTTTAGTTTTTTGGATTTCGTTTAAATGATGAAATTAACCACTTTGAGAAAAATGTTTATTAGACTTTTTTGCACAATAGGTGTAATAAATCACGGTTTTGACAATATTTTCATATAATTTCAAAAAAAAAATCGAAATCAAAATCATTAAAAATGTTATTTTTGATGTACCCTGTATAGTAATTGTAAATTTGATATTCGAAATTGTAGTTTTAGAACAAGCAGACGTTTTTATAAAGATTAACTTTTTCTTCTAAATCCACAAATAAAAAAATTTTTCCTCTTCCGAACTCTATCCGTGGACACATTGTATGTCAACAGTTTTTATAATGGTCTTAGTCAAAAACTATAGTCTATTTCAGAAAGGTGTAAAGTAATAAAATGGGAAATTCCGTCCAGTTCGGTTCAATTTTGGTGTCGGTCATAGGCGGAGGTAAATTTTGTGCATTCAATGTATATGATAACTAACCAAAAAAACAAGAAGATAATTTGATAAAGAAGGAACTATTATCTCTAGCAATTTTAATTTACACAAACATTGTTTTATGAAATATGTTGTGGAATATATAGCTGAAAAACATAGTGTAACTGTGTTGCACACACCGTCATAGCATTGCGAACTAAATCCTATAGATCTTATATAAACTCAAGTAAAATGAATTGTAGCAAGAAGCAACACGACATTCAAAATGAAAGACGTTAAGCTACTGTTTGATCAAGTCATTAAGGAAGTAACACCAGAGAACTGGCGAAAAGCAGTCCATCATGTCATTAAAGAAGAGGAGAAAATGTGGGATCTTGACCAACTGATCGATCGGACCGTAGACCCATTAATTATAAGGCCAAGAGTAGATGACAGTTCCTCAGATGACGAAGAATATTATTATTTTTTATAATTTAATTACGTATAATGTATTTGGTATTTTTTTATAATGTTTAATAAAAAATTGGTGTACCTACCTAATACTATGTACATAATGCATGCCTTTGTCACACGATTTTTAGTGTTTGTGAATGGATAACAATAGGTTAAACCCATAAATTGACCCAAACCCGGATGGTACTACCTGCACTTGATGAAAATAAAGAATTTTGCAATAAAATCAATGGCAAATTATAAAAGTGGCTTAAATATTCATTGGGTCACTCTATAGTCTACACATTTCTGAAATGAACTATAAATATGCAATCATCGTAAAAATACTTGACTTTTTTTAAAGATCAATGCCCACTTATCAAAAGGTCTTTGACATTCTTTTAGCCGTAAAAAATTACAATAAAGATATAAAATCTACACTACCAAATTGAACCAATATATTTCCAATAATAAATCTATTTGAAAAATTATACCGATTGTCATTCCATTTTATATATTACATTCCCTGTCCAACCCACCCCCGATATTAAATATTAATATCTCGAGCAGGTGAGACGCCCCGGACTAGTTCTATTTCTCTGGCAACATGTCAACTTTTTGATGAATGAGACAGTCCGACTCCCATTTATATAAATGACGATATGAAATGGTCGTTATTTCTACATTTCATTCAGATTAAGAGTAGCTGGTTTGCTTTTGCATATGCCAGAAACATGTTATAGCAAGTTTTTTTCTGCCTTTATAAAAATCAGACTTTTTTACTATTGTCAACGATAGTTCTCATTTATCTTAAGAATTAGATAAAAATTCGAAATACAAAAGTTGTGCAGACCTTCCTATACAGGGTGTCCCATAACTTATGGGCCGTAGAGAAACTTAGTTTGATGTCTAGTATCTCCAGTTACTCTACGGCCCATAAGTTATGGGACACCCTGTATATTGTATTATTTATTAATTATCCACTAAATTCTACGAATATTTTGTATAAAATGTTATATGTCTAAATTTCTGAGATATTGACGTTTAAAATATGGCATTTTCAGACTTTGGCAGGCTGCAACATTGGAACGGTTCATCTTAGAGAAAAAAGGTTTTCACCTCCCTATCTTAATTTTTTATTCCCTATCTAAAAGTTGCAACTTCCTGTTTAACCAGTTAAACTGTAAAACCCAGGGTAAAACCGTTTTTTTTTGTTTAACATGTTAAATAGTAACTTGCTCTCTTTGGATAGAGAATACAAAACTAAGATAGGGAGGTGACAATCATTTTTCTCTAAGATGAACCGTTCCAATATTGTGTCAATGTATAATAGAAAGCTTAAAACTTTTATCTCGAAGCACTGATTTTTTTTCTTTTAATGTAACATGTTTACTTTTTTTTTACCAGAAAAAAGCTGTGTTCTTAATATGAATAGCATTTAATAACAACCTTGTTAGGCGCCGTCCAAATAATGAAGAATGAGTTTCGAAAGAAATAAAATTCTGACAGTGTTGGATGAGTCCAGTTACATTAAACTTTAAGTTTCCAATAAAAAAAATGTAACAATTTTTAAATAATTATTAAACGAGTAGAGATGTTTAGATATAGCACGTAAAAATTACTAATTTAAAGATACAATGCACTGTTAGAAATAACCAGTGGCGTCGAGACAAAATAATTATTTGGCCTGTTTCATTACTATTTTTTTAAACTTAAATTAAAAGTACACAGGGATGCCAAAGATAATGGGTTCCCTGGGGCACAGGTAGACAATGAGAGGCTGTTTCGTCCTTGTTAGGACTCATCAGAAAGCCAAAACCTGTAAGCAATTTCCAATACAGCGAATAGAATAAATAAAATATATGATGAAAACCTAGTATCGCCATCTGTAGGAATCAACTTAATACAAAAGATAGTCATCAGATGTGAAAACATAGACCTAATAATCAACCAAGTACGTTAGGCTAACACATCCAGTATAGGAAACATTTTTGCGCACTACTTTGTCCGCCCGCTGCTAAAAACTGTCTTTCTATTTTACTTATCCGGACACTAAACTCTACTACATTATTTTTAAAACACCGCGGCACCCAGGGGGCTACTGCAGCGCGATTTATATTTGAATCTAGAAAACCGTAGAAAAAGTGTAGGGATGCGCAAAAACGTTTACTATACTGGATGTGTTGGCCTAGCGTACTTGGTGTATAGTTAGTTCTATGTTTTCACGTCTGATGGCTATCTTTTGCATTGAATTAATTCCTATAGATGGCGATACTAGGTTTTCATCATATTTCTTCTTAAAAATATCTTGAAAGCATATTTTCGCTGTATTGGGAATTGCTTACAGGTTGTGGCATTCTGACGAGTTCTAACAAGGACGAAACAGTACGTGATTGTCTACCTATGCCCCAGGGAGCCAATTACCTGTGGCGTCCCTGTGTACTTTAATGCAAAAGACAGATGCA
Source organism: Polydrusus cervinus (assembly GCA_935413205.1). Classification (NCBI taxonomy): domain Eukaryota; kingdom Metazoa; phylum Arthropoda; class Insecta; order Coleoptera; family Curculionidae; genus Polydrusus; species Polydrusus cervinus. The sequence continues at coordinate 16,344,212 of OW284517.1, forward strand.
CTATTTTGTCTGCCTGCCGCTAAAAACTGACACTAAACTCTACTACTTTTTATTAAAACTTTTTTTTAATTTTGTGGAAATAGTCCATCTCTCAGTGGAGTGATATTATGAGTAGGAGAATAATACACACAGTCAGCAGACTCAAAACTTTTTTTCCTAAAATAATGGCAGCAACCATATCCCAAAAATTGTCCAAAGTACTTTTGAATCACCCTGCATGTATAATACTATACAAATTTTACATAATCGTAGTAGAAAAAACGAACAAACAACTAAGTATAAAGGAATAGACAGGTTTGTATAATAATATGTTCGAACGCTCTAGGGGATAGTTTGAACTTTCCTAGATAAAAGCGTGGAAGAATTAAAATTTCATGACCATTTCTAACGCAAACTATTCTGCGAGTGAGCCCGCCATATTGAAACATTTATGACGCACAACGGCTATTGCGATGGAGCAGCCTGTTTCCTGTTTCTTTTAGTTTAGAATTGCAGGTGAGTGCTCCTCTGTGCAGGAATAAGATTTCGTACTATACATGCTAAACTACGTGTTCTTCTCTGTGAATAACTACATCAAAGAGAACGACAACTTTTATAGAATATTTGTTACTGCTTTCTCGTATAGATGGATTGGTTACTTTAATTAAATTAGTAACTTGTTTATTATTAAATAATAGTTATAGTTAAAATGCGGTTTACTATAAACGTGTCAACAATTTTTCCCTGTTTACCGGATTCAATTAGGTAGCATTTAATTCTTGCTTTTTCTATAAAAACCACATAATTTATTACCCAACGCCGATATTTTTTACTTTAGTATACCGGCATCGTGGTTATAAACATAGGAAATCCCATGCAAGTTTTAGACTGCAAAATATTTGCTCCTTTGTTGACTTTAGGGCGGGGTTGTAGAAAGACTTTTTTAGGATTTCTGTGTGGTGAGTGCACATGCGGAGTTTAAACAATTTTGGACAACCCGATCTTAACTTATTTAAAAAGGATTGCGTTTGGTTTTTCATTGAAATTTAACAGGTGATGCTGTAGACACCAGCTTTGAATGGACTTGTCAACCTGTGATCTACCATTGTCAAATGTAATTTTTGATGATTTTAATATTATTTAGATCCAGTTGTAGTACAATAAGAGCTTAAGTGCGAGTTTTGTAAGGCTCGATCTAAAGTTGAACTAGGTTCAAAAAGGTAATTCTGTTGTATAATCAATTCCTAACCACAAGTCTGCACAGGTGGGATCAATAATTAAATAATAACCATGCTGGCAATGGTTACTGTGTCAAAAAACCATCAAACTTTTTTTGTTGTCAAAGTTTGGGGTATTGACAATTTGCAGCTACTTTTTCCATGTATTCTACAAACACAAAACTATCCGCAAATTTTACTTTTAAAAAACAATATCTGTTATTAGTTAAGGGGTTTAAAGGAATTTTGGAAAATAAAAAAACAGATAATATTACTAATAAAGAAAAAATAGAATGTTGGAAAAAGATTGAGACTAAATTTAATTACGAAAATTTGAATATGATCAGGTCTCGATCTGTAGTTTTGGAGCCGTCCTCGAGCATTTTTTATAGCTCCTATAGCACATCCATAAAATCGTCATCATCCGATTCGTCTGTAAAATCCAGAAAGTGTTCAACCTCATCATTCACATTCATAACTTTAAAATATTACTATCACAAATTTTGTAGTCAAAAAGAATTTATAAGGTTTGTAATACGGGATTATATGTCATCATGACATACATCAATCATTAAAAACTTGATTTTAGTCTAGAAAATTGATAACTTACCTGAAGAATGAGAGCTCAGTAAAACCGAGTTTAACTTTAGGTCGAGCTTAACAAAACTCGCACTTAAGCTCTTATTGTATAACCGGATCTAAATAGGTTTTATTGTATTAAATTATATTATTCTAGTATTCTATTAAAAGATCCGTTTTGAAAATAATGTTCGATTTATTTGAAAATATTAGTTAAATCCATTGTAAAATATTTATGTTAAAGATTTTTAAAAGGCCTACCGTTTGCTAATTACATTTGACAATGACAAATTACAGGTTGACAAGTCCCATCAATGCTGGTGTCCGTCGCATCACCTGTTGAATTCCAATGAAAAATCAACCGGAATCCTTTTCAAATAAGTTAGGATCGGGTTGTCCAAAATTGTTCAAATTCCACATGTGCACTTATCACACAGAGGCCCTAAAAAAGTCTTCCTACAACCCCGCTTTAATGTTAACATTGGAGCAAATATTTGGAGAGTTTAAAACTTGCATGGTATTTCCTGTTTCCAACCACGGTAGAACTTAACCGTAAAGTATATTTTTTCAGTCGGTCAGTATTTAAGTAAATTTAGTTAAACAGCTTGGCATCTACTTTAATTTGCAGTCGATTACGGTTTCGTTTTAATTTCCCATTGTATTCGTGTGATTTTTCTGTGAAACGCGATAAAAATGCACAGTTTTAAGGAGGAAGAAAATGTTAAGATTTTTTTATATTGCGTATTTTCCTCTCCTTAGTCTTATAAAGTAACTTTATTGGAGTAAGTAAAAGTAGTAAATTATGGTCATCAAACACAATTATAAACAATGTAATTATGTCCTACTAGAACATCATTACTGATTCACTGTACTCTACGAGACTCACAGGCCAGCCTTTACGTTATACAGGGTGTTCCTTAATGACGGGCTAATATTTTAGGGTGTGATTCATCAAGTCATTTTATGCAGAAAAGTTCATATAAACATATGTCCTAAACGGCATAAATTTTTTGTTACAGGGTGTTGAATTATTTTTTTTAATGCTTTTTTTGTAATATCGCCGAAAGTACTTTAGATAATATTTTCAATTTTGGCATGTGCTAATAGGATATAAAACCACATATAGTTTTTTTTGTCCCACCAGTGGCGTCCCTGCAAACATTTCCTCTGATATTTTTAAAAAAAAAAGTGGTACGCCATTGACATTTTTCCATGTGGATATTATTTCTGATTAGCCTGGTCAATTCTGCATAAAAATGGTCTCTTGCGTTTTTCTCCTCGGGCACACCGGTCTTAACTAAAATAATTAAATTAAATTAGACGGGCGGAAGCATGTCTAATAATGAAGGTGGCAATTTCCAACAATTTTTATAAAACAAAATTTTGTATTATCAATGTTAATAATAACAAATAGTAGAGCTAATTTAATTATTTTAATTAAGAACGGTGTGCCTGAGGAGAAAAGCGCAAGAGACCATTTTTATGCAGAATTGACCAGGCTAATCAGAAATGAAAAAATGTCAGTGGCGTACCACTTTTTTTCTAAAAGATATCAGAGAAATTGTTTGCAGGGACGCCATTGGCGGGACAAAAAAATATCTCTTATTAATAAAAGATGTGGTTTTATGTCCTATTAGCACATGCCAAAATTGAAAATATTATCTAAAGTACTTTCGGAGATATTACAAAAAATGCATTAAAAAAAAATTATTCAACACTCTGTAACAAAAAATTTAAGTCGTTTAGGACATATATTTAAATCAACTTTTCTTTATAAAATGACTTGAGGAATCACACTCTAAAATATTAGCACATCATTAAGGAACACCACCAGACATCCAGCCCTTATACTCGAAATACGAATTTCTAAATGATGACAAGTCCTCCTTCTTACCCCGTATCCTTCACTTAATTAAATATTAATTAAACTGCATTTTGTTATTAATAAAAATAATCGATTCGTTTCAAATAATACTGCATTAATTATTTTGTATAGGATCATTATATTTTTTGAGGTTAGTAAAACATAGTTTATGGATAGCGTGTGGTTTTATGTCATGTTAATGTACTATTATGACATGCCAGGATAATAAGCGTATTATGGAATAATTAATGTATTTATATATGCAGTGGCAGTGAAGTAAACAGTGTTATTTAACTTTAAAAAAAAACTGTTGTCCCCTTTATTTTCGATATATGAATTACTGAGAACAGCAAAAAATATATGGTACGATTCTGTAACGTAATATTTTTTTCCTACGACCACCTATGAAAATGAGAAAAAAAACACGGTTAACTTGGCTCGAAAGCACCGAATATCACACGCGTGTTGAAAGAAAATATTTCAACTCTAGAGTGGAAAAACAAGGCACACTATTTAATTTAAACATTATGGTGCCAATTTGACAGACCACACCTATTTATTATTAAAAATAATAAATTTTAGAAAGCAGTTTATTTATTGTCTAACTTATTTATCATGTATTTGTAGATTGATTTTGAATTAGAGTATGAAAATACGCCATCGGAAATTATAAAAATATACTGGAAAATCTATTACCAGTCAAAACAAGCCCCGCTGAAGAAAATGTCATATATTAAACATAAAATTTTTATGTGTTGTCATAGCGTAGAGACTAGAGCTATGGCCTACAAATCGAAAGGTCACAGGTTCAAATCCCATCAGGAGTATTTGACTTTTTTTTAAAAATACATTAAACAATTTATAGAATTAGGTATTTTGAATTGAAATCTTCCTTGTTGGATGAATTTTTTAAATTTATATTTAATGCATCTTTCTTTAATTAAATTTTAAAAATTCATCCAGCAAGGAAGATTTCAATTCAAAATACCTAATTCTATAATTTGTTTAATGTTTTTATAAAAAAAGTCAAATACTCCTGATAGGATTTGAACCTGTGACCTTTCGATCTGTAGGCCATAGCTCTAGTCTCTACGCTATGGCAACACATAGAAGTTTTATGTTTAATATATGACATTTTCTTCAGCGGGGCTTGTTTTGACTGGTAATAGATTTTCCAGTATATTCTTAATATTTTTTATAATTTCAGATGGCGTATTTTCACACTCTAATTCGAAATCACTCGAAAAATACATGATAAATAAGTTAAACACTAAACTACTTTCTAAAATTTGTTCTTTTTAGTAAATAGGGGTGGTCCGTCAAATTGGCATCATATCTTTAAATTAATAGTGTGCCTTGTATTTCCACTCTAGAGTTGAAATATTTTTTTCACAAATCAAAGGTTTTTTTAATAATTCTTTGTTGTGGTAGGAAAAATAGTGTACATTACTCGTGTGAAAGTGATTATTCTAAAACTCGGAGAATTTCCGCACTCGGCTGACGCCTCGTGCTAGATATCTCCTCGTTTGAAAAGTATCACTTTCATCACTTGTTATATAATATACTAATTTCCTACGACCACCTATGAAAAAGAGATAAAAAGCACGGTTAACCTGGCTCGAAAGCGCCGAATATCACACGCGTGTTGAAAGAAAATATTTCAACTCTAGAGTGGTAATACAAGGCACACTATTTAATTTAAACATATGATGTCAATTTGACAGACCACCCCTATTTATTAAAAAGAACAAATTTTAGAAAGCAGTTTAGTGTTTAACTTATTTATCATGTATTTGTCGATTGATTTCGAAATAGAGTGTGAAAATACGGCATCTGAAATTATAAAAAATATTAATAATATACTGAAAAATCTATTACCAGTCAAAACAAGCCCCGCTGAAGAAAATGTCATATATTAAACATAAAATTTGTATGTGTTGCCATAGCGTAGAGACTAGACCTATGGCCTACAGATCGAAAGGTCACAGGTTCAAATCCCATCAGGAATATTTGACTTTTTTTTTATAAAAACATTAAACAATTTATAGAATTAGGTATTTTGAATTGAAATCTTCCTTGTTGGATGAATTTTTTAAATTTATATTTAATGCATCTTTCCTTGATTAAATTCTAAAAATTCATCCATTAAAAACTGTGCTTTTATGTATTTGTGTGGGCAAGGGCCTGTCGACATATTAAGCACCGGTTCCCGCAGATCACCGAAGTTAAGCGGTGTCGAGCGCGGTTAGTACTTGGGCGGGTGACCGCTTGGGAACACGGCGTGCTCTTGCCTCAGGGAAGAGTGTAAAATGAATCGACACCTAACCATCCTATTCACGCCGGACAGGCCGGATGAGATCGGATATCTCGTAGGATGAAGGTGCCGTTTCACACTCCCCAGTCGGTAGATCACATTTGTGGTCGATGACCGGTTCAAGATGGCCTACGTAGTCGGCGAACCGTAAAAAAAAAAAAAAAGTTATTGTAAAGTGTTTTAACTTATTTTTCATGTATTTGTCGAGTGATTTAGAATTAGGGTGTGAAAATACGCCTTCTGAAATTATAAAAAATGTTAATAAAAGAAACTCGTGTGAAAGTGATTATTCTAAAACTCGAAGAATTTCCGCACTCGGCTGACGCCTCCTGCTAAATATCTCCTCGTTTGAAAAGTATCACTTTCATCACTTGTTATATAATATACTAATTTCCTACGACCACCTATGAAAAAGAGATAAAAAGCACGGTTAACCTGGCTCGAAAGCGCCGAATATCACACGCGTGTTGAAAGAAAATATTTCAACTCTAGAGTGGTAATACAAGGCACACTATTTAATTTAAACATATGATGTCAATTTGACAGACCACCCCTATTTATTAAAAAGAACAAATTTTAGAAAGCAGTTTAGTGTTTAACTTATTTATCATGTATTTGTCGATTGATTTCGAAATAGAGTGTGAAAATACGGCATCTGAAATTATAAAAAATATTAATAATATACTGAAAAATCTATTACCAGTCAAAACAAGCCCCGCTGAAGAAAATGTCATATATTAAACATAAAATTTGTATGTGTTGCCATAGCGTAGAGACTAGACCTATGGCCTACAGATCGAAAGGTCACAGGTTCAAATCCCATCAGGAATATTTGACTTTTTTTTTATAAAAACATTAAACAATTTATAGAATTAGGTATTTTGAATTGAAATCTTCCTTGTTGGATGAATTTTTTAAATTTATATTTAATGCATCTTTCCTTGATTAAATTCTAAAAATTCATCCATTAAAAACTGTGCTTTTATGTATTTGTGTGGGCAAGGGCCTGTCGACATATTAAGCACCGGTTCCCGCAGATCACCGAAGTTAAGCGGTGTCGAGCGCGGTTAGTACTTGGGCGGGTGACCGCTTGGGAACACGGCGTGCTCTTGCCTCAGGGAAGAGTGTAAAATGAATCGACACCTAACCATCCTATTCACGCCGGACAGGCCGGATGAGATCGGATATCTCGTAGGATGAAGGTGCCGTTTCACACTCCCCAGTCGGTAGATCACATTTGTGGTCGATGACCGGTTCAAGATGGCCTACGTAGTCGGCGAACCGAAAAAAAAAAAAAAAAAAAGTTATTGTAAAGTGTTTTAACTTATTTTTCATGTATTTGTCGAGTGATTTAGAATTAGGGTGTGAAAATACGCCTTGTGAAATTATAAAAAATGTTAATAAAAGAAACTCGTGTGAAAGTGATTATTCTAAAACTCGAAGAATTTCCGCACTCGGCTGACGCCTCCTGCTAAATATCTCCTCGTTTGCAAAGTATCACTTTCATCATTTGTTATGTAATATACTATATTTCACGTTCATAACAAGTTCAATACGAAATGCATTTGCGTCAGTAGCGGCTCATCAGGTGAAGTAGGTGAAGTGGCTCTTCACCAAAAAAAAACAAAACCAGGCAGAAAGTTTTTCGATAATATTAAATAATAATGTACCAATACAGCTAGCATTTCAGCCCTTAAAAAATAATTATATTCGAATTTAGCTATGCATAATAGGGCCACGGTTAACTGCGATGGACAATAATTTTAAACACTCGTGCATTTTGGCGCGCCCCAGCCGACCGTGTCTGTTAGATCAAAGCAAGTGAAGACCAAACGCCCAACATGGCTTTGATATTCACCGTTGCTATGGTTACGTGATGTCAGTCACGCAAACAGCATGCAACAATTTGCATTATGATGAAGGGCAATTTAAAAATAGATCAGTCGTATGCACCATTGTTTTAGCATTGGTTCGCCTAACCTTAAGGTATTTATTTTAAGGCTTCGCGAAACTAACGGTTATAGATATCGTTTTTAAGTGATTTACTGGGTGATTAAAAAGTTTTGTTTTTATTTTTCACTTAATTCAGTAGTGTACGCAGGTACCTACCTAGTTGAGTGTTTTAAAAATGAACCCAATTAATGACATAGTTTGTAATTTGTTGGAAACTCCATTCAGTCGTTGGACAGATGAGGATAAGAGAGACGTTTTGGTACACAGGTTTTTAGTCAATGTTTAAGTACTTGCACTATACCTAGCTCTTCACCAGTTTTTAGGACCGCGAACCGCTACTGATTTGCGTATCGCAATGAAAGTCTCTTTTGATACGCCTTCTTTCTTTACTTAAGTTGGTATCATATTTCTAATGTTCCATAGCCACCTTTACCTTAACCTTTCCATCTTGTATGCGGCAGTCAGTAATACCATATTTAAAGAATTTTCTTCAATGTGCAGAATTTTAGCAACAAAAAAAACTCATGAAAGAAAGATAAAAATTTAACGAAAATTACTAAAACATGAAGGATTTTTAAATTTCCCAAATAACTTTTTAAAATATCCAATCTCTTGGATATAATCTTTTAATTTAATCATACAAATATTTAAAGTCACATCACATTTATTATCTTTTATATAGTTTTTTTACAGGTGTGTTTGTTTCCAACCCCAATGCATCACGTGGTATAGTATGTATACAACTTTTATACATAGTATAGGTCTTGGAGAGTCACAAAACTACGTTCAGAGAGAGCTGGATAAGCTGTTTTTGAGATATCGACGTTTTGTCACTATTTCCCTATACTGTGCGGTCGCGTGAAAATCATTCGCGTACACAACGTAGACGAATTAGTAATAAATAACATTTAAAAGTGTTGTTTTTGATAAAATCGCAGTGACTGCGCCGGAAGCATACTTGTGTCACATGTAAGTCGCTAGTAAGCCATGAAAGATGGCTAGAGAAACAAAGATACGTTCTCTTTATCACGCTAATCACTGGTCGCTCGCATCGTGTAGGTCACTGCTTTAAAAATAGGAGATGCCGTATTATCTTTTATCCATGCTCTCGGGGTAGAAAGGGAAGTTATTTATCGTGCCTATTATAATAAGGACAAATTAGTCCTCTCCACCTATTTAAAGCTTGTTGCTCTTATTTCTTTCCATCAAATTTGACCAAAACTGAGTTCGGCCTATGTAGGGGTAACAGATATATTGCATGGGGATGGATGACGATATGCCAGTAGGCGAAATAAAAGAGTTTTCGAGACTAGAAAAACAATATGTTAGCGCTGCCTAGCGGGACTCCTGTAATTGTGATGAATGTCTTTACAGGAGATTTCCTCTTAACATTTTTCCTTATTTCTATAAGTTTGTTAGAGGTGCTGGTATGCTCAAGAGTGTCTAATAACGATACAGATGGCGCTCCGTGCCACATCTTACTGGTGTGTCCCACCACTGTGCTGCCATAAGCAGCTTTGAGTTCTCTTTGTTTCGTCGGATCCTAGCTCTACTGATGAGTTATGATATGACGAAACGCGTCTAGGGATGGATCTGACGAAATAAAGAGAAATTCTTCTTCAATATGTATAATGTTACATCTCTACTGATATTTTGTCATATGGCATGTAATTTTATGTAGATGGGTACAACATATTTCACATTTTTAAAACTGAAAGGCTTCAAATATAAAGATAAACATTACTTTAAGTTTTTGCAAATGAGTTGTAGTCTAATAAAATTAACCTGAATTATATTGCAACAGATTCTGTAAAGTCACTTGATATGTCAATTCTGGTATCCACTATGAATTCCTATAATTATGTGTTGTGGTCTCTCTACTTAGTCTAGTGAATGTATATCATAAACTTTCACGAAAATCAGTGTTTTCTAAGTAACCCATTTTGCTGATAGATAATATAAGTCAGTTTGGAACTACACGGCCTTTGTGTAACACTTCTTTTCCACCACAGACTTCGACAAAAACGACTTATAATGTCTGGGCGGTTGTGCTATTTTAAAAAAGGTTTCCGCAGAACCCCAAATCAGTCGAGATATGCATGGGACATATATTATATTTTGATGGACAGTATGCTACTATCGAATCTTCTGATTCCAATTCATCTCAATTCTACATTTGATTGTGAGACCCTTCAGCAGGATTTCTGTGATATTGCTGGTTGGTGTAATGTAAATGGTTTTAACTTAAATGTAGATAAGTGTGCCTTTATGTCGTTTACACTTAATAAAAACATTGTTGTGCATGATTATATATTGAATGATGCTGAACTTAAGAGGGCTGATGAGCGGAAGGATCTGGGAATCTTATTTGATACTACCTTATCTTTTTCCAGTCATACAATTTTTAAAATTGGGAATGCCCAAAGAATTGCAGGATTAATTGCAAGAAGTACTACAGACTTCAATGTTGATGTCAGCTTTTATTTGTTTGACAGCTTGGTGATACCAATTTTGGAATATGGCAGCATAATTTTATGTCCTCAGTATAACCTTTGGATAAAGATGATTGAGGAAGTGCAGAAAAAGTTCTTGAAATGCATGCATTACAGAAAGTTTGGGATTTATCCTCTTCAGGGTTGTGATAATGAATATCTTTTGGGAATTTTTAATAGATTATCTTTAAGTAGAAGAAGTATAAGGATCTTCTTGTGTACTCCTAAGGAAGATGTTGATTGTCCTGATATTCTTGAACAGCATCCGTTTACTTCAATCGTGTTAATTCTAGAAATCTTAATGTTTTTTATCTGATCTTTACACGAACGAATCTTTACAGAAGTTCACCCCTGTATAGATTATGTCATTTATATAATTTGTATGCTTCTGATATTGATATCGACCTTATTAATCTGAGAAGCTTTAAAAAGCTTATACAGGATAAATTACTTATAAACTAATTGTTGTATATGTCGTATTTTCTAATTTCTGCGTTATACATACTTTGTTGAGCTAATTGTTTTTATGACTGTGTATTGTTGCCTAACTGTGTATTGTTGCCTAACTATTAGTTTAAGTTGAGTGTCTGTAATTGGCTTTTTGCTGTTGATGCTTTGAAATGTACATTGCAGAACAAAATAGCAGTCGTATTATAAAATCTTACTATTACAGTAAAGATGCGGAAACATTTGAAAACGTATGAAAAGTTATCGAAAGATAGCGCAAGATATTGAATATACACCTAAAGAGGAAACTGAGAAATGCAGGTATACGGTGTCTCGCGGGACCGACAACTCCGTAAGGTAAAAGCGCAAATGTATTAAAATTTCACGACTATCTCTAACGCAAACTATCTAGCGAAAAGTCCCGGACCTAATAAAAAGTTTATACAGAAAGGGGACTTTACGACACGGTGCTTATTTTCTTTATTTTGAAAGCAAAGTGTATACATTGTTATTAGTATTACTTTTATTATTACTAAAAAAGTTTTCATAGAAAAAAATTATGTAGACCATAACAAAACGCACTTAAAACTTATTAGTAATGTACCTAACATTAGTTTAAAGTTTTTATAAGGAATCCTTGGAGGCCAGCTTAAGATGCATTTAAGTGTTTTAGTGCTTTCACACGTTCCGGTGGCAGCATAGATGGATATCACGTATTCCTTATGGACTCTAAACCGTGTAAACGGGTCCGGACGGAAACCAAACCGTATGTCATTGCACTTAGGATTAAACAATTAACTAAAAAATATCTACCTAGTCAATAGTCATGATAGAAACAGCTAACTGTGTATTGTCTATGGTAAAAGGACAATAACAAATAAAAATAGGATATTGATAGCTATTTTATATAGGATTTTTATCATGGAATTAAGTTAAGAGGCGCTAGTGCCTTAAAGACGTTTACATTAGGTGCCATGTCAAGAAAAACTGCCTGAAAACATGCGCTTTGAGGACGTTTTAAATGGTTCTTGACAGCCATGTGTCCTGTCAGAATTCCTGTTATGGTTCTCTGCTGGTTCCTGTTCATTCAGAGAAAAACGCATACTCCGTGTATCTCAGTTCCGGTACCCTCTTTGGTTTTCGGCCGTCTATGTACCAGATTATTTCCCTAGAAGTAGTTTCTGATGTTTTGTTTTTCCATACATTTCGTTCATCAATTACGACCTAATATGGTATGTCATAGCAAAACCTTGGATTTATGTGGTCTAGTCTTGCTTAAAAGTTCGTGTCCAGTTCTCTGCCTGCCTAAGAGCGGCATCGAACTCTGTAGTCTATAGAGTCCCATTCTTGTCTCCCCTTTTATCACCAAGTGAAGTGGAGGAAGCTCTAGGATGATCTCCATTGCGGATGTGGAAGTTGATTTCATGGCCCCCGTGGTACTCAAGCAGGCCAGTCTTTGCAGGCTTCCTAGCTTTGATATTGTGGTTCTTTGCTGTATCTTTGGCCACCATACCAAGGCTGCATATGTAATTGCGGGCCTTACCACTATGGTGTACAGCCAGTGCACCAGCCTAGGTGAGAGTCCTCATGTTTTTCCGTACATTCGTCTAGTATAACTGCTAAAGTAACTTTTGACTTTCGGATGGTTTTTCCACGTGTTTGTTCCAGGTCAGTCTGAAATCTAAGATTACTACCAGATATTTGACCTCTTCTGACAGTGTAAAGTATACACGCTAAATTTAGGAGTAGGACCAAACGGTTCTCTTGAATTACACTTCTTTGCATTTTTAAGTAAACCGCTACTATTACTAGCAATTTAAATAAATACAAACCAGAACAGTAATAAAAGATGTAATTCCCAAATCTAGGATAAATAAAGATAAATAAATTAACTCAGTTTTCTCGTACTTTTCCTACTTGAAACGAGTAACTAGGGTGTCGTCTAATTTACATCAAGCTAATTTCTCTCAGCGAGTGCAGCATGCGGACATCATTTATATTATTAAAACGATCTGGCAGAGCGAACGTCTTCTGCAAACGAACAGGCTCCATTATGTTTTGTTAATATTAGCAGTGTTTGATGACATGGTGTTATTAATGACGTGAAAAATTTAATTTATAGCGGGAAAATAAATTATTATGAAGGTTCTTCTGGTAAGATAGAAGTTATTTTAAATATAAAAGTTTGTTTTTGTACGAATATCAGTTAACAGTGACTATTCAGTTTTTACAATATTTTAGATCAGTGGCGTAGCCAGAAAATATGCTCGGGGGGGGGGGCTCAGTAGGCGTAAGTAGGACATTTTTTTTCTGGAAAGAGGGACAGTCGGGACTACATGTATTTCATGTTATTGTACCTGGCGAAGAAGGCGGAAAAGCGCCGCAGGCAAAAAAATTTCGGGGCCCAAAGATCGAGTAAAATTCACCTATTATTAAATTTCGGGGGGGGGCTGCAGCCCGGCAGCCCCCCCCTAAATACGCCACTGTTTTAGATGCAATAAATGTTAACTAATAGTAGTTTGTACAACAAGAGTGGATATGATGTCCAGTGGCGGCGTATTTAGGAGGGAAAGGGGGCTACCCCCAGTCTAATTGATAACTAATTTTTCGTCTTACACTATTTACTAATATTTTATATGCGGCCACATTCCGCTACATTTAAAAGTCACTATTATCAACAGTCGAAATTTTGCTACGTCTGGCAACAGTGTTTCTAGATCGTCACAGTGGCACTAACAACGAAGCTCGAGCTGTCCGCCAAACCGGCTATGCACCGTACTTGAGTTGCATAGTTAGTTTGTGGAAAACAACGTTTCTACTCGATCGCTTAAACGCCGAATTATTGTCTTGGCTGATTTTGTATAGATTTACCATTTACACGTTGCTAAGTAGTTTGTAAGTAGTGTGACGAAAAATAAACCTACTTGCCGTAAATAAAAAGGTGAATTTTACAGCTTTTGAATGCAGGTTATACCTAGTTTACGGCCATAGGCGCAGGTAAATTCTGTGCATTAAATTATTTATGATAACTAACCAAAAAAAAAAAAAAGAATATAAGTAATAAAAAAAGAACTATTAGCTATAGCGAATTAACATAAACATCGTTTTATGAAAATATGTCGTGGAAGATATAGCTGAAAAACATAGTATAACTGTGCTGCGTATACTGCCATGTCATTGCGAGATAAACCCTATATAACTTATATGGGCGCAAGTGAAAGGATTTGTAGCAAGACACAACACGACATTCAAAATGAAAGGGTGAAGCTACTGTTTGATCAAGCCATTAAGGAAGTGACACCAGAGAACTGGCGAAAAGCAGTCCATCATGTCATTAAAGAAGAGGAGAAAACGTGGGATCTTGGCCACCTGATCGATCGGACCGTCTACCCGTTAATTAAAACGTCAATAGGAGATGACAGTTTCTCAGATGACGAAGAAGATTATGATTTTTTATAATTTAATTTCTGTATATTTTGTTTTGGTATTTTCTATTTTTTTATAATATTTAATAAAAAATAAGTGTTCCTAATACTATGTACATAATGCACGCATTTGTCACACCATTTTCAGTGTTTGTAAATAGATAACAATAGGTAAAATCTATAAATTGACGCAAAACCGGGTGGTACTACCTGCACTTGATGAAAAGAAAGAATTTTGCAATAAAATCAATGCCAAATTATGAAAGTGGCTTAAATATTCATTGGGTCACTCTGTAGTCATTTTGCATACCTAATGAGCTTCTATTACTCCGAAATTCTGAAATAGACTATAGTAAAGAACAGATATTATTGTCACTGATTTATTACAGTGCGTACCCTTTTGAAGTGACGATAAATGTTTTCGAAACAATTGCCAAGCGCCTGTTTTTAATTTATACCGGCCGTTAACAAAAAACTGACATAATCTCGAAAACACTAAACTCACATCTGCTAATAAATTTTTCCGCAAACGACAAGAAAAGGCAAATGTGGTTGGAATTTTCTCTAAGAGACGACAAGTCGCTGCCATCATTAATCAAGCGGTATCTCCTCGTCGACGCTCGGGCTGTGTGAAACAATGAACGGCCATTTTATCGAGAATACTTTACAAACGACGCCCGTGTAGTATTTTATTATATTAGAGCTAAAACGATCGATAGAATGAGGGAAAAGAATGAGCGTTCCGTGACACGGGTGACAGACGTGTGTCGAATATAATTTTGTCTTTTCTATAACGCTTTCCTAACTAATTTATTGCAGAAACCAAGAAACGTTCGGCTGGGTGAAAGGTTAAAGACTTCTTATAAATATACACATTTATTTTACTTTCACAAACTGTACAATGGTAGTTTGTACAACAAGAGTGGATATGATGTATATATCTCACGAGGAAGTAAATTAAGCAAGGCGCCGTAGGCGGAGTGCTCAAACTTCCGAGCGCGATATGGACAATCCACTCGTGTTGTACAGTATATTTTTTTTACTCACACATGGCAATTTGATGTTTCCTTTACACTTAAGCGGCGAGAAAGTTAGGCTATTTCAATTAACTGTACGGCAAAATTTCATAACAGTGCGGCACAGTGTTGCAACCTTTAAAAATAATATTTCCCATTTTTATAAAAAAATTCCACGAATGCACACAATATGGAAGAAAAAGTAGGGTTAGGAACAAAAAGCCCTATCTTCCTTCTTACAAAGATATATTAAAATTACCACCTACGCGTGTCGGCCTACAAGGCCATCATCAGGGCGTACTGTAAGAAATAAAAAACAAGTTGTATAAAATTAAAATAATAAAAAATGTCAAAACTTACAGGTAATAAGGTCACCACATAAAGATTACAAGTAGGACGCAACCTAGTCAACAAGTCAATTAAAAAAACATCAATTCACATTAAAAAACATTTACACTTTTTAAAAAAAGGTGGAAAGACCACGACAATCGAAAATTATTTTTTTTTTAATTAAAATTAAAATTTCGCTGCATTCTAGCAGTTCATATATCTGACTAAATAAATTTAACCTTATCTTATTTATATAGAATAAAAAAACATTGTTGTATCAAACAGCGAAGTAGAAAAGGAATGTTCATTTAGATTATGTGGGGAGCGGGATTGGGACAGGGCAATTTCTATATTCTCTAACACATCCAGTTTTTGTCCCTTCTTCATATGATGTAAAACTCTCGTCTGAATCAAAAGAATAATTAGTTGCTTTAAGATGTGTACCAAAAGGGGATTTATTGTCGTGTTGTAATCTACTAGATCTGAGATGTTCTTTTATTCTTTTGTTAAATGAACGACCCGTTTGTCCCACGTATTCCGCCGGACACGAGTCACAGGAGAGCAAATATACCCCACATTTGTCTAGGGTTGATATTTTTTTTTTGAGTCTATAAAAGATATTCGATAAGGTTCCCACTGAACGGTAGCAGACAAAAATATTTTATATGGAAGAAGTCTTTTTTAAGAAGATTACGACCACAAAAATATCCTACGAATATAACACTGTGAGTAAAAATTTCCCTTTTCCCTTTGGAGACAGCGCCGACCTATCATTCTTTTGTATTTTGTTCTCACGAATCCGGAAATTTCCCATTAGTTGACAACATTGCTATAAAAATTATATTTCTCTGTGGCATTCTTAAAGGTACTGCACCCTGTACATATATTTGTATATTTACCATTCTAGTTAGCTCAATAATTTAGAATTCGATAATATTAAACTGTTTTGAAAATACATTTATGCAATTGGTCAGAAAGCGGATTATTCGTTTCCTAAAGCCTTTTCAAATAACCTTTTGATATATACCCAAATGCCGGCTTTTAAACTTCATACAGCCAATAATCCTGTATTTTCCAATGCAATGCACAGTCAGTGGTTTTAAATTATGGAATCAAACGAATATTTTTACAGGGAAGAGGAAAACTATTCCTATCTAAAATAATGTTATATAATGATTTTTTAAATCAAATTAAAATATAATAATTATATATAACTGAGATTTATATACAAAGGAAAGAGCAGAGTAGGTGTTTCTCTTCTTTGTATTTTATTTTTTAAATATACATGGTGTGGTTCATCAACTTTCCATGTTTAATTTTCAATTCTGTTCATCGGCCTTGACTAGGGTTACCGTTCTCCATCTAGGAAGACAGTCCTCATTTGAACCAAGAACATTTTTTGGACCCGAGAGAGCTAGTAGTAGCAGTATGGTAACTAAAGCTCTATTTATGCTAGGTAGGTGCAGTGACGCATGACTAGTGAGCGGATTCATGCGTGGAACTCTTACCTGTTTAATTTGTACTAGCTAGGTGTATAACGCATAACTGGATGAGTCATGCTCATCCCAGGTGACTTATTAGATGACTATTTAACTCTTACGTGGTCTTATTCTAAGATTACATTTACTTAACAAAGGTTTTCAAACGTTTCCTATATCTAATGAAGGCTTACTAAAACAACTTGGGGTTTGGTGTATAGTAGTAGCTTCCGTAAACTTCCTCTTCCTCCAGTGCGGTTCTTTTTGCAGGATTTTCGATGATATGATGGCCTTACGTCCAGGCGTGGTTAGCTGCTCCTGATTTTTCGGTCTCTTCTTTTTGGGTGTTGTTCTTATGTTCTTTAATAAGGGTTTTTTGTAATAGTTTTACCTTATGTAACCGTAAAAAACTGTTTTTATTACAAATTACCCTCTCTAGCTATTATATTGGGAACTATCCTGTACCAATAGATACAACAATTAAAAGTGCTTACCTTTTTCTTCCAAACAAGCTTAAGTTTACTAAAATCTGATAAGTCGTTTAGAAGTTACAGCAAATTAAATTATTACACTTTTAATAGCTTCTCCCACTCTTATCAAGGTCGATACCCCAATAAGTCTTGAACCAAAATGATGCAGAATTGTCTAAGCTTTCTAATCGTATTACCAACCTATATACCTTATTATGTATACCTTAAAAGAAGAATTTTAGAGAGAGAAATGTAGAATTTCAATATTTAATTTTCAATTGTGCCCTCTTGCGGCAAAATGCGAAACATAAAAATTATTCCCAGGATTTTCTCTTAGCCACTTTTTATGCTCAGTAGTTTTCGAGATACGGCCGGTGGCCATACATAATGGGACACCCGGTATAGAGAATAAATAATAAATCCCACAAAGTCCCGGTCTCAAAAATTCTTTTATATATAAGTATAACGGTTACATGTTTCGCTCGCAAATGAGCATCATCAGACCTAATTACACAAACAAAGAAACATTTAAAATTAAAATCATTTATGTTTTATTTACAGTTGGGTGAGGTGTTTATATATTTTTAATTTTTAAATGTTTCTTTGTTTGTGTAATTAGGTCTGATGATGCTCACTTGCGAGCGAAACATGTAACCGTTATACTTATATATAAAAGAATTTTTAAGACCGGGACTTTGTGGGATTTATTATTTATACTTAAATCAGGTCTCTTGGAGAAAATGGACAGCTTTTCCGGTATAGAGAGATAATATGTCGATTTTTACTTTTATCCTAAAATAAAAATAACAAATGAATATATCAGTTTCTTAAAATAAACTTTTTCCGGAAGTTGTAACTTATAGAGAGAGAATAAAGAACTAAGAGAAAGAAGAAAACCGTTTTTCTCTAAGATGAATTGTTCCAATGTTACAACCTGTCAAAGTCTGAAAACGCCATATTTTAAACGGCAATATCTCAATTGAATGTAGACATATGACATCTTATACAAAAACGGGGTAGAATTTTATAGAGAATTAGAAAATATTATAATATATATGTCGGGTTACACAAAGAATTTTAAAAGTAATTAACTAACCAGCAAGTTTGATTTTGACATACATGACATTGGCAAAAATAATTTCTTCCCAATCATACTGGCCCAGTTACCTTAATTTTTAATTTACTAACCAGGCACCTTCGACTGTGAGTACATAATGCCTGTGAATGTGACGTATGTCACAGTCACACTTGCTGGTTAGTTAATTGTGGTTAAAAATTGTATATACAATCCAACATAAAAAAATAATGATAATAATCAAAAACTAACTTTATATGTAAATATTTAAAATCTTTTTTATTAAAAAAAAACTAAATGCTGGCTTAGTGGCTGTATTAAGCTATAAAGTCTGGCATTCAGTTAATTCGCCTATTTTGCCCTTGTGGTTGACCGGGCTTTTTATATTTTACTGAATTTATCAAAAGGCTGTTCGAAATGGCTTTAGAAAACGAGTAATCGGGTTTATGGTCAATTGAATAAATACATGTATAAAACAATTTCACAAAATATTTTAAATAGAACTATATTGTCCATAAAAATATGTTTTGGAATAATAATTTATAAAATATTTGATTGGTCGCGATAAGACAATTTTTAAAGGAAACAATAGACCCATTAACAAAGGGTAGGAAATAATAATTCATTACTTACTGGTTGGGGTTAATATAATACAGAATTGTCATAAATTGAAATAAGTGGCGTAGCCAGAAAATATGTTCGGAGGGACTTATATTTTCTAACCAGGTTTTTTAGGGTTCGGGTTTTCAAGTTAAAAATAAAACCATATTGATATGTTTATACATAATATAATAATGCCGAGTTGCATAATAGTATATTACATATCAAGTGATGAAAGTGATCCTTTTCAAACGAGGAGATATTTGCGATAGTGCGGAAATTCTTAGAATAATCACTTTCACACGAGTAATGTACACTATTTTTCCTACGACCACAAAAAATTATTAAAAAAGCCTTTGATTTGTAAAAAAAATATTTCAACACTAGTGTGGAAAAAAAATATCAACACTAGTATTGAAATGAGCATACTATGTTCCACTTAATATCTGGTCTCACAGTTTGTCAATGGGCTTTTCCTTTATTTGTAGTTTAACTTTTTCATTTTTTCATATTTTGTATATCATAGGAAGAACTAATCCTGGATTTTTGTTAAGAACTTATACAAAAATCCTAGTTGTAGTTTGTGGAGAATTTCCATGGCCTAAAAAATACCTTAATATATTTATTTATGTACCTTTTGAAATAATAAAACTAGAGGGTCTGAGTTCAATAGTTTTATTTAAAACAAAAAAAACAATAAATCCTCTTGCAGGGCCCCCACCCCACATTACCCCACATTAATAATGTGGTATACATTTTAGGAATTATTCCAAGCAGTGTAGTTGTTATGTGTCTATTATAATAGGTTTCTACATTAAATAGATTTGGTTCAGTTTCCAAAAGGGAGTACACCGTTTAATTATCGCAAACTGAAGAATTAAATTATGTAGCGATTTGAAATGCTAATAAATAAACAATAAATAATGTGATATTTAAAATTAAATACAATTACGTCATAGCTATATATACAGTTAGTAGGGTGGTCCATGTTTTTCGAATTTGGAAATTTAAACCTCCCACCCCTCAAAATGGTTCTATTTGATGAAAAAATATTCTCATAAAAAAATCAGCGACCAAAAGTTAAGGACGTGCCCTTTTTATGTTATAATAGGTTATGGATTAAATTGGATATACCTACCTACTTTTTTCTACAACCTTGCATTTAATATTTTCTGAGATATGGTAACGTTACATAAATGTCAAACCCTTATTAGGCGTTCTCTTAAGTTAACTATTTAGTTAACATAAGGGCGTTCTAGTATTTAAAAAGTTATAATTGATCGAAATATAAATTAAATAAAAAACTAATTTCAATTACCTAAACTTTATTTTGATAAAAAAAAAACTATACAATTTTTTCATAATACCAAACTAAAACTATGTAAAATGTACCTACTAAAACTATGTAAAAGTAAATATTTACTACATTACTCAAAAACTGTGACAGTGTTTCCTTTTTAACATTTGGGAAACGTGATTTTTAATCTTTAACAACTTGGAGCAAAAATTGTTATTGTTCCTCGTTTTTTGTTAAAATTGGATTATATTCGCTAATAAGCTTGATGCCTTATTCAGCTGCATCATTTACAACTTTGAGTTTCTTAACAATTGCCAAGTTGCCGGATCAGTTGTTAAAAACTCTGTAGGCAAGCTTAATTTATCAAAAAACGCTTTACTTTGATTACTTATAAAGTCCTCGATTTTCTTATTTTTAATGTTATTAATATCATTTATTATTAACCGTTTAATGCCTTCTTTATTTGTTTTATTTTTTTCAAAACTTCAACTAAGTCTTTGTTTTTTTGGATTTGATTCCAAAACCTCCTCTTTGGATGTTTTTTATAGTGCATGCTTATGCAATACAAACCAAAAACACTAGATTTTAACTTATTTTAATCAACCATTTGGGGTTTTCAATTGCTTTTAGAACTGAATTGTTCCCATTTAAATTTTCTTATGTGCAACTGAAATTATTAAAAAACAAAAAAAATATCAGATACATTTTAATAAATTTTGCTACAGCTGTAAATTGTTTATTTCAGATAACTACCAAAAATTTAACACATTGATTTTTACTTTATTTTTATTATTGTAATATTTGGGAAAGTGATTGTAATTAGAGCTAACTCACAAATTTTCAGTTCCCTAGGTGCATGTTACTAATATAATGACTTAAAATAGGAATAAATTGTATTTAACATAAGGAATGTATTGTAAACTTTAAACTGAAAATATATTTGATATTTGATTTGATTTGGTAACTAAAAATTATCTTAATCAAAATGAACAAAATGGTAGATACTATAAATTTATGTGTTATTTACAACAAGCTTGATTTATAAATACAAATTTGTAGGAACCTATAATGTAACAATTAATAAGGATATATACAGAGGCAAAATCAAATATTTTATTTCTGCCAAATAATATGAAAACAAGATAATTTCTTTATTCTAATGGCATTATTTTTTGGTAAATATAACCAAGAAAAAAATCTTTTTTGCTTTCCTAATCAAAAATAGTTATTTTTGGTAACGTAAACGCGAGAACTAACTAAAATTAGTACAAATTACCAAGTCATTTTTAAGAGTGTAGGGTTCCTTGGGGGACACGAAATTCGGACATTTTTACTAATCCATCTTTGGATCAAATTTGCGGTAAAGTGATTCTATTATCTCGCGAGCGCAATTTACTGGACAGCTATGTGAAAATATAGCGGTATTAACTTTTATTATAAGATGTGCGATCCATAAACTTTTAACAAAGGAACAATAAAACGAAAAAAGACGTATTCAATTTATATTTTAAACAGTTTAACTAACCACCTAGAGTGTAGTGAATTGCAGAAACACGCAAACTGACCAAAGCAGACAAAAACTCTTACTAGCCATTGTTGGAATAAATTAAAAGGGTTTTTCGTTAACAGTTTTCCCGGAAGTGTCATGTGTGGAAATTAATGACAATTATTTCTGGAAGCGCAACAAAAACAGACGATTTAACGGGAATACGGAGATAAAATTAAATTTCGTCACACGCTGGTTTCAGACAGTGAGAGGAAAGGTCTGTATTTGTTTTTGTATTATTGTAAAAAGAGAAATAAAATTTATTTTGTGTGACGGTAGGATAAAACAAACATTTTAAAATTAAATATAAGTAAACAATACGGTTTTCAATGAAATTAATGTGAATATTTTCTAGAACGAAATTTATGACTCAAAATGCAAGAGACCGTGAACGTAAATAATAAAATATAAGGCTTTTTGACTTTCAATAAATTTAAAATAGCATTAGATGTATTTTGCATTGAATTGATTCCTACAGATGGCGATACTAGGTTTTCATCATATATTTATTCTTAAAAATATCCTGAAGGCATATTTTCGCCAGTGGCGGCTCGCGGTCGTAAATAATGGTGAAGAGCTAGGTATAGTGCAAGTACTTAAACAAATATTGACTAAAAACCCGTGTAACAAAACGTCTCTCTTATTTTAATCTGTCCAACGACTGAATGGAGATCCCAACAAATTATAAACTACGTCATTAATTGGGTTCATTTTTAAAACACACAACTAAGTAGGTATGTACACTACTGAATTAACTAAAAAATAAAAACAAAACTTTTTAATCACACAGTAAATCACGTAAAAACGATATCTATAACCGTAAGTTTCGCAAAGCTTCAAAAGAAATATCTTAAGGTTAGGCGAACCAATGCTGAAACAACAACAAACAAATTTTTAAATTCCCTTCATCATAAGCAAATTGTTACATGCTGTTTGCGTAACTGACGTCACGTAACCATAGCAACGGTGAATATCAAAGCCATATTGGGCATTGGGTCTTCACTTGCTTTGAGCTAACATCGGACACGGTCGGTTGGGGCGCGCCAAAATACACGAATGTTTATAATTATTGTCCATCGGAGTTCACCGTGGCCTTATATTGCATAGCTACATTCGGAATAAATTAATATTATTAATTCGAATATAATTATTTTTTAACGGTTGGTAGCTGTATTGGTACATTAATATTTAATATTGTCAAAAAAGTTTCCTCCTGGTTTTATTTTTTTTTCACCTACTTCACCTGACGAGCTGCCAACGATTTTTGCTGTATTGACAATTACTTACAGGTTGCTAAAACTTTCTTTCTATAAATAATATATTTCAATAAAAAAAAAATAAAGTTGATATATGTAGCATTTTTATGACCCACATAATATAATATCTTTAAAAAAAATCGACAGGTCCCAGCGATTCTTAATTAAGGGGGCAGTATCCTATATAAAAGGCTAAAGCGTTTCTTTATTATAACCCTGTATGTCAAAAACGAGTGGCGATGTCAAGTTTGAGCCAGCACCAAAAATTATTCCAATTCATTTTGAAGATATAGGAACTTTAAGTTTTAGGTGAAATAGCATAAGTTTACACGTATTTTCCTATTTTCAAAAATTATAGTATTTACTCGGTTCTATTAACTATTATATTCCTTAATGGTGCACATTAATGAAGAAAAGTTAATCCCATAGTTTCCATTATTTAATTTATCTCATTAATCACAACGAATTTTCTTGTAGTGCAGATCCAACCCCACACCTGCCACCAGCTAAATAATGGGCTATTATGCACAGTATTATCAGCGCATGGAATAATGGTAGTTATGAGCTCGTTCGTTAATTGTTTATTTTAATTAAATACTTTAAACAAGGCAGTTGGTAATTATCAAGATTTATGTTGGGTTGCACAAAGATTTTTAACCAAAATTAACTAACCAGCAAATTTGACTGTGACATAACTGACACTGACAGGCATTATGAACTCAAAATCAAAGGTGCCAGTATGATTGTGAGAAAATTATTTCTGCCAATGTCACGTATGTCACAGTCTAACTTGCTGGTTAGTTAATTATTATTAAAAGTCTTACTAGTAGTTATAAAGATTATCCAGACAATATTATTAACATTCAATTAACAAAAATAGTAGTTTGTACAACAAGAGTGGATATATCTCTCTAGGAAGTAAATTGAGCACGACGCCGTAGGCGGAGTGCTTAAACTTTCGAGTGCGATATGGACAATACACTCGAGTTAAACAGTATATTTTCTACAACGAAACTTAATGAACCTTATGTTAAAAAAAAGTGTGCAGGCTGCCGGGCTTGAACTTACGACCATTGGATCCAAAGCTAGATATTATGTCGCTTCGCCAAATCCTCATAGTAGAAATTAGGGTAAAACTAACTTAACAATAATGCTAAATGATATTAATTTTTATGGACATTCTCAGCAGGTTGCATTATTAATAAAACTATTATACAATGTGTCCACGGATTGACTATCTAACTAAGAGGAAAAACTTTTTATTTTTGGGTTTATAAAAAAAAGTTATTTAATTAGTTAAGTTATTAAAATCTAAGATTTTGGTATGGTATTCTAGGCCATTATTTAAAGTGAATGGATATAAAATTATTACCGTTAAGTTGACTGGAATAGCCCATTTATACAATCACTTCTTTGAAGGAAACCAGTGGCGGCTCGCGGTCTTAAAAAATGGTGAAGAGCTGGGTATAGTGCGGATACTTTAAGAAACATTGACTAAAAACCCGTGTAACAAAACGTATCTCTTATCCTCATCTGTCCAACGACTGAATGGAGTTTCCAACAAATTACAAACTATGTCATTAATTGGGTTCATTTTTAAAACACACAACTAAGTAGGTACGTACACACTACTGAATTAACTGAAAAATAAAAACAAAACATTTTAATCACACAGTAAATCACGTAAAAACGATATCTATAACCGTAAGTCTCGCGAGCATCAAAATAAATATCTTAAGCTTAGGCGAACCAATGCTAAAACAATGGTGGATACGACTGATCTATTTTTAAATTTCCCTTCATAATAATGCAAATTGTTACATGCTGTTTGCTTGACTAACGTCACGTAACCATAGCGACGGTGAATATCAAAGCCATGTTGGGCGTTGAGTCTTCACTTGCTTTGAGCTAACGGACACGGTCGGCTGGGGCGCGCCAAAATACACGAGTGTTTATTGTGTTTATTATTGTCCATCGAAGTTAACCGTGGCCATGCATAGCTACATTCGGATTAAATTAATATTATTAATTCGAATATAATTATTTTTCAAGGGCTAAAATGGTAGCTGTATTGATACATTAATATTTAATATTGTCGAAAAACTTTCTTTCTGGTTTTATTTTTTTTTTTTGGTGAAGAGCCCCTTCACCTACTTCACCTGACGAGCCGTCACTGAAGGAAACAGACAAAATCTATGTGGGAGTAGAAAAAAATCATAACCTAATAATAAAATTAAATTGATCGACCCTGTATATGGGAGAAAACTACGTTAATAATACATTTATCCATAAACACAATAATTCACTAACGGCCATTTTCGAGTAATACGTTCTGGACCCCATATATCAGTCAATTTCGGCCCGAAGCGCACCTTAAATCACCCTCCTAATCCCTTACTTCCGCCCTTCCAGAAAGGGTTATTACGTATGTCTGCCCCCGGATATGTGTTATTAAACAAAGTGTGAGGTATCTGCCCTTTTTGGATTTCTCAATATAAGTTATTAAATGGGGGTTTGGAAGTTTCATATGAATTCGTACGAATCCAGTATTTTTTTTATTCGGGTGAATTAAAAAACTTTACTCGAAGAAACTTTTAACGATTTTTTTGTTTTAAATTAAATATAATCAAGAAAATTAAATTGATTCAAAAATATAATAAAACTTATTCACGGAATCACATCTCGTGACCACATCTACTAAACAATATTCAGATTTGCCCTATACATACAGCGTGTTATGAAATTAACGCATTATATTTAAATGGAGACATACTCCAAACTTTATTTCTTTTTAAACAATCGTCTAATAAGTTGGTTAAGTACCTACTCCTAAAAACAGACCGAATTTGGCGAACGCCAATAGGGAAAACCATTTAAAAGAGTCTACCGCCGCGGGAGGCTTCTCGAAGGAACCAGAGTTGAACGACGTACGCGAGACCTGGCGTCTCGCTATTCGCCATTTCGATTTTAATCTAATAAAGAATATTGGGGTCTTTTAGTTTGTTTTTTTAGTTAAACACTATTTAAATGTTTGAGAGCATTGTGAATATCAAATAAGTTTCAATGTCTTTTGGCACAGTTGGGTTTTGCGTTTAAAAGGTATAAAAGTTTATTGTGCTGTGAATTGCGGTAAAATTTTGTGGTGATGTGAATTACGGTAAAGGTTTTATTCGTGAAATGAATTTATAGCCATTGTTTTTATTATGGTAAATTTAGGCATTATGTTCGTAGGTAATCGAATCGATCGTAACAATAGGATTGGACTGACACATGTGTCTACGTGTATCGTTAGCGTAGTCAGCGGAAAAGGTCGATGTGGGGAGGTGTACGAGACCTTAACAGACTATTTTATCCCAATAAATAAAGTCATAGGGGGGGGGGGGGGGGGGGTTGTTCGAAGTTTTAAATATTGTCAGTTTCGATAATTTCCTAGTTTCAACGAGTATTAAGTGTCTAGCTACAGGAAAAAAGCAACATAATATACTAGTTTTAACTACTCGTTAACTTCATCCATTCAAGGAGACCATGTAATAAAAAAAATCCAGCAAAACTATTTCTTGAACTAGCCTTTAACCTTTAACCACTTTTAATCAGATTTAATTTCCAAAAGGAAATTAAATTCTTGGCAATAAGAAGAACAAAGATGCAAATTACTTATTGAAAATTAATCTAAATTTATAGCAAGCAAAGTTTTAAAAGGGTCGCCGATCCAACTTAAGCTCCAACTTGGCAAACCCCCGAGATCGAGACGAAGTCACGTACTCAACTTGTCCTCTTTGTTATAAGAAGTAGAACTTTAAAACCTGTAAGGATTTTACATGGGGCCTGTAAAAATATACATGACTTGGTAATATATAAAAAATTAAGTATATAATAATATATTCTAGTAAAACACTTGCAGCTTTTTATTGTTTCATTGATATTTTTATTAGAGAATTACTCTACAGGGTGTTCCTTAATGATGTGCTAATATTTTAGGTTGTGATTCCTAAAGTCATTTTATGAAGAAAAGTTCATATAAACATATGTCCTAAACGGCTTAAATTTTTTGCTACAGGGTGTTAAATAAATTTTTTTAATGCGTTTTTGTAATATCTCCGAAAGTATTTTAGATAATATTTTCAATTTTGGCATGTCTGTGCTAATAGGACATAAAAGTTATTGTTTTGTCCCACCAGTGGCGTCCCTGCAAACATTTCCTCTGATATTTTTTAGAAAAAAGTGGTACGCCAATGACATTTTTCCATGTGGATATTATTTCTGATTAGCTTGGTCAATTCTGCATAAAAATGGTCTCTTGCATTTTTCTCCTCAGGCACACCGTTCTTAACTAAAATAATTAAATTAAATTAGACGGGCGGAAGCATGCCTATTAAATAATGAAGGTGGTCTTTTCCAATAATTTTTATAAAACAAAATTTTGTATTATCAATGTTAATAATAATAAATAGTAGAGCTAATTTAACTATTTTAATTAAGAACGGTGTGCCTGCGGAGAAAAACGCAAGTGACCATAATAGGCATGAACTGAACATTGTAACATGGACCCATATTGATGAAAGAATAATCAAATACGTTGGCTCGTAAAGATGATAAGTAGAGGGTATATAAATTTCGGGAATTTCGGCAAGGAATTCTAAAGTTTAGTTTGTGCGGCAGCTTTTCCCAAATAATGTTGCAGTTTATGTAAAAATAACTGCATAGAATATGTGCGTCAATCACGTAATCTAACAAACGAGAATCTTTGCAGCAGCTGATTATGAGGAAAACCTTTTTCGGGATAAACTCCTATCAAATCTATACAATAAAGCTTTAAAGAAACGTCTTTGAACATTAATATTGTCAATGTGGATTTTATAAAACGGAGACCAAATGATTGAAGAGTATTCCAATTTAGATACAACAAGAGAACGATACAAAGTTACTAAAGGATCAAGTGACCGAAAATCTCTTGTAGTTCTAAGAATAAAACCAAGTAATTTATAGGCGGTGGACACGACGTGATCAATATGAGGAAGAAAGGATAGTTTTCTATTGAAAATAACTCCTAGATCCTTATACACAGTAGGTCTTTCCAGGATCTTACCATTTATTTTATAGTTGACATCAAAAGTAGTGTTTTTGTTGGTATATGTCATTACATTGCATTCAGCAATATTTAAGTTTAATCTGTTTTTAGTGCACCAATCATACAATATATCCAAATTACGTTGTAGCTTTAAACAGTCCATTAAACTTGATATTAAACAATTATTAGATCATCTGCAGACAACAAATAATAAGGTTATTAACAATGCCGTTTATAAATACCGTAAAAACAAGAGGGCCAAGAATGGACCCTTGAGGAACGAAATATTCGATAGACTTGACTCCGCCATAAACTACTCCAATTTTTTCCATTTATGAGTCGAAAAGTGACAGTAAATGATCAGAAAACCCAAAGGTTTGTAGTTGGCTTAATAATATGGAGTGATCTAGCTGATCGAAAGCCTTGGAAAAGTCGGTATCAACAACATCTGCCTGCATGCGTTGATCAATGCCTTCAGTCAAAAACTGAGTAATACACATTAGATTCGTTGTTGTTAAACAACCTTTTACAAATCCATGTTGTTCAGGGGCAATAGCGTTTTTAACTTTATAAAAAATATTATTATGTAGTAACACTTCAAAGATCAAAATTTGATATTACTGATATAGGTCTATAATTTGAGACGTTCAATTTATCACCTTTTTTGTAGACAGGGCATACCTTTGAAGGTTTCCATATGCTTGGCATTCGACAGAAACTGAGACATTTATTGAAGATTAAAGATAGAGGACGTGCAAAAACACTCGCACAATCCCTAACAATAAACGCAGGAATGTTATCTGGCCCGGTGGTTAACTTAGGTTCGATCCGCCTGATTGCATTAAAAACTTCATTCTCTTCAAAACTGACAATATCTATATTTAAATCTGACTTTTGAGGTTCCGGAATTGTACTCGAATTGGAGGGCGCAAGATACGAACGGTTAAAAAAATCAGCAAAAGCTTTGACTGTGTGTGAATACAGTATTCACCTAAAGACGACTGGAGATACTTACCAGTTGAAACGTTGTGATGTAAAACAAATAAAGACAATGCAAGTCCAAAACTCTTCTATCGTTCAAGAAACATCATTGTCTCCAACCTTCAAACAAAAAATTTGTACTTGATGTAAAGTGTTTCTTTACAACCATAAGGCCATAGAAATGTATATTTATACCTAGCACTTTAAACAAGTTTTAGAAACGATCCATTAGTATGCAAAGTTCGTGCCTGCTATATCTGTTGTTACTGCCCCGAACATAACTGACATTTTATTGTATAGTGTCCTAGAAAACAACAAACTATTGCATATCAGTAGCAGTTGCGAAATTCAATAAAATGCTTGCTGTATTTGTCATTTTCATTTGTAAATATTTTTCTTGGAAATATAAACTAGGTAATTAAAAGTATTATTTTTAAAGCGTAGTTATAGACCATTAGGTACATTTTATATTATTTAAATTTAAGATAATACCAGTTAGGTGGGTATATTTACTGACTATGGAATACTTATAATAAATTTGTGTACAGTTGAATTTTGTGTTAATACCGAACACCAATATAAATAACGCCCATAAAATTTAATTAAACAAGGATATAGAATACACAGAAAAATACTATTGTCTAGAAAGAACGTTTTTTAGCGGCAGGCGGACAAAGTGGTGCATCTGATCTTTTGCATTAAAGTACACAGGGACGCCAAAGATAATGGGCTCCCTGGGGCACAGGCCGACAATGACAGACTGTTTCGTTCTTGTTAGAACTCATCAGAAAGCCATTACCCATAAGCAACACCCAGTACAGCGAGAATATTCTTTCAAGACATTTTTAAGAATCAAAAATGTGATGAAAACCTAGTAACGCCATCAGTGGGAATCAACTCAATGCAAAAGATATAGCCATCAAACGTGAAAACATAGAACTAAGTAAACCAAGTACGGTGGCCAACGAAACACCAGTATAAGAAACGTGTTTACGCATCACTATATCTGTTTTGTAGATTTAAATATAGATCGCGCTGCCGTAGCCCACTGGGTGCTGATCCAATCCGTATAATGCCGTGTTTTTAAAAATAAAGTAGATAATTTAGTGTCCGTATAAGTAAATAGAAAGAAAGTTAAAAAAAAAAACGTTTCCTATACTGATGTTCCGTTGGCCACCGTACTTGGTTTACTTAGTTCTATGTGTTCACGTTTAATGGCTATAACTTTTGCATTGATTGATTCCCACTGATGGCGTTACTAGGTTTTTATCACATTTTTGATTCTTAAAAATGTATTGAAAGAATATTCTCGTTGTACTGGAAATTGCTTACAGGTTATGGTTTTTTGATGAGGACGAAACAGCCTGTCATTGTCTACATGTGCCCCAGGGAAGCCATTGCCTTTGGCGTCCCTGTGTATTCTAATGCATGCAAAAGATAGATGCACTACTTTGTCCGCCTGCCGCTAAAAAAACTTTCTTTCTATTTACTTATACGGACACTAAATTATCTACTTTATACTATTGTGTATTAGTAATATATTTGAGAAAATTTTATTTGCATCAAATATATTTATTAAGTTACTTAAAAAATTTAAACTATTTTTAAAGCATTCTTATTTCAAATATAAAAACCATATTGAAAAATAATTTCAAATATAGTATATTTCAAGTACGTTTTTAATGCTTTGGCGTTTCTCTTGTCAAACACGTTGGCCAACAGGTGATTGAAAAATTCCTTAACTCCGAAAACGGCTTCTACTCACGACCATTGGCTAGATTCATGAGATAAGGATATACGGGGTGTCCTGTAACTTATGAGCCGTAGAGTAACAACTGGAGATACTAGACATCAAACTAAGCCGATTAAGTCATATACGTTTTTTCAGATTGTTACTCGTTCTAGAGATACAGGGTGTTGAAAGTAAAAGTTTATTCTCGAAAATAAGCCATAATTTTAAAACGGTTTAATGAATCGAATTGAAAGTTGGCAATATTATGTTTTTATGAGCAAAAAATAAGAATTTGTAGAAATTTTTAGGTTTTAAACTAGGAGCGCTAGTTGCATACACTCGGCTTCATAAATCTATGATTTTTTTTCTTACCTGTAATATTACGGGTTTTTTAATAATAGTTTAATAAAGAAGGGCATTTTCTGAGTAAAAAGGTGTACTTGATTGATCTTATATCTTTAACGGGTTTCGAGATATTTCCCTTTAAACATCCCAAAGCATAAAAAAACATATTACATAAGTAAATTAATATTTTAATTATCAAAAAAATATATTAAATTAACAAAAAAAACAAAAGTGACAATCCGAAAAAACGTATACGACATAATCGGCTTAGAGACAATGATGTTTCTTGAACGATAGAAGGGTTTTGGACTTGCATTGTCTTAATTTGTTTTACATCACGACGTGGTGAATATGCGAGTATTCACCTGAAGAAGACTGGAGATACTTACCAGTTGAAACGTTGTGATATAAAACAAATAAAGACAATGCAAGTCCAAAACTCTTCTATCGTTCAATAATCGGCTTAGTTTGATGTCTAGTATCTCCAGTTACTCTACGGCCCATAAGTTACAGGACAAAGATACATACTGCACACTCCAATCTGTTGCCTTCAATCAGCTAAAACCCGTAAAGAGATTATTGTTACAGAATCTTACATCGATGCAGTTGGTATGTGTATTTCTTTTTTAAGCTTATGCCCTCGCATATCTCTTTCTGTACTTCATCAATCTGAATGTCTTCTCTGCGTTCTTTCAACAACACAACAAACTGAGCGCGCGGCACCGCATTCATTATAGTGCAGTATTGTTGTTGTATTGAGTATTTTTAGAGATCATTTTATGTGTAGACTTTCTGGATATAAACTGGTGAACTGCGTGTATCTGTAAAGTGTTTATTTCATGAAAAAGCAAGTATATTAATAATATATAAAAGAAAATTATTTATTTTTTGTTCCAAAGCAATCTTGACTAAACTGTTTAATTAGAACTTTCCTTTTTTACCCTGATTTAAGACAAATCCTAAAATATTTCAAAAACTATGATATGACATGTTTAACAAAAAAGTAAGGTTTTCGAAAGATAAATTCTTTTGCCTAAAAAAATTAGGGGGGTCCCATTTAAAAAAATTGAAATAAAGCATTTTTAAAACTATTGGGTTGTCCAACTTGTAATGAACGCTCTGTATAAGAG
Source organism: Polydrusus cervinus (assembly GCA_935413205.1). NCBI lineage: Eukaryota > Metazoa > Arthropoda > Insecta > Coleoptera > Curculionidae > Polydrusus > Polydrusus cervinus. Next base: position 16,376,806 of record OW284517.1, read on the forward strand.
AAATACAAAACATTATTATAGATCAATATATCGTACCTTAAGGTACTTACAACGTAAATTATATTTGCCTAGGGTTAATCCACAGGTCGCTATGATTTTTTAACGATACCCTTAAAATTACTAAAATTTCGGAAAAAAATTAATTACTTGGCAACGTTGCATTTCACTTCAAAAATTTTAATAGGGTTGCAAAATCCTTATTCCATTGAATCATATTCTAGAAAATTATACTAGGTGTCCCATTTAATTTTCTGTTTTATTATTCAGTACCACTTTTTAGGACCATCCGGTAGATTAGAAAATATTTTTAGATTATGTATCCTTAAAAACCCTTTAACTTTTGTATTACACTTTTTTCCCTATCTTTGATAGTTTAGATGCTATCTAAGACAGACACCTTACTGACACACCCTGTATATTATTTATTCGGTAATTAACTAGTACAGAAACACCACCACTAGGTGCAAGCTAATAAACTTAATATTAATGTTTATTTATTGCTAAATAAATGGTGGTGGAAATACAAAAAGTAAAAAATATATATCCCAATTATTCAGAAACTGCCCTTGTTAAAAGTCCCCCCCCCCCCCCCTAAATGATTACGTCACTAAAACCTTGGATAAATAAAGCTATTTTGATAGCAGCTTCCCGTCCTCGAGCCCGACTAGAAACAGGGAAGAGCCAAGGCCTGCCTTGACGAATACTGCATTATTTATGGGGAGCTTCTCGTCCATTAAATCTACTTTTAACAATATTAAATTATGCGCTTAGAGAGCGTTCCGGGACATCCGGTGTATTTATTAAAAGCTCAGTTAAGGAGAAGACCTATTTGGCCCATTATGCTCGTAGAAAAGAGTACTTAACAAAAATTACATGGAAGTATGTATAGAAGTTGATTATAAACTGAATAAACTAAACTATGACTTGCTTAATGACAGCATAAAAAATTTTAAGAAAAAGTTAGGCTATAAATATAATTTACTTATAAATTTTAAAACTAATTACCTTTAAGTTATAGGAAAGAAATATTTTTCGGTGTATCATCTTCAGCTTTCTTATGGACAACTCACCTGGAACAAAAGAAATATGTTATTTTTTAATTGTAAACATATAAATTGCTGTCTATTTGAAAGTTGGAGACAATGACGTTTCTTGAACGGCAGTAGAGTTTTGGACTTGCATTATCTTTATTTATTTTAAATTACAATGTTTCAACTGGTAAGTATCTCCAGTCGTCTTCAGGTGAATATTAAACAAGTATGCAAGGTCCAGTGACGCATAACTTCTAGACGGAGTCATGTGTTTAACTCTTACGAGCATAACTGGATGAGTAATGCTCATACCCAATGAGTCATGCGTTTAATTCTTATGTGGTCTTATTCTGAGATTACATTTACTTAACAAAGGTTTCCAGACGTTTCTCATATCTAATGTAGGCTTACTAAAGCAACTTGGGTGTTGGTATATGGTGGCAGCCTCCTTAAACTTCCTCTTTCTCCAGCGCGGTTCTTTTTGCAGGATTTCGGCTTCTGTTCGCATGATATGATGGTCGTGCGTCCAGGCGTGGTCAGCTGCAAATGATTTTTCGGTCTCTCCGTTTTGGGTCGTGTTTTTATGTTCTTTAATCCTTACTTCGGGTGGTCTTAGTGTCTTACTTACAGGCCATCTAGTAGACACAATTTTTCTTGTCTTTTTGGCTTGTTGGTTTCGTTTTCGTCAGGTGACTTCTTTAAAAGTAAGATCACGTGAGAGTTAGACGCTTGACTCATCGGGTACGAGCATGACTTATCCAGTTATGCATCATACATCTAGCTATAGTGTAAATAGAACACGTAAGAGTAAAACGCATGACTCCGCCCACTTAGTTATGCGTCACTGCACCTACCTAGTATAAATAGTGCTGTAGTTACCATACTTATTTAGTATTTACCTGAAGACGACTGGATATACTTACCAGTTGAGACGTTTTGATCTACAAGTCTCAACATCTAAGCAAACTTCATATACAAAATCACAATAATTTAAGTTAACCAAAACGAGAGATTCACACAAGTATTTTCTTAATTTAAAATATATCTGTTGCTGTATAATATTTTAGAGAAATATACGTTTTATGAAATATATTTTTAAAGATGTTCTTTAAATCTTAGTTCTGTGTCGATTAATAGACCCAAATTTCTAGCACTATCTACAATCTTTAATTTTGATCCATCGACGGATATATTTAAAACTTAAATCATTAATTCGATTCTTATTACCAAAGATCAGCAATCAGCATACAGAACTAAGTAGGATTTACAATTAAATTGTGAATTCGAAAATGCCCATTCAATATTTTTAAATCTTGGTTTAAATACAACTCATCAGCATAATCCTCAGCATTTAAACAATAGTATATTTGTGTGTCATTAACAAATGCTTGTACTCTACAATGTTTTAAAGATCTAAGTATATCGAAGAAAGAGAAAGAATAAAGGGCCTAGAATTGAGCCTTAGTATAAGCATTTATTAAATGTAAATTTTTCAAGCTTTTCTTTGGAAGAACTAAGTAAAAATTAAGCAGTTCGATGGACCGCTACCCGATCTAAAGTTTACACAAGTCAGTGAACGAAAAACAGACCTTTACTAAAGTATTATAAACACTTTACTCTAAAATAATAGTATATTGTATACCTCGTAGGAAAAGCTGAACATTCCCAGACGACCGTAAAGATTGTATGTCGAGGGGCAAGCCGAGACTGGCAATACGGAGTCCGGGAATTCAGCTTTTTCTACGAGGCATACATACTATTTTTCCGTAAATCGAAAATTATTAAAATGACATAACTTATTAAAATCAACTTGTTAAAATTTTGAAATAAATATTATTAAGTTTGTTCACTAATAAAGAATGCCATTAAATATTTGTGTTGTAACTATGGAAACACAGTTGGTAAGGAATATTAAATTGTCAAGCTTAACATATTTTAGTTTACAAATAGCCTTACAGAATAGTAGTTTGTACAACAAGAGTGGATATGATGTCCATATCGCACGAGGAAGTAAATTGAGCACGATGCCGTAGGCGGAGAGCTCAAACTTCCGAGGGCAATATGGACAATCCACTCGAGTTGAACAGTATATTATTTCTACGACCAAACTTACAAACCTTATGCTAAAAAATGTAAAAAAAAAGTTTTCAGGTTGCCGGGCTCGAACTCACGACCATTGGTTCCATAGTAAAACGCTCTACCTCTCGACTATCGAAACGTTAAACTAATTATGGGAAAATCAACTGATAAATGGTGCTACATGAAATTAATTTTCTATGCACATTCAGCAGGTTGCATTATTGATAAATCTATTATAAATGCGTCTAGATTTTATTATATTGAACAAATTAATAAGAAATTGTACCTTATGCATTTAAATTATATAATTTAGTGTCTTGAAAAAGAAGGCGGAGCCTCAGTAAAAATAATTGGTCAGTACTTTTAAGAACAACAATGGCTTTTCTGTAATTGACTACTACTGTGATTAGTCAGTTTCATAACCTATCTAGGATTGTTATGAAATATTGCCGCACAGTTAACTGGAATAGCCTACTTTACTCGCCACTTAAGTGTAAAGGAAACAGCAAATTTCCATGTGGGAGTAGAAAAAAATTATTGCAAACTTTCAGTACTTAATGTTTTTTTAATCTGTACTAGTTTCTTTTTCAAAATTGGCGCAGCACGACGGAAGAAATATAAATAAAACTGTCCCTAAACGACGAAAAATATTTCATATTATAGAGATGTATATAAGTCTAACCGCTTCAGTCTATAAAATATTTTTATTACTGGTCCCAAAAGAAACCAACAAAATTTAACGACACTCAAATTCTGTTGGATCAAATGTTGCCCAAATAGGGACGTTCCATATCAATAAAAATATTTATAAAAAGTCGATATAACAGTAGTTTGTACTACGAGAGTGGATATGATGTTCATATCGCATGCAGGAAGTAAATTGAGCACCTCGCCGTAAACGGAGTGATCAAACTATTTTTTCGACAGCTCAACTTCCGACCTTATAGCTAAACATTTAAAATACATTATTTAAATCAGGCGTTATAACTTGTCCCTTTATGTAGTTGGAAGTGAACTTGTGCGACAGATAATGAAAAACAATTGAAGAAAAATTCATTTCGTTAGCAAATATACCGTATTGGCAATCTCGAATCTAGGGTGCCGATATAAACCCATCAGACAGAGGTTATTAGTAGGGTTTAACACGTTAAACAGAGAACACGCTATCCTCTACCTCTCACCTTTCATTCTTTAGAACACGCGGTCGAAGCAGCCACGGAAGCGATCGATACGTCGACTCCGCCACACCACACACATATCCCCCCTTTCAGATATGTAGAAGAGTGGTTAGGTGTCTCTTTTTAACTGAAGGTTTTGCCCATATGTGCCTTCTCTCTTGGTTGCATTAGAGATTTCGCATCCTAGATTTGAATTTGCCAATACGGTATACAGGGTGGCCCATTTGTCTGACAAAGTAATATACCGTCTCTACTATTAAAGATATCAAAAAAAAGTTTTTATAAAAGTTGTGAGGTACAAAAAAATATATGTTCTAAAATTATTTTTAAACATACAGGATGGTCCATAAAAGTAGGACAATAAAAATATACATTTTTTTAAATGGAACAGCCTATATATTTTAGCATTTTTTGTTTCCTTACAAAATTGTCCATATGACGCCATATTTAGTTTTTTAATTTTTTGCAACGTTGCCAAACAAAATGCAAAATTCTTAAAATTTTGGAAAATACATGATAGTAAAAAATTACCTGTATTTCTTAATAAGAGTATCGAAAATCGAAAATTTCTTGTAAGCTCTTAAGTTTATGGATAGAAAAACTGTCTTAAATCTTTAAGTACCGAAAATTTTGTACAGGGTGTTTTCTGTTGACATCCAAATATACAAAATTTTAAAATACAATAACTCTGTTTTTTCAAATGAAACACCCTATATTTATTAGGCTCGTCTGATAGATATTTTAAGTATCTTTTATTATTGTTAAGTCATACCTATACCTAAATTTACTAGTTTTGGCAATATTTCGTTTTTTATTTAAATTTTGGTGAAAAAAACTATAATTTTTATTTTTCTAGTAGGCCATGACCAGCAAACTAAAAACAAATGTAATTAAATATTATCCCATATTAAAATAAATTGATAACCATAGTTAGTTACGTATTTATTTAAATTAATAAAATTTTGTTTTTATTACGCAACTTGATATTGAAAATAAGTTTACAAGCATTATAAATATAAATATAATAATTATAAATATGGCATTATATTCAATTACATTTGTTTTGACTTTGCTAGTCATGGCTTACTAGAAAAATAAAAACTATAGTTTTTTTTCACCAAAATTTAAATAAAAATCGAAATATTGCCAAAACTAGTAAATTTGGGTATAGGTATGACTTAACAATAATAAAAGATACTTACAATATCTATCAGACGAGCCTTATGAATATAGGGTGTTTCATTTGAAAAAACAGAGTTATTGTATTTTAAAATTTTGTATATTTGGATGTCAACAGGAAACACCCTGTACAAAATTTTCGGTGCTTAAAGATTTAAGACAGTTTATCTATCCCTAAACTTAAGAGCTTACAAGAAATTTTCGATTTTTGATACTTTTATTGAAAAATACAGGTAATTTTTTACTATCATGTATTTTCCAAAATTTTAAGAATTTTGCATTTTGTTTGGCAACGTTGCAAAAAATTAAAAAACTAAATATGGCGTCATATGGACAATTTTGTAAGGAAACAAAAAATGCTAAAATATATAGGGTGTTCCATTTAAAAAAATGTATATTTTTATTGTCCTACTTTTATGGACCATCCTGTATGTTTAAAAATAATTTTAGAACATATATTTTTTTGTACCTCACAACTTTTATAAAAACTTTTTTTTGATATCTTTAATAGTAGAGACGGTATATTACTTTGTCAGACAAATGGGCCACCCTGTATACACAAAATTACGTTGAATATATTTAACTTTCTCATATTCCGCCTTTTGCAGAATAACAGGCGATATATTAATTCATAAGAATGGACAATTTATTTGTTAAACCATAGTCATATTGCTTAATTGTTCTTCTGAAATTTATTTTTTGTCTGCTTGCGCAACAAACTCGAACAAATCCTTTATTTCTACGTAAAACAAAACGAAATAATAGTAGGTGTAACCCTAAAAAAATTAAATTAATTTTTTTTCTAAAAATCTTTATATTTTTTTCTGTTTTAGAATAATCACTTTCACACGAGTAATATACTATTTTTTCTATAACCACAAAGAATTATTAAAAAACCTTTGATTTGTAAAAAAATATTTTAACACTAGTGTTGAAAACACAAATATCAACACTAGTGTTGAAATTAGCATACTTAGATTTATGTACCACTTAATATCTGGTTTCATAGATTGTCAATAGGTTTTTCCTTTATTTGTAGTTTAACTTTTTCATTTTTTCATATTTTATATAGGTAGGTACCTACTATCATAGGAAGAACTAATCCTGGATTGACTTCTAGATTAACCAGAATGAAATAGTTTAAATTTAATCAAGGAAAGAAGCATTAAACATAAATTATTTAAAAAATCCACCCAACAGCGAAGATTTTAATTTCAAAATAATTCTATAAATTATTTAATGTTTTTATAAAAAAAAAGTCAAATATCCTTGATGGGATGGAGATTTTCCAGTATATTATTAACAATTTTATAATTTTAGATGGCGTATTTTCACACTCTAATTCTAAATCACTCAACAAATACATGATAAGTACAGTAGTTAAACACTTTACAAGTACTGCTTTCTAAAATGTGTTTTTTTCAATAAATAGGGGTTGTATGTCAATGGCACCATATGTTTAAATTAAATAGTATTTTAAAACTGGTGTTAAAATATTTTTTTTCAATACGCGTGTTATTAAACGTGCTTTTTTTTCTCATTTTCACATGTGGTCATAGGAAAAATATACAACACGACAATTTATTTCAAAAAATAAAAAAAATGTGCTTTTTTTAGCAACAAATCACTAAAAAAAGTCATTTAAAAATTTCTATCGAATTCTTCGTCGACACATGTCTAGCCGACAGAACGAAAGGTGCGCCAGAAACACGATATCCGACATTCTGGATGTTATCCAGTTTCCATAATAAAATGGGTAAAAGATAGACCTTAAAGGTATTTGGAGGAATCAAGTGACATCATTTTATTACATTTTATTTTCAGTAAAAATAAAGTTTAAGGTTTAAGACGTCGGAGTTCTATAGAAAAAAACATTTAGATCTAAATCCCACATTCGCCGATTAAAAATAACAGTTTTAAATATTAAAACGAGTAATTTTTTTTTCTTTTTTTATGATAAAACACCTGCACTGTAGGAAAAATCCTTTAAGGCGCTCTGGGAGCGGTGCGAGTGCGAAAAAAGCGATTAACGTTGGTCTTGAAATGTTGAAGATTGTATTCATTGGGAAACACGACCTCAGGAAGATCATTCCACAAAGATGACGTTCTCCAGATGAAAGAATTCTTAAACAATAAAGTTCGAGGAGTACTAAGCTGAACAACATATGGATGAGCGGCAGCGGTTCGCCGTGTATTTCTGTTTTGCATTGCTCTAGGTGGAATTAAGTGGGCAATGTCAGTCGAACACCTGCCATGGAAATATCTGTAAAAGAGAGCCAAATCACCAACCTGTCTTCGATGCTCCAGGCTATCGAGGGTCTTGGTCAGCTCGGGGTCGCCGATCAGACGAACGGCTCTCCTTTGAATGGAATCCAGTAGCCGAAGGGTGTGCTTGGGTGCAGAGCTCCAGACATGAGAGCAATATTCTAATGATGGTCGAATCTGGGCTTTGTAGAGTGTCAAAAGTTGATGAGGTGTGTACAACCTTTTGGTGCGGAAAAGTACACCAAGTTTCTGTGCAGCTGCCTTGGCAATTGCGGCAACGTGATCATGCCAAGACATATTACCTCCCAGATTGACCCCCAGCAAATTAATAGACGGTGCCAGAGGAATTGCGTGTCCTGCCATGACTATATCCGGTTCTGCAATGTTAACCTTTTTGGAGAAGACTGCTGCCTGGGTTTTCATAGCATTAAATTCGACTTGGTTACTGTCACCCCAAGCCAAAATTTCTTCCAGGTCATTGTTGAGGCGCAAAACTTCATGCTGCCTGCGAAGATGTGCGTCGGCAGCGGATGTTTGGGGAGTCAAGGTAAAAGATGAGACAAGTGTGCTGTCATCAGCAAAGCTATAAATTGGATTTTGGGTTTTCACTAGAAGGTCGTTAATATACAGTAACATGATGTTCGATGGTGTTGCTCCAAAGATGGGTGACATATGCCAGAAGGTCACCTGTTGATCTGGACTTACGAAAACCGTATTGATGGTCGCTGATAATGTTAAGCCCTTCCAGATACTTTAGGAGTTGTTGGTTAATAGCTTTCTCCATTACTTTTGAAATTACTGAAAGCAATGCGACGGGTCGGTAGTTGCTTGGCAGGGTCTTTTTACCTTTCTTTGGAATGGGCTGGACACGCGCCGACTTCCAGCAGTATGGAAATATTCCTTTTTTGTAGGATAAGTTGAAAAGTCTAGAAAATACTGGTGTAAGTTCATCGGCGCATGTCTTGAGAACAATGATAGGAATTTCGTCTGGACCAGAAGCTTTATTGACGTCGAGTCCTTTAAGAATCCGTTTAATAAGACGCTGACGAAACACGATTTCAGACATTTGCGATTGAACTGAGGGAATGTTGGGTGGTGGTTTTCCCTGAAAGTCTACAGTGGAATGCGAGGAAAACAGTTCAGCAAGTAGGTTTGCTTTATCCCCGGCTGTGGTTGCTATTGTGCCGTCGGAACGTGTTAGAGGTGGAATAGTTGACTTTGTAAAGTTTTGGCTGACGGCCTTAGCGACTGACCAAAAGGACCTTGATCCGTTAGGACTGGCAAGAAGTTTGTTTTTGATTCTCTCGTTATGAGCTTCTTTGCTTTGGTCTATCATTTGCTTACATTGGTTTCGGGTGGTAACAAAGATGGCGCGATTTTCAGGAGTAGGGTTTTAATAATAAATAATAATAATAGAAAAATTAAATAACTTTTTATTCGATTAAATCCAATACTTGTCAAAATCGTCGTTTCGTCCAATGAAATATGGTAACCTATTAGCTTTTGCTGATGATAAACAAATATATACAAAATAAAAAATTACAATCTTATGCATTGGGTTTCATTGATAAATAAAGATCCTCTTAATGTATCTAAAGTTATAAAGGATAATGGCTTTAAACTTCATGAAAACAAGACCAGTTTATTTTTAATCGATCCAAAAAATATTCATTCCAGAATATTAAGCAACACTATATCCTGAGAGCATATTTTCGCTGTATTGGGAATTGCTTACAGGTTTTGGTTTTCTGATGAGTCCTAACAAGGACGAAACATCCTGTCATTGTCTACCTGTGCCCCAGGGAACCCATTACCTTTGGCGGCCCTGTGTACTTTAATGCAAAAGATAGATGCACTACGCCTGCCGCTAAAAACTTTCTTTCTATTTTACGTATACAAACACTAAACTCTACTATTTTATTTGTTAAACACGGCATTGTATTACTAATAGTGCGGCACCCCAGTGGGCTACTGCAGCGCGATCTATATTTAAATCTACAAACCCGTGGAAAAAGTGTCAGGATGCGCCAAAACGTTTCCTATAATGGAAGTGTTTAGAATTTTTTTTTTGTCTTCATAAAAATGAAAAGTATAATTTGTTTTAATTGAAAAATAGTAGAGTCAAGAGATTAAAAAGTGTAGGCAGTTTATTATTTCTTAATGTTAATTTGAAATAACCGCGCATGACCAATAAACTCCACAAGCTGTTCTGATACAGAGAATGATATTAACCGCCATATTAAACACTCGCATGTTAAGAATGGTCGTGACGTTTTAAAAGTGCATCTCAAGTAAGAAAAACGGGCCCCTTCAGCACCACTGAAGCAACATCAAGGTGAGTGGAGTTTCCGAATTGTTATCTACGTTTAATCAATTGCGATCTTTCAGTTTTACTATAAATATTTTTGTATCCACCTTATTAAATTATAGTCCATTAATTAGTCTTTTTTTTTCCGAACCAGCAAAATACGCTCCAGGATGTGTTGGCCTAATAAATGTACTTGGTTACTGTTAGTTGTGTTTTTACGTCTGATGGCTATCTTTTGCATTGAGTTGATTCCTACAGATGGCGATACTGCACTCTTAAAAATAACATGGTATGGATTACTAAAATTTGGTCCTGACAACTATTTATTTTCGTGAAATCGGACTCAACCCAAAAATTAGTTTATACAACCAAAAAAAATTGTCGTTATTGAACTGTTGAACTAATTAATAACATTAACCAACCTAACCTACAAATTTTAGTTGTCACAACGAAATTTTATATACGGATAACTAAATTTATATGGTACTCCCGCTTTTAAAATTAGTTGTCACAATTAATGTGTAAATATGGAAAATTGAAATTTTTTTTCAAGGAAATATTGTTTTTGTTAATGATGCAATCTACAAATATTGCCAGAGCAATCATTTATTTGGGCCAATGGGAAATTTTCATAGAGTATGTAGTCACATCATTGTGTTTATTATCTTTTTTCTGTACTTTCTAATTGTGAGAAAGAAGTTGAATCATAAATAAGTAAAAATTTTATATTTTTGTCATTGCAGTTGCACATTAGAAAGTTTAAATGAACTGCTTATAACGCATGGCAAAATTAGCAAGTTGATTTGATAGAAATAACTTTAAAAAAAGTCTATTTCATTTATAAAAAAATTTGTCATATGTAATTTATACTTAGTAACGAAAATTATTCCTTCCTAGGTCCCCATTTAAATAAAAAAATGCCTTGGTATTACTACTCTATTAGGTATGCGTAAGCTAATTGGAATAAGTTATTAGGGATATTATGGTTTCTTTAAAAAAAAATATTTTCAATGTCCTTGTTCTCTCATGTTCTTTATAATACATACTTATGCAATACAAAACAGAAACACTAGATTTTTAACTTATTTTACTCAACCTGTTGGGTTGTTCAATTGCTTATAGAACTGAATTGTCCTTATTTAAATTTTCTTATCTGCAACGGCGATTATTAAAAAACAAAAATTATATACTTTCTATTTAAAATATACAGCTTTATGAAATTTGTTGTACTCGGTCAGATTAAAAAGTCATCAATATGACGTTCTTTTATAGAAATGAAACATAGAACAAAAACAAAACAAAAAAAAATATTTTTAAGTTATTTCTCATCGGGTCACCTTGCCATGCTTTATAAAAATCTCCTTTAAACTTTCTAATGTACAACTGCAATGATAAAAAATTAAATGTTTACTTACTTATAATTTAACTTCCTTCTGCCAATAAGAGCGTACACAAGAAACACAAATAAATTACATCAAATATTGTCACATCCATTTTCCACACGGGCACGGCCATAAAAATGGCCAATTATTGCCTTAAAAACACGAAATAATGGACACTGAACCGCAAAAGCACCCTAACATAAACATAACCTCCTGACAGTCCTGGCTAGAATGATGTCACATGTCACCCACCGGGCAAGGGCGTCAAGTCTCTGTTGATGCCGTTGGTTATAAATATGGAGAATAATATTACTTGAAAAGAAAAGTTAGTTCTGGTAACTAAGAATGTATCTTAATCAAAATTAACAAAATGATAGGGACTACAAATTCATAATGTGTTATTATAACAAGCTTGATTGATAAATACAAGTTTGTAGGAACCTTGATGTAACATTTAAATAAGATAAAGGTATACAAAGTAAAATTCAGCTAAACAAAATATTTTATTTCTGCCAACTAATATGAAAACAAGATATTTTCTTTGTTCTGATGGCATCATTTTTTCGTAAATATAACCAAGAAATATATTTTTTTTGTTTTTCTAACTAAAAATAGTTATTTTTGGTAACGTAAATAAGAGAACAAATAAAAATTAGTACCTACCAAATACCAAGTCATTTTTAAGAGTGTAGGTTTTATCATATATTTATTTTTTTAAATATCTTGAAAGCATATTTTCGCTGTATTGGGAATTGCTTACAGGTTTTGGCGTTTTGATAAGTTCTAACAAAGACGAAACAGCCAGTCATTGTCTACCTGTGCCCCAGGGAATCCATTACCTTTTGCGTCCCTGTGAACTTTAATGCAAAAGATAGATACACCACTTTGTCCGCCTGCCGCTAAAACTCTTTTTCTATTTTACTTATACGGACACTAAACTCTACTACTTTATTTTTTAAACACGGCATTGTATTAAGGATAGTGTGGCAGCCCAGTGGGCTACTGCAGCGCGATCTATTTTTGAATCTACAAACCCGTAGAAAAAGTGTAGGGATGCACAAAAACGTATCCTATACTGGATGTGTTGGCCTAACGTACTTGGATTATTGTTAGTTCTATGTTTTCACGTCTGATGGCTATCTTTTGCATCGAGTTAATTCCTACAGATGGCGATACTAGGTTTTGATCATATATTTATTCCTTAAAATTGCTTACAGGTTACGAATACGAGTTCCAACATGGACGAAATAGCCTGTTATTGTCTACCTGTGCCCCAGGGAACTTATTACCTTTGGCGCCCCTGTGTACTTTAATGCAAAATATAGATGCACTACTTTGTCCGCCTACCGCTAAAAACTTTCTTTCTGTTATTATTAATGATTATGAGATTACACCAAAGACTGCTTAAAGCCGTTTTGAGTTACTACCTACCTTCTTTCGTCAGATCCTTGCTCTATGAGCCATGATATGGCGAAACGCGTCTGGGGGATGGATCTGACGAAATGAAAGAAAACTATTCTTCTGTGATTATGAGATTCCTTTAGTAACATCAGCTAGAAATCTTGGTATCAGTTTTGATCAATACCATAAGGTGAGTCGTGAGCTAAACTAAAAAACGGCCGATCTATATTGGGGAGTTTTCGTATGACACACATTATTTGCATTTTTTTGGAAGATAATAATTATCATTTGCTTTGAAAAATAAATTTATTTAGGTGGGTACATGACCAAATGACCTTATGGACAAGCCGCAACTGCCACAAACAGTAAAGTTTTACTTTAGATCATAAAGGAAATTGCTTTCTCTGCTTACCAGCGAAGAAGCTAAATTTACTCTATGTTAGGAATTACCACGCAATAAGGAATGCTCATTTCGATTAAGAGCAATATTACAATTCTCCTTGATAAAAGGTCCTTATTAAAGGTAATTTACCGACCTATGAACTATAAGCTATATTGAACCAGGTCCATTATTACGGCCGATACGCTCTATTATATTCTCTTTAGACATAACATGCAGGCACTCTACATATAGGCAAAATAATAATATTCTGTTATTTTGTGTATTATTGTTACCAGTGGATAACCGGGGTGTACATAATGGTAAACACTAAATATGTACTGCCTCTGTTTAACATCAAAATAGACCAGTTCAGTGTTATTAAATGGCTAAATTTGTATATTATTTGTATTTAAATTACATTTTGTATGCCATAACACATCATAAATATAGAATATAGAGAGGGTATGTACAGTTATGCACACAGAACGAAAAATATCGTAGTATTATTCATACAGGGTGGCCCATTTGTCTGACAAAGTAATATACCTTCTCTACTATTAAAGATATCAAAAAAAAGTTTTTATAAAAGTTATGAGGTATAAAAAAATATGCGTTATAAAATTGTTTTTAAACATACAGGATGGTCCAAAAAAGTAGGACAATAAAAAGATACATTTTTTTAAATGGAACACCCTATATATTTTAGCATTTTTTGTTTCCTTATAAAATTATCCATATGATGCCATATTTAGTTTTTTAATTTTTTGCAACGTTGCAAAAATAAATAAAATTCTTAAAATTTTGGAAAAAACATAATAGTAAATAATTACCTGTACCTATTTCTCAATAAGAGTATCGAAAAGTTCTTGTCAGCTCTTAAGTTTAGGGATAGAAAAACTGTCTTAAATGTTTAAGTACCTAAAATTTTGAACAGGGTGTTTTCTGTTGACATCCAAATATACAAAACTTTTAAATACAATAACTCTGTTTTTTCAAATGAGACACCCTATATTTATTAGGCTCGTCTGATAGATATTGTAATTATCTTTTATTAATGGTAAGTCATACCTATACCTAAATTTACTAGTTTTGGCAATATTCGATTTTTATTTAAATTTTGGTGAAAAAAACTATAGTTTTTATTTTTCTAGTTAAGCCATGACCAGCAAAGTCAAAACAAATTTAATTGAATATAATGTCATATTTATAATTATTATATTTATATTTATAATGTTTGTGAACTTATTTTTAATATCAAGTTGCGTAATAAAAAAGAAGTTCTGTTTAATTAAATAAATACGTAACTAACTATGGTTATCAATTTATTATAATATGACATTATATTCAATCACATTTTTTTCACCAAAATTTAAATAAAAATCGAAATATTGCCAAAACTAGTAAATTTAGGTATAGGTATGACTTAACATTAATAAAAGATACTTACAATATCTATCAGACGAGCCTAATATATAGGGTGTCTCATTTGAAAAAACAGAGTTATTGTATTTCAAAGTTTTGTATATTTGGATGTCAACAGAAAACATCCTGTTCAAAATTTTAGGTACTTAAACATTTAAGACAGTTTTTCTATCCCTAAACTTAAGAGCTGACAAGAAATTTTCGATTTTCGATACTCTTATTGAGAAATACAGGTAATTTTTTACTATAATGTTTTTTCCAAAATTTTAAGAATTTTGCATTTTATTTGGCAACGTTGCAAAAAATTAAAAAACTAAATATGGCATCATATGGATAATTTTTTAATGAAACAAAAAATGCTAAAATATATAGGGTGTTCCATTTAAAAAAATGTATCTTTTTATTGTCCTACTTTTTGGGACCATCCTGTATGTTTAAAAATAATTTTAGAACATATATTTTCTTAAAGCTCTCAACTTTTATAAAAACTTTTTTTTGATGTTTTTAATAGTAGAGACGGTATATTACTTTGTCAGACCAATGGGCCACCCTGTATACAGGGTGTCAATAAACTGAATATTGCAATAACTACTTTGTAAATTCAGACCACCATGAAATGTTTGTGATGTGACGTCAAATTAAGGTTATAGTCTATTTCGGAAAGGCGTAAAGTAATTAGTGTCTGCCATAGGCGCAGTTAAATTTTGTGCATTAAATTATTTATAATAACTAACCACCAATTTTAGAGAATTAGGTCAACGGGTATTAAGATAAAATGGTATTATTTGTAAAATTAAAATATCATATAATTGCGTATTTCAATTCGGGAGATTACCACGAGGACATGAATTCGAATGTTTTTGAGGACTATTTTGGTGAAATGATAAAATATCTTCCAGCTGATTCAGTAGTAGTTATGGATAACGCAAGCTATCATTCACGGCGCACAAAAAAGACTCCAACTTCATCTTGGAGAAAACAAGAAAAATATATCGACTGGTTAACCACCAAAAGTATTGAATTTGCAGCTAATTTGATAAAGAAGCTTATTAGCTATAGCACACCGCCATATCATTGCGAACTAAATTCTATTGAATTTTAAATTGCAGAGACGTGAAAATGGTAAAATTTGAAAACAATGAACTAGTAGGTAGATATGGTGCTAATTTACGGGGAATGTCGACAAAGTGCGGCCGCTGCGGGCTCATCCTACACCCAGAACTTTTCTGGATGTTATTCAATGGGCAAGTTAGGCAGAATCGTATTTGATCCAGGGTGTAATAAATGAATGTACTTAAGTACCTCATTTTAAAGTTTTTTGAAAAAAGGTATTTGAAAATGTTGTTTATTTTGATGATTTCTATACACAGCTAAAACAGAAGTATCAAACGGGTGAGTAATCACCCTGTATATTATTAAAAAAGTTGTATCGCTTTAGGTTTAGCAGCGAAACGCGTTTACTGGAGACCCTTTGAATTTGTATTAAAAGAAATAGTATATTACATAACAAGTGATGAAAGTGATACTTTTCAAACGAGGAGATATTTAGCACGAGGCGTCAGCCGAGTGCGGAAATTCTCCGAGTTTTAGAATAATCACTTTCACACGAGTAATGTACACTATTTTTCCTACGACCACAAAGAATTATTAAAAAAACCTTTGATTTGTGAAAAAAAGATTTCAACTCTAGAATTGAAAAAAATATTTCAACTCTAGAGTGGAAATACAAGGCACACTATTAATTTAAACATATGATGCCAATTTGACGGACCACCCCTATTTATTAAAAAGAACAAATTTTAGAAAGTAGTTTAGTGTTTAACTTATTTATCATGTATTTTTCGAGTGATTTAGAATTAGAGTGTGAAAATACGCCATCTAAAATTATAAAAAACTTAAGAATATACTAGAAAATCTATTACCAGTCAAAACAAGCCCCGCTGAAGAAAATGTCATATATTAAACATAAAATTTTTATGTGTTGCCATAGCGTAGAGACTAGAGCTATGGCCTACAGATCGAAAGGTCATAGGTTCAAATCCCATCAGGAGTATTTGACTTTTTTTATAAAAACATTAAACAATTTATAGAATTAGGTATTTTGAATTGAATTCTTCCTTGTTGGATGAATTTTTTAAATTTATATTTAATGCATCTTTCCTTGATTAAATTTTAAAAATTCATCCAACAAGGAAGATTTCAATTCAAAATACCTAATTCTATAAATTGTTTAATGTTTGTATAAAAAACAGTCAAATATTCCTGATGGGATTTGAACCTGCGACCTTTCGATCTGTAGGCCATAGCTCTAGTCTCTACGCTAGGGCAACATATAAAAATTGTATGTTTAATATATGACAATTTCTTCAGCGGGGCTTGTTGTGACTGGTAATAGATTTTCTAGTATATTCTTAAGTTTTTTATAATTTAAGATGGCGTATTTTCACACTCTAATTCGAAATCAATCGACAAATACATGATAAATAAGTTAGACAATAAACTGCTTTCTAAAATTTATTCTTTTTAATGAATAGGTGTGGTCTGTCAAATTGGCACCATAATGTTTAAATTAAATAGTGTGCCTTGTATTTCCACTCTAGAGTTGAAATATTTTCTTTCAACACGCGTGTGATATTCGGCCCTTTCGAGCCAAGTTAACCGTGTTTTTTTTCTCATTTTCATAGGTGGTCGAAGGAAAACTGAATTTTGTTTCGGATTTAGCGGCACAAAATACCGTAATAAAACAGTTTAAATCAAAAAAAGAAAAAATTACCTAAAATTTGCAGGCTTGCGTTATTGGCTGTGGAAGCAAAAACAAACCAATTGTTAATTTAAGCATTAAATTTTCCATTACCTATCAAACCGCAAAGTACATTAAAAATTTACGGATAGAGTCGAGTTTTTAATTAATTGCCTGCAGACTTCGAAAGCACTCGATAATTTTTTAAAAAGGTTTTCAACAGCTTTTTTAAATAGTTTTTCCCGGCATTTTAAATGCTTTTCTCACCTTCTTCAAGTTTGTATTAGTTTTTGATTGCTTAGAAATCTGTTATAATTTAACGCGTAAGTTTTAAAATTATTATCTGTTGGAAGGTTGGAGACAATGATGTTTCTTGAATGATGAAAGCGTTTTGGACTTGCATTATTTTTATTTGTTTTATATCAGAACATTTCAACTGGTAAATATCCCCAATCGTCTTCAGGCGAATACTAAATAAGTAAAGTAACTACAGCTCTAGTTATATTAGCTAGATGCACTGGATAACTGAGATGGGTGCAGTCATGCGTTGAGTTCGTGTGCCGTATTTTAAGTTTAGTAGGGAGGAAGAAGGGGGGGGGGGGTTATTAGAAAAAGGTGCCGCCTTACGAAATTCTGCACCATCGTCTTTTCAAATTTAAAAAACAGACCCGAATATAATTGGGTAAAACCGAATTTTCGCGAATTCGCTTTTATTTGTTTCTGACTCTATTTAAAGAGATATGTTAGGATAAAGTTTACATTCTTATTACTATTTTGCTCCTCTACAAGTTGGCATAATTAGATTTTTAATCCGATGTTTCGTTTTCCAAATTCATCATCAACTTTTTTTTAATAGTGGGAAAATTTTATTTTATTATTTTTAAAATCCCCTCCTGTTTTATATTCAATGACGAATCATACCTAGTATTAATAACACGTTGCAGACCTAAAAACTCATCACCAATAAGAATAAGTGAAAATTCATCTAATTTGACACTATTTTATTTTCAATCTCTGTAACCTAATCTGTATCCAATGTATAGTAGGCTGTGACATGCACTTGTTTAAATAGCTTATAAATACTACTTGCCAAAGAACAGATTAGATTAATGAAATCGTTTAGTGCAAGGTAACTTTTATCTAATTTCTTTAAAGTTAAACTTTTACGTTTTCGAGGAGAGTTGTGTGGTTTATTATTAAATATGACGGAACATTATTTAGGAGAAGAAAAATTGGATATGATTTATAGTCGACGTGATGTCCATAGTCAACTTATTTCTAGTTGGCTTAGAAAACAAATGAAAGTTGATAGATTTCAGATGAATTAGCACTGATTCTTATTGATAATGAGTTTTTAGATGCGAAACGTGTTATTTATACTGGGTTTGATACGTCGTTAAATTATATAGGAGAAAAAAACGAAGCGTTGAATTAAAAATCTAATTATATCAACTTGTAGAAAAAGAAAGTGGTAATCAGAATGTAAATTTTATTTTAACACATCTCTTCAAATAGAGCTAGAAAAAAATAAAAACGAAATCGCGATAATTCGGTTTTGACCAAATATCTTTAAAATGATTCGGAGTTTTTTAAATTTGAAGCACATTGTTGCAGAATTTAGTTGGGCGCAACTTTTTCTGATTTAACCATCTCTGTATCTTCTATGATTTACGAGATCCCTCTAGAGTACATCCTTATCTGGGACACCCTATATAATCATGTTGTTAACAATAATACCTCAAGCTCATAAAAAAAACTACACAATTTTATTTATCCATCTCTTTCTCCCAACGTAAGGCATGATCCTAAACGTTTTTCGCACTCCTTTTGCCATAGTGCCATAACCCAACGACGAGAAAGTAAAGATAGACCTCGCATTTCCCTTTATCAAAACAAGCCGACAAGAACTAAAATTCAAGCTGCGACTTAGTTCCTGGCGAGTTCCATGAATGAAATAGTCGGAAATTTTTACGAGCGCTCAGGCCAGATTATTAAAAGATTTTTCCATTGTGGGTTTTATTTGAGCTTAAATAGGTATATTCTTTTTTTCACTGGTGGATTCAACTAGTGGTGGAACTGATGAACTTATGATTAACAGCTGGTGGAATGACGTCATCAACCGGTTGGTTAATTTTACGATCTCTTTCTCGCTGACGTGGATAGAAATGACCAGAAATCCACCATGAACAAACCCGAACATAATTTATGTTCAACCGGTAATACAATAGGCAATCTAAGAACGCAATGCGGCTCAACCGATGCTACCGATGGACTCATCGGTGAAAAAAATAATATACCTAATTAAATACATTGTTAAATTGCCTAAAACATATTTTAATCTTAAACTTGTCAAACAACACTAATAACGACAAACATTTCGAGAACATTTCTCATTGAATGGCACCTAAGAGAGCTTCTATGAATCTGTGACTGCCACCAGAGGTGGTATTCTTGTATTTCTAATAATTTACTATATTTTTCTTAAGTACCTATTTACGTAAATCGACCGGAATCTATGTAGCGAATTAAAAAATAAAACAACGCAGGTATGGAGTTCGAGATTATTCAAGGTCGAGTTGGCATATTTTGTTATGGCCCGTATCGAGAATTAAATGAAAACCGCAACATAATCGAACTGAAAACGTGATTGTCAGTTTGACATAACTTAACCTAACTTTTGAGTTAAACTACTGTAAAAATTAATTATAAAATAGTTATCTTGTCAAAACGATTTGAGTATACTACATAGTCGTCTATTCTTCATGAATTCGAGAAGCAAAATATATATTTTAAAATACAGTGAATCAGCGTTACGATGACATTTTAAATATGCCTTTAACATACAGTCAACAAACAGTCATAATACATTTATTTTTCGGATTATTCCACACTAGCGCCTAGTTCGCAAAACGACGATAGTGCAAAACTTGGCAACGTTTGCCTCTTAGCAGTAGCAAGTAAAAATATGAAAATTAAAAATGACATTAAGAACAATATATTATTTATTTCTAGCTTTATTAAATAAAAAGTGATGAGAGTTTAGTGTTAACACGTTTTGTGGGTTAATTATAAAAAAAATACAGAGAGACAGTGTCAGGTTTGCAAAATAACCGATTCAGTGCCTGGATTTTGTAGTAGTCTACACATGCTATCGACCTCTTATAAACAGTGAGTTGTAGTCTCGGCGCAAGTGATTTTATGAATGAGATACGGGGTCTATCTTTGCTTTCTCGTCGTTGCCATAACCCTAAAAGTTTACACACTCTGTATATTCCGATTTAAAGCACAGTCATTAAAATGACTTATTTTGTTCGTAACGAAAACTTTCCTAGTACAGCGTTTAATATTTTAGTAGTCCCTGAAAAAAATCAATATTTGCCCTCATATACATCAACAGCCATGTCCAAATAAATTACTAAATTTTTAAACGGCGAACATTTATGTAAAGCAAAGGCAAATATTGGACCAGTCCATTTCAGTAATAGCTAAAATACCATCCGGTTAGTAATCGACAAAAATTAAATATTTAGTCTAACTTTAGTGCCGGCATTGACCACTCTATTTGTCGAACATAAAAATGGACTTAAATGAAATAGCCAAAGCCTTGTTTGTTGTTTTTATAAAATATACTATACCGGGTTATTCAAAAGTACCGGAACGCTGTAATATCTTTTTCTACTACTGTATAAATAAATTAACTTTTGGGCCCTAGCAACACGACAGATAACGAAAGTAAACATTCGAGTTACCTGAATATTATACGCTGTTAGCTATGTAAAGTAGCGTTGCTAGCTATGTAAAGTATTATTTTCGGTGCAAGGACAAAAAAAATGGATTATTTTACAGGTGGAAAATCCTTATTTTATTCGAACTGGCAGACTGACAATACTCAAATAACTACAGTTGTCATGGATTATTTTACAGGTGGAAAATCCATATTTTATTCGAACTGACAGACTGACAATACTCAAATAACTAGTTGTCATGGATTATTTTACAGGTGGAAAATCCTTATTTTATTCGAACTGACAGACTGGCAATACTCAAATAAATACAGTTGTCATGGATTATTTTACAGTTGGAAAATCCTTATTTTATTCGAACTGACAGACTGACAATACTCAAATAACTAGTTGTCATGGATTATTTTACAGGTGGAAAATCCTTATTTTATTCGAACTGACAGACTGACAATACTCAAATAAAACTATTGTCTTGGATTATTTTACAGGTGGAATAAAAAAACTTTTTCCTACGACCACCTATAAAAATGAGAAAAAAAGCACGGTTAACTTGGCTCGAAAGCGCCGAATATCACACGCGTGTTGAAAGAAAATATTTCAACTCTAGAGTGGAAATACAAGGCAAACTATTTAATTTAAGCATATGATGCCAATTTGACAGACCACACCTATTTATTGAAAAGAACACATTTTAGAAAGCAGTTTAGTTTATTTATCACGTATCTGTCGAGTGATTCAGAATTAGAGTGTGAAAATACGCCATCTGAAATTATAAAAAAGTTAAGAATATACTGGAAAATCTATTACCAGTCAAAACAAGCCCCGCTGAAGAAAATGTCATATATTAAACTTAAGCAAGAATTGCATATGGGTCGCCATAGCGTAGACACTAGAGCCATGACCTACGGATCGAAAAATCACAGGTTCAAATCCCATCAGAAGCACTTGACTTTTTTTTATGAAAACATTAAATAATTTATAGAATTAATTTGTTAATATGTTAATTTCAATTTTTTTAAATGGGACCCCCCTAATTTTTTTAGGCAAAAGAATTTAACTTTCGAAAGCCTTACTTTTTTGTTAAACATGTCATATATCTAAATATCATAGTTTTTGAAATATTTTAGGATTTGTCCTAAATCAGGGTAAAAAAGGAAAGTTCTAATAAACAATTTAGTCAAGATTGCTTTGGAACAAAAAATAAATAATTTTCTTTGTCACAGCTGTCATTGCAAAATTATTTCGCCAACATTTTGTGCTTTATTACTGTTTAAAGTTTAGTTTCCCGAACTAACTTTATCGAAATAGAAAAATATGAGTTATGATAAAGTTAGTTCAGGAAACTAAAATTTGAACAGTAATAAAGCAAAAAATGTTGGCGAAATAATTTTGCAATGACAGCTGTGACAAAGAAAATTATTTATTTTGTGTTCCAAAGCAATCTTGACTAAATTGTTTAATTAGAACTTTCCTTTTTTACCCTGATTTAAGACAAATCCTAAAATATTTCAAAAATTATGATATTTAGATATATGACATGTTTAACAAACAAGTAAGGTTTTCGAAAGATAAATTCTTTTGCCTAAAAAAATTAGGGGGGTCCCATTTAAAAAAATTGAAATAAAGCATTTTTAAAACTATCGAGTTGTCCAACTTGTAATGAACGCTCTGTATAAGAGATTTAAAAAACATTATTATAAATCAATATATCGTACCTTAAAGTACTTACAACGTAAATTATATTTGCCTAGGGTTAATCCACAGGTCGCTATGATGTTTTAACGATACCCTTAAAATTACTAAAATTTCGGAAAAAAATTAATCACTTAGCAACGTTGCATTTTACTTCAAAAATTTTAATAGGATTGCATAGTCCTTATTCCATTGAATCATATTCTAGAAAATTATACTGGGTGTGCCATTTAATTTTCTTTTTTATTATTCAGTTCCACTTTTTAGGACCACCCTGTAGATTAGAAAATATTTTTAGATTATGTATCCTAAAAAACCCTTTAACTTTTGTATTACACTTTTTTCCCTACCTTTGATAGTTTAGGTACTATCTTAGACAGACACCTTACTGACACACCCTGTATTTAAATTTTTTATTACACAGTGAATACTTATGATTTATGATTACCTAAAGTATTTTTAATGTAGACTGTTAAAAATGTAACGTCTTATCGAGTTAAGTTGAAAATATACTTAACTGTTTCAAAGTTAAATAGAAAGTTTTACGAAGATAATGGTGTTACTATACGAAGCAACACAATACAAACTTAAGGGGAAAATGAATAGAAAATGTCTTTCTAATGTTTCTTTTAAATAATTATAGAAAAAGATACTAGCAAAATACGAGAAAGAATTTAAATGGGTTTTCAAAATCTTATTTTACACAAAATACGATAATTGAACGGCAGTCCGGAAATGTAGCTTCTTCTACGAGGCATAGGTACATACTATTTTTTCGTAAATCGAAAATGATTAAAAATACATAACTTATTACAATCAACTTGTTAAAATTTAAAAATAATTATTAAGCATTAACTTTGTTCACAAATAAAGGATGCATTTGTGTTGTAACTATGGAAACACAGTAATATTGAATTGTCAAGCTTAACACATTTAAGTTATATATATGATGTCCATATCGCACGAGGAAGTACATTGAGCACGACGCAGTAGGCGGCGTGCTCAAACTTCCGAGCGCAATACGGACAATCCACTCGAGTTGTACAGTATATTTTTTCTACGACTTAACTTCCGAACTTCATGCTAAGAATTTTAAAAAATTATTTAAATTAGGCATCATAACTTGTCTTTTGAGTTGTCCATGAACTTGTGAGAACGATAATAAGAAACAATTGAAAAAAAATTCATTTTGATGGCAATCCCATGGACCAAATTACACTGTAACATTTATCTATTTGGGTAACTTCTTATATTTATAAAACCTCACTATTAAATATATCTATCTTTCTCACATACGGCTTTTTGTAGAATAACAGAAAAAAAGCGATATATGTATTAATAAACACGAACAATTTATTTTCTCAAGCGTGAGTATTGTTGTGTTACTGAATTGCACAGAAGAAAAAAAGGTTTGTCGGGTATATTTCTGCTTGCGTAAGAATTATAATTATTTTATTCCTTTTAAACAGTTAAAAATGGATTTTGTGCATTAATATGAATTTTTAACGTTCGCTATGGTCAAAATTTTCAAAATAATCGCCAATTTACAAACTAGCAACAGTGTTAACGTGGAAAGAAAAGTGGCAATAGTGTAAGTAGAAATAACATAATCTTAAAAATTTTAGTAAAAATGGATTTTTTTTCTAGAAATCTTATAATTTCATCTGTTTTATCGGGTTATCTTTATGTTCCACCATTTAAGGAAGAATTACCAGTTAATTTTCTATGTCTGTTGCGTATAATAAAAGTTTTAAGATCAATTGGGGTTGGATCCCCGTTCAAAATATATCGGAAAATATCTCCGTGCACAAATATTTATAATGATATATATTAGGTATATATGCAAAAAAATAACCAAGGTTAGTAAGAAAACGTTGATTTGGTAGGTATATAGTACATTTTATGCAAAGCTTGTAGTAATTGTCTAGAAATGAGTGGAAATAAAGATATTTTTGAAATAAGAAAGTGCGTCTGTGTTCAAATCTTTAGTTCGGTAAGAAAATAACAATAATTTGGTAGAAATACATTTTGGTATTAATTTTGTTATTATACCTTCAATTTTCGCACCATTTCGTATACTCATTAGGAAAATACTTAGATATTTTTGAAGCATATTGTTAACCTAACTTCTCTCAACTGTTAGAAAACGAATTTACAACATGTAAATCTGGCTTCTCTGTCATTGACTACTGTGATTGGTCAGTTTCATAATCTAACTGGGATGGATATGAAATTTTGCCGCACAGTTAACTGAAATAGCCTACTTTACCCGCAACTTAAGTGTAAAGGAAACAAAAAAAAGAAAGCAAATTTTCATGTGGGAGTAGAAATTAGTATATTACATATCAAGTTATAAAAGTGATACTTTTCAAACGAGGAGATATTTAGCACAAGGCGTCAGCCGAGTGCGGAAATTCTTCGAGTTTTAGAATAATCACTTTCACACGAGTAATGTACACTATTTTTCCTACGACCACAAAGAATTATTAAAAAAACCTTTGATTTGTGAAAAAAATATTTCAACTCTAGAGTGGAAATACAAGGCACACTATATAATTTAAACATATGATGCCAATTTGACAGACCACCCCTATCTATTAAAAAGAACACATTTTAGAAAGCAGTTTAGTGTTTAACTTATTTATCATGTATTTGTCGATTGATTTCAAATTAGAGTGTAAAAATACGCCATCTGAAATTATAAAAAATATTAATAATATACTGACAAATCTATTACCATTTAAAACAAGCCGGGCTGAAGAAAATGTCATATATTATATTAACAAAAAATGTTTATTGGTAGCCATAGCGTAGTGACTAGAGCTATGGTCTACAGATCGAAAGGTCACAGGTTCAAATCCCATCAGGAGTATTTGACTTTTTTTTAATAAAAACATTAAATAATTTATAGAATTAGGTATTTTGAATTGAAATCTTCCTTGTTGGATGATTTTTAAAAATTTAATCAAGGAAAGATGCATTAAATATAAATTTAAAAAATTCATCCAACAAGGAAGATTTCAATTCAAAATACCTAATTCTATAAATTATTTAATGTTTTTATAAAAAAAAAGTCAAAGACTCCTGATGGGATTTGAACCCGTGACCTTTCGATCTGTAGGCCATAGCTCTAGTCTCTACGCTATGGCTACACATAAAAATTTTATGTTTAATATATGACATTTTCTTCAGCGGGGCTTGTTTTGACTGGTAATAGATTTTCCAGTATATTATTAAGGTTTTTTATAATTTCAGATATTTTCACACTCCAATTCTGAATCACTCGACAAATACATTATAAATAAGTTAAACACTTTACAATTACTGCTTTCTAAAATTTGTTCTTTTTAATAAATATAGGGGTTGTCTGTCAAATTGGCACCATATGTTTAAATTAAATAGTGTGCCTTGTATTTCCACTCTAGAGTTGAAATATTTTCTTTCAACACGCGTGTGATATTCGGCGCTTTCGAGCCAAGTTAACCGTGCTTTTTCTTATTTTCATAGGTCGTAGGAAAATAATATTTTCTTACAGTACAATAATACATATTTCCTAACAGTTATTTTTCGTTGCCTAGCAACGACTAAGTGTAAGGAAATATTGGCTCTTTCAGAAATGTTATCAAAAATGTCAATATTTCCGATCGATTTTCGGAAAACAGCATTATCTCCAACCTTCAAACAGACAAAATGCGATCATATTTATGACCTACCAACATAGATTTTTTTATTTGTCAGTTTTTTAAGGAGCTGCGTTAATTTTGTAAATTGTGCCGGTTTACGACCAATCTTTGTGTTACGAAATATTCATTATCATCACATAATAAATAAAAAAATATAATTTATGCCTTTTTTTATGGACACTGTAGAAATAACTATAAGGTTCTGTCAGTAGAATGTCTTATAAAAATGCTAGTAGATAAGTATTAGCGTAAATGAACGTTTGATTTACCATGTAAAAAAATAAAGTAGTAATAAAGTTTAGTGTCCGTAGAAAAGTTTTAGCGGTTGGCGGACAAAGTAGTGCATCTATCTTTTGCATTAAAGTACACAGAACCGCCAAAGGTAATAGGTTCCCTGGAGCACAGGTAGACAATGACAGGCTGATTCGTCCTTGTTAGGACTCATCACAAAAGCCATAACCTTTAAGCAATTCCCAATATAGCGAAAATATGCTTTTAAGATATTTTCAAGAACAAATGATGAAAACCTAGTATCGCCATCTGTGGGAATCAACTCAATGTAAAATAACATTTCAAAACTCCCGCTTTTCCTTTTTCTGTAAAAAATAATATTATATATTTATACTTTGGCAGGACACGCAATTCCCTTGGTACCGTCTATTAATTTGCTGGGGGTCAATCTGGGAGGTAATATGTCTTGGCATGATCACGTTGCCGCAATTGCCAAGGCAGCTGCACAGAAACTTGGTGTACTTTTCCGCACCAAAAGGTTGTACACACCTCATCAACTTTTGACACTCTACAAAGCCCAGATTCGACCATCATTAGAATATTGCTCTCATGTATGGAGCTCTGCACCCAAGCACACCCTTTGGCTACTGGATTCGATTCAAAGGAGAGCCGCTCGTCTGATCGGCGACCCCAAGCTGACCAAGACCCTCGATAGCCTGGAGCATCGAAGACAGGTTGGTGATTTGGCTCTCTTTTACAGATATTTCCATGGCAGGTGTTCGACTGACATTGCCCACTTGATTTCACCTAGAGCAATTCAAAACAGAAATACACGGCAAACCACTGCCGCTCATCCATATGTTGTTTAGCTTAGTACTCCTCGAACTTCATTGTTCAAGAATTCTTTCATCTGGAGAACGTCATCTTTGTGGAATGATCTTCCTGAGGTCGTGTTTCCCAATGAATACAATCTTCAACGTTTCAAGACCAACGTTAATCGCTTTTTTCGCACTCGCACCGCTCCCAGAGCGCCTTAAAGGATTTTTCCTACAGTGCAGGTGTTTTATCATAAAAAAAAAATGTAGAAGGAACACAAAAATGGCAAAATAAATAGGGGTTGCCATTTAAAATTTTAGGGGTAGGTGCCCTGGGGGTTAGGGGGTTGAAAGAAACACGACAACAAATGTCTTAAAAAATGTCCCCCTCGATATATCAATTGACGTGTTTCGCCAAATTTTCATACTATCATTGGTAGAGGCAATATTAAATGCTGTTCGTTTTCAAATTGTCACCATGTATATTTATACTTCTACCTCATTCTTGTATCATTTTGTTTAGTTTTACTATTTTAATATGTTTTTCTTCGGTATACGAGCCCTTAATCTACTTAAAATATATTGGTTGTTGGTACTCGGCCCTTTCCCTAGATTTTAGCTCGCCAGGGAGGCGGAGTGGCTTCTTTTGTCCAAAAATATTACCAATTTTTTCAAACAATTTTAAGATATGGCAAGAGCGACAAAAAATATCGACAACTCCCGCTTTTGATTTTTTACAATCTGGAATCTCTACCAGAGACGCATTTTCGCTTCAACTGTGTCATGTCGCTGACGTAGGACCAAATGTTAAGCGATATTTTGATTCAGAAAATAGAAGTTTATTAAAATTGTGATTGTATTAAAATTAAATTTTAAATTTTAGTGTTATACTGCTCAAATTTATTTCGTCCTTTTGTGTAAATGCTGTCTATTGACCAGTCTATTTTTCGAACGTAGAACTTGAAGTAAAATGGAGAACTCGAGTGCTCTCTTTTATATCCATTGACAACCTTAAGGGCCATTTATAGACCTGCTTTCTTATTGATGATTCTATGGCATTCCATTTACGCCGATTCGTCTATTATTTGCCGTACTTATTGGCTATGTGAAAATATATAATTTGAAAACAATTATACAGTGGCGGCTCGCGATCTTAAAAAATGATGAAGAGCTAGGTATAGTGCGGGTACTTAAACAAACAGTGACTAAAAACTCGTGTAACAAAACGTTTCTCTTATCCTCATCTGCTCAACGACTGAATGGAGTTTCCAACAAATTACAAACTGTCCTTAATTGGGTTTATTTTTAAAACACAATACTACTAAATTAACTGAAAAATAAAAACAAAACGTTTTAATCACACAGTAAATCACGTAAAAACGGTATCTATAACCGTAAGTTTCGTGAAACCTCAAAATAAATACCTTAAGGTGAGGCGAACCAATGCTAAAACAATGGTGCATACGACTGATCTATTTTTAAAATACCCTTCATCATAATGCAAAGTGTTACATGCTGTTTGCGTGACTGACGTCACGTAACCATAGCAACGGTGAAGGTCAAAGCCATGTTGGGCGTTGTGTCTTCACTTGCTTTGAGCGGGAGCGAGTGTTTATAATTATTGTCCATCGGAGTTAACCGTGGCCCTTTTATGCATAGCTACATTCGGATTAAATTAATGTTATTAATTCGAACATAATTATTTTTTAAGGGCTAAAATGGTAGCTGTATTGGTACATTAATATTTAATATTGTCGAAAAACTTTCCAATTATATTATATTATTTTCTTTGGTGGAAAAGCATAAGATTTAAAATTTGTTATATATGAATTATTCTTGTAACCATTGCCTTCTTGATGTAAGAACTGTGAGTGAAACAGAATCTCTTGCCGATTCATTCGAGTACTTTGAGTGATCTCGGTGCGGGGACGTCTTTGAGGAAGGGGCCTAACCTTGAGTGGAGACCTCCATGTCAGCGGCCAGAACTAAACAATTTAAGGGTAGTTTTGTTGGTCAAATCGTGACAAGACGTTGACATCCGTTCACGATACACATTAGAGACAATTAAAAGAATTATTAGTTTATTCTCCATTTTCACTCTGCGAAGAACAATTTAGAAGAGCAGAGGTTATAAATGTTTAGACACGTATGTTAGGAT
Source organism: Polydrusus cervinus (assembly GCA_935413205.1). Lineage (NCBI taxonomy): Eukaryota > Metazoa > Arthropoda > Insecta > Coleoptera > Curculionidae > Polydrusus > Polydrusus cervinus. The sequence goes on from OW284517.1 coordinate 16,406,495, forward strand.
ACTCCTATAACATAACACCATGCTACTTGTTGACAACTAACTGACCGGTACACTTCGTGATTCACAAGAAAATATTTAAACATAACATTTTTAATGTGATTACCAACAATAAGATTGGTCCAGTTTTAAATCTAGGGGAGAGGAGACTGATGTTGAGTTAAACTTTGTTTTCTCCAAAGCCCATCGATTGTATTTACAGGTAAATCTCCAATTTCCAAACGGGTCAACAAAAACCAGAAACTAAGTCTAACCCAACCTTAATCAGCTGATAAGCAAACAACAACACGACCGCATCGACCGCCCATAACCTGTTTTTGTTAATTTCCGCCAAAATCAAAACATTTATCCGCCATTAAATGACGATAAAAGGGTCGTCCGCCATATTGACATGGCTAAACCAACACAATTTGCCGATGTCGGGGATTAATTAGCGACCTGGATCTTGATTTTAGTTTCGCACAAGGCACAATGACGTAGGCGGTTTTACTTATGTAAACTTTGATCGGAGTTGGCTGATGGTCTTCGCACAGTGTAGAAACTGAATGCAAAAAAGGACAAAAGCAAAAAACGATGTCAAGTAAACTGTTTATCTTTTATTTTATACAGGATAATTCCTAAGTTGATACTTCTTTTAACTGAATATAGACGGCATTAAAATAAACAACATTTGTAAATACTTTTTTCAAAAAACGTAAAAATCCGCGAGATATAGAAGTAAAAAATTTAAGTGCGGGCCTGGTCATCTAAACGTAGCCTGCTATACTTTATGTTGTTTGTCTTATTAGTCATGCAATTTACGGGTCGGTACGAGTTATTTGGCTGCGGTGTGTTTTTCTGAAGAAAGTTAATTTTAAATTGGTAAAATTTGAAAATATGGTGCTAATATCCGGTGACTGTCGTCAAAGTGCGGCTGCTGCTTCGAGATTATACGCAGAACGCTTTCCCTTGCAGGCTCATCCTATACCTAGAAGTTTTCTTAATGTTATTCAACGGGCAAGTTAGGCAGAACCGTATTTGATCCATAGTGTATTAAATGAATGTAAGTACCTTATTTTTGAGTTTTTTAGAAAAAGGTATTTGAAAATGTTATTTATTCTAATGCCTTCTATACGCAGCTAAAAGAGAAGTATCAACTTAGGAATCACCCTGTATTTAACACATAATTTAATTTAAACATATGGTGCCAATTTGACAACAGACAACCCATATTTATTAAAAAGAACAAATTTTAGAAAGCAGTAATTGTAAAGTGTTTAACTTATTTATCATGTATTTGTCGAGTGACTTAGAGTGTGAAAATACGCCATCTGAAATTATAAAAACTGTTAATAATATACTGGAAAATCTATTACCAGAAAAACAAATCGCGTTAAAGAGAGTGTCATGTATTAAACAACATATGCTTATCGGTAGCGATAGCGTAGAGAATAGAGCTCTATCCTACAGATCGCCAGGACACAGGTTCAAATCCCATAAGGAGTATTTGACTTTTTTTATAAAAACATAAAATGAATTATAGAATTATTTTAAATTGATATCTTCCTTGTTGGGTGGATTTTTTAAATTTACGTTTAATGCATCTTACCTTGATTAAATTTAAAATTTTTCATTCTGGTTAATCTAGAAGTCAATCCAGGATTAGTTCTTCCTATGATATATAAAATATAAAAAAATGAAAAAGTTAAACTACAAATAAAGGAAAAGCCTATTGACAAACTATGAAACCAGATATTAAATGAAAGATAATTCTAAGTATACTAATTTCAACACTAGTGTTGATATTTTTTTTTTCAACATTAGTGTTGAAATATTTTTTCACAAATCAAAGGCTTTTTTAACAATTCTTTGTGGTCGTAGGAAAAATAGTGTACCTACATTACTTATGTGAAAGTGATTATTCTAACACTCGGAGAAATTCCGCACTCGGCTGACGCCTCGTGCTAAATATCTCCTCGTTTAGAAAGTCTCACTGTGAACATTTGTTATGTAATATACTATTTTGTACTCCTGCATGAGTGCGTAATTGCTTTACAACTCGCTATACGTACCACGTAACACTATGTCTCACGCAAAGAAAAGAAAAAAAGAAAATACGTCAAAAGTATGGTAGCTGTTCACACCATCACTTTTATTAGATATTAAGTTTTAAATTAAGCAAGATTCTACCCTAGTTAAGAATGAAAGAAGTTTCACAAAAAATAATAATTTTTTACATCGCCTTTCGGATATAACACATTGATACATGAACCAGGTCCCAAATAAAGATCTAGGGCTGATGATGACGCTCTTATGGCGTTGAAACATGTCCCCTTCTCCAAAAACAAGTTTTTAAATATATCATAGTGGTGTGAGACAGAATTTTTATTTCATTCAACTAATCACCACAGAAAATGGACTACTTCCGAAAAGATACTGTATCTGTTTTATATTGCATTACTTTAAAGTAAAAACCGTCCACATATACGAGGTTTTTAGGAAATATATTTTTTAATTAACTTAAAATAGTATTTAAGAGCCATAATCCAATTGTTTGACACTTTGAGTTCTCTGTATAATCCTAGATTTTTTTTTGCGACATGCCTTGTATGCCTAAATTAAACGATTCTTCTTGAGACATTGAATTTAAAAAAGTTAATATTTCTTACTCCGTTTCAGGGATAAATTTAATTAACATCATCTACTTTTTCCGATTAAAGTTAAAACTGCAAAAACATCTCCACGACTCGAAAACAATCGCAAATATCCGCGATATTGTTAAGACCGAACTCAAACTCTGTTTCACATTGTCTGAAATAATTCCAAAACATAATCCCAGATTAATATTCTTATTAAAAGTTTTAAGTTCGGTTTCATTTAATAAAGCTTATAACAACACAGTTTTCTAGAGATTTTCCAGAATTTTCCTAATGAGGAACACGCCAGCTTTGGGGAATTAATATTTAATGCTACACAGTAATAAGTTCATTAAAAAATTTTGCGACAAAATGTAACTATGGCTATTTAATTTTTTTTGTCTAATATACAGCATTTTTATTTAGAAACGACTAAGGTTAAAGAGATAATCCTAAAGACATTATTGTGCATTTGACTTTTGTAATGAACTCACAGATTTTTTTTTCGAGGGTCCTTCAGTGCGCCGGATGCACTTAGGCCAGGTTTAGCCCATTGTGCTCACCCTGTTTGGTTGTTACACCCACTCCGTGATCCCAGTTTCTTGCACTAGTTTGTGTAGGTCAACTAGGGAAAGGGTAAGGATGTCCTCTGGTTCCAGTTTTGGTTGCCCGAGTATTTGTTGCCTCTTCCGATCTAGTGGCTCGCAATGGCAAACTATGTGCTGTACAGTTTCTATGTATTGTCCGCATAATCTGCAGTCAAGGTTTCCATTGTACAGTTGCATTCTATGCAGATGGTTCTTGACAGCCATGTGTACTGTCAGAGTTCCTGTAATGGTTCTCAGCTGGTTCCTATTCATTTAAAGCAGCTGTTTCGTAAGTCTTGGGTCTGGATTCCCAATGAAGCTTTTGCTATGGGCTAATCCCTGTCTGCTACTCCAGTGGATTTTGTGTTCACTCCTGATCCATCGCTTTATAGCATCTCGTGCCGTGCATCTTAGCACTCCGAGTGCCGGTTCTGGACCAATGAATGTATTTTCGGAGCCTTTTCTCGCAATTTTGTTGACTTTCTCGTTTTTTAACTTACAGATAAAGATTTTTAAAATAATTACAAGGATTTATAGTCGCACTATAAATTTAGTACTATATTGGTATCACTGAATAGTTAACGAATCCAAGGTTGTTTAATATGAAATCGAATTTTTCTACTCCCAGTAAAAAAAAAAAAGTAAAGTCGTGCCGTATATTGTCACGCCCAGATTTTAGGGTGTGACGAGGGACGTAAAGGTAACACGGGACCTTGGCGACTATTAGAGAAACAAAGCGGTTTTGAAAACAAATTTATTAAAAAGATAAAAATAATTATTACCTGAAGGGTTTACAAGAAAATCAAAATAATAAACTTGGATTTAGACCTTTGACAGATGGAAAATAAAATTATACTTACATAAATTTTGGGCTCATCGCTGGCGTCTTGAGGACCAACAAAATTTCACAAATTTAGACGTGGATATGTCACGGACCGGAGCACTGGTGCCCTCCGATATTCTTCTACCAACGATGTGTAGTTCCATCAAGTCAGCGATTTTTCCCACTTTAGGGAGACAATGGACTTAGGTCATATACCTTGTTTCTACCGACTTGATGACGCCACAATAATTGTTAGATCGGGATGTACGTATAACATTTCATAATTGCAACTTTTTAAGATTTGTTTATTAAACTCGGCGCCGGTTTCATGTTGCGTTGAATGGCCTGTGTTAAACGCGAATAATGATTAAAATATTAAAATGAAAAATATATTGATTTATGAAATGTTATGATCTTATGGTTCCCTATCGTGACAATATTTCAAAGAATAAAACACTTTATTTTTGACATAACTTTATTCGGCATATTATCGACTATTTCACTAGATTGTTTTATACTGACTATTTAACTAGAGTGTTTTACACTGGCAAAATGTCATAGCAACGGCCGGTCTTCTACTGGCAAAATTACTACCTGCACCTACCTGGACAAAATTCACATGTGATTTTTGCCGCGGCAAAATTTCTTTGTCTTTTTTCTAGTTAAATAGTCATGTCGAATACCACTCGAGAAAAAATTGTGTAAGCAAAATTGTTCTCAAGGATTTATTTAAGTTTGTTGCTTTTAAGCAATTTCGCTCATGACATTTTCGACAAAATCACGAGCCGTCAGGCGAATGTCATTCGCGAAATTGCCAAGCAACAAACTTTCATACCTTTCGAAAATTTTGCCGACAAAATTTTATCTCTTGTGATATTATATATGACAATATACTGGAATACCCGGACAAAATCAACAAGATGGTTTTTTAGCGGCAAAATTTTGATAGATGTCAGGTAAAAACTATTGTTGGTCTGACAAATGTCCTCCTGGTTTGAAAAAGACAAAATGAGCAATTTAAACAAAAATGCAAGGTTTGGATACCAATATACCCAAGAAATTAAAAAATCGATAGCTGAAAATATTCCATTTACCACACGGAAGTCTAGGAACTCAATTTGGGCACAGTTCTCAGAGTTTCTAATGGTGAGAAATTATAAACTGGAAAAATGTACTACTGTGAAGGAACTGGCGAAAAACCTCGAAGATTACGCCTTTAATATGAAGAAGGGTAACGGCGAAGACTATAAAGAATCTTCTGCAAAGGCTATATGGAACACTACAGCAAAAATGATTCAAGAAATGTATTTTACAGAATACTAAATAAAGATTGACCCTCTTACGGATATTTTCTGTAAAAATGCGCGAATGGCAAGAGACACAAAGAGAAAGTAGCTCCAAAGTTGTCAGGAAAAGGGAAAAACAAGTTGAAAAGCAGAAATAATCAGGGCCAGCATTTTGTTTCATATATTGGGCCTAAGTTGTATAATCTCATCCCTGTGCATATTCGCAGGACTACAAAAAAGAAAATTTTCAAAAAATTGTTTAAATCTTATTATCTGTTAAACAGTCACATTTTTCCTTCGGGCTTTTTAGATTATTTTGACTGTTTGTTTATGATTGTGTGATTTTGACTGCCTTCGTACCATCGATGGCAGTTATTAATCTTGAGATTGTGATCTCGATGGCGGTTATTAAGGTCAATGCAGTACAAATTTGTTGACTTTTGTTTGATATTTACCTATGTATTGTTTCATTTTAACATAAGTCTGTGCTATTATATTCCTTCCTATAAGCACATACAGGTATCACATACCTAGGTGCAACTATATATATATATATCTTAAGGAATAAATTTCTTGAACCAATAGTAATATATTCTTTAGGTACTTTCTTGGGACTTCTGGTTCTTGTTGAAAAAAAGGCTGTTGTTTTTTTTTCCTAAATTTTTGTTTATTACAGCGGAATGCAAAACAGACGTTTCGGCAATATTTTTGCCTTCATCAGTGATTCTTTATTAAAAAATATTCTGACCATATATTGTCCTTATAGACTCGTAGTTTAGCAGATTTTCACCCATCCTGCGTTATATTTCTTTAGGAATAAATTTCTTGAACCAATAGTAATATATTCTGCATTCCGCTGTAATAAACAAAAATTTAGGAAAAAAAAACAACAGCCTTTTTTTCAACAAGAACCAGAAGTCCCAAGAAAGTACCTAAAGTATATATATAAGAAAGTGTAAAGTCATATTCTGTGATAAGAGATGGTAAATTTATTTATTTGTTACATTGTTATTATTATTAATTGATTAATTGATTGAATCTACCAAAGATTTACTAACAATAATGCAAAGCTACAATGAAAAAAACTCCGATAAAGCACAAAAAAAGTTTTTTCTATCTCTGCTCCTTCGAACTAGCTTGGAGAGGCAATGAGGCCGTAAATTATAAAATTTAATATTTTCAAAAGGAGTTTGATACCATGGGAGAATTTACCGGATGAATTGAATATAACAACATATTTTCCAAAATAGCACAAGGTGGGTCAGAAGGATTGGCAAACAACAAATGGTTGGTAAGAAATTCATCAAAGTCCTGTAAGATTATTTTTAATATTATTGGAAAAAAGGGCACCAAACATTTCCACAGACAGAATATTTCTCTCAGTTCATCCAAACTGGCAGAAGGGATGTTGGTTCAAAAATACTCCACAAGGAATAAATACAGTATCTAAATGGACAAAAAGTTCAGCGGAAAGAATTAGAAATGATATTTTGCCAGTATAAAACACTCTAGTGAAATAGTCCAGTAAAATTTTACCACTATAGTGGTATTATCTACGATAAGTCTTCTATATGCCATGAGTTTCAAGCCGAGAATCGCCTACTTTCTTCACATAATGTGAATTTTTAAGAGGTTGTGGTAATATTTCATAAAAATGATTTTTTTCTGTGTACAAATTTTACAGACTTTTCCTAATGACGACACGCCAGCTTTGAGAATTAATATTTAAGACTATCTTTTGGGTTATACAGTGGAGATTAGTGCTAAACCCTAATGATTATTAAATGAAGGATATAAAACGAGTTTTGTTTGGGGTTTGGTAAACGCAGAAAACAAGGGATTAATACGATTATTATGAACAAAACACACCTATAGATGTAATATTTACTGGAGAAGATTGGGAAGTATAATGCAAGTAAATAGAGTATATACAGGGTGTGTCACTAAGGTGTCTGTCTTAGATAGCACCTAAACTATTAAAGATAGGGAAAAAAGTGTAATACAAAAGTTAAAGGGTTTTTTAGGATACATAATCTAAATATATTTTCTAATCTACAGGGTGGTCCTAAAAAGTGGTACTGAATAATAAAAAAGAAAATTAAATGGGACACCCAGTATAATTTTCTAGAATATGATTCAATGGAATAAGGACTTTGCAACCCTATTAAAATTTTTGAAGTGAAATGCAACGTTGCCAAGTAATTAATTTTTTTCCGAAATTTTAGTAATTTTAGGGGTATCGTTAGAAAATCATAGCAACCTGTGGATTAACCCTAGGCAAATATAATTTACGTTGTAAGTACTTTAAGGTACGATATATTGATTTATAATAATGTTTTTTAAATCTCTTATACAGAGCGTTCATTACAAGTTGGACAACTCGATAGTTTTAAAAATGCTTTATTTCAATTTTTTTAAATAGGACCCCCCTAATTTTTTTAGGCAAAAGAATTTATCTTTTGAAAACCTTACTTTTTTGTTAAACATGTCATATATCTAAGTATCATAGTTTTTGAAATATTTTAGGATTTGTCTTAAATCAGGGTAAAAAAGGAAAGTTCTAATTAAACAATTTAGTCAAGATTGCTTTGGAACAAAAAATAAATAATTTTCTCTGTCACAGCTGTCAATGCAAAATTATTTCGCCAACATTATGTGCTTTATTACTGTTTAAAGTTTAATTTTCCGAACTAACTTTATCGAAATAGAAAAATATGAGTTACGATAAAGTTAGTTCAGGAAACTAAAATTTAAACAGTACTAAAGCACAAAATGTTAGCGAAATAATTTTGCAATGACAGCTGTGACAAAGAAAATTATTTATTTTTTGTTCCAAAGCAATCTTGACTAAATTGTTTAATTAGAACTTTCCTTTTTTACCCTGATTTAAGACAAATCCTAAAATATTTCAAAAACTATGATACTTAGATATATGACATGTTTAACAAAAAAGTAAGGTTTTCGAAAGATAAATTCTTTTGCCTAAAAAAATTAGGGGGGTCCCATTTAAAAAAATTGAAATAAAGCATTTTTAAAAGTATCGAGTTGTCCAAGTTGTAATGAACGCTCTGTATAAGAGATTTTAAAAACATTATTATAAATCAATATATCGTACCTTAAAGTACTTACAACGTAAATTATATTTGCCTAGGGTTAATCCACAGGTCGCTATGATTTTTTAACGATACCCTTAAAATTACTAAAATTTCGGAAAAAAATTAATTACTTGGCAACGTTGCATTTCACTTTAACAATTTTAATAGGGTTGCAAAGTCATTATTCCATTGAATCATATTCTAAAAAATTATACTGGGTGTCCCATTTGATTTTCTTTTTTATTATTCAGTACCACTTTTTAGGACCACCCTGTAGATTAGAAAATTTTTTTAGATTATGTATCCTAAAAACCCTTTAACTTTTGTATTACACTTTTTTCCCTATCTTGGATAGTTTAGGTGCTATCTAAGATAAACACCTTACTGACACACCCTGTATAGAGTGATCTATCTCACCGCAGGATTTCATGGCACCTAAACTACTTACATCTTTAATATTTTTCAAAACAGACTGATTATGTATTAGTTCTATAATCTAAAATGTATTTAAATTATACAGGATGTTCTAAAGTTATGCCAGAAAATTTAATAAAAATATATATGAAAAATACGGGTGGATCTGTGCCTGTGAGATAAAAATGGTGTGATGGTTGGAAACAGCAACTTAAAAATCAAATGCGTTTTTATTAGGGAAAAAATTTATACAGGGTGTCCTAAATAGTCAGAATATCAAACATTTAATTTTTGATAATGGAATACCCTATATTATATTGTATTTATTTGAAATTTCCCAAAAAATTCTACGCTATTTTGTATATAAAATGTCATGGGTCTAAATTTAATTGTTTTTGAGATATTGATGTTTCAAATATGGCATAGTCAGAATTTGACAGGCTGTAGCATTGAAACGGTTCATCTTAGAGAAAAACAATTTTCACCTCCCTATCTTAGTCTTATATTCTTTATTTAACTTACATCCCGCTATCTTGGTTTCTTTCATAAATTTACTTTTTACATAGCATTCACAAATAATAGTAGTTTGTACAACAAGGGATGTGATGTCTATAACTCACGAGAAAGTAAATCGAACTTCCCAGTGTGATATGGACAATTCAAAATATTGAACAGTATAAAATAACGGAATTTAGTGTCCGTTAAAATATAAAGAAAAGAAGCTTAGCGGCAAGCGGACAGAGTAGTGCGTCTATCTTTTGCATTAAAGTACACAGGGACGCCAAAGGTAATGGAATCCCTGGGGTACAGGTAGACAATGACAGGCTGTTTCATTCTTGTTAGAACTCATCAGAAAGCCATAACCCGTAAGCGACCCCCAGTACAGCGAGCCTGTTCTTTCAAGGCGTTTTTAAGAAATAAAAACGCGATGAAACCCCAGTAACGCCATCAGTAGGAATCCACTCAATGCAAAAGATAGCCATCTATCGTGAAAACGTAGAAATAAATAAATCTAAATCAATCAAGCACGGAACGGCCACTTCACCAGTATAGGAAACATTTCTCGCTTCTCTAATACCATCTTCACGGTTTTGTGGATTCAGATCCAGATCGCGCTGCAGTCGCCCAAAGGTTTGCAGCACTATTCCGTAAATGCCGTGTGTAAGTTAAATAAAATAATGGAATTTAGTGTCCGTTAAAATATAAAGAAAAGAAGCTTAGCGGCAAGCGGACAGAGTAGTGCGTCTATCTTTTAAATTAAAGTACACAGGAACGCCAAAGGTAGTGGAATCCCTGGGGCACAGGTAGACAATGACAGGCTGTTTCGTTCTTGTTAGAACTCATCAGAAAGCCGTAACCCGTAAGCGACCCCCAGTACAGCGAGCCTGTTCTTTCAAGGCGTTTTTAAGAAATAAAAACGCGATGAAACCCCAGTAACACCATCAGTAGGAATCCACTCAATTAATTTAATTAATTAAATTAATTTAATCAAATTAAAAACGCCTTGAAAGAACAGGCTCGCTGTACTGGGGGTCGCTTACGGGTTATGGCTTTCTGATGAGTTCTAACAAGAACGAAACAGCCTGTCATTGTCTACCTGTGCCCCAGGGATTCCATTACCTTTGGCGTCCCTGTGTACTTTAATGCAAAAGATAGACGCACTACTCTGTCCATTGAACAGTCTATTTTTTCTACGAACAAACTTACGAACCTTATATTTAAAATGTGATAAAATAAAGCTTGCAGGCTGCCGGGCTTAAACTCACGATCATTGGATCCAAATTTCGACGTTATACTGTCTCGGCAAGAGGATCATGTTGGAAATTATGGTAAAACCGATTAAATTGTTATGCAACATAAGATTAATTTTCTTTACACATTCAGCAGGTTGCATTATTGATAAAACTATTATAGATAGACGGGTTTCTCTCAGACACCTTCACCATCAATGCCGGTATTCCTCAAGGGTTCATATTGTCGCCTACCCTCTTTTTACTGTATATTAACGACCTTCTAGTGAAAACCCAAAATCCAATTTATAGTTTTGCTGATGACAGCACACTTGTCTCATCTTTTACCTTGACTCCCCAAACATCCGCTGCCGACGCACATCTTCGCAGGCAGCATGAAATATTGCGCCTCAACAATGACCTGGAAGAAATTTTGGCTTGGGGTGACAGTAACCTAGTCGAATTTAATGCTAAGAAACCCAGGCAGCAGTCTTCTCCAAAAAGGTTAACATTGCAGAACCTGATATAGTCATGGCAGGACACCCAATTCCCCTGGCACCGTCTATTAATTTGCTGGGGGTCAATCTAGGAGGTAATATGTCTTGGCATGATCACGTTGCCGCAATTGCCAAGGCAGCTGCACAGAAACTTGGTGTACTTTTCCGCACCAAAAGGTTGTACACACCTCATCAACTTTTGACACTCTACAAAGCCCAGATTCGACCATCATTAGAATATTGCTCTCATGTCTAGAGCTCTGCACCCAAGCACACCCTTCGGCTACTTGATTCCATTTAAAGGAGAGCCGTTCGTCTGATCGGCGACCCCGAGCTGACCAAGACCCTCGATAGCCTGGAGCATCGAAGACAGGTTGGTGATTTGGCTCTCTTTTACAGATATTTTCATGGCAGGTGTTCGACTGACATTGCCCACTTGATTCCACCTAGAGCAATGCAAAACAGAAATACACGGCGAACCACTGCCGCTCATCCATATGTTGTTCAGCTTAGTACTCCTCGAACTTCATTGTTCAAGAATTCTTTCATCTGGAGAACGTCATCTTTGTGGAATTATCTTCCTGAGGTCGTGTTTCCCAATGAATACAATCTTCAACGTTTCAAGACCAACGTTAATCGCTTTTTTCGCACTCGCACCGCTCCCAGAGCGCCTTAAAGGATTTTTCCTACAGTGCAGGTGTTTGATCATAAAAAAAAAAAAGATGCGTATATATTTTGTTATATTGAACAAATTAATAACATCGTACCTTATATTTATAAATTATATAATTTAGTGTCTTGAAAAAGAAGGCGGAGCCTCAGTAAATACAATAAACTGTGATTGGTTAGTACTTTATAAGAACACCACAGAGAAATCTTATTTTTATAACAATGTTGTTAACTAATGGTAAATTTCCGGATGCGTGAGAACAAAGCAGAGAGGAATGATAGGTCCGAACTGCTTCAATAGGGAAGAGGGAAATCTTTACGCACAGTGTTATATTCGTAAGATATTCTTTAGGATCACTAGTGATTGGGATCTGATAAAAAATACTTTTTCAGTATTGTGTGCATTCGTGGAATTTTTCTTTAAAAATGGGAAATTTTATTTGCAACACTGTGCAGCACGGAACAGTAAGAATATAAAAATTTTTCGTACAGTTAACTGAGTAGCCTACTTTTCTTGTCACTTAAGTGTAAAGGAAACAGCAAATATTGATGTGGGAGTGGAAAAAATAATTTACCAAACCAACGCGAAGCCAAGGGGAAACAACAAAATGATGCAATGTGCATATGTTGAACCAATTATAAGAACCACTGATTTAATTTTCATTTATTACATTAGGATTTTGTACAATGAAAATATGATGTAAAAATGATGTAAAAAAATTGAATCATGCTTAAACTCCAATAACCCTTTTGGGCAATTAATTAAAAAAATCTTGATTAATAGAATAGTTTTGAACTTGTATTGTCTTTAATTTGTTTCACATACGTTTCAACTGGTAATTATCCAGTCGCCTTCAGATGAATACTAAATAAGTAAAGTAACTACAGCTCTATTTATACTAGCTAGATGTACTGGAGCATGACTGAGATGGGTGCAGTCATGCGTTTAATTCTTGTGCGGTATTTTAAGTTTACATCTACTTAACAAAGGTTTCCAGATATTTCTTATATCTAGTGAGGGCTTACTAAAACAATCTGGGTTCTGGTATATGGTAGCAGCTTCCTTGAACTTCCTCTTCTTCCAATGTGGTTCTTTGTGCAGGATTCGAGCTTCTGTCCACTTAATGTGATAACCGTGTGTCCAGGCATGGTCAGCTGCCCCTGATTTTTCTAGTTGATAAACTATTGGAAAATCGCAAGAATCGGCCAAATACACAAAAGAAGCGAGTAGAGCCACAATCAACACTCAACATTCCGTATGTCAAAGGAGTATCTGAGAGAATTAGAAGACTAGGACAACGTTACAACATTAATACGGTATTCAGCTCAAAAGACACTTTAAGAAGCCTCCTGACGAAGACGAAACCAACAAGTCAAGAAGATAGGAAAAACTGTGTCTATGAGATTCCCTGTGAATGTGGCAGATCCTACATTGGTGAGACTCTAAGGCCACTTAAAACTAGGGTCAAGGAATACAGAAACAACACGCTTAAAGGAGAAACCGAAAAATCAGAGGCAGCTGACCATGCCTGGACACACGGTCATCACATTAAGTGGACAGAAGCTCGAATCCTACACAAAGAACCACATTGGAGGAAGAGGAAGTTCAAGGAAGCTGCTACCATATACCAGAACCCAGATTGTTTTAGTAAGCCCTCACTAGATATCAGAAATATCTGGAAACCTTTGTTAAGTAGATGTAAACTTAAAATACCGCATACGAACTAAATGCATGGCTGCACCCATCTCAGTCATGCTCCAGTACATCTAGCTAGTATAAATAGAGTTACTTTACTTATTTAGTATTCATCTGAAGACGATTGGAGATACTTACCAGTTGAAACGTTGTGATGTAAAAAAAATTAAAGACAATGCAAGTCCACAAACATCATTGTCTCCAACCTTCAAACAGACACTAAAAATAATCTATTATTGCGTTGAAGAAAAAGGGACCTTTATTTAAACAAATAACTGGTGATTTTTAATAAAGATTATCTGATAAACGCGTATGTTTATTAAAAAAAAACATTTATTTTTTCAATATTTTCATACAATTGATTTAATGTAACCTGTTTAGTAGCGCAATAAAATAATTCTGTCATCCAAAAAATTACATTTTTTTCTTCTATTAAAAGTACCTGAAATTATTTTTCAATATGGTTTCTATATATGGAATAACAGTGCTTTCAAAATTGTTTCAATTTAATTTTATTAACCTAATAATAAATAGATTTGATGCAAACGATATTTTCTCAAATACTTATACTACTATTTTGAAATAAAATAGTAGATATTTTTTCCTTTGCGTTTACAAAAATTCGGGATTTAATTTATTATAAAACAAATCGCGCAGGTAAAAGTTTCAAAAAAAAACAGCCCTAAAATTGTTTGATTAATTCCAAGAAAAACTTTTGATCGCCTGTTCAAACTTATTAGGAAGTTACTCAACAAAAAATTAAATAAAAGGTAATTTTATATTTTTTCCATGTTTGTTTCAGTACGAAAAAGTTTACTATTTAAAACCAACTTTTCGAAGTTTTTCGTCGAAAGTCGATTCCGTAAGTTGCGTAAAGAAGGAAAACTCGAGAACAAAAGCCTTAAAAACACTTGTTTGTTATAGAGTTAGAAGTATCAAAAGAGGGTATAAAGGTATTTTGTATTTTTATAGAAAATAATAAAAATAACTGAAGTTACGACTAAGAAAAATATTTTTCTACTCCCACATGGATATTGTCTGTTTCCTTTATAAACGACGTAATTCCTTGCTTTGATGTGTCCAAGTGTCTAGTTTACGCTGATGGCTTAAATTTTACACCAGAATCTCTCCTAATGCAAACTACTTGCAGTCTGATCTGAACAGGTTGGTTACCTGGTGTAAAGCTAACCTTTTACAACATGATATGGGCAAGTGTAAAGTCCTCCGCTTTGACAAATGCAACTCTCCGACAAACCATACCTATGAAAATAAGAATACTAACCTGGAGATTGTTTCTCACTTCAACAATCTTGGTGTCATCTTTGATAAAGATCTTACATTCAATCTACATATAGACAACGTCATTTTGAAGAGTTTTAGATTGCTTGTTTTTCTTAAACGAAACACCAAACAAATTTACGATACAAAGGAACTTAACGCTTTATATGGTGGACAAGTTCGATCTCTGCTTGAATACTGTTCTGTCATATGGAGTCCCAATTATCAATGCCACATCAAAAGGATTGAACGTGTTCAGAATAAACACGCTAAATATCTTCTGTTCAAACTTAGGTTTCCCTACCAAAACATATCATATGAAACAAAACTTCTCCTTTATGGCATGAAGAGCCTAGAATACCGACGCAGAAAATTATTGCTATCTTCTTATACAAACTTATGAATGGCACAATTTGCTGTAATGCCCTGCTTGAATCTGTGTTTTTTTTTTTGGTTCCACCAAGGCGCACGAGGCAGATGCAACTTTTCTTCGAAGTGAATTATTGAACCAACTATGGACAAGATGCCTTCACTTCAAGATTACTGCGGAATTACAATAGTTATTTTCCAGATTGCGATATATTTAGGATTAACTTTTATTCCATAAAAAACTATTATGATTTGTACTACTTAATTTATTTTAATCTGTTTTAACTCGATTATTCTGTGGTTTGTTTTACACTATGTATTGTTTTTTTTCTGCTGTCGCTAATAACTGTATCTTAGATTTAGCTGTACCAATTGGAATGTTGTATTACATAGTGTACTTAAAGATAAATAAATAAATAAATAACCAAAGGCTGGATAAATGGTATTCGCAGTGGTTCTTTACTCGTCATTGTTCAACATCATTGTCGCTTAGACAGACGGATTTACAATTCCCCAACTTTATTTATTTATTAAAAAGGCCAATAAAAACATAACCCAACGTGCCTGTTTTGTCTTGTAGATTAAGCAATTACCCTCTGTAACCCAAACGCAGCTCTCAAAAAAAAAACTAGCCACATAAAGCCAGGCCTCAACAAGAATGGCTACCCCATGAGATTGGTTGTCACAATATTGGAAAACGCAAGAATCGGCTAAACGCACATAAAGCAGAGAAAGAGATGAAACCAATACTCAACATTCCGTATGTCAAAGGAGTATCCGAGAAAATAAGAAAACTAGGACAACGATACAATATCAACAAAGGAGAGGAAGAGGAAAAGGAAGTTTAAGGAAGGTGCCACCAAAATCCAGGTTGTTTTAGTAAGCCATCATTAGATATGAGAATCGTCTGGAAACCTTTGTTAAGTAAATGTAATCTTAGAATAAGACTACGTAAGAAGTTAAGGCATAAATCATCGGGGATGAGCATGACTCATCCTATTATGCGTCATACACCGGGCTAGTATAAATAGAACACGTAAGAGTTACACGTATGACTCTGTCCACTAGTCATAAGTCAGTGCACCTACCTAGTATAAATAGAGCTGTAGTTACCATACTTATTTAACGAACAAACCCGAACAAACCAAAAAAGGGGCTTACCCGCCAAAACCAGATAATGCCTATATGGCATCCTGACAGAGGCATCTTACACTATACACCACTACACCACAAACAACGCATTAACACACCGACACAGTAAGCCAAAAACAACTAACCCTTCGACAACAAACAAAGATAACAAATTCCTGTATACGCGGTCAACGTATACAGGTGGATCCAAAACAAAAACATGCTTCGGCATTGAGATGTGGATAGATCAGCAAGACGTCTGGAGGTTTTTATAGGCCACTCGGGCCCGGAAACTGAAATAACGCGGGGTGTTTTAGTCGGTAGGCAGCTCCCTCAGGGTTGAATCCGACATTACCTTGCCGCACAAGGTGTCTTTGGAAGATCTCACCTCGACAGAAAACCTTATTTAGTATTCACCTGAAGACGACTGGAGATGCTTACCAGTTGAAAAGTAGTGATTCAAAACAAATAAAGACAATGCAATTTCAAAACTTTACTGCCGTTCAAGGCGCACGAGGCAGATGCAACTTTTCTTCGAAGTGACTCATTGAACCAACTATAGACAAAATGCCTTCATTTCAAGATTACTGCAGAATAACAATAGTTATTTTCCAGATTGCGATCAATTTAGAATTAGCCTGCCGTTCAAGATAACCCAACGTCTTAAGGGTACTATTCTCTGGCGCAATACATAGTTTCCAATAAAACGGGCTAGACAGAAAAAAAAATGGTAAGGAAGAGTTGCAGATTGATTTGTTTTATTAGTTTTTAAAGTTTGTCTCATGATTTCCGACAGCATAGTTTTTTTGATTGTCATTTTGATTTTTTTTTCTTTCCAACATATGTGGCTTCAAACGGCAAGGCGTCGAACCTTGTATCCAATGGCTGTGAGTTCAAGACCAGCAGCATGCAAACTTTTGAAGATTTTTTTCACATACGGTTCGTGAATTTGGTCGTAGAAAAAATATACTGTTCAACTCGAGTAGATTGTCCATATCGCCCTTGGAAGTTTCTTCTGTGCATTTCAGCAAGGCAATTTAATCAAACTAGCTATGGTTGAGAAAAATAAATTGTTGATTTTTATTAATAAATATATAGCTTCCTGTCTGTTATTCTGTCAAAGACCGGAGAAAGATAGATATATTCAAAGAGATTTTGTGTAAATATAAGAATTGATCCACATCGATGAATAGGTTACAGGATAATTTGGTACATGGATTTGACAACGAAATGAATGTTTCTTCAATTGTTTTTGATTAACTTTCTTACAAGATCCCGGCCAACTAGAAAGACAATTTATGTGCTCAATTTACTTCCTCGTGCGATATGGACATCATATCCACTTATGTTGTACAAACTACTATTAACGATGAGATAATTTAATTGCAGAAAACTCAAATGATAATGAGAGCATCATAATATGGCATATCAAAACAATGACACGGTGAAAATACAACTGGGATACCATAAAATCTAAATATTTTGATGAACTAAATTTAAACCTATTTAGTTAATAACTGGATATACGTTTCTTAAAATTATTTTTATTAATTTAAATAATCTCTAACTGTAAGTTTGATCTTAACGCATCTAGATTTAATATCCGATATTTTTTGTGAAATTTTTATTATCCGATCTGAATTTTTATAAATTATTTCGCAGCCAAATCTTTGGCGTCTGTATGGAAGTCGTTCAATATTCGTTTATAAAACATGCCGGATTTTACAACCTTACTGTTCCTATACATACATAAGGCAATATATAAAACAAAATTATGCACTCTATACCAATGTCCTTTTATTTCTACATCCACGCTTAAATCAGACAATATGTTACCAGTGCAAGAACAAGTCTAGACAGAAAAATATGGCTCTATATTTATAGAGTTATGGGTGTCAATATAAAAGCTATAGATATCAAAGAGTTTATTTTCTTGTATTTTGGGTAAAATGCATTTTAGTCTTTTTTCTACTCAGACATGGAAATTTGCTGTTTCCTTTACATTAAAGTGATTGGAAAGTGGGCTATTTCGCTTAATTGAACGGATATGAGTTTATATCCATCCTAGTTAGGATATGATACTGACCAATCAGAGTGGTCAATTACACAGAAACCAAATTTATGAGCGGTAAATTTTGCGAGTCATTTTCTGACACTTGACAAAAGTGAGGTTAAGCAAGTACACACCTCAAAAATATGCAAAGGACCCCGCACAAAGCTTATGGGAAATGGATTTCGGCTAATTTTTCTGAATTTTCAGTATTTTCTAGATCTTGATGTCCTGATTAAAAGTGTCCATGGCCGTAATCCAATCCTATGACTAGTTTTTGAGTTATGGCCTTTTAAAGTTGGCAACTTCTTACTTTGAGATTTTATGCATTGTCTAGAGTTTTCACTTGTTTCTTAAAAACTATCAACTCTTTTATTTTTTTTTATTGGTGAAAAAGTAGGCCTTACGTTTTCTTTCACTTATATAGAAATAAAATATATACAGAATGTTGAATAATTTATAGGCGGATTAAATAATTAATAATATTAAAAAATTATAAATATCCAAAAAATAAAATTTTTTGAATTTTGAAACATATAATAATAATATCTTGTAGTACCAAGTTGTGGATGAAAAAAAAGGTATAGGTTGATATTGAATAATTCCCTGGTATTGTATTTAAAAAAAAAATCGAAAATTCACCTGAAAACGTAATAAACGACTTTTAATTAATTCATTTAATTATTATGCCAATCTGTAACAATTTTCTTTTGCAATAATTATTCTTTAACACATTTTTAACTTAGATATACAGGGTGAACCAGTTACAATGATTTACATAAGTGAAAACTTTTAAATATAGGAAAATTTAAAAAAAAATTTATCAAATGACAAAATATTATTAAATTATAAAATATTTTTTTCGTAAAATACCTTGGCTTTTGTACATGATACGCTTAGATTATCTTAGAGTTATATCATATTGTTTTTTTTTAAATTTATTTATTTTATATTTTCCTATACTTATTTATAAGTTTTCACTTGTGTAAATCATTGTAACTGGTTCACCCTGTATATCTAAGATAAAAATGTGTTAGATAATAATTATTGTTAAAGAAAAATGTTATAGATTGGCATATTAATTAAATAAATCAATTAAAAGTCGTTTATTACGTTTCCAAGTGAATTTTCAATTTTTTTTTTTGAAAATTAAAATACCCGGCAATTTATTCTACGTTAAACTATACCCATTTTTTTTTCATCCACAACTTGGTACTACAAGATGTTAAAATATAAACAAAATCTAGCAGTTTGTTTTCAAAATTCAAAAAATGAGTAAATTTTTTTATGGATTTTTAAAATATTTTAATATTATTAATTATTTAATCCGCCTATAAATTATTCATCATTCTGTACATATTTTATTTTTATATAAGCGAAAGAAAACTTAAGGCCTAGTTTTTCACCAATAAAAAAAAATAAAACAGTTAATAGTTTATAAGAAACAAGTGAAAACTCTAGATAACACATAAAATCTCAAAGTAAGAAGTTGCCAACTTTAAAAGGTCATAACTCAAAAACTAGCCATAGGATTGGATTACGGCCATGGACACTTTTAATCAGGACATCAAGATCTAGAAAATAATAAAAATTCAGAAAAATTAGCCGAAAGCCATTTCCCATAAGCTTTGTGCGGGGTCCTTTGTCATATAGAATTTGTTCTTTTTTATTTAAATCAAAACATTTATCCCAGAATCTATGCATACACAATATACTATTTTTCTAATGAGTGCACGAAATGGTGCGAAAATTGAAGGTATAATACCAAAATATATTTCTAGCAAACTAATATTTTCTGACCGAACTAAATATTTGTGCACAGATGCATTTACGTATTTAAAAAATCTTCAGTTTTCCACTCATTTCTAGACAATTACTAAGAAATTTAATGCATAATATGTACTGTATACCTAGAAAATAAACGTTTTCTACTTACCGTGATTGGTATATTTTAAAAGGAGATCCAACCCAAATCGACCCTAAAATTTTAATTTTACGCAACAGATATAGAAAAATAACTGGTCAATTTTCCTTCAATGGTGGAACATAAAGATGAGTCCATAAAACCAGATAAAACAGATGAAATTATAAGATTTCTAGAAAAAAAAATTCAATCTCAAGACCTCAAGGTTATGTTATTTTTACAGTATTACCAGTTTTCTTTTCACGTCAACAGTGTTGCTGGTTTTGTAAATAGACGATTATTTTGAAAAACTTTACCATGGCAAACGTTAAAAGTTTATATTAAAGCACAAAAGCCGTTTTTAACTCTTTAAAACAAATTCTACAGCTATTTGTTGTATTTTCGGAGTTCTAATTCTTACGCAATGTCAAATATTAAAAGAATATCACCTGTAAAAACTTAGTACACAGTCGTTTTATAGGGCACTTTTGGTTCTAGGTATTAATTTTTCCGGTTATTTCGGAGTTTCCCAAGGTTTCTTTTTAATAAAATCCATTGTCAAAGACGTTTGTATATGTATTACAGGTAGTATAATATTATAATCAATAAATATGGCGAAAAATGGCAATGGAGAACCCAATGATGAGGAACTGTTGCGAATATGAAAAAGTGTAAATCAAATTGGGGAAAATTGTGACCGTTGGAATAATTGCGAATCAAATGAAGAAATATTGTGGCGAAACAATATAAACGTGAATCAAATAACGATAAATTGTACAAGACGTACCTACATAAGAATGAATCAAATTATAAAAAATTAAAAAAAATACCGTAAAAAAATAAGTAAAAATTAAACGATAAAATATTAATACGAACATTTTCTGATATAAATTTTTTAAAGAAAATTTCTTCGTTGCCTAGCTCTAAATATTATTGTTAATATGCAGGCGAAATAGCTTTTTAATATTTATTAAAAAAAACATCGTAAGTAGTGAATATACAGCATCGCCATCTAGTAGCAATCAACATAATTCAAAAAATAAATTTACTGGAAAAGGAAACGAAACATATAAGGACGAAATTTGCGCTTCGCCATAACAACAGGCGATTCGCAGATTCTTAAATAGATCGCACCGAAGTACCCGCTAGTGTGCGCGCTACGGCAATTGCGAATCAAATCAGGTGATGTTTTAAAAGTAACAAGCAAAATCAATGCAGAATATCTATTTTTTATAAAACGTTGCTTATACCTACACGCAAAATAAATATATTTCCCATTTTTGTTACACGTTTAGCATGTATATTAGGAATATTACATATTACGGCACCTTATCACGTTTTCCGTATGCGACCCTCCACATTTCAAAAGTGAATTTTATGTTAAAAATATGTGAAAGAGAGGGCCTATATACGTTTTTTTTCCGCTGCAACTTTTCGTTCCCTTTGGTATCTTAAATCACCGGATATTTTAAAAACGACGTAACAGAGAATGTTGTAAAATGCGTAAGTTTTAAATAAAATAGGCCTATAATGAAATATCATTTTTAAGACTAAAATAAGTGCCTACGGAGTGGGCATCATCTCCTCGCTGGTCATGAGATAAGTAAAATGATCTCTTGTTACAAAAACATCCTGGCGGTGAAGAGGACACCTTTAAAACGAGAGAATACAAAAATATTGACTATAAAAGCTTCTAGAAATTAAACAAAGAATATTGGAAAGTCCTTTTGGTTTGTCATGAATGTATTATACAGGGTGATTTATTAAGGATGGCCACCGGTCATATCTCAGAAACTACCTGGAATACAAAAAAAATTCATAAGAAAATCCTGGAAATAGTTTTCAGGTTCGGCGTTTCACCGTAAGACGGCACAATTAAAAGTAATTATTAAAATTCTAAATTTCTCCGATAATGCCCACATTAGTATACATTTGATAAGATCATTCGAAGGCTTAGACAATTCTGCATCATTTTGGTTTAAGGCTCATTGGCGTACTACCGACCTTGATAAGAGTGGGGGCTATTAAAAGTGTGATCATTTAAATAACTGTAACTTCTTAACCACTTATCCGATTGTAGTAAATTTAAGCTTGTTTGGAAGAGAAAGGTTAGTACTTTTAATTGTCCTTTTTATTGGTACGCGATAGTTCCTAAAAAAATTGCCAAAAGTAATTTGATTTTATCTCGAAAATTCAAATTATAGGGTATAATTATATAATATCAGAAAGAAAATTAAATTTGTAAGAAAAAATATGAAGAATACGTTTTTTCGTTTCAAAGTTATTGCTAAAAGAATAATTTTCAAAACTTTACCTGAAGAAGCGACTGTTTTCATAGTTTTATGCCGTAGGCGGAGTGCTCAAATTTCCGACTGCGATATGGACAATCTACAGCAGTATATTTTTTCTACGAACAAACTTACAAGCCTTATGTTAAAAATGTTTTTAAAAGTTTTCAGGCTGCCGGCCTTGAACCCATGACCATTTGATCCAAGGTTCGCCGTTTTTCCGTTTCGGCCAAATTATCATGTTAGAAATGATGTTAAAACCAACTCAATAATAATGCTACATGAAATTAATTTTCTATACACACTCAGCAGGTTGCATTATTGATAAAACTATTACAGATGCGTATATATTTTGTTATATTGAACAATTTAATAACATATTATACCATATACATAAAAATTAGATAATTTAGTGTCTCGAAAAAAAAGGCGGAGCCTCAGCGAATACAATAAACTGTAATTGGTCAGTACTTTATAAGGACTCCATTTAGGAATCTAACTTTTATAACAATATTGTCAACTAATGGGAAATTTCCGGATTCGTGAGAAATTACGATCCAAAGCACAGAGGAATGATAGGTCGGCGTTGTCTCCAAAGGGAAAACGAAAATTTTTCTGCACAGGGTTATATTCGTAGCATATTCTTAAGGATCACTTGTGATTGTGATCTGCTAAAAAATACTTTTTTCATATTGTGTACATTCGTCGAATGTATCTTTAAAAACCGGTAATTTTTTTTGTAAGGTTGCAAGACTGTGCAGCACTGACAATAACAAATATAAAATTTTGCCATACAGTTACCTGAAATATAGCCTGCTTCTCGTCACTTAAGTGTATAGTCTGACGCACGGTTCTAGAGCTACAATGCCTGATAAGGCAGGGAGATAACGACCTAACTCGAATCAAAAATTACGTCAGAAGCTGTGATGTGCATCCAGACAGTAATTGTATGGACTTTACCTTATTTTAAGGGGAATTGCCTTTTTAATGCGGCCGTTATCTCCCTGCCTTATAAGGCATTGTAGCTCTAGAACCGTGCGTCAGACTATAAAGGAAACATTAAATATCCATGTGGATGTGAAAAAAAGAGTTTTGGACGTGCATAGTCTTTATTAATTTTTAAATCGCAACGTTTCAACTGATAAGTATCTCCAATCGTATTCAGGTGAATACTATTCCCTGAGACTAAAATCGATACAGAAAATAGTCTTATTACAACGATTGTCATACAAAAACTAATACATGGTCACCAAATCAAAATAGACTGTTCAATATAAATCTTTTCCCGGTATTTTACCGCAAAAACAAGATTACCCTAAACCTTTTCCAATCCAATTATGTACATACAACGGAAAAAGATACGCGGTGGATATTCCAAAGCTTTGTCGAACGTTTCCAATTGATTAGATAATGTTAAAAAGGGTAAAAGATATCCTTAGTCGGTTTTTTATTGGCCGAAAAGGGATAATAAAGAAATAATTGAGTTTTTGTAGGCGACTGGCTTAAATTTATATTGATTACTATAATTAACTTTAAAAATATAATCTAATAAAAAGGAAAAACTACAGTTGTATTGACCATACTACATCCATTCAATGACACGCTCTATTTTTTTTAAGGGCTTACACAGAAAAAATTGTATTATTATTTGTTGACAATACAATATTGTGAGGCGACATACCGGGTGATAACGAAATTACTACCCAGCTTGTCACGTCCCAAATTTCTTTAATCATTTTAATGAAATCTAATTTTCAAAATTATCTTACTCTTCCAAATATTCTTTATTTGTGATTCCTTATGTCTAAACTTATTAGTTCTTAAGATATAAGCAATTAAAAGTTTAGTTACATTATTCAACAAGCAACAATTTATGTTAGATTATTCATAGCTTTATCTAAGGTAGCTATGGATGATAATAATAAATGCGTAAAACAGTTGACCTTAGTAAACAGATCTGCGGGGATCCATAGCTACTTTATACAGTGGCGGCTCGTCAGGTGAAGTTTACAAAAAAAAACAGGAGGAAAATTTCTCGACAATATTAAACATTGATGTACCAATATAGCTACCATTTTAGCCCTTAAAAAAAAAAAGGTTTGAATTAATAATATTAATTTAATCAGAATGTAGCTATGCGCATACTAGGGTTAACGCCGATGGACAATAATTGTAAGCACTCATGCATTTTGGCGCGCCCCAGCCGGCCGTGTCCGTTAGCTCAAAGCAAGTGAACACCTAACGCCCAACATGGCTTTGATATTCACCGTTGCTATGGTTACGGGACGTTAGTCACGCAAACAGCATGTAACCATTTGCATTATGATGAAGGAAATTTAAAAATAGACCAGTCGTATGCACCATTGTTTTAGCATTGGTTCGCGTAACCTTAAGGTACTTATTTTGAGGCTTCGCGAAACTTACGGTTATAGATATCATTTTTACGTGTGATTGAAAAGTTTTGTTTTTATTTTTCAGTAATGTACGTACCTACTTAGTTGTGTGTTTTAAAAAGAAACCCAATGAATGACATAGTTTGTAATTTGTTGGAAACCTTATTCAGCTCTTTGGACATATGAGGATAAGATAGACGTTTTGTTATAAGGGTTTTTAGTCAATGCTTGTTTAAATACCCGCACTATACCTAGCTCTTCACCATGTTTTAAGACCGCGAGCCGCCACTGACCTTAGATGAAACTATGAATAAATTAACTTCAATTGTTGCTTGTTGGATAATGTAATTATATACAAACTTTTAATTGCTTATATCTTAAAAGCTAATATGTTTAAACATAGAGAAGCATAAATAAAAAATAATTAGAAAAGTAAAATAATTTTTTTAAATAGATTCAAAGGAAAAGTATCCTTAACATTATTGGAGACATTTGTGTTGAATGTCAAATTTTGCAGTACTAGTTAGTAGACCCATTCAGAGGGAATACCTAAAAAGAAGTAAAAAAATAATATAATTTATTTTAGTTATTTATTTGTTTTTTTAAAAACAATAAAATGTGTGGCTAATTTGACAATACATTTCCAACGCATTATCCTCGGAAACTGTCTTAGACAGGTATTGGATATGATACATTTTTAATTTTAAAGTAAGGAGGGGCTCCATCCTGCTGGAAAAATATCCTTCGGTATAGATATCCATAATTAGGGGATATTCTTGGGAGTTTTGATATTAAAAACTTTGCAAGAAATGTAAGAAAATTGTTAAATACTACATTTCCAAAAACGTGAATAGGACTGCGAGAATTAATAGAGTGGCCGCCCAAATCTCCCGATATTACACCCTTAGATTCTTATTTATGAGGCGATTCATTAAAAAGAAGGGTAGATGTCACCAGACCTAGAAATCTGGAACAGCAGGCAAGGATTCTGACAGAGATACGTTTAATTTCGCCAGAAGATTTGGAAAGAGTAAGGGAGGAGTTCTATCATCGCTTTGGTCTGTGCTAACAGATTCATGGGCCACATTTTCAACAATTGCTATGCTAAACAAGGGACATTATAGTTTTAAAGTTATTTTTAATGTAATTGTTCTTTTAATTAGGTTTTAAAAAATTTCTGATACATGGTTTGACATAATATTAAAAAAAAAAATATATTGACAAATTCCTTTTTTGAAAAGCTTTCCAAAATGGTGCACAAATAGTATCGTCTAATTTAAAAAACAAATTGGTCAGGGCTGCGCCCCCCCTTGGGGTCCTCACCCTGTATACAATATAGCGCTTTCAGCTGGTTCACATATCAAGCTTTAGATTTTCCAAAAACTTTATAAAATTAATTTAAAGTTACAAGCGCTTCTCATTGTACTACCAACCCAGTTTTAAAAACAATCAATATTTAAACGATAACTATAAATCAATTTAGTTGAGATTCTATAGACAATATTAAATATTCTTCTTACAATTTTACTGTAAATAATTGACTTCAGCTTCAGTGTTATAAATGGTATAATTAAAAAAGTATCGAACTAGAAACTTTGTAACGATACTGACGTTTCCTGGCGTTTTTTAAGATTAAATTCCTGCTTAGAATCAATGATGATCAATTAATCAACTGCCAATAATTTCCTGTCAAATCATTTTGAACATTTCTCAATAACATTCTTAGCTACCAAAGTCAACGTGCTTTCAATCAGTGGCGGTTCGCGGTCTTAAAAAATGGTGAAGAGTTGGGAATAGTGCGGGTACTTAAACAAGCATTGACTAATTTTACACTACTGAATTACCTGAAAAATAAAAACAAAATTCTTTAATCACACAGTAAATCACGTAAAAACAATATATATATAACCGTAAGTCTCAAAATAAAAGCCTTAAAGTTAGGCGAACAAATGTTAAAACAATGGTGCATACGACTGATCTATTTTTAACTTGCCTTTCATCATAATGTAAATTGTTACATGCTGTTTGCGTGACTGACGTCACGTTACCATAGCAACGGTGAAAATCAAAGCCACTTGACTGTTTGGGTCTTCACTTGCTGCTTTGAGCTTACGGACACGGTCGGCTGGGGCGCGCCAAAATGCACGAGTGTTTATAATTATTGTCCATCGGAGTTACCCGTGGCCCTATTATGCATAGCTACATTCGGATTAAATTAATATTATTAATTCGAACATAGGTAATTATTTTTTAAGGGCTGATAGCTGTATTGGTACATTAAAATATAATATTGTCGAAAAAATGTCCTCCTGGTTTTATTTTTTTTTGGTAAAGAGCCCCTTTATCTACTTCACCGAGCCGTCACTGCGTTCAATTGACATAAAATTATGAGTCATTTGTCCATGTTTGACGGATATTCGGTCAGAAATTTTTTTAATAAAAAACAATTATTTTTTTAAGCAGTGAGGTAACACGGTGTGAAAGCAATAAGTTTAAAACATATCATGAGAAGAGATGTACGTCATCCTATTAATCGCGCAATTGTTTCACCACTCGTGCGACCAATTGTATTGTTATCTTTGTTTGGATAACTTAAGTAGACAGAGATAGTTTAAAAATAGAAAACCAGACCCGGGACCTCAGTCAGCTGGGAGTGCATCGTTTACAGAACGATTGGCCACTGCGATTGTTGGGAATTGTTGTGACGTCAGTTTTTATTAGAGAGTGGATTTTGTTTAATTATTTTCTCAGTAAATAATTGAAGATCAATCAAAATTTAGTGAAAAACCCATAATTCTCTTATTTTTAACGGTAAGGTAGTTTAGTGATAATTTACCTCACATAGAACCGATCAGAACGCAAATTTTCATAGCGACCACCTTAGTAACCTTGTCTTATCCGATAAGACCTACCGCTAGCTCGGTAAGACCACTGTAGCTTTTTGTCAAACAAACAGTAATTTATTTCAAGAAATCAAGATTAATAAATAAATATTATAACCCCTACAAAATAAAAGTGACACACAACCGTATTTGAGGGGATTTTAGGGCATAAACTTAACTTAATTTTGAAATTTTTAAAGAAATGTTTTATGACGAAAGGTATGCAAGATTAAACTCAGTGTGCTTTGCTTTGACGTAAGCTTAAGAAATCTTGGCGTTTTCATGGCAACCGTGATGACAACAAGCGAATTTGATTTTTGATTTTCCACGCGTCTGATTTAGTCTTGGATTTTTAATTAATTGTTAGTTATGGCGCGTTTATAAACTTAGAAGTAAATCATAATGATGTGTTTGTATATTTTCCTTTATCACAAACGGCTTTCTTTTCGGTTTCAGTAAATTATCCAATAAAATAAGTAGTCATGGCCTTACTTGAGACCACCCCCACTCCTCTACCTCTGACGTCATAGGCCCCGCCCCTTTTGATCTGTCACTTGTCATGCGTCATCTGTCATATGTCATACGTCATCTGTCAAACTTCATACTCTTGGGCGATAGCTATTTAGGCGTTAGCTACTTGGGCCGTAGCTACTTGGGCGTTAGCTACTTGGGCAATAGTATCATTGGCACTAGTTGTCATTGGGTAAACGTCATCCATCATATGTGATACGCCATCTATTACATGTCACTTGAACCTCACCTACTTAGGTATTCATATTTGGGGGACCCAAGTCTACAAGTCGGGACTCCGCTAAAAGCCCTACCTCTAAGAACCGGTACCCCAATAATTTCTAAGTGGGGCCCCTATTGAAATTAAATGATTAAAAAAAAGTTTTACCTGTGTGGATTCGATCCCGGGTCACCGGATTACAATTCTAATGTCGTACCATTACGCCAGCTGAGCTCATTATAAAAACTCGGCGGCTGGTTGATGCTATTAAGTACAGCGTCTACGAGAGTCATATCATGACGCACCATGATAAGTAGTGTTTATAGGGGAAGTAAGATTAATAATAATATATTTGTTAAAGTGTAGAGGGAACATAAACAGAAAATAAAATTAACTGTAACTATAAATAAATTTGGTAATACATGCAGTGTTTATTTACAGCAATGTTTAAAGAACGAGCAATAAACAACTAAACCCTGCTGAACAGGTTAATCAACATCTAATAATCGACTAAAACATCTAAAAACGTATATTTAACAGGTCTTGAACAGGTAAAATTGAGAAAAATAAATAAAATTTGCATAAAGAGAGGATATAGATAACATAAATTCTGCTAATACCTATAACTCGTATGTACAATATTGTTTTAATATACCTAAGAAACAACTAAAACCTCTTTGAACTCTTCTTGATCATGTAAAAACCTAAAATAAATAAGGGTAGGTACAACCCCTGTACTAATACTTCTTGGTATCAAATTAAAGGTAAAAATGTCAATAACAGGTGTTTAAGGGTTATATTTCTAACTGAAGTACCGTTTAGAACTCGATAAATTGATAATATTTTATGTTTTAAACTAAAATTACGATGCAACGTTCCAACGGTTTTTATAACCGACAAACAGCTCCAAAAGTTCATTTTTGCCACTAAATGAGAGAAAAATAGGTAAAAATAGCCTAAACATCGCGTATACACAACCCCAATTTTTGCTAATATCTATGTACGGTTTAAAGATACGTAATAAACAACTAAAAACTTCTCTAAATTGAGTTGCTAAAACATCTAAAAAATCACTAAAGTACCAAAAAAAAAACGGCCCTTGAACCCATAGAAATGGGGTAAAATTATTACATTATCAATATCCAACGAATGATAAAAATACAGGTAAGTCGAAGATGTTATTTTTTTTATTAACACAAAGTGTTTAAAACTTCTAAAAGCACAATAGAATTGTGTAATAGACGACGAAGGATAAATCGATAAATAGCATTGCAAATTGAAAATGTTATATTGCGTAATATACTTAGAATTTTGCACATACAAAGGTAATTTAATACTACAGGGTGGTCTGGGTTAGACTTAAAAACAAAAATACCTGAATATCGTTTGTGTGAAGGGTACTAGATAGGTATAAATGTAGTCACTTGGTAATTATATCCACCAAAAATGTCTAATCACTTATCTCAGGTAAGATTGGGGTCTACCATAATGATATAGTATATGGCCGCGACTGAATCGGCACTAACTAGCATAGTAAACAGCACGTTATACTAGGAAGCATTATCAAAGAGTTGGACAACATTCATCATATTATCACTAGGATGTGTGGGTTCTTTATAGTCATTAGACAACACGTTCTCAATATTACTATTATATACCTAACTAAGACAACAACCACCGTTGTAGAGTGGGATTACCGATGACTAGTTGGTACTCTCTTACTATAATGCAAGCCCTGGCGTAATCTGAGAATTCGTCAACCCTTGCCGCGAACGACTACCATCTATACTAGTGTTAATCTGATAAATGCACGCTGCAAGTATTACAAACATCCAACAAAATAAAAAACATTGAGGTTAGGTATGCGTAATTGATGGCCTAGATATTATATAAAAGGTAATAGCTGAAAAACTTACATGGAAAAGCAAATAGAAAAGCTAATCAAGCACTTACAGCTAGATGTATAATTAATAATACAGACCCTAGGTTCTGCATTATAGTATACATATTTAAATGTCTTGAGAATATTGGTCCATCTAAAACATACATAAATTGTATCACTAGAACGAGTAGTTAAGCGCAAGAATTTAGGGGACTTCCGGTTGACCTTATTTACCTAAATCTTATGGTATGTAAAAAGTGTATTAATGAGTTAATAAATTAGCTAAATAAGGTCTTAACAGAGTGCCAGAACGTGAACTGAGTCCCCAGGCGCACTCCATTTCGATTTTTAGGCTAAAACGAAAGTTTCAAAAGCAAAACCTTATGAATAAAATCCAAAATATTGGTAGACTTTATTTTTTATTAATACAATATCTATATACATTATATGGTTTTCTGTGTCTTATAGCCATAAGGTTCAGAGCCACCATCGGGGAGAAATTTTCTTTTTGTGGAATTGGGTCTGTAAAGCTTGGTTTCTGCACATGTTGTCACCATATGATCCTTGGTTCGTCGAATGTTCTTTGAGACAATGGGTATTGGATCTGATTTGTGGAGGACCATATCTTTAATAGAATTAAAATTAATCAACTGCGACGCACTATAATTTAACGAAATGCCCTTGACTCCACATAACATATCTATAAATTATTTGACAGGGGTCAAAAGCTATTAATTCGCGGGGGTAAAAATACTATAAAGCATTATTAAGTGGGCTCTGTTTTACCCTGTAGCCGATAGTGAGTAAAGGGGGAGGGCGGTTGTCACCTGTCAATTAAGATATATAAAGCTCACCTGTCACATGTCAAATGTTAAAATTGAAATCTAACACGTGGGTCGTGTTCAGGGTGACGTCATAAGTCGTTTAGAGAAAACCTAAAGTCGATCGGCTAGCTGGTTCGAGAGATATAATTTTTGCGATTAGGGCCCTTATGGCTAAAGGTGAAATGGGGAAATTTGGCAAACGGGTATAAGATGAGTATACCTATCAGCTAGCGAAGAAATATTTCAAATACCTTAATTAATAACGGTGCTAGACGTATAAAACCATTAGGGCCTTAACACAAGATATGTAAAATTGATTCTATACAATGGCTATTGGCAATGATTATTATTAATATAGTTCCAGGAGGAAATATCTATACAATATCAGTAAAATCACCAAAGCTGCAAAACGGTACATCTGAAAATTCTAACTTTTTCCATATTTACATTACTAAACCATGCCTATTTAATCCCAAAAATCAAAATACTTCCAAGTCTTCAAATTATCAGTAAAACCATAATAATTGCCAAAACGGCCCCTCAGATTTTTATAATTTTATTTAATATATCCTTAATTAAGCCATACCTATAGAACCCCGCATTAAAAAAATAAGGCCATTTTGGAAATGCGCAGAAACCAAAATCGATGTTTCAAAGTTAAATAGGAGGAAATATTATGCGCAAATAGCAGAAAAAGTACCTTCGGTACTACGACTGCCCTTTTAGCACTATTTTAAGTATATTAAAAAAAACACCCTATTAAGGTATTTTCAGGTTGAAAACAGAAAATACGATATAGACAGCGTTTATATTAAACCTTCTAGGTGGTTCATTCATAGTCGTAAATATTTCAAAATATATTTAATACATCTAAATTAAATAATTAGGTCAACTTGTTATTGTGGTTACGGATATTATGTTGCTGCAAATAATGTATTATCAGTAGAATATTTATCAACTGCATGTGTACGCTTAACCGCAGACCGGAAACATGTCTGGCAGTGATAATAGTTAATTAGATAAGTATTATTAACAGAATATTTATCAAATGTGGGCATACACTTAACCACATACCGGGAAACATTGCGGTTGCTGTCGGATGTGATAACAGTTTCTTACATGCATTATAATGATTATTTTTAAAAAAATTTATAAGCGAAATAATGTAAATGTAATTATTATATCTCCGAGAATGTGGTTAGCGATTAATTACCATGTTTAATAAACGTATGTAGTCAGAAGGATTGCATCATCTTATGGATATAAATACGAGCAAAAGCATTCATTCTTCAGACGTTTCCCAAGCGCTTATACAGACAAGGTGTTGGCTAGCGAATTCTAATTTTTCTTATTGTCTAGTGTGTGTTATTATTTGGTAAGTACAGATATTATTTGTTATATTATATCAGTGCATAATTATTTAAATATTGTTGGCTCTATCAAAAATTAGATACCAAATAAGGTAACACGGTGGTATATATTTTTAAAATGTATTGTTCTTTTAGTGTTATGACGTTTAAACTAAAAACAGAATAACTAAGGTTATGCTTGCTTATTAGGCAATAAATGTGTATTATCAATAATAGGAAAAATTGAAATAATTAAATAAAATTCCTTAACACAAGATATGTAAAATTGGTTCTATACAATGGTTATTGTCAATGATTATTATTAATATAGTTCCAGGAGGAAATATCTATACAATATCAGTAAAATCGTCAAAGCTGCCAGAACGGCACATCTGAAAATTCAAATTTTTTCCATATTAACATTACTAAACCATGCCTATTTAATCCCAAAATCAAAATACTTCAAAGTCTTCAAATTATCAGTAAAACCATAAAATTTGAAATAATTAAATAAAATTCATAATACATAAAATATCTATTCACTCTGTATATACGTAATGCACATAAATGCTCGTCGCCAATGGTGGCAAATCGAAAGTCAATTTCTGATAAAATAATCTCTTATTAGTACATTGGCGGTATAATACTAGTGATACATGTGTTTATAGGGCAATAATTAAGATTTGGGTAAGTGCAGAATTGATTTTTACTGTGAATAACTGTCGCGGAAAAGTATTGTTTAAACCCCTCCTTTTGGTTTTACCTATTTTTAGTAATGAAAACAAGTGAAAGATTTTGTGAATGTATACGTGAACTAATTTATGTCAGCGCTTTTAAGTTATCTAGCAGTGCAGCGATTGTTGTATATTTTCGGTAAAGACTTATACTTAAAAGTCTATGCAGCGCATTGAAAATTATAGCTTAATTGCCTCAAGAGTTTTTAATTGGTTTTAGAATCAAGTATAGAAACACAATAGGGTCATGGTGTTAGTAAATATTTTTAGTTAAAATAATAGACATTGGGTTTTATTTAAAAAGAGGGGATCCTTATAAAAATTGTGTATCAGATAAAGATAACGAGTAGTAGAAAAACTGCTTATCCGGGTTATGTTGTACACCAGATCACACTGTTTTAGGGAGTTAAAGCAAGTCTGCTGGTACTTTTATTTTATTGCTTTACCTATATTTCCACTACTGCTGCCTGTCTATATGCGACGATCTATTTATTATAATAGCTGATTTCTAGGGTGTTTTCCCTATATTAACACATTAATTATCAGTTCATACTGTGTTATACCCTTGTCGAATGCAGTAGATGCTTCGAGTGTTTTAATTAGCAACTGGAATCAACAACAAATATGGTGCTTTTGTATGCTATTTATATATATAAAACTGCGTTTGCAATATGATAAATTATGATAATAATTATTTAGTAGCAAATAAAACACAGTTATTTTATAATATATTTATTTATAAAATTCTATTACACCTATTCTTTCAAGTTCTCTAAGAATTGTCCTTATTTCACCACTATAGCAGTTATTTATATTACGTTCCTCTAAATATCTAAGCCTGTCAACCAGCTCATTTACATCTCCATACTCCATTATTAGTTTAGCGGAACCATCTAACTCAGCTTTTTTACACCCATCATCTTCTTCGTCTGAACTATGGCTACCACTCATATCACTCATGTTTTGCAGAGTAGCATTTGGCCTTTGTGCATTCTGTTTAACATGTTTTTGATGTACATAGCTTCTTTTAGGTGGAAATAATTTTGATAGTATATTTTTATATTTCCAACAGTTTAATGACAAAACGTTCTTATCTATACAGAATCCTTGCTTGTGTGCACTCGTTTCAAGTAGAATTTCTTTGTATTTACTCAGATCTTCATTTGTATACCCGACAGGATGATTTGTAGTCAATAAATTAACTAGGCCATCGGTTAATGGAAATTCATTGGTATCAATTCTAAGCGTATTGTCCTTTACCTTAACAGACTTACTACCAATGAACATATTAGAACCCTCTTTTCGAATACCATATTTAACATTGGGTGTTTCCAGGAGAAGATACTTTATCTTGCGTGCATACATCCTATTGCAATGATGTTAAAAACTAAACTAACTTTATTAACAAGTGCAATTATTTTTATAGAGCAGCAATAGAGCAGCTATAGAACAGCTATAGAGCGTTCATAGAGCAGCTATAGAGCGTTCATAGAGCGTTTATAGAGCAGCTATAGAGCGTTCATAGAGCAGGCATAGAACACTTATAGAGCATGCATAGAAGTTATTAGAACTGTAACTAATATCAAATAAAGCATTCAATATTGTATAGTATTTTTCAAAAGAACCATATAAAATAGTTACCTTATACCCTATGTTCCACTATTATTTAAAGTAGATAATTATATATTTCCGTTTAACCTGATGCATTACAGTTTAATTATAGAAGCCTGTTATTACATAATTTAATGTTGTTTATTAATCTTTTAGAAATAATCAATTAGTACATTATGGTTATTAATTATTTTTATCTTGGTAAATGAAAATGTTATCTATTCAAACTAGCTGGCATTGGGAACGGAAACAGTTTTGAAATTAAATTTGTATATTTCCAGCTAGTGCTTGATTTAATATGTCCATTTTTTTTTGGAAATCGGTTTATGTAAATTTGTAAGAAAGATTAATTCTTTGTATACCTTTAAGTCTTTCTGAGAATATGCTTTAGGATGCATACTCGTTAATAAATCCAACAAACCGTCGGATGGTGTGTATGTTTCATTATCAAACACCAATTGGTCATTCTGAAAGTCAACAGGCACATTTCCCAGAAACCAATTAGTTCCATTTGTTCTTAAACCAAAGACGTCTCCCTTTGGCATTTCCAGGAGCTTAAGTTTTATTCTTCTGCTTGCCAGCTTACTCCTTTGATGTATGAGTCGCTAATGACATCTTTGAACCAGTATTTAACTATTTATTTAGTCACAATACAACCTCAAGAAAACACTAACACCACAGATAGAAAACAATAACACGACAGGGATAAAACACAAATAGATAACGTCGATAAGCTAAAAACAGACCTGTTTCTAATACCCCGGTTTTATAATCATACAACCCAACATGCCTATAACAATTAGCGGGTCAAATATTATGCAATAAAAATATAGGCAAAATATAGTAGGTTTCAAGACTTGAGATTAAATAATTCCTACATAACGACAGCCATCTGTTATAGTATACAATTAAAATCATTTTAAGCCTGTAATTATAATATTTTTTATACAATTTTCATATAAACCAGATGCCTACAGTTTAAAAGACAATAATTTGCCTGTTATTCTAATGTGTTACATGATGGGTCTAAGGGTTGGAGGGGGTGAATAACCCTTTAAATAATATAATTTTTAACGTTATGTGTAGATGACATCAAACATAAGTCATCTTACATCGTTTAACATTGTATGGTTTTTTAACAGGGTGGTTTTTTAAACAGGGCTGTTTTTAAACAGGGTGGTTTTTTAACAGGGTGGTTTTTAACAGGGTGGTTTTTAAACAGAGTGGTTTTTAAGGCTAATATTTTATAGAAACTTATTGAAATCATATTTATTTACCTCCTACGCGCTTGTACACTGTATAGCAATAGATATTTAGGGGCGTTAAACTTTAGAGTTGTTAAAATCTTTAACACATAGCGTTTTTATGTGATTTTTGATCACAAGATAATAAGGTACTAGTTCAGACCATATTGAACAATAGGTTCTTAGTAACAAAAATGTTCTTATTTACTTCAAAAATATTTAAAGTTATATAATACTTATTAAAATACATGTTATTTTATGCACCTTGGATGACCATATTATTCATATTCATTATTGCACAAGCAATATTGTTAGGGGCCTAGATACGTTATGACACCTGTCTATGTTAAAACTTTTAAAAAAAATATATGCCTCTTAAATGGTAACTTTTTTATTTACTATATCTAGATACATTATTATAAATAAGTAGAAAACGACAAACTAACTACTTTATTCAAGCTTAAGTTTTTAGAGTTTTTGCTATAATTAGTTCTTCGGCTGTGTTTTGTATACACTCATCGCATTGAAGATACGGGAATCGTATTGGTTTCGGATGGCTTTGAATTTGGGATACTAAGACATCAAGTACATTTTTCTCGAACCAGTCCATTAAGTCTCCTTTTTCTCTTTGTTTAAGCATTTGTACTATTTTTTCTTCTTGTCCCGAGTCAAATCTAACAGTAAACAGAATAAGTGGGGTGACCGTTGCAAATCCTTTAGAGGCAGAGCGGAAACAACTTCGAAGCCGTTCTCTAATATCCTTTTCCGTCTGTGGTGCTTGTCCCTCAACTATTGCTTTGAGTAATTCATAGTATAACTCCTCATGATGTCCAATATTTACATAATAACAGCTTGGACAATACGTTTTAAAATCATAATCTGATATTCCCTTGCGGTCTTTTTGTAGGATACCCCCAACTCTATAGCCGTCCTTGTCCTGGCATATCTCGCATTTTTCTTTCAACTCAGGACGACACTCGCTGCAGTCACAAGGGCGTCCCCAAAAACACTCTTTAGGCATTGTGCTCGCTTCAACTGATCAACAAAGACTAATTGTTTAGGGATAATAATATAATAATATAGTAGCTTGAGAGGGTTAAAAGTGGAGGGGGTAAAAGTGGAGGGGGTAAAATTTTAAAATACTGTTGTGTTTTGTTACAGATTTTTATGATAGTTGAACTTCTATCACTTTCGACTAGCAAAATATTATTGTTCTCGGTAAGTAATATAATATAAAAGTCCAAAACTGTGTGTACATCTACTGCATACTTACCCTTGAATATTTATTGCAGGCTATACCTTTCCTATTTTCTGAACGCACCCTTAGTTCCTAAATTTTGGCGAACCGAGGTTATAAATTGAGGTGCCACAGAGCGATTCTGTTAGTCTTTACTAGTCTCTTGAAGTGTGCAGACGTGTCAGTAAGAGCTCCGCAAAAATGGAAAAGTTTATCATTTTAAAAGATGCTATTCAAAAAGTGCGCCGATACAATATTACAGGTCGTACCCTGGAATTTAGGTTAAAGTCTATACCTGAGGGTGTTGAACCGGTTGGATGGGTGCGGGAGGGAATTAATCAAATTGTTCAAAAGGCTACAGAGGGCCTTCAGCCCCTGGACCAGGTGGGATTTAGTTTCTGTTCCAAAGATTTTAATCGTGGTGAGGGGTGGCTTCGATTTAAACCGGCTGCAAAAATAAATTACGAAGATGTCTGGAACGTGATCAGCAACGTGTATCAGTCTAACTCATCTGGTTTAAACACCGAATCATTTTGCTTGAAAGTTACTACTGTGTGTTTGCCAGCCGGTAGGGGAAGGGGGAGCAAATATAATAGTTTCGACGAGGAGTGTGGTATGAGAAGGGGCATTGTAACCATTAAAAATACAGACAATCTATGCCTGCCTCGCGCTTTGGTGGTTGCTATGGCTAATATTACAAAAGACAGTGAATTTAGCAGGGTTAGAAGAGATGTCGGCAAAATTCAGACAGAAAGAACAAGGACACTGTTGGAAAGCTCTCAAATTATCATTCCCTCAGAAGGGGCCGGTATTCCTGAGCTACAGAAATTCCAAGATTATTTGGCCGATTATAAAATTATTGTTTACAGCTATGGATCAAAGGGGAGGGACGTAATTTTTGAAGGGGCTAACGAGAGCGGCGAAAGACTTAATTTGTTACATCATGAGGGGCATTTCAACGTTATTACCTCCCTCACAGCCGCTTTTTGCTGTAATTATTATTGCGAGGCATGTTATATACCATACGATCATATACATAAACACCGGTGCGGTGGAATGTGCCCCGGTTGTTTTCAGTCACCAAAATGTGTTGATAATCAAATTAAGATTATCTGTGATAACTGTCATAGAAGTTTTAGAGGAAAAATATGTTTCGAAAACCATCTAAAGGAGGGTTCGTGGGAAAAGAGTACTGTTTGTGTTGAAGTTAGGAGCTGCGAGCATTGTTTTAAAACTGTAAAAGGGAGTAGAAAACATGTTTGCGGAGAGGTCTTTTGTAAGAATTGCAATTCACATGTGGCCGAAAATCACCTTTGTTATGTAGCATTCAATATTTCCGAAGCATTTCTCAGGTTAAGATTAAATGAGTACGAATGCTACATAGTAATTTATGCATTATCAATTTAAGTATTAACGCAGTTTGATATAGTTAGGAATTTAAATGCTTAAAAATTACCTTATAAATTTTGAAGATTTAGCTCAGTTTTGTTGATTGTATATTCAGTATATTTTAAGATGGTATTTGGCACTAGATTCCATATCCGGTGTAGTCATGCTCATTTATTTTGTAGAGTTTCCTTTTATCGATGGTTTTCTCCTATGAAAATCCTTTCATTGTTTTGATTACAGGATCTGATATATTTTTGAAAATCAGGTTAGTTTCGATTGAAGTTTATAGCTGTCAAGTAAACCACAGAGTGGTTAAAGGTAGGTAGTTTCAAATTCTTACAGTGCTTTTACGCGCTAAGCCGACAGCCAGATAATTTATGGTGGTGTGTTCGGAAAATGGTGTTGGTCAACGTTGGAAATTGGTTGGTGCCCCGAATTCGGTGTTAAATCGAACATTATGTTGCTAACTTCGGGAAGTAATTAAAGTTCCGTTTCCTGCTGGGAAGCAGCCATTGAGAGAGGGGGACTTAAGCACTTATTCCCCGGCCGTGAAACGCGGTGCAAGCGTTTTTTTAGAGCTAGTGCGGACCTATGAAAGGGGAATCTAAGTCACTATTTTTGAGGGGTGATAGGCCTGGTAATTTCCACTTGCAGGTAAGATTTTGATTTTGCTAAAACTGGGATTTTTATTAAACCAGAAATATCTTCATTTGCAGTTTTGAGGTTGGAATTGAGCACGTTTTAGTACAATCACCAGCTTAGACCAGCTTAGAGTAATTTAGCTCACATCAGCTAAGTTTAGCTTAATCTAGCTTAGTTTAGCTCAACTAGCTTATTAAAGTTTGGGAAACCAGTTTATGGAAGTTACACACTTTTGAGTTGGAACTCGATGATCTGTTCTGAGGCTGTTTCTAATTACTTTATGGGCCTTCAGCTGTTTGAGATTTGGATGTGAAAATTCGGGAAATTAGGAGTAACTGGAGGAAGAAGGAGACGATTGTAAATACTACCTCATGGATGGGTGAAGTCAGGATTGACGTTAAGTTGCTGAACCAAATACACTAAACATAAGGTTTATCAGGCCAGTTTTTTTAATTTATATATCATGTAATACCAACTTGGTAAGTCAAATAATTTAATAATTTAACTTCGTACTATAGAAAGGGTAAGGTCTGACAAAGGGTTCTAGAACACTTGAGACGCTAGAAATACTCACCGTTTGGTTACATTACCTCTTTTACACAAACTTTACCAAGTAGCGTAATAATCAAATTACAATAAAATCATATTGCATTACTTTGTCTGGAACCGTATTAAATTTGGTTCTAATGTTTTAATAAACCATCCAGTAATTATTGCAGGTCTGCTACTGCTAACCTAAGAATATATATTTTGATTTCATAACCGGTGTGTTTTATTCCTCTTGATAAGTGTTTTCAGATATGTATCTGTGAAAGACGTCAACAACTTTAGATCCCAAGTGATTTTCTGACTTTCTAGCACTTGGTGAGTATTATACTATTCAAAGAGTCAGTGGTGCCCTCGGGTTGAAAGAGTGAACTGGAACTATGTAGTGAAGAACCCAGGCTAACCGACATAAGAGCTAACCGTTCGCAAATTTAGGTGATAAGCTATCAGTAGTTAGCCACATAAAAATGGCGCCCAACGTGGGGCCTAGTTCATTTTTTTCAACAAAACCAATTCTTTATAGAACATACCTGAGAACACAGAGAGGAATAGGTAAATAAATGTCAAGAAAAAGCCTGAGGTTTTTTATCAAGGTATTCAAAAGAGCTTTCAGTACTCGAAAGCAAATGTTAATGGTGAAGATACATACATGGTGAAGTGGTATTAGTAAAATTTTGCAGGTTATTTATTTATACAGGTATAAAGTCATAGTTTCTCCTCGATTTACGTGGTAAGATAGGTATACCCGAGTGAAATTTTTTTTGATTTATAATAAAGAGTTTTTACTGTGTATCATTAATTGTTTAGAGACAATGGAATAATATCGATTCTCTAATTTTATGGTTCCCATCAATTGTTTTTGGTTTTTGATATACTTCATGGTTGATTTGAATGTATTTTCCATATTGCTGAATAAGGTTTATATTGTTACGAGGTATATCAATAGTAGCTGGTGATTGGTAGGTTTAGTAAACTTGAGTTATATAAGGTCATACTGTTGAGGCAAGAGTTAAAATTTGATTGAAGAAGTTTTAAAAAGTTTTTAGAGATTCTTGACAAATTGGCGAAATTAATTTTTAAATTAGTTTCAAAATAATATTGAAAGCTGAGTTTTAGTGAAGACTATAAATTGTCAGTTCTTATAAAGGTAATACAGTAAAGCTGGGAAGATTTTAATAATTTTCAAAATTCTTTTGGTCATTATATACTGTACAGGGTGATCTGTAAAAAGTGTCTAAAATTTTCATTAGTAATAAAGATAACAATCTGCTTATTGAACATATTTATCGATTTGAAAAGTTTTATGAGGGGATGTTCTTTAATATACAGGGTGGAATGAGACCAATTTTAAAAACTTGTACAGGGTGTACCAAGTTAAGGAATTTTTTTAAACTTTGAGAAAGAAAATTTTTTGGAAAATTTTTTCAGCATTGTCTTGCTTTGGACTTACAATTTTTTTATGAGTTTATATATACAGGGTGTCCACACTCTTGTACTTGAAATATTTTAGTGGAAAGTTTCTTTTGAAAATAAAATTTATAGCTCCAGGCACTTGATTGTATTTTATATGAATATAGTGGTGCATAAGTGCTTTCAATATTAATATACAGGGTGTGACAAATATTTGGATGCAACTTTAACCAAATGAATTTAAGTTCAATGATAAATTAACATCGATATAAGAGAGTTAGTATCAGGTATCAATTATTTTGAGATTTATTGATCATTTTCAAAAAAAAAAAAATTTTTTTTGAAAAATTTTTTTAAAAATTTTTTTAATTTTTTTGTTTTTTTCTGCGCATCATTATGGACGTGTTTAATTTCGTTCCGAATCACCTGTTAGATTTTGAATTGGAATATGAATTGCACATTCGCTTAATAACTTCACAACGCAATGTCGCCGATAAACGTAGAATCTTAACTCGTATACAGAGAATGGAACAAGCATCTCCGGGTAGAGAAATTAATTTGGAAGTTTGTAAATTGGTTTTTGCTGACGAAAAAGTTTCTATAGCGCGAAGTATAGATTCCATCCGAAGAGTAGTTGGCGAATTTGAAGGAAATGTAAATGATTCAGCTTTCAATAGGGTTAAATCGCGATTAGCGCATGTGATAGGTAGAGCTCGCAGAATTCCTTTAGAGGAGGATGATGCTGTCGAAATTAATGCTTTTATTCAGGAAACTGTCGCGACTTGTATACTTTTAGAGTCGGATTTATATGAAAAAATTCCTGCAAATCAAAACCCAGAACCGATCGTTCCTGTTAATCCGGTAATAAATGTAGCTGCACCGATTGTGCACTGCGCAACTCGAAATTTACCTATCAGTGAATGGCAAGTAACTTTTAATGGCGATCCGAAAAAACTTTATCCTTTTTTGGAAAGATTAACTGAATTAGCGCAGGCGCGAAATATTTCTTCACAGGATTTATTTAATTCTGCGGTCGAGTTCTTCGTGTCAGACGCCTTCACCTGGTTCAGAGCGATAAAAAGTTCGGTAACTACGTGGGAAACGTTGGTTTTAAGATTAAAACGCGATTTTCTGCATGACGACATTGACGATGACTTATGGGACCAAATTAAAAGAAGGAAACAGAAAAGAAATGAGACTACAGTAGTTTTCATAGCTCATTTAGAAGCACTTTTTTCTAGATTATCTCGACCCCCAGTCGAAATTTCCAAAGTTAAGCATATTAGAAAAAATATTTTACCTGAATTTATCAGTCGATTGGCTTTAATCGATATAACTACGGTTTCTCAACTTTCAGAACTTTGTCGTAAACTAGAAGAGTCTGACTATATGAGAGATAAAAGTAAGCCTAAAGAGGAAGTGGCAGTGGTTAATGATACTGACCATTCTTATAAAAATTTTGGACATGCTACGAATAGAAATAATAATTTTAGAAAAGATTTTAAGAATAAATCAAATTTTTCCAATACTTCAGGACATAGAGAAAATATAAAAATAAATTTCATTTTAATAAAAATAAAACTGTTAATAAAAATAATAATTCTGACAATAAAGGTAATAATTCAGAAAATAGAAATAAATCAGCAATAGTTTGTTGGAATTGTAAATTAGCCAACCATCTTTATTTAGATTGTAAAGCTCCTAGAAGTCTATTTTGTTTTAAATGTGGAGAGCCTAATTTTAAAGCTTCTACATGTCCAAATTGTTCAAAAAACTAGTAGAGAAAGTGTCTCATAGAGGCAGTTTCACTTTTTCTAAAAATAAGGCCTCTTTTAAAAATTTTAATAATGTTAATAATACTAGAATAAAAACAAGAATATTTCAAAATTCTTTAAGTACAAATTCTTCTAATTTAGTTACAAACAATAAGAAAAATTATTTTAATCAAGCTGATTGGAACAAGTGGTTGAGAAAAGTTTCAGAATTTTATAAAAATTATAAAGCTCCTTTTAATAAAGTTTCTTCAAATAATAATAATGATCATATCTCGCCTTTATTTGTTAGTCAAGAGTTTGATAATAGACCTTATATAACTGTTAAGTTGCTTGATGTCGATATTACCGTTTTATTAGATTCTGGTGCAACTACATCTGTCGTTGGTTCACGAGGGGTAGATATTTTAGGTCAATTAGGTCTGAAGATATGTCCAGCTAAAATTAAGAATATTTTTACCGCTGATGGTAAAAAACAAGGTGTACAAGGTACAGTAGATATGCCTATTGTCATTGATGACACTTGTTTGGTAATTAATGCTTTTGTAGTACCTTCGTTACCTCATGCATTTATATTTGGGTGCGACTTTGCGCAGAAATTTAAAATTTTGGTTAATTTTCAAAATAATTCATGGCATGTTCAAGCTATGAACAAAAATTCAGAAATTAATGTTTTGAGAAACGACGTAAGTCAGTCTTTTGGTAGAGTGTACCCGCGATTAAATTCGTTAGATGATCTTTCGGTAGAGCAACGGGTTAAAGCTAGTAAAGTTATAGATTCGTTTAAAGAAATTAGTTGCAAAGATAGATTAGGACGTACTGATAAAATTAGTTTAAAAATTGATACTGGTGACGCAATTCCATTTGTAAAGAGACCATTTGCGATGTCTCCTTATATGTCGAAGATTTTAAATGACGAAATAACAGAAATGCTCAATTTAAAAGTCATCGAACCTTCAACATCGCCTTGGTGTTCTAATGTTTTACTAGTGAAGAAATCAGATGGAACTTATCGCTTATGCTTCGATGGACGAGAACTTAATAATGTTACGGTGCCTGATCGGTATCCGATGCCTA
Organism: Polydrusus cervinus; assembly: GCA_935413205.1. NCBI lineage: Eukaryota > Metazoa > Arthropoda > Insecta > Coleoptera > Curculionidae > Polydrusus > Polydrusus cervinus. The sequence continues at coordinate 16,450,645 of OW284517.1, forward strand.
ATGTAGATAGAATTTTGACCTCATTACGCAATGCTAAATACATTTCGTCAGTAGATCTTCGAAAAGCATTTTGGCAAATTCCTTTAGAGGAAACTTCAAAGGAAAAAACCGCTTTTGCAGTGGTAGGTCGTGGTCTTTTTCAGTTTGTCACTGTCCCATTTGGATTAAGAAATAGCGCAAATGCTTTAGTAAGGCTAGTCAATTCAATATTTGGACCTCGTTACGAACCAAACGTTTTTACCTACCTAGACGACATTTTGGTGGTATCAGAAGACTTTGAGTCTCATCTAAAATTATTGACTGAAGTCAAAGACAAGCTTAAAGAAGCTGGGTTAACGATTAATCCCGATAAGTGTGATTTTTTTAAGACTTCGTTAAAATTTTTAGGTTATATCGTGGGTTCGAATTCCTTACGTACAGATCCAGAAAAAATTGAGGCCATGATTAATTATTCCAGACCTAGAAATACTACTGAAGTTAAACGTTTTGTTGGTCTTTGTTCGTGGTATCGAAGATTTATAAAAGATTTTTCTACGTTAATGTCACCAATAAATGATCTTTTGAAAGGCAGAAAGAAAGGACAGTCAATTCAGTGGACTGATTCTGCAGAGGATTCATTTGTAAAGATCAAGCAACTGTTAGTATCGGCTCCAGTTCTATCGCAACCCGATTTTTCACAACGTTTCTACATTTCTAGTGATGCATCAAATACAGGTCTGGGTGGTGTGTTAACACAAATTATAGATGGCGAAGAAAAAGTAATTGCTTATGCCAGTAGATCTCTATCCAGAGCTGAGAGAAATTATTCTGTAGTCGAGAGAGAATGTCTTGGAGTACTGTTCAACATTGAGAAATTTCGTGGATTTATTGAAGGTGTTCCTTTTACGGTCATTACCGACCACTATAGTTTGTTATGGTTAAATTCCATTAAAAATCCAAGTGGAAAGTTAGCTCGTTGGGCAATGAGACTTCGACAACATACTTTTGATCTAGTACACAGAAAAGGAGCTCTGAATGTAGTTCCTGATGCTTTATCACGTATTCCTGGAAATGAAAATGTAGAAGATACAACCGAAACTTTAGAAGAAATAGTAGTTGGTACACTTGATGTTGATCGTATCGACCCGTGGTACGATAATTTACGCCAGAAGATTTTGGATTCTCCAGAGAGTTATCCACAATGGAAAGTGGAAAATGATTTCGTGCTTAAATTTATCCCAAACAATCTTCAAATGAAAGTAAATATTCCCGAATGGAAATACTTAGTTCCTAAACCTCAAAGGGAGGAGATTATTGATTCTTGTCATAGTCCTCCAAATTGTGGACATTTTGGTTTTTATAAGACATTTCACCGTCTTCAAGAACAATATTATTGGCCAAAAATGCGTCAGGACATTTTAAGATTTGTCAAATCTTGTCTTGTCTGTGGAGCACAAAAGGCACCAAATACTTCTCCTATGGGACTTATGGGTAAAGAAAAACCAGTAAACTATCCATTTCAAGTTATAGCTGTGGATTTAATAGGTCCTTTACCACGTTCTAAAAAAGGTAATAAATGGCTTTTAGTGATAGCTTGTTGGTTTACTAAATATACGTTGCTATTTCCATTAAGAAGTTCTAAAACTCATTTTATCGAAGATATTTTAGAGAATAAAGTTTTTCAAGTACATGGTTGTCCTGCAACTTTAATTGCAGATAATGGTAGTCAATTTATTTCGAAAACTTTTAAAAAATTATGTAAAACATACGGTGTTAATATTAGATTCAATCCGGTCTATTCTCCTCAATGTAATTTTGTCGAAAGAAATAATCGAACCGTTGGTACGGCCATTAGGTGTTATATAGATTCTCATGATAACTGGGATTTAAATATTTCTAAAATTCAACAAGCAATTAATACGTCTAAGCACGAAGTTACAGGGTTTACGCCAGCATTTTTGGTTTTCGGCAGACATATTCCTTTATCAGGCGATTATTATAAAGATTTGAATGTTGACATCAGTGTTGACGCTGAGATAATTCCTGGTGATAGGAATGTTTATGCTGAAAATTTAAAAGAGTTAAAAGATATTTTTGTAGACGTTAGAAGTAAAATTCATAAAGCGTATGAACGTAACTCGCGAGCGTATAATCTTAGAAAACGAGATATTTCATTTAAAGTGGGAGACCACGTTTGGCGAAAAAATAAAATTCTTTCTAGCGCAGTCGATAAGTTCACCGCAAAGTTAGTACCTAAATATGTGCAATGCATTGTGAAAAAAAAGTTTTCAAATTTAGTGTATGATTTGGAAAATATTGATGGTTCCAAAGCTGGAAAATGGCATATCAAAGACTTAAAACCTTTTAATACTCCTATTTCAGAAAATTCTGATTCTGAACTTTCAGATGAAGAATAATTTTAGTTATTCCGTGGGAATTATGAGTTTGCTAGAGGGTTATAGACTAATAGTCTTCAATTTTTTTGGTGGGTGACGACCCGTAGTTCAGTTCTATTACAGAGTGGACGATTTTTGCAGTTTTATATTTTTGGATACTGGCCATATCCAGAAAGTTGCCAATGTTGGCGTTGATTTAGTTTTGTAGCAAGTGTAGCTTTTTGCCTATAGAGGTATATATTTAGTTTGGTAGCAAGTGTAGCTTTTTGCCTATAGAGGTATATATTTAGTTTGGTAGCAAGTGTTGCTTTTTGCCTATAGAGGCGTATCTTTTGATTTTTAGCAAGTGTCGCTATTTGCCTTTTAGAGGTATATTTGCTGTTGAGCAGTATTTTGGTAATTGAGTCTAGCAAACTTAAAATTTAGTTTTCTGAAATGAGTGAGTAGTTCTCTGATAAATGTCATATTGTATGCATTATATAGAGTATATTTTGAGATTTTCACGATTATGACTTTTTGATTCTTAGGAATATTTTTGCAGTACTTATCTTTTGGAGATAAGTTTATAGCCTAATACTTTATAAAGTATTAAACCCCACAAGTTCTTTAAGTTTTTTGTTTAGTACAGGCCGTGGAGTGTTGGGTGCTATCAGATTTCGTACAAACGTGCTGGAGTTTACTTTAGCACACCTGTTCGGAAGGGCAAGCATTGGGGGGAATTTGCTTTGGCGTAGTGATCTACCGCGATGCTACACATAGCTGGGCAGTTCTACTGTGTTTTGCCTGAGCTCAGTTCTTGGCTGTGTTGTGCGGAGGGCTGATGGCAGTGTCACCTTACGGAACACCCTATTTTCGGTTTCTTGAACTTGTGGTAATGCTTTATGCATTTTTTTAGTTTGGTATGGACTAGATTATACCTCCTTTTGTTGGTGGACATCTGGGTCACCAATTCTGTTTAGTTTTCCACCTTTCGGACTATCATAGTGAGGGGTGTGTCCCTGGTTTTTTGGGTGTTGGAGAGCTTATTTATTGTGATTCTCTGGGGTGAGGCCAGTAAACGAGGGTTTCTCACGCAACTTGAGAAAACGCAATACGGGCTTGAAGTTCTCTAGTGTTGCCACCTTGGGATCCAATGGGTATTGCTCTCTGCTGCTTGAAATTCTCAGTGGACATTTCGCCTTGTTGTGATGTTCCGGAAAAGCATTGATTGCTTCGAATCTTTTGATTCATTATTTTTTTTGTATATAGACTATATCATGTCTGTCTGTAATGTCAGATGATGATATTTTGGGTTATCCTATGTGGATTGGTTATGACTGTGTGTCATGGATTGTTACGACCAAGAAGGTTGTCCTTTAAAAGTGTATATTGATACGACAATCTATAATATTTTTTTTTGGGTTTTAAAAATAGTTCTTGAATTGGAACTTTAGGTCTTCTGACTTGTAAATTTTTAACTATTTGGTTAGTTGGAAGTAAAGTTTTGAATATAGTATTCATGCGTGGAATTAAATTTGTTAGACTTTCACCGATTTTGTACTACTTTGATTTTGTCTTTTTCCTGGATTTGTCTTCCCGATAGTGTCTTCCGCAAGGACGTGTAATACGCGCAGTTATTAATTCAAATTTATTTTCCACAGCATTTCATAGAAAGTTTGATATTTAAAATAGCCTATCGAGCTAGTCTATTTTTTTTCGGAGGGGGGTAAATGTAGCATTCAATATTTCCGAAGCATTTCTCAGGTTAAGATTAAATGAGTACGAATGCTACATAGTAATTTATGCATTATCAATTTAAGTATTAACGCAGTTTGATATAGTTAGGAATTTAAATGCTTAAAAATTACCTTATAAATTTTGAAGATTTAGCTCAGTTTTGTTGATTGTATATTCAGTATATTTTAAGATGGTATTTGGCACTAGATTCCATATCCGGTGTAGTCATGCTCATTTATTTTGTAGAGTTTCCTTTTATCGATGGTTTTCTCCTATGAAAATCCTTTCATTGTTTTGATTACAGGATCTGATATATTTTTGAAAATCAGGTTAGTTTCGATTGAAGTTTATAGCTGTCAAGTAAACCACAGAGTGGTTAAAGGTAGGTAGTTTCAAATTCTTACAGTGCTTTTACGCGCTAAGCCGACAGCCAGATAATTTATGGTGGTGTGTTCGGAAAATGGTGTTGGTCAACGTTGGAAATTGGTTGGTGCCCCGAATTCGGTGTTAAATCGAACATTATGTTGCTAACTTCGGGAAGTAATTAAAGTTCCGTTTCCTGCTGGGAAGCAGCCATTGAGAGAGGGGGACTTAAGCACTTATTCCCCGGCCGTGAAACGCGGTGCAAGCGTTTTTTTAGAGCTAGTGCGGACCTATGAAAGGGGAATCTAAGTCACTATTTTTGAGGGGTGATAGGCCTGGTAATTTCCACTTGCAGGTAAGATTTTGATTTTGCTAAAACTGGGATTTTTATTAAACCAGAAATATCTTCATTTGCAGTTTTGAGGTTGGAATTGAGCACGTTTTAGTACAATCACCAGCTTAGACCAGCTTAGAGTAATTTAGCTCACATCAGCTAAGTTTAGCTTAATCTAGCTTAGTTTAGCTCAACTAGCTTATTAAAGTTTGGGAAACCAGTTTATGGAAGTTACACACTTTTGAGTTGGAACTCGATGATCTGTTCTGAGGCTGTTTCTAATTACTTTATGGGCCTTCAGCTGTTTGAGATTTGGATGTGAAAATTCGGGAAATTAGGAGTAACTGGAGGAAGAAGGAGACGATTGTAAATACTACCTCATGGATGGGTGAAGTCAGGATTGACGTTAAGTTGCTGAACCAAATACACTAAACATAAGGTTTATCAGGCCAGTTTTTTTAATTTATATATCATATAATACCAACTTGGTAAGTCAAATAATTTAATAATTTAACTTCGTACTATAGAAAGGGTAAGGTCTGACAAAGGGTTCTAGAACACTTGAGACGCTAGAAATACTCACCGTTTGGTTACATTACCTCTTTTACACAAACTTTACCAAGTAGCGTAATAATCAAATTACAATAAAATCATATTGCATTACTTTGTCTGGAACCGTATTAAATTTGGTTCTAATGTTTTAATAAACCATCCAGTAATTATTGCAGGTCTGCTACTGCTAACCTAAGAATATATATTTTGATTTCATAACCGGTGTGTTTTATTCCTCTTGATAAGTGTTTTCAGATATGTATCTGTGAAAGACGTCAACAACTTTAGATCCCAAGTGATTTTCTGACTTTCTAGCACTTGGTGAGTATTATACTATTCAAAGAGTCAGTGGTGCCCTCGGGTTGAAAGAGTGAACTGGAACTATGTAGTGAAGAACCCAGGCTAACCGACATAAGAGCTAACCGTTCGCAAATTTAGGTGATAAGCTATCAGTAGTTAGCCACAGTTACATTCAAAAAGATAATGGCAAGCCTAAAACAAAAGATATTCTGTTTGTGTTCTATGACTTGGAAACGCGACAAGAAGAAGTTTTGCAAGATGGGTCACTCCTCCATCAGGTCAATCTCTGCGTTTTAAAACAATGTTGTGATGAATGTATAAATCTGTCAATTGAAATTTGTAAAAAGTGTGGAGTCCGTTTACAAAAAATAAAAGGAAAGGATCCGGTTGGCTCATTTACGCAACATTTATTAACACTAAGAAAGAAGTTTAAGAACATTGTTGTAATTGCACACAATGGACAAGCCTTTGACCATCAATTTTTACTAAACTATATCATGACTGAGACCGACTTGACCCCCGAGTTAATAATGAGAGGCACAAAAATTATTATGATGCAAATTGAAAACGTAAAATTTATAGACTCTCTAAATTATTTTCCTATGGCTCTGGCAAAATTGCCCAAAGCATTTGGTTTGGGTGATAAATTCAAAAAGGGGTATTTTCCCCACTTGTTCAACACAAAGGCGAACGAAAATTATGTGGGTCTTTTACCGCCTATTGAGTATTATTCCCCGGACACCATGAAAGATGAGGAACGTACCAGGTTTTTGGAGTGGTACGAAGAGCATAAAAATGACCAATTCAATATGCAGGTGGATCTCGTTGATTATTGTGTGTCAGATGTAGAAATTCTTGCACAAGCATGCTTGAAATTTAGAGAGCAATTGATGAGTACTACCAACGTTTGTCCCTTTACAGAAGCAGTTACCATTGCCTCAGCATGTAATAAAGTTTTTAGACGAAGCTTTTTAGAGCCCAACACTATTGGTATTATACCGAAAAATGGTTACAGGTGGACTGATAATCAGAGCAAAATAGCAATTGAGTGGCTACTCTGGGAAGAAAACCAGAGACAAATAAACATCTTACATGCTGCAAAGGGTAAAGAGGTTGTGTTACATGGTTTAAAGGTAGATGGTTTTTGCCCTGACACAAACGAGATATTTGAGTTTCAGGGGTGCTATTACCACGGTTGTGTTAAATGCTACAAATTTGCTAGAAACGACCCACTTTTAGAGGAACCCACAGCAACTTTAAATTTACGTTACGAGGCAACACAGGCAAAAATTATGAAATTAAAAGAACTTGATTTTGTAGTAAAAGAAATGTGGGAGTGTGAATTTAGAAAAATGTTGGAAGATAACCCTGAGATCGGTGCTTACACTAAAATACATCCTCTAATGACTTCAACCCCTTTAAACCCTAGAGATGCCTTTTATGGTGGTCGCACAGGAAATATTTGGGAATACTATGAAGCCCAAGAGGGGGAAAAGATTAAGTATGTTGATGTGTGTAGTCTCTACCCCTATATTTGTATTTATGGTAAATTTCCAATCGGGCACCCTGAGATAATTGTTGGCAGTGCAGAATGCAAGAAACTTAATTTAAATAAAACAGACGGTTTAATTAAATGTAAAATTCTTCCACCTACCAACTTGTTTCACCCTGTACTACCACAAAAGTCCAATAATAAGTTGATGTTTATGCTTTGTCGCTCATGTGGGGAAGCTATGGATCAGGTTATTGTTTGTAACCATACTATCGAAGAAAGGGCTTTAACAGGTACCTGGGTCATGGATGAAGTAATTAAAGCAATAGAGAAGGGGTACGAAATTTTAGATATTTACGAAATTTGGAAATATAAAATTCAAAAATTTAATAAAGAAACAGGGGAGACTGGCCTCTTTACAGCCATGATGAATACGTTCATAAAGATTAAACAAGAGGCCACGGGTTGGCCTAAGAAATGTAAAACCGAAGAGGAAAAGAATAAATATATTGAAGAGTTTTTTAAAAGGGAAGATGTAAAGCTCGAGTATGCTATGATTGTTGAAAATCCTGGGTTGAGATCCCTGGCCAAGCTTATTTTAAATAGTTTTTGGGGAAAATTTGGTCAACGGGAGAATCAACCAAAAACCAAAATTGTAAATGAACCATCTGAATTATTTGCAATGTTTACCAACCCCTGCATTCACATTAACGGCATACTACCCGTTAATGAAATGACCCTTATTGTCAGTTACGAACACACCGAAGAAGCCTATGATCCATTACCTACTGTTAATGTAGCTATTGCGGGTTATGTAACGGCTCAGGCTCGTCTTAAATTATATTCATACCTTGAACAACTTGGTGACGGAGTATTGTACTATGACACAGACTCTGTCATTTACGTTTCAAGAAACGACGGCGTGGATATATCTACTGGTGAGTTCATCGGTGATATGACTGACGAACTTGAAGCATATGGACCAGGAAGCTACATTACTAATTTTGTTTCTGGTGGACCCAAGAACTATGCTTACAAAATTCATACAACAAAAAGCAATCAAGAGGAAGTGGTTTGTAAAGTCAAGGGCATTTCGTTAAATTATAGTGCGTCGCAGTTGATTAATTTTAATTCTATTAAAGATATGGTCCTCCACAAATCAGATCCAATACCCATTGTCTCAAAGAACATTCGACGAACCAAGGATCATATGGTGACAACATGTGCAGAAACCAAGCTTTACAGACCCAATTCCACAAAAAGAAAATTTCTCCCCGATGGTGGCTCTGAACCTTATGGCTATAAGACACAGAAAACCATATAATGTATATAGATATTGTATTAATAAAAAATAAAGTCTACCAACATTTTGGATTTTATTCATAAGGTTTTGCTTTTGAAACTTTCGTTTTAGCCTAAAAATCGAAATGGAGTGCGCCTGGGGACTCAGTTCACGTTCTGGCACTCTGTTAAGACCTTATTTAGCTAATTTATTAACTCATTAATACACTTTTTACATACCATAAGATTTAGGTAAATAAGGTCAACCGGAAGTCCCCTAAATTCTTGCGCTTAACTACTCGTTCTAGTGATACAATTTATGTATGTTTTAGATGGACCAATATTCTCAAGACATTTAAATATGTATACTATAATGCAGAACCTAGGGTCTGTATTATTAATTATACATCTAGCTGTAAGTACTTGATTAGCTTTTCTATTTGCTTTTCCATGTAAGTTTTTCAGCTATTACCTTTTATATAATATCTAGGCCATCAATTACGCATACCTAACCTCAATGTTTTTTTATTTTGTTGGATGTTTGTAATACTTGCAGCGTGCATTTATCAGATTAACACTAGTATAGATGGTAGTCGTTCGCGGCAAGGGTTGACGAATTCTCAGATTACGCCAGGGCTTGCATTATAGTAAGAGAGTACCAACTAGTCATCGGTAATCCCACTCTACAACGGTGGTTGTTGTCTTAGTTAGGTATATAATAGTAATATTGAGAACGTGTTGTCTAATGACTATAAAGAACCCACACATCCTAGTGATAATATGATGAATGTTGTCCAACTCTTTGATAATGCTTCCTAGTATAACTATGCTAGTTAGTGCCGATTCAGTCGCGGCCATATACTATATCATTATGGTAGACCCCAATCTTACCTGAGATAAGTGATTAGACATTTTTGGTGGATATAATTACCAAGTGACTACATTTATACCTATCTAGTACCCTTCACACAAACGATATTCAGGTATTTTTGTTTTTAAGTCTAACCCAGACCACCCTGTAGTATTAAATTACCTTTGTATGTGCAAAATTCTAAGTATATTACGCAATATAACATTTTCAATTTGCAATGCTATTTATCGATTTATCCTTCGTCGTCTATTACACAATTCTATTGTGCTTTTAGAAGTTTTAAACACTTTGTGTTAATAAAAAAAATAACATCTTCGACTTACCTGTATTTTTATCATTCGTTGGATATTGATAATGTAATAATTTTACCCCATTTCTATGGGTTCAAGGGCCGTTTTTTTTTTTGGTACTTTAGTGATTTTTTAGATGTTTTAGCAACTCAATTTAGAGAAGTTTTTAGTTGTTTATTACGTATCTTTAAACCGTACATAGATATTAGCAAAAATTGGGGTTGTGTATACGCGATGTTTAGGCTATTTTTACCTATTTTTCTCTCATTTAGTGGCAAAAATGAACTTTTGGAGCTGTTTGTCGGTTATAAAAACCGTTGGAACGTTGCATCGTAATTTTAGTTTAAAACATAAAATATTATCAATTTATCGAGTTCTAAACGGTACTTCAGTTAGAAATATAACCCTTAAACACCTGTTATTGACATTTTTACCTTTAATTTGATACCAAGAAGTATTAGTACAGGGGTTGTACCTACCCTTATTTATTTTAGGTTTTTACATGATCAAGAAGAGTTCAAAGAGGTTTTAGTTGTTTCTTAGGTATATTAAAACAATATTGTACATACGAGTTATAGGTATTAGCAGAATTTATGTTATCTATATCCTCTCTTTATGCAAATTTTATTTATTTTTCTCAATTTTACCTGTTCAAGACCTGTTAAATATACGTTTTTAGATGTTTTAGTCGATTATTAGATGTTGATTAACCTGTTCAGCAGGGTTTAGTTGTTTATTGCTCGTTCTTTAAACATTGCTGTAAATAAACACTGCATGTATTACCAAATTTATTTATAGTTACAGTTAATTTTATTTTCTGTTTATGTTCCCTCTACACTTTAACAAATATATTATTATTAATCTTACTTCCCCTATAAACACTACTTATCATGGTGCGTCATGATATGACTCTCGTAGACGCTGTACTTAATAGCATCAACCAGCCGCCGAGTTTTTATAATGAGCTCAGCTGGCGTAATGGTACGACATTAGAATTGTAATCCGGTGACCCGGGATCGAATCCACACAGGTAAAACTTTTTTTTAATCATTTAATTTCAATAGGGGCCCCACTTAGAAATTATTGGGGTACCGGTTCTTAGAGGTAGGGCTTTTAGCGGAGTCCCGACTTGTAGACTTGGGTCCCCCAAATATGAATACCTAAGTAGGTGAGGTTCAAGTGACATGTAATAGATGGCGTATCACATATGATGGATGACGTTTACCCAATGACAACTAGTGCCAATGATACTATTGCCCAAGTAGCTAACGCCCAAGTAGCTACGGCCCAAGTAGCTAACGCCTAAATAGCTATCGCCCAAGAGTATGAAGTTTGACAGATGACGTATGACAGATGACAAGTGACAGATCAAAAGGGGCGGGGCCTATGACGTCAGAGGTAGAGGAGTGGGGGTGGTCTCAAGTAAGGCCATGACTACTAAAATACACCTCTAGAAGCGGCGTCTTATTTTCATACCCTTGTTTTTTACTCGAAACTAGATTTTCTAAGAAAATTTTCACTCAATATAATTTTTACTTATAATCAAAGATAAGACCCTCGAGCTAAAGCTCTCGGAATTATATCAGATTATAAGTAAAAATTACATTTCGTGAAAATGATCAAAAAATCGATTTCTTGTAAAAAACAGCGGTATTGCCGATAAGACGCCTCCTCTATCGGTAAATTGCTGTTGAAAACCCACGAAAATTTTTATCGTTAGCTTAATATTATTTTCACCAGAAATAGCAACGGTATCAATGCCTATATACAACTCACTAATAATTTAATTAATTATCTTTTCGGAAGGGAAGTTATCATTCAATGCGGAACAATAGAGACTTCAAACGTCTGCTCTCATTGTTCTGTAGAGCTTTTACTCAGTTATAGAAACAGCTTTCGAATTAATTTGAATAATCAATTAGAGGTGAAGGTGAATAGTTTGGAAGTTTCGAGTTTATTAATGTCTTCTATTTGCTAGTTGCAGTATATTGAAAATGTATCAATTAATTCGAGTCGTTGCATTTAATATAGTTAATTGTTAATGTTTTAATAATGTGATACAGTATTTGACAGTGGCAGGCCGCGTGGCCGCCAGCCCCCTGCCACAAACACGATAATTTTATTTCATCATGTTTATTGTTTCATTCATCGGGAAACAATAAATAAATTTGGCAGATCTACCGATAATTCAGGAGGATTGGCAACAATGCTTTCAACTTTCATTATCTAAAATCCACGCGCCATCATGTAACACGCTTAGTTGTGGCACGGTACCGAATTCTCTGCGGCAGCACCTTTTATACGAACACGTAAAATCAACGACTTTCCGAAGGCCCTATTCCACCATTTCACTCGCTGTGTAACTGAAAATAGGCTAAACTCTCGTAAAATTTTACACGAAGGTCTTGCGGCTTTCGGCAAATTATTTGCTATTTTCCATCTATTTGATATGTTTTTTACAATCTGACAATCGCGCACGAGGCTTCTGGTTGTTATGCCTTCATAGTTTTTCAGCAATACGCTACGATTAGGACGAAACGAGAAAGAGAAATAGCAGCTTCAAGCATTTTAAGTACAATAATCGGCAACATATGGCAACGTCTACAGGAATGAAGCCTCCAACCAATCACGAGTACAATATTTATTCCACGTGCTACCTGTATGAAATAGAACACGTGTTTTTAACGGCAATTGTCACAATCACCTGGCGTCTCATGAACAACTTGCGCGCATTTCCGTTTTTTGCTGTTTAGGTTAAATTTTAAAGTTTTCGACAATTTTATTTAGTTTAACTGTTTAGTGATACTTTGAATTATTTATAATTTGAATATGAGTGCCTTGAGCTTATATTTAAACTGTAATTTAGTGAAATATTTCCTGACACCTCGTTTGTTCTCTAAATTAGGATGACAAACTTATATTTAGTGAAAAACAGACCATTATTAAAAAAATTTATAGTTTACTGGAACAGAGGTAAGAAATATAATTATATTGTTTTGCTGGTATTGTTTACTATTTTCTTCCAATAAAAAGGATAAGGATACTTGGGTATAATGATTTAAAAAATTAAATACGCGGGCTTGATTGAGGTAAGAAAAATCACATCTATCAAGTGTTAAATTTAAGTTATTGGGAAAACAAATTATAATAAATGTTATTGAATCCGCTCGATTACACCTATGTGAGATAGAAAATCATAATAGTAATAAGGTCAGAGAAAATCGTCAAATCTTAATAGAATTAGTTAATAAATAATGTTATTATACAGGGTGTTCCTTAATGATGGGCTAATATTTTAGGGTGTAATTCCTAAGTACTTTAGATAATATTTTCAATTTTGGCATGTGTTAATAGGACATAAAACCACATGTTTTAGTTATAAACGTTTTTTTTTGTCCCACCAGTGGCGTACCTGCAAACATTTCCTCTGATATTTTTTAGAAAAAAAGTGGTACGCCACTGACATTTTTCCATGTAGATATTATTTCTGATTATCCTGGTCAATTCTGCATAAAAATGGTCTCTTTCGTTTTTCTCCTCAGGCACACCGTTCTTAACTAAAATAATTAAATTAAAATAGACGGGCGGAAGCATGCCTATTAAATAATGAAGGTGGTCATTTCCAACAATTTTTATAAAACAAAATTTTGTATTATCAATGTTAATAATAATAAATAGTAGAGCTAATTTAATTATTTTTAGTAAGAACGGTGTGCCTGAGGAGAAAAACGCAAGAGACCATTTTTATGCAAAATTGACAAGGCTAATCAGAAATGATATCCACATAATGTCAGTGGCGTACCACTTTTTTTCTAAAAAATATCAGAGGAAATGTTTGCAGGGACGCCACTTGTGGGACAAAAAAATAACTTCTATTACTAAAAGATGTGGTTTTATATCCTATTAGCACATGCCAAAATTGAAAATATTATCTAAAGTACTTTCGGAGATATTACAAAAAAAGCATTAAAAAATAATTCAACACCCTGTAGCAAAAAATTTAAGCCTTTTAGGAATATGAACTTTTCTTCATAAAATGACTTGAGGAATCACACCCTAAAATATTAGCACGTCATTAAGGAACACCCTGTATATTTATCATCTCAGGCCTACTAACATCGGGTTCCGAGGACATGACGAATCTGAAGAGTCTTTTAAATTAGGTGACTTTAAAGAACCAAAAGTTTAATTTTACAAGTACATACAATAGCAAATGAACTAAACCCTAAATTAATTTAGCGCAAATCACAATGTGGTAATATATTTAATTTAGAAAACTCAATTAAATTTAATCTAATTTTAATTTATGAAATTACATTAGAGTTGAGTGAATTTTTTTCCTGTGGCGTTTTCCCTCTTGATACACACTCATATTTTTAAGGTTATTACTTTCGATCTTAGCCTCCCCATTCATATCAGCCACGAACCGCCACTGTATTCGACACTCGCGGACAAACGCCTCCCTCCCCTTTCTCACCGCCCTTTGGAAGTTAATAATTATAAAGCATTATTTAGGCTAGGGGCGTGTAGGAAAACTATGTTTTCTTGACTTACATAATTAAAGCGTCTTTATAAACTAAATCAATTAATAATTGACAAGCGACGCCACTGCACTCAAAACAAAAACCGAAGTATCCGAAAGTCCGCTCCAGAGTACAATAATTAAAGTAAAGATTTGTAGATGGCTCTGTGAATTATTAACAATTAGAATTTTTAATGAATAGGTGGAGGTAGAAAGATGGATGGAAAACTTAGCTGGAAACTCTATAGAAAATCTTGGCAAATTTTGAGCTGTTAATTATTAAAATACGGGAAACTTCTCTTTTGGGCATGGGCCATGAGCGCGTAGAGGAAGTTGAACGATATAGTTACAAGAAGGAAAACTCTCGTTTTAAAAAGAAACAAGTTTTTCTGCCGATATTAAATGTTTCAAAATTCGTTATAGGCCGTAATAAAAATGGATACATCCTACTCAGGGTAGCACAAAATTAACAAAAACACAGTGGCCTCTCGCAGCCATTGATGTGCATAAATAATACATATAAAAAATCAGGATTGCTATTTTTTTAAATAAATTAATTAATTAATAAAATGTAAACTCCTGGACAAGAAAACCGGCGTCCTGGATTTTTTGCTGATTGCAGTTTGATCCTTTATAACTTTTTTGTTTATAATCCGATTTTTACAATTCTTTTGGAATTTTAAAGATAATTTAATAAGGAATGTGCTGATTTTTTTTTAATGGTTGGCCATGTTCGAGAACGCAATATTATACCGGGTGAATCAATGTGTTTTTCTTTTTTAAACACCCTGTGAAGGTATTGGGACTTTTCATACTTACAATTTCTTGATAAAGTTACATTAATTCCTAATATTTTCTTTTTTGACTTATTACGTTATCTCTATTTTCAGAAGAGATAAAATTAACTTAGTAATCACCCGGTGTATTGTATTATTTTTTGAATCCCCACAAAATTCTACACCTATTTTGTAAATGTTCTATGTCTAAATTTAATAGTTTTTGAGATATTGACGTTTAAATTATGGCATTTTCAGACTTTGACAGGCTGTAACATTGGAACGGTTCATCTTAGAGAAAAATGGTTTCCACCTTACTATCTTAATTTTTCTTAATTAATTCTCTATCTAAAAATTACAACTTCCGGTTTACCATGTTAAACCAAAAAAAACGGTTTTAACGGTTTAGCATGTTAAACCGGAAGTTGTAACTTTTTGATAGAGAATAAAAAATTAAGGTAGGGAGGTGAAAACCATTTTTCTTCAGGATGAACCGTTCCAATGTTACAGCCTGTCAAAGTCTGAAAAGGCCATATTTTAAACGTCAATATCTCAAAAACTATTAAATTTAGACATATCATGTTTACAACATAAGCGTAGAATTTTGTAGGGAATCAGAAAATAATGTAATATATAGGATATTCCATTTTTTTAAGTGACCCGTATTCTCCAGCATAATTTTAAAATGTGCACGTCAATGGTCTCTACAACTTTTGTATTTTGAAGTTTTCTGGAATTCTTAAGATACAGAAGAAAATGAACTTTACTCTATCGTTGACTCACCCTGTACTTTACAAAAAAACCGAAACCAAAAAAGTAAACTTTAAATCTTTGTTTATAATCTTTACAATAATATTATCTATAATATTTCCTGATTTGAACAAAAACGGGGTTCCACGAAAAAATATCTGCCGTGCGCAAAGTACAATAACCATTTTTTTTGTAGAGGCAAATGCAAGTTACGTTGCTCCTTAAATATTATATTAATCTTTTCTCGCAAACTTCCTTCGTGTTTTTTTATTATTAAACTCTACCGTAGAATTATTTACTTTTAAACATATCGAAGCTGGGCCTAATTTTATATTTAATAACTTTTTGTTTTTTTGTTATGTTTGTGTTTTACGTATAGAAACAAAGAAATATTATTTTTCGATTGATTATTGATAACCTTGAAAGGATATTCGTTTTTGGGTATTTTTTTGTTTATTACCCATATTTTCCATGTCATTTTAAAGAATAAATTCATTAAACATATATCTGATGATGATCTGACGAATGAAAGGAAAATCTTTATTTGTTTTATCATTAGTTTTTGGAACTTAAAACGATGCCTAGCGGGACGCCTGTAATTGTGACGGATGTCTTTACAGGTAATTTCCTCTTAACATTTAGCTTATTTCTATAGGTTTGTTAGAGGTGCTGGTATGCTCAAGAGTGTCTAACAACGACACAGAAGGCACTCCGTGCCATATCTTATCGGTGTGTCCCACCAAACGCTGCATAAGCAGCTTTGAGTTATACTTTCTTTCGTCGAATCCTAGCTCTACTGATGAGCCATGATATGGCGAAACGCGTCTAGAGATGGATCTGACGAAATGAAAGGAAAATCTTTATTTGTTTTACATATTGTTGAATTTGGCGTTTGAGAAAAATTCGATACAGGGTGGCACGCTCTCAACGCGTTACAAAAGTTACAACTTCCGGTTTAACATGTTAAATCGTAAAATTATTTTTTTGTTTCACATGTTAAACCGGAAAATTATTTTTTTGTTTCACATGTTAAACCGGAAGTTGGTATCTTTAGATAGAGCAAAAAAACCAAGATAGGGAGGTGAAAACCATTTATCTCTAAGCAGTGGCGGCTCGCGGTCTTAAAAACTGGTGAAGAGCTAGGTATAATGCGGGTACTTAAACAAACATTGACTAAAAACATGTGTAACAAAACGTCTCTCCTATCCCTATCTGTCCAACGACTGAATGGAGTTTCCAACAAATTACAAACATTGTCATTAATTGGGTTCATTTTTAAAACACACAACTAAGTAGGTACGTACACTACTGAATTAACTAAAAAATAATAACAAAACTTTTTAATCACACAGTAAATCACGTAAAAACGATATCTATAACCGTAAGTTTCGCGAAGCCTCAAAATAAATACTTTAAGGTTAGGCGAACCAATGCTAAATAATGGTGCATCCGACTGATCTATTTTTAAATTGCCCTTAATCTCATTGCGAATTGTTACGTGCTGTTTGCGTGACTGACGTCACGTAACCATAGCAACGGTGAATATTAAAGCCATATGGACGTTGAGTATTCACTTGCTTTGAGCTAACGGACACGGTCGCTGGGGCGCGCCAAAATGCACGAGTGTTTATAATAATTATTGTCCATCGCAGTTAACCGTGGCCCTATTATGCATAGCTACATTCGGATTAAATGAATATTATTAATTCGAACATAATTATTTTTTAAAGGCTGAAATGGTAGCTCTTTGGTATTAATATGTAATATTCTCGAAAAACTTTCCCCCTGGTTTAATTTTTTTTTGGTGAAAAGCCCCTTCACTTCACTTCACCTGACCAGCCGCCACTGTCTCTAAGATGCGTCGTACCCATGCAATACAACCTGTCAAAGTCTGTAAGTGCCATATGTTAAACGTCAATGTTTTAAAAACAATTTAACTTAAACATAATATGACATTTTCTACAAAATATACGTGGAATTGTATAGGGAATTATAAAATAGTATAATAGGACAGGGTATTCCATTTAAACGTTAAACAAAGTATGTTGGATAAAAATTTAAATAGTATATCTATGCCTGTTTATAACGGCAGTGGGGTTTTGGACTTGCATTGTCTTTATTTGTGTTACATAATTAGGGCTGTGCAAGTTCAAACTCTGCTGCCGTTCAAGAAGCATCGTTGTGTCCAACCTTGAAACAGACGCCGACCCCTTATAACTTTTAACAAATATTAAATACTTATTTCTATAAGTTTGTTAGAGGTGCTGGTATGCTCAAGAGCGTCTAACGACGACACAGATGGCGCTCCGTGCCACATTTTACCGGTGTGTTCCACCAAGTGCTGCATAAGCAGCTTTGAGTTCTCCTTTCTTTCGTCGGATCCTAGCTCTACTGATGAGCCATGATATGGCGAAACGCGTCTGGGGATGGATCTGATGAAATAAAAGGAAATTATTGTTCTGCAAATATTAAAAAGTTGAGCAGTATACATGCTATAGAATCCTGCGTTGTGAGCGTTGAGAGTGTATAAGTGTGTCAATTTTCCAAAATTTATATTCAGTAGCTTTTGAAATATTTTCATTATTCCAGATATTTTAGACACCCTGTAGACTAAACCAGCCCTATCGGACATAATTTGATATCGAACAACTTTTGCTTATTTTTTCTACAGTTCAGAAGTATTTTCTATTTTTCTTTTAAAGTGTTTCGGTATCGATGTGAATGAAAATATTTTTTTAAGGGTTGTTTATTTTGTAGATATAAAAAATAAATTACTTCCGTATATGTTCTCTTATTTATTGGCAACAGGAAAATATAAAATATACTGAATTGAAGAAACGGAAATTGATAGTATTTGAAAAAAAACGTTTTTCACAAATGGTATAAATCTTTTTTTTATTCTATCCTAATTTGGGAGGTACTACAAAACGTAGCTTCATGATTTTTTTTAAGGAAAGCACTCATCTTCCAAGTGAGATGTCACTAAACATTTTTTTTACTACCACATGGATATTTGCTGTTTCTTCTACACTTAATCCACGAATGCACATAATACTGAAATAGTATATTACATAACAAGTGATGAAAGTGATACTTTTCAAACGAGGAGATATTTAGCACGAGGCGTCAGCCGAGTGCGGAAATTCTCCGAGTTTTAGAATAACCACAAAGAATTATTAAAAAAACCTTTGATTTGTGAAAAAAATAATTCAACTCTAGAGCTGAAAAAAAAAAATTTCAACTCTAGAGTGGAAATACAAGGCACACTATTTAATTTAAACATATGATGCCAATTTAATAGATCGAAAGGTCACAGGTTCAAATTCCATCAGGAGTACTTGGCTTTTTTTATAAAAACATTAAATAAATTATAAAATTATTTTGAATTGAAATCTTCCTTCTTGAATGATTTTTTTTATTTAATCAAGGAAAGATGCATTAAAAATAAATTTAAAAAATTCACCCAACAAGGAAGATTTCAATTCAAAATAATTCTATAAATTATTTAATGTTTTCATAAAAAAAGTCAAGTGGTCCTGATGGGATTTGAACCTGTGATCTTTCGATTCGTAGGTCATGGCTCTAGTCTCTAGGCTATAGCGACCCATAAACATTTTCTGCTTAAGTTTAATATATTGTCACGCCCAGATTTTAGGGTGTGACGAGGGACGTAAAGGTAACACGGGACCTTGGCGACTATAAGAAAAACAAGGCGGTTTTGAAAACAAATTTATTGAAATGACAAAAATAATAATTACCTGAAGGGTTTACAAGAAAATCAAAAATAATAAACCTGGATTTAAACCTTTGCAAAACAGTTGAAAATAAAATTATACTTACATAAATTTTGGGCTCATCGCTGGCGTCTTGAGGACCAACAAAATTTCACAAATTTCCGAACTGAATGCGTCACGGACGGGAGCACTAGTGCCCTCCGATACTTTTCTAGCAACCATGTGTAGTTTCATCAAGTCAGCGATTTTTTCCACTTTAGGAAGACAACGGGCTTAGGTCGTATACCTTGTTTCTACTGACTTGATGACGCCACCATAATTGTTAGATCGGGATGTACGTATAACATTTCATAATTGCAACTTTTTAAGATTTGTTTAATAAACTCGGCGCCGGTTTCATGTTGCGTTGAATGGCCGGCGGTAAACGCGAATAATGATTAAAATATTAAAATGGAAAATATATTGATTCATGAAATGTTATGATTCCCTATCGTGACAATATGACATTTTCTTCAGCGGGGCTTGTTTTGACCGGTAATAAATTTTCCAGTATATTCTTAACTTTTTTATAATTTCAGATGGCGTATTTTCACACTCTAATTCTGAATCACTCAACAAATACGGGATAAATAAACTAAACTACTTTCTAAAATTTGTTCTTTTTAATAAATAGGTGTGGTCTGTCAAATTGACATCATATGCCTAAATTAAATAGTGTGCCTTGTATTTCCACTCTTGAGTTGAAATATTTTCTTTCAACACGCGTGTGATATTCGGCGCTTTCGAGCCAAGTTAACCGTGCTTTTTTTCTCATTTTCATAGGTGGTCGTAGGAAAAGTACATTTTAGCACATCACGACCACCGTATGCGTAGGATATGCCTAAAAATTTCCATGTTCCCTTCGGATGCCATTAAATATTTGTGTTGTAACTATGGAAATACAGTAATATTGATTTGTCAAGCTAAACACATTTTGGTGTACAAGTAGCCGTACAGAAATAATATTTCCTAAAGTTATTTTCCGTTGCCCAGCAACGACTAAGTGTAAGGAAATATTGACTTTTTCTTTCAGAAATGTTATCAAAAATATCAATATTTCTGATCGATTTTCGGAAAAATATATTGTTCAACTCGAGTGGATTGTCCATATCGCACTCGGTTATTTACCTCATCATGAGATATAGATATCATATTCACTCTTGTTGTACATACTACTATATTCTGTCTAAATAGGCCTAAAGTAAAGAAAAAATAATCTTGACCCGCGCCTAATAAAAAAAAAACAACAATAAAGGCAGATCTGGGCTTGCTTTAATACATTCGTATGATTATTTTCTAGTCGAGTCTTATGTTTTACGTGGCACCGATTTAGTAATTTATAGTTATTCAATACAGAATAAGGCAAAACACCCAAATAATTCAGATATAAACAAAAACACTGGCACGACTAGAATAAAAAGCTGCAGCTTTCCGATCGATAGCAAGGGAAGTACATGCTTTAAAAAATTTGTATAGGACTTACATAATTTATAGTGCGTCTTTAAAAATTTTAAAATTGGTTGAATTTACACGGAGGAAAATTTATAATACAACCTATAAGAAATATAATATTATTTATTAGAATTTCTGGTAGTATATACAAACATAAGCCAGTATAATACCGTTTACAATAAAATTATTATATTTCATTTAGTGACAGGTATTATTTTTGGTAATATAAATTATTATAATAGTTAGTAAAATTCACAATAGTTTCTATTAAAATTTATGAAAATTTTTAAATAATATTACGATATTTTTTAATATGAAATATAGTTTTTTTATTTGCTTTTACTATATTTTATTGTATGATTAACTTTATTTTATTGTAAGATTTACTAGATTTTTTTCTAAGATTTATTAGATTTTATTGTAAAGTTTACTATATTTTATTGTAAAACTTACTAGATTTTATTGTAAAATTTATTATATTTTTTTGTAAGTTTTACTAGATTTTATTGTAAGATTTACTAGATTTTATTGTAAATCAGAGCGGTCGTGCCGCGGTGGCGACCGCCACCGAACCCCCACTACGACGCGACCACCCTGGTTTGCGCCTCGCGCTTTATAGAAAGAAAAGTTACCGGCAAGCGGTGCATCAGTATACAGGGACGCCGATACAATGGGTTCCCTGGGGCACAGGTAAACAGTGATGACCGTTTTCGTCCTTATTAAAAATGGGAAAGTCAATACCCGTAAGCAACTATAGAAACAGCGAAATCGCCTTTTTAAGAATTTCTTAGTAATAAATAGTAGTGAAAACGTAGCGGGGCCATCTAGCAATGCAGAAGACAAACCAACCGGTTAAAAGAGAAATATCCTATCTTTTACAATAAAATATAGTAAATCTTACAATAAAACATAGTACATTTTACAATAAATTATAGTAAATTTTACAATAAAATATGTATAGCAAAAGCAAATAAAAAAATTATATTTCCTATTAGAAAATATCTTAATTTAATATTATAAGAAATTATTCTACAGAGTATTACTTTTCTAGTTAGTAAATGTGTTTTAATATAATTTTATACTACGAGATAATAAAATGTGATTTTGTATTTTATGATAATTATTATACAGAATACTAAAAACATTTTAGACTCCAGTTATAATAAAGCCAGTTTGCTCCGCGTGAGCAGGTTCTTAATGAGCTGAATAGTACAAGAGCCTATTGCTCTTTCCATGAGAAAATAACGAATATATTCCTTTTGCGTTTTGGCCAAAACTCTATTATTCCTTTGACCCCATTAATATTTTCTCTAATACTTATAAAACATCGAAATACCGGAACTCGGAAATCCCAGTATATTTATGAGCAACACAATCGAACTGGTATACAATAACATAATCTGGGCGCGATAAATTACATTTAAAGTTAAAACATTATTCTTCCGGTTCTGATTTATTTCACCGTCTAAACCCTTGATAGTGTGTTATGTGGACGTGCCGGCTACGCAAGGATGTTCTGTGTTTAACATAATGGTAAATAATGTATTTTTCTACACCCACATGTATATTTTCTGGTTTTTCTTACAATCAACTGAATGGATAAATTGGCTAGACCAGTTAACTGGACGGATATAATTTCAAATCGGAATTTTTTTTTATAAGGAATGTGGACATGGTTGAAAATTATATTTACGTTCTTCAGATGGTCGCTAGAGGGCTTAATACTAAGGCTCAATTAAGAAAACTAAAATTTTTTTACGAACAAAAACTAATCCTTAACTTAGACTACGCAATGACGTAGAAATATGCCCTTATACAATCAGTATTAGTACCATCATTCCCTTATTAGGCTATTATAAAATAATTACATTATTCTTGTAATTTATCTTAACGAATGGTTTTACTTAGATCATTTTATAATTCTCATCTGGTCGTCTACCTATTTTAGTCGTAAAATAACAATAAGTACTTACTATAGTTTATTTCAGAAAGGTGTGAAGTAATAAAATGGGAAATTCCATCCAGTTTGGCTCAATTTTGGTGTCGGCCATAGGCGTAAATAAAGTTTGTGCATTATGCATAATTTGATAAAGAAGGAAACTATTAGCTCTAGCAAATTAACACAAACATCGTTTTATAAAATATGCCGTGGAAGATATAGCTGAAAAACATAGTGTAACTGTGCTGCGCACACCGCCATATCATTGCTAATTAAATCCTATAGAACTTATATAGGCGCGAGTGAAAGAATTTGTAGCAAGACACAACACGACATTCAGAATGAAAGACGTTAAGCTACTGTTTGATCGAGCCATTAAGGAAGTGACACCAGAGAACTGGCGAAAAGAAGAGGAGAAAATATGGGATCTTGACCACCTGATCGATTGGACCATCGACCCGTTAATTATAACGTCAAGAGGAGATGACAGTTCCTCAGATGACAAGGAATATTATAATTTTTATAATTTAATTTCTGTATAATGTATTTTTGTATTTTGTGCTTTTGCACGCCTTTGTCACGCCATTTTTAGTGTTTGTGAATGGATAACAATAGGCAAAAACCATAAATTGACCCAAACCCGGATGGTACTACCTGCACTTGATGAAAAAAAAGCATTTTGCAATGAAATCAATGCTAAATTATGAAAGTAGCTTAAATATTCGTTGTGTCACTCTGTAGTCCCTTTGCATACCTAATCGGCTTTTATTATTCTATACCCTTCTTAAATAGACTATAGATGGAATAATTCATATTTTTATTATTTCCAAATTGGCAATAAGATACCTTTATGTTATCATTAAGTAATGCCAATCTGATTGGTGCATACGAAATAACAACATAAATATTTGAAAACCTCAAACTTGTTTTATTTTATATTTCTTTTCTCTCTGCTTCCGACTTTCGCCGTAAATTATCCACCCATAAAGCTACAAATTAAACCGGTTGTTTTCAACACGGGTCACACCGAGAGAGCATACTGAGAACAATTCGATTACACGTATGAAAATATTTGCACGATGACATACGAGCAACTGGCACATGGGAATTACAAGGGATAGTGGAAGTAATTCCAACTACGGGGACTCCCGAATGGAGGATAATATTGTTTGAGTGGGATATAATTTGTTTAACTTGAGAGAGCGAATGAATAGATTAACATTTAAGAGATACTTTTAATAATAGGCAAGTCATTTAACTAAATGGTACATACAGTGGCGTACTTAGGAAACTTCAGTCAACTTTTAAATGAAAACTCCTTATTTTTAACTTTTATTAAAAATGATCTTTTCAATGACATATCACACTTTATCATTTGTTTTAATAATGGCCGCCTAAAACAATTTTCCGGTGGTTTCTAAAATGTCCATAGTTTTTGGTATAACAAGGTAAGTAGTAGGTAAAGAGTAGGCCATTAAAACGTGAAAATGGCTAATTTTAATCTACTTAATAGTATAAAATTTACAGCTTGAGAAATATGTATCCAAAAATATGTTTTAATATAAATAGTATTGTTCATTTAATTTTCTTTCTTACGATGCAATACAAGTTAAAATTATTCATACGGGTCTAGAAATTACATTTATGATATTTCTTGTTAATTTCTACTATTACCTAAAAAATAATTAATAACTCGTGATACACCGTTAGAAAGGAAATTAAATTAAGAATTTTTTTATAATAAAACAAAGACGAATATTTGAAAAATTCGAGAAATTCTTTTTTCTTTAACAGATTGTAAATATAATAGCCCTAACCAGGGCCCGCTCTAGCAATAACGCCGCCCTGGGCAAAACAAAAAGTTGCCGCCTTTTTCATCTCTTCTTCGGTTTATACTTTTCACATTACAGCAAAATTTCTGTCTATTCCTCGCCGCTCGCCGGCTTGTCCTTTGCTGCGATGCCGCCATGAACAAAAAACGCACCGGTGCCGGCGTTTTTCGGCATGCTTTGTCGCGGAATTGGTTGATATTATTATATTATTAAAAAGAAAAGCGATCGGTCGAAATTGTCAATGTTTAAAAAATAAGCCGGCAAATCAAAGGAAATTTATTTTGTTAACTGTGAATTGGAATGGTTCAAACTTCAAATATACGTAGGAACGTAGGTAGGCAAAACGGGGATTTATGGTGTTTTTTTTGGACTTTTCATGCCGCTCTTCCAACTTGCCGCCTTGGGCAGGGGCCCAGGTTGCCGTCCCCTAGAGCGGGCCCTGGCCCTAACGGACACATTTTTCTCAAGCAAATCAATTTTATATTATAAAGCAGGTTGAAATGAACCATTTCAACGGTTCCATGGCCCACTCTTTACCACTTACCATGTTTTATTAAAGTTATGGACATTTTAGAAAACAAAGGAAAATTGATCTAGGCGGTCATTTTTAAAACAAATGATAAAGTGTAATATGTCATTGAAAAGAAAATCTTTTATAGAATTCAAGCAGTGAATAAAAATGGGGGGTTTCCGTTCAAAATTAAAAAGTTTACTTCACTTCCGGTTAAACCGGAAGTCGATTTGAAGGTTTGAATTGGCCGAAAAATGGTAAATTAAACACTTATTAACACTTTACTTTCTTGTGTCACCCGGTAGATTTAAACCAAAGAAAACTGGCCAAAGTGGCATGTCGATATCTTAATTTAGGCCGAAGATACAACAAAAAATATTATGAAATTGGCTGTACGGAACCGATATTTCCATTAAATACGGTATCGTAGGTTCATAAACGCAAAAAATATGATTTTAAAAGGTCTAATTGAAGTAATTACTATTTAGTTTTAAAGCAACGAAAAATGTTACTGCATGCAAAAAATCATTAATTTAACTGTATCCTTAAAACTTTTTAAAGTAAAAATAGACGGAAAGTCATTCAAATTTTCACAAATTGACAAGAATGCAAAAGTGCAAAATAAGACTTAAAAATAGGTTTACAGTAAGTAAAATAAATAAACTTTTACAAACACTATTACATTCTACATAAAACAAATGGGCCAACTACTTGCCGCAACGTTTTTCCGAGGTAATTTTAACTTTATTACTAGCGATATTTTAGCGGTTTTTACCGGAAAATAGAAGTGAGTGCGGGGAGCGATAAAATAAAAATGCCGGATATATTATGTTAATATGAGTTAATGTCTGGTTATGGTAATATTTAAAGTTGGTTAAAATGGTGCAATTAGGTAAGCCTGGCAAATGAGGAAGCGACGATGAGTAAAAATTAAAAATAAAAAATAAAAAAATATTGAAAATGTGTACGTTTCACATATTATGTTGTGTAAAGGGCCAAGTAATAGATGTTATTATATAGACCTATTACAATGAGAAAAAAAGTACGGTTAATTTGGCTAGAAAGCGCCGTATATCACACGCGTCTTAAAAAAAATATTTTAACATCAGTGTTGAAATACATGGCAAACTATCTAATTTAAACATATGGTGCCAACCCCTATTCATTAAAAATAACAAATTTTAAAAAGCAGTATTGTGTTACTTATTTATCATGTATTTGTCGAGTGATTCAGAATTAGAGTGTGAAAATATGCCATCTGACATAAAAAACGGTAATAATATACTGGAAAATCTATTACCAGAAAAACATATCGCGCTGAAGACAGTGTCATGTATTAAACAATAAATCTTTATCGGTAGCGATAGCGTAGAGAGTAGATCTCTAGTCTACAGATCGCAAGGTCACAGGTTCAAATCCCATCAGGAGTATTTGACTTTTTTCTTTAAATATTAAATAATTTATAGAATTATTTTGATTTAATAGCTTCCTTGTTGGGTGGATTTATTAAATTTATGTTTAATACATCTTTCCTTGATTAAATTTAATATTTTTTATTCTGGTTAATCCAGAAATTAATCCAGAATTATTTCTTTCTGTGATATATAAAATATGAAAAAATGAAAAAGTTAAACTACAACTAAAGGAAACGCCTATTGATAAACTATGAAACCAGATATTAAGTGAAACATAATCCTAAGTATGCTAATTTCAACATTAGTGTTGATATTTTTTTTAACACTAGTTTAAAAATATTTTTTTTTTAAATGAAAGGCTTTTTTAATAATTCTTTGTGGTCGTAGGAAAAATAGTGTACATTACTCGTGTGAAAGTGATTATTCTAAAACTCGGAGATTTTTCGCACTCGGCTGACGCCTCGTGCTAAATATCTCCTCGTTTGAAAAGTATCACTTTCATCACTTGTTATTTAATATATTATTCTATACCTTCCGATTAACGTAATAATCACCCCGTATAAAAGCGACGAATCCAAACTTTAATTCCGCACCCAGCTCGACTCGGTCCAACTTTATTACTAGCGATATTTTAGTGGTTTTTACGCTTGAAAAACAGACGTATAACAAAAACTGAAACCGGAGAGAAAATATGGCGGGTAATATTTTGCACTTTGCGAAAAGAAAATGTGTGCTGTATGAGTGATAAGTCTGCGGTTTATTTATTCAATGTGTGGGTCTTTAGCACCTTTGAAATATTTATATTTATACGATAAAGATATAAGGGGGAGTGGATTTTTACTTGGAACGACGGAATATGATAACAAATCGGAATTGTACATGCACAACAATAGTATATTAATATCTGTTTGAAGGTTGGAGACAATGATGTTTCTTGAATGATAGAAGAGTTATGGACTTGCATTGCCTATATTTATTTTGAATTACAACGTTTTAACTGGTAGGTATCTCCAGTCGAATACTATATAAGTGAAGTAACTACAGCTCTATTTATACCAGCTAGATGCACTTTAGCATAATTCAAATGAGTGCAGTCATGCGTTCAGTTCGTGCACGGTATTCTAAATTTATATCTACTTAACAAAGGTTTCCAGATATTTCTTATATCTAATGAGGGCTTGCTAAAATAATCTGGGTTCTGGTATATGCTAGCAGCTTCCTTGAACTTCATCTTCCTCCAGTGTGGTTCTTTATGAATTTTGAGTGTCAGTTAAATTTATTTTTTTACCTTTTTAAATTTTAACGAACACTAAAGTCTAATATTTTATTAAAAAATATATACATTTAAAGAAAATGGGAATTTCAAATTTTGAAAATTTTTAGTTTAAATTTTATGTTGGTAATAATATTACATTATTTATCATCACATTTTCAATGATTTTTGAACTATTTATCTCTACTTTCTTTAAGAGCACAAAAGTCAAATAATGTACAACATTATTTCAGTATCAATAAACAAACACGTTTTAAAATTAATTCTATAAAACTACTGCTGTACCTCACCTGTAATATCCATTGATGAACATACATACCTAAAACAAAAAATATACGTAAGTAACTTGTTGAAACTTATTTGTAAATAGGGGATGTCCTTTTTTTTCGCATATTTGTTATATTTTTAGTAAAATAATCCAAACGTATCTGGGTCAAAAAATTTTGTACAAAAGGGTGTTCTCGCATTTTTAGATGTATTTATCTACTTGCATTTAGTAATAATAAAATTTTGCTGTTAAATAAAACCACACTTTTTAGAAGAATGATTTATTATTAACAATTATAAAATTAATTAATAATTATTAATTAAAATATAGCACTTAAGGTTTATTATAAACATTAGTAATACACTTATTAGAGTTAGAAATTTGTATACCAGAAGTGGATGTGATGGAGCCCTTTACGTTCGAATTTCCAATCATTAAATCCGTGTCTGACCCCATGATCTTCTTTGCTATTTGTTTCTTATTTTCTAAAGAATTCTCAACGTAGCCTTCTGCCGTAGAAAAGGCTTTCCAGCACCCATGACGATTTAACATCTGCATATCTACACCACCATCAACTAGAATGGTGGCTGAAGGCCTCCTAAAACAATGTCCACTGTATCCTTCGGCATTATTCAATCCAAATTTTGTTGCAATCTTTTTTGGTATACTTCCAAAACTATTAATTCCGACAGGCTGGAAGGTGCATTTTCCTTTTCCATAGAATACAAAAAACCGCCTGTGAGTTGCATTAAGAGGACAAAGTTTAGCATACTTTCGAAAAATACTTAAACAGTTGACACCTGTCACATTTCCTTCTGTTATAACAAATTCTTGCATAATTTTGGTTTTCGAGAATGGAATCACAATTTTTTTATACAAATCATTGTGTTCAATATGATCCAACATTAACTTAGCTAGTTCTTCGCGCCGACAAGCCCCAAAACTGCCGATTATCATAACAATCATAAGTAAATATGTTTCATCATCTGCAGTAGTAAGAAACTTACATACGTCTTCCTTTGTGAAAACTTTGGACTTTTTGACCTTGTAACCCTCTAAACTTCTATTCAAAAATGCGATTAGTTGAGAAAATCTGCTTATATCTTGATTTTTCTTGACTGAATTCATAGTTCTCAACATTGAGTACTGAGTCCATAGTTTAGATGGTTTCTGGGAGCGTTGCTTTACGGAAAAATAACCCAAAAGGATTTTCTCAGACACCTCCTTTATTTTGTTAGCTTTGCACCAATCTTCAAACTTCTGATACTCCAACTCATACCGCGCCTTGAATTTTGTCGGAACTAAACTTGAGATCGCTTCGTTTGCCGCTGCTTCTATATCAGAGGGTAAACTTCCATCAGAATCGCTCATTTTGAAAAACGCTTTTTTAATTTTTGAATTTGTTTAACAAAGTTTCGACAGTAACCATGCGAAACAGTAACTATGCGTTAGGTTACATAAAAAACTTGATTAGTAAACTTAATAATAGGTGCATTTTTATTTTTTAAAATGCCTTTTGCCAAATATTTTTATTCATAGATGAAAGTAGATAAAATTGTGTATAATATTCTTGTTGTAAATTCATATTACTACACTCGATGTTTTATTAAACTTGGCTAACGCCTCGTTTGACAACTTTAACATCTCGTGTTGTAATATGAATCTTTACAACACTTATATCGTAAATAACTATTACATATTAAATTTTTACATATTAAAAATAACGTTTTGCAATTATAAAACAGATACATTAGATTATTTAAAATAGCTTTAAGAGTTTTAAATAATTTAATTTATCTCTGCGAGAACCATAAAAAACTGACCCAAATATTACTTCGGTGGACGTAACCACTTGTGATTTTATACTCTAACTTTATAATAAAATGATACACCACTTTATGAATTTTTTTTTGACAAATGATGAATTTTAATAGATTGTACTTCATTTCTGTTTGTTTTCGTTTATTTATTATTATTTTTGTATTATTTAAAACATTCTGTAGTTTGTAACCAAATTTAATGATAATTTCCGTGGACAATAAAAAATTCAATAATTTTGATAAAATATGGCAACAATGTGCGGCCAGTCGCGGTAATTCCCTGAGCATTTACCTTCAGAGGCTGTTCTGAAAAATGGTCATTTAATTGTTTTGTAAAGTTATTATAACAAAATCTTTCCACTACTTAGGTAATACAACTAACCTAACATTTTTCACATGTTTAATAAGTTTTAAGGGTACATTAATCTCTTCTGTTGACATCACTTTCGTGGACATTGTTTGTCTACGGAAGCGACACGTGTCTACGAAAGTGAAAGTAACCAGTAATAAAATGACTTCTCATTTTTTTAAATGTCAATCAATTTGGCTGCTAGTTATTATGCATTTCTTAATTTGATTTACAGATTAACATGCCACTGAATAAACAAAACATCTCAAAAACAGCTCGAAAAAGACGAGAACAAAAAAATTTTGCATGCGAAGAGCTAGGAATAAACAGACGAAATTCCTATCATTGTTCTCAAGACATGCGCCGATGAACTTACACCAGTATTTTGTAGACTTTTCAACTTATCCTACAAAAAAGGAATATTTCCATTCTGCTGGAAGTCGGCGCGTGTCCAGCCTATTCCAAAGAAAGGTAAAAAGACCCTGCCAAGCAACTACCGACCCGTCGCATTGCTTTCAGTAATTTCAAAAGTAATGGAGAAAGCTATTAACCAACAACTCCTAAAGTATCTGGAAGGGCTTAACATTATCAGCGACCATCAATACGGTTTTCGTAAGTCCAGATCAACAGGTGACCTTCTGGCATATGTCACCCATCTTTGGAGCAACATCATCGAACATCATGGAGAATCTCGGGCTGTTGCACTGGACATCTCTAGGGCTTTTGATCGTGTTTGGCACGATGGGCTTTTAAGTAAATTGCGATCCTACGGTATGCCTAATGGATTTTGTTTATGGTTAACCAGCTTCCTTAAGAACCGTTCTGTGCAAGTGGCGATTGACGGGTTTCTCTCAGACACCTTCACCATCAATGCCGGTGTTCCTCAAGGGTCTATATTGTCGCCTACCCTCTTTTTACTGTATATTAA
Source organism: Polydrusus cervinus (assembly GCA_935413205.1). Classification (NCBI taxonomy): domain Eukaryota; kingdom Metazoa; phylum Arthropoda; class Insecta; order Coleoptera; family Curculionidae; genus Polydrusus; species Polydrusus cervinus. The sequence continues at coordinate 16,481,827 of OW284517.1, forward strand.
CGACCTTCTAGTAAAAACCCAAAATCCAATTTATAGCTTTGCTGATGACAGCACACTTGTCTCATCTTTTACCTTGACTCCCCAAACATCCGCTGCCGACGCACATCTTCGCAGGCAGCATGAAGTATTGCGCCTCAACAATGACCTGGAAGAAATTTAGACTTGGGGTGACAGTAACCAAGCCGAATTTAATGCTGAGAAAACCCAGGCAGCAGTCTTCTCCAAAAAGGTTAACATTGCAGAACCGGATATAGTCATGACAGGACACGCAATTCCCCTGGCACCGTCTATTAATTTGCTGGGGGTCAATCTGGGAGGTAATATGTCTTGGCATGATCACGTTGCCGCAATTGCCAAGACAGCTGCACAGAAACTTGGTGTACTTTTCCGCACCAAAAGGTTGTACACACCTCATCAACTTTTGACACTCTACAAAGCCCAGATTCGACCATCATTAGAATATTGCTCTCATGTCTGGAGCTCTGCACCCAAGCACACCCTTCGGCTACTGGATTCCATTCAAAGGAGAGCCGTTCGTCTGATCGGCGACCCAGAGCTGACCAAGACCCTCGATAGCCTGGAGCATCGAAGACAGGTTGGTGATTTGGCTCTCTTTTACAGATATTTCCATGGCAGGTGTTCGACTGACATTGCCCACTTGATTCCACCTAGAGCAATTCAAAACAGAAATACACGGCAAACCACTGCCGCTCATCCATATGTTGTTCAGCTTAGTACTCCTCGAACTTCATTGTTCAAGAATTCTTTCATCTGGAGAACGTCATCTTTGTGGAATGATCTTCCTGAGGTCGTGTTTCCCAATGAATACAATCTTCAACGTTTCAAGACCAACGTTAATCGCTTTTTTCGCACTCGCACCGCTCCCAGAGCGCCTTAAAGGATTTTTCCTACAGTACAGGTGTTTTATCATAAAAAAAAAAAGGCTAGACAAAAAGCATGAAGTGACGGAAAGACAGAGAGCGATACCAAAAGAAAAAGGAAGAAGGATTGGTTTTGGGCATTAAGAATCTTAGCAGAAGAGATCAATAGGCCCAAGGAAATGAATGGAGAGAAAAAGCCAGGCCCTATCGGCAGAAAAAGAGAAATAATAAGCTTCTTAATGAAATGTTGGAAAGAAATTCTCTTTCGTTAACTCCTGTACGAGAGTTTGAGATGGCCAACACATCCCACTCTACTAGCAGACTTTCCCCAGGTAAACAAGTTGCCAGAAGGAATAGGGAAAAATGGAGAAAAGAAAGAAATTATTTATTAAGGATGCTAGAAGGAGCCAAAGCAAGCAAAAATAAATATACATCACGGTATTATAGACTAAAAAAACAATGGCAAAGTAAATGTCTACTCCTGAAAAATAGGTGTCAGAGATGCTAACTGGACAAAGTGTGACTCCATCTGTAAAAAGACACGTTCTTTGTCGGGGAGATTAATGAGGTAGGACAGTTACTGAGAGAGGGGTATACTTAAAACTGACCCCACAATACCTAGATTTTATATTTATTGTTTTATTTACACTAACAGCCGTATTCACCATCTTTAACTTAACAGTCTGATAGTTAACATCGGTATAAGTATTAACAGTCTGTTAATGAAATATCGTATTCACCATAAATCAGGGACGCTCTCTATTAACAAACAGAGAGTTAGGTTGATGTGCGTACGTCTGAGCTGACAATTCTAGTTAATAACTAACTTCAGAGTAAAATATTCAAACCTCATATCTTCTGAAATATCGTTTTATCAATCAAATCCGTTCTTTACGTTACTTTACGCTAATAAATTAAATTTTACGGATCCAGTAGTAAAATTTAATGATGGACAAAACAGGATATAGGAAGACATCCAGTAATTATACTATGTACATTAAAATCGGAAATCCCCGATATTTATTTGAAATAATCCTGTAACATAATATCTTAAACAAATTAGTATTTAATATATTCTTGAAATAGGTTGATTTCTATAATTTACTGGTTCAACTACTCCATCTAACCGATTCGCCAATTGCTCAAATGTGTTTTTATTTCTTCTAAACCGTTTTTGAATTCAATATTGTCTATTTCTTCAAATAGATTGTTACGCACTTTAACGTTCCTTTCTCGTACGATTTCCTCATCATCGGAGTCTGACGAGTCTATAGTAAACATGGAAAATCTATTCTTTAGTCTAAATTAATTTTTAAACGAAAAACCTATTAATAATTGTTATTATTTGTTATGTGTTTATCAAGTTGTTATAAATCTTACAACAGTTTTAAAACTTAACAGCTTGTTATTTCTTATCAGCTCAAAATTTCACTGTTAATTTTAACTCTCTGATATGCATTTTGTTTGGCAACGTTGTAAAAAAATTAAAAAACTAAATATTGCGTCATATGGATAATAAGGAAACATAAAATGCTAAAATATATAGGGTGTTCCATTTAAAAAAATGTATCTTTTTGTTGTCCTACTTTTCCTGGCCATCCTGTATAAATAAAAATAATTTTAGAACATATATTTTTTATACCTCACAACTTTTATAAACACTTGTTTTTGATATCTTTAATAGCAGAGACGGTATATTACTTTGTCAGACAAATGGGCCACCCTATATCTGGGTTTTAATTTATTGCATAGATTCCATAATACCCTGTATACAACAGTGTGTTTTATACTCTAACATGAAGCTTGAAAAACCTTATATGTTGCGAAAAAAAGTCACAATACTTTATTCTATGATAGACATTTGTTTACTGTTGTCACAATTTTTCATAATTTGATTCACATTTGTTTATATTCGCAATAGGTCATCATCCTTTGGTCCGGGATTGTTCGCCATCGTTACTGTTTATATTCGTCGTCAGAAAAGAGATTGTCTGTCGAAAGATACACAGCCGTTACATTTTTTGTCAGTCTTATACAGTATGTCCGGATATGTGGTAGACAAAAGGACAAACGCACTTTTATCTTTCGAGTAAAAGTAATTCTTTATAAAAATTTGTGCTTGCTAAAATATATGGTCGATTTAAAAAAAAATATTTTATACAAGGTGTCCAATATCTATACATGATTAATTAAAGGCATGATTCATAAAAAGAAATCAGATAGCATAACAATAAATAATTCAAACACCGCTCCACCATGAAGGATGTTTTTTTTCAGATGAGCTTTAAGATAGTCCTAACTACTCCGCATTTGGTGTCTGTTTCTCCGCATTTCTTCTACAGTATATTTCAGAAAGGTGTAGAGTAATAAGACCTCATTAGGTATGCAAAGGGACTACAGAGTGACCCAACGAATATTTAAGCTACTTTCATAATTTAGCATTGATTTCATTGCAAAATTAATTATTTTCATCAAATATAGGTAGTGCCACCCGGGTTTGGGTCAATTTATGGGTTTTATCTATTGTTATCCATTCACAAACATTGAAAATAGTGTGACAAACGGGTGCATTATGTATATAATATTAGGTACAGTTATTTTTTATTAAACATTATGAAAAAATACAAAATACAAAAAAATACATTATACAGAAATTGAATTATAAAAAATCATATTATTCTTCGTCATCCGAGGAACTGTCATCTTCTATTGACGTTATAATTAACGAGTCAACGTTCCGATCGATCAGGTAGTCAACATCCCACATTTTCTCCTCTTCTTTAAAGACATGATGTACTGCTTTCGCCAGTTCTCTGATATCACTTCCTTAATGGTTTGATCAAAGAGTAGCTTAATGCATTTCATTTTGAATGTCGTGTTCAGTCTTGCTACAAATCCTTTCACTTGCGCCCATATAAGTTCTATAGGATTTAGTTCGCAATGATATGGCGGTGTACGCAGCACAGTTACACTATGTTTTTTAGCTATATCCTACACGACATATTTCATAAAACGATGTTTGTGTAAATTTGCTATAGCTAATAGTTCCTCCTTTATCAAATTATCTTCTTTTTTTTTGGTTGGTTATCATAAATAATTTAATGCACAAAATTTACGTGCGCCTATGGCCGACACCGAAATTAAGCCGAACTGGACGGAATTTCCCATTTTATTACTCTACACCTCTCTGTAATAGACTATAGGGATATTGCTTCTATGGCTTGTATAATTTCTTGTTTTAAAATGTCACATCATATGACGGGATTGATCCAGATTATGGCACTGTATAATAATATTAAATTACGAATGGAACTGGTAAAGTTTTAGGAACATTAATGGTAGCGTGTTCCTGATGACCGAGTATCTTTTCCTTCACAATGAGTTTGACCATCGCTCGGGGAAAAAAAAAGGGAAAGTAGGGTATACCTTTCTACGAATTGTTTAAGTACCAAGGGTTTCGAATGTGGTTTATTTATATTTACCGAAACCATCCTTTTAACCTCCCTTGGGATAATGTGAACAAATGTTTTCGGTATAAGCGTGATTTTTACGAAAAAACTGAAATAAGAATAAAACTAGAAATCACGTTCTATTAAAATCATTTGTCAGTGTGTTAACTGTTTTAGGGGTCCCCACTAAGACATATTATCTGCCAACATAAGATCGGGACGGTACGCCACTGGTACTTAGTCTTTCCTCTATCGCTTTTTATAAATACTAACCGCCGGTTATAAATTTGCAAATGTCTTCCACAATTAATGTCTCTTGACTCTTGAAAAGTTAGAACGCGGAGAAACCCCGAAAAACGGAGAAAAATGACGCCCGAGACCAAAGTTGCCCTAAAAACGCGCCTGAATTCGGCAAGCTCTAAGGCAGATGGCTTGCTAAGACTGATGGACTTGTACGGTAAACAAACAAGTGGAAATGGGACTGAAAATTTAACAAAGCGGCAAATATTTTGTTTTTCTTTCGAGTTTATGCTCGGAGAAAAAGTATAAAGAATTATTACGGGGAAATGTAATAAAATACAATATGGATAAGTTGTAACTACATTGTTTCCTTTTAAAGAAAGAAAAGAAAATTATTTGAGCGTTGGATAAAGTTTGTCCAAATGAAAGGTAAAGTTTAAAATACATCGTACATCATTTTATGTGCAATTTGGGAGAAATATTATGATTCAGAAATCTAATATAGCTGACCTAAGAAATAGGGAAGTTTTGGAAGTTACCTTAGTTTACAAACAGGGCGGCCCATTTGTCTGACAAAGTAATATACCATCTCTACTATTAAATATATAAAAAAAAAGTTTTTATAAAAGTAATGAGGTATAAAAAAATATATGTTCTAAAATTATTTTTAAAGATACAGGATGGTCCAGAAAAATGGGACAATAAAAAGATACATTTTTTTCAATGGAACACATATTTTAGTATTTTTTGCTTCCTTAAAAAATTATCCTTATGACGCCATATTTAGTTTTTTAATTTTTGCAAGGTTGCCAAACCAAATGCATAATTCTTAAAATTTTGGAAAAAACATGATAATAAAAAATTACCAGTATTTCTCAATAAGAGTATCGAAAATTTCTTGTAAGCTCTTAAGTCGAGGGATAGAAAAATTATCTTAAATCTTACCTTACTTACCTTACCTAAAATTTTGTACATGGTGTTTTCTGTTGACCTCCAAATATACAAAATTTTAAAATACATTTACTCGGTTTTTTTAAATGAAAGACCCCATATTTATTAGACTCGTCTGATAGATATTTTAAGTATCTTTTATTGTTGTTAAGTCATACCTATACCTAAATTTACTAGTTTTGGCAATATTTCGATTTTTATTTAAATTTAGGTGAAAAAAACTATAGTTTTTATTTTTCTAGTAAGCCTTGACCAGCAAAGTCAAAACAAATGTAATTGAATGTCATGTCAAATTAAAATACGTATATTAGTATTATTTTTTCGACGAGGTCTTCTTATATTCTAGTTGCTGGCCGTTAATTTTAAAATTTATGTAAAAAATTATTTTTTCAAGTACCAAAATGCTATATTATTTACATTCTTGCTGTAAGTGACAAAAATAGATTGTTGGCAACAAAATTTTATAATGGAAAATATGCAGACAGACGATAACCCAATAAACCAGCTTTGGAAAATTAATTCAGATATTTGACCGAACATGAAGCGTGACTATGACCATAAAAGAAATAGACGAAAAAACTGTTTGAAAGGAAGAACCGAGAACAAATAATGACGCGAAACCTCGTATTGCGTTAGTTCAGTATAATGGCGTTGTTTTACAAAATTTAAATGTTTGTGAACTTATTTTCAGTATCAAGTTGCGTAATAAAAAATAAGATTTATTTAATTAAATAAATACCTAACTAAAGTTATCAATTTTGCAAATATATATTAATAATAAATTATGTAATTTCTTTGATATTACAGATATCACAGAAATTAAAAAAACAAAATGTTAAGAAAACATGAGGCTACAGTATGATTTCATCGTGCGTCCGTTGATGTTGGTAATGCTCCCTACAGGGTGTCTCAAACGTAAAACACTAATCTTTTTTTTGCACCCTGTATAAGCCTAAAAGTAAAATCTGAATAAAAAAAATCACAGTGCAATTATCAAAGAAAAAAGCTACAGTTCAAAATTATTTTATCGAAATCGATTTATTCCTTCAAGTTTCAACTTTGAAAATGAACATAATTTTTTGGCATGCGTTATTTTTGCGGCTAAGTGTATATTAGAAGAATTTAATGTATTCCAGGCTAACGTTGGGATGCACAAAGATTTAAAAAAAATTTACTTACCAGATAACTTTGATTGTGGCATCAATTATTGGCAGAAATAATTTACTCACAATTAAAGTTTCCTGATTAGTTTATCAGAAATTTATCCATATAACCATACCACTTTGACTGTGAGAAAAAAATGTCTGACACAGTCAAAATTTCCTGGTTAATTAATGATTGTTTGAAATTTTTTTGCAACTATTATCAAATATATTTTCGAAAACTTTTCCCGCCTGTCATTGTATTTTGTATTTACCAAATATTTTTTTTTACTGTTGAAAATTTATTTACGCGCTGCTACATCACAAAGAAAAATCAATAGAAACATATTTTCCTCGACGAAATTAAAATCACTGAAGTTATTAAAATTCTTTTTGAACATCAAATAACAATTTTCTTTTATGAAAAAAAAACGTTCGAGACAGACGGTAATGTGTCGAGTAACCTTATTAGAAGGCATATCGCTTCCTTTACTGCACTGCAAAAAGCTCATTAATATTTACAATTTATATCAAATTGTCTGTAAGTTTTTTTGGATTGTTTCAATTTTCTTTTTCTTATCATCATAAAAAAAAAATTTAAATTGATACCTACCAAAAAAAGTAAATAATTTTTATTGAATCTGCAGTCTAATTATAGTCTATATCAGAAAGGTGTGGAGTAATAAAAGCTCATTAGGTATGCAAAGGGCTACAGAGTAACCCAACAAATATTTAGGCCACTTTCATAATTTGGCATTGATTTCATTACAAAATTCTTTATTTTCATCAAGTGCAGGTATTACCACCAGGGTTTGGGTCAATTTATGGGCTTTGCCTATTATTGTTATCCATCCACAAACACTGAAAATGGTGTGACAAAGGCGTGCATTTAGTATTAGATACACTTATTTTTAATTAAACATTATAAAAAAAAATAAAAAACACAAAAAATACATTATACAGAAATTAAATTATTAAAAATCAAAATATTCTTCGTCAACTAAGGAACTGTCATCTCCTATTGATGTTATAATCGACGGTCCGATCGATCAGGTGGTCAAGATTTTCTCCTCTTCTTAAATGAGATGATGGACTGCTTTTTCCCAGTTCTCTGGTCTCACTTCCTTAATGGCTTAATCAAACAGTAGCTTAACGTCTTTCATTTGAAATATCGTGTTGTGTCTTGCTACAAATCCTTTCACTTGCGCCCATATAAGTTCTATAGGATTTAGTTCGCAATGATATGGCGGTGTGCGCAGCACAGTTACACTATGTTTTCAGCTATATCTTCCACGGCATATTTCATAAAACGATGTTTGTGTAAATTTGCTATAGCTAATAGTTCCTTCTTTATCAAATCATCTTCAAATTCAATACTTTTGTTAGTTAACCAGTCGATAATTTCTTGTTTTCACCAAGGTATCTGTTAAACGCAAAACGTAACTTTATAATCTACTACCTAACTAATCCCTACACAGTATTTCGATTTTGACACTTCAGGGCAGGAAACATACCTTTCCTAATCCTCTTACGCAATTACTTGAAATTTTAATATTACAAACAATACTATTATCTTGAAGAAGTAGTCCATACTTAAAGTGGAGTGGGAATATAGAAGGTAAAAATAAGAACACAAAGTCTTCCTCCACTGATATATTATAGAAATATTTAGTCAAATTCTCTACATGTTTCGAATGCAGAAGCATTCATCTTCAGGAGAAAAATTAAAGAAGAAAGGGCCAGCAGATATCACCCTAACTGAGCAACATAAATATAGGTTCGGTATAAAATGAATGAAGAAATCAATACACTTTGCATTGTGAATAAGAAAAGTATAAGGGTTGAGACTTAAGGTACTGTGAAAACTTTAAAGGTGGAGTGAAAGATTCAACATCTTTGTGTGGAAGAACTGTCGAGAAATCAGAATGAAGTAACAAGCTATTAGCTAGTCTTTAGAGAACATATTTTTTTGGAGAAGTAAATAAAAGTGTGAGGAAGAAGACTATTAAAAATTCATAGGGAATTTAATTTAATTTAAATCATTTGAGGTTTACCTCCAACAATTATGATTTAAATTAAATTAAATTCCCTATGAATTTTTAATAGTCTTCTTCCTCACACTTTTATTTACTTCTCCAAAAAAATATGTTCTCTAATGACTAGCTAATAGCTTGTTACTTCATTCTGATTTCTCGACAGTTCTTCCACACAAAGATGTTGAATCTTTCACTCCACCTTTAAAGTTTTCACAGTACCTTAAGTCTCAACCCTTATACTTTTCTTATTCACAATGCAAAGTGTATTGATTTCTTCATTCATTTTATACCGAACCTATATTTATGTTGCTCAGTTAGGGTGATATCTGCTGGCCCTTTCTTCTTTAATTTTTCTCCTGAAGATGAATGCTTCTGCATTCGAAACATGTAGAGAATTTGACTAAATATTTCTATAATATATCAGTGGAGGAAGACTTTGTGTTCTTATTTTTACCTTCAATACTATTATATTTTAATACCCGTTAACCTAATTCTCTAAAATTTTTGGTTAGTTATCATAAATAATTTAATGCACACAATTTACCTGCGCCTATGGCCGACACCGAAATTGAGCCGAACTGGATGGAATTTAACATTTTATTATTTTACACCTTTCTGAAATAGACTGTAGGGCATTCAAAGCTTTAGCAGCAATGGAGTATTACTTAGAAGTTACTTAAAATAAAATAATTATTATTTTAAGTTATGTAGCAGCTTTTTAGTTTTCTCTCCATCGTCGCCTACGTCATTGTACTATACATGATTGATTTTGACACTATAACATTATTTCTTTGTTTTATAATTAAACATTTAAAAACCGACCAGTGGCGTATTTTGTGGGGTGGGGGGGGGGAGGCTGCAGCCTAGGAGCTCAAGGTCTAAAAGTCTAATTGCAACCTATTTTTTCGTCTCACGCGTGGACTCTTAATTTAAATTTTTAAATAATGTATTCTTGACTTAGATTACAAAGATCTTGTAGGAAACGTTTAGTTTTTAAACTTTTCCTTCTAAAAGTCGTGTTTTATATAGAGATTAAGGTTTCGGACGCATATCGTTTTAGTTATTGATTTATAATGCAATTTTATAGGAAAATGAGTAAAGAGAATAATATTTTTAGTATTTTCTATTACGTACTTGTCTGTTCCGTTTTCCCTTTTTTAGAGCTATTTTAAATCAACAAGAATATAACCCAATGCAATAAAATATTTTTACAACAAAAACAATTAGATAGGTATTTATTTAAAAAAAAAATTAATGTAAAAATTTTAATTGAAACATTTTTTATTGAAGAAGTGTGATGATTTATAATAAAAAAAATTGTGCGGGAAGAAACGAGAATGCTTTATTATGAATATACAAAACGGCACTTAAGAAGGAGTATTTCAAAACCTAAGAATTTGCCCCAAAAACTGCTCCTAGATCTACGCTCCTAAAATACAGATTTCTGAAAAAATCATCAATTTTGGCATGGAGAGCGATATTTACTTTATTTTTAATCATGAAACACCGGGATCGAAAAACGCTAGTTAGAGTCATACATACGTCTTATATAAAAATTTTGGATTGACACCAATATTCATATTTTTCACAAATATAAAAAATGTTTTTTTTTAATAAAGAAGGAAAATCAAAAAAAAACATTTACAAAAACAAATTTTAATAATTTTGATGAAATTTGTTAGTAGTTAGGTGAATTTTAAACGAAGTTTGGGCGTGGCCCCGAAAATGTTTCGCCTGCGGCGCTTTTCCGCCTTCTTTACTAGGTACAATATCATGAAATACATGTAGTTCCGACGGTCCCTTCTTCCAGAAAAAAAAAGTCCTACTAACGCCCATTCAGCTTCCCCCCGAGTATATTTTCTGGCTACGCCCCTGAAACCGACCCTTTCGGTTTCAGCCCTTACAAAGCACGTCAATATCTTATTACGGAATTTAAAAAAAGAAGTAATTGCATGGCGTCGCTAATCGTGTAAAACCCCTTAGAGCCATCTTGTCCAAGTTATAAAAAGTTTGCTTAAATCGTCCAAAGTATAAAAACTCAAATTAGTCTCACCACAAAACCAATTTAAAAGGGGTAATTCTTCTTTATAACCCTTTTAAAACCGGGTAATTTTTATGTTTTGACATCCAACCCTGCCGGAATGGAAGAAAGAAAAGTAGACGGACAGGACGGCCTTTCGTCTAAATCATATCGGTCACAAATTATACAAATATACATGCAAGGTTGCCAGCTATTCGAATTATGATCACATATACATACACTATATTGCTAATACCATAATTCAATGATGACACCACTGTAGGCAGATGATCAGGGTCCGTTGAGTTTGCGCAGCTCGGAAATTTACTTCTTAATGTAAACATTTGACAGGACCGACTTTCAAAATATTTTTACATGCTTTTATTTTAATTCACCCGTTAGTTCGGGTGTGTACAGTTTAAGGTCAAATAAAACTAAATAACCAATATTTTACATACCTGAAATACCTTATTCCTAGTATTGAACCGCGATTCGTGCAAAAAAGGATCATGCACTTTTTTCTACCCATCTTGAGACACAAGTCGCTAACAATAACAAAATGTCTGGTAAAGTTTTAAACCTAAATTCGCACCCAAAACGTAAAAATAATATCCACAAATACACACGGAACATTCGAACAACGTAAAAAAAGATGGAAACGACTAACAACTTACAAACTAACAAAAAAAAATGTCTAAAGTAAAGTTTTATAAATATTATAACACCCAAAACTTGGAAACTATAACCACACACGACGAGATGGCGACGAAATACAAAAACAACGGCAAGCCAGTTCTATTTACGTTCTGTAAGATATCGTGTCGGTTGCCTAATTTTTTTCCTACTGCGCAAGCACCACGAGCCCAAACTCAGGTTATTTTGAATCGCACGATGGGTGTCTTCTTGCTTCGTGCGGCTTCTTGTATTGGCAATATAGTGGATGTATATTTATGTAATTAGGATGCATGTAAGTTTACCGCATCTATAGAAAAAATAACCAGAGAACTCGTTTTTCGACAATTGACATTCAGATACACGATATCGGCCAGCCGATCAGGACCCTTAAAATTTTCCCAGATTTTAGCAGAGACGTATTCAGGCCGTCATCAGTTTGTGATGTTTTATTTAAACGATGTTTAGATCGGTTTTAGTGTGAGACTTTGTATTTTTGGACTTTAAATTGAACGTTTTATTTATTATTTGATTTTTGGGGAGTTATTATTAAATTGGCGGCAAGTAAAACTAATTTGTTCCATAATGTTTTGCTTCATAAACGTATGATATTTTGTTGTAGACTATAACTTACAATTATAGATCATAATTATTGTTCGCCTACTACTTCGCTGATGCCATTGCTGAAGAGTAATTATAAACAGTTTCAATTTATTTTTACAAATATTTCTCACATTTAGCGTTTAGAGTTATGTAAGGCATTTGAACCAATTTGTTGAAAGTGTATCCTGGCGGGATGGTACCGTTTTTCACTTTGGAACCAATGGTCGCGGTTTCGAATCTCGCTTCGGACAGCTTACTTTTTGTATTTAATTTTTTTTAGTTTTAAACTTTTTTTTTAAATTATAAATTTTTTTAAATCGATTTCAACTAAAAGAATTATTTAATTTAAATTTTTAAAATAAAAAAATACTGAATTTTATTATGTATGTATGAGGTGATTTACAAGATATTTTTATACTCACTAAACTTATTTAAAGGAAAACGGTTGATTCAAATAATTTGGTATTAAATTCATGTTACAAAATGGCCACAATGAGATATTTTATATAAGAAATAACAAAGTATATATTCTTTTCATTTTACGTAAATTTTGGTAATGATCTGTGTAGATTACGAATCTAAATACCTTTTTTGTTGGAAACGCTTAGTTTTTACTTCGGATTTAATTTTTTGGGATTCAACTTTAAAGGAAAAACAAGTAAAGGGGACAATACTTTATATTCCCCTTAAGCTATTTTAATTCAAAAACCAAATGCAAAGCCGAATACAATAACTATTACGATTTAATTACGATATAAGTGTTGTAAAGATTTATATTACAACACGAGATGTTAAAGTTGTCAAACGAGGCGTCAGCCCAGTTTAATAAAACATCGAGTGTAGTAATATGAATTTACAACAAGAATATTGTACAAAATTTTATCTACTTTCATCTATGAATAAAAATATTTGGCAAAAGGCATTTTAAAAAATAAAAATGCACCTGCTATTAAGTTTACTAATCAAGTTTTTATGTTACCAGTTACTGTTTCGCATGGTTACTGTTGAAACTTTGTCAAACAAATTCAAAAATATAAAAAGCGTTTTTCAAAATGAACGATTCTGATGGAAGTTTACCCTCTGATATAGAAGCAGCGGCAAACGAAGCGATCTCAAGTTTAGTTCCGACAAAATCCAAGGCGCGGTATGAGTTGGAGTATCAGAAGTTTGAAGATTGGTGCAAGGCTAACAAAATAAAGGAGGTGTCTGAGAAAATCCTTTTGGGTTATTTTTCCGTAAAGCAACGCTCCCAGAAACCATCTACACTATGGACTCACTACTCAATGTTGAAAACTATGATTTCAGTCAAGCAAAATCAAGATATAAGCAGATTTTTTTCCATTACAGCACTAGTGCTGTAAAGGCATCTATTCAGCACTAGTGCTGTGAAAACTTTGGATTTTTTGGCCTTGTAACTCTCTGAACTTATTTTTAAAAATGCGATTAGTTGAGAAAATCTGCTTATATCTTGATTTTTCTTGACTGAAATCATAGTTCTCGACATTGAGTAGTGAGTCCATAGTGTAGATGGTCTCTGGGAGCGTTGCTTTACGATAAAATAACCCAAAAGGATTTTCTCAGACACCTCCTTTATTTTGCACCAATCTTCAAACTTCTGATACTCCATCTCATACCGCGCCTTGGATTTTGTCGGAACTAAACTTGAGATCACTTCGTTTGCCGCTGCTTCTATATCAAAGGGTAAACTTCCATCAGAATCGCTCATTTTGAAAAACGCTTTTTATATTTTTGAATTTGTTTGACAAAGTTTCGATAGTAATCATGCAAAACAGTAACTATGCGAAAGGTAACATAAACAACTTGATTAGTAAACTTAATAGCAGGTGCATTTTTATTTTTAAAAATGCCTTTTGCCGAATATTTTTATTCATAGATGAAAGCAGATAAAATTTTGTACAATATTCTTGTTGTAAATTCATATTACTACACTCGATGTTTTATTAAACTCGGCTGACGCCTCGTTTGACAACTTTAACATCTCGTGTTGTAATATGAATCTTTACAATACTTATATCGTAAATAACTATTACATACCGCTGTGTCCCAAAAATCGTTTTTTAAAATATTTTTACATAAACCGTATTTTTTCCCGTCTTTTTCCAAGTCATGTTTTAAAAAAATCAGAAAATACCTGAATCCAAATACGATTTGGCAACGGCCGCTATTGTGACTGTAAGGAAGAAGACACAAGTACAGGACGGCAACTCCGTTTTATATGGAGAAAGCAATTTAATTATTTTAAAAGGGAGTTTGAAAGACTACGGACAGGCGCTGACGGGACGAAATTGCCAGAGAAATTAGCAGTGACAAATTTCTTTTCGTCTGTAAGCGCTATAGGCAAATTTCGGGAAAGCTGTTTTGTTTTCTAATAAGAGTTAATGGATTTCGAATTTTTTTGTTTTAAAATTAAAATTGGATGGTTTTTCGGGGTTTGTTTGGCGAGCGAAAAAGTTAATTGAACATACATTTTTTTATTAAAAAGAAAAAAGCGGCCAGTGGCAGCTTCACCTTAAGACCCGCCTGGCCATGCCCCCTCCTACGCCTGTCACACAAATGATAATTTTACTTCATCACGTTTATTGTTTAATTCATCAATTTAATTCAACAATAAATAAATTTGGTAGATCTACTGATAATTCGGGAGGAGTGACAACACTGCCTGCAATTTTCTTACCGCATTGGTTAGCTACTAAATCACGCGCCTTCATGTAATGCGCTCGGTTGTGGCTCGGTATCGAATTGTCTGCGGCAGCTTCTTGCTGACCAACGCGTAAAATCAGCGACGTCGGACGGCCCTATTTCAGTAGCTGTGTAACTGAACACGGGCTGAAATCTCGTTGATTTATCCGCGAAGGTATTGTGGTAAACGGTAAACCACCAACGTAAAGTGGAAGATGTGGCCAGTGGACCGACCGCGTCAAAATTTGCCATGTAAAATAGCGGATTTTTTTAAACCGAATTACAAAAAGACTAAGCAAGATTTTGAATTTCTGTTTTCGCCAATCAAAAGATGGTATCTATGTGAGTGTGAGAAAGTTATGTTCATGCAAAAAAATCCAGGAAAACAATATGAGCCAATAAAAACCAATAAAATTATTGTTTAATTTCATTGTGTTGTTAAAAATATTTGAAATTATTTTTTAAATTAAAATATCTGTGAGTCCAGATTTAAAAAGTTTTTAAAAATCCATTAATAAACATTAGCCAGGATTCGGGTCAAGAGAGCTCAATGTTTTTAATATATCTACAGGGTAATTCCTAAGTGAATACTTCTTTTTTAGCTGTGTATAGAAGTATACATTTTTTCAAAAAACTCAAAATTAAGGTACTTACATTCATTTATTATACTATGGATTAAATAGGGTTCTGCCTAATTTGTCCGGTGAATAACATTAAGAAAACTTGTGGGTGTAGAATGAGCCCGCAAGGCAAACTGATGACCAGGCCCGCACTTAGATTTTTTACTTCTGTATCTCCCCTATTTTTAAGTTTTTTGAAAAAGGTATATGAAAATGTTGTTTATTTTAATGCCGTCTATACACAGCTAAAAAGAAGTATCAACTTAGGAATCACCCTGTATAATTTTGCATGGAGCTAGTAACTTAGAAGTTAGAAATATTGTTCGAAATGCTCTTAAAAAATAAAGAAACATGAATCCTATCGTGGACAATTTTTCTAGCTAATGTTTTCGATGTGAATTTGTAAGTTATGCATCTTGGACTTCAAAAATTATTAAAAATATCCGCAAACACTCAATTTTGCGTAGGTACCTAGATCTGCGCCCTCCCATACCTCAATATCCACGAGCCGCCACTGAAAAATTATCTCAAAAATGTTCTAAAGTGATAAAGCAATTCTTAAGCAATCATGTGAAAATGGTTGCATTTAATTATTCTAAATTTTTTGTTCCAGAAACTTTGCAAAAAGACTGAAAGGAAAAAAATTTAAATACTATTTCTATGTTTGATATTCTCATTTGCATTTAGTAATTATCGAAAATGATGTTTATATCGCGTGTTGATTTTTATAACCACACGACCATGTAAGAGTCTAGTCTACAATACTCAAATATTGTTTCCATATTGTCACGACGATCGCCAAAATTACGTCATAGAAGCAATTTTAAAATACCACATTCAAATATCATTGTTCACAAGTTAACAATTTTTATCTGGAAAAAATTTGTTTATTTTTACTTAGACAAACACCTTTCAGTCTTCTTTCAAATTTTATAGCCGTACTAATGAGCCATGCTATGGCGAAACGCGTTCGGAAATGGATCTGATGAAATAAAAGGAAACTCTTCTTTTTTCGGATCAAGCGAGCATTGCGTAGGTCTGACTATGTTTGGCTAAGTCGATAGTCGGGGCCATCGTGCATTGAAGTCCTGGAATGTGCTTTTACTACGAGATAAACATACTATTTCTTAACTGAATAAGAACGCAAAATTTGTCCTTCATCTTCTTTAATATAAAACAACAATTACTGCCTACGCGTTTCGGTTAACAAATCATCATCGGGGCCAGCAGGTCAAAAACTTAGGCACTAAACAATCAAGACACTACACTGGTACAGGTCAAAATAGTAGTTTGTACAACAAGAGTGGATATGATGTCCATATCGCACGAGGAAGTAAATTGAGCACGACGCCAATATGAACAATCCATTTGAGTTGAACAGTATATTTTTTCTACGACCTTATGCTAAAAAATGTAAAAAAAAAGTTTGTAAGTTGCCAGGATCGAACTCAGGACTTTTGGTTCCATAGTCCAACGCTCTAACGTCTGGACTATCGAAGCGTTTAGTTAATTATCGGAAAACCAACTGATAAATGATGCTACATGAAATTAATTTTCTATGCACATTCAGCAGGTTTTTTTTATTGATAAATCTATTAAATTATTATAAATGCGTCTAGATTTTATTATATTGAACAAATTAATAACAAATTGTACCATATGCATTTAAATTATATACTTTAATGTCTTGAAAAAGAAGGCGGAGCCTCAGTAAAAATAATATACTGTGATTGGTCAGTACTTTTATAAACAACAAAGGCTTCTCTGTAATTGACTACTGTGATTGGTCAGTTTCATTACCTATCTAGGATGGATATGATATTTCTCTTAAAATCGCATTAAGATTGTTGTAAATTAAAGTGAATCAGACCGCGTTAAACTTTGCCGTGTTAAGTTGTGGTTCTTCTTGGCTCGAATGATACGAAAACTAAGAAAAAAATTATATATTTTTCTACTCCTATATTAGTAATATTTTATGTATACAGTTCACTCTATAAGTAATTCCATTATTACGCACAACTGTGCGTACATAATAAAAACGCACAAACGTGCGTTATGATGCATAAAACACACAATGATGCCTAGTATAACAATCAAGTTAGCCTTGAACCACTCAAATCGTGACATTTATCTATCTTGCGTTTTGAATATTTGACAGTGACATTGTCATTATTTGAGTTTTGAAGTTTAAATCGATACTTTATAATTATTTATAAACCGATCTTTAATTTATTAGTAAGAGTCGTAGAAATAGTATAGTACGTATTGCTTGTTGTAAAGCAATTACGCACTCATGTAATTACCGCAATCGCCGCTACGCGGCTTGTTCACAATTTTTCTATTCGTGCGTAACTCCTTGTCTAAGGGCCGTAATATGTTTTATACAACACTTAGGGCCGCTTTTACATTATAATATAGTTAATTTAAAGATTATTTTGCAGTTTAAACCGGAGAATAATCTTTAGTTTGTTTTTCTCTTCAAAACTTCTCGGTTTTACGATGTTTTGTTATCTTTTATGTCCAACGACAGCGCCGACCACCATATACTCTGTGCTATTACTTATACCTAACTTCGGTGCAGTTAATTTCCAAACCTACAATTTTTATTCGTACCTAAACCGTACATTGAAACTTGATTTTCCTGTCATTCGTTTGTTAGTGTTCTGTACGGAATAGTAATAGCAATGGAAGATAAGAAAACAGCACCAAATTTTGCAGAATATAAGGTTGTACTACTTTTGGATATAGTAAAACTCCATAAAAATGTAATAGAATGCAAGAAAAGCGACACTTTCTCATGGAAAGAAAACAACCAAAATATCACTTATTTAAGGTTATATGACAATGCAGGTTCGGAGTTTAAACCTTGGGTATGACTTAACTAGTACTTCATCTATAGTTATAGGTTAGGGTTAAACTTAGGTTTAAGCAGTTTGAAGATAACCATAGATTGTAAAAGTGATTTATTTTGAAATAATCCATGGTTTATAGTTGACTTCACATTGTAAAAGCGGCCCTTAATACGTAATTACTTAATGGTTGGAGTTATATCTGGTATTTTCAATACGCCTAAGTAAGATGTCGGTGTAAGACGTGCCATCAGTGCATTGTTTCCTAAAAATGTATTTTTTCGAGTTTTTATGTGTATGTTTCTCCATATCCGATCTTCCATGTATAAAACATAACTCAGCCCGTCTGCATATAATAGGTTCTCCTCTCCGGGTATTTTGAACAAATCAAAATTAATACACTCCCTTGTTTGCTATTCCGCGCCGCTCGCGGCATGTTTGGACGTGTACGGAAAACATTATTTTGCAGACGTGTCGAAAAGTTCGCGTTTTGCACGGCGCTCTAAGTTGCTGGTGGGAGGTTGGTTTGAAAATTAATTAATTTTCGTGTACATTGTGGAAAATACGCGACAAAATTAATCTATAATCTATACCGCCATTTTGTATTTATGTTAACGATGTTAACGTGATTAACGTATAAAGTTAAATGTCGTTATTATTGAAAATTGGTTCATCAGCTGAAGTACCTTTTGATATAAGCATGATAGCAACTGCGTACCAAGAAAAATGTTTGTCAAATGGGGGGAATAATACATGTTAAATGTATTAGATAATGTGCAAACAACAAAGCCAAAAAAATAAAAAATAGTTATTTAACTAAAATTTTTTCTCCACGACCATTACTGAATGCAATAATTTCAAAATCATTTTTGATAATAGAATGTAAATATTCTCGCTCTTGAGTTAGAATATTTATTCTGAAAAACTTGCTTCTTATGCGTTTTGCGTGTATTTTCATTTCATAACAAGATACGGAATGAGAATGAATATTCTGTAATTGATCTAAACGACATAGGTTGCCATGAATTTCGAAACTGTCAATGTCAGCAGACAAATTTTAGTGCAAGTCAAAATATGAGTGAAAAATCGGATGAATCAGATATGGAACTGGATAATACTCCACCTGAAATTACAAATATTGCGAATAATATTTTCGGTCGTGGAGAAAATATAGTCTGCTACTCGGTTAGAATGAAAATTCGAAACTCGTAGTTCCTCACGCTCGCTACGCTCGCGTTCGGAATCTTCCACTCGGATCAAATTTTCATTCCAACCTCGTTACAGAATCTACTATTCTATAACCAAAAACCAAATACCACAATTGGCAATAATAAAAAAAACTGCAAGCGAAGCAAGCAAATTCGACCAGTGGAATAACCTACCGGCTCACGCTATTACCAAGTTACTATTACACCCGCGCGGTACTCCATTTCCCCCATATCCGTCTAAAAAACATGTCCGTGATTTAAGTGGAGAGGTCGCAATATTTAGTCTAGCGCGGTATTAGCTATCATCGGTTGTTTGTATCGAATTTTTACGAGATTTTCTAGTTTACGGCGAGTTCACTAATAATAATAATAATAATAATAATAATAATAATAATAATAATAATAATAATAATAATAATAATAATAATAATAATAATAATAATAATAATAATAATAATAATAATAATAATAATAATAATAATAATAATAATAATAATAATAATATAGTGCGTGTGATTCTGTTTTTGTGTATCGCTGACAAAAATTATTAACTGTGTACTACGAAAGTGGTCTTCAATAAAAGTGAAGAGATTAAAATGCTAGGCGACTGGGACGTGTAGCTTAGATTATTTAAAACTACATTTTAATTTATTTAATTTGTTGTGTGCTATTTATTTACTGAAACACCAAAGATGTTTAATAGTTTTATTAAAACGAAGCAAAGCAAAATAATTTACGATTGCATTATGGTGAATAACATACAAGTCTTAAGAAATAAAAATAAAGTTAGTAAATCAGTAAATTTCAGAGTTTTCTCTAAAGAAGAGTTGTTCCCTTAAAACTCACAAACGACGCGACGCTAGTTTCATGTAAGTTCAGGAGAAACAATTTCCGCTTTACAGTGAACTCAGGCCAAAAGAAAAATTAACAATTTAATACTTAAATACACAATACAAAGATCACATACTCACTGGCTGGAAACTGCTCTGCTTCTGGGATTGTGTTTTTACATCATTTGAGATACTTGAGTAACCAAACGGGCAGAGGTTACCCTTATACTTGAATACGTTAAACAACTTTACTAAGTAAGTGTTTCTTTGAGTTTTTATAGTGTTTTATAACCCCTACCAAAATAGAGAAGGTGTTCTTTTTTGCCTGTGTCAGGAATTATTAACATTAAGAGAAACGCTTCTTAAATGTACTATTTAAAATGGAACCCTTTCTTCAGCCAATTACAAACAATTATTTTTATAAACATTCGTCTACTGACTCCTCCTACGAAACTAGAAATGTTCTTGTCCTTGTTCTATGTACTATCTTTCCACTATGTCTATTTTTATCAAACATATCTCCCATTAAGAGTCTTAACTTTACAGCGAAATATTAGATGAGCAATCAATCCTTAAGGATACCAATCCAATATCAATAGGGAGAAAAAACCGAATTAAAAGAAAAAGGTAGACCCTTACCAGATATTATTATTTAAAAATCTGGTGTAAGTAGAGGGAAAAGTTAAACACGCAAATTTAATAGAGAGATTTATTTAAAAAAACTCATGGGTTTGTGGATATAACAATAGAATACTTGTATTTGTTTGATAGTTGGAGACAATTGACCTGCAATGTCTTTATTTGTTTTATATCACAACGTTTCAACTGGTAGTATCTCCACTCGTCTCCAGGTGAATTCTAAATAAGTACAGTAGATACAACTCTATTTATACTAGCTAGATGCACTGGAGCATAACTGAGATGGGTGCAGTAATTCTTTCAGTTCGGGCGCGGTATTTTAAGTTTATATCTACTTAACAAAGGTTTCCAGATATTTCTTATATCGAATGAGGGCTTACCAAAGCAATCTGAGTTCTGGTGTGTATGGTAGCAGCTTCCTTTAACTTCTTCCAGTGTGGTTCTTTACGTAGGATTTGAGCTTCTGTCCATCATATAATGGCGGTATGTCCAGGCATGGTCAGTTGCACCTGGTTTTTCGGTCTCACCATTTAGAGTGTTGTTTCTGTGTTCCTTGAACTCTGTTTCGAGTGGCCTTAAACCAATGTAAGATCGGTCTCATTCGTAGGGAATCTGATTTTGGCTTGTTGGTTTCTTCTTCGTCAGGTGGCTTCTTAAAGTGTCTCCCGAGCTGAATACCGTATTGATGTTGTATCGTTGTCCTACTTTTCTAATTCTCTCAGATACTCCTTTGAGATACGGAATGTTAAGTGTTGATTGTGACTTTATGTGCTTCTTTTTTGCTGCACCAATCTCACTTATGCTCCAGTGTATCTACCTAGTATAAATGGAGATGTAGTTACTATACTGATTTACTATTCACCTGAAAACGACTGGAGATACTTACTACTACCAGTTGAAACAATGTGATGTAAAATAAATAGAGACAATACAAGTATAAAACTCTTCTATCATTCAATAATATGCTTTTTACTGTTTTCCCTGCTTATTTTTTGGTGGCGATAAAGCTTGGAGGGAAACAGGAGTCACCAATTTAGAGCACGTAAGTTCGAAGATAAAAAGACACGAAAACTCTAAAAACCATCTTCATAATTATTGTTAATAAAAGTTAATCTCCCAAATAGACACTTTTTAGTACCAAGTAATTACAAAATTTGCGAACAGAAAAAAACATAGGATAGACTTAATCTATAAAAAAATGGGTAAGTTTTTTTTGCAAAAATTGCAGAACACCTTAGAAATTTTTACGAGGAGCTGCCAATGACTGCAATTAAATCATCAAACCACTATAAATCGGTAATTTGTAATTATCATGAGGGAAGACACTGACTTATTGGTAATTCTTACCGCATTGAACGAATCTCGCTCGTTCTAGGCGTTGCTTTTGTATGCCAGGTAAGGGAAAGTCTCAGAGCAGGATGTAATATAAATTTGAATGCCTCAATTAGGGACAACATATAAATCGATTTTGAGCAATGGACCGGTTACAAATATTCCAAATTGATTTTTAGCGCGAACGTTGTAGCGACTGTGGTTTTATCATGGCGTTTTCGGTGTCTAAAGAGTAGAAAAGTGTAAAGACTAAAAAAAGAAGAGGTTTTTTCTTGTCTTCAGGTTCATCGAGAAGGACATGGTTCAAGCGTTTCTTGTGCTGTGCGATCATGTGGGACGAAATAATTTAAAAATAGCACATTCAAGGTTAACCGAAGGTATAACCGCAGTAATTACTGGTTCATCTTTCCAAATCGCTTTATATTTATACGGGCATTTAGTGACACTATTTTCGCACTACACAGGCTGGGGAAAATCAATTTAGTTCCAATCAACTTTTTTTGCAGATGTTTATAATATGTTAGGCGGTTTCGTCCTCTTCGCCGCAAAGTCTGCATTCAATGGATCCATTGTAAATTCCTACTCGACGTAGATGTTTTCTTAAATTGCATCTACATCTTACTCTTAATGTCGCATCAGCATCATTGTAGTTTTTCGCATGTCTAAGTTGGATCGGATTGTTCGTCCGCCGGATATATTTAGGCCAGATTTGGCCCAATGTGCTCAGCCTGTTTGGTTGTTATACTCACTCCGTGATCCCAGTTCCTGTAAGGCAACTGGGGAGAGGGTAAGGATGTCCTCTGGTTTCAGTTTTGGTTGCCCGAGTATTTGTTGCCTCCTCCGATCTAGTGAGTCATAATGGCAAACTATGTGTTGTACAGTTTCCCTGTGTTGTCCGCATAATCTGGAGTCAAGGTCTCTATTGTACAGTTGCATTCTGTGCAGATAGTTCTTGACAGCCATCTGTCCTGTCAGAATTCCTGTAATGGTTCTCAGCTGATTCCTGTTCATTTGAAGCAACTGTTTCGTAAGTCTTGGGTCTGGATTCCCAATGAAGCTTTTGCTGTGGTGTAATCCCTGTCTGTTGCTCCAGTAGATTTTGTCTTCACTCCCGATCCAGCGCTTTATGACATCTCGTACTGTGTACCTTGGTACTCCGAGTGCCGGTTGTGGATCAATGAATTTATTTTCTAAGCTTTTCTTTGCAAGTTTATCGGCTTTTTCATTTCCTGCAATATTTTCGTGTCCTGGTACCCACTGCAGTATTACTTTTGCCAGGGCCTCCAGTTCTTCTTGATATTCCTATACCAGTCTTAAAGGTACCTTTTTGCATATTAGCGATCTAAGGGCTGCTTAACTGTCCTGTCCTATTATTTTCGTACGCACAATGCAGGCGCATGACACGACATATTATATTCGTTTAGATTATACAGTATACAGTATGTACAGGGATATTATTTTAAGTGGCTCACCCGATTGGCGACTTTGCTATCGACCACAATAAAAAAACAATTATGTATTCCCTAACAGCTTTTAGTGAAGAAGTCAAATTTGATGTAAAAAAAATCTATGTTTACAAATTTGACAGATACGACGCCATATTGAATTTTCTTAAATGGCAACCCTACCTTATAGTAAGCCAACTGCATTCGCCTATTTGTTCCAACATTAAAAATGTATAATTGTCAATATTTATTTTCAGCCGTTCCGAAGATACGAGGCTTCGAAGTTGGTGATTTTGTTATCATCGAATTAACAGAAGCTTTGAGATTAGAAACTCATTTTTTTCTGGAGATACGTAATTTTTTATAACGGAGCCACCCATGCTATTGTCAAATATATCAAATGTCAGAAAATGACAGTTACGACGTTATTTTGAATTTTTTTAAATGGCAACCCACATTTATAACTACACCAATGTATTGCATTTCGTAATCCGATTTCAAAAATATATAGTTGTCGATATTTATGTCTAACCCTTACCGAAATAAATAAAAAAAATAAAGATTAAATTATTATCGAGGAACTTATTAAAAATACTTAAAAGACTTAAAAGCGGCATATTGTAAAAATATTTTACATTATACTATACAGGGGGCTCAAAAAAAAAAGGCGGACTAGGAACACCCTATATATTATGTTATTTTATAATTCTCTATAATATTCCACGTATATTTTGTATAATGTCTAAGTTTAATTGTTTTTGAGATATAGACGAATATTGGCATTTTCAGACGTTAACGGGCTCTAGCTTTGGAACGAAGCATCTTAGAGAAAAATGGTTTTCACCTCCCTATGTCTTAGTTTATTATTCTCTATCCAAAGAAACCAACTTACGATTTACAATGTTAAACGAAAAAAACAGTTTTAACGGTTTAACATGTTAAACCGGAAGTTGTAACTTTTACATACAGATATTTAAAAGACATAATCGTACGATGCAGTTTTTGATAAGGTCGTATTTCGGTAAGGGTTGGAAATAAATATCGACAACTATATATTTTTGAAATCGGATCACGAAATGTAATACATTGGTGTAGTTATAAATGTGGGTTGCCATTTAAAAAAATTCAAAATAACATCGTAACTGTCATTTTCTGACATCTGACATATTTGACAATAGCATGGGTGGCTCCGTTATAAAAAATTACATATCTCCTGAAAAAATTGAGTTTCTAATCTCAAAGCGTCTGTTAAATCGATGATAACAAAATCACCATTTTCTAAGCCTCGTATCTCCGGAACGGCTGAAAATAAATATTGACAATTATACATTTTTAATGTTGGAACAAATAGGCGAATGCAAGTGGCTTACTATAAGGTAGGGTTGCCATTTAAGAAAATCCAATATGGCGTCGTATCTGTCAAATTTGTAAACATAGATTTTTTTGACATCAAATTTAGCTTCTTCACTAAAAGCTGTTAGGGAATACATAATTGTTTTTTTATTGTGGTCGATAGCAAAGTCGCCAATCGGGTGAGACACCTAAAATAATGTCCCTGTACACGGATTGGGTTTACGAGAGGACAAATGGACTAAAAATTGAAAGATACGAAAAAAAGTCACTCTTAATAAACGTTTTTGCTTATCTAGAAAATACGATTCGTCATAAGAAACTTCAATTTTTTAATACAGGGTGGGTAAAAACTGCAAAAATGTTATTTTGCTCAATAGTAAACATACTTTATTTTGAAAGATACGAAAAGAAGTCACTCTTGATGAATGTATTTTCTACACAACAAACCGAAGTAAAACAATTCATTAAAATGTTTACCTACCCAAGCAGCAGTTTCACAACGTCCGACTAATTTTGTAATACTTGCGACGTCGCATTAAGTACAAATAATACACACCTCTTGACCGTTACTAGACGACGTTGAGTCGTCCTTTGTTTTGACCATATTTGATAACGTTGTACCGAAGTACAACATCCAACGTTAGATCAGCGTCCGATTTGGTCATAATTGATAACGTTGTACCGAGGTACAACATCCAACGTCAGATCAGCGTCGGATTTTGTCATATTTAATAACGTTGTATCTAGGTACAACATCCAACGTCAGATCAGCGTTAGGGGTTCTATATAATGTTGCACCAACATGAATATTTTATCCATGTGTCCTTTTTCGGTATTGAATCAGCATTTGACTGATGAAGCCTCACTAGCTTTAATGACGGTGGCCAAAATAAATAATGTCCATTTTCTTTCCACTTATGGGGAACTCCGCACTGGTTCCACTTCTTGCAACTCCTGGATTAGTACCACTTTAAAGTACTCACCCATTTCTTTCTTTCTTCAATTTGTACAAGAAAACTAGATAATTAACTATTAAAAACTCGACGATTAAGAACGACTACCCGGTGCGCGCGTTAATATTTTGTTAGGTTATGGATCGATTATCGGGCGTGATTACTATTACGTCCGTAGGGATGCTAACATATCCGTGGGAATTTTAGTTGCTGTTATTTTACCGCTAATGTTAAGCCATCCACAGAAAATGTTTTAATTTAATCGATAAAAAAATTAAGACAACCTTAAATATTGATTGTTATAGCTAGCGTTAGTTCGGATAATTTTTAATACGTTATCGGAAAGGTAGCCACGGCCCAACAAAGATAAATTAGATAAGTAATCAGTTGATCTCGCCCGATAATACAGATTCCTGTTGTTCCGGGTCGTGAATTAGTAAATTTTCCGACCAAAGGTTGTGTTTGGTAAGCCATTGGGTTAAAAATAACCACTCGAAGTTATTGTTAGTAAAACTTTGGTAGTTTGTACGACTACGCCATTTTAGCCATTTGCAATAATGCATCTTTGGCGGCCATTGTTGTTCAACTTTAATTATTTCTGTTATATATGATCAATACTTCTATGATTCGTTTTAAAACAGATTGAAACTTCGTAATAAAGCAACATAATTATAACTTTAAAGTTTAGAGCAAAAGAAACTTTTTTCAAAAAAAAATATTTTTTTTTGCAAAAATATTTTTTTACAAAAACTGCGAATTTGCATGGCGCGGTTTTTATTTCCTATATATCTTAACCATAATTATCAGTAAAGTAGCTTGCGTTTACGTTTTTACTATGTCAGTAACACGAACGAAATTATTTAAAATTATCATTATGCTAAACGTTTCTACCATCTAATTTAATTATAACAATGCGACATGATTATTTTAGTTACTATTGTCTTGTTATATTTTAAAGGTTAGCGAAGTTGTGATAATATAACCAGTTAGTATATATATGCCGACTATAACTATCATATATCTAAAATTTTGCACTACATGGTCTAATTTCTTGTACTTCAAAATATAGTCGCCACTTGTCTTTAATAACAACTTTAAGTTGGTTTCCGACGTCGAAAGGACCCAAAAATGATTGACCATATTGGTAGATAAAATAATGACACTTAAGGTGATAGGTACTTGTTGTTAATGTCTTTATTTAATGAAGTTATTATTTAAGTAAAAATGCTATCTACTGAACAAAGAGTTTTTATAATACAATGTTATGGGGATGGTGTAGAAAATACATTCATTAAGAGTGACTTTTTTTCGTATCTTTCAAAATAAAGTATGTTTACTCTTAAGCAAAATAACATCTTTCAATTATATATTAATTTTAGTCCATTTGTCTTCTTTTAAACCCCATCCGTGGACATACTGTAGATATTAATATTTTTAAGATTTAATTTTAGTTAGATAAATTAATCGTATTAAAAACCAATTTTTATTTAATTTGTATAAAAACCTACATATTTTTTTATTGATTTGCAATTTTTTTCCCTGCAATCAACAATATAACAAGTATACATGCAAGTTTCGTTGGGTAATATAGTCTTACTGTTAGAAATAAAATGTTATATAGCTTTTCTTATTTCTAGTTTTATTTTAAGCCAGCGGATTTATATGCGGAAAACATAAAGTTGTTCAGTAAAACCGAAACCTGAAGTGTAAATTGGTGAAGTAATAAAATTACACAAAATCTTGAAAAATACACACATGCAATGAATTTCTCTTTCTTCGGGCAGGCCCTGGAGATTTATATGGTAAATTTTTGCCATTCAGATCATTAAAAAAAATTAAAGTAGTAGAGTTTAGTATCCATATAAGTCAAATAAAAAGAAACTTTTTAGCGGCAGGGGGCCAAACTGGTGAATCTATCTTTTGCATTAAAGTACACAGGGACGCTAAAGGTAATGGGTTCCCCGGGGCACAGGTAGACAATGACAGGCTGTTTTGTCCTTATTAGGACTCATCAGAAAGTCAAAACCTGTTAGCAATTCCCAATTTAAATGATTTTTTAAACAGAATTCTAAGTTAATACTTCTCTTTTAGCTGTGTATAGACGGCATTAAAATAAACACCATTTTCAAAAACCTTTTTTCAAAAAAACTCAAAAATAAGGTAATTATTACATCCATTTATTACACTATGGATCAAATACGGTTCTACCTAACTTGCCCTTTAAATAACATTAAGAAAACTTCTGGATGTAGGATGAGCCCGCAAGGGAAAGCGAAGCAGCAGCCGCAATTTGACGACACTCACCGTAAATTAGCACCATATCTACTAGTTCATTGTTTGTCATGATTTAAAATTAACTTGCTTCAGAAAAACCTCGAGAAAAACACACCGCAGCGGATTGCTCAAGATCATCCGTAAATTACATAACTAAGAAATAAGAAACACAACATAAAGTATAGCGGGCTACGTTTTGATGATCAGGCCCGCACTTAGATTTTTTTATTTCTGTATCTCGCCTATTTTTAAGTTTTTTGAAAAAGGTACTTGAAAATATTGTTTATTTTAATGCCGTCTATACACAGCTAAAAAAAGAATCAACTTAGGAATCACCCTGTATACTTATCTTACTGATGAGCCATGGTATGACGAAACGCGTCTAAATATGAATCTGAAAAAATGACAGAAAGTGCTTTTTTCGAAATTATTTATAGTCGGTCATTCGCTGTGTAGAATAAAAGCTCGTCTTAAAGTTTATTAAGAACGTTATTATAAAAACTGCTTTTCGATTTTGCAATTCTCACTCTCTAGTTGGAGAGTTGTAGCTAAAGTTTCGTATTTACATTGATTTCTACTTTGCATTAAGTTCGCGAAAAATACACGCAGCAAAAAGCTGCAACTTCCTCGACGTATAATAAAGACATTAAGCAAGAAGTAATAACAAGTTTTTTTTCCTTTTTAGTTGTCGAGTCGCATAATGGGATTGAAGCACGCTAGAAGCAAAACAGTACGAATACTAAAGTTCAATAAATATTTATTTAAGTCGAGTTTAAACTTAAAGTATCATTGATTTATGATTAGGCTTCCAGTAACGTCCTATTCTAAATTCACAAATACAACAATTAAAAAAATTGGTTTAAAGGACATTTTTGATATACATTTTGACTTTTAAAAGTTTATTATTTATTATTGTAATAACAAGTAAGGTAAGGTAAATAAATTAAACCTATCCAAAACTGACACAAAATACAGGGTGATTCGTAAGTTGATACTTCTTTTTCAGCTGTGTATAGAAGGCATTAAAATAATAGTTATTTTTGTATTAAGTGCGCGAAATAGGTGTTTTTTAATGGAACATGAGATTGTAAATTTTTACCCAGACCGTTAGGTCGAGGTTAAAAATGCAATCAAATGTGCCATAAAAACAACTATTGCGCGCGAAATACAAACAACATTTTTTTGTACAACTGTTTGTTGTTAACTATTTTTTGTTGTGTTTAGAAAAAAAATCTAAAATCATAATTCATAGCTTTTAAGGTATTATTTCTTACACCTGTTTCCATTACCATGAAAACCTGCGATAGTTTAAATTTTATTGATTGTCAAATCTATCGTTTTTCGTGTCAAAAGTTTATAGTTGTTTGCTCAAGTTTGGTACCATTTAAATATCTGAAAGTGATAGTGAGACACCTCACAAAATTACTGATGCGGCAGAAATCGTTATATCAAATCTTTTGCCCGCAAAATCAAGAATCAAATATGAGAAAGTGTACACTCAGTTTCGCGAATAGTGCAACATAAAGAAAGTAAAAACCGTATCAGAAAATGTTTTGCTCTGTTATTTGGAGGAAAAATCGAAAATATTAAAGCCACCTACACTATGGAGTACCTATTCGATGCTTAAAAGTACGCAAAACATAAAGGAAAATATTGATCTGCAGCGGTTTACTAAATTGGTTTCATTTTTAAAGAGCTAAAAAAGAAGTATCAACTCATGAATCACCCTGTATACCGGTTGTATAGGATGTCCCAGATTCGATGCTCATCATGGGTATCTCGAAGACTATAAGAGATACAGTATCGATCACATAGGGGCAAAGTTGCAGACTTTTATGCCCAGTAATGTCGTTAAAATTATTAAGCTTTCTTTTTTACTTTTCGAAATATTCGAAAAACTAAAATTTACAGTTTTTTGTTTTTGTAATTTATCTGACTTTTTTAAATCGCTACATAAAAACACATACAACATTTTGAACGCAACTTTATACTACTGTGTTTTTAGAATTCCGGTATAACGTTACAACGTATCAACACTAGTGTTGAAATATCAAGGCACGCTATTTAATTTAAACATATGGTGCCAATTTGACAGACTACCCCCATTTATTAAAAAGAACACATTTTAGAAAGCAGTAATTGTAAAGTGTTTAACTTATTTTTCATGTATTTGTCGAGTGATTCAGAATTAGAGTGTGAAAATACGCCATATGAAATTATAAAAAATGTTAATAATATACAAAAACATATATTACTAAAAAAAACAAATCGTGCTGAAGAGTCTTATGTAATAAACAACAAATGTTTATTGGTAGCCATAGCGTAGAGAATAGAGCTCTAGCCTACAGATAGCAAGGTCACAGGTTCAAATCCCGTCAGGGGTATTTGACTTTTTTTTTATAAAAACTTTAAATAATTTATAGAATTATTTTGAATAAAAATCTTCCTTGTTGGGTGGAGTTTTTAAATTTATGTTCCATGCATCTTCCCTTGATTAAATTTAAAATTTTTCATTCTGGTTAATCTAGAAGTCAATCCAGGATTAGTTCTTCCTATGATATAATAACATATTAAAAAATGAAAAAGTTGAACTACAAATAAAGGAAAAGCCTATTGACAAACTATGGAACATGATCCTAAGTATGCTAATTGCAACACTAGTGTTGATATATTTTTTTTCAATACTAGTGTTGAAATATTTTTTTCACAAACCAAAGGTTTTTTTAATAATTCTTTGTGATCGTAGGAAAAATAGTGTACATTACTCGTGTGAAAGCGATTATTCTAAAACTCGGAGAATTTCCGCACTTGGCTAACGCCTCGTGCTAAATATCTCCTCGTTTGAAAAGTATCACTTTCATCACTTGGTATGTAATATACTATTTACAAACACGCCAAAAATTAAAATAACACTTTCAGAAAAAGTTATAGGATCGTGCCACAAAACAAATCTGCACAATATAAAAATCCTCAATTCATAAGCGAAGCATCTCCGTTCCCCTTTTTCTCCATCCAGCCCGAAATCCAAGATGAATTTTCGTTTGATTTATAGTCCCTCATAAATATGGCGGAGCTTCAGACACTCCCGAATTTGTAGCTATGTTAATTAGGAAAATATTCTGCATCTGGAGGGATATGATTAACATTATTTGCGATAGGGGTCGCCACTCGATTTGCATATTGCAAGGAATTAGATGTGTACAAGATGGTTAAAAGGAATAATTAAGCATAGAGCATTTCAGATAATTTTATTTGAAAATCGCTTGGATAATTAATAGAGAGATTTGAAACACACATAAAATAACTACGCGATAATTAAAGCTGCAACGATGGAGTTGAAATAGCAAAGCGTCGCATTGGGCGGGCAAGGACTGCTGTGAAAGGCGAGCCGTCTACAACTGCGGTGTTAGTTTGGTTTTATTAAATTGGGATGTAATTTACCTTCGGAACAGTGTCGCGTGGAGAACAACGTTCAAAATAAAACTTCTCATGGCATCATCAGGTATTTTCACTAGGATCATGGGCAATATTACATGTAAATGAGTACCTAAAACGTTTTGATTTGAATTTTTAATTTAGATTTGTAAAAATGGGTAGGTACGCCTTTGGTTCGAATAGAAATGTTTCAGCTTTAGTGATAATATAATGTAGAGGTGATATAGTTATATACAGGGCATGGGCGTCCGAAGGAACTTTTCCAGGGAGGCGAATCATATTAGGAAATATTTTTGTTTCTAGCAGGTCAACAAACCACAACAAATTTAAAAGAATAGCAAATCACATAATACAGTGAAACCTCTCATAACGGATACCTCTGATAAGCGGACATCTCTATTAAGCGGACTTTTTTTATAGTCCGGAACTAGGTATATGAAATTTCATGAAAATCAACCTCTCTGAGGCGGACTCTCCTTTGGGCGGACGCGGACAGGCTGTTTTCATACAAAAAGTGCGAAAACTCTCCTTTAAACGGACAAACATTTTTTAAAAGTCTTTGGGAGACGAATATGTACGGTACAAAAACTCTCTGAAGACAGACCGGCAACCAATCAGGTATGTGTGGCAGTGCGAAAGGACTTCGCCGAATGAAAGTAGTGTGATTCCCCGAAAGCAGTCCGCCGTTTATTTGTGAGTTGTAAGGTTAAAATCGTAAACAATGGCAGAAAAACGTTGCATTTTTTTAGTACTACATCCTAACTAAAACTAGGGTATTTTTGGTATGTTTAATAAATATTTAGTTGTACATACGTATGTGATAATTTTGCATTTACATTTTACCTAATAACAAATTTCCCATGGGCGGACACCTCTATTAGGCGGCCACATTTAGACAGTCCTGTAGGTGTCCGCCTTAGAGAGGTTTCATTGTATATTAAATAAGAAAAAATAGTAGCTAAACAAAATATTTCATTTTCAAATACAACAAAAACTTAAAATTATTCAGGTTTGTTGGAAAAAAGAAATGTTAATTTTCCTGATTCTTTTGCAAATTCATCAATAATTTTTTGAATTAAAATATTTTTTTTCCTTTACTAATTTGCGATGAACACTCATTATACGTAGACCATCCAATAGCTACTCAGTCATAGTCGAGCGAATCCAGGTTTTCACTCTTCTGAGAGTACTGAGTTCAAGAAATGCAGGCAGTGTTACCAATTCTCCTGAATTATCGGGAGATCCACCAAAGTATGTGTATTGTTTCCCGATGAGTTAAACAATAAACATGATCAAATAAAATTATCGTATTTTTGGCAGGCGGCAAGGGGGAAGTCAACGTTTTCTTGGTGCCATTGTACTTTTTAGATGTATTCAGTTTGAAGTGATGTCTAATATCATCTAAAACTTACCCTGAAGTACTTTTTATGTACCTTACCTGGGCTAAAATATTCATTGTTGTACACACATACCTGAAACAAAAAAATTAAATCAGTATTATTGTTTAAATTATTGCAAATTTTTTACTATCGATCGCTTATTATGTAAGTATTTTTGGTCCGGTTTTACAATTACGGCTTAAGCGTTGAACCAAGCTTAAATTTTATTTGTACAACCTCAACAGGAATTTAAAACTTGGTTCAACGCTGAACTAAGCCATAGAAAAACCAAACCAAGAGGAACGCTCCAATGTCCAAAACGGTAACGGGTTGCGCCAAACGTATGTAATAAACATTAAGCGAGCGCAAATATCCGTCTAAAGTCACTTATTTTCTCGGCATTTAATACGTCGAAGCCTTGAGGCACGCTTTAGCTCGTTTACGTGAGGTGTTTAGGTTTATTTAGTTTATGACTAAATTTAAGTCGTAATTGTATGACCGGGCCTTAGAATTCTGAACGGATCGCTAGAGAGCAGATGTGCCTTTGGCCGCCTGGCACGCAAGAAAATAATAAAACCCAGGAATCGACAAGCTCTTGTCTCGATTTGGTAGAACTCTTTAGCCTAGTTTTATTTTTAGTCGGTAGGTAAAGCCGTAAGGCTCAATTTTAT
The DNA here is from genome assembly GCA_935413205.1 of Polydrusus cervinus. Classification (NCBI taxonomy): domain Eukaryota; kingdom Metazoa; phylum Arthropoda; class Insecta; order Coleoptera; family Curculionidae; genus Polydrusus; species Polydrusus cervinus. The sequence goes on from OW284517.1 coordinate 16,515,509, forward strand.
AAATTCCTCTTAAGTCTAAGTTTAAACCAAGGTTTAAATCAAAGAATAATTGTAAAATCGTAAAAATGTCAGAAATGGTCGACTTATAATGTGGGATTGACAGCAAAGTTCAATTTAAGAGTAATCAACCTGGTCATAACTTGTTTTGTTACATTATATAAAGTTATGACTAGGTAAATCACTTTAAGCTCGAAGTTGGCTGTCAATCCCACATTACGAAATTACCATTTATGAAATGTCTTCGATTTAAACTGAACCTCGATTTAAATCGGCTTTATAAAATTGGGCAAAAGAGGATTGATTTAAACCGAGAATCAATTTAAAGAAATACTTTTTTTTTGTAAAAATACCCCCTCCCCCTTCCCGTTCTTACACCTAAAGTTTTGGATCTGCGCCTGCGTCCCCACTACCAATTATTATTAATAATAATATTTTATCAATATTTATAATACAATAAATGTGTTTATTTATCTTTCTCAATAAACTTTTTCTTTGATCCCCGAAGACGTGTTTGTTAGGGGCAAATCTTAGCATTTTAAATAAAAAATATATAAGAATATTAAAATATTTTTTTAAATATGTGTTACCTAATATTATATAAAAGTTTAATTGCAAATAAAAAATGTTTTAAGTATATGTATATAAATTTAAACGCAGTTTTTTGAAGATATAGGTACAATAAAATTTTGGAAAATATATTATTCATAACAATAATAATTAAATTTTTTTTAGTTATCTGTATCTTCTAGCTTTTATTTCGACCTTATATTTATTTAATAAAATATAATTTTTGTTGGTAAATAATCGTTTAAATAATGTTAAAAATATTTGAAAATTTTTTTGTCCAATGGACTTATTTATTTTAGGTTTTATGGTTATTTAATTTTTATAACGTGAATTATGATTATGGTTTTTAAACTTTTTTATACGATTTTTATTTCTTAATATGTATATTAAGATGTTATAAATATAAAGTTGTCTAATGTAAATTTTTTTTGTTTCAGAATATAATTTTATTGAAGGATAAAGATAATCTTTATTAAATATAATTTTTAGAAACCTTTTCTGTAATATTTCTAATTTTTTAACTAAAGTTCTATTTATTCCTCCCTAACCTAAAATTCCGTAATATAAATGAATTTTAACTAATGCATAATATAATGTTTCCGTATGTTTTACGTTCAAAATTTTTTTGTTTCTAAAAATTAATAGTAAACCTCTTAATCAAATAGGTATTTGAATGTCATTTTAATACTATTCATATTTTGTGGTATGTTATTTGGATTTAAAGTAAAAAAAAAGATTATTAGTTTTATCAAAATTAATCGTTAATAAATTTATATCAAATCAATTTTTTATTATTTTAAAATCTTTTTTAATTTTGTTATTTAAGTTGTCCCAATTTGTATCTGCATAAAAAATTGCAGTATCATCTGCGTAACTATGAATTTCTCCATCACAATTTACATACAAATAAATCATTAATATAGATATTAAAATATAATAGTCCTTAAATTGTTCAGAAATACCATATTTAATTATTTAAGGATAGCTTTTTTCTTTATTGAATATCTTTATTCTTTCGTTTGATATTTTTCAATACAGAATCTCCAAATAAATGTAATAATTCCTCTTATTTAAATCTCTAATTGCTTTCAACAGTTATTAAGACAAGTAACAGAGCAAAATCAATAAAAAAAATTGGGAAATAGAAAATCTCGTCGAGCTCAAGGCCTAATAAGGGCAAAGCTGTTCCCATAAAAGATTCAATGTCGCCCCGAGTACGGAGCTCTTTATTTTCATTATTGCGCCGGAGAGCGGGCGAAATTTAAGGGGCATTTATTATGCCATGTCCTTAATAAAACAGGATAAAACAGGACTAATAAAAAGGAGTGCATTTTATTTAGGCGCCGACAAATTTTTAACGTTATTCAAGACTTAATTTGTGATGTGGTTTTAAAGAAAACTTTACGTTATACCTGGGGGCGGTAGGTCGAAAACAGACCTTTTCTAGCAACAACAACACGGCGCGAAAGCCGTAACTTTAAAAACGTAAGGAGAGAAGAGATGATTTGCCAGTCGTGTAACCAATTATATTGTTATCTTTGTTTCAATAACTTAAATAAACAAACACGGTTTATAGTCTATTTCAGAAAGGTGTAGAGTAATAAAATGGGAAATTATGTCCAGTTCGGCTCAATTTCGGTGTCGGTCATAGGCGCAGATCAATTTTGTGCTTTAAATTATTTATGATAACTAACCAAAAATTTTGGAGAATTAGGTTAACGGGTAATAAAATAAAATAGTATTATTTGTATATTAAAATTTCAAATAATTGCGCAAGAGGATTAGGAAAGGTATGTTTTCTGGTGCCTTCGGGTAAATGGAATACTAATAATCGTCCATATTGGAAAAGAAGAGGAATTTTTAAAAGAAGGTTTTGCTCACCTTTCGGTCGTTCAATACGGGAGATTAACACGAGGACATGAATTCGAATGTTTTTGAGGATTATTTTGGTGGAATGATAAAATATCTTACAGCTAATTCAGTAGTACTTGGATAACGCAAGCTATCATTCACGATGCACAGAGAAGACTTCAACTTCATCTTGGAGAAAACAAGAAATTATCGACTGGTTAATCACCAAAAGTATTGAATTTGAAGATAATTTGATAAAGAAAGAACTATTAGCTATAGCAAATTTACACAAACATCGTTTTATGAAATATACCGTGGAAGATTTAGCTAAAAAACATGGTGTAATTTTGCCGCGCACGCCGCCATATCATTGCGAATTAAATCATATAGAACTTATATGGGCGCAAGTGAAAGGATTTATAGCAAGAAATAAATAACACGACATTCAAAATGAAAGACGTTAAGCTACTGTTTGATCAAGCCATGAAGGAAGTGATACCAGAAAACTGGCGAAAGCAGTCCATCATGTCATTAAAGAAGAGGAGACAATGTGGGATCTTGACCACTTGATCGATCGGACCATCGACCCGATAATTATAACGTCAAGAGGAGATGACAGTTCCTCAGATGACGAAGAATATTATGATTTTTTATAATTTAATTTCTGTATAATGTATTTTTTGTATTTTTTTTATAATGTTTAATAAAAATTACGTGTAGCTAATACTATGTACATAATGCACGCCTTTGTCACACCATTTTCAGTGTTTGTGAGTGAATAACAAAAGGCAAAACCCATAAATTGACCCAAACCAGAGTGGTACTACCTGCACTTGATGAAAATAAAGAATGTTGCAATGAAATCAATGCCAAATTATGAAAGTGGCCTAAATATTCGTTTGGTCACTGCTCTGTGGTCCCGTTGCATACCTAATGAGCCTTTATTACTCAACGACTTTCTGAAATAGACTATAAGGACTCATCCATTACTATAATACGTCCATTCCATGATACCCTTTAAGCAATACCTAGCATTTATTTGGATGATTTTATATTTTTTGTTAATATTTAATATTATATGTAACTAATAATAATGTAACTAATTTCCTTATAAAATCTAATTTTATTCGTTAAACGGTAGTACGTACCCAAGATCAGTTGGTATTTCTGCCATGCCAATTAAAAAAACAATTTTCATCTAGAAATGTGATTTAAGTGAGCTGAGAAAGGGTGCCATCTTATTTATATTGTTATAAGAAATTAGTTATGGACACGATTTAAAATAATGGTGATATATTAACCACTCGCGTTTAAATTGAAGACAAATTGGGTAAGTAACAAGAATTATTATGCCTTTCTCTTGAAATTAAAATGACTGGAAATGAATCTATAAAATTAGTAATACATATTGGGCAATATAATGCTTTAAAATAATACCAGACTACAGAAAACAACCGAGTAGGGTTACTCAGCCTAAGTCTTTTGATGTTTCGAGATCTTAAACAAGTCACAGACCCAGAGAGATGTGCACGTGTATCAACGCACGTTATTGTACGAAGTTGATAACTTTGGAGAAAAATTTATAAATATTGTTTGGATGCTCTTAAAAAATAAAGACGCGTGAATTATATCGTGGAAAATTTTCTAGCTAATGTTTTTGATATGAATTTGAAGTCACGCATTTTAGACGTTTCCTAAAAAATTAGAAAAATACACTCAATTTTGTGTACCTAGATCTGCGCCCCCCCATACACTCATACTGAATATTTATGAGCTGCCACTGGATAAATTATTTATTACTTAACAAAATGGCGACCTGGTCTGTAATCTCGTGTTCATCCGGTATAAAATATACTCCATTTTAAAAAACAATATTGAAGGTGTAAACATCGACGACAAAATAAATTATTCATTAATATTTAGGTCAATTGAAAAATCTCTTGTCCAGCTCGGTGTTTAACAATTTGAACGAAATAAACAGAATAAATCCTATTATTTTCCTCGTTAATCGGATTTTTCAAACACTCGCGTGTAAAGTATTTTGAAACGGCGCTGTACCCGACGCCAATAAATAATGATAAATCCGAAAAAACAAACGAAGTATCGAAAAAATGTATGTGACAATAATAAGTTGACAGACAGTTGTGAAAATTCCACATCGGGCATAAGCGGAGAAGAATTGGTTATGGAAAAATATTTTACAATTGATTAATTTGAAACATTGAAGTATTTATACCCAGCATAAAAAATGAGGTTACACTGCAAAAAATTACAGTAAAATTACAATTTGGTTCCGTAACATATTTAATATTTTTTCCAATATAATATGCTACTTTGTTATTACAAAATACGTTATACAAATTTCATATGCAAAAGAAAATCATATACGGGGATATTTTTAGTCGCAAATTAGCGCCAATTTGTATAGTATATACCGGGCGACACAGAATTAATCGTGCTTTATAAAAAGCTCATTTAAACTTTCTAATGTGCAACTGCAACGATAAAACATAAAATGTTTACTTACTTATGATTTAACTTCTTTCTGACAATTAGAATGTACACAAATGTATTACACCAAATACAGTCACATGTCATAACCAGGCAATCAAAATGAGAATGGCCAAATCTTGCCTTGAAAACACTAAGAAATGGAAAAGAAACGTCAAAATCGTCCTTCCGTGCTCAACAACAGTCTCTGTTCGAAATATTGTAAAGTGTACAAAGTGGTAACTAAGAATTATCTTAATCAAAATTAACAAAATAGTAAGAACTATAAATTCATAATGTGTTATTACAAAAAGCGTGATTGATAAATACAAGTTTGTAGGAAGCTTGATGTAACATTTAAATAGGATGACATGGAATGGTTTGAATTCGAAGCAATAAAACAAGCAAAAAAGAAACCAAAAACGTGGCTGAGATATGTGGACGACACCTTCATTATTTGGAATGGAAACGATGACGAACTCAAGGAATTCCTACACCACATTAACAGCCTGACGCCGACAATCAAATTTACCATGGAGAGAGAAGAAAACAGTCAATAACCTTTCCTGGATGTGAACGTAAAGAAAAATGGCAACACCATCCATACTTCAGTGTACAGGAAACCCACGCATACAGGTCAATATCTGAATTACACTTCAAATCACTCAAACAACACAAAACATGGCATAGTAAGAACGCTGGTGGATAGAGCAATTAACATCTGTAATTCAAATGAAGCCCTCAAACAGGAAACTAACTACATCAAGACCGACCTCAAGAAAAATGGCTACCCCGGGCATCTAGTTGATAAACTATTGGAAAATCGCAAGAATCGGCCAAATACACAAAAGAAGCTAGTAGAGTCACAATCAACACTTAACATTTCGTATGTCAAAGGAGTATCTGAGAGAATTAGAAGACTAGGACAACGATACAACATTAATACGGTATTCAGCTCGAAAGACACTTTAAGAAGCCACCTGACGAAGACAAAACCAACAAGTCAAAAAGATAGGAAAAACTGTGTCTACCAGATTCCCTGCGAATGTGGCAGATCCTACATTGGTGAGACTCTAAGGCCACTTGAAACTAGGGTCAAGGAACACAGAAACAACACGCTTAAAGGAGAAACCGAAAAATCAGGGGCAGCTGACCACGCCTGGACACACGGTCATCACATTAAGTGGACAGAAGCTCGAATCCTGCACAAAGAACCACATTGGAGGAAGAGGAAGTTCAAGGAAGCTGCTACCATATACCAGAACCCAGATTGTTTTAGTAAGCTCCACTAGATATAAGAAATATCTGGAAACCTTTGTTAAGTAGATGTAAACTTAAAATACCGCACACGAATTAAACGCATGACTGCACCCATCTCAGTCATGCTCCAGTGTATCTAGCTGGTATAAATAGAGCTGTAGTTACTTTACTTATTTAGTATTAACCTGAAGACGACTGGAGATACTTACCAGTTGAAACGTTGTGATGTAAAACAAATTAAAGACAATGCAAGTCCAAAACTATTCTATCATTCAAGAAACATCATTGTCTCCAACCTTCAAACAGACATTTAAATAGGATATACAGGGTGATTTCTAAGTTGAGACTTCTTTTTCAGCTATGTATAGAAGGCATTAAAATAAACAACATTTTTAAATACCCTTTGTCAAAAAACTCAAAAATAAAGTATTTACATTCATTTATTACACTATGGATCAAAACGGTTCTGCCTAACTTGCTAGTTGAATAAAAAAAGAAAACTTCTGGGTATAGGATGATACCGCAAGGGAAAGCGTTCTGCGTATTAATCTCGATGCAGCAGCCGCACTTTGACGACACTCACCCTAAATTAGCATCATATCAACTAGTTCATTGTTTTCAAATTTTACCATTTTCACGTGTCACCAATTTAAAATTAACTTGCTTCAGAAAAACACACCGCAGCGGATTGCTCAACACCAACCGTAAATTGCATGACTAATAAGAGAAACAACATAAAGTATAGCGGGCTACGTTTTGCTGATCAGGCCCGTTGTTTATTTTAATGCCTTCTATACACAGCTAAAAAAGAAGTATTAACTTAGGAATCACCCTGAATATGGAGTCAAATTTAGCTAAACACAATATTTCATTTATGCCAAATAATATGAAAACTAGATATTTTCTTTGTTCTAATAGCATTATTTTTTGGTAAATATAACCAAGAAAAAAATCGTTTTTTCTTTTTTGCTAACCAAAAATAGTTATTTTTGGTAACGTAAATACGAGAACAAATAAGTAGTACAAAAAGTCATTTAAAAAAAATATACTTAATATACCATTATTTTTTTGTAGTTTTTAAATTAGATACAAAGATTTGACCAATTGGAATTTTCCGCTTGGGTGCGCCATCTGAGATTACTCGATACAAACCCAGGCTTTGCCTCTTCGGACGCCCATAGAACACCCTGTATACTATTTACAAATGAACGAAACAGTGAAGTTTAATTCTAGTAACAAACAAATCCATCGATGCATATAGAAAAACGAATAACTCAATAAAAACACGTATCGCTATTCTCCCACCAATTATTTCAAAATCCGACCGTTTTACAAAAAGTGATAACTGGATTTTTGTATGCTGCTCGATGAAGTAATTTTTTTCGCTGTTGTGAGTAATTCGATATACTTCTCGTGATTTCGAAGGCGTGGTGGAAAATAATAACCGATCATTGTTAGCGCTGTGATATGTTGGTACAGGGCAGGATTTGTGCAAATTTGATAATACACAGCGAAAAAGCTATGCAAGTTTTGTTTTTATTTTCCAAAAAAAACATAAAGAGAAGCAGGCGCGGCTTGTACATAAGATCATTTGGAAAATGACCAAGCTACAAATTTGACCCGCCTAATTAGTTTATTCTTAAAACAAATAAAAATGATTATCCTTTAAAAAATGTAAATATTTCAAAGTGTGTCATACGAAAACTCCTCAATATTTAAGTTTGGCTCACTGTTGACCTCATGACTTTATATTAATTTGGAAGATTACATAAATTATTTGGCAACTAGGAGCGAAACAGACATACACGCTCTCGGAAGTTAAAAGGAGATAAATGAGTTTTTGGAAAGATCCGGCTCTATAGCCAATTTATCGGCTTTTTCGTTGCCCGCTATGATCTTTTTCAAAATACGAACATTACTGAAACACCCTAAATTTCCTAGAGAATGAATAAAAAAAGCAGTGATCAAGAAACTCGATAAGTATATTACGAGAAAATCTGATTTTTTAATAAAATTATGTTATGCTGCGTTTGGAATTCTATTTTTCTTTTCCTTAGAGCGTTTTCACACGGCACCATATATCGCGCGCGATAAATGGTCGCAATATTGCTTTACACCAAATTATGTGTTCTTAATATCGCTTGTGTGTGAAAATGGCTCATTAGAAAACACATAATTTGGTGTAAAAGCAATATTGCTACCATTTGTCGCGCGCGATATATGGTGCCGTGTGAAAACGCTCTTACAGGCAAAATAAAAAAATAAGCATAGCTGGTTCTTCTAAGAATAATAGTATATTGTATACCTAGCAGGAAAAGCTGAACATTCCCGGACGACCGTAAAGATTGTATGTCGAGGCGCAAGCCGAGACTGACAATACGGAGTCCGGGAATGTGGCTTTTTCTACGAAGTATACATACTATTTTTCCGTAACTCGAAAATTATTAAAAAGACATAACTTATTACAATCAACTTGTTAAAATTTTGAAATAAATATTATTAACTTTGTTCATAAATAAAGGATGCCATTTAATATTTGTGTTGTAACTATGGAAACACAGTAATATTGACTTGTCAAACTTAACACATTTTAGTTTCCAAGTAGCCGTACAGAAATATTATTTCCTTACAGTACAATAATAAATATTTCCTAACAGTTATTTTCCGTTGCCTAGCAACGACTAAGTGTAAGGAAATATTGAAAATGTTATCAAAAATGTCAATATTTCCGATCGAATTTCGGAAAAATATGTTACTGGTACTAACGAGGATTGTCCAGAAAACATTCTCATTCTTATAATTTAAAACAAAATTAGTATTGGTAACCAACATACCCTTTGAACTATTAAACAGGTAGTTTGCTAATGACAAAAGTGACTAGCAACCAATGCCGGAATCAGTATAGTAATAAAATATAGTACTACATTTTTTCTTGAGGCTATTTCAACTAACTTTTCTTGTCATTGAAACTAAGATTTTGGTATGGTATACTAGACTACTCTATCATTATTTAGAGTGTATGGAATATTATAAAACAAATAAATCCTATCTGGATGGGGTGCCCAATAAGCCACGACGTTGCTGTGCGAGAAGCTTGGGCAACACACCTGATCCCCGCCCTTAACCAACCAAACAAACAACGCAGTTTTAGTTGCTTTTATCATAACTAAAGGTATGTTCTCTAGTTGTTCTAATGGTTATTTACGCCAGAATCATCTCGATGAACAACCCAAGAAATTATTGGTTGGTTTATGTTGTCATGTTAAACATAAACTTTAATGAATATTGACATAATTACTAATGCAATCTAGAACGACATTTAGTAAATTACAGCATCAAAACTGTTATTGTTTAAATAAAGATTATGTTTCCATTTGACGGGAAATCGAATAACTCTCCAGTAATTTAATCAAAATGGCGAAGTTGATGGCTGTATTAGTGTTGACGGTGCGACAATCAGAGTCGTTCGAAACTGTTAAATTAGGCAAATTGAAAATTTACTGGTGGACAGAAATACACTAAAGGGTACTTGGTGAAAAGGCGTGGATAACTGGAATTTGGAACGTTCTAGGAGGGAAAATATAAGGTTCAAAACACCATACAGCTTGTATATTGATATAAAGGGTACTACAAATTCGTGTGCGTACAAGGGGATCTCGAAAACGATAAGAGATACGAAGATGGTTAAATTGAGGCAAAGTTTCGTATTTTGAGGCTTAATAATTTGATGAACAAAAATTTTAATTACTCAGAATCCGAGATATCCGAAATTCACATTTTTAGTTTATAATTTTTTGCGCTTTCATTTTTAACTTGGGAAGATAATAAAAACACTTTTTTATAGCCATTTTTATGTTCTACAGGATGGCGTTATTAGTTTTCAAATTCGACGTTTCGTTATTTAGTTACCAACCTCAAGTCAATTATTTTAAATACGGACCTGGAATTTTAAATACAGTTTTAGGGATTTTTAATACACTGTAAACATTTTTGAAATTTTAACGTTTTGTCATCCAATAATATATATAACAAGAGTGGATATGATATCTATATCTCACGAGGAAGTAAATTGAGCACGACATCGTAGGCGGAGTGCTTAAACTTCCAAGGGCAATATGGACAATCCACTCGAGTTGTACAGTATATTTTTTCTACGACTTAACTTCCGAACTTCATACTAAGAATTTTTAAAAATTATTTAAATTGGGCATCATAACTTGTCTTTCTAGTTGGCCATAAACTTGTAAGAACGATAATAAAAAACAAATGAACAAAAATTAATTTTGATGGCAAACTCATGGACCAATTTACACTGTAACATATATATTTATCGATTTGGTTAATTTCTTATATTTAAACAAAATCACTCTAAATATATCTATCTTTCTCACATTATTTGGCTTTTTGCAGAATAACAGACAAAAAGCGATATATGTATTAATAAAGATAACGAGATCTTATAATTTCGTCTGTTTTATCAGGTTATCTTTATGTTCCACCATTTATGGAAGAATTACCAGTTAATTTTCTATGTTTGTTGCATATAATAAAAGTTTTAAGATCAATTGGGGTTGGATCCCCGTTCAAAATATATCGGAAAATATCCCCGTGCACAAATATTTATAATAATATATTATTTATAAGGAAAAAAATAACCAAGGTTAGTAAGAAAACGTTCATTTGGTAGGTATATAGTACATTTTATGCAAAGCTTGTAGTAATTGTCTAGAAATGAGTGGAAATAAAGATATTTTTGAAATAAGAAAGTGGGTCTGTGTGCAAATCTTTAGTTCGGTTAGAAAATAACAATAATTTGGTAGAAATATATTTTGGTATTAATTTTATTATTATACCTTCAATTTTTGCACCATTTCGTGTATTCTTTAGGAAAATATTGTGTATATATAGACTCTGGGATAAATGTTCTGATTTAAATTTAAAAAGAATAGATAGATTTGCATATTTTTGAAGCATATTGTTAACCTAGCTTCTTTCAACTGTCAGAAAATGAATTTACAACATGTAAATTTGGCTTCTCTGTAATTGACTACTGTGATTGGTCAGTTTCATAGCCTAACTAGGATGGATATGAAATTTTGCCGCACAGTTAACTGGAATAGCCTACTTTACCCGCCACTTAAGTGTAAAGGAAGCAGCAAATTTCCATGTGGGAGTAGAAAAAATACTATAAATATATATTTGGGCTTCTGACAGAATAACAATCAATTTCTATGGACTTAATTAACTGACCTCTAAAAGATCTTACAGAATTTTCCATATGAATTGGTGACATCTGATTCTACAAAGACTGTCTAATTCTGTTTTTTCGGTCAATTAGATTTGCAAGTCAACAACAAATTCTTGCAGCGCCATCCGATCTACTTAATTGAAACCTTTGTTAAATACTTATATGATATTTATGAGATATTTCTGTGGACTTGCCAACTACATCAATGTTTTACTTTTCGTAATTCCCGGTGGATGATAAAACCTGTCCCCGGCATGTTTCCTTCTTCTTAATTCTATTTGATCTTAAATATTTGAGCGACGAGGGAAATTAATGAGAAAATGAATTTACTTTCTTGCGTTTTTAATCAGACTGTCAGACTGGTTCCTTTCTGTGTTTACCAAGTTAGTTTCTTGCTATAATGTCTGCTGTTAGTATTTATTTTAGATTTGATATTCGTCTAGGGTTATTAACCAGGGCGTAGTTTGTTTCGTTTAAGAGAAAGGGGTAGGGGGGCATACATTTTTGAAAAAGTATACCGGGTGACACATCAAAGTGCTATTACCAGTTACCACCCAATTTCTTTCGTAAGTAAAGTTTATTGGCCGTACTATATGCATTAAGGTACGCAGGGCTCCAAAACAAAATGGACTCCTTGGGGCCTAATTAGACAAATACGGTCCTTTCGTCCTTGTTTGGACTTATCGGACTGCCATAAATCAGTTGCAACTCCCTTGACCGCGAAAACGCAATTTCAATATCTGACGTAAGGCACGGTAGGTATTGAACAAGCGGTACCGCCATCTTTAGGAATCAACCTTAATGCATGAAACAGTTCACGTGAAGTGATCTATCCATTTTGTTTAGAGCTCTGCGAACCTTAATGCGAAAAGCAGTAAGTACACACATACTGTCCTCAAAGTCAATAATTTAATTTCTCTTTTTTTATATACAGGGTGATTCCTAAGTTGATACTTCTTTTTTATCTGTATATAGAAGGTATTAAAATAAACAACTTTTTCAAAAAACTCAAAAATATATCTCCTATTAGTCATTCAATTTACGGGTGGCGTTGAGCAATCCGCTGTAGTGTATTTTTCTGAAGCAAGTTAATTTTAAATTGGTTATACGTGAAATAGGTAAAATTGGAAAACAATTAACTAATAGATATGGTGCTAATTTACTGGGAGTGTCGTAAAAGTGCGGATGTTTCTTTGAGATTATACGTAGAACGCTTTCCCTTGCGGGCTCGTCCTACATCCAGAAGTTTTCCTTAATGTTATTCAACGGGAAAGTTAGGCAGAACCGTATTTGTAGGGTAATAAATAAATGTAAGTAGGTACTTTATTTTTGAGTTTTTTGAAAAAAGGTATTGTTGTTTATTTTAATGCCTTCTATACACAGCTAAAAAAGAAGTATCAACTTAGGAATCACCCTGTATACTACAGACAATAAACTTTTTTTTAATTATGGCTTTAATAAACGGAATAGCGCATACCCTAGTGGATTCCATGCGTTCTATTTTTTGAAACTTGCAGATATGTAGGCTGAAAATGGGAATTGCAAAATGTCGATCTCTATACTCGAAGTGTGTTGAACCGTGATTTTATTAGTAGTTAATTAATTAATTTAATTTCTAAAATTGCGGGAAAAATAAATTACTTTAAAAGAATTTTAAATTTAAAATTTTATTCGAAAAAAATTGTTTATAATGTATTTATTATTTAATTTTACCATATTTTTTATATTGTTCTACAATTTTGTTTAACGCTGATGAAGGTGAAATAAACAGATTACTAATTTTATAAAATAAAGCGATACGAATTTTACCTAACGTGGATAGATATTCAAAAATTAATATAAGGTTTAAAAAATTAGAATGGTTAAATGTAAAAAATTTAATATTATTTTTGGTTTTGATATTTATTTACAACGTTCAAAATGGTATGTTACCTTCACATTTAAAAGAGTTTACTGTTCTAAATTGTGATCATCATAATTATTTATCGCGAAATAACACAAATTTTTTTTCTTAATACTTTTTCAAAAAACGTAGCTTATAAATTGGTATTTTATACAGGGCTTATTGAATTTAATAATTTAAATAAGTCAATTAAAATACAACAAAGTTTAAAATCATTTAAACAGGGTTTAAAAAAGTATTTATTAACACAACAAGATAAATAAGAATGTTTCAAAAGGTCATTTAAAATTGTATTAAAAAAAAATTAAATAATTATTTAAATGCATTAGTAGCCATGTGCTAAATAAATCTTGTTACTACTACTACTACCTTTTATCTTTTGACGTCACACACACAGAAACCAATTTCCGTTTTTCCATGTTAAACCAAAAACCCGGTTTTAAATTGTACTGAACTTTTGGATAAATAATAAAAAATTAAGATATAGAGGTGAAAACCATTTTTCTCTAAGATAAATCGTTCGAATGTTACAGCCTGACAAAGTCTGAAAATGCCATATTTTAAACGTCAATATCTCAGAAACTATTATATTTAGATATACAACATTTTATACGAAGTAAGTCGTTATAATATAAGTTATATTCGCCACGTTTTTAGGCCACCCCGTATACTCCAGCATAATTTTAAAATGTGCAGCTTAATGGTCTGTACAACTTTTGTATTTCAAATTTTTATCTAATATTTCAGATAAAGGAGAAAATGAACTTTACTCTATCGTTGACTCACCCTGTACAGTATAGGAAAAGCACAATTTACGTGTCAACGTCAAAAAATTTCCCTGAACGCAGTCCATTGCAAGACGCGAAAGTAAGAATTTGATAAACAAAAAAAGTGGAATTTCACAACTTTCCAGTTCCAGCAAGTTTTAAAGTTTAACCAAGTTGAGGTGTGTCCACCATTTTGTTTTTTCAACAAATGTCAAAAATGTGAGATTAGCGGTCTCTCTTGATTAATCCTCTCTCAAACAAGATAAGAATTAATAAAAGAGGTCCATAGATAAATAAGGTATTATATAAAAACAAAATTCGTTTTTTTTTATCAACTCAATAATAATTATTACTGGACGCAGTACTATATTTTCAATAAAAATATATTAAATCAAAAGTAAATACCTACTCATTAAAATCATACCTTTTACTGTTTAATCAAAAATGTCAACGATTTCTTGAAACGCAAGAAAAATGCAATTTATCATTCATCTTGGCCGAGTAGTTTAAAATGTAAAAAAGACTGACAATAAAGTGAGTTAAATAAACTGAAAAATCGTCTCGAATCGTTTATTTTCGTGTTGAAAAGTTAAGACTGCGGGAATTAGGGGCATTAAGAGTCCTCGACATCGCGGAATGGTAAAAAAGGGTAATTATCGTTCTTCTATTGGGTCATTCACAGTGGCGTAGAAAAAACATCTAATTACGAGAAGACATTGCCTAAAATTTAATTTTTTTAAATTCATAATGTGCTGTGAATGTACAGTAAATTATTATAAAAAACCTTAATGTTGGTCATAATTTTAAGATAATTTTAAGGTATAACCTGCAGTAGCGTCACCTTTTACTGATAAAATTTTATAGTTGGATTTTTATTCTTTGATCGAATTTAAATATACTTAAATAAAATATATTTTTTTAATATATAGTTTAGCAAATATTTTTTTCAGAAAAAGAATTTCCTTTCATTTCATCAGATCCTTCCTTAGACGCGTTTCGGGATGTCATGGCTCATCAGTAGAGCTAGTATCCGACGAAAGAAAGGAGCAACTCAAAACTGCTTATACAGTATTTGGTGGGGCACACCAGCAATATGTTGCACGGAGCGACATCTGTGTCGTTGTGAGACACTCTTAAGCATACCAGCACCTCTAACAAACTTATAGAAATAAGTAAAAATGTTAAGAGGAAATCACCTTTAAAGACATTCGTCATAATTACAGCAATCCCGCTAGGCAAATAATTTTTTGTTAGAACTATAAAAACCCATCACCGAATAGACAAAGAATAAAAAGATTTTATTGCAAATAATACCAAATAAACACAGTGGAACTACTACAAGATACGGCACAAATGTCACGCACACAGCAAACGGGTGAAAACAAAAGATTGCATCAGCATATACGCGGGATGACTGGCTAAGCAGCCAAATTATCTGTTCTATGTAAATAATCATCAATTAATGTTTTGAAATTACAAACAAGTGTATTTTCGCTGTGATTTTAAGTATTATGTGTATTTTTTGTGTAATTTTACCAGTATGTCGTGTAAATAATTAGTCTTTACTACTTGCTAAGTATTTTTACATTAAAATTACATTTTACGCAAATAATCCTGAAATTTTATATCAAATCTATAATATTACAGACAACTTATTGTAATAATTTAAGATTTTTATCAATAAAATATCCCATATTACAGTGTGCAAGAAACGAGAAAAAGTTGTATTCCTAATAATTCCAGTGTTTCCCAAAGTCTCATCACCAATTACTTAAATTGATATTGAGAGATACGTAAAACACATAATAATTGAAATTTTTTAAAAATTTTATAGTAGGTTTAATTTTTTTAATTTCTGTTATTCACAATGGTTCCGGCAAAACCTGAAACCTTTATTTCTTAATATTTCTTTAAATAAAAGGTTTGAATCCCAGCCAAAAGAGTGATTTAAAATACAAATATCGAAGAGAATAAAGCGGCTCAAAAAACCCTAGAACATATTGAAGAAATCACTACTATGTTTGATCCACACGATCCCGAAATCACCCTAAATATCTTTCAGAATACGAAGAAATATAAACTGGGGGAAATGATTTCTATTGAATACATTTACCTGTTTCCCTTGAATGTATTTTACTTATTTTAATTTAGTAAATGTCGCGTAATTTTACTTCAAGTCAAGTTCTACTAATTAAAAGTTATAATTAGAAAAGGTTTGGTTTATTACTACTAACTTCAAAAGTTAAAATTATTCAACAGGTAATAGTAGAAATTATCAAGAAACATCATAAATGTAATTTTTAGACTCGAATACGCTATAAGAAATTTAGTCAATACCAGTCTAGTATGCCGTGGAAAACAAAAATATTATTTCTGCATTTATAAGACCAAAAAGTCAAATGATATTAAATAATAATTACGAAGATTGAAATGAATGAATTCTTTTCCACGGCATACTTAACATAACTTCTTATGGCTTATACGGGTCTAGAAATTATATTTATGATATATTTATTAATTTCCACTATTACCTAAAAAATAATTACCAACTTGTGATACACCGTTAGAAAGGAACTAACTTGTATGGGGATCCCCATACAAGTTAACAAAAACAACTTAAATTAACACTTTTTCAATGCTAAAATAAAAACCAAGAACAAACTTTCACAAAGTGGGGTCTACCAAATACAACGCGATAACTGTGATGCAATCTACATTGGACAAACAGGCAGAAATTTCAACACTAGGCTTAAAGAACACAAAACATCTATTTTAAAAAAACAAAACAAAACAGGAATAGCGGATCACTGCATACAGAATAACCATACAATTTCCAACAAAATAAAACCTATATACATACAAAACAAAAGCAGAAAAGTAAACCTACTAGAAACAATTGCTATTAAAAAAGCCATAAAAAACAAATGTAATGTTGTCAATAATCAAACCGAAATACCTTCAAGTGCTAATCTCATCCTTAATAGCACACTAATTTAAATATTTATCTGTACCATAAAATTAAAATAGACTTCTAACAATGTATGTATACCCTAATTTTAATTTTATTATTTATCCATCTGTTAAAACTAAAGACCATAATGGTCTAACAATGATTGTTAGGTCACGTAGAATTTTTTTAAATAATTATTCATCTTGTAAACCTTAATTTTAATGTTATTACTTACTTAAGATATAAATACCATAATTACAACACATAAAATTTAGTAGCTCTTGTACTCACTACCTTTGAAAATGATCCGTAAAAAGATCGAAACACGCGTGTCAGGAAACTGAAATAAAAAACTGTGAAACAAAACAAGCAACCACTGTTTTATCATTAACTTTGTTCACAAATAAAGGATGCCATTAAATATTTGTGTTGTAACTATGGAAACACAGTAATATTGAATTGTCAAGCTTAACACATTTTAGGTTACAGGCCGTACAGAAATAACATTTCCTTACAGTACAATAATAAATATTTCCTAACAGTTATTTTCCGTTGCCTAGCAACGACTAAGTGTAAGGAAATATTGACTTTTACTTTCAGAAATGTTAT
Organism: Polydrusus cervinus; assembly: GCA_935413205.1. Lineage (NCBI taxonomy): Eukaryota > Metazoa > Arthropoda > Insecta > Coleoptera > Curculionidae > Polydrusus > Polydrusus cervinus. The sequence goes on from OW284517.1 coordinate 16,533,154, forward strand.
CAAAAATGTTAATAGTTCCGATCGATTTTCGAAAACAATTTTTAATAGAAAACCTTATTGTACTTTACATGAATATTTTTATGATTATCTGTCGTAGTTATTAGCATTATTTTATTTTTGTATTTTAATTTTTTTAGTTAAAATTTCTAAAACCTTAAAAGTCGATAATTTTTTTTCCGACGACAAAGCATATTTTGATATTAACTTTAATCTGGACTTTTATAGAGACGCCCATGTTAAAACTAATGCAAAAGTAGGTGACACCGCCGCCAACCCACCAAGAGCGCGAGAAAAACTTTACTTCGATGACTTCCAAGTTATAATTATTCAATTAGATGCGCAGTCGGAATTGATATCTGATGAAAAACTTTGTAAGAATTTTAATTTAGAGACGAATAGCACTTTTACGCGATATTATTGAATTGTAAATAAATAGCGCAGTTGAACGGAATTTTTGAAATAAAAAGAAGGTAGAAAATCGTTCAGAATGAACCAAAAAGACAAAATAATTTAAAATCAAAATGAAAATATGATTTTTTTTCTTTGTAGAATTAGTGACAACACTGACTAATATTTACGGGTAGAAATAGTTGGGTGATGGTCAGTAAAACAGCTTAGAAGTTCGCATTTTTATTTAGCCTACGTTTCGAGTTCTATGAGGTCATCCTCAGGGCTATACAATTATGAACTTCTTTGTTCAAGTAAATTTTCTATAGTCTATTTCAGAAAGATGTAGAGTAATAAAATATAAAATTTCGTCCAGCTCGCCTCAATTTCGGCGTCGACCATAGGCGCATGTAAATTTTGTGCCTTAAATTATTTATTTTAACTAAATAAAATTTTTAGATAATTAGGTTAACACATATTAAGATAAAATGGTATTATTTGTAATATTAAAATTTCAAGTAATTGCGTAATTCGGTTGGGGAGATTACGACGAGGACATGAATTTGAATGTTTTTGAGGACTATTTTGGTGAAATGATGAAATATCTTCCAGATGATTCAGTAGTAGTTATGGATAACGCAAGCTATCATTCACGACGCACAGAAAAGACTTCATCTTGAATAAAACAAGAAATTATCGACTGGTTAACCACCAAAACTATTGAATTTGAAGATAATTTGATAAAGAAGGAACTATAAGTTATAGCAAATTTACACAAACATCGTTTTATGAAATATGTCGTGGAAGATATAGCTCAAAAATATAGTGTAACTGTGCTGCGCATACCGCTATATCATTGCGAACTAAATCCCATAGAACTTATATAGGCGCAAGTGAAAGGATTTGTAGCAAGACACAACACAACATTCAAAATGAAAGACGTTAAGCTATTGTTTGATAAAGCCGTTAAGGAAGTGACACCAGAGAACTGGCGAAAAGCAGTCCATCATGCCATTAAAGAAGAGGAGAAAATGGGGATCTTGACCACCCGCGCGATCGAACTGTCGACCCATTAATTATAATGTCAAGAGGAGATGACAGTTCCTCGGATGATGAAGAATATTATGATTTTTTATAATTTAATTTCTGTATAAAGTAATATATTGTCTTTTGTATTTTTTTATAATGTTTACTAAAAAATAAGTGTACCTTATACTATGTATAATGCACGCCTTTGTCACACCATTTTCAGTGTTTGTGAATGGATAACAATAGGCAAAACCCATAAATTGACCCAAATCAGGGTGGTAATACCTGCACTTAATGAAAATAAAGAATTTTGCAATGAAATCAATGCCAAATTATGAAAGTGGCTTAAATATTCGTTGGGTCACTCTGTAGTCCCTTTGCATGCCTAATGAACTATTATTACTCCACACCTTTCTGAAATAGACTATAGACATACCATAACGTTAGAGTTAACATTCAGTTGTGTGCGCAACGCAAAATAACTTGCATTAATGACATGAATGGTCCATCTTATTTGAACATCCATGGTTGAAATGACGTTAGCAAAAATGTCGCCAGCTCTGCATCTATGTTACCGTGCATCATTTTTATGTAGGAAAACAAATTATTTTAACATTACAAATACTTTATGGGCAACAAAACTTAAGTTTGATAAAATAGTTTTACTTTTATAAGCCGCCATAAAAATATCATCTAGACTAAATCCATATGTCACCGTTCTGTAAAAAACGGCACAATGTAACTAACATTTCGAAGGACTAGATAAAATTTATGACTTTCGCGCTTCTGGCGTAATCGTAAATTTTTTGGCCGGCAGTAAAAGTCTCGATCGATAGTACAGATGATATTTGAGTATTATTTATTTTTCCGTAGCGTCTGTATGTTTAGATATTCATTGGTGTGTCCTGTCGATGAAAAAAGATAATTATGCACTAAAACGTAACGATTCTATGGTCTATTTCTTTTCGATTACGAAAAAAATTGAACAAAAATTCACCTAATTGGTTAAATCATGGACCAATTTACACTACATAAATGCATAGCCAACTTATTAAAGGTCTTTTTTTTAAAATCACAGAAGAAGAATAAGAAATTTCCGTTCGATTGATTTCTAGCAAATATATGCTAATTATAAACCTTTTAGCAATTAAAAATAACTTTTAGCTCTAGTTATATTACGAAATAATCTATTAACTTTCTGTACATAAAATCGGTTAATTTTACGTTTTTCTGCAACATAAAATAGTAAACCTACGCCTACTTTGTGTTGAAGCAAAAAGGATGCCCGATTTATCGACAAAATATAGAAGGCCTTGTAGAAGGCCATGCCAAACATTGTGACAACCTAAAAATTCATCTTCTTAAAGGCCGCTTTACAGTTTGCAATTTTTCTTTCACGCAAGTTGTCTTGCAGCAATTAATGTTGCGACAATAAAAATTTCACTTCGCTTTACAGCGTGCAATGACTTGCCAAGATCGTAGGTGATGTACCACTTGCCAACCATTAAAATAAAAATACGTTTGGTTAGGACTTACCGGCGCTTTCTGTGCATTCATTTTAACAAAACATCAATACAGGACATGAAAGCAAACCAACAAAAACAAAACGTACCCGCTATAGGTTAGAAAAAACATAAATAAATAATAGGGATTTTTATATTTAGTTTGGTGTCTCATAAATCACCAGAAAATCCTCAGAATTGCGCTTGCAATGGCAATAAAAATACGGTCCGAGTGATATTTCTTGCAAGCAATATAAATTGTGCCAGCTGATCATTAGCCTCATTCTGCGTATACTCCCGGGCAATCTTTTCTTGCGTGAAAGAAAAATTGCAAACTGTAAAGCGGCCTTAACAAGTGTTAATTTAAAATTCTAACCGCTATAAACAGTAAACAACCAAATGTCAGTTAGGACGTAAATCCCTAACCTTACTTTTTCAACTTCTCAAAAATGAAAATTCTTGCATTTTTTTATTGTAAAACGGGGTTCTGTCATCGTTCGCAATCGAAAAGAAATAGACCATAGTATCTGTTCAATACATACTTCTTAAATTTAGATACAAGGTATGATACAAAGACTACCAGATATGATATTCAGAGGCAGTGGCGGCTCATGGTATTAAAAAGTGGTGAAGAGCTAGGTATAGTACGGGTACTTAAACAAACATTGACTAAAAACCTGTGTAACAAAACGTCTCTCTTATTATCATCTGTCCAACGACTGAATGGAGTTTCCAACAAATTACAAACTATGGCATTAATTGGGTTCATTTTTAAAACACACAACTAAGCAGGTACGTACACTACCGAATTAACTGAAAAATAGAAACAAAACTTTTTAATCATACAGTAAATCACATAAAAACGATATCTATAAAGATTCGCGAAGCCTCAAAATAAGTACCTTAAGGTTAGGCGAACCAATGCTAAAACAATGGTGCATACGACTGATCTTTTTTTAAATTGCCCTTCATCATAATGCATATTGTTACATGCTGTTTATCGTAACCATAGCAACTGTGAATATCAAGCCATGTTGGGCGTTGGGTCTTCACTTGCTTTGAGCTAACGGACACGGTCGCTGGGGTGCGACAAAATGCACGAGTGTTTATATTTATTGTCCATCGAAGTTAACCGTGGCCCTTTTATGCATAGCTACATTCGGATTAAAGTAATACTATTACTTCGAACATAATTATTTTTTAAGGGCAAAAATGGTAGCTGTACATTAATACTTTATATTGTCGAAAAACTTTCCTCCTGGTTTTATTTTATAGGTGAAGAACCCCTTCACCTACTTCACCTGACGAGCCACCACTGTTCAGACCTAGTAACCCACACCCTAGAAACGTATGATTTTTTTTATTGTGTTTCTAAGGGTATGAAATTTCACCGAGATAGATTAAACAAGAAGGCGATTTTACCATTTAATTTCATCTGCGAAAAATGGTACCAGGGGGCGGGGCTAAGTGTCATACCAATATGGCCGAGTCATAAGGGCCTGCTTAAATTTATTTTGAACAATTCTAAAAATGCTTTTGTCAATTAGAATAATATTTCATTAAGCAATGAACAGCTTTGTAATGGAAATAACGGGTAATGGTATTATTTAACACATATGTTTGTTGCTCATTAATTTGATTAGTAACATAGAAAAAATTGAGAATGTAGTATTGCAATTAAATATTGTTTCATTGCAAAGGTGCACAATGGAATGAGAAATGATTTTATTTAGAAATTGTAAATGTTTTAATAAATAAACTTTAACTCATTAAATTTGAGTTACATGCGACAGCAGCAAAAATGAAAATTTTTGTTACACTTTTTTATGAACCATGTGACTTGTCAGACGAAGACAAGTAGTGGCATAGTGGCCTGGTTATTTAAATTTTTAATTTATAAATATTGCGATTGTACATAAATAATGCCTGCCAATGTCATTTATTTCACAGTCAATGTTACTGGTTAAAAATCTTTATAAAACCCAACATACAGGTTGTGTTTATTTCGCACATAGAAAATAATGATCTCTATCAATAAACAAATAGTGAAATTTCAGTTAAGCAAAGTCTTCCTCCACTGTTATATTAAAGAAATATTTTGATTTAAGAAACTTCTCTACTACATGTTTCGAATGCAGAGGCATTCATCTTCAGGAGAATCAATTTAAAAAAGAAGAAAAAACTAGTAGATATCGAGCATCAAAATTGAAGGTTCGATTTAAAACGGTCAACGTGTTTAGGTTACCAGACAAAGTTAATCGGCATAAAAAAATTTATATTCTTTGAATTAAAATGTTTCTAATAAAAGATCCGATGATGTTTTTATAAAAGGCAACAGGTTCAGTTTTATGCCAATATCGTTTATAAATTAAAAAATTCTTTACCTTTATTACTCTGAGATTTAGTCTATAGAGTAACTATATATTACAAATTGTACACTATAAATCAAATCATGCTATTCTTACTGTACCACTTCTTCTGTAAAATTTTTCAAAAAGTTTTTGAGAATTAAAGTTATATTTTTTTTTAAATCGAACACCCCATATTTATATTATTACTTATTTTGATTCTTTAGTTAATTAAGAATATACAATTTAATAAATTAACTTTTACCTGAGAATTTTAATAAGGTATGGCCTTTGACAATAATAATTTGGCATCTGAGAGTCAATTCAACTTGAACGGCAGTAGAGTTTTGGACTTGCATTGTCTTTATTTGTTATGAATGAAACAACGTTTCAACTGGTAAGCATCTCCAGTTGTCTTCAGGTAAATTATGTGAAGTATTGCACCGTGTTCTATGAAATCCAGAGTCGAAGTTGGTTGACGAGGAACTGAATATTGTAAAACTGTTTATTATTATTTAATAAACAAATCTAAAATCTATAAATTTAATTAAGCTGATTCATTCATAAAAGGATGTAGATCTGCTGTTTCTAAGAGTACATCAGGGGTGCCGCAAGGTTCTAATCTGGGACCGCTGCTCTTTACAGTAGCTTTTAACATGGTTATGACTAAGGTAAAGAATTCAGAGGGCTTAGTATTTGCGGATGATTATAAAATTTTTCTTGAAATTAATTCGAGGAATGATTGTGAGACACTTCAGCAGGATTTCTGTGATATTGCTAATTAGTGTAATGTAAATGGTTTTAACTTAAATGTAGATAAGTGTGCGTGTATGTTGACACTTAATAAATATATTGTTGTTCATGATTATACATTGCATGATGCGGAATTTAGAAGGGTTAATGAACGGAAGGATCTGGGAATGTTATTTGATACTACCTTATCTTTTCACAGTCATGTTATTTCTAAAATTGAAAGTGTCCAAAGAATTGCAGGATTGATTGCAAGAAATACTAAAGACTTCAATGTTGATGTCAGCCTTTATTTGTTTAACACCTTGGTGATACCAATTTTGGAGTATGGCACCATAATTTGGGCTCCTAAGATGATTGGGGGAGTGCATAGAAAGTTCTTGAAATGCATGCATTACAGAAAGTTTGGAATTTATCCTCTTCACAGTTTTTGAAATTTTTAATAGATTATCTTTAAGTAAAAGAATGATAAGGATCTTCTTGTGTATAGTGTTTAAAATCATTAAGGGTGATATTGACTGTTCTGATATTCTTGAACAGCTTCCGTTTACCTTCAATCCTATTAATTCTAGAAATCGTAATGTTTTTTTATCTGACCTTTCCGCGAACGAATCTTTACAGAAGTTCCCCCCTGTATAGATCATGTCATTTATTTAATTTGTTTGCTTCTGATATTGATATCGACCTTATTAAGCTGAGAAGCTTTAAAAAACTTAAATGACTTATAAACTAATTGTTATTTAATTCGTATTTTCTAATTTCTGTGTTATACATACTTTGCTGAGCTAATTGTGTTTTTATGACTTTGTATTGTTACCTGACTATTAGTTTAAGTTGTAAGTCTGTAATTGGCTTTTTGCTGTTGATACTTTGAAATAAATAAATAAAACAAACCTGTTTAATCACCATACTTATTTAGAATTCACCTGAAAACGACTGGAGATGCTTACCAGTTGAAACGTAGCGATTCAAAACAAATAAAGACAAGTCCAAAAAACCTGTTTAATATTGTAGCCTAATTTGAATAGGTACTTTATTGATATTTGTCTTTCATTGGCATATAATTTGTTTCAAAATAGACTTCTTGGCATCAAGTTTCTATCAAAAATGTTAAAATCCCACTGACCGTTAAAAAATGTAATACATTTTCTAAAAGACAGAAACATATTCCCGATTATAACTTGAAATTCACGAGCTTCAAGAAATTTAAAAAATGACTACATTCTGTCGCTTTTAGGAGACTACGACAGACAGAGAAAGATCAGCGCTAATGTTCAAACCCAGTATAAATATTTTCTTTCATCCCATTTCTGTATTTCGACTTTATCATATTTATTCAGCGCCACAGTCGTCATTAAATTTTTAATATGCCCACATTTCTCTCCAAATAAAAATTCGCAATTAAAATAACGATATAGCGTTTATCATTTTTAATATTCGCTCGGGTCAGGCGGAGGGTAGATGTTAATTGTTATTAATTACTTTTTCTGGGAACTTGGCGTAATAAACAGACTGGGCGGTGCACAGTGGGGCAAGAGCAAAATTTCTTAAACAGATCGTACAGCCCCCTTCAATCACAATTCATATATTTGTATAAAAACAGATTTTTTTTTAGATGTGCCATGTCCACGTTATTGACAGTATTTAGTCCAGGCGAGGACGTTTTCTAAACACCTTAATCAGACCTTTTATACTTGCAGGGAAAATCAGAATAATACAATGGTAAAAAGTTATAATTAAGTTACTAATGCTCCCGTATTGAAATTATTTTTCCTACTACCACCTATGAAAATGAGAAAAAAAACACGGTGAGTTTGGCTAGAAAGCGCCGTATATCACACGCTTGTTGAAACAAATATTTCAAAACTGGTGTTGAAATACAAGGCTCACTATTTAATTTAAAAATATGGTGCCAATTCGACAGACCACCCCTAATTATTAAAAAGAACAAATTTTGGAAAGCAGTAATTGTAAAGTGTTTAACTTATTTATCATATTTGTCGAGTGATTCAGAATTAGAATGTGAAAATACGCCATCTGAAATTATAAAAAATATTAATAATATACTGGAAAATCTATTACCAGAAAAAACAAATCGCGCTGAAGAGAGTGTCATGTATTAAACAACAAATCTTTATCGGTAGCGATAGTGTAGAGAATAGAGCTCTAGCCTACAGATTGCAAGGTCACAGCTTCAAATCCCGTCAGGAGTATTTGACTTTTGACTAAAAACATTAAATAATTTATAGAATTAGGTATTTTGAATTGAAATCTTCCTTCTTGGGTGGATTTTTTAAATTTATGTTTAATGCATCTTTCCTTGATTAAATTAAAAAAAATTTTAACCAGTGGGGTCCTAAAAGGGATTGGACTAGACATTTTGGAAAAATATTATGTACGCCCGTGCTTTTTCTCAAGATAACTTTTCTTCTTGAAATTACACCGTTAAGGATCAGCATCTTATTCTGAAACACCCGATATAGAATATGAAAAAATGAAAAAGTTTAAAGGAAAAGTCTATTAACAAACTATGAAACCAGATATTAAGTGGAACACACAACAACACTAGTGTGGATATTTTTTTTCAACACTATTGTTGAAATATTTTTTTCACAAATCCAAGGCTTTTTTTAATAATTCTTTGTGGTCGTGGAAAAAATAGTGTACATTACTCGTGTGAAAGTGATTATTTTAAAACTCGGAGAATTTCCTCGTTTGAAAAGTATCACTTTCATCACTTGTTATGTAATATACTATCCTCGGATGCTGACTTCTTGCTGCGTTGTGGCTTGCACATAGTCAAAACTATAAAGTCAGATCCTTAATGGTACCAGTGAACTTATATAGAAAATATTCTTTATTTAAAATTTTAAAAATTATTCTATTAGAGATAACGCTTAAACAAACGGAGATATCGAGCTGCGGTTTTAATATTTTTTCTAGCAAATTTCATCTACTTTTCGATTATGGTATCATACTTATACCGTATGATTTATTTTTTCGGAGTAAAATCAAAAAATTTGTTATTATTACAAATTGCGCCCTCTAGCTTTTTTTTTAGAACTATTATGGACAACTAAAAATACGATTGGTGAAAGTGCATACATTTCTCTTCCAAACAGTCTTTAGTTTGATTAAATTGAATAAGTCGTTTATAAGTTACAGCGATTTAACTGATTATACTTTCAACAGCTTCCCCTTCTTGTTAAGGTCGGTACGCTAATGAGCATAGGACCAAAATGATGCATAATTGTCCAAGCTTTTTAATGGTGTTATCAAAGATATACCTTAATGTGGAATTTTCGGAGATATGTAAACTTTTATAATTTACTTTTCAATTACGCCCTATTGCGGCAAAATGCGGAACTTAAAAATTATTTCCAGGATTTTCTTATCTAGCCACTTTGGTTGTAATTTTTTTTCCTGAATTTCTATGTCCAGTGGTTTCCAAGATATGGCCGCTCGTCACCCTTAATGAATCACCTGGTACAAAAAAGACCTAAGCTGCAAACTATGTGGTCAAGATAGGGAAACAGTACAGCACATCATTTGACACTGGATCGGAAAAGGAAACAGATAGTCCTAGAACCAGATAATATCCCGACCCTCTCCTTAGTTGACCTAGTTAAGTTAGTTTAAGGAACTGAGATAACTGAATGGACACAATCATCAAACTAGGGTAAGCACTGTTGTGCTTACTGGCCTATTAAACAAAACTGGCCGAAGTGCATCCGACACATAGACGAAAACTCGTAAAAAAAATGGTAACAATGCACAAAGAGTTTTAACAACAATTAACTAACCAGCAAGTTTAACTGTGACATACATCACATTGGCAGAAATAATTTTCTACCAATCATACTGGCCGGGTTTTTTAATTTCCTAATCAGGCACCTTTCATTGTGAGGTAAATATTGCTTGTTAATGTAATTACTGTCATAGTCAAACTTGCTGGTTAGTTAATTGTGGTTAAAAACCTTTTTGCAACCCACCATTACAGTTGAAAAGAACTATAATACTCTTCATTTTAAGAAAATTTATGTTCACATTGTTAAGTTAATTTTTTACTAGGTACCGGTGTGAGTTGGTGGGTTTAGCTTAGGTTTGAAGATTTGTGCAGCGTACAAAAACACAACAAAAAAATAAAATATAAAATACACTTATAAGGTATTATTTCTAAGCGCAATAAAAACACTAGATTTTAACAGTTCTTTTTAACCCGGAAGTTTGTAATAAACGTATATGAATTGGTGGTTGTAAAATAAAAAAGACACAGTTATTAATCCAAAGCTAATTGATCAGTTTGCCACAGTTAAAGATCGTAGTATATACAGGGTGTCCCGTAACTTATGGGCCGTAGAGTAACTAGAAATACTAGACATAAAACTAAGCCGATTAAGTCTTATAAGTTTTTTCGGATTGTCACTTTTGTTTCTTTTTTTGTTAATTTAATTATTTACTATATTTTTTTATGCTTTGGGATGTTTAATGGGATATATCCCGAAAACCGTTAAAAATATTAAGATCAATCAAGTACACCTTTTTGACTCAGAAAATGCCCTTTTAAAGAAACTATAATTAAAAAACACCTAATATCACAAGTAAGAAAAAAAATCATAAATTTATAAAGCCCAGTGTATGTAACTAGCGCCCTCTAGTTTGAAACTTAAAAATTTCTACAAATTCTTATTTCTTATTGCCAACCTTCAATTCGATTAAACCGTCTTAAAATTATGGCTTATTTTCGAGAATAAACTTTTACTTTCAACACCCTGTATCTCTAGAACGAGTAACAATCATGACATAATCGGCTTAGTTTGATGTCTAATATCTCCAGTTACTCTACGGCCCATAAGTTACGGGACACCCTGTATTTCTTCTTCAAATGAAATAATTAGTGAGCTTAATTTTTATTAAGTAACTTCAATAATAATATGTATTTATTATTAAATTCTCGGCACCTGATTTATTAAAAAAATTCTAAACCTGTATTATAAATTATACCTGTGGATGGATTTCTAAGGTACTGCGATAAACAAAAAATAATTTTAAAATAATCCATTTTATTAAGTTAGAACATGCACAGAAATAAACATTACTTATATGAAAACCTTACATTGCAGTAGTTACCATTAAATGACTTTTTAGAAAGCAATTTTCAACTTCAAGTGAGCAATTTTCGCTGGTAACGAAAGAAAATTATATTCTTATAAAAATAATTAATTAATCATTTGGGGAGAGGTATTTAATGCCAAAAAAAAGTTATGGAATTGACGCATTATATTGTAAGAACACTTACAGAATTTAATTTAATATTTATTGCTCAGGTCGCTTATTCGTGACTCGATCTATAACACTACAACATGGAAAAAGATTTTTCCATCGGTATCTCGGGCGCCAACCATTGGTATAATGTGGTAAGGGGCCCACATGCAACGGGAGCTTGTTAAAGTTGAGAAGATTAAACCAGGCGATCAACTACGTAATAGGCTACTAACTGTTGCACGTTTTGAGCTTCCTTGCAAATGCAGTTTCGGGATTGAATAAATTTATAAAACAATAGGTTTTAAAACATTTTTGTATAGTGAATGATCATAACATACGACATCTCTAGATATATTTATTTGCAGATTTAAACTCTGATGACGTACCAGCGTAAGACAGACTTAAGTAATATTGACGATACTAAAGGGAGAGAGCCGAGAAGTTTGCGTGTATGATCTGTTATTGATGTCGACTAAACGTTGACGGTTTTACTTCAATAAGTTTATTTCTCACTTAATTAGTGCATAATATAATAGATATTATAAAATATAACATACGATTTAAAAAGATAAATAAAACCAATTAACATCATGGGCAGGAGCGCGACGGAAAAATCTGGACAAATTTATTCAGTTTAACATAATTATATAACGTCAGATAAACAAGTTGTCTTTGCTTAAAAAGTAGTGAGGAGTTATGAAAAACTTTATTACAGTATTTATTTCTTTGATTTTTATTATTTTTATTTAGCCAAAAAGTGAACGAATTGGTTAAAAATATTATTTCTTATTTATTAAACATAGTTGATGCTGATCGTTTTAAAAACATGTTTTAATTAATGTACACGGTAATCTTGACAGTTTGACGTTTGTCGATGCTGCACGTCCATCTCTAACTCTCTGTCACTCGAGTACAAGAAGGAAAATTTTGCAATTAAAAAGAATTTAAATAGATTTTTTTTAAATATTTTACTGTTTTGGCACTGGGCAGTAAAAATTTTCATTTTTTCAAAACTACCAAAATTCTTATTTCATTTGACGAGGAACATATTTTTGTCCGCATTTTTGTGTAGTCCGTATCACTGTAATCCGTTTAAATATAGAAATTTAGTATCTGGGGGTAACAGCATAAAATGCTTTTCTTGTTTAGTAAATTATATTAATTTGCGCTCATAAATATTTCCAGAGAAATAGAACACAGAAGCAAATATAAATAATAATTTTTTGAATAAAATAGTTTAGGAAAGAGAAAAACGTTTTCTAATCAACAATAAAACAATAGTAGTTTATACAGCAAGACTAAATATGATGTCCACAACACACGAGAAAGTAAATTGAGCACGACGTCGTACGTGGAGTGCTCAATCCAGTCGCGGCGCCAGGATTTTTGAGCTGAGTGGGCACAAGTGGGTCCGATGATTTTAGGGTGGGCACCACCCAAATCAAGAATTTCGATCTGTATTGGGAAGTTTTCGCATGCCACATTTTGGAATATTTGCATTTTTTTAAGGATCATTTTTATTTGTTTATTGACCAAATGACCTTCCTATAATTTGATACCGGTTAGTAAAATTTATTGTTCAATCCGAAATATGACGCAACATAATGCAACAAAGAAAAACGTAAACAGCTCTATTAACTTGCTAAATAACCCCCCATTTTATACAAACTCGCACGTTATAGCTTTTAGTTAAATTCCATAAAGTGTGGATATAAAGAGTAAAAATTTGCATCATTTTAATATTCGCTCGTAACGTTACAAAATATAAAAGCATTTTCTATGGAAAGAGAAGTTTCATCACTTTTAATATAGAGCATACTTCAGTTTTCGAGAGAGAGCTAACAAAAAACTTACGCTCCCGTGCCTAAGGGGTAGTTTTCATATACAGTTTATTCCGCAAATTTAGACTGGAAAAAATAAGTTATGTTTATTTTTTGCTTGGAATAAAAGAGGCGAGAAAAAATAGTAGGAATTGTTTTAGCATTTTTAAAAGCGGCGTGTTTTTTTTGTTAAAGAAAAATAAACATAAAAATGTACTTTTTATAGTTTTGTCAAAATATTAAAAATAGATTATATTATTCTGTATCTGATTTTGCCCGTGTGGGGTTGCTAGTCCTCCATCGGGCGCCTCCCCAGGTGGCGGATAGGGGAACGCTTCCTAGATATAGGAGGCACCGGGGAAATCAAATACCCGGGGCGGACCAAAACTAGCACAGCAGCGTCTGTCTTCAGAGAAGCGGCTGCAAACAGCGTCTGTTCCAGAGTGGGCGGCTGAATTACAAACCTAGGAAAGCAACGGGAAACTACCTAAGTACACTTTTCCCCAGGATATCATTATGGCTGAGAATCAAAACACAATGGCCCTCAGTCCCGGGCACCCCTTAAGTGGGGAGAGGGTGCGAAGAATCTCCCGGTCAGAAAGTATCCTAAAAATCAAAACAATGAAAAGAATAGGCACGTGGAACGTCCGAAGCATGTTCCAGGCTGGAAAAGCAGCAAATACGATCAAGGAAATGCGTAGATTAAATATTGACATCCTAGGCATAAGCGAAATGAGATGGCCAGGTAATGGACAGTGTGAGATCGATAAACATCAAATTTATTATGCTGGAAAAGATAGCGCGCAGCATCGAAACGGAGTTGCTATAATAGTGACCCGGGAAATAAATGAAACCATACTTGGATTCGTGCCTGTGTCGGATAGAGTAGCGTTGATTAAGCTTAACGCGAGACGGTGCAAATTGAATGTGATCCAGGTTTATGCACCAACCGCTGAAAGTACCGAGGAAGAACTAGAGACATTTTACAACGACATAAGAACTGCGCTTAAACAAACACAAAAAGATGAAGTAACTCTCCTTATGGGTGATTTTAATGCAAAGGTTGGAAGCGAAGCTGACGAAGACGTAGCAGGGAAGTACGGACTGGTAGCCAGAAATGAAAGAGGAGAGACTTTGATTCAATTCTGCAAAGAAATCAAATACACAATTATGAACACCTTCTTTAAATTACCACCCCGTAGACTTTACACGTGGAAGTCACCAGCGGACAACGTACACGGTATAGTAAGAAATCAAATTGACTTTATATCAACAAACAAAAGATTTCGAAACGCTCTAACATCAGCGAAAACCTATCCAGGCGCAGACGTTCCATCCGACCATAACCTGCTACTGGGAACGCTAAAACTACGTTTAAAGAAATTAAAACGAGCACGACAGAGGACACGGATTGACATGTACAGACTCAGAGACGAAAATACAAAACACGAAATAACACAGTATCTAAATGAGAAAATAGATGACATCAAACAAGACACAAACATCCAAATCGAGCATAGATGGGACGCAGTTAAAAATGTCATCATAGACACAGCTAAATCTAAGCTTCTATCAAATCCAAGAAAGAAGAACAATAACTGGATGACAGACGAAATTCTCAACCTTATGGAAGAACGTAGAGGACATAAAAATAAAGACGACACGCGATATAAACAACTTCATAGACAGGTCACCAGGAAAATCAAGGAAGCGAAAGAAAATTGGTTGGCGGGGAAATGCGAGGAAATCGAACAATTAGAACGCCAACATGACCTGTTTAACCTACACAAAAAGGTCAAAGAAACCGTCGGCATGTATAAGGGCAGAAGTAACGAAACCCTCACGGATGACAACGGTTTGATCATCTTGGACCCTGACGCAAGAATAAGTAAATGGAAAGAATATATGCAGTCCCTATACAACGATGAACAGAGAGGTGATTTAGAAGAAAAGGCAATTGAAACAGGGCCCACTATTACTAAAGTAGAGGTTACCAATGCCATTAGAAAACTAAGGAGCAACAAGGCCGTAGGTCCGGATGAAGTCTGCGGCGATCTACTGAAGCTGATACAGAAAGGTCATCTGGACATTTTGACTGACCTCTTCAATCATATGACACCGGTGTGCTCTCGAGCGAATGGCTGCTTTCAACGTTTATTCCTATCCCGAAGAAACCAACATCTAAAAAGTGCGAAGAATATAGATCAATATGCTTGATGAGTCACATACTCAAAATATTACTAAAAGTCATACATGTAAGAATTTACCCAAAACTAGAACAGGATATAGGCGATACGCAGTTCGGTTTCAGAAATGGCCTTGGTACTTGGGAAGCACTCTTTAGCTTGAACGTCCTGATTCAGAGAGCACGCGACGTAAACTGTGATGTATTTGCCTGTTTTATTGACTTTGAGAAGGCATTTGACAGGGTGAATCACAATAAACCGTCAGGTCTGGATGACAGAGATGTTCGCATTATTTCCAACCTCTACTGGCAACAAAAAGCTTTTATTAGGACTGGGGATGGGACATCGGAGGAGTTTGAGATTCGTCAGGGGGTTCGACAGGGATGCGTGCTGTCACCGCTGCTTTTCAATGCATATTCTGAAAAACTGTTCAGAGACACAATAGGGGAGGCCGAGGACGGTATCCTGATGAATGGTGTTCTCATTATTAACTTGAGGTACGCGGACGATACTGTTTTGCTTGCTGACACAGCTGAGGGCCTACAAAGATTGCTGGTGAAAGTAGCAGAGGTCTGCGAGGCATACAACATGCGCCTAAATACAGAGAAAACTAAGGTTATGACAATAAGCAAAGATGTGAACAATGATAACTTCTTTCAAGTTAATGGATCCCAGATCCAAACGGTGCAATCTATTAAGTATTTAGGCGTACATCTGAATAAAAACTGGGACCAGTCTAGGGAAATCATAATAAGAATCGAGAGAGCGCGTGCTTCTTTTAATAAAATGAGGACCTTGCTATGCAACATGAAGCTTAACCTCCAACTACGCACGCGCATCCTGAAGTGTTACGTGTTCACCACTTTAATGTACGGTGTTGAGGCATGGACTCTGACTGACGCTGCCTGTAAGCGCCTAGAAGCGTTTGAGATGTGGTGCTATCGACGAATGCTTCGAATATCCTGGACACACCACGTAACAAATGCGACAGTTCTCCAACGTATGACCAAAGGAACAGAAGTGATGAGGACGGTCAAAGAAAGAAAATGCTCATACTTCGGTCATATAATGCGTAACGATAAGTATGACATTCTGCAGCTTATTATGCAGGGTAAGATAGATGGCAAGAGAGGACCCGGAAGACGCAGAATATCATGGCTTCGTAATTTGAGACAATGGACCGGAAGAACATCTGCCGATTTGTTCCGAGCTGCAGTTGACAAGATTAAATGGGCCAGAATGATCGCCAACGTCCAGTGAGGATATGGCACAACAAGAAGAAGAATCTGATATTGGTGTATTTAAATAAAATTTGAAGTTCCCACGCTTACACAAAGTTTGGTTGGTTGATTGGTAACGACATGGCAGCTCTTAAAACTAGCGTCTACATCCCAACGTGACATTTAAAATATAGATAGAAATGAATTTAATTATTTTTTTTACGTCACTGTGTTAAGTCGTAGTCGAGGTATTTAGCTTTCTTACAAGAACAGTTTGCCAGTTTGTTAATTTGTGGCCTTGTGGGGCATAATTAAAATGGAGGGGCAGGTAATCAGTAAGTTTTGTTATGACTGCGGCTGTCACAAAATATTATATATTTCGTGGCGGCTGTCAAGCACCTGTAGAGTGAAAACCTAACCACCATTTTTGAATTTGTAGAACAGTTTATGTGTGCACAGACTGTGGGATGAAATGTAGTACAAAAACAAATATTAATGTTCACATGAAAAGAAAACACAAAGTCTTCAAACGATCACCTTTAGAGACCATTACATGCCATGCATTTCTGGTATTAATGCACTGAAAACAACAATAAGCTCTATGATTTCTTCTAACTTATAACAAAAAGTCGGAATTACAAAACCGTAGACTGTCAACACCAGTAACCACATCTTTGAATTCCTTGAAACGTAAAATAAAAAAAGAGGATAAAGTGTTTGATTTAAAAATATAAATAGAATACCGTAATATTAAAAATTTAATTAATTAATCGCTATATCAATTATATTTTACATGTAATAATTGAACTCATTTCTACCTATGTAAATTTCAAATTTCCCGCCATCACGCTATCCGCCTGATATGCGCAGTGTGCCGTCATTAGGTTGGGATATAGGCGCGAGTCTCTTATATTAGATACATAAGACACGTGTACTCCCAAGGAAGCGATACCATATAAAACGCCCATTTAATATATTATTTAAGAAGAAAATGTTAAAGAACATACAGGATCCACAGTAGTTCTTTATTCGTGAGTCATTGTTCAACGATTAAAAAGCGATTTACAACTCTCCATCTGTATTTATTGCAATACTAAAGGTGAATAAAAACATTACCCGTCGTTGCCAATGAAACGTGCTAGACAGAGAAAAATTTGTAAGGAAGAGTTTCAGATTAATTTTATTTTTTTTCAAGTTTGTCTACTGACTTTCCGACATCATCGTTCTTTTGATTGTCATTTTGACTAAGATTTTTTTTTAAATTTTTGTGCCTTAAAAATTTATTTATTTGTAAAAATAGTTTTTCTCGGAGCTTTTATTATCGTTCCCTTGTGATTCTGGTAAGTAGTTTATAATAAGTATTTATTTATTGTAAACAGTTCTTACTTTTAATGGTATGTCGCAAAAGAAATCACGGCGGTGGCTAAAGTCCACTAAATGAAGATATATGCTAAAAAAATTTATTAATCATGTATAATTTGTTGATACAAATATTGTGCACGGTGCTTTTGAACGATCAAATAAATATATGAATAACATTGGTTTTGTACTAGACTAAAATTTTTGACTCAAAACTTTAAACAACTTTTAGAAACACGTACATCGGGACATGGGAGCCCAAAAAGGATACATCCAAGGGCCCGTCCGTGCACTTAGGCCAGGTTTGGCCTATTGTGCTCACCATATTTGGTTGTTATGTTACACCCACTCCATGACCCCAGTTCCTTGCACTAGTTTGTGTAGGTTAACTGGAGCTTTGGTTGCCCGAGTATTTGTTGCCTCTTCCGATCTAGTGACTCGCAATGGCAAAGTATGAGCTATATAGTTTCCTTGACAACAGCGGCGCCAGGATTTTTGGGATGAGTGGGCACAAGCGGGCCCGATGATTTTGGAGTGGGCACTACTTAAATCGAAAGTGATTCTAAAAAAAAGGTCGCCATCGCCCGCTCTATTACGCCATAAGCGGGGACGAACAAAACTTCCTTATTATCTAAAGTGACGTCTAAAAAAAAAAAAGTCATCGTTCTCTTCAAAATAATATACATCACTCTTTTCTCCTAAAAGCTTTCATTGCCAAGTCTCTTTTCCTCCTGAAAATTCCATTACAAAACCGAATCCATCAATTTTGGGGGGGGCACCAGGGTGGGCACTCATGTTTTTAGGGTAGGCCGGTGCCCACCCTGGCCCCCCTGGCGCCGCCGCTGTTCCTTGACTTGTCCGCAGTTGCATTCTGTGCAGATGGTTCTTGACAGCCAAGTGTCCTGTCAAAATTCCTGTAATGGTTCTCAGCTGCTTCCTGTTTATTTGAAGCAGCTGTTTCGTAAGTCTTGGGTGTGGATCCTCAATGAAGCTTTTGTTGTTGTGTAATCCATGATTAGACAATCAAAGTTCGTTCTGGAATAGAATCGTAACATAACCTCACATTTCCTCATCGCTGTTGCGCAAGCGCGAGCGTGGTTATCATCCCGTCCACCGATCGTTTGTAGATGTCGCTGGTAGTCGATAGATCCTTGTGTTTGATAAGGCGTTTAAATTTATGCATTCTAGTTCCAATTTCGTCCAGCGGTATTTTATAGAGTGCTCTAGTGATCTATAGATCCGTAAGCTCGATAAGCCCATCATCGTTTCTGTACAAACCCAAACCCTCCACCGCATCTCCGCGCCCCGCGCCCCGTACCCCGTTCCCTGCACCCCACCCCGCGTAATGCCGCGTTCCCGCATCACCGCGAGCGCGCGTGCCCTTAGGGTTGCCGTACGCTGGTATCTGGTGGTACCTGTATTCCGATACCTGATACCTGTACTCTGATACCTGATGCCTTGGTACTGTAACACACTTAATCTACAAAGTATCAAAAAAATATAATGTAAGGGGGTATAGCCCAGCGGTAAAGCATTTGAGTTACAATCGACAGGTCCCCGGTTCAAATCCGTGTGCCCCCTCGAACAATAATATTAATCTACCAAGATTAATATTATTATTAATCTACCAAGATTAATATTATTGTCTGTTACTCTAGTGGATTTTGTGTTTACTCATGATCCATTGCTTTATGGCATCTCGTACTGTGCACCTTCTGGATGAATTAATGTGCTTTCTGAGCCTTTCCTTGCACGTTCATCGGCTTTTTCTTTCCTGTAATGCCTTCGTGTCCTGGTACGCACTGCAGTATTACTTTGTTTACTTTTGCCAAGGCCTCCAGTTCCTCTTGACATTCCCCCATTCTTGGAGTTACCTTGTTGCATATTAGCTATCTGAGGCCTGCTTGACTGTCAGAAAATATATGGATCCGCTTATGGAGGTAATCCCTGCTATTGTTTTCATACGCACATTGTAATATGGCGTAGATTTCTGCTTGGAATACTGTGGGAGACTTTCGCAGAGAAAAAAACGCATTTTTCTCCAGTCTTACTCCGTGTGTCCCCGCTCCGGTACCCTCTTCGGTTTTGGAGCCATGTATGTACCGGATTATTGCTCCAAGAGTAGTTTCTGGGTTTTGTTTTTTCATACGTTTCGTTCATCAATTACAATCTTATGTATGTCATAGCGAAACCTTTGGACAGTGCCTTGTCCGTGTCCCTAATTATACTTCACAATTTCACAGTTCATAAAACGTTCTTAAGAAGACCACCATAAATTACTCAAGTCAAATTTACTTCCTCCGAAAAACTTTATTATAGTTTATTTAAAGTGGCTAAGGATATCAGGAATGCCGGCTTAATAAATTTCCGCGACTTTTCACTTTGGCTCGGGGGTAATGGAGAAATATGACCAATTAGGGGTTTCCGGCAACGACAACGGAAAAACCAGAGCCCAGGAAAATGCCGTAGTGGTTATTTCTGTTGTAATTTAGTTAAGTCGGATGTTTCTATTATGTGTCGTTTTATTCAGTAACTTTTTTTTTTATATTTCATACGTTAGCAATATTAC
Organism: Polydrusus cervinus; assembly: GCA_935413205.1. Lineage (NCBI taxonomy): Eukaryota > Metazoa > Arthropoda > Insecta > Coleoptera > Curculionidae > Polydrusus > Polydrusus cervinus. Next base: position 16,553,589 of record OW284517.1, read on the forward strand.
TGCCACTCTTAACATAGACTTGGTATTTTGTACTAATTTTTATTTGTTCTCGTGTTTACGTTACCAAAAATAACTATTTTTGGTTAGGAAAACAAAAAAAAAATTCTCGGGTATATTTACCAAAAAATGATGCCATTAGAACAAAGAAAATATCTTGATTTCATATTAATTGGCCGAAATAAAATATTTTGTTTAGCTGAATTTGACTCTGCATTATATCCTATTTAAATGTTACATCAAGATTCCTAAAAACTTATGTATCAATCAAGCTTGTTGTAATAACACATTATGAATTTATAGTCGCTACCATTTCGTTAATTTTGATCACCAGAACTAACTTTTCTTTTTAAAGTAATATTAAACTTTATATGTATAACTAACGGCATCGCTGTTTTGGCCACTTTACTATATTCCAAACAGAGACTGTTGACAATGACAACATTGAGAATAAGAGTCGTAGTATGGAAGGATGTCGTGTCCATTTCTTCGTGTTTTCAAGGCAAGAATCAAACAATCTCATCTTGATTGCCTGGTTATTGCACGCATGCTTGGCTGTAACGATATTTGGTGTAATATATTTGTGTTTATTGTCTTTCTTGTGTATGTTCTAATTGTCAGAAGGAAGTTAAATCATAAGGAAGTAAACATTTTATTTTTTATCATTGCAGTTAAACATTAGAAAGTTTAAATGAGCTTTTTATAAAGCATGGCAAGGTGACCAGGATAGAAATACCTTAAAAATATTGTATTATTTTTTGTTTCTAATAATTATACGTATACCTAATAGAGTAGTAATACTATAATAGAGTAGTAATACTAATAATAGCCTACGTTAGCCATAAGTCTTACGGTTCTTTTTTGTAATCGAAAAATCTGTAATGCGTTTGTAGAGGTTCCCCACAGTATAGCAATATGGAAATGAAAAAAAACCTAAGTAAAGTGATTTTAAAACGTCAAATGTTACACACTTACGTGAATTTGTAAGAAGCAATTTAAATTTTCTAATGTGCAACTGCAATGATGGTTGGTTTAAGGCGGGGGTGCAATGATAATAATATAAAAATTTTACCTGTTTATGATTCGACCGAGGATTCAACTTACAATAAGAATGTGCAGAAAAAAGAAAATAAACACAAGTTTGGCCCAAATAAATGACTGCTTTGGCAATATTTGTAGATTGCATCATTAACAAAAACGATATTTCCTTAAAAAAAAATTTAATTTTCCACATTTACACAATAGTTGTGAAAACTAAAAGGTATGGTTTAAAAGCAGAAGTACCATATAATATATTAGATGTAAAAATTGCTTTAGATACCCGTATATAAAATTTCAAAAATTTTCATCAAGAAAGACAATAAACACAAATATATTACACCTAATACTGTCACAGCCAAGCATGCGTGCAATAACCAGATAATCAAGATGAGAATGGAAGATTCTTGTCTTGAAACACGAAGAAATGGACACGGCACATCAAAATGATCCTTCCGAACTACGACTCCCATCCTCAATGTTGTTAGCGTCAACAGTCTCTGTTTGGAATATAGTAAAGTGGCCAAAACAGCGATGACATTAATTCTGCATAATAATATGAAGTTTAATATCACTTTGAAAGGAAAAGTTAGTTCTGGCGACAAAGAATTATCTTAATCAAAATTAACAAAATGGTAAGGACTATAAATTCATAATGTGTTATTACAACAAGCTTGATTGATAAATACAAGTTTGTAGGAATCTTGATGTAACATTTAAAGGATATCTACAGACAGTGGCGGCTCGTAATAGTCGATACAGGTGGGGCCAAAATATCAAGTCAAAAATCTTTGATGAGAGTACAGGGTGTTACAAATTCGATACATTGACATTGCTATCTCAGTAACTATAAGAGATATAAATTTGGTTGAATGGAGGCAAAGTTGCACATTTTATTGATAAATTATTTGTTAAAAAAAATCCGATGACTTCCGGAGCATCCGAAAAAAACACAAGAAAAAATTCATTTATGTTTTTATTGTCTTTACGACAAAATATTGATTTTTTGGACAAACCAAGAGCACTTACTTAAGACAATTTTTCTTCAAGAAAATAAGCCTATTTGTCAGATACGACGTTCGTTTTTTAGATACCTATATCAACTCAATTTTTTCCAATTCGGACCTGAATTTTTTTTTTTTTTTGAGTAGCTGTTGACCTCTTAAAATTATTATCTTGTAAAATACTTAAGAAAGTGCCCTTGGTTTTAAAAGTTAATAAGTACCTACTTTTGTTATAAAAAAATAAAAACAAGTTTTTCGTACATTTTTTCGGATATCTCTGGAAATCATCGAAATTTGATTAAATTTCTTTTTAACAAATTGTTCAGCATTAAAATATGCAACTTTTCCTCCATTTACCAAACTCTCTATCTCTTGTAGTTACGGAGATAGCATTGCTAGTGCATCGAATTTGTACAACCCTCTATATAAAAAAAATCGAAAAACTTACCGACTAATTAAATGGAGCATTTGCAATAGTTGTAACAAAAAATGTTCACAAAACACTTAAATTATCTTATAAGAAAACTCTATAGGTACGTCTTTTTGTTATTTGAAAATGATTCAATCACTTTTGTTTTTGAAGTCATCAATATTGTTTACAAAATGTTTTTCGGCATGCTACATACCTAAAGCGCTAAGTCTTTCCTCTTTTATTTTATTCATTTTAAAATTGATAATCCGGAATCAGGAATATTATTATAATCCACCGACGGACTGACCTAAACCTAACCTACAAGAATAATTTATGTTAAACAGTAAAAACTGTTTAAAATAAAACTATTTTAAAATTAATATCTCGACAGGGCAAACCGTATTCAAAACAGCTGCCATCTAGTATCAAGTAGTAGTAACAAAGACGAAGGCGTAATCCGATTGGAACGACAAAATAAAGCACGTGTAAATCCTCCAATCACGGACGGTCTGAGGATCTGGCCCGCCACAACATTTCTGAATTCCTTATGCGTCAGTAAGAGAGGGCGATATATCATCTCTTTCGTAAGCGATGAACCTTCGATAAACAGTATGGCCATACTTAGAAATCGCCGGCGCTGGGTAGCGCAAAGGAATTTTCGCGGCGTCGAGGAGTTTTTGCACCGTTAGGCGTTATCAGATATTAAATGAACGCAACGTCTTGAATTTTAAATTATTCACAGTTACAAAAAGAATGAAGCGTAAAAATGCAAAGCAATGATTATAAGTGTGAGTAAAAAAATAACTTGGTGTATAGGTAAATAGGGCCATGGCACTGTGGCCCTACTGTACGAGCCGCCACTGTATACAGAGTCAAATTCAGCTGAACAAAATCTTTTGTTTCTGCCAATTAATATGAAAACAAGATATTTTATATTGGCATAATTTTTTTGTTAAATATAACCAAGAAAAATCTTTTTTGTTTTTCAAACTAAAAATAGTTATTTTTGGTAACGTAAACATGAGAACAAATAAGTTTGTACAAAATACCAACTCATTTTTAAGAGTGTACAGACGTTATATGCGAATGAATGAATACTATAATTTTTGCTTTCCGTAACAAATTTTTGGCCCAACCTTACCAACATGTCACGAGCCGCCACTGGTTTATAAACTTTAATCAATAAACTGTGCCGCTGCTGAGGTCATTTTTTTAATTACCTGCTCGTATGTTGCACGAATTTTTTTTCATGGCTTTTCTGTTTATGTCTATGCTCCCTCTACCTTTATCTAAACTTTTAAAAAAAACTAATAAAACTTGGCGTTTACAGATTACCGTGTCCCGATGAATTTGTAATCTGCCGTGGGCAATTTTAGACGAAGGGGCGTGCCTACCGCCAAAATAGGGCTTTTCCAGGGTTTTCCAGTAAAAAATGAGGGAAGTTTTTCCGGAATACGAATTGGGTCTGACACAAAAGTTGGGGAAAAGTTAAAGTTTCCAAAGTTCTGTATTTGACAATATGCTTTATCAAACCTTTAAGAAAGCTACTTGATAAGGCATGGAAATAATAAAAGTGTACGTTTTGGTTAAAAATGAAAATTCAATTTGCTACAGTACCATAGGAAAATTTATTAAGTCTTCTCTAGTGACGACACTTTTCACTACTATTATAATAGTGTATTACATAACAAGTGATGAAAGTGGTAGTTTTCAAACGAGGCGATATTTAGCCGAGTGCGGAAATTCTCCGAGTTTTAGAATCACTGTCACACGAGTAATATACACTATGTTTCCTACGACCACAATAAATTATTAAAAAAACCTTTGATTTGTAAAAAAATAATTCAACACTGGTGTTGAAAAAAATATCAACACTAGTGTTAAAATTAGCATACTTAGTATTATGTTTCACTTAATATCTGCTTTCATAGCTTTTCCTTTATTTGAAGTTTAACTTTTTCATGTTTTCATATTTTTTATATCATAGGCAGAACTAATCCTGGATTGACTTCTAGTATAACCAGAATGAAAAATTTTAAATTTAATCAAGAAAAGATGCATTAAACCAAAATTGAAAAAATCCACCCAACAAGGAATATTTCAATTCAAAATAATTCTTTAAATTATTTAATGTTTTTATAAAAAACCTGTGACCTTGCGATCTGTAGGCTGGAGCTCTCTTCTTTACGCTATCGATATCAATAAAGATTTGTTTTTTAATGTATGGCACTTCTTCAGCGCGACTTGTTTTTTCTGGTAATAGTTTTTCCAGTATATTATTACCATTTTTTATAATTTTAAATAGCGTATTTTCACACTTTAATTCTAAATCGAATCGACAAATACATGATTAATAAGTTAAACACTTTACAACTAGGCTATCTAAAATTTGTTCTTTTTAATAAATAGGGGTGGTCCATCAAATTGGCACCATATGTTTAAATTGAATAGTGTGCCTTGTAATTCAACACTAGTGTTGAAATATTTTTTTTAACACACGTGTGATATTCGGCGCTTTCGAGGAAATTTATAATACAATGTAGAAGAAATATAATAATATTGTTGGATATGGATTGGTATCCTTAAGGATGGATTACTCGTCACATACTTCGCTGTGGTGCTAAGACCCTTAATGAGTGTTGAGTTGCATAAGAATAGGTGAAGTGGAAACATAGTGTATAGGACAAGGACATTTCTAGTTTCGTAGGAGGAGTACACGAATGTTGATAAAAATAATTGTTTGTAATTGGTTGGGATACAGGGTTCCATTTTGAATAGTACATCCAGAGAAATCCCCACTTTCATTAACTTGAGAAATTATTGCTGACATAGCAAAAAGAAACCCCTTCTTGTATTTGCCAAGGGTTGCAACACTGTATAAAAACTCGAAGAAACACTTACCCGAGGAGTTGTACGAATTATTGAAGTGTAAGGGTAACCTCTGCCAAATTGACTATTCAAGTTTATATTTCAATAACCTTTGTACCAGAACTAGTCTACTTTGCTCCAATTGCGTAAGTGTTCTTTATGTTAAACTATTTAACTGTTTATTGTATAATTCTTATTTTGGTCAGAGTTGTCTATTAAGAAGGATTTGGTTTTTTAAAATTTGCTGGAATAACATCTTCCTGAAGTGAGTAAAAAGGGACAATCTCTCTCCTTATTAAAGAACTACTTAAAATCACCATTTTATACTCTTAGGTCGTAAACTGTATCTTATTCGCGTTTATCAAATAAATCTCTTAAAAAAGCTCCTAGTGTAAGTTGTATATTTTCTCCACGACCAAAAATACTATTCGCAATATTTGTAATTTCAGGTGGAGTATTATCCAGTTCCATATCTGATTCATCCGATTTTTCACTCATATTTTGACTTGCACTAAAATTTGTCTGCTGACATTGACAGTTTCGAAATTCATGGCAACCTATGTTTAGATCAATTATAGAATATTCATTTCGTATCTTGTTATAGAATGAAAATACACGCAAAACGCATAAGAAGCAAGTATTTCAGAATAAATATTCCAACTCAAGAGCGAGAATTTTTACATTCTATTATCAAAAATGATTTTGGAATTATTGCATTCAGTAATGGTCGTGGAGAAAAAATATACTGTACAACTCGAGTGGATTCTCCATATTGCGCTCGGAAACTTATTTCAATTTACTTCCTCGTGCGAGTTAATTTGCCGTCTAAATTTAAGTTTTACAAAATTATGCTATATCTACGTTTTCGTGTAAAATGGTATTTTTTTAAGGTTAGTCAAAAATTTTAAACAATTATTTTGTAATATTTCTAATTTCGTTAATCTTTCTTTACACAACAGTGTCAGGTAGTCCGGCTTTTTATAATAGGTTAAATAAAGACTAGGAACTTTTATTTAAACATACCTCATTTTAAAAAAGCGGTTTGCTCTGAAAATAACTCGAAAAAGGGCTGACTGAGACCAAAATTTCGCTGCCATATATCACTCATAATTAAAACATTTTTGCAATACTTTATCCTAAACCCAGACGGCTGAATATTAAAAACTTTTCGCTGCTTTTACATTTAGATAACCAAAAAATGGGTAAAAAGTAAGCTTGAAATTTTCTGTTTATATTATACTTCGTACAACTCTTTTGGTCGCTCGAAGCGTATTTTTTTAATTATTAATGTGTAATTTTTGTTGAAACAAAATGGGGGTTACTTTAAAACTGATTAAAAATCGTAAGTGAATGTTTAATACAGAACTTTTTATAATAAAATTACAAAACTGTTTGTATTTGACGTATCGTTGGGCTTGGAAAAAAAGGATGTTTAATAAACATTTTAAACAACTTGAAATTTAGCCCGCATAATGCTCGGTTTTTTAATTTTTTTTTCTGGGGGCCCGTCCATATACCGGATGTATTTAAGCAGTGGCGGCTCGCGGTATTAAAGAATGGTGAAGAGCTAGGTATAGTGCGGGTACTTAAACAAACATTGACTAAAAACCCGTGAAACAAAACGTCTCTCTTATCCTTATCTGTCCAACGACTGAATGCAGGTTTCAACAAATTACAAACTATGTCATTAATTGGGTTCATTTTTAAAACACACAACTAAGTAGGTACGTACACTATTGAATTAACTAAAAAATAAAAACAAAACTTTTTAATCACACAGTTAATGACGTAAAAACGATATCTATAACCGTAAGTTTCGCGAAGCCCCAAAATAAATACCTTAAGGTTAGGAGAACCAATGCTAAAACAATGGTGCATAAGACTGATTTATTTTTAAATATCCCTTCATCATAATGCAAATTGTTACATGCTGATTGCGTGACTGACGTCACGTAACCATAGCAACGGTGAATATCAAAGCCATGTTGGGCGTTGGATCTTCACTTACTTTGATCTAACGGACACGGTCGCTGGGTCGCGCCAAAATGCACGAGTGTTTATAATAATTGTCCATTCCGATTAAATTAATATTATTAATTTGAACATTATTATTTTTTAAGGGCTAAAATGGTAGGTGTATTGGTAAATTAATATTTAATATTGTCGAAAAACTTTTCTCCTGGTTTTATATTTTTTTGGTTAAGAGCCCCTTCACCTACTTCACCTGGCGAGCAACCACTGGATAGAGACAAGGTGGATAAAAGCTAGAAAAATAGGTAAGACAATAAGAAAAAGAATTTCTTTCATGGATAAAAATAGTCGAAGTAGAGGTAGGTACTGCGTTCTGCACCACCATAAATGTAAATTATGTTGCGTCATTTAAAGATATATTTGAATATCTATTCATTTAATGACAATGAAACATCATTCTTTCCAACTCGGGTTAATGGCGGGCGTAATATCCACCCTTGTTGTACAAACTACTATTCCTACTTCAAAAAATTGCTCAATTTTTATTTTCAGTAAACTAGAAGATTTCTATTTCTCGTGAAGTCGTCAGCAAAAAATTATAGATACTTACCTAGGACGACACGACGAGAAAGAGAAATAAAAAAGCCGCATAAACCTCAACGCCACTTATTTACGACTTTTTTCGTTTCAAGTAGGCAGGAAGCGCGAAATCAGTTCACTTATTTCTAGTCGTAACGGTTACGGGGCCAAAATTCAGTCGGCAATAACCGTAAATACACGAACTATATGGGTTTCGCCAAGTTTCAAACTTGTTGTAAGTAGCAGAAAATCGATGCAGGGTAAGGTAACGTTGAAATATTTGTGTTTTAGTATGTTCTGCTAAATATTTTAGAGATAAGGAAAAATCTTTTACTTTGTCCGTTGTATTTATTAAATTTTGAAACTAAATAACACCTAAACAAATTACCTTAAAAAATTTCATTATGAAATAATTTTATTGAGAAAATACCGAACTTTTACTGCTAAAAAAAGACTTTTTCCGAAAATCGATCGAAAATATTGACATTTTTGATAACATTTCTGAAGAAAAAAGTCAATATTTCCTTACATTTAGTCGTTGTTAGGCAACGGAAAATAACTGTTAGGATATATTTATTTGGACTGTAAGGAAATATTATTTCTGTACGGCTACTTGTAAACTAAAATGCGTTAAGCTTTACAATTTAAAATTACTGTTTCCATAGTTACAACACAAATATTTAATGGCATCCTTTATTTGTGAACAAAGTCAATAATATTTATGTCAAACCTTTAACAAGTTGATTGTAATAAGTAATGTCCTTTAAATAATATTCGATTTACGGAAAAAAAAATGTATACCTCGTAGAAAAAGCCACATTCCCGGACTCCGCATTGTCAGTTTCGGCTTGCGCCTCTAATGTTTAGCTTTTCCTACTAAGGTATACAATGTACTATCTCCGGGAAATTTTATTTTTAAAGGTTGCAACACTGTGCAGCACTGTTAAGAAATTTTGCCGTACAGTTAACTGGAAACAGCAAATTGCCATGTGGGAGTAGCAAAAGATATTTATGCCACTTGGGTCATTTTGTATTTTAACAGCGGTAAAAAGGTAAAAAATAAACTTTATTTATTTCATTGTTTGCCGGAATGGTGTAAGATTAAATTAAAAGGCATTTTTACGAAATTTTACGCTGTTTTCATCACGCCCGCCTGAACTTGGCTAATCTCATAAATAAATAATTTAAGAAGAAAAATGAGTCTGTTTACGAACACCATACGGGAAATCGATACAAATGAAGTTTGAACCAGATCATCGTCTAGAGCATTACAGTCATAAGTTTAACGGACATGTTAGGAACTACGCTACGTTGTCAGCTCCCCCACTGTTATGTATACAGTGTCCGCGAGAAAGTCCGTAGCAAATGGCATATTTTTTTATTATTAGGTATAGGTAAAAATTGAAAAAGCAGTTAGTTTTTGCTTGTCTAAAAACAAAAAATAACGTATACTGAAGCAGCTGCACGACTTGCGTTACCTGTCAAATTTGACATTTTTAATAAAATATGTTCAAAAATGCCCTTATTTATCCAAATATCGAAAAACTTCATTCTAGAAAGTTGTTTAATTAGGCATTTTTAGTCTCTGTGCGAAATTTTGATAGTCTAATAAAAATTTTATTTTTTGCAAGTTTCTAGAAAATTTTGATCAACCCTCGTAGATTAACTTTTATACATCGATGTAAAACCATTTGCCTTTACTTCATTTGTTATCGTTATGCAATTTTGTGTAAAATTTTTGTTTCCAATTATTTATTTTGCTTCAAAAACTGAAATTGTTATTGATCAGTATGTAATGTTTGATGCAAAGTTTTGCCAAAAACGACGTTTTTTATTTTTCTTAAATTAGTAAACAAATGTACAAAAAAAAATATTAGGAAGCTTTCGTTGAAATTTTCTTGTGGCGATTGGTTTCTCCACAAAGTAGAACAATCTCAATTTTTTCTTCTATTGTTACCATTATTTAAAAGTTTTATTGTTGATTACAATAAGGTCTAATCAATTAGGTCTTATTTCAGACTTTTGCTTCAGAAATTAAAGAGACAACAAATGAATGTAATGTTCCTTAACAACGAATGCATCGCCTACTTGTAAACTATATTTTTGTTGAATAAAATGTTTCGAGCGATTAATATTTATTCTTTTTGATCCAATATTAATTACGTAAAATTTCAACGAAAGCTTCCTAATATTTTCTTTTTGTACATCTGTTTACTAACTTAAGAAAAAAGAGAAACATCGTTTTTGGCAAAACTGATGTAATTACATAAACTTTACATCAAACATTACATAGGTACTGATCAATAACAATTTCAGTTTTTGAAGCAAAATAAATAATTGGAAACAAAAATTTTAAACAAAATTGCATAAAGATAACAAATGAACTAAAGGCAAATGGTTTTACATCGATGTATAAAAGTTAATCTACGAGGGTTGATAAAAGTTTTCAAGAAACTGGCAAAAAAGGCTAAAAATGCCTAAATAAACAACTTTCTCGAATGAAGTTTTTCGATATTTTGATAAATAAGGGCATTTTTGAACATATTTTATTAAAAATGTCAAATTTGACAGGTAACGCAAGTCGTGCAGCTGCTTCAGTATACGTAATTTTTGGTTTTTAGGCAAGCAAAAACTAACTGCTTTTTCAATTTTTACCTATATCTAATAATAAAAAAATATGCCATTTGATGCGGACTTTCTTGCCGACAATGCACGAATATGGAACCGATAGTATGATCTGAGTGTTACATATTGTCACGATAGGGAACCATAAGATGATAATATTTCATAAATCAATATTTTCCCTTTTTACAAATTGTTCACGTTGTACACAGGTCATTCCACGCAACATGAAACCGGTATAATATTTATTAAACAAATTAATAAAGTTGCAATTATGAAATGTTATACGGATACGGGCTCCTCGATCTATCAATTATTGTCGAGTCATCGAGTCAGAAGAAATGAGGTGCACGACCTAAGTTCGTCGTTTCCCTAAAAGTCGGAAAAATTGCTGACTTGATGGAACGGCACATTATTGGTAGGAGAAATATCTATCGGCACTATAGTGCTCGAGTCCGTGAGACATCCAAGTCTAAAAATTGTTAACAACTCGTTGGTCCCCAAATTATCAAGACGCCAGCGATGAGCCCCATATTAATGTAAGTATAATTTTATTTAAAAGTTATTATTAAAGGTTTAAATCCAAGTTATTTATTAAGTTCGATTTTCTTTGTAAACCCTTCAGGTAATTATTATTTTGACTTTGTAATAAATTTGTTTTCAAAATCACTTTGTTTTTCTGATAGTTGCTAAGGTCCCGTAGCTACCTTTACGCCCTCGTCGCACCCTAAAATCTGGAGGTGACAATATTAAAATACTAGTTCCGATCATGGTACTATCAAGATAAGAAAGTTGCTTCTATTGGTAGAAAGTCATCACTAACCATCTTGGATAAGTAACACTGGTCAACAAAATTTAAGATTTTTTTTGTCCCACGAGCTGAAGTGGGTGTACTTGGTAGTACTTTTTAAACATATTTCATATATGTTTTCAGAATTTTTCCATCACGCAGGGTTTTAAAGTGACAAAGCAATGAATTTTTGTGAACGTATATATTATAATATGGGTATAAGTTATGAAAAAATAAAGTACAAAGTGATATATTTACTTAGAAAATGTGGTCATATATGACTTTCGACTGTACTTTGCATCAGAAACATCTCTCTTCAGCGTCCAGCAATAGTCTGCCAACATAGCGGGGCACCATTTGCCTTGGTATCTCTTCTCCATGTCCAGAATGTCCTGGTGAAATCGCTCGCCATGTTCGTCACTGCTCCAAGGTTTTTCGGAAAAAAGTCCAAGTGTGAATGAAGAAAGTGTATTTTTAGACTCATGTTGCAACCCATGGCTTTATATGAGACCAATAAATTGTTAACATTCTCTACGTAATTTTCGGATTTACGATTTCCCAAGACGCCGTTGCAAATGTCCTTGAAAGAAAACCATGCTGCTTTTTCAGACAAGGTCGTTAAGTTCTTCTTAACTTAGAAGATGCGGCGCACAAGAAGACGAATCTGGTGTAAATGTTGGATCCAGATCAATATTTTCGGCTGAAAAACTTTCGTTGTTTACTTCGTCATCGGCAGTTTCATCGTCGCTCGGTGTCATATTTTGTGGGGGGTCAGGCACAGGTAATTCCGGACTGTGCGGCACTGGTCTCAGTGCAGATGGAATATGAGGATATTTAACAGTATGTTTGGATTTAGAAGTTATACCACTGATATTTGTAAGACAAAAATAGCAATCGGTAATATGGTCTGATGGTTCCCTCCAAATCATGGGAATAGCAAAAGGCATATGTCGTTTACCTTTTGCCCACGCTGTAAGAAGTCTGACACACGTAACACAGCAAATATGGGGAGCCCAGCTTTTGTCTTGATCGCCGACTTTACACTTGAAATACTGTTCATAGCATTTATTAACGAGAGGCGTGAAAGACCGTTTTTGAGATTTAAATGTCAATTCACCGCAGATGTAGCAAAAAGAGTTCGGGTGGTTTACACAATTTCTTGGCATTTTTACAGGTGAGTTACACTACAATAGCTTAAAATGCACCACAGCACATTCTTCAAAACGTTAAAAAAGTCTGCGTATATGTTCATTCAGCGAGCTCTAGCCGATAACTAAAACAACAATAAATGTTATGTAGGACTCGGAACTGCTTGCAGGTCTCAACAAGCCAAGACATGTTCCGCGTGACACACAGAGCACACTTTGTTATTTCTAGTCACAACAAGTTATTGTTACAATACACAAATAATAAAATAGCAATGCCTGACACAAGTTTTTTGTTAGATGACTCTTATAGTACAGACCTATGCGTGCATTTTATAGGTAAATAATCACATATACTGGAACATAAAAACTAAGGGTGATGGAGAAATTCTGAAAACATGATTGATTTCAGCATGCAAAATTATATTGAAATCAGACATTTTTGCGCTTGGGACAAAAATCTTGTTAACCAGTGTAATCATTAGGTGGTTGATGGATATATGAAGTGCTTAAACTTCCAAGGGTAATATGGACAATCCACTCGAGTTCTAAAGTATATTTTCCGACCTTCATACAAAAAATATTTAAGTCAGGCATTATAAATCGTCTTTTTAGTTTTCTGTGAACTTGTGAGAAAGATTACAATTACAACAACAACAATTAAAGACAAATTCATTTCGATTGCAAATTCATGGACCTAATTACACTGTACCATATTTATCGATTTGGGTAATTTTTTGTATTTACACAAAATCACTTTACATGTAACTATCTATCTTTCTCACATTCGGCCTTTTGCAGAAAAGCAGACAAAAAGCGATATATTTATTAATAAAAATGAACAATTTATTTTTCTCCACAATAGCTAGTTTGATTAAATTGTTCTGCTGAAGTGCACAGAAGAAAAAAAGGTTTGATCGGGGTTTATCCTGCTTGCGTAAGAATTATAACTCTGAAAGTACAACAAAAGTTAAAAATGGCTTTTGTGCATTAATATCAACTTTTAACGTTTGCAATGGTTATTTCAAAATCATCTCCAATTTATAAACTAGCAACACTATATGAACGGGGAAAAAGTAGTGGCAATACCGTAGAAATACCATAACTTTGAAAAATTTAGTAAAAAATTGAATCAATTTTTTTCTAGAAATCTTATCATTTCTTCTGTTTTATCTGGTTTTATGTACCATTTTTATGTTCCACTATTTAAAGAATAATTACTAGTTATTTTTCTATATTTATTGCGTAAAATAAAAATTTTAAGGTCCATTTGGGTTGGATCACCGTTCAAAATATATCAGAAAATATCGCGGTGGATAAATATTTGCATGGCAAAAACCCAACCAAGGTTAATAAAAATATTTAGTTTGGTAGGTATATTGTACATTTTATGCATTAATTATTCTAGTAATTGTTTAGAAATGAGTCGAAAACGAAACATTTTTGAAATAAGAAAGTGCATCTGTGCGCAAGTCTTTAGTTCGGTCAGAAAATAATAATAGTTCGGTAGAAATATATTTTGATTTTAATTTTGGTATTATACCTTCAATTTTCGCACCATTTCGGGCACTCTTTAGGAAAAAATTGTGCATGCATAGACTCTGGATAAAATGTTTTGATTTAAATTAAAAAAGAATAAATTTTATGTAATAAATTTACATATTTTTGAAGTATATTCTTAACCCCCACTTCTGTCAAGGTCAGAAAACGACTCGTAAAATTTACAACATGTAAATTTAGTTTCTTTGTAGTTGATCACTGTGATTGGTCAGTGCCATATCCTAACTAGGATGGATATGAAATCATATTCGTTTAGTTAATCGGAATAGCTTACTTTTCCAATCACTTTAGTGTAAAGGTAACAGCAAATATCCATGTGGAAGTAGTAAAAAGTATATTTTCTATTAGCGTGCGCAAAGGAATATTATTATAATCAAACCGGGTGTCCCACGGAAGTGGCTCGCATTAATACCTTTTTTGTTTTTCAAACCTTATAATAAATTTTATTTAACGACCTATTGTCCCATCTTCTCAAATAAAGAAGTAGGGAAAAGGCAAATTTTTTCTTGTACAAAAAAATTAAGTAACTTCAAATAGTAATAACGAAAATATATATAATCAAACATGGTCTTTTTTAAAAGAGATTCAATTATTTTAACATTAGTATACTTACATAAGTGTTTTTGATTTCTGCGGTAGTCGCTAGAGGACGCCGTTTGAACATAATTTAATATTGCAGTTTATTTTAAATGAAACCATATGAAGAATTTTACATAGTCAAAAGGACAACTGAAATTGAAAGAAATCAATGAAAACCGGAAGTTAATATCTTTTTTAACATTGGAAGCCTAATGTATACCCATTTTTAAAAGTAAGAATTCCCTTAAAGCAACTTCACAACGCGCCATATTGTGACTGTCAGGACTAGGGCGCTAGTTTGAACCAGCAGCAACGAGGGATTCCTTCAGGACATTAAGTTTTAGCTGGTCTAGACGAGCTGTTGCGAAACTTTCGTTATTTTAATGCATTAAGACAACAGCGAAGCATTTTTCTCTTAGAAAATATAAGGGTGCAAAGTTTGGGTCATATAAGATCTCTCCTTGATTTATTAAATAATATACAGGGGTTATTAATAAAAAACAATTTTTGGGATTTTCCTGTCAAATCGGACTGTCAACAGTTTTTTACTTAAAATGTGCATCTTACTTATACATCTGATAATACTGTTATCCGTTTAAGGTCCAATTTTATCAAGTCCCCCTGCCATAGGTTTAAACCAAAGAATAATTCTAAAATCGTAACAATGTCAGAAATGGTCCATTTATAATGTGGGATTGACATAAAAACGTATCCTGCTATACTTTATGTTGTTTGTCTTATCTCTTATTAGTCATGCAATTTACGGATCGGTGGTCAGTTATTTATTTGGAAACCCGCTGCGTTGTGTTTTTCTGAAGCAAGTTAATTTTAAATTGGTGACACGTGAAAATGATAAAATTTAAAAACATTGAACTAGTAGATATGGTGTTAATTTACGGTGAGTGTCGTCAAAGTGCGACTGCAGCTTCGAGATTATAAGCACAACGCTTTCCCTTGCGGGCTCATCCTACACCCAGAAGTGTTCTTAATGTTATTCAACGGGCAAGTTAGGCAGAACCGTATTTGATTCATAGTGTAATAAATAAATGTAAGTACCTTATTTTTGAGTTTTTTGGCAGTGTTGTTTATTTTATTGCCTTCTATACACAGCTAAAAAAGAACTATCAACTTAGGAATCACCCTGTATACAGGATCCTGCAATAGTGTGTCAGGCTTCTACAGCAGAAAGTCTAGAGATATTATAAATCTGATAGTAATTATCTATTTTATACAGGGTGTTCATAAAAACGTTTCAAAAACGATTAAACGACACATTTTAAAATAATTTTTCTCAAGTACCCTGTATATTATTTGACTATTTAAAGTAAAATTCTCAGGCATTTTTTTTTGTACTGCAAGCATATTATCAATACCACATTATAAATAGACCATTTCTGACATTTCTACGATTTTAGAATTATTCTTTGGTTTAAGACCGAAGACTACACAAATAATTAATTTACCTTCGCCATTCTATCAGCTTAACAATTTCCCGTGTAAACCTTATGGCAGATAGATTATTTGATTTTTAAGAATTACGTTAAATTATTTGTTATTTTTTTTTCTGGCTGAAAGTTGTAAAATTGTATATTTCTCCATGGTATTTGCTTCACATTACGAGATTCAAAACCGTGTGTTAGTTATCGTATTTTTTTTATTTAATAGTCGATTTAGGCCATGTTATAGGCAAAAAAATTAAGAACTGGAAATAGCACTATATTTTTATATATAACTATTACTTCTGTACCTTCTATTCTACCAATAATCCATTATTTTTTTAATAAAATGAAATTGAAGCTTATTGTGTTTCTGTTAGCGCCATTTCCATGTTGCAAAAACTTGGCAACGTGGCAATTTAAATACGTCGAGTCGAGTCGGATAGGTTTTTCAGAAGGATGAAGGATGCAACATTTGAGCATTATTTGAACATTTCTCGTTTTATAATATTATGATATATATCATATAATTTGTTGTGGTTTGTTATTTTTATGAGGTTCATTGTGAATATTACGATGATTGATTTGATTACATTGATTGCTAATTCAACATAATAGTATAAAATGTTTTCATCATAAGGGATAACTTTTAAAATAGATTGTGAATAAGTAGTCTTCGTTTGTTTAAACTTTAAAGGTTGAATACAGACTTTTCTTTAACGGCAGTAGAGTTTTGGACTTGCATTGTCTTTATTTAATAAATAAAATAAAGACAAACCAAAACTCTGCTGCCGTTCTAGTGTTTGTTTATATGGTACATATAGGCTAGGGGCTACTATTTCTTAGAAGTAAAAGGGTGAGAGAGAATAAAATGGTGTTCAGAAAAAATTGTCAAAATGTTGGATGGAATTGACAATAAATTTTTTTTTAATTATTTTTGGTCTTAAAATGAATATTAAAGATTCAATTATTTATAAAAATGTCTGCTTGATAAGAAAATGCAATGTAAGTTATAAAACAGATGTACAGGGTGTAAATAATTTAGGAAAACATGCTTTAAGAGAAAAATATCATTTTTTGTTATTCTTAGCAAGAATTATACTAAACAATTATTTTATAATACAATATAAAGTCTAAATAGAAGTTTTGAAAAAAAATTCGGTTGTCGTTTTAGAGTTTGTGGTTAAAAAGGACCAATAAAATAGTTTGATATACCCAGTATAAAGAAAATGAAAAGGATGCGGGTAAGAGGGACTATATATTTATCAAATGTCAAGCTGAGTATCTACATATTGAATGAAATTCGAGGGACATGTGTAGAAGTTCGAGGCATTTTTCTTTTCAAATCTGTCGTACAGTAAAGTAAGTACCTAGGTACGATTGGGTGGGCAGACATAATACGAATTTATGGAAAAATAATAGTAGTTTATAACAAACTCCACTCAAGCAACTAAAAAATAATTAACTTGAAACTGATGTGAAGTTTGCAGAAAAAGATAGAAGCCAAAATATCGAACATTGTCGCATGGGCATCAGTGGCGTCGAACTATTGACTAATTGAGCACTAATAGCACTAAAGATTAAATTCAGTGGCGTTCACTCGCAAGCAGTTTCAAGTTTTCCATTTTTGACTGCTGTCTTATTATAATTAATAATTCGAAATCTAAACATAGCAACTTATTTATATTTACAGGGTAAGTAGGCAATGGCGTAGCCAGGTGAGGGCCAGGCGCCCCCCTTGCGCTTAATGCCCGTCTACTAGTCTACATCATAATAAACCTTATTATTTGATATAGGTCCATTTTTGCAAGAGGAAGTTCGTGGTGGAGGTGTCGACCTCCTATTTTTTAGAAGTCACTTTTTATGAAGAGGGGAGCGCCCCATCATATGTTTGCCCCTCCCGCCCCCAAAGGCTGGCTACGCCACTGTAAGTAGGGTGCTACTAGTGCTACAGTTTTCCATCAGTGGCAGTTATAAGCCGAAAATGGAATTCATTTCAAATCTTGGTGTTTTGTATTTGTATATACCTCATTTCAATAGTCCGACGCCACTGCCCATTCGACAATGTTCGTTATTTTGGCTGCTTATTTTTTCTGCCAACTTCGCACCAGTTAACTTGAACTTTTTAGGCGTAAATAAATATATTTTGCTTCGCCCGTCTTTTTTTATGTGTACCTATGAAATAGTTATCATAGTTAAATATGTTGTTTTTAAGGTTAGAGGTAAAAACATTTTACTTATTGATGCCTTAAAAATTAAAATGGGTACCTAGAAGAGAATATAAATTTTTTAAATGCTGTTTTCGCTCGTTATTAGAATAAAAAATTTAAAAAAATAAAAAAACATGTTAAGTTGATATAGCCAGCATAAATCCTTTCAAACATAGATTCCTAATAAATTATAAGAAAAATAATTGAAAACAGTGGAAGTTATCAAGGGCTTCTATAAAACGTTTTTTAGGATGGGCAAAAACAAAACGTTATAACAACGTCCTATGAACGCCCCTTAATAAAGTAAAACTATAATAAAGTCAAAACTCGGGTATTAGAAAATCTTGACCACGCAAAGGTACTTTTGTTATTCCGCATCGAATGACATAAAAATATACCGGGCTCCAATTGAAAATTTAAAAAAAAAATTGATGTAAAAGTTTGACACTTAATTTTGAACACTCTGTATAATTCGTATTAATCAAACTTTGTTGACAAAGCAGTTAGACCTTATTTATTAAGTACCTTGTAGAATTTTCTTAATGGAGCTTTATTTCTATTTTTCAATAATTTTTAAAACGGTGGTTCTTTTTTATTTTCTTTTCGCTGATATCACTGAACCGATTTCTATAAAATACTTGTTATATGTGGGTAAATATATAATAATAAATAAAGTGTCCAAATTAGCAAGAAAATATATGACATGTAATTTTAAAAAATATATCATGACGTCACACTTTTTGGGATACCCTGTATAATCAAAAATATTTTTTGGAAACACTTCCTAGTATACTAGTAGAGTCTGCAAAACATGAAAAGCCTAACTTAATAACTCTGCGCCTTGTCCCAGATATTTTATACCTCCATAGACCATTATCTTAACTCTATCATGATGACATTCTTAAAACTGGTGGCTCAGATCTATTTTTTTCTTTTCTTTTCGCTGATATCACTAAACCGACTTCTATAAAATACTTGTTTAATGTGGATAAATATATAATAATAAATAGTGTCCAAAGTAGCAAGAAAATATATATACTTATATCTATGTCATTTTAAAAAATATATCATTACGTCACACTTTTTGGGACACCCTGTATAATCAAAAATTTTTTTTAAACGCGTCCTCTGGTAAAGTGTGCAAAACATGAAAAGCCCAATTTAATAACTCTGCGCCTCGTCCAATATATTTTATACCTCCATAGACCATTTTCTTACCTGGATGATGATGACTCATCTCTTCGTACCGGCTCGGCTTGTCTTGAATTTAAAAATTAAAATAAAATATTAAATATTATAATTATTAGGAAAGTTATCGGCGTTGTTGCCAGATTTGGCGTAAAGTATTATTTCCATTAGCTTACATTTTTGACCGAGAGAGGCCGATGCAGTCAATCATGATATCCTTCTAGGGTAGTCTTCGCTCTTAAGAGGACTCCGTACACCTCTAAAACGAGTTTTCTTTTCAAGGGTTTATTAATCGATTAAGAAAAAAATGTTGTATATAAAAGTTTTTTGAAATTTAGCAAAGAATATTGGAAAGTCCTTTTGGTTTGTCATATATGTATTATGTATATTTAAATCATTTATTTTTTAATTTAGCAACACCATATGGACTTTCCAATATTCTGTAACTAATTTTAGACAACTTTTATAAAAACATTTTTTTTTAAACGATTACGGTTTTTTTTTAAACGAAAATTCGATTTTTAGTCTATTTCTTAGCTTATTTATAATCCATCGCAGTCGCCCACCGATGCTCTCTTTCTTACAATATCAGTGGCGAACTTATGGAGACGCAAACCGTCTCGCCTTGCGGGTCAGTGATACCAAGAATCTGTACAATGCACCAAATGAATTGTATAGATAATTGACTCATAGTTATTTATGTCTCTTTATGTGGACGATTGGACATTAATATTCTATTATTAGAGTAAAAGAATTATATTTATTTCGTCGTGCGATCCAGTTTATTGTTTCTGAGGGCGGATTTGATTTTCTGTTGAAATTATGTTGTACGGGTTTGTTGTACAGAGTGAGGATTATAACCGGAATAAATTCGCTAGATTAGGAAAATATATTTTTTTTTAAATGGAAAAACACGTCGATTGAGATTTTGTATGATCTACATTTTGGCGACAACATTTTTTTTTTTTCATTTGTTTTTTTTATGATTTTATTATCTGTCATTATAGTATACAGGGTCCTGCGTCTCACCTCCCGTCTTCTATAGCTCACTTATTAGTTAAGTTAGGATTTTAATATTTTGCAGACTTTACCTGTATTCCAGGGCGCATTTCAGGATAATATTTTTATTTATACAGGGTGTTCCAAAAAAGTGTGACGTCATTAGGATCTATTTTTTTAAATTACATGTCATAAATATTTTTACTTATTTAAATTTAATTTAAAAAGCCTTCATACCCCTAAAATTTTAATGAAATCGGTTCAGTATTATAGACGAAAAAAAAATAAAAACTATTAAATATTAGCTTTGCACCACTGGTTTTAAAAATTAATAAAAAATAAAAATAATGCCTTGTTAATAAAATTATACATAGGCACTTAATAAATAAGGTCGAACAGACTCGTTTACCAAGTTTTATTAATACGAATTGTACAGGGTGTCCAAAATTTAGTGTCAAACTTTGCAAACTTTAAATCAATTTATTTTTCTTATTTTAAATTGGAACCCCTGTATATTATTATGTCATTTGATGCAGAATTAAAAATTAAATATTTGTTCTAATTACAACCCTATCGCAATTTCTGAGGCATCAAGACTTATTTGCGGAAAACTCATTTTATCAACTATTCCACCAGTCATTATTATAAATAAATATGTAAGGTGGCTTCGATAAACAATTTATTGGTATAAAAGTTTATTAAAACGACAAAAGCCCATTTTGACTTTAGTTTCAAATATTGTTAGATTATTTAATCTATATTATTTTTTATGATGGAATACAACCAAGAAGAGCGCGTAGATATGATTTTCATATTAGAAGCATGCGAAAATAATTATTTTTTGTCACCTTAGTAAACGTTAATTCCAATAAATTGTTTTTCAAAGTCACTTTCGATATTTATTTATGATAATGACTGGTGGAATAGTTGATAAAAGGAGTTTTCTGCATGCAAATAAGTTTTGATGCTTTAGAAATTGCGATAGGGTTGTAATTAGAACAAATGTTTAATTTTTAATTCTGCATCGAATGACATAATAATATACAGGGGTTACAATTTGAAATAAGAATAATAAATTGATTTAAAGTTTGCAAAGTTTGAGACTAAACTTTGGACACCCTGTACAATTCGTATTAATCAAACTTGGTTAACGATACTGTTTGACCCTATTTATTAAGTACCTTTGTACAATTTTATTAACAAGGCATTATCTTTATTTTTTATTTATTTTTAAAACCAGTGGTGCAAAACTGATTTTTTTTAGTTTTTATTTTTTTTCGCCTATAATACTGAACCGATTTCATTAAAATTTTGGGGATATGTAGGCAACTATAAGAGGAATTCAAGTAAGTAAGAATATATATAGCATGTAATCTAAAAAAATAGATCCTTATGACGTCACACGTTTTTGGAACACCCTGTATATACAAAAATATTTTCCTAAAATGCGCCCTAGGATACAGGTAAGGTTTGCAAAATATCAAACTCCTAACTTAATGAATAAGTGACCTATAGAAGATGGGAGGTGAGGTGCAGGACCCTGTATAGTAGACACGCCATTTTATTTCTGTTTAAACTGAAAGTACTATATACAGGCTTCCCAGAAGTCCGGAATAAAATTAATATAGCCTTCTCCTGTAACTTTTGGGAAAAACGCTCGGACACGTCAACTTAGTTTCATATATGCTCACATTTTGACGTTATTGGTTTTTTTTTTATAGACATTTGTCAAAGATATGACGACATCGATCTTTTTTTTAAATGGAAACATACAGCTTGTGATACATCATTTGAAAGCTAATATCTCGTACCGTATGCTTATAAATTTTGGCGCGATTCTATTAAGCTATTTCAAAATGGCGACTGTTAAAACTTTTTAAAAAATCTCTATTTAAATAAGCGGAAATGATAAATCATTGATGTTTTTTAGTTTACAATTTCACAACATGTCAGAACGTGAAACATTGAAGATTTCTTATTTGTTATTTGAATGAAGGCTGTCCCGAGTTGCCCATTTGCCGGTTTTGTTGTGACGTTTGTACTTTCTTCTGCGTGTTTTTATTAGATAGCGCACTTTGTTTAATTATTTTCTCCGTAAATAATTAAATATTTTTAAAACTGTAAGGTAAAAATTTTTATTTTTTCGTTCTCTATACGATAGGGTCAAAATGAAAATTTATTGAAAAAGCCCATTTTGTGCATATTGCGAATTTCTAACTATTTTTGCATAGTTTTACACTTTTTTTTTAAAGCATCGACTTTTCCAGGAGTAGGTACTTACCTGTTAGTTATATTAATTTTTTATTTAATTATTTGTAGACAATTTTTTAAAGTTGTTCCATTTTATTTATATATATTTATCTGCGAGGGTAAAAACAAATAAAATAATTTCTCGATTACATATTTCCTATATTTTTCAAGGCAATGAGGAATCAAAAGTGTTTAATATCAAAAGTTCCCAAATTGACATAAAATCCTATGAAACCACTATAACTTACCATTTAATTTTTACCAATTAGAAGCGACAATTATGATGCCAAATATATATTTTGTTAGAAGAAATTATTTATCCGTCAGCCATTTATTCAATTTTTCACTCGCAGCAAACGTTTGTACGCTAACATAAATAGATAATCAAGAATGCCAATCGATTTGAGTAATCTTTCTTTTTAAAAGTTGGTAATAAATTATTGGTAGTTACGCCACTGGCTCCCGTAAATTGCCGGCCATCCGCGATGCCTTTCCACGTCAGCCGGCCGCTGGCTTTCGTGAAGGTATCAGCATGAAATCTGTTAAAGCGGGTAGCTACGGCGTCCACTTAAACCTAGATTTTTACTTTGGTTTAAGAGGAGTTAATTAAATTGGGCCATAAAGGTTTAGACATGTCCGAATATTACTTTTTTTTCCGAGGGCCCGTCTATGCGCTGGAGGCACTTAGGCCAGATTTGGTCCATTGTGCTCACCCTGTTTGGTTCTTACACCCACTCCGTGAACCCACTTATTTGCACTAGTTTGTGTAGGTCAACTGAGAAGAGGGTAAGGATGTCCTTTTGTTCCAATTTTGGTTGCCCAAGTATTTGTTGCCTGTTCCGATCTAGTGACTCGCAATGGCAAACTATGTGCTGTACAGTTTCCCTATTTTGTCCGCATAATCTGCAGCCAAGTTCTCCATTGTACAGTTGCATTCTGTGCAGATGGTTCTTGACAGCCGTGTGTCCTGTCAGAACTCCTGTAATGGTTCTCAGCTTGTTCCTGTTCATTTGAAGCAACTGTTTCGTAATCTTGGGTCTGGAACCCAATGAACCTTTTGCTGCCGGACCATACATAATTAACAGAAAAAGATGGCTTGCAGAGTTGTCAGATTGGGCGCTTCATCGCAATTTGGGCGTCTCTGAACCCACTGCAGATGCAAATATAATTTCAAGAGAATAAAATGAATAATTAAATGGAACTTAAAGAAGTAATGCATCTATGTAATAAGTTCTAAACAAACAAACGATTTAAAAATCGAAAAAATAAATAGGACATTTTTTGAGAAAATTTCCCGAGCATTCCTGTCCCGGAAATGTATCTATCATGACCTTCCGTAGCATTCAAGCATCTAAATTTCAAATTATGTAACAAAATGTCTTGTTTTTAAGTTTGTAGAAAGAACACTGGCAGGAGGTCTTTACATACAAATTTTTTTAAAACATCGTTATAAAAATTGGGTTTGCGTTTTAAATCCTGCAAAAGGTCGCTCTCCAGAGATAATTCATTTAAGCATGTCTCTCCCTGTGTGTTTCGTAAATAGATATGAATTCGTTTTAATTCAGAATAGGATCGTTGTGCAAACGCCCTGCTAGCCGGATTAGTAACAACTAATGCCTCTGTATTTATTTTTTTTTCAGAAACTCGCCGGCGCGAAGTCTAGCAAAAGGGCGAAAAGCACTAATTATAAATTAAAAAACCTATCATCCACCTGATTGAACCAATATTGCCAAAAACGAAGTCAATTATTATGTGAAATATGATGATAAGCTAAGTAAGAAATAAGATTATTAAATATTATCTAGTCTAGCAAAAAATATTTTAATTGTCATTATCTCTTTCATTCTAACTAAACTAATTATTAATAAAACTTATAGAGGCGTGTTTCATATTTAATATTGAGGAAGTGAAGTATTTTTCAAACTACGGTAAAACTTGAAGATTGGCACCAATGCACTTACCAAACGCGTACTTTCTTGGCGCGGGCTGATAGATGAAGGAAGGTCGAAGGTTGTGACTGGTTTATTTGTTACATATCTTTCTACCCTACTGCCTACCGGCTCTCTCGCTTGCTTCCACTCGTACAAAAGCAGTGCTTTTGCTTTTGCATAAAACGCTAATATTCAGCGAGATATTTGCCTTTAGAACGGTCTTACGAAATGCTTATACAGGGATCTAGTTTACGACATAGTATGCTTTCGTGGAAATGATGTAGGATTAATTTTTCGGTCCTATATTATTAATTATATTAATGTAGACATAAGGTGGAAACTCAAATTGTGTATTAAATTATCGTCCAATTTGTAAACTAAGTATATTTAGTAAGGTATTGGAATGCGTAGTTCATAAATTCTTATTTAATATTGTTAAACTTGATATTATCGAGGAGCAACACGGGTTTTTCTCGAAAAGATCGGTGGAAACAAACCTACTGCAGTATACAAACTTTATCTTAAACGCAATGGACGCACAGATTCAGGTGGATTCCGTGTACACCGATTGTAGCAAAGCATTTGATAAGATAAGTCATAATATATTACAGCAGAAATTGGCTCAGATCGGCGTGCACGGGGACCTTCTGTGCTGGATAGCGTCTTATGTTTTTAACAGAACACAGTCAGTTGTTGTTAATGGTCACCAGTCAAAGCCTTACACTGCCACTTCAGGTGTACCCAAGGTTCACACTTGGGTCCTCTTTTATTTTTGATATACCTAAATGATATAGTTCTATGTTTTAAGCACTGTTATTTTTCTATCTACGCTGATGACCTGAAGATCTACTTAACCATCAAAACTATAAGCGACTGCTTCTTACTTCAAAATAACCTCGATAGATTGTGTGACTATTGCAGGGATAACGGGCTGGTTCTGAACATTGATAAATGCTGCTTTGTATCTTTTACGCGCAATATTCAATCATTTGTGTACAACTATAGACTTAATGATTTTCCATTAAAACAGGTAAACTCTATAAAAGACTTAGGTGTTGTGCTGGATAACAAAATGACATTTTCTCTTCATATAAATTATATCGTGGGTAAGGCAAATAGAACACTAGGTTTTATACTAAGACAGTGCAAACAATTTGTTTCTTTTACTGCTCTAAAAACATTATATTGCGCTTACGTACTGAGTAAGCTGAATTACGCATCAGTGGTCTGGAACCCACAATATAATATCTATGAAAGTAGATTGGAAATTGTACAGAATAACTTCTTAAGATTTCTTAATTTTAAAGAAACTGGCATGTACAGCAACACTGTTAGCACATCTTATTTACGTACCCATTTTAATTTTTTTTCGTTAGAAGCGCGCCGAGAACAAACAGATATTATCTTTCTTTATAAAATCATAAATAATTTAACTGACTCGGCTAGTATTTTGTCCAAAATTCATCTCAATATACAACCGCGTGTCTTAAGAAATAATAATTTATTTTTTGTCCCTTTCTCTAGGACCAATCTTGGTAGAAATGCACCTATCAATAGGATACTGTCATTGTATAATTTGAGATATGCTAATATTGATTTATTTGGTGATTCTATAGGGGTCTTTCGAAATAGTGTTAGGGGGCGTTACTTAATTCAATAATTAAAAAATTAAATTCTTTCTCAATGTATTCATAATATATAACTAGGCTGATAAGTACTATACATCTGTACACTACTTAATGTATCCATGGATATCACTTTGGACTTCCAAGTCTGTAGATATCCCGTGTATGTTAATAAATAAATAAATAAATAAATAAAATAAATTGCCAAATTTGGATTATACGGCTAAAAACTAAAATAAAAAAAATTGTTTTTATGTGTTTGATTGTTCCCAGGATAGGCATTGCTTTTTTGCCTATATTGTATGCACGCCACTGCCCGACGGACTGCCACTGACTTTAGGATATTTTAATATTTAGCAATTAGATAAACCACAAACGAATCGATAAACGTCGACACAGAATGAAAAAGGAAAAAGAGAACACCTACCGAGAGAAAATTAGATTTAAAATTCGATTGGAAAACGAATTTTATTAGGTGCATGTACCGAAATGCCTGAAAGGTTGTTTTTCCAGGGTAAATACACTCCACAAGCATCTTCAAGTGGTTTAATTGAATGGGAAATATCTGAAAAGAGCCGGGAGAGTTCCACGAGATTTAATTTGTTTTCTCGTTTTTTTTCTATTTTGTTAGGCTGCTGCTTTCCATTTGAGTTTTAAATATATTTGAAAACATTTCTTCTAGTTGTATCTAATAAACGCACGGAGAAATAAAAATACCGGCACCCTGTGGATTTTTTGCTAAGTTCGATCCTTTATAACTGTTTTGTTTCTAATCTGACTTTTACAATACTTTTGCCATTTTATAGATAATTTAATTAGGAATGTGTTGAATTTTTTTAATGATGGATCATGATTGATAAGGCGTTGCCCATGGCGGATGAATCAATGTGTGTGTTTGTTAAGTTTAAACACCCTGTGAAGATATTGAGGCTGTTTCGTACGCCGGATGCACTTAGACCAGGTTTGGCCCATCGTGCTCACCCTGTTTGATTGTTACACCCACTCCGTGATCCCAATTCTTTACACTAGTTTGTGTAGGTCAACTAGGGAGAGGGTAATGATTTTCTCTGGTATAAGTTTTAGTTGCCCGAGTATTTGTTGCCTCTTCCGACCTAGTGACTCGCAATTGCAAACTATGTGCTGTACAAACTCCCTGACTTGTCCGCATAATTTGCAGTCAAGGTATCCATTGTATAGTTGCCGCCTGCGCAGATGGTTCTCGACAGCCATGTGTCCTGTCAGAATTCCTGTAATGGTTCTCAGCTGGTTCCTGATTATTTGAAGCAGCTGTTTCGTAAGTCTTGGGTCTGGATCCTCAATGAAGCTTTTGTTGTGGTGTAATCCCTGTCTGTTGCTCCAGTGGATTTTGTGTTCATTACTGATCCATCGTTTTATGGCTTCTCGTACTGTGGTACTTCGAGTGCCGGTTCTGGACCAATAAATGTATTTTCTGAGCCATTCCTTGCAAGTGCATCGGATTTTTCGTTCCTTGCAACACCTTCGTGTCCTGGTACCCACTGAACTTTGTTTACTTTTGCCAGGGCCTCCAGTTCCTCTTGACATTTCCATACCAGTCTTGACGTAACCTTGTTGCATTTTAGCGATCTAAGGGCTAAAGTCCTCTAAACGAAGATATGCTAAAAAATTAAATATTCAAGTATACTTTGTTGATAAAAATATTGTGCAAAGTGCTTTTGAACGATCTATTAAATGTATGAATAACATTAGTTTTGTACTGGAGTTAAATTTTTGATTCAAAACTTTACAGCTTTTAGTAATCCGTACATACCGGGTGATTCATTAAGGGTGACGAGCGGCCATATCTCGGAAACTACTGGGCATAGAAATTCCGGAAAAAAAAATTATAACTAATGTTGCCATAAGAAAATCCTGGAAATAATTTTTAAGTTCCCCATTTTGCCGCAAGAGGGCGTAATTGAAAAGTAAATTATAAAAGTTTACATATCTCCGAAAATTCTTTGGTAACACCATTAGAAAGCTTGGTTAATTATGCATCATTTTGGTCCTATGCTCATTGGCGTACCGACCTTAATAAGAGGGGGGGAGGGGAGCTGTTGAAAGTGTAATCAGTTAAATCGCTGTAACTTATAAACGACTTATCCCATTAAAAAGCTTGGACAATTATGCATTATTTTGGTCTTGTGCTCATTGGCGTATCGACTTTAATAAGAGGTTTAAAGTGTAATTAGTAAAATCGCTGTAACTTATAAACGACTTATCCGATTTTAGCAAACTAAAGACTGTTTGGAAGAGAAATGTATGCACTTAACCAACCGTATTTAGTTGTCCATAATAGTTATAAAAAAAATGCTAGAGGGCGCAGTTTGTAATAATAACACATTTTTTGATTTTACTCCGAAAAAATAAATCATACGGTATAATTATGATACCATTATCGAAAAGTAGATGAAATTTGCTAGAAAGAATATTATAACTGCAGCTCGATATCTCCGTTCGTTTCAGCGTTATCGCGAATAGAATAATTTTTAAAATTTTAAATAAAGAATATTTTTTAGAAAAAAAGTGGGACGCCACTGATATTTTTCCATGTGGATATTATTTCGGATTAGCCTGGTCAATTCTGCATAAAAATGGTCTCTTGCGTTTTTCTCCTCAGGCACACCGTTCTTAATTAAAATAATTAAATTAAATTAGACGGGCGGGGTGGTCATTTCCAACAATTTTTATAAAACAAAATATTTCATTATCAATATTAATAAAAATAATAAATAGTAGATCTAATTAATAATAATAATAAAAATTATTTTCAGGATTTTCTCATGGCAACTTTAGTTATAATTTTTTGTTTCCTGAATTTCTATGCCCAGTAGTTTCCGAGATATGGCCGCTCGTCACCCTTAATGAATCACCCGGTACAATATTTATGAAATTAGACTTTGTATTGACCAAATTTGATTCGTGTGATTTTAAAGACGTATAAGTTATGACGCACAGGCAATCATTCACTGTGAATACTATAGATCTAATAACAATATGTATGGATGTGCATGCCTATTATACTAGTCATATTATATTAAATTCCAAGGAAATATCGAAACTAAAAAATAAATAAGAATGCATGGCAAGAAAAAAACGATTTTAAGTGGTTATCCACCTACAATCAATTTTGAGAATAGGATTAGGAATGTTTAATTATATTTATTTAACCCTTAATAGTTCCTTTTATACCTGTATATCTGTTTTTCTAATTGAAACGCGTTTGTTATGCAACTCACGTTTCGTAAAACACAAAACCGCGTAATCAATCCTACGAAACAAACATTAAAATTAATTGAAAGCTACAGTTGCTTTTAGTCTGATGTACGTGATTATAAATATCACGTAAAACAGAAATTGTTGGGTGTTTTAGAACATATACCGTGCCATTAAGGTCTATTATTCAGGCAGTGACATTTAACAGATGCCACAATAAGTAATTTAAAAACAATACAAAAAATTGCAGTTTTTCAAAAGTAGAGGGACACCGTAGAAAATAGAAGCTATAAAATTAGCATTACACACTTTTAACTACACATAAGTAGTGGTACACCAGATGGGGGGAGGGCACGTGCCATCTCCAAACCCATTTAACCTCGCATTTAACATACTATGGATACGATGTTACTTCAAGTAAGTGCAAGACAAATAATTTCCGCTTTACAGTGAACTCGAGCAAAAAGAGAAATAAACAATTTAATACTTAAATAAACATTACAAAAACCACTTACTCAATGGCTGGAAGCTGCTCTGGTTTTGACAATATGGTTGACATAATTTAGAGAGACTTGAGCTACCAAACGGGCAGAGGTTATCCTTACACTTGAATACTTTAACAACTCCTCTGAGTAAATGTTCCAATGAGTTTTTATTGTGTTTCGTAACTCCTACCAAAATAGAGAAGGGGTTTCTTTTTGCTGTAACAGGAATTATTAGCAATTCTTGATAAGAGAGGAGATTCTTAAATGTGCTATTCAAAATGGAACCCTTTCTTCAAAAATAATGGATTTTCCGTTGATTCCGGATAGAATTGCTGTGAATACTGCCAAAGCGTTGGATAATCTTGTCCCAAAGAAGTCTAAAGAGGCCTATTATAATAAGGAATATAAAAGGTTTGGGGATTGGATGAAAAATAATGATGTAAAAATTATCAACGAGACGGTGCCACTAGGATATTTCCAGGAATTGGTATGTTAAAATTGCTGTTGTAAATAACTATAAAATACTAATTATGTATATCGATTAGAGTCTGGAACATTCACTTTTAATTCCCTATGGACATAATATTCAATGTTAAAGAAGACATTAATAGTTATTAAAAATATAGATATTGCAAAATATTGCAAGTTAGGCCAATATTTAAAGCAAGCATCCAAAGGATATGAAGCGAAGCAATCGAAAATTTTGACTCGAGATGTGCTGAAATTCATCCGCGAAGCTTCCAATGAAACTTTTTTAATGTACAAAGTGGCTCTGTTATTTGGTGGATGCCGACGCCAAGAGCTAGTTAATATGTTGGTTGAACATAATATAGAGGATTGAGGATCCGTAGTAATAGCGTGTCTTCACGATTATTGACGAGAAGAAGATGGTTTGTTTAAAACTGCTGAGAACTTATTGATATTTACGCTCGACGACCTGTAACATCAATAGATTATTTTAACGAAGTAACGGTCGTTGTTCTTCACAGCCAGTTGGGAAGAACACAATAGGTAAGATTTCTTCCATTATTGCAAAATACTTGGGTCTAAGCGATGCGGACAAATATACTGTCATCATTGTTTACGCAGAACCTCTGCAACTTTGTTGGCGGACGCGAAGGCAAACATGACTACATTGAAAAGACATGGCGGTTGTAAAAGTTCAGCTGTGGTTAAGGGATATTTGGAAGACAGTATGTCTTCTAAAAACAAAATTTCGAAATTGATAGCTGGAGTACCATCAACATCAAAAAACATTCAATAATGATTAATAATAGAAAAAATTGACTTATCAAAAGGCGGTAAATTCGTTTTTACTGAGTGTTTTCATAAGTGTTCATTTAATATAAATGATAAATAAGTTTTAAGTACTTTGATTTTTCCTATTTATTTCTCTTAATGCCCGAGGGCATTAGAAACTTCCTTAATGCCCCAGGGTATTATATACCATTTAAACTGTCTGGTAACTATGCTATTATAAAACAATAGTATTCGGATGAGACATAAAAAATTAATGAAAACTACTCTGTATTTTGTTTTATAGTGTATAAAGTTTAAATGTACAAAAGTTATGCTATGTTAAAATTAAATCGGCATTCAGTAAATTTACCAGTAAAATTAAATAAAATCCTGGAAAATCCCGAAATCTCATCAGCTGACACGGCGTTGCGTACTTTAATCCCCGCTTTGTTAATTTAATTCAATCTGTGGCAAAATCACAAATACACAATCATATTTGATTGTTTAGGCAGGTTAAATAATAATAGAAAAATTAAAAACAACTTAAAATATCATAACAATGTGTTATAGCAAAAAATGCAGGGTGCTATGGAAGTTACTAATTGGCAAGGAGACTGACAATTGGAAATAAAAGGAAAATAAAATAACCGCCTGGTTAATAATAAATTTCCAGAGCAACAGCAGACAGGCGAAAATAAAATAAATGTAGAAAGGTATTTTAATGTGCAATAAGGCACCTGTTGACTAATATACCACTTGCGACAATAATGAGTTTTCCAACCATCTGTTATAGTTTATGTTAAAGGGGAGGGCAGTGCGCCCTTTTAAAATGTGTTTTGCCGGACACACACAATATTATCAAATTGCCAGAGTAACCGCAGAAATGCCAAAATAAAATTAATTTAAAAAGGTATTTTAAAGGGCAATAAGTCAGTGGTGACACCTATTGACTAATATACTACTTGCGATAATAATGGATTTTCCCTGTTGTAGTTTATCTTAGAGGGCGCGGTGCGCCCCTTAAAAATGTGTTTGGCCGGACTCACAAAACATTATCAAGTTGCAAGCGTAATAACGGACACACGACAATAAAACAAATGTGGAAAGGTATTTTAAGGGGCATTACCGCAGTAGATACTTATTTTTTAATATTCCACTGACAATAATAATGGGTTTTAACTAACTCTAAATAAAATACATAAGATAAATGAGACAGACTTATTCCATTTTGACATGAAAAAAAAGGATATATGTATTTACTTTCCAGCGATTCTAAAAAAGCTTATAATAGCACCAACTACGTTTTATTTTAAATATGCCAGTTTTGTGACTTTGACAGTTTGTGACAAAATGAAACAATTTTCTGGGTTTTTGCATCCCCAATCAAAAAAAAATGGTACTTAATCTGATAAACTATTTCGAAAATGAAAGAAAAAGTGGAAATTCGCCAACCAATATTCAGGAAACAGTAGCCAAAGCACTGGGAATTAGTTTGACTGTCCAGAAAATTGTGCATGAAACAAAACATAACATAATACCCAAGAATACTAAAAAGTGTAAACGAAGAAAGCCAAAGACTGAGAATGTAAGCGAAAATATTAAAATTGGAGTTCGAAATGTGATTTACGATTTATACAAATCAAAAACCAATGTAACTCTTCCAGTTTTACAAAAAACATTAAAAATTCGGGATGTTTTGGAAATTGGACTTGAAGCGTTATCAAAATTATTAAAAAATTTAGGTTTTCGCTATAAAAAAGACTGTAACCGAAAATTTTTATGTGAGCAGCCACAGATAGTGAGTCAGCGTGTTCAGTTTTAAAAAAAATATACGGACAATTACAAATCGAAATTTAGAAAAGTGGTATTTTTAGACGAAACGTGGATATTTTCGAATGGAAGTGGTTCCAAATCTTGGCAAGATGAGTCTGTAAAAAGTGTTAAAAGGAAAAAGGGGTGCGGTACGGGAAAATGTTTTATTATTTTGCATGCCGGTTCTGCAACAGGATATGTTGCAGGTGCGAGTTTAATTTTTTCTTCAACATCAAAAAGTGCTGATTATCATGACAATATGAATTGCGAAATGTTTGAAAAATGGTTAAAAGTTCAATTGATACCAAATTTGAATGCTCCGTCTTTAATTGTATTAGATAATGCATCATATCATTCAAGAATTTTAAATAAACAGCCTACTTCATCTTGGAGGAAAACTGATATTTAAGAGTGGCTGGAAAAACACAACCAAAATCCTTTACCAAATATGCTTAAATCGGAACTCCTATCAATAGCAAAGTCTCAAAAAACCCAAAATATACGCGGTAGATGAAATACTGCGTGAATATGGTCATGAGGTTCTACGACTGCCACCATATCATTGCCAGTTTAACGCAATAGAATTAATATGGGCTGGTGCAAAGTCTTATTATGAAAAACATGTAGGTGATGGTCTTAAATCCGACCAAGTACAAATAGTTTGGCAAGATTCGTTAGATCATATTACACAAGAGTACTGGAAGAAATTGGTGGAACATACAGAAATATTAATAAGGGATTGGTGGGATCGAGAACAAGTACTAGATGTCGAAGTAGCGCCAATGATAATTGCTCCATTCAAAGACGACTCAGACGACGAGGACTTTTCAGATTTTATAAGTGACGATGAAAGTTTTTAGGCTATATATAGACGGTTTTTCGTTTACATTTTTTAGTATTCTTGGGTATTATATTATGCTTTTTTTTCATGCACATTATTCTGCATAGTCCTTAAACTAATTCCCAGTGTTTTTATTACGGTTTCCTGCATATTGGTTTGCGAATTTCCACTTTTTCTTTCATTATCGAAATAGTTTATCAGACAAATGCCATTGTATTTTTAGGTTTTAGTAGTAAAATTGTAAATTAAAGGGTACAGTAGGTATATAATTAACGATTATATAATTTTTTTGTAACTCCCCTGTACATAATTTTTACACAACTAATAATATCTTCGCGATAGCTAAAATAATGAAACTATTTTTCCTTCCTTAGGTATATTTGTAAATAATCTCACAACACTTTGATAGCCTCTGTGTTGTCTGATTTGACGCATATGATCAGTGACCTTTGGACCCGCACGTTAAGACCAGATCTGACTATATTAACATTTTTAAATAAAAAATACCTTGTTTAGAATTATTCCCTTGATCACCGCAGAAATCGGAAAAGTGGTTCGCCTCTTAAAAAATAATAAACCTGATTAAATCTTTATTAATTAATTGGCATCCATCTTTGAAGAAACTGAATATTTACTATAACTAAATTAAAAATACATACCTCTTATGGCTTAAGGTATTTTGATGCATTAACCTTAAAATACCAACCTGAAATAAAAAAAATAATAAGTTAATATAAAGTAGGAAGGAAATACAAAATATTTCAAGAACATTAAACTTTTTAAGGAATTGCCTTTTTTAAAAGCAGTTTGTGACGCCTTAACAGATTTACAAAAATAGCTCTATTTTGTATCAAAGTAAAATGAAAACAATCTTCTCTCCCATAATGTTTGTTAATTTTTCACTAACTAAATTGTTCTTGTAACTTTCAATATGTGTAGCTAAATTTTTAGATTTTGTAACTTACTTGAAAAATCTTATGTTCTTACAGACATTCTCTGTTTAAAAGTCTACGGAGTTGTCCTAATTTAAAAACATTTGAAGAACAGACATTTTTATTTAGTTAAGTAAATTATATGTCACCATACATTACATTTTTTTAAACAGTTTTTTAATAACATCTTTACTGGTCAGTAAAAAGTAATAGATATTTATGTTATAAGGATGGTACTAGCCGTAAGTGTTATTGGACGAGGCGTCAGCCGAGTCTAATAACACGGCGTGTACCATAATGATCGTTATTATGATCCGAATTTCATACAATATTTTATATTCCGACGATTTTTGTGTTTTTTTAATGAATTTTAAGTTTTCGTCAGTAAACTAATAGCTTGATTTTATTAAAACCAGGTAACTATAGAAATATTTGTTTGTATTGTCATTGTTAGCATTGAATTTTTAATTTTAACGTTTATATATTATAATATATAGGGTGGCCCATTTGTCTGACAAAGTAATATACCGTCTCTACTATTAAAGATATCAAAAAAATGTTTCTATAAAAGTTGTGAGGTATAAAAAAACATATGTTCTAAAATGATTTTTAAACATACAGGATGGTCCAAAAAAGTAGGACAATAAAAAGATACATTTTTTTAAATGGAACACCCTATATATTTTAGCATTTTTTGTTTCCTTACAAAGTTATACATATGACGCCATATTTAGTTTTTTAATTTTTTGCAACGTTGCCAAATAAAATGCAAAATTCTTAAAATTTAAAAAAAAAAACCTTATAGTAAAAAATTACCTGTATTTCTCAATAAGAGTATCGAAAATTTCTTGTTAGCTCTTAAGTTTAGTAATTGAAAAACGGTCTTAAATCTTTAAGTATCAAAAATTTTGTACAGGGTATTTTCTGTTGGCAGCCAAATACACAAAAATTTAAAATACTATAACTTTATTTTTTCAAATGAAACACCCTATAATTATTAGGCTCGTCTGATAAATATTGTAAGTATCTTTTATTAATGTTAAGTCATACCTATACCTTAATTTACTAGTTTTGGCAATATTTCGATTTTTATTTAAATTTTGGTGAAAAAAACTATAGTTTTAATTTTTCTAGTAGGCCATGACCAGCAAAGTAAAAACAAATGTAATTGAATATAATGTCATATTATAATAAATTAATAACCATAGTTAGTTACGTATTTATTTAATTAAATAAAACTTATTTTTTATTACGCAACTTGATATTGAAAATAAGTTCACAAACATTATAAATATAAATATAATAATTATTATAAATATGACATTATATTCAATTACATTTGTTTCGACTTTGCTGGTCATGGGTTACTAGAAAAATAAAAACTATAGTTTTTTTCACCAAAATTTAAATAAAAATCGAAATATTGCCAAAACTAGTAAATTTAGGTATAGGTATGACTTACCATTAATAAAAGATACTTACAATATCTATCCTAATAAATATAGGGTGTCTTATTTGAAAAAACAGAGTTATTGTATTTTAAAATTTTGTATATTTGGATGTCAACAGAAAACACCCTGTAGAAAATTTTAGGTACATAAAGATTTAAGACAGTTTTTCTATCCCTAAACTTAGGAGCTGACAAGAAATTTTCGATTTTCGATACTCTTATTGAGAAATATAGGTAATTTTTTACTATCATGTTTTTTCCAAAATATTAAGAATTTTGCATTTTGTTTGGCAACGTTGCAAAAAATTAAAAAACTAAATATGGCGTCATATGGATAATTTTGTAAGGAAACAAAAAATGCTAAAATATAAAGGGTGTTCCATTTAAAAAAATGTATCTTTTTATTATCCTACTTTTTTGGACCACCCTGTATGTTTAAAAATAATTTTAGAATATATATTTTTTTAAACCTTACAATTTTTATAAAAACTTTTTTTTGATATCTTTAATAGTAGAGACGGTATATTACTTTGTCAGACAAATGGGCCACCCTGTAGATAATTTGCCATCAGAAATCGAAGAATTGGCCAATAAAGCAGTTCTGTTGTTGGTTTGTTGCCCGAAAAGTCTAAAGGCATATATGAAAAAACGTATGCCAATTACAAAACTTGGTGTTCCCAGAAAAAGGTTGTCAATATCATACACGAAAAGGTACTTTTGGCATATATTTCAAGAAAGAATCAATGAAGAAAAAGTCTTCGAGTTTATGGAGTTATTACTCTATGTTAAGGAGCCACAATTACTTAAGAAACACGTCGACATAAGTAAGTTCAATCAATTGATAGCTTTTTTAAAACGAAAATCTGATTCTTACACACCCAAAAAATCCAGGATTTTGACTAAAGAAAATATTGCAAAGTTTTTACAAGAGGCAGACAACGAAACATACTTGCTTATAAAAGTGTCAATGATAATAGGTATAAGTGGAGCATGTCGAAGAGTTGAGTTAAAAAATTTAAGGATAAAAGATGTACACGATGAGGGGGTTGTTTTTCGAATTTTCATACCTAGTACAAAAACCAACGTTCCCCGAGAATTTTACGTAACGCCTGGCGATGTCGAAGGAATAAATATAGTGCAGCTTGTTCGGACCTATGTAGCAATGAGACCCCCCAATGTCGAAGTTTCTCTTTTTTTTCTATCATTTGAAACAAAAAATGTACAAAGCAACCAGTGGGTATACATACTTTCGGAAATATGTGCAAAACGATCGCTGCTTTTTTAAAGTTACCCCATTCCGCCGAATACACAGGTCACTGTTTCCAGAGGTCTTCAGCCTCACTGCTGGCTGATTCAGGAGTCGATCTTCACACTATTAAACGCCATGGTGGCTGGAAAAGTGACACAGTTGCTGAAGGATATATAGAGAACTCTTGCGAAAACAAGAAAAGAATTTCCTTAGCCATTCTCGGGAAGAAATCGTTATTGAGTGTTTCATCGACTGTCGTTCCCTCTGGAGAAACAGAAATCATAGAAATTAAAAATGACAACAATGCAACAATTTCAACTCCTATGTCCAACATCAATTTAACAAATTGTAATAAACTTACTGTTACTAAATCCATAATAATGTCATTATGACACGTCGGAATATAAAATATAAAACGAATCTAATTTGTGATATTAGAGTATTATATTAGATCGCAGATACAGTACCCTTAGTGAATTATGCGTCATAGCTTATACGTCATTAAAATATAAACCAAGAAAAGATACAAACATAAATTTAAAAAATTCACCCAACCAGGAAGATTTCAATTCAAAATAATTCTATAAATTACTTAATGTTTTTATAAAAAAAAGTCAAATAGTCCTGATGGGATTTAAACCTGTGACCTTGCGATCTGTAGGCTAGAGCTCTATTCTCTACCATTAAAGATTTGTTGTTTAATATATGACAACATCTCTTCAGCGCGATTTTTTTTCTGGTAATAAATTTTCCAGTATATTATTAACATTTTTTATAATTTCAGATGGCGTATTTTCACACTCTAATTCTGAATCACTCGACAAATACATGAGATTAAGGTAAACACTTTACAAATACTGCTCCCTAAAATTTGTTCTTTTTAATAAATAGGGGTGGTCTGGCAAATTTGCACCATATGTTTAAATTAAATAGTGTGCCTTGTATTTCAACACTAGTGTTAAAATATTTTTTTTCAACATGCGTGTGATATACGGCGCTTTCTAGCCAAATTAACCGTGCTTTTTTTCTCATTTTCATAGGTGGTCGTAGGAATATATATTTTTTTAAATGTTATTTTACAACCAGGTACACATTTTGACCCTCTGTATTCAATTAGGGTAGGAAAATTTTCAAATTACAAAATTCCTAAAGAACCGCCACCAATTGAATTTACTAAATTTTAATTAATATTAAACAACTAAATTGGTATTGGTTGCCGCAAAAACGTGCAGAGAAATTAAAAAAAAATACAAGAAGCAAAGTTATTTGTTTTATCGCGGTAGATTTGGTTCGGTATTTGCGAATATTTCGTTTTTTTCATTTGTTTTTAATTAAAAAGAGATTATTATTTTCAGGAAATCGATGGGAATATTACAGTCTCTTTTAAAAACAGTTCCAATATTATTGTTTCGGAATATTTCGATAAAGGAAGCTAGCTCTGCTACGGAAAATATGTACCAATAGTCGATTTCAAAAAGGTGTATAAAATGGAAAATTCCAACCAGTTCGGCTCAATTTCGGTATCGGCCATAAGCGCAAGTAAGACGTGGATTAATATAACCCAGTGCTCGCCAAGCTTTCATGGAAGGCCTGTCAACGTGTATGAAGGTGCATTCAGGTAAAGGGAAGATACTAATAATCGTCCATATTGGAAGCGAAGAGGGATTTTTAAAAGAAGGTTTGCTAACCTTTCAGTCGTTCAATCCGGGAAATTACCACGAGGGCATGAATTAGAATGTTCTTGAGGAGTATTTTGGTGAAATGATAAAATATCTTCCAGCTGACTGGAGTAGTTATGGATAACGCAAGCTATCATTTACGACGAACAGAGAATACTCCAACTTCATCTTGGAGAAAACAAGAAATTATCGACTGGTGTATTGAATTTGAAGATAATTTGATAAAGACGGAACTATTAGCTATAACAAATTTACACAAACATCGTTTTATGAAATATGCCGTGGAAGATATAACTGAAAAATATAGTGTAACTGTGCTGCGCACATCGCCATATCGTTGCGAACTAAATCCTATAGAACTTATATGGGCGCAAGTGAAAGGATTTGTAGCAAGACACAAAACGACATTCAAAATGAAAAAAGTTAACCTACTGGTTCATCAAGCCATTAAGATAGTGACACCATCAAAGAAATGGCGAAAAACAGTCCATCATGTCATTAAAGAAGAGGAGAAAATGTGGGATCTTGACCCTCTGATCGATCGGACCATCGACCCGTTAATTATAAAGTCAAGAGGAGATGGCAGTTTCTCCGATGACGAACAATATTATGATTTTTTATAATTTAATTTCTGTATAATGTTTCTTTGTAGTTGGTAAATCTATCTGTATTGTTTCAATTTGGACTTTATAACTTCTTTAGTTTTTATCCTAGGAGAAATTCATTAAAAGCTTTTTTGTGTGCTGCCTTAAGTAGCTTCGAGATCCCTTTTCTTTTCGTCGGATCCTAGCTCTACTGATGAGTCATGATATGACGAAACGCGTCTAGAGATGGATCTGGCGAAATGAAAAGGAAAATCTTCTTCTTTACTCATTGTTTTCGGTTAATAAACCGATGTGAGTTAGCGCTGCCTAGCGGGACTCCTGTAATTGTGACGAATGTCTTTACAGGCGATTTCCTCTTAACATTTACTTATTTCTATAAGTTTGTTAGAGGTGCTGGTATGCACAAGAGTGTCTAACAACGACACAGATGGCGCTCCGTGCCACATCTTACTGGTGTGTCCCACCAAGTGCTGCCTTAAGTAGCTTCGAGATCCCTTTTCTTTTCGTCGGATCCTAGCTCCACTGATGAGTCATGATATGACGAAACGCGTCTAGAGATGGATCTGGCGAAATGCAAAGGAAAATCTTCTTCTTTAAAAGCTTTTTTGTTTAAAATTTATAGCTTTAACACATAAAAATATAATATACAGGGGTATCCATAAAAGAATTGCATTTTACTTCTAACCTCAAAAACACGAAGTTCTACTGTTTTTTAAATTTTGTATCATAATAAGCTGTAAAAATACTACTAGGTAGTTTGATATTTTAAATAATTTTGCTTCTTTAATAATAGCAAAGTTACCAATGGTGGACACTTAATTTGGATGACCCTGTATACTACTATAAATTATAATAAATATTAGAATATTTCTTCTTTCTTTCTTAACAGAAATTTACTGTTTTATCTACAAGAAACACAAATATCTTCAAAAGAAAGAGCAACAAATTCATATTAAAACGCAATTATTCAACTACATTGGAGCTAATAAAATAATGAAGGTTCAGAGTAATTCCATTGTCAGTTTGTCTACATTTGGGATAAGGATATTTAATTATTTAAACAGATTTAACCTTTATTTATTCTACAAACTCAGAAACTCTCTGAATTAATTTTGCAAATAGGACGGGACAGTTTTTAGCCAATCTCGGCGCTCATACTAAATCACTAATTAGCTTGAAAATCACTTATTAACCTGTTTTCTTAATTACTTAATATTAATTTTGTGGGTTTCACAGCCAGGCTAGGTAATTTTCTAATTTTCCGACGGATGTAGAGTTAGTGTCGTTTTTTAGCTTCGAAATTGATTGGGGGAAAATTACTAGATTGAGGATTAAATTATGGAATATGGGCAGTGCAGGCCTCTGGGATAACTAGTATAGAATAAATTATCGATATATTAATTTAATCTTTTAAAAAGATAAAATATCGTTATTATATAGATTTTTGAACAGTATCGCTATTTTGACATATTGATACAGTGGAGGAAGACTTAGAGCAGCGTTTCTCAAACTGGGGTCCGCGATCAACCCGTTAGGAGTCCGCGAGTTATGTAACCACTGAAAAAGAAAATCATGGAAAATTGGATAAGGCCGCAACGCCACTGCAATTAAATTACGTACTTATCGTTTAAGCGCCAATGACAGGCCTAGACTTGTTTGGCAGCACGATATAATAGTTTTATATTTTAGTCATTAGAAGTAACCGGTTGCAGTTATTTTAAGTTAATACAAGTTATTGTATAATACAGTTAATACAAGTTATAATATTTGGTTAAATACGATATTGTGTGGGTTCGAATAGGTTGTGAAGGCATTTTTTTTATATGTAACATGGATATGTGGCTAAAACGGCCATCCAAGTCCCCTGCTAAGGAATTGGATCAAATATCCAAGGTCCAAGGTAAGTATCTTAAAAAGTGTATATTATTTTTTATTTACGTTGATTCATTTCCAGCATTAAAACAGTTTTGGGAAGAAGAATTAGAGAGGAACATACCCGATCAACTTTTTAATGAAATCTATCAACATTTAAATGACGTGCTTTATTCAGTAAAAGAGTACTTTCCAGAGAGCCAGGAGAAAAACCTTCAAGAATATAAATGGGTTCAAAATCCCTTTAAAGTAACTGAAAGGCCAACAACCCTCCTAGCAGCTCAGTATGAATCGTTGATCGATTTAACGTCTGATTCAGTTTTAAAGACGAGATTCATAAAGGAGCAATTGGTAGATTTTTGGTGCAATATTGAAGGTGAATACCCAGATCTGACTCAACAAGCAATTTCAGTCATACTGCCATTTGTGACAACATACTTATGTGAAGCCGGATTTTCGACATATGTTGCAACAAAAACAAAATATCGTAATCGACTTAATGCAGAACCAGACATAAGGCTGCAGCTTTCTTCAATCAAACCCAACATAAGGAAATTATGTGGAAGTAGAAAGCGGATCCATCCATCTCACTAAAAACATTTGCTGCAACCAGCTTACTGCTTACTGATGTTTTTTGCTTTGTTAAAAAAATAACCTTTGAATAAAAATGTGTAGATTAACTACTAACTGTAAATTATTGGGAATATCATTCTGTACTGTGTCATTTTGTACTAATGTAGCAAGCGCGGGATGGGGGTCCACAACAAAATTCCGAAATCAAAAGGGGTCCGTGGTCAAAAAAGTTCGAGAAACGCTAACTTAGAGCAACAACCTATTATAGATAGACAAGTACGGGCATTCATAAAAATGGCTCCGCCTCTTGACTATACCGGGTGTCCCATTATGGATGGCCACCGGCCGTATCTTGGAAACTACTGGGCATAGAAAATCCTAATTAAAGTGACTAATAGAAAATCCTGGAAATAGTTCTTAAGTTTCGCATTTTGCCGCAAGAGGGCACAATTGAAAATTAAATATTGAAAATCTAAATTTCTCCGAAAATTCCCATATTAAGGTATACCTTTGGTAACATCAATAGAAAGCTTAGACAATTCTGCATCATTTTGGTTTAAGCCCCATTGGCTCATCGACCTTGATAAGAGTAGGGGAAGCTATTGAAAGTGTAATTATTTAAATTGCTGTAATTTCTAAACGACTTATCCGATTTTAGTAAACTTAAGCTTGTTTAAAATAGAAAGGTAAGTACTTTTAATTGTCGTACATGATAGTTTCTAATTAAATAGCCAGAGAGCGTAATTTGTGATAGTAACCATTTTTTTGATTTTATTCCGAAAACTCAAATCATACGTTATAACATGACATCATAATCGGAAAGTTATGTGAATAACAAAATAAAAAATACCGACCCATATTCAAAAGTTATAACTATTTATTAAAAAATATAGTGGGTTTCTGACTTTTTTACGTAATTTTTTATATTAATTTACAAAAATACAGTGCACATTTACCTTTAAAAAAAGTTGACGTGAAAAAGTTCGATGTCTTGCTAATTCCAATGATCCCCACAAATTTGTCAAATTGCTGTTGTCGATTATCGACTTGTCAAACTTATCAAAATGTAGTTACACTAAAGAATTGTTATTTTGTTAAAATATATTTTTATAATTTTGTAGGTTGAAAATTGTACCTAACAGTAAATACTATTGACATTTGCCAATTTATATGTACTATACCGGGTGTTGCAACGTCGAGCGGGACATAGGAAATCCCATGTAATTTTAAATGGGGTCAATTATTGGCTTCCCTAATTATTTTAGAGAAAAATTCTATTTAGCACTAAAACTCACATTCAAAAGAATAACTTTAGATATTTTTGATGAGCCCGTTCACGGGTTATCGCCGATTTCTTTTTAACTATTTCTCCTTTTTATAGCCCCGTATTTGCGGGCACCAGTCAAGGTAAAAGATGACTGTCAAATAAAGTTGTCATTTTGAAATGTGTGCTTTATTGTTATAAAAACTCGTACATCGAAA
Organism: Polydrusus cervinus; assembly: GCA_935413205.1. Lineage (NCBI taxonomy): Eukaryota > Metazoa > Arthropoda > Insecta > Coleoptera > Curculionidae > Polydrusus > Polydrusus cervinus. The sequence continues at coordinate 16,597,246 of OW284517.1, forward strand.
ATATTGGCCATAAATTGAGGAGCGATCAGGCAAAAGCAGATAAATCCATTTTTAACGAAAATTAATTTTTACCGGATTCTCAATTTATGGGGTCAATAAATCCATTGGCGATATCAGATTCAAGCTAAACCAGATATTTCGTATTAAAAATAGCGTTTGAAAGTAGCCAAATCAAGCAAATGCAGATAAATCCAAAAAATCCTGTTTTCAATTCACGTTTTAGGCACGTTTTTTGCATACATGTTCATGATCCTAAATATTATTAAGGTGTAATATTTTTATAAAACAATCAATCATAAAATAATAGTATATAACTAAGTTTTTTTAATAAAATGTTTTATTTTTATTCAAGCAAAATAAGTTAAATCCATTTCATTCAAGCAAAACAAGATAAATCCATTTTTTAAATCGCGATAACTCTTACAGAATACCTATTATTTTTTATATTTTCTTAATTTCAGGTCCTTAACTTAAGCATTATTGAATGCATTTCACATTTTTACAATAGATTAAAGGGCCTCTGGATTAGCAGTTTTTTATCAATAGCTCAAAACTATGTAAAATGGATTTATCTGCTTTTATCTGATCGCTCCTCAATTACACTTCTGAAGAAAAAATATTGATGATTAAATGGTATTATCAAGGAAATAGTTATCAAAATGTGTCAGACATGTTTGCTGCTCTGTATCCGAATAGACCGATACCTGCAAAATCTACAGTCGAAAGGAATATCAAGAAATTTGAGACAAAAGGCACTGTAATAAATAACTGCAGATGTAAAGAAAGGCAGGAACAAAGAAGATATGCAAGAAATGATAGGGACTTGCAAGTTTTATTGTGCGTGGAAGAAAATGATGGAAAGATCAGCACAAGGAAACTTGAGGATGACATAGGATTAGATCACACCACAGCGTTACGAGCTTTGAAATGACATAAATATTATTCATACAAATATGAAAAGCACCAAGAGCTAAGAGATAGGGACGAAATACGACGACAGGAGTTTTGTTTTGGTATGATTGAAAGAGCAAACATGAATAGGGAATTTTAAAAAAACATTAAATTTGTTTCACTGACGAATGCACATTTACCTTAAACAATGAACCCAATGTTCAAAATTATCGATATTGGAGCAAAGAAAACCAACGCAGGTTTGTCGAAATAAGGACGCAATATCCACAAAAAGTTAATGTTGGGCTGGGATTTTTGGAGAAAATATTATCGGGCCATTATTTCTTACACGAAATTTAAATGCAGAATATTTTTTGGAACTACTTGAAGATCATATTTTACCTACTTTACATGATGCCGCCAGGGAAAATCAGGAAGTTTGGTACCAAATGGATGGCTGCCCGGCACATAGTACCCTGGTTGTCCGGGAATATTTAAACCGTGCTTTTAATGGAAATGTTATTGGCTTAAATCATACAGTAAATTGGCCAGGTCTCCTGATTTATCGCCAAATGATTTCTTTCTCTGGGGCCATTTAAAAAACATGATATACAAGGATAAAAAATACCCAAATCTAGACGAGTTAAAAAATGCTATTTCTGCCGAATGCAATAGAATTTCAGTTTACCAACTAGCGAATGTAAGAAGAGAATTTTATGATCGCCTCGGTTATTGTCTAGCAGTCAATGGAGGAATATTTTAATATAATTCTTGAATCCTAAAGTTCTAACAATTTAATAGTACCTACCTATTAATTAGTAAAATATTGAAACATAAAATGTCATAATTAACCTTGTAATTGGATACTTTATTTTAGTTTTATTCAGATTAATTTGTACTCATAAATACACCTTTAATATTTTCGATGTACGAGTTTTTATAACAATAAAGCACACATTTTAAAATGACAACTTTATTTGACAGTCATCTTTTACCTTGACTGGTGCCCGCAAATACGGGGCCATAAAAAGGAAAAATAGTTAAAAAGAAATCGGCGATAACCCGTAAACGGGCTCATCAAAAATATCTAAAGTTATTCTTTTGAATGTGGGTTTTAGTGCTCTTTAATAAACCTAAATAGAATTTTTCTCTAAAATAATTAGGGAAGCCAATAATTGACCCCATTTAAAATTACATGGGATTTCCTATGTCCCGCTCGACGATGCAACACCCGGTATACATACGTCAAATTGAGAGAATTTTTTTGCATGTATCAAAAAGAAATATTCTCAGGCGGATCTTTCCAAAGTGCTAAGAACGATCAGGCTGCGAGTTTTGTGATTTGGGTTATGGATCTTGTGCTATATTAATAAATATCAACCTCTGAGATGATATGTTTTTTTTTATTACTATTCATAGGCATTGTAGATAATAGTTATTTATACTACAAGGGATGTAAGTAACATTTACTAGTCGAGAACAATTTTGCGCCCGAGCGATAGCGAGGGCTGGCAATAAAATTCGAGACTAGTAAATATACTTACATCCTGTGAAGTATATAACATTTTTTCTCCTCCACGCAAAATTTATTCTTGGATTTTTATTTATTTAATTCGATACTTTTCGCATGAAATTATGGACAGCTTTAACCGGTTTCTATAACATCAAAAGCATTGTAATTTTTACGACGTTAAGCTGACAATTTATTATCAAAAATTGAGAGAAATTGAAATTATTGATTTGTATAACAGCCAAATGGATATAAAAGAATCAGCAAATATCGCTTGCCTGTCGCTGCTGCCAGAAAAATCAAGGAAGAGGTATGAAGCAACGTCAATACTTCAAGAAATGGTGCCAAACAAAGACTGCTACTGCAGTTTCAGAAACCTTACTTTTTGCGTACTTTCACGAAAAATCTGCTGTGTTAAAGTCTCCATCAAGCTTATGGTGTGAATATTCCATGCTGAAGTCCACCCTTTTCATAGAGGAAAACATAAATATTTCCAAGTATCCTAAACTTCGAGCATTTTTAAAAAGAAAAAATGACAGATATAAACCCAAAAAATATAATGTGCTTGACAGGGAAAATGCCTGTTTGAAGCCCCCGATGATATTTATTTAATGATGAAGGTTGTAATGATAATGATAATTGCTGGAGCGTGCCGTTCTAGTGAACTATGTGCAATGAAAATGTACAATGTTGAATTAAGACATGAAGTCATATTTGTTACTATTCCTGATTCGAAAAATGGAATGGCACGTAAATTTATAGTGATTAAAAGTGACGATGAGAAGGTTTGTTATTTCAAAATAGTTCGAAATAACATTGATATAACACCACAATGACGAATTTTAATCCTCGCTTCTTCATGCGATATCAAAATGGAGAAAAGTACTTAGACCAGCCTATCGGGAAAAACTATTTCTTCAATTCCAAGTAAAATTGCTAAATTTCTGAACTTTCAGAACTTTAAGAAGTATACTGGACACTCCCTTAGAAGAACGCCGGCCACTGTATTAGCGAATACTGGAGTTGATGTCTTAGCTCTCAAGCGATATGGCGGATATAAATCTACAACTATTGCGGAAATTTATGTAGCGGAGAGCGTCAACATTAAAAAGGAAGTTGCAAATAAAATTTTATACAATATAACAAAGCCAGAAGTCTCTTGCAGTACTTTAAGAGTAACAGAAAACTTGATATAGAGATGGAGAAATTATGGAGTCAGAACACTTCATGTAAATTGAGAAAAAACGAGAAAACATTTATCTAAATTTTGTAAATAATGTTCATACTTGTAATAATTGTACTATTAATATTCATATCACTTAAGATTACTCAATTTTTATAAATCACTGTTTTTATATGGCATAAATTATTACCACCCAAGGGTGGTAAGTTGACTTACAACCCGTCGTCAAGGGCAATCGATACATTTTTGATAATTGTTACTTACGTCCTTCAAAACAGTGTCAAAATACGTTGTTTACAATATAGGGGGGAGAAAAAATCATTTAAATGTTTCAAAATCGTTTTAACATGTGAAATGTCATTGCCCCGTTGTGTGGCTTTTATTTTTGTTACACATAATAACAAATATAACCGTAACTTCAGAGAACATGAGTTATTTTTAATGTTACAAGCGAAAGTAAAAATAAATGCACATTTGACGTGTTCCGTAAACAAATATGACTTTAAGCTGATTTGTGTTGACGAAAGGTCGTTAATAATCCATAAAACGGGTACAATGAGCTGTCTGCACTTTTTATTTTAAAATGGGGACAAAAAACACTAAGAGTACTTAGGTACAATGGGACCACCAGACATGTCAATAACCGTTTTTAATAATTATATTATACAGAGTGGCACATTAAAAGCTTTCCACCAAGGTTTATAGTCTATTTCAGAAAGATGTAGAGTAATAAACGCTCATTAGGTATACAAAGGGACTACAGAGTGACCCAACGAATATTTAAGCCACTTTCATAATTAGGCATTGATTTCATTCCAAAATTCTTTCTTTTCATCAAGTGCAGGTAGTACCACCCGGATTTTGGTCAATTTGTGTGTTTTGCCTATTGTTATCCATTCACAAACACTGAAAATGGTGTGACAATGGCGTGCATTATGTAGATAGTAGTATTAGGTACACTTATCTTTTATTAAACATTATAAAAAAAATACAAAGTACATTATACAGAAATTAAATTATAAAAAATCATAATATTCTTCATCGTCTGAGGAACTGTTATTTCCTCTTGACGTTATAATTAACGCGTCGATGGTCCGATCGATCAGGTGCTCAAGTTCCCACATTTTCTCCTCGTCTTTATTGACTGGCTTTTCGCCAGTTCTCTGGTGTCCCTTCCTTAATGGCTTGATCAAACATTAGCTTAACGTCTTTCGTTTTGAATGTAGTCTTGCTACAAATCCTTTCACTTGCGTCCATATAAGTTCTATAGGATTTAGTTCGCAATGGCGGTGTTCGCAGCACAGTTACACTTTGTTTTTCAGCTATATCTTTCACGGCATATTTCATAAAACGATGTTTGTGTAAATTTGCTATAGCTAATCGTTCCTTCTTTATTAAATCATCTTCTTTTTTTTTCTTTGATTAGTTATCATAAATAATTTAATGCACAAAAATTTACCTGCGCCTACGGCCGACACCGAAATTAAGCCGAACTGGACGGAATTTTTCATTTTATTACTTTACGCCTTTTTAAAATAGGCTATAATATCTTTTAAATCAAAATACGCTTGGACACGGAAACGTCAGTTCTCTAGAGGACATTTTTGTGCTATTTTAACCCCGCTGCTTGAACCCCCACCCTTAAAATCTTAAATGAGTCGAGTAATTTTTTTGTGGAACCGTTGGACCATCCAGTAACCCATTTTTTATAATTATTGTTAAACTTTAATCGTTTAAGTCGTGGCCAGCATTAAAAAAAAAAACATCGGACTCTGCCTAGATACCCAGGGAGTTTTTGGGGTCGTTGATTCCGATGCCGATTCGGTAAACCTCATGTCATTTGAAGGTTAAACTAGAAAAAGGTGATTTAAAAAAATTCATACATCGCCTATCTTTAGGAGGCATCCAGAGGTTATATTTCAAGGCCATTCTGAGGTCATTTCAATGTTAATTTGAGAAAACCAAAGAAGCTGCAAAGAAATTTGAAAAAATTCATACTTAGGTTTTTGGGTCGCTGAGTCCGATTCGTCGCTTATCCTTAGAAGGCATCTAGAGGTTATTTCAAAGTCTTTCTGAAATCATACCCCACCCCCCTCACCCCTGCTCCCAGAAAAAAGCTATCTTTGAGCTTGCTTTCTTACTTACGTCAGAACCAAAATATAGTTTTCAATTCGTCCCATTTCCCGAAAGATATTCTATATTTTCCAAAAGTTTTAGCTCAGAAAGGACCGCATGAGGGGTCACGAACCCCCTGGTCCTCCCCGGGATGCGCCCGTGCTACTTATATATCCTTAACTAATTAGCCGGTTTTTTAGAGCATCTCTTAACTTAGAATGACCCCTGAAAACGGCTTATTTTGCAAAAGTAATTCTTTATTCAATCCCCTCGGGGTAAAGGTGGAAAAAGGTCAGACGAAGCAGACACAATAAATAATAGGAGCGTTGTAAGTGCTCTTTAAGTGATAGCGATCTGTATTTTTTAACTTATTAAGACATCCGAGGACTATTATTTGTCTGAGTTCGTGACTTTACAGCGGAATTATTGTAAAGACGTCGGCGTCGGCCGTCGCCAAATTACGATCAGATACGACTACATAAAACGACATCGAATAATAAAGCTATTTTATTGATTTAAAAGATATTGTTATTTTTATTAAAAACATCAGAAAATTGCATATTGTTCTTAGTAAGGCTGATTCTTATTGTTGCATTGGAAGTAAATAATAAAAATGAGTCGCAAGTCGGACAATTAACAAAAAATGTTACTTGGGATGTATGGCTGTGCCTATACTAATCAGGCGATATTGTTAACTTATACCGGGTGTCCCATTATGGATGGCCGGCGGATGGCTGACGGAGGCTTAGCTTGCGAGTCACGTTTATTTGTTCTCTTTCTAGCTTACTGCCTACCGGCTCTCGCTCGCTTCCACTCGTATAAAAGTAGCGCTTTTGTTTTCCCGTAAGCGGTTAATATAATGTAAAATCATTGCCTTTTAAATTCTTATACGAGATGCTTATACAGCGATGACGTTTACGATTAATTGGCAACGAATGCGTTCGTAGAAATAATCTTCAATGTTATACGATTAACTTTTCGGTCCCGCTCCTCTACATACACAGAAATATTGCCGGATATTACACGGAAAAAAATTTAAATATAAAGAAATGATTTTGGTTGTTGTTTGAAGTTTGTTTTATTGTTCCCACAGTAGCTAATGCTTTTTTGCCTATACTGTATGCACTCCACTGCACCAGGTATATTTGACCATATATTTATTTCGGTGTACGTAGGATATTAACCAAATTACATAAAACGAAAAACATCCCACTTCTGATATATTCACACACGCGCCTTTATCTAGGGACCGGCGGCAATACAGTTAATTAAAGTAATGTCGAGCCTAGACGTTTCTCCGACAAGCAACAGTGGAAAGTGCTGTTCATTAAGCCAATTATTAGTTTTGAAGCAGCTAACTTCTCATTAATTAAATAAGTTAGATTAGTATAACACGTTTCTGCAGCGGCTCAGACTGCCATGATATGAGGAATTTAATTATTCTACAGGTACACGATAAACAACTAGTCGGTAACATTGGCTAGAATTAATAATACATGTGTAGCTACTTTTCCAAGTTTCGAGATGAAATTTCTAGTTATACATTAAACCTGCCTCTGTTTTACTCAATCCACTTCGTTTTAATTAAGTTAAATAGTTTCTAGAGTTTTTTTTCAATGCACTATTTTTTCTACTAAGTCAATCTTTAGATCAGTGGTCGCCAACGCAAAGCAATTCTGGTAGCTCGCAAAACATTTTTAAAATACAAAAGGTTTATATTTCCTAAATTCCGCAAATTCTCATAATAAACGCAAGTGGTGGCAACATTGCGGTAAGCGATCTGTAGCCGACGTCACGTCACCAGGCTAGAATTTGCACTCGCCTCTACATCCCAACCTATTGGCGGCAAAACTGCGTATTTGAGGCGTATAGCGTGATGGTAAGACATTTGAATATGGTTAGAAATGAATTTAATTATTTTTTTAAGTTACGGAGTTGAGTCATAGTCGAGGTATTAAGTTTTCTTACAAGAACAGTTTGCCAGTTTGTTAATTTATGGCCTTGTGGGGCATAATTAAAATGGAGGGGCAGGTTATTAATCAGTAAGTTTTGTTCTGGCATGCGGCCGACACAATATATTAAATATTTTGAAAGTAAAAACCTAACCGTCAATTTTTATATTGTAGAACAGTTTATGTGTGCACAGAGTGTGGGATGAAATACAAAAACAAATATTAATGTTCACATGAAAAATAAACACAAAGTCTTCAAAGAATCACCTTTAAAGACCATTACATGCCTTTTTATGTATAACTCTGTTTTCATCGTTGACTGAAAAGGATCTTCATTTTGTTGATATCCATGATTTAACATTGAAATAAGAAGACCTGCAATTTAATTCAGTCGAAGATTTTAAAAAGTGGAAGCTTACAATGGAGGCAAATAGTCAGTATTTTATGAACTCGAGAATAATAAGATACTTTGTCACCGTTCAGGAAGGTACGCTAATTGAATTGCTTTTATATTCACCATCGCTATGGTTACGTGACGTCAGTCACGCAAACAGCATGTAACAATTTGCATTATGATGAAGGGCAATAATTTAAAAATAGTCGTATGCACCATTGTTTTGGCATTGGTTCGCCTAACCTTAAGGTATTTATTTTGAGGCTTTGCGAAAATTACGGTTATAGATATCGTTTTTACGTGATTTACTGTATGATTAAAAAGTTTGGTTTTTATTTTTCAATTAATTCAGTAGTGTGTTACTTAGTTGTTTGTTTTAAAAATGAACCGAATTAATGACATAGTTTGTAATTTGTTTGAAGTCGTTGGACAGATGAGGATAAGAGAGACGTTTTGTTACACGGATTTTTAGTCAATGTTTGTTTAAGTTCCCGCACTATACTTTTCATCATTTTTTAAGACCACTAGCCGCCACTGTTGCCACTACTATTAATTAAACAATTCTCATTTGTAAGTCTATGATTTTAACATTTTTTTTTTTGGACGCTTGTCTCAAAATTATAATATTCATTCGGTATGTCAAGTCTATACTCTTCATGAATTATAATCGAATATGAGATTGGGCAAAATATACATATTTTCCATTTTATAATGCATCAGTCGAAGCGCAGACCTGGAATTATTAATAGTAAATGTTATTCTAAAGTTTAACATGAAACGACGTCAGATTTTATGAAGTCTTTTGGGAAGAATTTTCCACATAAAGTTCCTAGAGCTTTGTCGTGTTTGTTTGTTTTGAGTGCTAAAGTCCATTTCATTTATTAATCCTTGTCTGGGTAGTTGGATAAATGAATAACTTGCAAACACTACTATGTATGTAGAAATATTTATATGGTATATTTCACGTAAACTTTTAATGGCTGACGATGTCGCACGTCATTTCTAGTAACATTCATTTTATAGCACTTAAAGCTTGATCAGGGCCGGACTAAGGGGAATTGGAAATAGGCCAAGCAACTACCGACCCGTCGCATTGCTTCCAGTAATTTCAAAAGTAATGGAGAAAGCTATTAACCAACAACTCCTAAAGTATCTGGAAGGGCTTAACATTATCAGCGACCATCAATATGGTTTTCGTAAGTCCAGATCAACAGGTGACCTTCTGGCATATGTCACCCATCTTTGGAGCAACACCATCGAACATCATGGAGAATCCCGGGCTGTTGCACTGGACATCTCTAGGGCTTTTGATCGTGTTTGGCACGATGGGCTTCTAAGTAAATTGTGATCCTACGGTATGCCTAATGGATTTTGTTTATGGTTAACCAGCTTCCTTAAGAACCGTTCTCTGCAAGTGGCGATTGACGGGTTTCTCTCAGACACCTTCACCATCAATGCCGGTGTTCCTCAAGGGTCCATATTGTCGCCTACCCTCTTTTTACTGTACATTAACGACCTTCTAGTGAAAACCCAAAATCAAATTTATAGCTTTGCTGATGACAGCACACTTGTCTCATCTTTTACCTTGACTAACCAAACATCCGCTGCCGATGCACATCTTCGCAGGCAGCATGAAGTATTGCGCCTCAACAATGACCTGGAAGAAATTTTGGCTTGGGGTGACAGTAACCAAGTCGAATTTAATGCTAAGAAACCCCAGGCAGCAGTCTTCTCCAAAAAGGTTAACATTGCAGAACCGGATATAGTCATGGCAGGACACGCAATTCCCCTGGCACCGTCTATTAATTTGCTGGGGGTCAATCTGGGAGGTAATATGTCTTGGCATGATCACGTTGCCGCAATTGCCAAGGCAGCTGCACAGAAACTTGGTGTACTTTTCCGCACCAAAAAGTTGTACACACCTCATCAACTTTTGACACTCTACAAAGCCCAGATTCGACCATCATTAGAATATTGCTCTCATGTCTGGAGCTCTGCACCCAAGCACACCCTTCGGCTACTGGATTCCATTCAAAGGAGAGCCGTGATCGGCGACCCCGAGCTGACCAAGACCCTCAATAGCCTGAAGCATCGAAGACAGGTTGGTGATTTGGCTCTCTTTTACAGATATTTCCATGGCAGGTGTTCGACTGACATTGCCCACTTGATTCCACCTAGAGCAATGCAAAACAGAAATACACGGCGAACCACTGCCGCTCATCCATCTGTTGTTCAGCTTAGTACTCCTCGAACTTTATTGTTCAAGAATTCTTTCATCTGGAGAACGTCATCTTTGTGGAATGATCTTCCTGAGGTCGTGTTTCCCAATGAATACAATCTTCAACGTTTCAAGACCAACGTTAATCGCTTTTTTCGCACTTGCACCGCTCCCAGAGCGCCTTAAAGGATTTTTCCTACAGTGCAGGTGTTTTATCATAAAAAAAAAAAAGGATAGAATCATAGAAAAACATATTATAGTCTATTTCAGAAAGGTGTAGAGACTGTAGAGTAATAAAATGGGAAATTCCGTCCAGTTCGGCTCAATTTCGGGTTCGGCCATAGGCTTATGTAAATTTTGTGCATTTAATAATTTATGATAACTAATCAAAGAAAAAAAGATAATTTGATAAAGGAGGAACTATTAGCTGTAGCAAATTTACACAAACATCGTTTTAGGAAATATGCCGTGGAAGATATAGCTGAAAAACATAGTGTAACTGTGCTGCGCATACCGCCGTATTGTTGCGAACTAAATCCTATAGAACTTATATGAGCGCAAGTGAAAGGATTTGTAGCAAGACACAACACGTTATTCAAAATGAAAGACGTTAAGCTACTGTTTGATCAAGACATTAAGGAAGAATTAGGTCATCGATCGGACCGTCGCGTCGATCCGTTAATTATAACGTCAAGAGGAGATGACAATTCCTCAGATGACAAAGAATATTATGATTTTTTATAATTTAATTTCTGTATTTTTTGTATTTAGTATTTTTTTATAATGTTTAATAAAAAATAAGTGTACCTAATACTATGTACATAATGCACGCATTTGTCATACCATTTTCAGTGTTTGCGAATGGACAACAATAGGCAAAACCTATAAATTGACCCAAACCCGGGTTGTAATATCTGCACTTGATGAAAAGAAAGAATTTTGTAATGAAATCAATGCCAAATTATGAAAGCGACTTAAATATTCGTTGGGTGACTCTGTAGTCCCTTTGCAAACCTAATGATCATTTATTACTCTACACCTTTCTGAAATAGACTACAATTTTATAATAGTCTTGTTATTTTAGTTTAAAGCACATATTTAATTTACATTATAGAATTGAGCTACAGCTGGCAGTCGTAGGTCCAGTATTTTGGATAATTTACTAAGGATTTTCGGTGTATTACATCGTAAAAACGGTAACATTTATTGAAAAGTTACTTTTTTTAAATTTGACTTTAGATCATGCAGTGTTAAGTAGAAAAAATCTATAACATATGTTAAAACTTAATGTTTAATAATTATTTTCTTATCCACACGTGAATAATATTTTCTGCAAACCAGGTTCTAAAGAGTTTAAAAACAATAAAGAAAAAATAAGTGCTTTAAAAGAAGGTAGCTTGTCTATTTGTCTGCGGAATAGATACCTCAAACATATAGCATGCTAATAAACTAAACCAAGATTAATTATAACAGCCCACCTTATAAAACTAGTTTAAATTCCTAATTTATGACGCAAAATATATTCTTCCTGCAAAACTTTTCAATTTTGAAATGGCGTTCATGTAATAATTATTAATTACCAAATAAACAACTTATTTAATTACTTTTTCATAAAAAGAACTCTTCCCAGTCCAGCAGTTTATAACCAGGAAGTATACGCACAAAATAATAGCAAAATGATCTCTAAAAATACCCAAAAGAACAATAATGCAATAATTCAACACGTGAACAATCAAAACCAGAATGGAACTCGCATAAGACAAGCGTAGTAATAAAGTAAAGAAAGAGATATGTGATGGTTGAAGTCAGGTTCTGTAACAATAATCGCTTGACGGGTTTGGGCTGATTGAAGGGAAACAGATTGGAGTGTTCAGTATGTATCTTCGTCGTGTTCATGTAAATATACAGTAAGTTATATGCCCCCGATATTATATTCATCACAATCTCCAATGGCGCCGTGCCACTTAATTCTCGTGAAATTCGTTTTAAAAATATTTGTATAAAAATTGTGCTTGGAGTTGCTGTTTCATGGTGAATTTATTGACAGAAATTCGGTCACTTTAATTTCTAAAATTTGATTGGCACAACTGATACATCGTTCGATCCTATCGGGAATTAAGTATGGATGCCACTATACTTATTTAACACACTTTTATTTTGTATAATTCTAGAAGACATACAGTTTCTAAAGAGGCGCTTCTGTTCAAAAATCGATTATGTTTATGAAGAACTCAGTTTGTATATAAAATTATTATATTTATCACAAAAGGTTTATGGCTAATGTTATTACCATTTGAAACGTTGTGATTTAAAAACAAATAAACACAAAGCAGTCCAAAACTCTTTTATCATTCAAGAACGGTATCGGTGTCTGTTTAAAGGTTGTACACAGTGGCGGCTCCTCGAAGGAGGCAAGGGAGGCTGAGCCTCCTCAGTAATTCCTGCCCTCCTACACATTTTCTTGGTTTATTACTTAAATAATAACTCTTAATTTACAGCAAACAAATATGTAATATATTTTCATTGGGATTCTTAATTTATTTTCTTATTTGCTATTTTTTCCACTATTTAATATTTTTTTACAATCTGACAATAGCGCATGAGGCTAGTGGCTGTTCAGTCTCCACGGGTTTGCCTAAAAGCCACGTTAATAAGCTCTGAAAAATACGAAATTGTGAGAGGAAAATAGTAGTTTCTAACATTTTAACTACAATAAGTGGCAACGTCGACTGGAAATGAGCCTCCGGACGAATCACGAGCGTGATCTCTCCCACGTGCAAATAGATCACCTGTTTTTCAACGCTTGCCAAACGCGTCTCGTGTGTCGTGAACCGCGCGCGATCTTTTGATTTGATATTTGTTAGGTTAAATTTTGGAGTTTTCGCCTGGTTTGTGAAGTGGGCAGCGCATCGATTGGATATTTTATTTAGTTTAGCCGTTTAGAGATACTTTGGATTACCTATATTTTAAAAATAAGTGCCGCCGGCTTTAATTTAGACTGTAATTTAGTGGAATATTTTTTAACCAACTCGTTTAATTCCCTAAATTACGATGACAAACTTGTAGTGGAAAACAGACGTCCAAAGCCAGAATTAAAAAGCCTAGTAGTAAGTACAGGAAAACAAAACCGTGGCTTTAAAACATATTATTATCGAAAATATATTTATAATTGGATCCGAGGTAAGAAACAAATTGTTTTGCTGTTATTGTTCCCATAAATCGTTCTGCTGGGGAAAATTAAGATGTAATAACGATTTAAAAAATTTAGTAGATACGCGAGCTTGAGAGATACGAAAAATCACACATAGGTAACATCAAGTGTAAAATTTAAGTTATTACGGAAACAAACTATAATAAATGGTATTGATTTCGCACAATTACATGGGATAGAAAATCATAATAATAAGGTTAGTGAAAATCGTGAAATTTTAACAAAATTAATCGATTTTATTTTATATTTGTAGTCTCAGGATCTAAGTTTTCGAGGATACAACGAATCTGAAGGGTCTAAGAGGGGTAATTTTAAAGAATTATATTTTGCAAGAATAATATTTTATTTAATTAGGAATAAGATACATTACTTAGTTTTTATTCAGAATTTGTTTTTATTTATTTTTTAAAATGGTTTTAAACGAATGACATCACGTTTAATTACGTTAAAATTCTAAAATGTGTAGTAACATCTAAGTCTCTTTTTTTACCGTTTTGAGAAAGTTGAAATTAAAAATGTGATGGGAAGACCTAAACTCTAAATTAACTATAAAGCAAATCATAATGTGTGAATCTATACCTACTTTAATTTAAAGAAAAAAATCTCAATCAAATTTAATCTAATTTACGAAATTAGATAGAAGTTGAGTGAATTTTTGACAAATTTTGGGCATGGCTCCGAAATTTTTTCGCCTGCGGCGCATTGCCTGCGGCGCTTTCCTGCTTGCTGAAATTACTTTCGATTGTAGCCTCCCCATTGAAATCACCCACGAGCCGCCACTGGTTGGACACAATAATATGTCTTCAATGATAGCATGATTTTGGATTTGCATTGTCTTTGTTTGTTAATGATTTAGTATTCACCTAAAGGCAGCGTTAATACTATTTAACGACAATGCAAGCATAAAACTCTTCCGTTATTCGAGATTGTTATCATTGCGCTAAGAATTAACAATAAGAGTCGTTTTTCTGTATACTCTACTCAAAATTAAGTTTTAAATTTTGTTGCTTAAGATCGTCTCTAACTTCCAGCTAATGCGCAATTATCGAACGATAAGTGCAAATCTGAAAACTTAATGGGAGCCACTTAAAATTTTACGACTATTTGAGCTGAATTGGCAGTAATCGTTAAAATCAAACGTTAAAACATCACATTTATCGAAAGTTTTGATTTAGATTTAAAGCTAGCGGCATGGCGCCATTTCGTTTTATAGCTCAGAGATTTTGCTTGTTTAAGTTAAAATGAATTGCATTTGGGATAATTACTTATACGAAAAAAAAAACTTGAAATACGACGGGAGACGAAAATGTTTTCGAAACGAACTTAAATGGAATCTAACTTACGGTACATTTGATTTTTCTATACGTGATGTCAAAAGTATGCAATATTGCGAAAATTTATAAAAATCCTGAATTTAATTTCTTGAATATTTTTTTTTTTTTTTTTATGATAAAACACCTGCACTGTAGGAAAAGTCCTTTAAGGCGCTCTGGGAGCGGTGCGAGTGCGAAAAAAGCGATTAACGTTGGTCTTGAAACGTTGAAGATTGTATTCATTGGGAAACACGACCTCAGGAAGATCATTCCACAAAGATGACGTTCTCCAGATGAAAGAATTCTTGAACAATGAAGTTCGAGGAG
Source organism: Polydrusus cervinus (assembly GCA_935413205.1). Lineage (NCBI taxonomy): Eukaryota > Metazoa > Arthropoda > Insecta > Coleoptera > Curculionidae > Polydrusus > Polydrusus cervinus. The sequence goes on from OW284517.1 coordinate 16,612,360, forward strand.
TACTAAGCTGAACAACAGATGGATGAGCGGCAGTGGTTCGCCATGTATTTCTGTTTTGCATTGCTCTAGGTGGAATCAAGTGGGCAATGTCAGTCGAACACCTGCCATGGAAATATCTGTAAAAGAGAGCCAAATCACCAACCTGTCTTCGATGCTCCAGGCTATCGAGGGTCTTGGTCAGCTCGGGGTCGCCGATCAGACGAACGGCTCTTCTTTGAATGGAATCCAGTAGCCGAAGGGTGTGCTTGGGTGCAGAGCTCCAGACATGAGAGCAATATTCTAATGATGGTCGAATCTGGGCTTTGTAGAGTGTCAAAAGTTGATGAGGTGTGGTACAACCTTTTGGTGCGGAAAAGTACACCAAGTTTCTGTGCAGCTGCCTTGACAATTGCAATTGCCACATCCATATAGTTTAAAATTACACGCCTATATGGGAAGGAAAAAATCATTTTTGTAATTGAACAAGGTGGTTGGTTGAAGGCGGGTTGATATCAGGCGCGTGGCTTATTAGTTTTTTTTTATAGGTGGGGCAAATTTTAATGACCTCAATAAGCGGATCCATATATATTCTGACAGTCAAGCAGTCCTTAGATCGCCAATATGCAACAAGGTAACCTCAAGACTGGTATGGGAATGTCAAGAGGAATTAAAGGCCCTGGCAAAAGTAAACAAAGTAATACTGCAGTGGGTACCAAGACACGAAGCTATTACAGGAAATGTAAAAGCCGATGAACTTATGAGTGGTGAGATAGAGCTCAGAAAACACATTCATTAGTCCAGAACCGGCACTCGGAGTACCAAGGGGCACGGTACGAGATGCCATAAAGCGATGGATTAGGAGCAAACACAAAATCCACTGGAGCAACAGATAGGGATTACACCACAGGATAAGCTTCATTGGGGATCCAGACTTAAGACTTACGAGACAGCTGCTTCAAATAAATAGGAACCAGCTAAGAATCATTACAGGAAGTCTGACAGGACACATGGCTGTCAAGAACCATCTGCACAGAATGCAACTGTACAATGAAAACCTTGACTGCAGATTATACGGATAAGTCAGGGAAACTGTACAGCACATAGTTTGCCATTGTGAGTCACTAGATCGGAATAGGCAACAAATACTCGGGCAACCAAAACGAGAACCACAAGACATCCTTATCATCATCCTAGTTGACCTACACAAACTAGTGCAAGGAACTGGGATCACGGCGTGGGCGTAACAACCAAATAGGACCTCTGACTATAGTATATTTTTAAGTGTACACTTACGTTCAGGTACAAAAAAAATTTAATTTATAAACATTTATTTACGGAAACATTTTAACAAACAACACATTTAATTTTTAAATTATTCCCTCATTCTGTTCCTCTAAATATTTTCCCCGGCATATTTACAATTATCCAATTTAGTTCTAAAACACAGTGCAATTGTATACGGACCGCATTAAGGGAATTAAAGAGAATAGGAAAACCGCATTACATTGTTAACGAAAATGCTCGAGAACGGTTCAAGCAAATGAGCTTCCAAGAATTTAATCCTGGGAATGATGAAAATGCATAAGGCGACATTTCTTCATCAGGATGAAGGGCTTCGCAGGATAATCAAATTTTCTTGCATGTGTCACTTCGCCATTTTCTTATTTGAATATTAAGAAAATTAGAAATATAATTTTCTTCTCCAACCGTGACGATGATGGAATCCTATTAAATTGTACGACAATAACCCGGTTTTATTAACTGGAAAGAGATCTAAAAACTAAGACGGGAATTAGATTTTTTCATATCATTTTCTACCAAAACGACAAATAATTAGTATATTACATAACAAGTGATGAAAGTGATACTTTTCAAACGAGGAGATATTTAGCAAGAGGCGTCAGCCGAGTGCGGAAATTCTCCGAGTTTTAGAATAATCACTTTCACACGAGTAATGTACACTATTTTTCCTACGACCACAAAGAATTATTAAAAAAGCCTTTGATTTGTAAAAAAAAAAATATTTCAACTCTAGAGTTGAAAAAAAAATATTTCAAATCTAGAGTTGAAATTAGCATACCTAGGATTATATTCCACTTAATATCTGGTTTCATAAAGTTTGTCAATAGGCTTTTCCTTTATTTGTAGTTTAACATTTTCATTTTTTCATATTTTATATATCATAGGAAGACCTAATCCTGGATTGATTTCTAGATTAACCAGAATGAAAAATTTTAAATTTCAAGGAAGTATACATTAAGCCAAAATTTAAAAAATCCACCCAACAAGGAAGATTTCAATTCAAAATAATTCTATAAATTTTAATGTTTTTATAAAAAAAAGTCAAATACTCCTGATGGGATTTGAACCTGTGACCTCCCGTTCTGTAGACAAGAGCTTTAGTGTCTACGCTATGGCGTCCATGGCTACCAGTTAACATTTGTTGTTTAAGTACACGACATTTTCTTCAGCGCGACTTGTTTTTTCTTTTATTAACATTTTTTATAATTTCACATGGCGTATTTTCACACTCTAATTCTAAATCACTTGACAAATACATGAAAAATAAGTTAAAATACTTTACAATTACTGATTTCTAAAATTTGTTCTTTTTAATAAATAGGGGTGGTCTGTCAAATTGACATTATATGTTTAAATTAAATAGTGTGCCTTGTATTACCACTCTAGAGTTGAAATATTTTCTTTCAACACGCGTGTGATATTTGGCGCTTTAGAAAAGTGGAACTTTACTTGACGAGTATGGTTAGTTTGAATCCGAGCGAAGCGAGGATTTAATTTCCATACGAGTCAAGTAAAATCAGTTTTCTGATGAGGTGCGTATACTATTTTTTCGCATTTTGTAAGTAATTTATTATTTTGCATTTCATATTAAAATCCAAAAAGAAAAAAAACTGAAGAAAATCTACAAAACTTAGTAGTATCACAAGGAAGCTCCAGACGACACGTTTCTGTTAATGAAAGTGGTAATAACTTTTGAGCTGAATAACGCATGTCGACGTGCAGAATTATGCAGTTTAACATCTGAAGATATAGAGGATTCAGGAACAATTCTAATAGTAACGTTACATGATACCAAAACAACGAAAAAACGTGTATTTACCGTAGGACCACACGACAATGGGCATAAAATGTACCACAAGTACTAACTGTTAAGACCCAAAACAGTAAGGGATTTTTCCTGTTTTATCGTCCTGGCAAATGTACAATACAGCCAGTTGGCATCAACACTTTCGCAAAAATCCCGCAAAAATTGCGAAATATCTAATACTTCCTGATGCTTCAAGCTACACCGGTTATTGTTTGAGAAGAACATCTGCAACTTTTCTTGCTGACAATGGCGCTGATATTCAGGATCTCAAACGGCATGAGGGATGGCGGTCCACAAGCGTAGCTGAAGGATACGTAGAAGAAAGCATTGAAAATATAATGAAAAATTCTCAAAGGGTATTCAAAAATGTCCAACTGGGACTACCCCAAAAAGTCCCCATAGGAATTGTGGTGAATGTTCAGCAACGACTATTTAATGCGGCAAGGTCAGCAGTTTCATAATCATTTTCTAACTTAAATAATTGTTTTTTTAATATTTATTGTAATAAGATTTAAAATAAACAAATTTCTTTCTTGTTAAATTGTGTTTTGAATGACATTGACGTTTTATGCAGTAATGCTTGCTATGCTGTAAAGTGACCCATTACTATACGATTTAATCTAGTGCATTACTGTATAAAATGCGAAAAATATGTTTTAAATAAATTTCCTAACCGAAGTACAAAATGTCCTTAAAAAAAATTAAACCTAAAAGTAACGAGTTTTATCGCATTACTTTAGAAACAAACAACATCGAAGATTCGGATGCTCTTACAAAAATTAAGAAACGTGCATCATATCGTGGCAAATTTTCCTATTTAATGTTTATGAATTTGTTAGTCATTCAATTTGGAGATTTCCTCAAAAATTAGAAAAATAACCGCAGGCACTCAATTTTGCTTAGCTAGATCTGCGCCCTTCGATACCCAATATCAAGGAGCCGCCACTGTATGTAACCATGTATAATACAGGATAAAATAAAAATAATATTAGCAGTAAAGAAAAATAATGAAAATTTATATTTTTCTATTAGTAAAAATTATTTTTTCTACTTCGACATGGAAATTTGTTGTTTCCTTTACACTTAAGTGGCGAGTAAAGTAGGCTATTCCAGTTAACTGTGCGGCAAAATTTCATATTCATCCTAGTTAGGATATGAAACTGACCAATCACAGTGGTCAGATCCTGGAGACCCATTTATACGTTGTAAATTTTACGAGCCATTTTCTGACACTTGAAAGAGTTAGGTTAACAATATACTTCAAAAATATGCAAATCTGTCAGATGAAATTTGATCTTTTTTAATTTAAATCAAAACATTGATCCCAGAGTCTGTGTATACACAATTTTTTCTTAAAGAGTACACGAAATGGTGCGAAAATGGAAGGTATAATAACAAAATTAATACCAAAATAATTATATTTCTACCAAATTATTGTTATTTTCTGACCGAACTAAAGATTTGCGAACAGACGCACTTTCTTATTTCAAAAATATCTTTATTTCCCCTCAATTCTAGACAATTACTACAAGCTTTAATGTATAATATGTACTATATACCTACCAAATTAATGTTTTTTACTAACCTTGGTTCTTTTTTTTTCCATATAAATAATATACTTATTATTATTATAAATATGTTGTGTATCAGGATAATTTCTCCTATATTTAGAACGGGGTTCCAACCCCAATTGATCTTAAAACTTATATTATACGCAACAAACAGAAAATTAACTGGTAATTTTTCCTTAAATGATGGAACATGAAGATGAGTATATAAAACCCGATAAAACAGACGAAATTATAAGATTTCTAGAAAAATATATTAATTATTTACTAAAGGTTTTAATATTTCTACTTACAGTAATGCCACTTCTCTCAGAAGTTTGAGCACTCCACCTAAGGTGTCGTGCTCAATTTACTTCCTCGTGCGATATGAAAATCATATCCACTCTTGTTGTACAAACTACTATTACGTACAGATCTCTATAAGTAAATCCATTCTTACGCACAACCGTGCGTAAAGAATAAAAACGCACAACTGTGCGTTATGATGCCTAATATAACAATCAAGTTAGCCTTAAACCACTCAAATCGTGACATTTATCTATCTTGCATTTTGAATATTTGACAGTGACATCATTATTTGAGATTTCAAGTTCAAATCGATACTTTATAAATTATAAATCGATCTTTAATTTATTAGATAGGTAGTATAGTACGTATTGCGTGTTGAAAAGCAATTACGCACTCGCCGCTACGCGGCTCATTCGGACTTTTTCCATTCATTCGTAATATGCTTTTTACCACACTTAATACGTAATATAATATTATTAAAAAATGTACCCGCATTTATTTGGTATATCTCAATATCTACGACAGTTTACGCTCATCATCTGCCATTTCAAAATTTTAAATCGTGTCTGCTTAAGCTGGTATTCGCATTATTTTGCCGCGCAAATTTAATTATAAACTATAGTCTATTTCAGAAAGGTGTAGAGTAATAAAAGCTCATTAAGTATGCAAAGGCACTACAGAGTGACCCAACGAATATTTAAGCCACTTTTATAATTTGGCATTGATTTCATTGCAAAATTCTTTATTTTCATCAAGTGGAGGTAGTACCAGCCTGGTTTGGGTCAATTTATGGGGTTTGCATATTGTTATCCATTCCCAAACACTGAAAATCGTGTGAAAAAGGCGTGCATTATGTACATAGTATTAAAATACAAAAAATACATTATACAGAAATTAAATTATAAAAAACTATGTTATTCTTCGTCATCTGAGGAACTATCCTCTTGAGGTTATAATTAACGGGTCAACGGTCCGACCGATCAGGTGGTCAAGATCCCACATTTTCTTCTCTTCTTTAATGACATGATGGACTGCGTTTTGCCAGTTCTCTGGTGGCACTTTCCTAATGGCTTGATCAAACAGTTGCTTAACGTCTTTTATGTTGATTGTCGTGTTATGTCTTGCTACAAATCCTTTCACTTGCGCCCATATAAGTTCTATTTGATTTAGTTCGCAATGATATGCCGGTGTGCGCAGCACAGTTACACTATGCTTTTCAGCTATATCTTCCATGGCATATTTCATAAAACCATGTTTGTGTAAATTTGCCATAGCTAATAGTTCCTTCTTTATCAAGTTATCTTCTTTTTTTATTTGCTTAGTTATCATAAATAATTGAATGCACAAAATTTACCTGCGCCTATGACCGACACCGAAATTGAGCCGAACTGGACGGAATTTCCCATTTTATTACTAGACACCTTTCTGAAATAGATTATAGCGCTATTTCTGTTAGCGGTGGTAAGAGTAACAAGTTTTAAGTTGACAAATGTAAGGGTCCTGGGAAATGTAATTACTTATATTCCCAGCAGCTGAGGCCAACATACTGGTTTATGTTAGGTTTATTAAAGAAAAAATAAAAGTATAAAGAAAAATAAGTGTATTATTTGAAGCCAAACATCCACTGCGCCATGATTAATCAAATAATATTTTAATTTAATAATCACGTGTTAATTGCTGTGAAATTTTTTTACTTGTTGTGAAGGACGGAAAAACTATTGAACTTTGAATGGTAGATTAGATTTATAACGAATTGTTAATTTTTATAATGGTTGTACCATTTGTGCCAGTCGTGGATTTTTAAGGTAGGCTTAATTTTGTATTTCTTATAAGTTTGCATTATTAATTTGACAGATAACATTGATCAATAAGGACCGAGCACCATTCAGTGATGTAAAATAAATAAGGACTTGTTACAAAGTAAGTGTTACTAGGTCATCACCAAAAGTAACGAGCCCTAATGTTATCAAACACTCATTACTTTTGGCTTTTCGTTACTCTGAATTTAAATCTAACTAACTATTCTATCCAGAATTTTACAACGGACGGCTTCATTCGTGGACTTGATAGCCAATAACGAACGGCAGACAAAACGTATCATAGTTATTTTTCGTGTTGGATTTTGTTTTCACCTCGTCGGGCGACCGACGGCGTGTCGTTTTGCATGTACGTCGGAGAGATGGCGTATAAATATTTTTTTAAATTTGTTGCCGGGAAGCCATTTAGAAAGAACTTTCCATCCAAAGCCCATTTCTATTGTATCATCTATCGAGTTTTATTTTTATTCTGTTGAGTTGGGGAACACACAGAACTGGAAGTTACCGTTGAGAGACGAAAGCAATGTTGATTCTTATTTCTTTGTAATTTATATTTCTTTTTTAATTTTAACCGACACTTATTTCATAAAAATAATATGAATTGAGTATTCTGTTTCTTAGATTGTATAGCGTAAACAAATTGTGTTTAGTCAAAGTTTACTCTGCACACTTTAGTGTTTAGGAAATTATGGAGCGTCGATTCCTAGAACCAGAAGCCCAGAAGCAGAAACAAAGTGTTATTTTTTTACATTTTATTTAAATTGAAAACCAATAAATATTCAAAGCTATAACAATAACACTATTTTTTATTTTTAAAAGTAACGATTTACATAAAGTAACGACTCCTGAGTAACGAATACAAAAAGTAACGAATCGATCCAAGTCTTTAAAAGTAACGAAAATTTACATCACTGGCAACAGTGCCATTTCGTTGAGCTCTATTACTTTTTCAAATAACAGTTATTTACGATATAAGTGTTGTAAAGATTCATATTACAACACGAGATGTTAAAGTTGTCAAACGAGGCGTAAGCCGAGTTTAATAAAACAGTGTGAGTGTAGTAATATGAATTTACAACAAGAATATTGTACAAAATTTTATCCACTTTCATCTATGAATAAAAATATTTGGCAAAAGGCATTTTTAAAAATAAAAATGCACCTGTAAAAATGCACCTGCTATTAAGTTTACTAATCAAGTTTTTTATGTTACCTTTCGCATAGTTACTGTTTCGCATGGTTACTGTCGAAACTTTGTCAAACAAATTCAAAAATATAAAAAGCGTTTTTCAAAATGAGCGATTCTGATGGAAGTTTACCCTCTGATATAGAAGCAGCGGCAAACGAAGCGATCTCAAGTTTAGTTCAATAACAACAAAATCCAAGGCGCGGTGTGAGTTGGAGTATCAGAAGTTTGAAGATTGGTGCAAAGCTAACAAAATAAAGGAGGTGTCTGAGAAAATCCTTTTGGGTTATTTTTCCGTAAAGCAACGCTCCCAGAAACCATCTACACTATGGACTCACTACTCAATGTTGAGAACTATGATTTCAGTAAAGAAAAATCAAGATATATTATATACAGGGTGTGTCAATAAGGTGTCGGGCTTTGATAGCACCTAAACTATCAAAGATAGGGAAAAAAGTGTAATACAAAAGTTAAATGGTTTGTTAGAATGCATAATCTAAAAATATTTTCTAATCTACAGGGTGGTCCTAAAAAGTGGTACTGAATAATAAAAAAGAAAATTAAATGGGACACCCAGTATAATTTGCCAGAATATGATTCAATAGAATAAGGACTTTACAATCATCTTAAAATTTTTGAACTAAAATGCAACGTTGCCAAGTAATTAATTTTTTTCCGAAATTTTAGTAATTTTAAGGGTATCGTAAAAAAATCCTAGTAACCTGTAAATTACCCCTAGGCAAATATAATTTACATTGTGGGTACTTTAAGGTACGATATATTGATCGATAATAATGTTTTTTAAGTCTCTTATACAGAGCGTTCGGTATAAGTTGGACAACTCGACAGTTTTAAAAATGCTTTATTTCAATTTTTTTAAATGGGAAACCCTTATTTTTTTTAGGCAAAAGGATTTATCTTTTGAGAACCTTACTTTTTTGTTAAACATGTCATATATCTAAATATCATAGTTTTTGAAATATTTTAGGATTTGTCTTAACTCAGGGTAAAAAAGGAAAGGATTAATTAAACAATTTAGTCAAGATTGTGTTGGAAGAAAATAGTTACAAACTACACATTTATTTTTAAGAACGCTGACAAAACAAGAAGTAGGCAAAACATAGGCCCACCTAGAGGGGGGGGGGGCTAGGGAGCTAAATTGAGGCAAAAAATTTAAATTAAAAAAAAATTAACAATATTTAGATGACTCAAAATTTTGGTGACCAGAGACAACGGGGACATAATTACATATCCTCATAAAAAAAATCAAGCTTATTTAGATCGGGAGATCTTGCAGGCCACGATATTGGACCTGCTCTACCAATCCAGTGATCATTAAATCACTGATTTCAAAAAATTTCTCACGAGCATACATACTGTAATGAAGTGGTGCTCCATCCTATTAAAACCACATTGTTTTGCGAATGTATTCTGGTAGTACATTTAAAAGTTCAGGTAAATCATTCTGTAAAAAATCAAGGTAAATCTGGCCTCTAACATTTCCTTCAAAAAAATGTGGCCCAATAACATGATTACCTATTGTGCCAGCCCACACATTAATACTCCATTGATGTTGATTCCTAACTTCTCTAGTGAAAAAAGGATTACTTGTGTCGTAGTAATGAAAATTATGCCGGTTTACGAATCCATTGTTATGAAACGTAGCCTAATCACTAAACATTACATAATCGAAAAACTGCGCTTGATGTTGTATCATGTCCTGTTACCACTGACAAAAAACAACTCTCCTTTCATAGTCTTGCTCATTTAATTCTTGTAATAATTGTATGTGATATGGATGCAATTTTTCACTTCGGATAATCCTTGATGCTGAGGACGCACTGAACGGAAATTTGTTGCCAAGCTGTCTCGTACTATTGTGGGGATCTTCAACTAAACTTAACATAACCATAAATTTATTTTCATCGTTGGTAGCTGGCTTAGTTCTTTCATGTTTTTCGTAATCAACGCGCCCTGTTCTTTCAAATCTCTCCTTTAACCTTTTAAACGATTTTTGATGAGGATGAGTTCTAAGTGGATATTTTTCTGCGTATACTCTGGAAGCCAGAAATGTTTCGCCCAAAACGTAGATCATGTTAACTAGTTCTTCTCTTGAAAAATTCATATTTTTCTGTTTCGATAACGTTAGTTCAGGAAACTAAAATTTAAACAGTAATAAAGCACAAAATCTTAGCGAAATAATTTTTCAATAACAGCTGTGACAAAGAAAATGATTTATTTTTTGTTCCAAAGCAATCTTGACTAAATTGTTTCATTAGAACTTTCCTTTTTTACCCTGATTTAAGACAAATCCTAAAATATTTCAAAAATTATGATATTTAGATATATGACATGTTTAACAAAAAAGTAAGGTTTTCGAAAGATACATCCTTTTGCCTAAAAAAATTAGGGGGGTCCCATTTAAAAAAATTGAAATAAAGCATTTTTAAAACTGTCGAGTTGTCCAACTTATAGCGAACGCTCTGTATAAGAGATTTAAAAAACATTGTTATCGATCAATATATCGTACCTTAAAGTACCCACAATGTAAATTATATTTGCCTAGGGGTAATCCACAGGTTACTATGATTTTTTTACGATACCCTTAAAAGTACTAAAATTTCGGAAAAAAATTAATTACTTGGCAACGTTGCATTTTAGTTCAAAAATTTTAAGATGGTCGCAAAGTCCTTATTCTATTGAATCATATTCTGAAAAATTATACTGGGTGTCCCATTTAATTTTCTTTTTTATTATTCAGTACCACTTTTTAGGGCCACCCTGTAGATTTTAAAATATTTTTAGGTTATGCATCCTAACAAACCATTTAACTTTTGTATGACACTTTTTTCCCTATCTTTGATAGTTTAGGTGCTATCAAAGCCCGACACCTTATTGACACACCCTGTATATTCGAACGTAAAGGGCTCCCTCACATCTACTTCTGGTATACAAATTTCTAACTGTAAAAAGTGTATTATTAATGTTTATAATAAACCTTAAGTGTTATATTTTAATTAATAATTGGTAATTAATTTTATAATTGTTAATAATAAATCATTCTTCTAAAAAGTGTGGTTTTATTTAACAGCAAAATTTTAATAAAACCGTTTTTTCTCCATTACAGCACTAGTGCTGTAAAGGCATCTATTACAGCACTAGTGCTGTAATAGATGCCCTTACAAAACGATTTACAGAACTGTAAAATTTATATTGCTAAATGAAAGTAGATAAAATAATAAAATGTAATAAAGTCGTTAAAGCACGGTGTTGTAGCGTAGCACATTTTTTGTTTCGTTGTTCTTTTTACATAAATATTCCACGTATTTAGACGCACGCATACCATAAAATAAAGCTACTAAACTATTCAATACACAAATTCCCGATTCTCAAGAGTATCGGCTTCGCCACCTTTGCAAATCAACCTCCAAGCGAGAGGGGGAGGGTGTGTTTTCCCCATCGAACTTACTCCGAAATTCCATTTTCGGTATTGTACGTTAGCAATGCATATGCAGCGAAGGCCGGAAGTCAACCGCCCCCCGAATTGCCGCCTCTTGAGGGAACAGCCGCCCCTTCATCCCCTTCTTGATTAACTTCGATATTGGACTTAATGGGTTGGTAATTGGGGATGCCTGTACACATGATGATATTTTGGGAAAATGTTTTGCCGTTTATAAATAAAAATGATGGATTTTATGTCATATTCGCATTAAAAAAATTATTATGTGGATTATACAGGGTCCTGCACCGCACCTCCCGTTTTCTCTCTATGTCACTTATTAATTCAATTAGGATTTTAGTATTTTGCACACTGTACCTGTATCCTAGGGCGCATTACAGTAAAAATATTTTTATTTATACAGGGTGTTTCAAAAAAGTGTAACGTCATAAATATCTATTTTTTTATATTACGTTCTTACTCTTACTTATTTGGATGCCTCTTATAGTTGCTTTCATACAGTAGCGTAGCCAGAAAATATGCTAGGGGGGCTCAGTGGGCCTAAGTAGGACATTTTTTTTCTGGAGAGAGGGACAGTTGGGACCACATGTATTTTATGATATTGTACCTAGTGAAAAGGGTGGTAAAGAGCCGCAGGAGAAACATTTTCGGGGCCACACCCAAAGTTCGTTTAAAATTCAAATTTCGAAAATTAAATTACCTATTACCTCCTGAATTAAATGTTTTTTTCCCTTTTTTCTTGATATTTCTAGCTAGCTCTTTATAAAAAAAAAACATTTTTTATATTTGTGAAAAATATGAATATTGGTATCAATTCAAAATTTTAACATAAGATGTATGTATCGTGTATGTATAACTCTAATGAGCGTTTTTCATGATTACAAATAAAGTAAATATCGCTCACCAAGCCAAAATTGATGATTTTTTCAGAAATCATGTATTTTAGGAGCGTAGATCTAAGAGAAGTTTTTGCTGCAAATGCTTAGGTTTTGACATACTTCTCCTTAAGTGTCGTTTTGTATATTCATAATAAAGCATTCTCGTTTCTTCCCGCACTATTTTTTTTTATTATAAATTATCACACTTCTTCCATAAAAAATGTTTGAATTAAAATTTTTACTTTGATTTTTCTCTTTCAAAATAAATACCTAATTTGTTTTTGTTATAAAAATATTTTTTTAAATTGGGTTATATTTTCGTTGATTTAAAATAGCTCTAAAAAAGGAAAAACGGAACAGAAGTATATAATAGAAAAATACTATAAACTATTATTCTTTTTACTCGTTTTCCTATAAAATTGCATCATAAATCAATAACTAAAACGATATGCGTCCGAAACCTTAATCTTTATATAAAACAGGACTTTTAGAAGGAAACGTTTAAAAACTAAACATTTGACCTTTGTAATCTAAGCCAAGAATATATTATTTAAAGATTTAAATTAAGAGCCCAAGCGTGAGACGAAAAATTAAGTTGCAATTAGACTTTTAGACCCGAGCTCAGAGGCGCGGGGGGACTGCAGCCCGGCAGCCCCCCCCCCCTAAATACGCCACTGCCTTCATACCCCTAAAATTTTAATAAAATCGGTTTATAGGCGAAAAAAAATAAACTCAAAAAAAAATCAGTTTTGCACCACCGGTTTTAAAAATTAATAATAAATAAAAATAATGCCTCGTTAATAAAATCATACAAAGGTACTAAATAAATAATGTCGAACAGTCTGATTACTACGAATTGTACAGGGTGTCCAAAGTTTAGTGTCAAACTTTGCAAACTTTAAAGCAATTTATTTTTCTTATTTCAAATTTAAACCTCTGATCATCAAACATTTGTTCTAATTACAACCCTATCGCAATTTCTAACGCATCAAGACGTATTTGCAGAAAACTCATTTCATCAACTATTCCACCAGTCATTATTATAAATAAATATCGAAGGTGTATTTGCAAAAAAATTATTCGATTTAAAATGGGCCTCGGTTTTAAATCGATTTAATAAAATTGGCAAAACAACATCTACGATTTTCTAGTTTAAATAGAAGAAATATTAAAAATGGTTATTTTATAATGTGAGATTGACAGCAAAGTTCGAGTTAAAAGTGATTTACCTGGTCATAACTTAATATAATGTAATATAACATAGTAAGTTATTACTAGGTTGATTACTTTTAAATTAAACTTTGCTATCAATCACACATTATAAATCGACCTTTTCTAACATTTTTACGAATTTAGATTTATTCATTGGTTTAAAATTAATTAACTTTACGCCTAATTTTTTTGCAGTATAATAGATTTTAATAGTTATTTAACCAACAAGTACATTAATAATGGCGATTAATGATCGAAATATTCTAACGCGTGAGCGTAGCGAACGCGTTAATGTTCGAGATCATTAATCGCATTTTAATGTAAGAGTTGGTTACAATGTTTTTTCGTCGACCGTATTTTTTACTAAAGTGAAGAAAAACAACTTTTATTTTACAATCCAGATTTCACAATTCTACAAATACTAATGACAGCGGACGACGTTTTGGATTGACGTTTTATTATTTTGTTGATTTGTTTGCATGGCTGCCTTTAATTTTAATTACCAAAATCGTGCATTTACAGAAAATCATGCATTAATAGGGGTCATTAATGAATGATTTTGGGAAATCGTGCATTTACAGAAAATCATGCATTAATAGGGGTCATTAATGAATGATTTTGGGAACGTTAATATCGGATGTAAATTTCGGTCGACGGAAAAAACCTTTAAAACGTGTCTATTGGATTTTTCCATACATAAAAATAAATAGAATATTCAATGATTCTGCAAGGCAAATAATTACTTATATAATTTTGACCAGCTATTTTAGTCAATACCCCATTGTGCGCCGTTAAAATATTATTTTATCCTTTTCCACCATATTTTCTTAAAAGCAATTTGATACCTTAGCAAAATTAAATTTGAATATCATTGTTCGTTAATGGCGTTTTTTCATTCATGCGTTGCTTTTATGTTTTATTGTTTCTTTTAGCGAAATGATACACTGTGTCATATTACAAGATTCCCAGGTGTAATCAAAATGATTTAGAAAAAACCTAATGTATTTTGAGGTTCATTTGCTTCTCTTTCTCCTAAACGGTACATTTACTCTAAGAAAAAGAAAACATGAGATTTTAAGACATATTATTATGTGGAGGGTTTTTTGTTATACAAGATGGTTGGAAAATCATTTATTGTATGACGCCTTGGGTGATATAATTTATATGTATAGGTAATAAAATATGGATCTCAAGAGATAACCAAACGTGCGAATAAAAAAATAACCTTTTCTTGAGCAGCCTTTGGACAACTTAGAGATGTATTTAATTGCATAAAATGTATCTGTTTAAAAAGGAAAATTCCTTCGTCTGTGTGTGCTGCCCGTTTTTTTTCCCCAGGGCCCGTACATATACCGAATGCACATGGACCTGGTTTAGCCCATTGTGCTCACCCTGTTTGATTTTCACACCTACTCAGCGATTCCAGTTTCTTGTACTCTAGTTTGTGTAGTACACTCTTAAAAATAACATGGTATGGATTACTAAAATTTGGTTCTGACAACTATTTATTTTCGTGAAATCGGACTCAACCCAAAAATTAGTTTGTACAACCAAAAAAAAATTGTCGTTATTGAACTGTTGAACTAATTAATAACATTCACCAACCCAACCGACAAATTTTAGTTGTCACAGCGACATTTTATATACGGATAACTAGATTTATATGGTACTCCCGCTTTTAAAATTAGTTGTCACAACTAATGTGTAAATATGGAAAATTGAAAATTTTTTTTCAAGGAAATATTGTTTTTGTTAATGATGTCTACAAATATTGCCAAAGCAACCATTTATTTGGGACAAACTTGAAATTCTCATAGAGTAACAATTACGTATGTAATCACAATATTGTGTTTATTATCTTTTTTCTGTACTTTCTAATTGTAAGAAAGAAGTTGAATCATATATAAGTAAAAATTGAATATTTTTGTCATTGCAGTTACACATTACAAAGTTTGAATGAACTGCTTATAACGCATGGCATGATTTGATAGAAATAACTTTAAAAAAAGTATGTTTCATTTCTTAAAAAAATTTCATATGTAATTTATACTTGAACGGTAGTAGAGTTTTGGACTTGCATTGTCTTTATTTGTTTAAATCACTACGTTTCAACTGGTAAGTATCTCCAGTCGTCTTCAGGTGAATACTGAATAAGTACGGTAACTACAGCTCTATTTATACTAGACAGGTGCTGTGACGCATGACTAGTGGGCGGAGTCATGCGTGTTGCTAGGTGATGACGCATAGCTGGATTGTCCAAAAGCGGAAATCCTGCAAAAAGAACCGCACTGGAGGAAGAGGAAGTTTAAGGAAGCTGCGACCATATACCAAAATCCAGGTTGCTTTAGTAAGCCTTCATTAGATATGAGAAACGTCTGGAAACCCTTGTTAAGTAAATGTAATCTTAGAATAAGACCACCCAAGAGTTAAACGCATGATTCATCGAGCATGACGTCATCGGGCATGACTCATCCAGCTATGCGTCATCACCTAGCAACACGCATGACTCCGCCCACTAGTCATGCGTCACAGCACCTGCCTAGTATAAATAGAGCTGTAGTTACCGTACTTATTAGAGGTGGGAAATACTGTTACCGATATGGAACGTGCCATTTGATACCGCGACAGGAAAATACCGCGACTAAATAACGGTTACTCCGGAACGAACTAGGGCGAGTTTGGTTTACAAAAATGTCATAATTTGAAGAAATAAAAAATGTTTCATCATTCCTGTCTGTGACCTTGAAGTCTCAAACTAATAATAATGATAACAATAAGTTTATTTTCAAAAGTCAGTTAGAATATAAAAATGAGGTTTATTTTATATTCCTCAATAAACTTATTCGTCAATCTCCTGATGACGTGCCTGTCATTTAACGATTTTCGGTATGACTTCCGCTATATTGGAAAAATATCGAGAACATTGTTG
Source organism: Polydrusus cervinus (assembly GCA_935413205.1). Classification (NCBI taxonomy): domain Eukaryota; kingdom Metazoa; phylum Arthropoda; class Insecta; order Coleoptera; family Curculionidae; genus Polydrusus; species Polydrusus cervinus. The sequence continues at coordinate 16,628,786 of OW284517.1, forward strand.
ATTGGTCAAAACTTGAAGTGTGTCACGCTAAGTGATAAGCGCCCTCTGCGACCTATCCTTCCTCTGTGAAAGAATTTAAAACAACCTTGGGTTTTTCTTCGAAAGAGTCAAAAATAATGTTATATCCCGTACAACCCATAAAACGCAAATAAATAAGAACAAATTCCCATATTTAGGCCAGGAAATAAGGAATACTTTCGAATAAGCTTCAGAAGCGATCTCTATCTGAGCACATTTTGACTAAAAATTTAAATCTTTGAACCTGTAGGAATTCGTATTTAGATTTAGAAGAACCACCAATCTCCCGAAACATTACTTCTACAATAATTATTATCCTAGTCTAGCGGAAATTGTAAAATCTAACATAGTTACTGTTGCAACATATACGTATACTGTGAAAGAACGTTTTCTAAAACAGCACAAATTCTTTCAGATAGAAGAAATAATAGATTGGGTTCTACCAAAGTCAAAAAACTATTATTTTTAAATTCCTACAGAAAAATGATGAGTTCCTAGAATCCTAATATTAGTTTTATAAATATTAATCGTTTTACTGGATTATTCAAAATAAGGTTAAATATACATAGCTACTTATATTATTTTTATCGTTTATTTACATATAAGTATTTTTGTATTTATAAAACATAATATATTATCCCCTTGCACAAACATTTTATATAATAATTTATAAAGTTTAATACTAATAATATATTTTAATCTAATTGACGACAATGCTTTTCAACTTCTTGAGTCATTTCTTTCATCATTGATACAAGCCAAAGGGATCCTCGCGAAACCGCGTTCAATGAAAAATACTATACACCGCGGCTACCGCGACAGTAAAACATCAGCACCATATAACTATAACGCGAACGGCGGCCGCAACAGTTCCACTGGCAACCTTTCGTCCCCGGTCTGACAAAATACCTTTAAGCAAAATACCGTTAACCTCGAGACTGTTATACTCATACCGCCGCGAACGGCGCCGCAACAGTTCCACGTTCCACTGGCAACCTTTCGTCCCCAGTCTGACAAAATACCGTCAAGGTAAAAATACCGTCAAGGTAAAAATACCGCCAAGGTAAAAATACCGTCAAGGTAAAAATACCGTCAAGAAAAAAAATACCCTCAAGCTCCAGACGGTTACTCATACCGTTTGCGGCGTTTGTTGTTACACACTCCACAACGAACCGGTGCGGCGGCCTGGTCAGCCGGCCCGGCCGCTGTCGCTTTCTCTCGGTTCACATCGCAGCGTGTGCGTGTAGCGGCGAAGGACGAAATCTTATAGCGATTTCGGTTTACAGATCTCGGGCACTCTGAGAGTGCACTCCCCGAGATTTGCGTGTTCGATTATCGAAATCGAGATATCTCACTATATGGCTATGACAGATCTCGGGCAGATCTATGACGTCACAGAGCGCTCTCAGAGTGCCCGAGATCTGTAAACCGAAATCGCTATTAATAGTTCCAGAGGGAACTGCTTCATTGTATGAGGTGGAGCGCGACACGATGGTATTAAAAAATACCGTTTTAAAGTAGCAGTTACACAGATACCGACCCACCACTAGTACTTATTCAGTATTCATCTGAAGACGACTGGAGATACTTACCAGTTGAAACGTAGTGATTCTAAACAAATAAAGACAATGCAAGTCCAAAACTCTACTACCGTTCAAGAAACGTCATTGTCTCCAACCTTTAAACAGACACTAATTTATACTTAGTAACGAAAAATATTCCTTCCTAGGTCCCCATTTAAATAAAAAAATGCCTTGGTATTACTACTCTATTAGGTATGCGACTTAAATAACACGAACACCCAAACTTGTTTTTAAAAAAACAATTTATTTAAAAATGAATTACAAGTTATAAAAAATGGACTGTGTACCACAGAATATAGACAGAGAATGATTTTAGTTTACAATAAAAGTGATACTTGGCTTGAAACACAGATAAGAACTTCTTGGAAAGATGAGCCTGGGAATCTGCTTAATCCGCGGTTTCCGTGGGATTCTGTGCATGTAACTCCTCCCTTCTTAAGCTGACAAAATCGAGGATGGATTTTGAAAGTCATCGATATCTTCGGTTTTTCTGGCTTGATTGGATTTTTTCTTAAACCATCTGACAATATATTGTTTCTTCTTAAAAATGATCCATAATAATAGGATCAGTATAACGAACGTCAATAGGCTGAATGTGATTGGACTCTCGATAGATTGATTGATTTCTTGTATTGGCGATAGTTGATTGGTCAGGTCTTTTAGTCGATAGATTTCTTCGAAATTTATTTCGGTGTAATTTGGTGTTCGGTACAACTTTGTTGTGTCCATAGTGGCTATTTCAACAGTCGGTAGTATTAATGGTTTTCCTTGCTGTAATTTGACGTCATGGATAAACTTCTTGTATTTTGCTTGAATACTGCAAGAATTCGGAATTTTGATCAATGTTGGGTTTTCGATTTCCAAATATTGATCGCTTTTACATTGGGCAAAAATTCTTTCCTTTTGTGATGGTAGGACAAGAATTTCTTCGGGTGTAACTTGTTCAAAGATTGATTCTGCCATTTTTATTTCTAAAATTTTGCAACCAGTGGTGGAGGTGCCTTCCATTAGTTGAAGGGTACAACTGTCTGGTGGGTAGAATTTCTCCATGCAGTAATAGGTATCTTCTACTGATGGACAAGTACTTTCTTCGAACTGGACTTCTTTAAATGTTTGTGCCAAATAAGGGTATTTTGGGATAAATGCCTTGCCTTTTTGGATCACGGGATATAAATGGGAAAAGGTATAGGTTCCAGGTTTAATTATAGGTACATGTATAGCAAAAATTAATTTTGTTTTAGAAAATGTGACTTGAGTGCTTAAAATTTGATAGTATGATAAAATATTTTTGAAATTTGGAATTTGATTTTCGCTGTATATCGTTTTCAAATAGGTTATCGTCTGTTCTAATTCATGACTAGATATTATAGAATTGTGGAGTGTATTTAGCTTAGCAAACATTATTGCATCTTCTAGATTGTCAACAAAGGTAATTAAATTTTGGCAATCTAGATTTATTTGAGATAAGACGCCTTGAAATGTTATATAATGATTAAGGTTATTAAAAGAATTTTGCACTGTTGCCTGAAAGATATTTAAGCTGTATTCCAGTTCTTTCTGATTTTTATTCAGAGTCGATATCGTTTTGTTGTAATTATCAATCAAATTTTTCGATAGGGATATTTGTAAATTAAGTTCTTTCTTTATATTTTTCTGGTTTTGAGCTAAGTTTAAGATCGCCTCGTCGTAACGTTTACCATCGTCAGCGTCTAACGTGCCAAAAAGCCATTTATATGTTTTACCTATTATATTAATTAAACCTCGTCTATTGCGTATGTGTGGGTGGAGATTTTCGAGTTTTTCTTGTGTAGTTTGAATAAGAAATTCGGTACGTAAGAGAAGACTTTCCGCTAAGCCCTGATAAGAGATTGGGTTATTGGGGTTTTTTGTTGTAATGTTGCCTTTTATTATAAAAAAGTATTTTTCAATATTTTGTAGTTGCGTTATTATTGGATTTAAATCTATATAGTGTAAAAAGGTGTGTTTATTATAAATAATTTTTGCATTGCCAAGTTGGATGGGTAAAATGGGATTTTTTATTGTTGTTAGTTGTATGTCTGTCTGTTCACTGTTGGCTGGAAGTATCTGAAGGACCGGAAGCAGTGTTAGAAGTATTAGCTTCATTGTTTACCTGCAAAGAGGGTTTTTGTTTAATTTTTGGTTTTCTAGCAAAACTTTTATGGTATGTTCCTTTGTGCGTAATTAATTTAATATTACTCTGTCCTTTTATAGGTGACTTTTTAAATTTAGGTAAGGCTTTATTTCGAGCTTTGGTTTTAATGTAAGCTACTTTTTCTTTATCAAAATCGGGTGGTTCGCGGCGATTTTCGTTTCTTTTCGATATAATTTTTTCTTTAGTTTCCGCGTTCCGTTCTTGAATTTTCCTGTAAAGTTCTTTAGCAGTTTCTTTATGTTTCTGTACGTAATTTGATATAATTATTTGGTCATTAATATCGAATGGGTCGGTACTATTTATATGTCCTTTAACTATTTCAAAAGGTGTAAATTTCGTTACGCTATGTATAGAATTATTATAGCCGAGTATAGATCGTTTGATCAGCTGTTCGGGGGTAAAAGTACTAGTTTCCTCTTTTAGACACCGATAGTGTTCGATTATTGTAGAGTGGAATCTTTCAACAGGGGAGTTTGAATTACTATTTTTGGGGGTAGTATAATGTAGTTCGATTTTATATATTTTACAAAAATCTTCGATTTCTTTGTTTTTGAACTCAGTGCCTGAGTCAGCAGTTATTTTTTGTGGCAATCCATGGTGTGATATAAAATTTAGGAGGTTTTCTATTACCATGGGTCCTGTTAGACTTTTTAACGAATAGGCTTGTCCGTATCTTGAAAATGAATCTATTATAGTTAAATAGCTTTCGTTTGAAATTTTAAAAGTATCAATATGAATATGTTCGAAAGGTTTTGAGCTAGTGGGTGTCAAATTAAATTTTATTACCGGGGGGTCTCTGTCGTATTTATTTTTTAAACATGTCTCGCAATTATTAACATAGTTTTCTATGTCGACGGACATTTTTGGCCAATAAAATTTAGCACAAAGAGAAATTTTCATTTCATTTATCCCGCGGTGACAAGTTTTAGTGGTATGGTATAGTTCTAGTTTTTCTTTTTGGTCGTTTAGGGTTTCAACATCCTGTAAAAATTTTGTACATTGAATTAATTTAAAAGAAGAATTTTTAAATAGGTTTTGGACCGTGATAACAAAGTTTTGGGCCAGTGTTGGGTTCCTAAAGTATACTGCGTATACTTGTTTTGGTTCTATATATTCTTTTAAAATTTGTACAAAATGGGGCGTTGGATTTCTACTAGAAACAGATATATACAATCGCGTATTTTGAAATATTTTATTAAACTTACATTGAATTTTGTCTATGTCACCTTCGGTTATTATTATTTGATTTTTAAATGTATTTAGAGATTTTTCCGATATAGGTATATTAAGGATTGGTTCTTCTAAAGAAGTGTGTACTGTTTGTGAGTCCTCTGTTATATTGTGGTCTTTGGGTGTACCGGGGGGTGCAATTTGAATGTCCGAAAGTATTTTAATTCGGGTTTGTTCAAATTGGGGGTCAAGTATTTCTTGGATGATTGACTCATCAATATTTGGGAGTACGTCTGCGTTTTGTAAGTAGTCCTCAACTGTGATGTCTATGTCTCCGGGGTTATTGTCTATTGATTGAGTCTCCAGTGCATTTAGATCATTATCGATTGGATATCTTGATAACGCGTCTGCGGCTTGATTATTTTTTCCTTTTTTGTATTGAACGGTGTAATCGAACTCTTCGAGTTTTAACCGCCACCTTACAAGTCGAGAGCTGGGTTCTTTCAGCGAGAAAAGCCATTGTAAAGGTTTGTGGTCGGTATAAATTGTAAAATTACGACCAAATAAATAAGGCCTAAAATATTTACAACTCCACACTATTGCAAGTAACTCTTTTTCGATAGTGGAGTAGTTAATTTCCGCCGGATTAAGGGTTCTAGATGCGTAACATATCGGGTGATTATCTTGAGATAAAATTCCGCTTATTGCGTACATTGATGCGTCTGTAGTTACCTCAAAGGGTTTTTCAAAATTTGGGTAAGCTAGAACGGGTTCGGATGTTAAGACGTTTTTACATATATTTACACAATCTAAAAATTCCTTGTTATGAACTACTTTTTCATTCTTTTTTAAACATTGAGTTAATGGCTTTGTTAGTTTAGCAAAATTTTTGATGAACCGTCTATAGTACCCTAACAACCCTAAAAAGGACTTTATTTCTTTCTGCGTTTTTGGGATGGGAAATTTTTTTATTGCTTCTATTTTACGATTATTTGGTTTTATCCCTGCCGGTGTTATTATATGACCTAAAAATTCAACCTCCTTACGAAGAAATTCGCACTTGTCTAGTTGAATTTTAAGATTAGCCTCACGTAATTTTGAGAATACTAATTTTAAATTTTGTATATGTTCCTGCAATCCTACACTGAAAATAATTATGTCGTCCATAAAAACCATGCAGATTTTATTTTGGAGCTCTTTTAATACTTCATCGATTACCCTCTGAAAAGTGGAGGGGGCATTTTTCAACCCGAACGGCATTCTTAGGTATTCATAGTGCCCGTTGTTTACCGAAAAAGCTGTTTTTTCTATAGAGTTTTTATCCATTTCAATTTGGTGGAATCCGCTTGCTAGGTCAAGCGTGGTGAAGTATTGTGCCCTGCCTAATCGGTCTAATATATCGTTTATATTTGGGATTGGATACCGATCAGAAATAGTTTTTTCATTTATTTTTCTAAAATCGCAAACTACGCGCCATTTTTGTTTGCCCGACGCGTCCATTTTTTTCGGGACGATCCATATTGGAGATGACCACGGACTACAAGACGGTCTAATAATTCCTTTTTCTAGCATTTCATTGATTTGTCGTTCGATCTCTTCTTTATGAATATAGGGATATCTATATGATTTAGTATGTATAGGGATTTCGTCCGTTGTTTTTATCGTATGCTTTATTTTTGATGTGAAAGTTAGTTTATCTCCCGGTTTTAGAAAAATATCCGAATAGTCCTTACATAATTTTTTTAAAGCTGATTTTTCTTCTGTGTTCATATGATCAATACGAATTAATTTTTCAATTTCTGAAATATTTTTATTACAATTAAAATTACTTTTGTTTTTGGTAAAATTTTCCATAGTATAAATCTCATATAAATTTACTTCGAACGCTTCTACAGGGATGGGTGTAGATAATGTTACGGAGATTGCGTTATCAGTTGGGTTTTGTATTTCTAGGGCTGCAAAACCGTTTTTTGAAATTGTCAAAATTTGGGGTATGATTAAATTATTAATGTTTCCAGGTATTGTTAAAATTTCACCGTTATATATATTGACAGGAATATTTTTTATAATTTTTTCATGGGGGTTAACTGAAAAAGAAAAATTAACTTCGGTAGGTTCTCTGTACTGAAACGGAATTTGAATGTTTTTTCCGACTAATTTTTTGTTAACTAGATCGATATTTAAATTCATTTTTATTAAATCTGAAAGTCCTAAAATTCCATCAAAATAATCGTGAAAATCAAATAAAATAAAATTTATTTCGTGACTACTGCCAAATTCTGCGAATGCTGGTATTATAGCTTGAAATTGCGTGGTTTGGCTCCCTAGGGCTGTTTTGATTGTATTATTTGAATTATAGATACAATTCGGGTAGAATTTTTCGACTATTGATGGTTTTAATATTGATCGCGAACTACCGGTATCGATTAATAATTTAATTTTGGGTTTTTTTATTGCTACATATGGTAGTGTATTATTTGAAGAAATATTAATTTCTATCAGGCTTGAGGGTTTTCTGGGCCCGTGTCCCGAAAATTTTCAGAACTATGTTGTTCATCTTCGTCATGATTTTTGTCGGTAATTTCCGATTGGTCATTTTCGATAATTTCGTTTTCATTATAGTACGGCATGTTTGGGTCGTACTGATAATAAGAGTCGGTAAACGGCGTCGCTACATCTTGTTCTGTGTTGTCGCCGATTTCGTTTGAAAAAAGCTCCTCGAAAACCAAATGAGGTTTTTGATACTGTGGGTATCTAAAATTTTGGTTTTGGAAATTTTGATTTTGAAAATTTTGATTTTGAAAATTTTGATTTTGGAAATTTTGATTTTGAAAATTTTGGTTTTGGGAATTTTGATTTTGATTTCTATTTGTAGCTACGGAAGGGTTTCGCGAAGTTGTCGACATAGGGGTTGGTTTTGGCATCTGATTTTGGGGTATTTGGTTGGGTCTAAACACATTTTGCGGGGGTCCAAATACTTGTCTGTTTGTCGGGTATTTTCGTGATTGTTCTGGTCTAGGTTGTAAGTTAATTGGTTGGCTAGGCCACATTGGTCTTGGGTAATATTGTTGGTTTGGAAAGTTTTGGAAGAACTGGGGTCTTTGAACTGGCGTGTTTTGATATTGATTTGGAACAAAATTAGGAGAGTATTGCGAATTTTGATAGTTGTTTGGTTTATGCATTTGTGGTAAATTTATTTTTTGATTTGGTCTTTCTGGAATATTTCCGTATAATTTCTCGAAATTTTCATATTCTTTAATATAAGCCATTGCATCTTCTAAAGATGTTGGTTTTTTAATGTACATGTTATTACGTAAAGTTCCCGTACAACCGCCTATAAAGGTATTTAATGCTGTTTTTTCATAATGAACAATTTGGCAATTACGTTGTTCGTCAGATAAGGTAGTATCATTACTAATACGTTGGATAACGTTACTACGCAAAATTTGCAATCTGTTACCAAAATCTACAGGGTGTTCATTTTTATAAGGTCTGGTACGCGTCAATTCTTGTACCAAGCAATCAATATCTCTTCTATCAGAAAAACATTGGAATAATGCAGGTTTTAATTTATCCCAATCATCTAATTCGACACGTCTGCCAACCATGTATTCGGCTTTATCAATTAATTTCTCTTGAATACATTCAAATACGTGTTGATTTAGATCATCGTCATTAAAAGTTTTATATTTATTAACAAGGTCGTCACATCTTTTGACAAATCTAGCTAAAAAGTTACTGTCCCCATTAAATGGTTTAATATTTTCTATTTTGGATTTAAATAAATCCCAATTGACAGTTTTGACTACCTCTTTTGTAGCCATTTTCTTAAATTTAATTACTTCAGTAAATTAACAGAATAATTTACTATTTAAAACAATACTAGAATTAACAATATTTCTTTAATAAAAGAAAATTACTTTTTTCTTTACTTTCTCTGCGAGAAGTGTACAAATATATATTATTTCAAAAATCTTAACCTACTTGTCTGCAATAGACTGCAAAAATGAAAGTTCCTTTTTTTTTCTCTGCGAGAAGGTATTTTTCAAAATCTTAACTTACGTGTCTACGATAGACTGCAAAAAATCTTACCCTAATTTGTCTTCCATAGACTGAAAAATCTAAAACTAATTTGTCTACAATAGACTGAAAAAACTGTGTGCTATACACTGCCCTATAACTATCCCTATCAAAGTCCTAATCGAAGGGTTTGACGGGGGTGAAAAGGAAATGGCACTTACTTTTTCCGAAGTCTTCGTTCAGAGCCTTGTCCTTTCCCGATCCTCTGGCCTGGTCAATACTTGTCCTGGGTCGTTCGATGTTGGTTCTTTCGGATCAGCACTTAAGGGTTGAAACCGCAAAGTGGTCGGAATTCTTCAAAAATTTGGGAAAAACACCACCGTACCAATCCTACCGACTGCGCCACTTAAATAACACGAACACCCAAACTTGTTTTTAAAAAAACAATTTATTTAAAAATGAATTACAAGTTATAAAAAATGGACTGTGTACCACAGAATATAGACAGAGAATGATTTTAGTTTACAATAAAAGTGATACTTGGCTTGAAACACAGATAAGAACTTCTTGGAAAGATGAGCCTGGGAATCTGCTTAATCCGCGGTTTCCGTGGGATTCTGTGCATGTAACTTGCGTATACTAATTGGAATAAATTATCAGGGATATTATGGTTTCTGTAAAAAAAAGTATTTCCAACGTCTTTGTTCTTTCATGTTCTTTATAATATATACTTATGCAATATAAAACAGAAACACTCGATTTTTAACTTATTTTACTCAACCTTTTGGGTTGTTCAATTGCTTATATAGAACTGAATTGTCCTTATTTACATTTTCTTATCTACAACTTCGATTATTAAAAAACAAAAAATATCCCCTAGACTTTCTATTTAAAATATACAGCTATATGAAATTTGTTGTACTTGGTCAGATTAAAAAGTCATAAATATAACGTTTTTTTATAAAAAAAACAAAACAAAACAAAACAAAAAAATTTTTTTTAAAGTTATTTCTCATCGGGTCACTTTGCCATGCTTTATAAAAACCTCATTTAAACTTTCTAATGTACAACTACAATGATAAAAAATAAAATGTTTACTTACTTATGATTTAACTTCCTTCTGCCAATAACAACGTACACAAGAAAGACAATAAACACAAATAAATTACACCAAATATTGTCACATCCATTTTCCACACGGGCACGGCCATGAAAATGACCAATTATTGCCTTAAAAACACGAAAAAATGGACACGGAACCGCAAAAGCACCCTAACATAAACATAACCCACCGGGCAAGGGCGTCAAGTCTCTGTTGATGACGTTAGTTATAAATATGAAGAATAATATTACTTGAAAAGAAAAGTTAGTTCTGGTAACTAAGAATGTATCTTAATCAAAATTAACAAAATGATAAGACATATTCATAATGTGTTATTACAACAAGCTTAATTGATAAATACAAGTTTGTAGGAACCTTGATGTAACATTTAAATAAAATATATACAGAGTAAAATTCAGCTAAACAAAATATTTTATTTCTGCCAACTAATATGAAAACAAGATATTTTCTTTGTTCTGATGGCATCATTTTTTGGTGAATATAACCAAGAAAAAAATCTTTTTTGTTTTCCTAACTAAAAATAGTTATTTTTGGTAACGTAAACACGAGAACAAATAAAAATTAGTACCAAATACCAAGTCATTTTTAAGAGTGTAGGTGAACTGGGGAAAGGATCAGGATGTCCTCTGGTTCCAGTTTTGGTTGCCCGAGTATTTGTTGCCTCTTCCGATCTAGTCACTCGCAATGAAAAACTATGTGCTGTACTGTTTCACTGACTTGTCCGCATATTCTGCAGTCAAAGTCTTCATTATACAGTTGCATTCTGTGCAGATGATTTTTGACAGCCATGTGTCCTATCAGAATCACTGTAACAGTTCTCAGCTGATTCCTATTCATTTGAACCAATTGTATCGTTAGTCTCGGGTCTGGATCCCCATGAAGCGTTTGCTGTGGTGTAATTCCTGTCTGTTGTTCCAGTAGATTTTGTGTTCACACCCGATCCATCGCTTTATGACATCTCGTACTGTGCAACTGTAAGCTTCTGTAGAACTTCGAGTGCCTATTCTGGACCTATGAATGTTTTTTTCTAAGCCTTTCCTTGCAAGTATATCGGCTTTTTCGCTCCATGTAACACCTTTGTGTCCTGATACCCACTGCAGTATTAGTTTGTTCACTTTTGCCAGGGCCTCCAATTCTTCCTAACATTCCAATACCAGCTTTGAGGTTACCTTATTATAAATTTTTAGTAAAACTATTAATCCCCCACCCATATTATTGAGGCTGTAGACGCGCCTAGGTGTTAGTGTATCGTGTTATGTCAAACTAAAGTGGAACTGGGCTAGATATGTGACTCGAACTGGAGATGGATGAAAAGACTGCTTAGGTGAAGACCAAGAGCTGACAAAATAGCTAAAGGAAAGCCCCTGTATGCTGGAGTAATGAAATTAACAGAACGACTAGCAACTGGATGCAGCGCGCTCAAGATAGGAAGCGGTGGACAAGAATAGGGGAGACCTATATCCAGCAGTGAACGCTGAGGGTTGATTAATGATAATGAATAAATGATTGCTTTTATAACGACATATATTTCTACAAAAAATGTGTATTTGGAATGCCTTAAATTTAAATACCGTATAAACTTTTTTAAAAACAAGTTTTTTTTGTGACGATTTTTTTATATTAATAACCAAATGGTAATATTCCATATTTGGTCACTTTCCTTTACTATAGCGCAACAAAATGACGTGAATACTACATTTTTCTTAGGTAAGGTATCATTAGCGCCTAGACTATAAAACTACACTTATTTAAAGCCCCAAAGACAGCTGTTCGCTGAGCTTCCGGTTGTCCTTCATATTTCACATGTTTGCTTTCTTGTTGTCTGGTTACACGTTGACATCTCGACAACAAGAACAAGATGAAAAATAAATGGTCGGAACAGGTTAATTTCGTCTTGGCTCATGCGGTCGAGCTGTCCCACGCCTTCAAATGGAAAAACATGAAACTTTACAGCTGTTACCGGTTTACCGCCTGGTGTGATTTTGTCGCGACGTCCGGCGGTGGAGTCCAGTAGGGATGTGTCCTTAGTGAATGACCTGTTTAAAATGACCAAGTCTTTTCGATGATCGGTGATCGATCCAACCACACGCCGCGACTTTGTCATTTAAGTAAGTTACTCTCTTAGTTACGTCAATACACAACTGTGCCGGCTCTTTGTTTAATCGTTCGACTATGACCTTGTCATCATCTATCAAAACCTTTGGAAATATCACAAACTATTACTGGAGCATATTCTAATTCATTAAGGCCCGGTTGTACAGGAAGAAAGACATAGTGTACTGTGCTACGCACCCCGCCATATCATTGCGAACTAAATCCTATAGAACTTATATGGGCGCAAGTGAAAAGTTTGTAGCAAGACACAACACGACATTCAAAATGAAAGACGTTAAGCTACTGTCTGATCAAGCCGTTAAGGAAGTGACACCCGAGAACTGGCGAAAATCAGTCCATCATGTCATTTAAGAAGGGGAGAAAATGTGGAATCTTGACCACCTGATCGATCGGATCGTCGATCCGTTAATTATAACGTCAAGAGGAGATGACAGTTCCACAAATGACGAAGAATATTATGATTTTTTATCTGTATTACATTATACAGATAAAAAATCATAATATTCTTTTTTGTATTTTGTAAAAATATAAAAAAATAATTGTACGTAATACTATGTACATAATGCAAGTCTTTGTAACACCATTTACAGTATTTGTGAGTGGATAACAATAGGCATAACCCATAAATTGACCCAAACCCGGGTGGTACTACCTGAACTTGATAAAAAAAATGAATTTTGCAATGAAATTAATGCCAAATTATGAAAGTGACTTAAATATTCGTTGGGTCACTCTGTAGTCACTTTTCTTACCTAATGAGCTTTTAATACTCACACCTTTCTAAAATAGACTATATACAACTGAATAATCTTTTTGAACCAAGTTCAACTTTAGGTCGAGCTTTGAGAAACTCGTACTTAAGCTCTAATTGTACAATAGGGCCTAAACTTTTAATTCTTTTATTTTTTGGGATATTAGTACAGATTTAAAACATTGTCTTTATTTAAAAACGAAACCATTCTATTTTTAACAATATTTCCATGTTATTTTGGAAAGTGTAAGAAGCAAAAAAATCGGTAGTTAGAAACAAATACTATTTAATAAGATTTATTTATTAGTTTCAGCATAAATCCAATATTTTTGTGGAAGTAGTCCATCTCTCAGTGGAGTGATATTGTAAGTAAGGAAAAAAATACACACAGTCTGCTCAACTTGTTTATTGGAGGATTTCTTATTTAGAAAAACCTTAGGATCATATCGTACATGTTTCGAAGGTAAAAACTTGTAAAACTTGTGAAACATGTATACAATATGATACTAAGGTTTTTCTAAATAAGAAATCCTTATAATAAACTAGTGGAGAAGACTCTGTATATTTTTTCCTTACTTATAAATCTAATATATAAAATCGAAATAAGGTCCTTTGATCCTGGGGAATCAGCTGGTACTTAATGTAAATAGTGGATTTATCGAGTTTTGCATATTTGCCTCATAACTACATACACGCACATCAAACTTCTAAGAAAATTATTAAAACTAAAAATAAATCTGCACAGTCGTTAACTTCAGTAACACACATGATGTCTTGATTTAGCATAAAGGAGACCGCACACGTGTAAGTCCCCTTATTTACGAGGTTCAATTTCCACAAGACTGTTAAAAAGGCTCTTAGACTAGTCACAACATAGTAAAAAAGAATTATGGATACTTACGTTGCTAAGTATAGTCGGGTGAACGGTGGTAAACTTAAGTAATGTAAAAAAAGTTAATAGACATTACCTCTAAACGTTCAGTTGGCCAAAATAGTAGTTTGTACAACAAGAGTGAATATGATGTCCATATCGCACGAGAAAGTAAATTGAGCACGACACCGTAGGCATAGGTATCATAACTTGCCTTTTTAGTTGGCCGTAAAAGACAATTGAACAAATATTCATTTGGTTGACAAATTTATGGACCAAATTACACTGTAACATATTTATCAATTTGGGTAATTTCTTGTATTTACACATAATCACTTTGAATATATACCGGGTGGTCAACTAAGAATGACCGCCGGCCATATCTCAGAAACTAGTAATCGTACAGCATTCGGGTAAATTTTTTTATGACAAAAGTGCCCAAGAAAAATGCTGGAAATTATTTTAAGTTCCGCATTTTGCCGCAAGAGGGCGTAATTGAAAGGTAAATTTTAAAATTTTACATATCTCCGAAAATTCCACATTAAGAAGCTTGGACAATTATGCATCATTTTGGTCTTATGCTCATTGGCGTACCAACTTTAATAAGAGGGGCGGAAGCTGTTGAAAGTGTAATCAGTTAAATCACTGTAACTTTTAAACGACTTATCCGATTTTAGCAAACTAAAGACTGTTTGGAAGAGAAATGTACGCACTTTCACCAATCGTATTTAGTTGTCCATAATAGTTCTCAACAAAAATGCTAGAGGGCGCAATTGGCAATAATAACAAATTTTTTGATTTTACTCCGAAAAAATAAATCATACAGTTTAATTATGATACCATAATCGAAAAGTAGATGAAATTTGCTAGAAAAAATATTAAAACCGCAGCTTGATATCTCCGTTCGTTTCAGCGTTATCGCCAATAGAATAATTTTGACAATTGAAATTTTTTTAAAACTGTTAGAAATAACTTTTATGCTTGTAGTACAAAAAAAATTGCTTAAAAATTTTACATTTAATGGTCAAATAATATACAGGGTGTTCCATTTGGAAAACTTGACAAAAATTAATTTAAAATGTGTCGTTTTTGAAACCTTTTTATGAACACCCTGTATAAAATAGATAATCACTATTAGATTTATAATATCGCTAGATCACTTGTCATAAATCTCACCCAATCCCATGATTTGAAATATAAATTTAGATGATTTCTTTGATTTTTCTTCCAGGATCATAAAACTTAATTTTTTTAGCTTATTACTGTTATGCCGGGTTGCACAAAGAATTTTAATAATAATTATTATTTAACCGGCAAGTTTGACTGTGACAGACCTAACATTGACAGAAATAGTTTTCTTAGAATCATACTGGCCCGGTTACCTTAATTTTTAATTTAATAATGACGCACCTTTGAATGTGATTATATTATGCCTGTCAAAGTTATTTATGTCACCAGTCAAACTTGCCGGTTAAATAATTATTATTAAAATTTTTTGTGCAACCCGACATTAAACTACCAAAGCAAAATAAATAAAATTTTGGGCATTTATAGAGGACTCTAATACGAACCTGAATATGCAATAAAATTCTTAGTGTTCCATTTAAAAAAAACACAATTTTTTTTTATCGCATATGGAAAAATATCTTCCTAAAATCCACCCTATGATACAGTATAAGTATGCATATGAATGAAATTCCCTCGGAAATTCCTAACTTAATTCCTATAGGAGCTATAGAAGCCTGATGCATTATTGCAGGTCCCTGTATATCGCTCTATGTCTGTTATTCTGCAAAAGGCCGAATGTGAAAAAGATAGAGATATATTCAAAGTAATTTTGTGCAAATATAAGATATTTTTAAGAATAAATATATGATGAAAACCTAGTATTGCCATCTGTAGGAATCAACTCAATGCAAAAGATAGCCATCAGACGTGAAAAGAGAGAACTACTAATAAATCAAGTACGTTAGACCAACACATCCAGTATAGGAAACGTTTTCTACGGGCTTGCAGGTTTAAATATAATTATATAAATTTAACGAATTCTAAAGCTATTTTGTTATACTTTCGAAATTATAATTCTTACGCAAACAGAAAGAAACCCGAGCAAACCTTTTACACAATTTAATCAAACTAGCTACGGTTGCGAAAAATAAATTGTTTAATTTTATTAATAAATACAGGGTGATTCTTAACTTGATACTTCTTTTTTAGCTGTGTATAGAAGGTATTAAAATAAACAACTCTTTCAAAAAACTTAAAAATAGGCGAGATAGAGAAGTAAAAAATCTAAGTGCGGGCCTGGTCAACAAAACATAGCCCGCTATAGTTTCTGTTGTTTTTCTTATTCCTTATCAGTCATTCAATTTACGGGTGGTGTTGAGCAATCCGCTGTAGTGTGTTTTTCTGAAGCAAGTTAATTTTAAATTGGTGAGAGATGAAAACAGTAAAATTTGAAAACAATGAACTAGTAGATATGGTGCTAATTTACTGTGAGTGTCGTAAAAGTGCGGATATTTCTTCGGGATTATACGCAGAACGCTTTCTCTTGCGGGCTCATCCTACACCCAGAAGTTTTCTTAATGTTATTTAACGGGCAAGTTAGGCAAAACCGTATTTGATTCGTAGTGTAATAAATGAATGTAAGTACTTTATTTTTGATTTAAAAAAAAAGGTATTTAAAAATGTTGTTTACTTTAATGCCTTCTATACACAGCTAAAAAAAAAGTACCAACTTAGGTATAATTCTGTATATTGCTTTTTGTCTGCTATTCTGTAAGAGGCCGATTAAGAGAAAGATAAATATATTCAAAGTGATTTTGTGTAAATACAAGAAATGATCCAAATCGACAAATATGTTGGAGTGTAATTTAGTGAAATTTGGTCCAAGAATTTTTCTTTTCGATAAAACCGTTTCGTTCTGTTATTGAACTACATATATTTTAACTTTGACTATGTTTCCTAAATATGATAAGAGTTTGAAATTTCTTGTTTCAATACCCGCATTTCATCAATCTAAATGCAAGAAGAAATATTTTTTAAACGTTGAAAAATATGCTTTTGGATGGATATTACTTTTTTTGAGTGAATGCTATTCTTTTCAAAGATATATTTTTTTGAATTGGGTAATTTTTTCTGGCGTGGTTCAGGGGTATTTTAAAATTCTTTTTTATCTTCTCAGTATGTATTTTTAATTTTATAATATTCTTTCTGAACAAAGGTATTTTTAATTTAAAAATAACAAAGCACTAATTAATTGCAAAAACACCTCAATTAAAATTATAAATGAGTAAAATGCAAGTTATTAAAAGCGAACAAATTTTCCTGTTCGAAACAATATCCTTTTTTTGTAATTTAATTTGTCTCCTTTTTCTAACCGATAAACCTTGTATGCAAATAAAATATTTCCGGTGTTTTAATTTTCCCCTTTTTATTTAACAACAATTAATTTTCTGTGTTCAATTTTTTTTTATCAAGATTTCCAATTTTTTTTATGACATAACGCAATAATTTAATCCTTATTAGGACTCTTAGTGATGACGTAGCTAGGATTTTTTAACCTGACGCTATAGTCTGTTTCAGAAAGGTGTAGAGTTATAAAAGCTCATTAGGTATGCAAAGGGACTACAGAGTGACCCAACGAATATTTAAGCCACTTTCGTAATTTGGCATTGCAAAATTCTTTATTTTAATCAAGTGCAGTACCCGGGTTTGGGTCAATTTATGGGTTTTGCCACACACAAAATACAAAAAAATTTCCACACAAAAATACATTATACAGAAATTAAATTATAAAAAATCATAATATTCTTCTTCATCTGATGAACTGTCATCTCCTCTTGACGTTATAATTAACGGGTTGACGATCCGATCGATCGGGTGGTCAAGATCCCACATTTTTCCTCTTTTTTAATGACATGATGGACTGCTTTTCGCCAGTTCTCTGGTGTCACTTCTTTAATGGCGAGCTTAACGTCTTTCATTTTGAATGTCGCGTTGTGTCTTGCTACAAATCCTTTTACTTGCGCCCAAATAAGTTCTATAGGATTTAGTTCGGGGTATGGCGGTGTGCGCAGCACAGTTACACTATGTTTTTCAGCTATATTTTCCACGGCATATTTCATAAAACGATATTTGTTAATTTGCTATAGCTTATAGTTCCTTCTTTATGAAATTATCTTTTTTTTTTCTTTGGTTAGTTATCATAAATAATTTAGCGCACAAAATTAACCTGCGCCTATGGCCGACACCAAAATTTAGCCAAACTGGACGGAATTTTCCATTGTATTACTCTACACCTTTCTTAAATAGACTATAAATATCTTATCGGTCCCGTTACCTAATTAAATTTCTTCTTAACAAGACGTACAGTTTTTAAAAAATGTTAATTTTTAAAATTTTTGCCAGTTTTGTCAGAACATGCCACAAGAAGTCGATTATTACCCACACCCTATCCACCAACCATCAAAGTAGGAGTAGTTTATTTGCATTATATTGTACGCACTATTTAAAACAATTTGACCAATGGTTTCAATGGTTCACTGTAATTGTACAATTTCTTTTCAATATTAACAAGATTTAATTCTGAATTTTGAGAAAATTCAGGCATAACCGATCTCCATAAAGGCATAGATTTGATGTAGCTTCATACTTTTGCTTAAGCCTCAGCAACAATTCTGACTTATCTGCCTCAGTATGAAAGGGAAATTTTATGATGGAATTTATGTCAGAAAGGACTTTTTCACTATTCTCATATTTGATAGTTTTGGCATTTAAAGTCGGTGCTATAATAGGAGTTTATCATCAATAAAACTATAACTAGTTCATACCATGAATTTTTTGCAGCTTATTGAAAACATGAACAATTTCCACAAGTTTTAAAAACGCAAAACTAGCGCGTTACGCGATGACGTCGATCCGATAAAAACTTACAGTGAGCATCGTTACCGATAGTTCAGTTGTCATGTCGGTGTTTTTATTTACATCCCACTTACCTACATCCGAATTAGTGTGGAATTTTGATGTATTTTTGTTTAAAATAACTATTCTTTTTATTTATTTGTTCATAATAAATAACTTAGGTTAGCCTTTTTTCAACTGTCATTTCATTAGCTTGGTCTTCTGTTAATAATTTCGGTGTTGCCACATGTGAAACCTTCTATTCTAGTTAAATATATGCTTTGGTCCTAAAACTTTATTAACTTATTTTAAGACAAAATTTAGATAAAATTTTGGTAATAATATAATGATTTTTTATTTTTTCGCATTAGTCCGTTTAGGATTATTGAATTAATTTTCAGACTTTGGCATTGCATAATAACATAAAATGTTTAGAGAACATTGGCAACATTGTCAAGCTGCCGTTTTTATGACGTACATTCGATAAAATCAGTGTTTTTATTCAAATAGTTTTTTTATTTTCGTTTTCTCAGTTAAAAATATCAAAGAGTACAAAGACAGACAACTTTATTTTTTGTTCCTTTATACACTCTAACCAAAATCAAAATTTGGTAAAACCAACTTCCGATTTACCATGTTAAACCAAAAAACCGGTTCTACCGGTTTAACATGTTAAACCGGAAGTTATAACTTTTATATAGAGAATAAAAAATTAAAATAGGGAGGTGAAAACCATTTTTTTCTAAGATGAACCGTTCCAATGTTACAGCCTGTCAAAGTCAAAAAATGACATATTTTAAACGTCAATATCTCATAAACTATTAAATTTAGACATATAACATTTTATACAAAATAAGCGTGGAAAATTAGAAAATAATACAATATATAGGATGTTCCATTTAAAAAAAAAACCTAAATTATATTCGCCACGTTTTTTTTGCCACCCCGTATACTTCAATATAATTTTAAAATGTGCACCTCAATGATCTCTACAACTATCGCATTTCGAATCTTTATCTCATTTTTAACATAAAGGAGAAAATTAACTTTATCTTTGACTCACCAATAGCGAATTAAAAAAAAATTCCAATTCACTTCCTACCATAAAAAAATTGATATTTAAAGAAAGTTTAATTTTTTTAAATTTAGATTTTAATCTAATGCATTTATATAAAATTAATTGTTTTTTCTATGTATGTATTCGTATTTTTAATGACCGAGGATAGGTCCCCTCGGAAATTGCCATGGCAGCGAACGAAGAAAAATACTTAAATATACAAGCAAACAACTGTTTTAAATTTTAGGCGAAATTCTCTTTATAGAAAGCAAAAAATAATTTAAAACATTCTCGTTTTTTAAAAGCTTTCCATACCAGCGTGCCACGCGGCATCGTTTCCTGGCTTGTTTAATTGAAAATATAATACAACAATTTTACTAAGATGTTCACGAGAACTTCTAGCTGGACAGACCTTATTTTTTATCAAAAAAAAAATTAAAATTTTCTTTAAAGTTTAAATTAGGTATATGGGTTCAACTTATATCATCCGCCATGCAGAACATAAAAATAGAAATATTACGGCTATTCAGGTTAATTTCTTATTTTCCATTAATATTACAAACGATGCCCCGATATTATCTTCAAAATGACGCCGCGTCACTTAATTCTCGTGAAATTAGTTTTTATAATATTTTGTATATAAAAAAAATATTATTGCCATCGTCCGACACAGGTACAAAATGCGCGATGCGGTGGAAACGCCCGGTTTGTTAGTAATGACTCATAGATTACTGTTTGCTCCTAAAAGTAATCGGTACTTACTTACAATTTTTAAAACATTGTTTGGCCATGGCTTGTAATTCTTACCTGCAAAAAAAAAATATGAGTTTAGTTGAAATAAAAATTTTGAGGGTAAATAATTAAGGCTAAGTATGAAGTATAGAAGGTAATTTCGAGAAATTATTACGAAGTAAAATATTTAGTAGAAAGTTTCATATTCAGTTCTAACAAATAAAATAAAAAACTGATGATGTTGTACAAACAAAAAATATGATGTTTTTATTTAAAGAAGTTTGATCTATAATGAATACCTTTTAGGTAATTGAAAAAATGAAGTCAGTCCTTTTTAACAAATCACCCTGTATCTCATGAATTAAAAATAATTCAGCAACACCTTGGCACCCCATCAATCAACTTCGTAGGCATCACCGTTGAGGTTTAGAATATACCATTAGTCATCTATTAAACAGTGACCACCCTGTATATTTTAATATAATTTGATATTAAAAAGAAATATTAGACTTTAAAAAAATGGCTATTTTGAGCTGAATTTTTTTTTCGAAATACAAAATTAAAGTTGTACAGGGTGAGTCAACGATAGAGTAAAGTTCATTTTCGCCTTAATCTTAAGAATTAAACTTGAAGAAATAGTCCATACTTAAAGTGGAGTGGAAATTTAGAAGGAAAGAAATAAGAACACAAAGTCTTCCTCCACTATTATATTAAAGAATCTAGTAAAGTTTAGAAAAATGTTTCTCTACTTGTTTCGAATGCAGAAGCATTCATCTTCAGGAGAATGAATGAAAAAAGAAGAAAACGAATAGATATCATCCTAACAGAGCATCAAAATTTTTAGAAATTTAAGAAAACTAATACACACGTGGTATTGTAAAAGAAAAATATATATGGGATTAAGGCCCATGGCACTATAAGAGTCTACATGTGGAAAAAAAAGAAAGTATAACATATGTGTGTGAGCAGAATGGTGGAAAATTGTGAAATTGAAAAAGCTTAATAATTAATCAAGAAAATTGATGGCTGATCATTGCAGAAAATGAAGTGTGAGGAAGATAAGGTTATTAAATTATAATAAAAACTGAAGGTTTTGTTTACAAACCTTGTTAGAACTACCACATGTCGATTATTTATTATGAGTAGAAAAATTGGAAAAAGTAAATTTTGCAATTTTTCTTTAGCATATATTAGCATATTTAGCATATATAGCTTTTTAAGTTAAACTTTTAAAAAATCTTTTGGATTAAAAAATTATGCTCGAAAAGCAACCACGTTTGCAAAAAAGATCTTTTTTAGCTTAATCTTCGTCACACTTCATTTTCTGCAATGATCAGCCATCAATTTTCTTGATTAATTATTAAACTTTTTCAATTTCACAATTTTTCACCATTCTTCTCACACACAGATGTTATACTTTTTTTTTCTACATGTAGACTCTTATAGTGCCATGGGCCTTAGTCCCATATATATTTTTCTTTTACAATGCCACGTGTGTATTAGTTTTCTCAAATTTCTATTCATTGAACTTATAATTTTGATGCTCCGTTAGGGTGATATCTATTAGTTCTCTTCTTTTTTCATTCATTCTCCTGAAGATGAATGCTTCTGCATTCGAAACATGTAGAGAAAAGTTTTTCTGAACTATACTAGATTCTTTAATATAATAGTGGAGGAAGACTTTGTGTTCTTATTTCTTTCCTTGTTAGGAATTAGATTAAATTTCGAAATACAAAAGTTGTACAGACCATTGAGGTAAACATTTTAAAGTTATGCTGGAATATACGGAGTGGCCCAAAAAACCGTGGCTAATATAACTTTTTTTAAATGGAATACCCTTTATATTGTACAAAATTCTATGCTTATTCTGTAAATGTCATATGTCTAAATTCAATAATGTTTGAGATATTAACGTTTAAAATATAGCATTTTCAGACTTTGACAGGCTGTAACATTGGAACGGTTCATCTTAGAGAAAAATGGTTTTCATCTCCCTATCTTAGTTTTTTATTCTCGATCTAAAAGTTGCAACTTCCGGTTTACCATGTTACACCAAAAAACCGGTTTTAACGGGTTAACATGTTAAACCGGAACCATTTCTCTCTTAGATGAACCGTTCCAATGTTACAGCCTGTCAAAGTCTGAGAATGCCATATTTTAAACATCACTATCTCAAAAACTACATGACATTTACAATATAAGCGTAAAAATGTGTGGGGAATCATAAAATAATACAATATATAGGGCCAGCCCGTATAGTACAGCATAATTTTAAAATGTGCACTTCAAGAGTCTCTACAACTTTTGTATTTTGAATTTTTATCTAATTCTTAAGATAAAGGCGAAAATGAACTTTACTCTATCGTTGACTCACCCTGTATGTACAGACATTATACCTCTATATACATACTGGATGGGTCCACCAATTATTATGGAATAGTTAGGAAAGTAGGGGAGACCGGGGCTGGTTGGCGCATTTTTGAAATAATAATTTCTGCTAACATTATAATAAAACCAAGATCAATGTCATGGTCCCCTTACCATTGTTTATAGCTTCGACTAATAGATTGACATGAAAAACTTTTGACATATCAACTTTAAATGCCAAAAAAATACTAGATTCTTGACCGCATCACGTACGCCAACCTACCCCGCATACGGTGTTGAATGGCGCAGTGTATGGGGCAGTTTGGCGCAAGAATAACAATTAAGCACAACAGTAATTTATTATAATACTTTTACTTTTCAAAATATGCAGTTTATGCATCGATAGAATAGTTGACTTTCTGGCGCAGCGCATGCTTCATGTGCCCACATGCTACAAGAAGTGCAACAGATCCATTTTTCCTTTGGTTTACTCTTTGAAAAATCACCCCCACACATCAAGCAGAAGCATTCATCGTCATCCTCTTCATCAATTTTAAGGTTTGTTTTCTTTATTCTGATTTTTCCCTTATTTGGCGATTTATTTTGAAGGTCGTATCAGCGTTTGTGAAGCAATATTAACATCTTTGGCTACCCTTCTTCTTGATTTTCCATAAATTAAAACTTCTTTGGCAGCTCTTATCATAACTTACTTGGAAGTTTGTCCATTTTGGGTTTTTCGTTGGTAGTTTCTCATTTTAAGAACCTTAAAAAGAAAAAAATCATTTAATTTTTACATTGCAAATAGCAGTGGGGCAGGTTGGCATAGCGTCAACCTGCCCCAAATTTTTTGTGCCGACCTGCCCCAAGGCCATTTTCAAATTTTAAACATTTATAAAAATATCAACACTTACGACAATTAAAAAATCTCCTAGCGGCAAATAATAGCACACATGTCAGGTTTAAATTACTATATTTAACATAATATTGTTGCTACTTACCTATGAGATATCACAAAAACTGTAACTCGGTAGAAAATTACTAATATGATTGAAAAATAGACGTTACTCTTTCATGGACCAACGAAGATTAACGCGACCTTCGCGTTAAGTGGGCATAATCCTACACCACTAACGGCTTTAGAGTGACAAAACAGTCTTGCCAATGTTTCTGGAAAGTACTAAACGGAACAATGCGCCAACCAACCCGTGCGCCAACCAGCCCCGGTCTCCCCTACTTGATTTTGAAAAACCCATATTTTCATCAAAATTGAATCAATTCGGGTGGGCTGTCTTTTGGACCACTAAGTACAATGTGTGCATGTGACTACAATTTATGTGTTTTTTTGTACTTTTATTGTTGTGTTAGTATCAGCTTTATGTTTTTTTAAATTTTTTTTTAATGCAGCAGGACTGGGAACTCGTCTTTCAGGCTAGTAAAACGGATGTAAATGCACAATGGGACATATTTATTGGAACACACAAAAATATTTTTAATCATTGTTTTCCAATCACTATGGTCTATGATAATAAAAAAAGAATAGTAACAAATCAAGAAATTTTGGACTGTAAAATAAATTTAGATAAGCTTTTAGTGGTTTCTAGACATAGTGCCCACTATAAAAACGAATATAACGAAACAAAAAAACATTATGATATGCTAATTAAAAAAGCGAAAACAAACAAATATAAGAATAAGATTAGAGCCTCCGACAATAAGAGTAAATGTATGTGGTCAATATGTCATGAAATAAACGGTAAGTTTAAAACTGCACAGAATAATTTTTTTGAAAATGGCAAAGAATTAGCGGATAATTTAAATGAACATTTGGTCAGTATAGTTCCAAAACTTTTAAAGGATATAACACATGTACCATTTCAATGTAATATTCCCGAGAAGGATCAGTCGATGTATCTAAAACCTACAAATAGAAAGGAATTGTTAGAAATATCCAATAAATTAAAAAATAAATATAGCAGTGGTGAGGATGAGATACCAACAAGCATAGTAAAATTATCGATTAAGGATGTCTCTGAAGTCCTGGTATATATTATTAACAATTCTATAAAAATTGGAATTTTTCCAAATCAGTTTAAGTTCTCTAAAATTAAACCTTTATATAAAAAAGGAAGCCCAACAGACTTGAATAATTACCGACCCATTAGTTACTATCAAGTTTTTCAAAAGTTTTTGAAATGGTGGTGTGCTCGAGACTGTTGGACTTCATGCAATTGGGGCAACTCTTTTCCAAGAGTCAGCATGGATATCTAAAGGGTAGATCGACCATGTCGGCTATTTTTCAATTTACAAAAGCAATTGTAGACCACCTTGAAAATAAAAACTTGGCTTTAGGTATGTTTTTAGATCTCAGCAAAGCATATGATTGCATTGATAGAGAACTGCTACTCTTTAAACTAAGCAAATATGGAGTTAGGGGAAATGCTCATGCATGGATGTGATCTTACCTTTCGGATAGACAGCAGCGAGTCGTAATTCAAGACGAAAGTGGAATAATCAAATCTGATCTTAAAAAAAATACTGTAGGTATAGCGCATATATAGTTTATATAAACGATCTTGATGTTATGAGAGATAATCTTTCAATAACTAACTATGTGGATGACACAAATTTATTGGTGGCTGCAACGGATTTTCCGGAATTAAATCATAGAGCTGAAGAGGCATTTGTAGAAATAAACAATTGGTTTAGTGGGAATAGACTAATCCTGAATAGGAATAAAACAAATATTGTAATTTTTAGAACAAAACAAAATAAAATAAATCTACCAGATATTTTGAACATAAATAACATTGAGCTAAATAGAGAATCAGAAACCAAGTTTTTGGGTCTCACCATCAATGAATTTTTATCATGGGAGCCTCATATAAACTCCTTATGCTTAAAACTCGGAAGTATGGGATATGGCATAAAGGTTGTGTAATCATACATGGATCACAAAACAATTAAAGTTCTGTATCATGCCAATTTCGAATCGGTTTTAAGATACGGCATTATTTTTTGGGGTAGTAATTTTGAAACTCAACAAGTGTTTGTAGTGCAGAAAAGAGTAGTGCGACTGATACGAAAATTAAAATATTTGGAATCCTGTAGGGGAGTTTTTAAGGAACTAGGTATTATGACAATTTATGCTTTATATATCTATGAATGCCTAATGTTTGTTTTTAAAAATAGGGAAATATTTCAGAACTTAAATGACCATAGTTACAATACCAGAACCATTAATCTTTTGTATCCATCGCATCGTCTAACCCTTACAGAAAAGAGTCCATATTACATGTGTATAAAATTATATAATAAGCTGCCGATAACCATTAAAAATATTAGTAGTATAAGAGTATGGAAAAAAACTGTAAGAAGCTTGTTAATTGAAATTAAACCTTATACTATACAGGAGTTTCTTAGTTGGAATATGTAAAGCCTAGCTAAATTTTTTTTATGACGTCATTTCATTTTATAAATGTTACCTTCCCTTTTGTGACTGTAGTTTTGTAATTTGAAATAAAAAATTATGTTAGGTAGTACCGACAGCGCAGTGTCGTCCGTGTCAATTTATAAAATTGTTATACATGGTGATTCCTAAGTTAATTCTTCTTTTTTAGCTGCGTATAAAAGGCATTAAAATAAACAACATTTTCAAATACCTTTTTTCAAAAAACTCAAAAATAAAGTACTTACATTCATTTATTACACTAAGAATCAAATACGGTTCGGCCTAACTGGAATAACATTAAGAAAACTGCTGGGTATAGAATAAGCCCGCAAGAGAAAGCGTTCTGCGTATAATCTAAGAACTTTGCCACACTCACAGTAAATTACCACCTTATCTATTAATTCATTATTTTCAAATTTTACCATTTTCACGTATCAATAATTTAAAATTAACTTGCTTCAGAAAAACTCACCGCACCGGATTGTTTAACACTACCCGTATGACTAATACTAATAAGAGATAAGAAAAACAACAGAAACTATAGCGGGGTATGTTTTGATGCCAGACCCGCATTTAGATTTTTTACTTCTGTATCTCGCCTATTTGAGTTTTTTCAAAAACGGTATTTGAAAAAGTTGTTTGCCTTCTATACACAGCTAAAAAAGAAGTATCAACTTAGGAATCACCCTGTACTATTTAAGTCCCTTTTTCTTTGGTTTTCGAGGATGGAGAGTACGAAAATGTTGATTACAGCTTTTTGTTAGGTACGTATTGTACCCATTACAGCTTAGCGGCGTTCGTGTAAATAAAAAAAAATTAATATTCAAAAATAGCGCCAATTACGCTTCATAGTAGTATAATTGGCAATATAAAGATGTTTATGATTTTTTTAATTGGCACGAATGGTATTGCGCTGTAACGGTAACAGTAAGTACCTAACATAAAGCTATAACTAACATACCTAATTTACTAAAATTTAATTATCATGGCTTCGTATTTTAGAAACATCAAAAAATCTGGGAAACCCCGTATGTACATAAATATCAAGCAATGTCAGTCTTTAAAAATGATATATTGGAACAGTCACATATCTCTTTCCTTTTCCAATGGAGTCATATGTCACATGTTAACATATACAGAGCCGCTGACAGCTAATCTAAATTATGTCGGTCGTGAGGAATTCGTTCCTCTATCTTAATGATTTCCTATTTCTTTTTAGCTTTGTTTTTGTTTGGGTTTTAAGTTACTTTTATCTCCGTTTAAAAGCCGTTTGGGATTTTTAGAAGTTTTGTGGTAATTTATTCGATCTCGGCTTTTGGATAGGCGTTAAAAATTGTGTTTGTTTAGGAGGATTTTAAAAATATTTATGACTGTATCAGTAAATCAAATACATAATAATTTAAAAAGTAATGTTTAGAGTATCCCATTTTCAGCATTGCTATATGATTCCGCAGTAATTATTGAAATTAAAGCAATTTATTTAAGATATACCATATAGGCGTGTAATTTTAAACTATACCGGGTGTTGCATCGTCGAGCCGGACATAGGAAATCCCATGTAATATTAAATGGGGTCAATTATTGGCTTTCCTAATTATTTTAGAGAAAAATTCTATTTAGGTTTATTAAAAGGCACTAAAACCCACATTCAAAAGAATAACTTTAGATATTTTTGATGAGCCTGTTTACGGGTTATCGCCGATTTCTTTTTAACTATTTCTCCTTTTTATGGCCCCGTATTTGCGGGCACCAGTCAAGATAAAAGATGACTGTCAAATAAAGTTGTCATTTTGAAATGTGTGCTTTATTGTTATAAAAACTCGTACATCGAAAATATTAGCCATGAATTACACTTCTGAAGAAAAAATATTGATGATTAAATGGTATTATCAAGGAAATAGTTATCAAAATGTGTCAGACATGTTTGCTGCTCTGTATCCGAATAGGCCGATACCTGCAAAATCTTCAGTCGAAAGGACTATCAAGAAATTTGAGACAAAAGGCACTGTAATAAATAACTGCAGATGTGAAGAAAGGCAGGAACAAAGAAGAGATGCAAGAAATGATAGGGACTTGCAAAGGCAGGAACAAAGAAGAGATGCAAGAAATGATAGGGACTTGCAAGTTTTATTGTGCGTGGAAGAAAATGATGGGAAGATCAGCACAAGGAAACTTGAGGATGACATAGGATTAGATCACACCACAGCGTTACGAGCTTTGAAACGACATAAATATTATTCTGGGCTGGGATTTTCGGAGAAAATATTATCGGGCCATTATTTCTTACACGAAATTTAAATGCAGAATATTTTTTGGAACTACTTGAAGATCATATTTTACCTACTTTACATGATGCCGCCAGGGAAAATCAGGAAGTTTGGTACCAAATGGATGGCTGCCCGGCACATAGTACCCTGGCTGTCCAGGAATATTTAAACCGTGCTTTTAATGGAAATGTAATTGGCTTAAATCATACAGTAAATTGGCCAGCCAGGTCTCCTGATTTATCGCCAAATGATTTCTTTCTCTGGGGCCAGGATATACAAAGATAAAAAATACCCAAATCTAGACGAGTTACAAAATGCTATTTCTGCCGAATGCAATAGAATTTCAGTTTACCAACTAGCGAATGTAAGAAGAGAATTTTATGATCGCCTCGGTTATTGTCTAGCAGTCGATGGAGGAATATTTGAACATCTTCTTAAATCCTAAAGTTTTAACAATTTAATAGTACCTACCTATTAATTAGTAAAATATTGAAACATGTAAAATGTCATAATTAACCTTGTAATTGGATACTTTATTTTGGTTTTATTCAGATTAATTTGTACTCATAAATACACCTTTAATATTTTCGATGTACGAGTTTTTATAACAATAAAGCACACATTTCAAAATGACAACTTTATTTGACAGTCATCTTTTACCTTGACTGGTGCCCGCAAATACGGGGCCATAAAAAGGAGAAATAGTTAAAAAGAAATCGGCGATAACCCGTAAACGGGCTCATCAAAAATATCTAAAGCTATTCTTTTGAATGTGGGTTTTAGTGCTCTTTATTAAACCTAAATAGAATTTTTCTCTAAAATAATTAGGGAAGCCAATAATTGACCCCATTTAAAATTACATGGGATGTCCCGTTCGACGATGCAACACCCGGTATATCTCTTCATGTAAGACGTATATCACTTGATGTGAGATATACAGTTTGTCCAAAAAAGTATGCAACATGGGAAACTTTTTTTTTTACCAATTTCTCAGAAAATTTTATTTTTGCAGCTAATAGTAGTAAGAGAGCAAATGCCATTTTTTCGAAATTACCTGAAGAGTAAATTAACTTAATTATGAAAAATATAGCAATATTTTATAATAATATGTAAAAACTTAGTCTAAATATAAAATTTTGGGCTAAGAGAGAGGAGGAAGCAAGTTTTTAGAGCTGCAGAAAGACCGTCCATATCTTTGCGATTCCTTTACATCATTGGATGTAACGGGATAATATGACATTTTTTTCTTTATCGCTTGTAAAAATACCTTACGTAAGTTTGTTTAGTACTTTTCAAAAATTTTTAACCTCAAGAGGACCTTTTCTCTCTCTTTCCGCATGTCTCACAAGTAGCCACAGCCACTCATGGTGCCGAAGTTTTTTTCTAATAGAAGAACCTTTAATTTCTTGATCTATCGGAAATGAAAAATACTCTTTTAAATTTCGTAACTTGTTATTCAGTTTCTATTTTAAAAACAAATTTATTAAATGAAATTTAAAAAACGAAATTTTAATCTCATATAATGACTCTAATAAATCCATTGCTTGAAAGTATTTCCGTCTTGTTCACGAAATATAAAAATAATCTGCCGAGTAGGTAAATTAATATATTTTATTTTATAATGTGTCGAAATTTTTATAACGTGACTATATCAAAAAAAAAATACATACACATGTTATATAAATAGTATATTACGTATTAAGTGTGGTAAAAAGAATATTGCGAACTAGCCGCATAACGGCGAGTGCGGTAATTACATCAGTACGTAATTGCTTTACAACACGCAATACGTGGTACTATACTTTTTTTACGACTCTTACTTATAAATTAAAGTTGGGTTTATAATTTATAAAGTATCGATTTGAACTTCAAATCTCAAATAATGACAATGTCACTGTCAATTATTCAAAACGCAAGATAAATAAATGTCACGATTTGAGAGGTTTATAGCTAACTTGATTGTTAATTAGGCATCATAATGCACGCGTGTGCGTTTTTATTTTTCTACGAACACCTATGAAAATGAAAAAAAAACACGGTTAACTTGGCTCGAAAGCGCCAAATATCACACGCGTGTTACAAAAAAATATTTCAACTCTAGAGTTGAAATACAAGGCACACTATTTAATTTAAACATATGGTGTCAATTTGACAGGCAATCCCTATTTTTAAAAAGAACAAATTTTAGAAAGCAGTAGTTGTAAAGTGTTTAAATTATTTATCATGTATTTGTAGAGTGATTCAGAGTTAGAGTGTGAAAATATACCATCTGAAATTACAAAAAAAACGTTATTAATATATACTGGAAAATCTATTAGCAGAAAAACAAATCGCGCTGAAGAAAGTGTCATATATATTAAACAACAAATCTTTATTAGTATCGATAGCGTAGAGAATAGAGCTCTAGTATACAGATCGCAAGGTCACAGGTTCAAATCCCATCAGGAGTATTTTACTTTTTTTTTATAAAATCATTAAATAATTTATAGAATTATTTTGAATTGAAATCTTCTTTGTTGGGTGGATTTTTAAAATTTATGTTTTATGCATCTTTCCTTAATTAAATTTAAAATTTTTCATTCTGGTCAATCCAGGATTAGTTCTTCTTATGATAGTATATAAAATATGAAAAAATAAAAAAGTTTAACTACAAATAAAGGAAAAGCCTATTGACAAACTATGAAACCAGATATTAAGTGGAACATAATTCTAAGTATGCTAATTTCAACACTAGTGTTGATATTTTTTTTGCAACGCTAGTGTTGAAATATTTTCTTTTCACAAATCAAAGGCTTCTTTAATAATTATTTGTGGTCGTAGGAAAAATAGTGTACATTACTCGTGTGAAAGTGATTATTCTAAAACTCGGAGATTTTCCGCACTCGGCTGGCGCCTCGTGCTAAATATATCCGCGTTTGACAAGTATCATCATCACTTGTTATGTAATATACTATTATTCACAGTTGTGCTTAAGAATGAATTTACTTATAGAGTGAACGTAAAACAATGTTTACTATTATAGGAGTAAAAAAATAGGGTTTCGTTCTCTAATATATTTAATTAAACTAGGACAAATTTGGTATCAGTGGATAACTAAAGGTTCAAACGTTGTTTGTCTCGTTACAGATTTTAAATTAAGGGCTTTAATTGGGAGAAAATAATTCTTAAATTTGGTCCAAATATACTAACACAAATTATGGTATATTTTGGAAATAAATTCGGCTACACGAGAAACAAAGTCAAAGTCTTTCGATCTCCAGTAACTAACTGGAACTTTGCATTTTACCATATGTTGTTTTTAATTTAAAGATAACGATGCTCTTGGTCGTTCATTATCTAGAACCGATAATGCATTAAATTTCAAAAACAAAAAATATTTTTTTCAATATTATGTGGGTTTAAACTGTATATAAAATATTAATTTCCTTGACTTTTTCGTTAAAAAAGGATTATATTTACTTTGTTGGTGTATTTAGTTTCAAAAATATATTTTAAATAATTAATAAGGCTATTAGGTACAGGAATTCATTTTTTAATAAGCCATTCCTAAGGCAACTAAATATGTTATTAGTGCTTGTAAACATACAAGGTGTCGGATAAGTCAGACAAACTCTGGGTAGCGTGTAGGAAACGTTAAAATAATTCCAGGGTTTCAATAAACTTTATTTACTATAGTGACCAATGATCGGACTCCAAAGGGGGATCGAACGATTAACCTTTTTCGTCTAAATTTTAAACATTAAAAAAAAACAGAAGAAGAATTTCTCTTTATTTCGTCAGATCCATCCCTAGACGCGTTTCGTCATATCATGACTCATCAGTAGAGCTAGGATCCGACGAAACAAAGAGAACTCAAAGCTGCTTACGGCAGCACAGTGGTGGGACACACCAGTAAGATGTGGCACGGAGCGCCATCTGTATCGTTATTAGACACTCTTGAGCATACCAGCACCTTTAACAAACTTATAGAAATAAGTAAAAATGTTAAGAGGAAATCTCCTGTAAAGACATTCGTCACAATTACAGGAGTCCCGCTAGGCAGCGCTTACTCGCATCGGTTTATTAACCGAAAACAAGAATACAGAAGAAGAATTTCTTTTTATTTCGTCAGATTCATCCCTAGACGCGTTTCGTCATATCATTACTCATCAGTAGAGCTAGGATCCGACGAAACAAAGCGAACTCAAAGCTGCTTATAGCAGCAAAGTTATTTTGAATATTCTGAAGCAGTTTAATAGTGGATTGTATTATATATATATTTAACAAAGTTTCAACTGAAAAGTAACTCCAGTCGTCTTCAGATAAATGCTAAATAAGTGTGGTATCTTCAGCTCCATTTATACTAACTAGGTGCGCTGAAGCATAACTGAGATGGTTGCAGTCATGCGTTAAATTCGAGCGGGATCTAACTCTAAGATTACATTTACTTAACAAAGATATTTCTTATATCCAACTACTTGACTAAAACAACCTGTGTTCTGCTGTATGGTAGCAGCTTCATTGAACTTTCTCCAGTATGGTTCTTTATGCAGGATTTACCCTTATGTCCATGTGGGGTGATGTGGACAGAATGCTCCCTAGAGATTAGCGCATATACAGGGTGTTACAAATTCGACATACCACCATTGGAATCTCGGAAACCATAGGAGTTAGAGAAACGGTTAAATGAGAGCAAAGTTGTGCAATTCAGTGCTGATTATAATGCCGCTTTAAAAGTTTTCAAATTCCGAATAATTCCGATTTTATTCGAAAAAAAAACGAAATTTTGCAAAATCGTTTTTATTTTTTCCTAAGCCCATTTGACTGGCTATTTAAAAATATATCACACTTTGTCATTGCCACTTTTTCTCCTCTACAAAATGACGTTACTAAACTAAAGATCCGCCGTTTCGCCTCCGAGCGGTCATCACCAACTTTACTTTTTTAAATACGAACCTGGATTTTTTTAACCGATTTTTAAACCCTTCTACCGTCAAAATGTAATGGCAATATTACTTTTCCATAATGATGAATTTTCCTAGCTTATTTTTTTAAATTCATATTTTTTACACTTCTTGTCAGTCCGGTCCTGGCAACGAATCACAATATTAATTAAAAACTTTATTTTATTTAAAACATTCATACATAAGTAATATTATTTATTTTATAAGAATTTTCTAATAATAATTCTAAATTAACTAATTATAAATCCTAATTTTCTAAATTTTCAAAGAGAACTTTATTTTATTTAAAACCTTTACAAATAAGTTTCATGAAAAAGTTTGTCTAAAGTGCATGTTAAGTATTTAAGTAATACATGTAATATCCAAAAATGACGTAGATACCATGGAAGAACGCATACAGGTTGCATTTGGTAGGATAAGGAGAAGATCGGTTGAAAGGGCTGTCGCCAAAATTGGAAGAAAAATCGATTGTTGTATTGAGCAAAACGACAATCTCCTCGAACATTTAGAAAATTAGAATTTATAATTAGTAAATTTACAATTATTAGGAAATTCTTATAAAATAAATTATATTATTTGTGTATGAATGTCTTAAATAAAATAAAGTTTTTAATTAATATTGTGATTCGTTGCCAGGACCGGACTGAAAAGAAGTGTAAAAAATATGAATTTAAAAAAACAAGCAAGCACAATTCATCATTATGAGAAAGTAATATCGCCATTACATTTTGAGGGTAGGAGGGTTTAAGAATCTCTTTAAAAAATCCAGGTCCGTATTTAAAAGGTAGATGACTGCACGGGCCGGGTTTTCATCTAGGGCCTTACCGCGGGTCGGATCACTTAATCAATAAATGTTCTGGCATCATTATGTACATAGTACTAGGTACACTTATTTTTTATTAAACATTACAAAAAATACATTATACAGAAATTAAATTATAAAAAATCACAATGTTCTTCGTCATCTGAGGAAGTGTCATCTCCTATTGACATCATTGTTAACGGGTCGATGGTCCGATCAATCGATCAGGTGGTCAAGATCCCATATTTTCTCCTCTTCTTTATTGACATGATAGACTGCTTTTCGCCAGTTCTCTGGTGTCACTTCCTTAATGGCTTGATCAGACAGTAGCTTAACGTCTTTCATTTTGAATGTTGTGTTGTGTCTTGATATATATAAGTTCTATAGGATTTAGTTCGTAACGACATGGCGGTGTGCGCAGCACAGTTACACTACGTTTTTCAGCTATATCTTCCAAGGCATATTTGATAAAACGATGTTTGTGTAAATTTGCTCTAGCTAATGGTTCCATCTTTATCAAAATATCTTCAAATTTAATACTTTTGGTGGTTAACCAGTCGATAATTTGTTATTTTCTCCAAGATGAAGTTGGAGTCTTCTCTGTGCGTCGGTCGTTAATAAGAGCTTGCATTATTCATAACTACTACCGAATCAGCTGGAAGATATTTTATCATTTAACCAAAATAGTCCTCAAAAACATTCGATTTCATGTCCTCGTGGTAATCTCCCAAACTGAACGACTGAAAGGTAGCAAACCTTCTTTTCATAATGCCCTTCGCTTCCATGTACGCCTATGGCCGACACCGAAATTGAGCCGAACTGGACGAAATTTCCCATTTTATTACTCTACACCTTTTTGAAATAGACTGTAAGCGTATTTCCTCTCCGAGGATCAAACTCGGAACGCCACGGTCGAATGCCAGTTACTCGCCACTGTCGCCGTCCCATATATACTTACCACACCCTATATCATAAGACAAGCTGAAGATAAGTTTACTGATAAAATCAAAACTTTTTAATAAATACTGTTTTTCTTCTAAAGTTACTTGCTTTATAATTAAACAACATCCCATTTATGTCACTGTCAGACCTACCGACTAGTCAAAACTAATTTTAAATCTTTTTACGATATCTCATCTATTTAAGTAGTCGTTAAGCTTTCAGTGCCTGCGCCTAATTTAACTTTCTTCGAGAATTTGATGTGTGAAAAAGTCATAATTTAAACCGGTGTTACTCTAAAAGTGTCAACGGAAAATAAAATTAAAAGAATCGTTTTACTGAGGCTATTTAGTATGAGTAATTTTGACATCTGGCGTAGTTCCTCTATGTTAATTAATGAATTACAGTTTCTGTAAATAATTACTGTCTTTTTTTGAAGAAACAACCATTATTAATTACCCGCTTCAGATGCATTTTTAAACAATGAATATAATAAAAGGTAATTCATTTAGAAGTATTATATCCAGTGACGGCTCGTAGCTAATTTTACAAGAGGGTCACATCAAAATGTAGTTTTGAAGTCATCGGTTATGTTTCTATTTGTATTAATTTAATGCCTATTATACTAAATATGGTGTCCATATCGCACAAGGAAGTAAATTGAGCACGACGCGGTGGGCGGAGTGCTTAAATTTCCGAGCGCAATATGGACAATCCATTCGAGTTGTACAGTATATTTTTTCTTCACCTCAACTTTGAAACATCAAATGACTACAAAATTATTTAAATTGGGCATTACACCTTGTGTTTTTAGTTCGCCATGAACTTGTGAGAAATATAATAAAAACAATTAAAGAAAAATTCATTTCGATGGGAAATCCATGGACCAAATTACACTAGAACATAGTTGACATTAGGGTAATTTCTTATATTTACGTAAAATCATTTTGAATGTATCTACATACTGGGTCTCCCAAGAGTCCTGCATAAAATTAGTGTCAATTAAAGGAAAAAGATCTAGGAAAAACGCTCGGACCCGTAAATTTTTATTTTTAATTGTGCATTTTTTTAAATAAAAAAATAATATACATGGTGTCTCATAGAACTGTCGTCACGTCTTTGACAGTTTTTTTTAATGGAACACCCTATATATTGTATTATTTTCTGATTCCCCACAAAATTCTACGCGTATGTTGTAAATGTCATAATGTGTCTAAATTCAATAGTTTTTTAGATATTGACGTTTAAAATATGACATTTTTTTAATTTGACAGGCTGTAACACTAGAACGGTTCATCTTAGAGAAAAATGGTTTTCACCTCCCTAACTTAGTTTTTTACTCTCTATTCAAAGAAACCAACCAAAAAACCGGTTTTAACAGTTTAACATGGTAAATCGGAGGTTGGTAACTTTAGTGTAAAGGAAACAGCAAATATCCTTGTGGGAGTAGAAAAAAGATATTTTAACCCCACAGTATTGGCTCATTATTTAAAAAAACAAGTGTTCCGTACACGTGTTTATATTTAATTTAGTTTTTGGTTTTAATTCATTAAAATAATTTAAGTTTTAATTGAAATTCAATTCTCATCAGGATATTGTTTCGCGTGTTATTGCGGCCGTGCTTTACTGGTAGTGGGTCTGGAATTGCCGGTATCGAGTGGTCAATGGTCAAATGTGCGCGATGGACACAGTCCATTTAGCTCTTCGCACGTCGGTATCGTATGACTAAAATTTAGTACCGCGCGCGTGCACGCTGCCCAAGATTGCAACAAAGAAACCAGGAGTGATCTTCA
The DNA here is from genome assembly GCA_935413205.1 of Polydrusus cervinus. Taxonomy (NCBI): domain Eukaryota; kingdom Metazoa; phylum Arthropoda; class Insecta; order Coleoptera; family Curculionidae; genus Polydrusus; species Polydrusus cervinus. The sequence continues at coordinate 16,665,860 of OW284517.1, forward strand.
AGTTACGCCACAACCAGTCTGGTAAGTCTGGACCACTCCAGTCGTTTCGTGTTTTCTCCGTTTTTTCATCAACAACAAGCATAGAAGAACAATGAACTGGTCTCGTCGTCGCATCCACAAATCGACTCAGAAAAATAGTACTTAATTTTTTTTAATTCAAACTGTTATTGTTTTGATTGAGAGGGATGAATGAGAGATCTGGGAATTTGACAGGTCACACACTGGCATTTCGCATCTCCTTCCTATCCATTAATTTGGAAACTCTGCACCTTTCTAATCAAATAATTTTATTTTTTGACATAACTCTATTATTTTTATATGTAATATTATAAGAGAGAAAATTATATAAAATAGCTGCAGATATGGTTTCAGGGAATTTGCATTTGAGTAGCCTGTTTATTTATCAACCCTTGTTCCCCAACACCGTGTTTAAATGGGGCAGACACAGCGAAAGATCGATGAGAATGATTTGTTATTTTATACTTGTTCGTATCAATTCCAATTCTGTCCGCTGAAGTTTTGGTCCGTTTGGATACTGTATTTATTCCTAGTGAAGTATTTTTGAACTAATATCCTTTCTGCCAATTTGGATGAACGGAGAGAAATAGTCTGTCTGTGGAAATGTTTGGTCCTCTTTTTTCCAAAAATTTTAAAAATAATATTACAGGGCATAACTCTTTGTTTAATGATATTCGTACCAACCATTTGCTGTTTGCCAATTCTTTTGACCCACCTTGAGCTGTATTGGAAAATATGCTGTTATATTCAATTCGTCCGGTAAATTATCCCAGGGTATCAAATTCCTTTTAAGAATATTGCAATTTATGGCCTCATTGCCTCTTCAAGCTAGTTCAAATGAGCAGAGATGGAAAAACCTTTTTTGTGCTTCATCGGGGTTTTCTTCATTGTAGCTTTGCATTATGGTTAGTAAATCTTTAGGAGATAATGCATTTAAACTTACTTTCCTTTTTTCCTGACAACTTTGGAGCTGCTTTCTCTTTATGTCTCTTGCCATTCGCGCATTTTAAAAGGAAATATCCGTCTTTATTTCGTATGTGTATAGTGTTGTTCTATACACACATTTTGTCACTAAAAAACCATCTTGTTGATTTTGTCTAGATGTAATTAATAGTCTTTCCAATAGAAAACAGGCCGTCGATATGATATTTTGCCAGTATAAAACACTGTATAGTGAAATAGTCATAGATAAATCCATATTCCTTTTAATTTATCTTTTACTTTTTGTAAAATATACCGGACGTTATGTAAGGTGACTGGTAGGTTCGATGAGTCAGTGGCGTTGAGATTCGTTTAAAACGTATATTCAATCTAAACTTCTATTCTTATTTAAAACTTATTTACAAAATCAGTCTTGGTCTTTATATATACTAAACTTAACCTTAACTTATAACCTTAACTCTAAGCTTAACCTATGATTAAATAAATGTTATTATTTATAGTTAATATAAAATAATATACCATCACCTTTGGTAGAGGGTTATACCATCGACAATATCCTTGTTATTGATACCAAGGTTCAGGAATGATTGTTTCAATAACATTATAAATATAACAGAAATAGGTAAAATAAGGTAGAGCCTTATTTTTACCCTACAGTTAAGGCGGAACTTTGTGCAGCAAGAAATTTATTTGCAAGAGAGTCTCACCCGAAGTGGGCATACTAGCGAGCTTATGACGTGGTGAAAAATATTCCGTAAACATCGACACACACTGAAACCACGAGTCGAGGCGGCAGGTTCTTTCTTATGCTAATGAGTTTCGGTTGATTTTATTTCGAAGATGAGAAATTTGTTTTGAGGAAAATAAGTATTTTACTTGTTATTGTATTAGTTAAAATAATGTATCTAATCGTTATACGGATATATCTTTTAAATTTTGTCTTATTTTATTATTAAAGCTATAGAATATTTACAAAAAATAAAGTTAGGTAGAGCAGAAAGTTTGAAGTGTTAATTAATAATAGAATAATAGGTATAAAAGCACCTGCAAACAGGGTGTTCGTGTTCCACCGGGAACCGCTTCGAACTATATATGGAAAACTATACATAGGAAAATTTTCAAAATTTGCCATCGTGGTAATGCTGATGGGGACGACCGGACTAAAAAAATTTCATAATGGTGGTACTTCCGGTTATACCGAAAGTTAGTGTCAGCTAGGGTAGTTGGGTTTTAAAAATTAAAAAGCGGGAGGTGGATAGTGCCTGGAGGACAAGTTTTTTTTGAGGTGCTTAAAATAATTATATTGATGATTTCTAAAAAAAAAGTCGATACCCCGTTGATCTTACGCTGTGGCGTGCCTTTTATATTTCTTCCTCCTCTCATCAAACGTGCTTTCTAAAAAAAAAAGGTTGCCCCTCTCTAAGGCAGCTGTACAGTTATTAGACGTCCGTCGTGTTATCGGAAAAGCGGGAGTTTTGTTTAAGTGCGTGGGCGGCGGGAGGTTTAGTAAAAAGCGGGAGCCTCCCGACTAAACCGGGAGGGTTGGCAACCCTAGTATCAGCGTGTTTATTTTAAATAGAACATCCTATATATTATTACATTTTTGCATTCTACGTAAAATTCTAGGCAGATTTTGTACAGGGTGGGGACTTTAATTGGAATAAATTCGATATTATTAAAACTGCTGAAGTTACGCCTACAAAATTGGGTATGTGGGGTTTTGAAGCATGCGGAATTGAATTATAATGTCGGCGCAGTTGCCAGATTTCTCAGCTTTGCGCTACACGTAGTAATTTTAATATTTTAAATGGAATGCCCAATTTATTTTTATTGCAGTGCATTGGGCGTGTCCAATTTAATAAGATGCCAAATATACAAAATTCTATCTTCACTAATTGCTGAGCTATGGCAACACTGTAGTTCCATTAAATAGTATCATGAGAATTTCTATTTTTAAAGTTTAAATTAAATTGGCCATTTTGAAAAGACAAGAACTTTTCTTGAAGCTTGTCAATAACTTAGTAACTATGGAGGTAGACAAGCGTCCCGGTACTTTTTAAGGGAACTACAGTGTTGCCATAGCTCAGAAACTAGTGAAGATAGAATTTTGTAAATTTGAGATCTTACTAAATTTGACACTAATTCACTGCAATAAAAATAAATAGTGCATTCCATTTAAAATAACAAAATTACTACGTGTAGCGCAAAGCTGAGAAATCTGGCAACTGCGCCGACATCATAATCCAATTCCGCATGCTTCAAAACCCCCACATACTAAATTTTGTAGGCGCAACTTCAGCAGGTTTAATAAAATCGAATTTATTTCATTTAAAGTCCCCACCCTGTATACCTATACCTATAAATATCGAAGCGTTTTTGACATATTTGAATTTTTCTGTTAAGAATGACGTTTGCAAGCCTTAAAATAATTATCAATTTTTTCTATAAAGAAGCCTTATATTTATTTAATTTAAGCGGGATTCCTTGTTATAAAGGACCTGCTTTATTAGATTTTTTATAATATTTTGATAACTATTAATTCAGGGTGTTTAAACAATATTAATTGAAAAAACTGCAAAAAGTCTTAATTTTATAATTACTTTTAGTTAAGCATTAAAAAGGGTAAGTTTGTATATTTCAAAAATGTTTAGTTTTCGAAATATTGCTAATTTAATATTTTTATATGGCAATTTTGTTGCAGATTTTTAGTTCAGTGACTCTTAGTTGTCTATGACGGCGTTGAAAAACAGCAATATCTAATTTTACCATTTGAACATTATTAATAAGCACATTGTGATGGCTTCTGCTTTGAAGATATCGATTGGCAAATATGTCCCATGTTCTTAATATAACTTTAACACATTCTCCATAAATAATAAATAAATTTAAATTATCTTCGTTTGTATAATTTAAGCGCACAGACATGATAATTAATGATGTTTAAATGGTAAGTGACAGCTTCATAAATTTTTCTTGCATTTGATTGTTTTTCAACGCCGTTATAGCCAACTAAAAGTAACTAAACTTAAAATCTGCAGCAAAATCGCCATATAAAAATATTAAATTGGCAATGTTTCTAAAACTAAAATTTTTTGGGATATACAAACTTACCCTTATTTTTAATGCTAAATAAGGAATAATTATAAAATTTGTGTATTTCCATTTGAAAAACTAGTCTTTTTGCAGTTTTTCAATTTAATTTTTAATCGTATTGTTTAAACACCCTGTATATAGTTATTAAAATAAATCTATTAAAAATATCTAAAACGCTTAGACATAGGTATAGGACATGGTATACAAGATATGCCTAAATTCTTGCGTAGAATGCAAAAATGTATTAATATATAGAGTATTCTATTTAAAATAAGCAAGTTGACACTTACTTCCAGTATAACGGGAAGTGCCAACATTATAAAAATATTTTAGTCCGATCGCCCCCATCAGCATTAGCATATACTGTCAAATTTTCAAAATTAGGAGGCACAGGCCTACCCTGAAACTAAAGGTTTTCAGCATTGGTTATCAAATACTTCGTAAGGTCAATAGTTTTTCAATCAAAATTTTCTTATATTACAAATTTTTCACCGTGTTTATTTAAAAAACAAAAGATAAGTCCCGCTGGTTCCAGGATTTGTTGACTGTGGTTACTAACTCGCGCAGTATTTTGCCCGTCGCGTTCCGTGCCCTTATAATTATTTTTTTTAAAGTGGTATGTTTTTGACGATTAGTTGCGCTGCACCCTCAAAAGAGGAAAAAGTAAGTACCTAGACTTTTTTTTAGTAACACAGAAACAACAGGAGGTAGTACTGTATCGTCGCGCCAATCCGATACAAAATCACGGTATTAATGTTTTTTATAAACATAAAGTGATAGGGGGGTAGCCAAAAAGACGTGTAAGTTCTCAAAAGTGACTTCTATAAAATAAAATACTTCATAGCCTTTTCTACACTTTCTCCACCGTTCAAAAGTGGCTACAAAAAAAAACAAAACTTTGCGTTTTCAAGAACTTCTATCAAAAGTGATTCCTACAAAAAAAAATGTCGCAGTCGTTTCATAAACTCCCCCTAACAAAAGTTAGTAAAAAAATATATCTACCGCCCCCCCCTCCCCATGTTAGTAAAAAGTATATCATCTACACCCCCCCCCCCCCCCCCTTGGTCAAGAGACGGGGGCAACAGCCCTCTCTATGGACGCCCATGCCTAACAAAAAATTGTATTTTATTACTCTGCGTGGCATACTGTCCAATTTTTATTTAATACCTACCTAGCTTCTTAGAAGCATTGTCACTATACAGTAGTCTCGCTGCACCAAATTGTAGCTGCGAGCCAATAACATGGACAGATAAATATCATGTGACCAACGCCAAATTCGTGCCTGACAACTACTTTTAAATCGTTAAACCATGGATAAAATAATAAACACATTTCACCTTTAAGATGAATTCATATTTTAACAGGTTTAGACAGAAGCTCACTATATAAACAATATATAGAGGCTGTATAATAAGCATACAATATAAAAACAATCGATTAGAAATAGATTCATTATGCAACAGTTGGTTTCCTTACTCACTAAGAACCTTCATAAATGGCTTTATTTTATTGCACCTATCACCCATTACCAAGACAAATTAAACTTTAATTTTAGATCTAAGAACTAATATACCAGGATTACCATACATCCTGGGATTTGTCATAAGTTCCCGGTGACCCAGTTTGAGCCTCTAATACCAATAAGCTATTTACCTTAGTATATTTTGTTCACTATCAAGACAATGGCCCATTTCGATAAAAAACGAAACAAAAAAAATTCAATATAGCCCATTTTTGATTGCAATACATCAACAAATCCACTGCATTTTGTTCAATTCTTATCCTTACCTAACATGAATAAGAAATTTTGAAAGCCCAAACACCCGTTTTGACAAAATGGTGAAAGCGCCTTAAACATTTTGCCTTCCGGCGCATTATAAACCATCTCGGTCTAAGCCGAAACATTTATGGCAACCCAGAGTATATAGCACAACTACTAGTTGCGTCTTTTTAAAATTGACGCTTAGATATTCTGTTATTGGCATTGACAATCCAAAAAGAAGAACATAAAATTTAGCCCAAAATTATCCCCGAAATTACTTCTTGTTCGACCACCTATAGTTTTTTTCAGTGTACCATTATTCTCTCTGGATGTAAATTGTTTCACGTCAGCCGAGAATAAATTCAGCTGTATATAGGCAACTTCTATATCATTACAACAAAATTTACCTAAAACATGAGTTGCGCGCTGCAAGATAACGGACTTATTACGACATTGTTTTGTCTCAATTTTTGAAGTCTTAAAGATAAGACATGGAAGTTCTAAGGTACATGGCTATTTTTTTGAAAAAAAATTCTTAGCTACGATATTAACCTTGGAAAAGTGCCTTAAAATACGCACCTTTAGTGGGCATTTTCTTATACATATTCTTATTTTTTTCAAAAAAGGGCTTTGTACCTTAGAAATACAAACATTCCTTTATTAAATTTTAAATTGCCCCGACAAATATATCAAATAGCCTTTGCAGAATCCTGCAGTAGCGAAACGGTGTTTTTCATCCTCTAAATTTGCGCGTGGTAGAGCCTTAAATAAAAAACTAAAGTATATTTTCCGACTAATTCTTCCTAAGAGTGTGTCCCTTTTAATTATACGGATGTGCCAATTTTTAACATTCCATACATTTTGACACCCTGTATGCCAATCTAATAAAGAGCATTCATCAACTTGATTGCTGACAGTGACTCCTGACACATGATTTAACGGCGTTAGGTATATCAAATGACACGGAGGGGAGGATCGCGTCATTTTTAAACCTGTCAATGCGGTTGTAACATTTGGGATGTGGGCGGGATATGCTGTTCTAAATGCGGAGTTGATCTGTGGGAATGCGTCTGAGAATTTAGAAATATTGTCGCTAACAAGATGATAAAATATTTTAGAATGATTTATCATTTGCGCAAATAAAGTTTTTTGTAGAATTTCACTGTGATAACAATAGTTTTTTTTTAAGATTCCTTATTTAGAATATACAACTGTCTTGCCAGTTGATTGTTTATACAAGGTATTATGGAATTGACGCATTATAAAATAGGTATTCTAGAGAAACACTCAAGACCATCTCAAAAGTTGGGTAAATACCCCTAAAACCGAGTTGGGCGGACGCCAATGGGCGCCTTAACGGAACCAGATTTAAATGACGATTGAAGTTTCGTCAGTTGCGATTGACCACTCGCCGTCTAATAATCGCGTCTACGTTCGGTTGTTTCTTACTATTCAAATGTTTGCGGATAATTTTGCATATCGAGTTACTTAAAAACAAGTTTTAAAGTCCTTTATAATTAAAACTGCAACGATAGTTGGAATAGCAAAGCGTCGCAGCGGGCGGGCAAGGCTAAGCAGTATAAGAATCCCCCAAATTGCTGCGAATAGCCGGAAATAATACCAAAAATGAAACAAAAGGTCAAATTTCCCGTTTATTATAGACATGCGACATTTAAAAATATCTTTCTCTCGAATGTTGTTATATCAGGATTTACGGGATTAAATATAATACACCAATTCGTTAGCACCCGTATATATTCTTCTCTCGCTTTCTTGTAAAAATATGTTATACAGGGTGATTCCTAAGTTGATACTTCTGTCTTAGCTGTGTATAGAAGGCATTAAAATAAACAACATTTTCAAATACCTTTTTTTTTTTAAACCAGAATTAAGGTTACATTCATTTATTACACTATGGATCAAATACGGTCCTGCCTAACTTAAACATAATCTCGAAGCAGCAGCCGCATTTTGACGACACTCATCGTAAATTAGCACCATATCTACTAGTTCATTATTTTCAAATTTTACCATTTTCACGTATCACCAATTTTAAATGAACTTGCTTCAGAAAAACGCTCCGCAGCGTATTGCCAAATAACTCAAATTGCATGACTAATAAGAGATAAGACAAACAACATAAAGTACAGCAGGCTACGTTTTGATGACCAGGTCTGCACTTAGATTGTTTACTCCTGTATCTCGCCTATTTTTAAGTTATTTAAAAAAAGGTATTTAAAAATGTTGTTTATTTTAATACCTTCTATACACAGCTAAAAAAGAAGTAAAAACTTGGAAATCACCCTGTATAAATGACGCTTTGATAAATACAACACAAAACTACCTATTTTTGTGCGGAGGGACAGTTTGGAAAAACCAAAACTGTATTAAATTGCCAACAGTCCTTTATTCAGAGTGCCACTAGGTTGTTAAAGTCAAATTTTTTTAAGAAAACGCCAAGTCACTTATTGTCATTTATGGCACACTGTTGACGTCTGGTCTATTTTACGTTTAGAGGTTGGCTAAAAAGACAGGACCGGACTATTTTTATGTTCCATTAACAAACTAAAAAATATTTAAATATTAAGTTCCTTATCTCCCATTTTAATTTATCAAAGAAGACTTTACAAATTTTTCTATTTAAATCATCGTTCTTCACTAAAGTTGTCAACTTGGAACAAAAGTCAAGAACCTATTAGGTATCCACTGAATACTACCTAGATATTGTGATAGGAATTACTTACAATAAAGTAATGTACTAGTTGCATAAATATTATCGACAAAGCTTTCAAAAAATTTAACTTATCGACACACTACTCTCCTTTGCTCGTGAATATTAAAGAATGTAATAAATGCCGGTAATACTGCACCAGCTAGGTAGAATACGTAAAACATGGTTAAAATATTGGTAGGTATACAAAACAATCACTATGCTTCATTTTAGTTATGACTCTAACTTTCAATCAGCAAACTCTATATACACTATATAAATAACAGCCACAAAAATACTAAAAAACACCAAAAAACAACGAAAATAATAGGACGCGAACTGACATGTGAACTTGTTACGGTGCACACTAAATCTAGTAACTTTTCGGTGGAACTAGAATCAGCTGTGAATGTCATCTGTGGCTTTCAACTGTCGAAACGCCGTTTTCTATCGCGATATGATCTCTACAAGTAATATTTTTTACTAGAACTACTTGGAAAAACTAAAATAATTTAACTAAACTCTAAACTTCATTTGCAGGCTGTCAGCCGAAGTATACAGGGTTGCCGCATTACAGTATTAAAGTGATGTGGAAAATCTTGCCAGATAAGTATTCATTTAAAATGAGTTTGTAACTTACCATGTTTGAATCAGAAAATCTTTTATAACTGGATCTTGTAATACTTATTTAAATTTACGAATTTGTATGCGTAATACGCAACCTAATCTTTTTCCATTCATTTATTAATTTATTGTGCTTTTTGGCGCACTTTATATATTACTGTACAAACCTGGTACAGTAGGTAGATTTTTCCAATTTTCTCTAACCTTTTGTTTCGACGCAATACGCCCATTATTTTAGCCCCATTAATCAAAGCGGGCCATGAAATTGGATTCTACGGCAATCTTTGATGTTTTTTTATTTTGTAAATATAAATTTTAAGAGCTTCTCTGTAAAGGAGGTGTTGTTCTATATCCACATTTGTACAAGAAACTGTACATTGCGGGACTATTGAGCTTAGATAGCAAAAATTAGCTCGTATGGGAAACGGTCAATGATCTTTTTGCTACGACCACCTATGAAAATGAGAAAAATAGTACGGTTAATTTGAAAAAAAATATTTCAACACTAGTGTTGAAATACAGGGCACACTATTTAATTTAAATATATGGTGCCAATTTGACAGACCACCTCTATTTATTAAAAAGAACAAATTTTAGAAAGCAGTAATTGTAACGTGTTTAACTTGTTTATCATGTATTTGTCGAGTAATGCAGAATTAGAGTGTAAAAATACGCCATCTGAAATTACAAAAAATGTTGACAATATTCTGGAAAATCTATTACCGGAAAAAACAAATCGCGCTGAAGAGAGTGTCTTGTAGGTTTTAAACAACAAATCTTTATCGGTAGCGATAGCGTAGATAATAGAGCTGTAGCCTACAGATCGCAAGGTCACAGGATCGAATCCCATCAGGAGTATTTAACTTTTTTTTATAAAAACATTAAATAATTTATAGAATTATTTTGAATTAAAATATTCCTTGTTGAGTGGATTTTTTAAATTTATGTTTAATGCATCTTTTCTTGATTAAATTTAAAATTTTTGATTCTGGTTAATCTACAAGTCAAACCAGGATTAGTTCTTCCTATGGTAATATATAAAATATGAAAAAATGAAAAAGTTAAACTACTAATAAGGGAAGAGCCTATTGACAAACTATGAAACCAGATATAAAGTGGACTAAGTATGCTAATTTCAACACTAGTGTTGAAATATTTTTTTCACAAATAACGTTTCTGAATACTGTATTCACCTGAAGACGACTGGAGATACTTACCAGTTGAAAGGTAGTGATTCTAAACAAATAAAGACAATGCAAGTCCCAAAACTCTACTGCCGTTCAAGCAAAATGCAGTTTAGTGTATAGTTTTGCCAAGGAATTATTATTTGTCTATACTAATAAACACAGTAAAAATATAAAATATTAAAATTGCATTTTTGCTGATTTTTCTTTTTAAATTACATCAAACAGCTTTACTTTATTATTATTTTTATACAATTCTCTTAACTCTATGTAGTTTTGTGTTTGCATATCAAATCGATCATTCTATATATTTGTTTGGAAAAATCACTAGGTCATTTAAATTATGAGAACTTCTAATAAAAAGTTTTTCAAATGTTAACGCACCGCTTATTTTAAACTGTGATATTTCTTGAACTAATGAAGTCATTGTTCTTTAATACAACACACATAAACGAACTAAATAAGGGTTAATGACATACTAAGGGCGATTCGGCATTCCTAGTGAAACAAAAGGTTTAAGCAAATGTTGCAAACAATCCGCTTTATCCAACGCAAAATTTTGATTGAAATGGTATGATTCACGGAGCTGTTTGATTGGGTTTCTATAAATGCCGATTGAACGCGAAGTGTGCCGAAGTCGACGACGGATTTACCTTTTTCCCGTCTTTTTTCAACTTCCGAGGGCGCGTATGTCTGTTTCGCTCTTAGTTTCCAATTCATTTATGTAATCTTCTAATTCAATATAAATCCATAAGGTCAATCGTGAGCTTAACTAAAATATTACTAAGCGGAGCGGATCGATAGTTGCTTTCCTCTGTATTGGGAAGTTTTCGCATGACACACTTTGGGTGGATTATTGACCAAATAACCTTATAGACAAGTATGATCTGCAAATCCTTTAATACCGGCCAATCGGTATGCAAATGTTATAGGGAAAATTATTAAATACTACACAAACCAGAATATGTTGTAGTCTGGGATTAATGATTGGGTTCAGTATTTTTTTTTAAGTTTGGGGTGTTCTGCCTCCTTACTATCATTGATAATCCTTACTAACATGGACCCTACAAAGTAAATTTTAAGGAGGGAAGGCAACCAGCCAAAAAAACCCATAACTTCTCTTATCAAAAGTGACTGGTAGAAGTTTTTTTTTTAATAATAAAGATATTGATTTATGCCAAAAACACAATAACAATATAGTAGATTACATAATAAGTGATGAAAGTGATACTTTTCAAACGAGGAGATATTTAACACGAGGCATCAGCCGAGTGCAGAAAATCTCCGAGTTTTAGAATAAACACTTTCACACCAGTAATGTACACTATTTTTACTACGACCAAAAAAAGAATTATTAAAAAAGCCTTTGATCTGTGAAAAAAATATTTCAACACTAGTGTTGAAAAAAAATATATCAACACTAGTGTTGAAATTAGCATACTGAGGATTATGTTCCACCTAATATCTGGTTTTATAGTTACTCAATAAACTTTTACTTTATTTGTAGTATAACTTTTTCATGTTTTCAGATTTTATATATCACAGGAAGAACTAATCCTGAATTGACTTCTAGATTAACCAGAATGAAAAATTTAATCAAGAAAAGATGCATTATTTAAAAATTAAATTAAAAAAATTCACCCAACAAGGAAGATTTCAATTCAAAATAATTCTATAAATTATTTAATGTTTTTATAAAAAAAAAACGTCAAATACACCTGATGGGATATGAATCTGTGACCTAATCTGTAGGCTAGACCTCTATTCTCTACGCTACCGATAAACATTTGTCGTTTAATACATGACACTCTTTTCAGCGCGATTTATTTTTTCTGGTAATAGATTTTCCAGTATTAATATTTTTTATAATTTCTGATTGCGCATTTTTACACTATTATTCTGAATCACTCGACAAATACACGATAAATAAGTTCAACACTTTACAATTACTGCTTTCTAAAATTTGTTCTTTTTAATAAATAGGGGTTGTCAAATTGGCACCATATGTTTAATTTAAATAGTGTGCCTTGATATTTTAACGCTAGTGTTGAAATTTTTTTTTTCAACACGCGTGTGATATACGGCGCTTTCTAGCTAAATTAACAGTGCGTTTTTCTCATTTTTATAGGTGGTCGTAGAAAAAATTATAATAAAATGAATTTCCTATTAAAAGGGAACTGTAAAATAAAGATTGTCGCTATATGCCTACGCGCTTGCTTTTGGTTACTGCTCCCCCCCCCCTCAAGCTATTAAATTACAAAAATGTAATTAAACTCCTTTTGTAATTTCAATACAATAAGGAATGCCATTCCTTTCTTGAAGAATGACAGGAATAAAATTAGAATCAGCTGGTGAGCAATTAGCGCGAGATCATATGTACTTTTCCTGATAAAAATGTACAATGAAGCTAAACTTTACTATCCAAAAAAAAAAATAAAAAAACTCAACGCTGTTTGTAGGTGCTTTTCGTTTATCTCAATTTTAAATTGGGGAATGCCATGCACAAAAGAGGCAAGTATATGGGCTGACGAGGAAGCAATTAAGGACAGTTTTTTGTCAAAAAGGAGGTTTTTTGTGAAAGAATGGACGGACTTGTATTCAAGAGTTGAAAGGCAATATTCTAATTTATACATAAAAAACTACACAGAGGAGAGGGCAGTACTTTTGCTGGAATATTCATCAGTAAACTCCGTATTGCAAAATTAAAACTAGGAGAAAAAGTAAAAGGAAAAACACAGGCTTTGAGGGGGTATAGCGTGACCTCCTAAAAATACAGGCATAGTTTATTTCAGAAAGGTGTAGAGTAATAAAACCTCATTAGGTATGCAAAGGGCATACAGAGTAACCCAACGAATATTTAAGCCACTTTCATAATTTGGCATTGATTTCATTGCAAAATTCTTTATTTTCATCAACTGCAGGTAGAACCACTTGGGTTTCGGTCAATTTATGGGTTTTCCCTATTGTTATCCAACTACAAACACTGAAAATAGTGTGACAAAGGCGTGCATTATGTGCATAGTATGAGGTACACTTATTTTTTTATTAAAAATTATAAAAAAATACAAAATGCAAAAAATACATTACTTATACAGAAATTAAATTATCAAAAATCATAATATTCTTCATCTGAGGAACTGTCATCTCCTTTTGACCTTATATTTAACAGGTTGACGGTCCGATCGATCAGGTGGTCAATATCCAATATTTTCTTCTCCTCTTTAATGACATGATGGACTGCTTTTCGCCAGTTCTCTGGTGTCACTTTCTTAATGACTTGATCAAACAGTAGCTTAACGTCTTTCATTTTGAATGTCGTGTTGTGTCTTGCTACAAATCCTTTCACTTGCGCCCATATAAGTTCTATAGGATTTCGTTCATAATGATATGGCGGTGTGCGCAGCACAGTTACACTATGTTTTTCAGCTATATATTCCACGGCATATTTCATAAAATGGTGTTTGTGTGTCTTTATCAAATTATCTTCAAAATCAATACTTTTGGTGGTTAACCAGTAGATAATTTCTTGTTTTCTCCAAGATGAAGTTGAAGTCTTCTCTGTGCGTGAATGATAGCTTGCGTTATTCATAACTACTACTGAATCAGCTAGACGATATTTTATTATTTCACCAAAATAGTCCTCAAAACCATTCGAATTCATGTCCTCGTGGTAATCTCCCGATTTGAAATACTTACGCAATTACTTCAAAATTTAAATTTTACAAACAATACTATTTTATCATAATACCCGTTAACCTAATTCTCTAACATTTTTGGTTAGTTATCATAAATAATTTAATGCACAAAGTTTTCGTGCGTCTATGGCCGACGGCGAAATTGAGCCGAACTGGACGGAATTTCTCATTTATTACTCTACACCTCGCTCTACACCTTTCTGAAATAGATTATAGGCCAAAAAAATTGTGTGTGGTTGGAATGAAATGTAGTACAAAAACAAATATTAATGTTCACATGAAAAGAACACGCAAGTCCTCAAACGATCACCTTTAAAGACCATTACATGCCATGCATTTCTGGTATTAAGTAATGCATCAAAAACAACAATAAGCCATATGATTTCTTCTAACTATGACCCTCATAACAAAAAGTCGGAATTACAAAATCGTAGACTGTCAAAACCGGTAACCACATCTTTAAATTTCTTGAAACGTAAAAGAAAAAAGATAATAAAGTATTTGATTTAAAAATATAAATAGAATACCGTTATATTAAAAATTTAATTAATTAATCGCTATATCAATCATATTTGACATGTAATAATTGAACTCAGTTCTACGTATATAAAACCCGACATCACGCTATCCGCCTGATATGCACAGTGTGCCTGCATTAGGTTGGGATATAGATGCGAATATTAAAAGCAGACGTTTTAATTACATCTGAGCACCCTCTAGAAGTTGGTAGCCAAAGTTATAGGAACATAGGACTGTCGCAACTAATCCTGAATTACCTACCCTACTGACATCAGTATTTCTCAATTCGCGATGTCTTTTCCATGTCTTTTCTTTCATAAAAATTATGATAAATCCATACATAGTTTCGGCATTCAGTAAAAAATATATCTGCCTAACCCCAATACACCAAAAAACTCTCTCGCTCAAAAACTACCATCGGGGAATCAAAACATCCAATAAATCCTGATCGCAGGCGGCGTCGAAAAAAGAAGAGAAAGATTTAAAAGACACGTGCCGCGAAGGGATTAAATCGTGAAGATCAAAAAGCTTTTTGAATGCTCCGGAAAGCTTGTCTGGCTTTTTAAAGTTTGTGATTAGTGGGGTGTAGTTTTTATGTTTCTGGCATTCGGTTTATGTAAATAGGATATTTTGTCTAAGCTGTGTCAGTTTCGTCATTAGACGTTGGACAATCCTATATTCCCACAGGCAGTGGCGTGGCCAGAAAATATGTTCGGGGGGGGGGGCTCATATTTTCTAACTAGCCAGGTTTTTTTAGGGTTCAGGGTTGCAAGTTAAATATATAGCCATATTGATATGTTTATACATAATATAATAATGTCGGGTTGCATAATTTTTTTTAACAAAAATTGACTAACCAGCAACTTTGACTGTGGCATAAATGGCATTGGCAAGAATAGTTTTCTTACACCAAGATGAGCCGGTTAGCTTAATTCTTGATTTACTAATCGGACAACAAACTCGATTTCGAGAAAATAATGTCTTCGTCAAAGTTGCTGGTTAGTTAATTATTGTTAAAAATCTTTGTTGTACCTTTTTTTTTTTTTTTTTTATGATAAAACACCTGCACTGCAGGAAAAATCCTTTAAGGCGCTCTGGGAGCGGTGCGAGTGCGAAAAAAGCTATTAACGTTGGTCTTAAAACGTTGAAGATTGTATTCATTGGGAAAAACGACCTCAGGAAGATCATTCCACAAAGATGACGTTCTCCAGATGAAAGAATTCTTGAACAATGAAGTTCGAGGAGTACTAAGCTCAACAACATATGGATGAGCGGCAGTGGTTTGCCGTGTATTTCTGTTTTGAATTGCTCTAGGTGGAATCAAGTGGGCAATGTCAGTCGAACACCTGCCATGGAAATATCTGTAAAAGAGAGCCAAATCACCAACCTGTCTTCGATGCTCCAGGCTATCGAGGGTCTTGGTCAGCTCGGGGTCGCCGATCAGACGAATGGCTCTTCTTTGAATGGAATCCAGTAGCCGAAGGGTGTGCTTGGGTGCAGAGCTCCAGACATGAGAGCAATATTCTAATGATGGTCGAATCTGGGCTTTGTAGAGTATCAAAAGTTGATGAGGTGTGTACAACCTTTTGGTGCGGAAAAGTACACCAAGTTTCTGTGCAGCTGCCTTGGCAATTGCGGCAACGTGATCATGCCAAGACATATTACCTCCCAGATTGACCCCCAGCAAATTAATAGACGGTGCCAGGGGAATTGCGTGTCCTGCCATGACTATATCCGGTTCTGCAATGTTAACCTTTTTGGAGAAGACTGCTGCCTGGGTTTTCTTAGCATTAAATTCGACTTGGTTACTGTCACCCCAAGCCAAAATTTCTTCCAGGTCTTTGTTGAGGCGCAATACTTCATGCTGCCTGCGAAGATGTGCGTCGGCAGCGGATGTTTGGGGAGTCAAGGTAAAAGATGAGACAAGTGTGCTGTCATCAGCAAAGCTATAAATTGGATTTTGGGTTTTCACTAGAAGGTCGTTAATATACAGTAAAAAGAGGGTAGGCGACAATATGGACCCTTGAGGAACACCGGCATTGACCCGTCAATCGCCACTTGCAGAGAACGGTTCTTAAGGAAGCTGGTTAACCATAAACAGAATCCATTAGGCATACCTACTTATTTATCCACCGAATTGATCGAATTTTATAGCAACAACATTCAAGGCAAGCCGAAGTCTGTTAGTATAGAAGGGACCATCAAAAATTCGTTTATAAAGGTTGCCGACATCAAACCGCTTATCCGACATCTACCTGGCCCAAAAATGGGTTATTCTAAAACAAATTTTGTTTTACTGATCGAAAAGCCAGAAAAAACGTTAAAATATATTGTTTTCGGAGCTTGTGTAAAAATTTCTCTATCCAGGGAGTTACCCATATATTTAATATTTTTTTGTCGATGGACTCGCTCCTTATATGACTCACACATGATGACGCCGAGTTAGCAGGTGTAGATATTTCAACGAAAATGTTATTGCCTTTTTGTTTTTATACGGTTTATCAATAAAAATGAATTTTCGAAAGTCTCTTCTATACCTGTCTAATTGCATCGTTGCTGCTAGACCAAGTAGAATTGTGAGGAGTGACCAACCGATTTCGTGGTTAGGTTCATAAATGTTTACTGTCGCTGTCAATTGAAAATAAATATACTAGATAAGTATAATCTACATTTAAAAGCTGTAAAATTCACATTTTTACTTACGACAAGTAGGCTTATTTTTTCGTCACACAACTCACAAACTACCTAGTAACCATCGGCGTGGCTAGGGGGGGCAGGGGGCGCCCTGGCCCCCCCTGAAATATTCAATAGAAAAAAAATTGCATTTAATCCACCGTACACTGGGGCCCAGGCTCCCCTTGAAAACTAAGGCTAGCTACCCCGATGCTAGTAATGTGTAAACGGTAAATCTATACAAACCCAGCTAACACAAAAATTTACAATGATTTGGCGTTCAAGCGGGGGAGTAGAAACGTCGTTTTCAACAAACTAACTGTGCAACTCGAGTACGGTGCAAAGCAGGCTTGGCGGACAGCTCGAGCTTAGTTGTTATTGCCACTATGACGAGAAACATTGTTGCGAGACGTAGCAAAATTCGACTATTGATAATAGTGAATTTTGAGAATTTGTTAAAATGTAGCGGAATGTGGCCGAATATAAAATATTAGTAAAAGGTGTAAGACGAAAAATTAGTTTGCAATCGGACTTAATTGTTCTCGGGCCTAATGACCCCAGTGGCGGCTCGCGGTCCTAAAAATGGTGAAGAGCTACGTATAATGCGGGTACTTAAACAAACATTGACTAAATTATATTTTAATTACGTACTTACATAGCTAGTTTTTGTAAATCAGATCGATTCTTTGGTTAAGGTCTAGCATTTTCCTTTAAAGCATCGGCAATAGTATTTGATTTTGTTCAAATTTTCTTAACAATACCTGACATTTTAACTGTTTTCCAGAATCCCCGTGTTTACGCAACGATCAAGGAATATTTAAAAAATCTGTAAATCCGTCCCTATTCCAAACGCAATATTTATTCGAAAAGAGTAAACAAGACCAACAAAACAATTTTTGTAAGGCCGCACTAGTACATATAGCCAATTATATTCTGAAAACCAGGAACACTTAAAATTAATCCCTTAGGATCTGCCACTTTTTTTAAATTCTTTTTTAAAATCTATGTTTAAGATTCCAGTAGGTCGCCCGTGTAACAAAACGTATCTCTTATCCATATCTGTCCAACGACTGAATGGAGTTTCCAACAAATTACAAACTATGTCAATAATTCGGTTCATTTTTAAAACACACAATAACAATTGAATCAAGTAGGTACTTCCACACTATTGAATTAACTAAAAAACAAAACTTTTTAATCCCACAGTAAATAACAGTAAAAACTATATCTATAACCGTAAGTTACGCGAAGCCTCAAAAATAAATACCGGAACCTATGATAAAACAATGGTATACGACTGATCTATTTTTAAATTGCACTTCTTTAAAATGCAAATTTATTCATGCTGCCGCGTGACGTCTCGCGTTTCGGACGCCAGTGAAGTCACGTAACCATAGCGACGAGAAAACAAAACCGCTTGACTGGATGGCTCAGCTTGCCTTCCAATGCTGTTGAGTAGAGAACACGGCGGTCGACTGGGGCGTGCTAAAATGCACGAGAGTGTATAATTATTGTCCATCGGAGTTAACCGTGGCCCTATTATGCATTGCTTCATTCGGATTAAATTAATATTATTAATTTGAACATAATTATTTTTTAAGGGCTAAAATGGTAGCTATATTGGTACATTAATATTTAATATTGTCAAAAACATTTCCTCCTGGTTTTATTTTTATTTTTTTTCACCTACTTCACCTGACGAGCCGCCACTGAATGACCCCGAGCTTCTGAACTGCGCCACTGCCTACAGGGTCAGATGTAAACTTTATATTTCCTTTAACATAACATTTCGAAAAGAAGTTTAGTTTGACAGGGAGGGCTGATACTACGCCCCCAAATTAAGTAAATTTCCTTCCTCGCACTATTGCATATTCTATACACATCAGAAAATAATAACACATTAAACAGGCAAATAAATATAACTGTCGCGGGCTATTTAAAATAGCCTAACACTAAAATACATATGGATTTGCGATATTAGCGGTTGTCGAGTGGTATTTAGGGTTTTAAACTTGTTTATTGTTTTAAACAATTGGAAATGGACGTGTGGTCGATGTTAAGTGCTCCAAATTGAATTCAGTTAAATCTGATTTTAAATAAATACCCAGCTATTTTTATACTCAAACAATTTTGTAGTATGTCATTATAATTTTCCATTTTAGTTTCCAATTTTTTAGCCGCTAAAAAATTTACTAAAAATATTTTTTAAATGGTCCAAATTTGCTTACGCCCATTTATGTTGAAACTATTTTACAGTGCCAAAGTTTAGAAAATATTTAGGGTGTTACACAGTGATGAAAAATAGAATTAGAGCGATCGAAATGGCTCAAAATTAAAGATGTAAATAAAATTAAATGACCACGATGAAAAAGACTTTGAATGCAGAAGAGTTTTGGACTTGCATTGTCTTTATTTGTTTTGAATTATAACGTGTCAACTGGTAAATGTCTCCAGTCTTTTAAAATATATATTTACTGCTGGAATTCATGTAGTATACTCAAATCGTTTTTCACAAGATAACTATTTTAAAATTAATTTCTACAGTTGTTCAGCTCAAAACTTAAAAAGAAAGATTCTTTTGCGGTTTTCATTTAAATGTCGATACGGATACAATTACAAAATATGCCAACTCGACCTTGAATAATCGAACTTAATACCTGTATTGGTGAAATTTTTAATTTTCTACATGGATTCAGATCGATTTATGTAAATAGGTACTTCAAGAAAACGTGATAAATTATTAGGAATATGAGAATACCACCTCTAGTGGCAGTCACAGAAGCTGTCTTAGTTGTCATCCTATGAGAAATTTACTCGAAATGTTTGTCGTTATTAGTATTTTGAGGTTAGATTATGTTTTAATCAATTTAACGATGTGTTTAATTAGGTATATTCTTTTTTTCATTGCATATTGTATTACCGGTTGGACATAAATCATGTTCTTTTATTCATGGTGGATTTCTGGTAATTTCTATCAACGTCAACGAGATAGAGATCGTAAAATAATTCACCAATCGGTTGATGACGTCATTCCACCAGCTGTCAATCATAAGTTCATCACTTCCACCACTGGTTGAATTCACCGGCAAAAAAAGAATATACCTATTTAAGCCCAAATAAAACCCACAATAGGAGAATCTTTTAATCATTTGGCAACAGCGTAATATACGCTCGTAAACATTTCCTACTATTTCCATATGGTTTTATTATTGGAACTCATCAGGAACTTCTTGTCGGTTTGTTTTGATAAAGGGGAATGCGGGGTCTATCCTTGCTTTCTCTATAGTTGGAAAAAACATACTGATTCATGAATAAGAACAAAATTAAGTTAGTTTAAAGGTTGGAGACAATGCCGTTTCTTGAACGGCAGTAAAGTTTTGGACTTGCATTGTCTTTATTTGTTTAGAATCACTACGTTTCAACTGGTAAGCATCTCCAGTCGTCTTCAGGTAAATACTAAATAAGTACGGTAACTACAGCTCTATTTATACTAGGCAGGTGCGGTGACGCATGACTAGAGGGCGGAGTCATACGTGTCGCTAGGTGATGACGCTAACTGGATGAGTCATGCTCGATGAGTCATGCTCAATGAACTCATGCTCGATGAATTATGCGTTTAACTCTGGGGTGGTCTTATTCTAATCTTATTCTATCTTAGAATAAGACCACCTAAGAGTTAAACGCATGATTCATCGAGCATGAGTTCATCGAGCATGACTCATCCAGTTCATCACCTAGCAACACGCATGACTCCGCCCACTAGTCATGCGTCACCGCACCTGCCAAGTATAAATAGAGCTGTAGTTACCGTACCTATTTAGTATTCACCTGAAGACGACTGGAGATGCTTACCAGTTGAAACGTAGTGATTCTAAACAAATAAAAACAATGCAAGTCCAAAACTCTACTGCCGTTCAAAATTAAGTTAGTTGTTTCCTTAGCCAGTAAAAAAATGTCCAGCATAATTTGGCCGCCGGAAGTTCAAAGAGCATGAATATTCCGGAATTTTTTTTCCTTGCCATGGTGATGATTCCAAATTAAATTTTATCGTAAGTCAGAGAAAGTGGATGCGAAAATTTCATCAAAATTATTTATTTAAAACTTTTTTTTCTTAATGTTTATATTTAATTGTTTTCTGAAAATTGAAATAACTTCAGTGTCATTTTCTTACTTCTTCATTGATCTTTCCAATATATTTTTCCACATATTTTCGGGCAGCTTCTAAAGCTTTAGATGCATTTAATTGATTTCCATTTATTTCATTCAACATTCATGTTCATGGTTTCTTTCCATTGAATACAATATATTTTCATTGCAAACATTTACGGCCCAGTTTTTATTGCTCGTTTAAACATTTTATCAAAATCGCTAATGGCCATATCCAAAATAAAAATGTGAAAATGGGGTATTAAATTTTATCGCCCTTAAATGCGTATACCTGATATCCATTAATTTAAAATTGGCCGTTATACTGCTAACAAATGTTGGAGCAAACTTTGATAGCAGGAAAAACTGTAGATATGATTGGGTGAGAGGATAAAAGTAGCCTATATCGGGTGACACAAGAAAACTCAACAAACATTTTTTTCGTAATTTTAGCAATAACGATTAAAAACTATGAGACGTTAATAAGTATGTAAATTGCCATTTCTAGATCAATTTAAAACTTCGAAACCACTTTCGGTTCAACCGGAAGTGAAGTCAACTTTTAAATTTTAAATAAAAACCCCTTATTTGTATTCTATAAAAGATTCTCTTTTCAATGACATATCACACTTTATCATTTATTTTAAAAATGGCCGCCTAGATACATTTTCCTTTTTTTTTAAAATGTCCATAATTTTGGTAAAACAAGGTAAGTAGTAAAAAGTAGGCCATGGAAACGTTAAAATGGCTCATTTTAACATACTTAATATTATGAAACTGACTAACTTGGGAAAAATGTATTCGTTAGGGCTATTTTATTTACAACGTGTTTTCTCAAAAAACAAAGCGGAATTTCTACATTTTTTTTTTAAATGGCAACCCATTTTTGTTTTAATATAAAAATATTGTTCATTTAATTTTCTTTCTAACGATGCAATACAAGTTCAAATGATTCATTAAGTAATAGTAGAAATTAACGAGAAACATCATAAATGTAATTTCTAGATTCGAATAAGCTATAAGAATTTTAGTCAAGACCAGTCTAGTATGCCGTGGAAAACAAAAATATTATTTCTACATTTATTAGACCAAAATGTTAACAGTAATTTAACCAACAAGTACATTAATAATGGCGATTAATGATCGAAATATTTTAACGCGTGAGCGTAGCGAACGCGTTAATGTTCGAGATCATTAATCGCATGTTACAATGTTTTTTCGTCGACCGTATTTTTTACTAAAGTGAAGAAAAACAGTTAACAACTTTTATTTTACAATCCAGATTTCACAATTCTACAAATACTAATGACAGCGGACGACGTTTTGGATTGACGTTTTATTATTTTGTTGATTTGTTTGCATGGCTGCCTTTAATTTTAATTACCAAAATCGTGCATTTACAGAAAATCATGCATTAATAGGGGTCATTAATGAATGATTTTGGGAAATCGTGCATTTACAGAAAATCATGCATTAATAGGGGTCATTAATGAATGATTTTGGGGACGTTAATATCGGATGTAAATACACGGTCGACGGAAAATGGTATTAAATAATAATTACGAAGATTGAAATAAATGAATTGTTTTATATGGCATACTTGACATAACTTCTTATGGCTTATAAATACGTGTCTAGAAATTATATTTATGATATTTTTATTAAATTCCACTATAACCTAATAAATAATTGTTAACTTTAATTAAACGAAGAATTATATTATAATAAAACAAAGATGGGTTGCTATTTAAAAAATTAGAGAAATTCCGTTTTGTTTTTTATTAAAATAGCTTGTAAATATAATAGCCCTAACTCATAAGCATTGTTATTTTATCAACAACGTTAAGTTGACAGTTTATTATCAAAAATTGAGAGAAATTGAAATTATTGATTTGTATAACAGCCAAATGGATATAGAAGAATCAACAAATATAGCTTGTCTGTCGCTGCTGCCAGAAAAATCGAGGAAGAGGTATGAAGCAACGTATCAATACTTCACGAAATGGTGCCAAACAAAGACTGCTACTGCCGTTTCAGAAACCATACTTTTGGCGTACTTTCACGAAAAATATGCTGTATTAAAGCCTCCATCAAGCTTATGGTGTGAATATTCCATACTGAAGTCCACCCTTTCCATAGAGGAAAACATAGATATTTTCAAGTATCCTAAATTTCGAGCATTTTTAAAAAGAAAAAATGACGGATATAAACCAAAAAAATTTAATGTGTTTGACAGGGAAGTTGTAGATAAACTCCTGTTTGAAGCCCCCGATGATAATTATTTAATGATGAAGGTTGTAATGATAATGAGAATTGCTGGAGCGTGCCGTTCTAGTGAAAATGGACAATGTTAAATTAAGGCATGAAGTCATGTTTATTACTATTCCTGATTCCAAACATGGAATGGCATGTAAATTTCTAGTGACGATGAAAAGGTTTGTTATTTCAAAATAGTTCGAAATTATATTGATTTAAGATCCTACATGACGAATTTTAATCCTCGCTTCTTCATGCGATATCAAAATGAAAAGTGCTTAAACCAGCCTGTCGGGAAAAACTCTATTTCTTTAATTCCAAGTAAAATTGCTAAATTTCCAAACTTTAAGGAGTATACTGGACACTCCCTTAGAAGAACGTCGGCCACTTTATTAGCGAATACTGGAGTTGATGTCTTAACTCTCAAGCGACATGGCGGATGGAAATCTGCAACTATTGCGGAAAGTAATGTAGCGGAGAGCGTCAACAATTAAAAGGAAGTTGCAAATAAAATTTTATACAATATAACAAAGCCAGAAGTCTCCTGCAGTACTTCAAGAGTAACAGAAAACTTGGTTAGAGAAGAAGAAATTATGGAGTCAGAACATTTCATACAAATTGAGAAAAAACGAGAAAACATTTATCCAAATTTTCTTAATAATGTTTATAATTGTAATAATTGTACTATTAATATTCATATCACTTAAGATTACTTAATTTTTATAAATCATTGTTTTTATTATGGCATAAATTATAACCACCCCAGGGTGGTAAGTTGGCTTACAACTTGTCGTCAAGGGCAATCGATACCTTTTTGATAATTGTTACTTACGCCCTTCAAAACAGTTTCAAAATGCGTTGTTTACAATATAGGGAGGAGAAAAAATAGTTTTTTTTGCAATAAAGACAATATAACATTAAAAATTTAAACAACAAAAAAAACGACCCAGTCACAAAGGAGCCATTGGGCTCTTTGGTGGACCCGATTTTACTTGGTCGCGACGCATCAGCTAGTCAAAATTTGTTGTTTATACTCCCATACACGATATACACAGAAGAGTGAGTTGACGAAAGGCTGGGGATATACATTGGCAATACAGGGTGATTCCTAAATAGATATTTATTTTTTAGCTGCGTATAGAAGGCATTATTAGCATTTTCAAATACCTTTTTTCAAAAAACCCAAAAATAAAGTACTTACATTCATTTATTACACTACAAATCAAATACGGTTCTGCCTAACTTGCCCGTTGAATAACATTAAGCAAACTTCTGGGTGTAGAAAAGAAACATCCGCACTTTTACGACACTCCCAATAAATTAGCACCATAATTAGTTTATTGTTTTCAAATATTACCATTTTCACCAATTAACTTGCTTCAGAAAACCACACTGCGCAGCGAATTGCCAAAATAAATAACTGACGACCGATTCGTAAAATGCATGACTAACAATACAAAAAATGGAGAAAAACAATATAAAGTAAAGGGCTACGTTTTAATTACCAGGCCCGCACTTAGATTTTTTACTTCTGTAACTCGGCTATTTTTAAGTTTTTTGAAAAACGGTATTTGAAAATGTTGTTTATTTTAATGCCTTCTATACACAGCTAAAAAAAAGTATCAACTTAGGAATCACCCTGTATATTGTATATTGGTTTTATAGGTATGGTATTGACCAGTTTTTTACAATTCTTTACTATCTAGTAGTAGGAAAAATCCTTTAAGGCGCTCTGGGAGCGGTGCGAGTGCGAAAAAAGCGATTAACGTTGGTCTTGAAACGTTGAAGATTGTATTCATTGGGAAACACGACCTCAGGAAGATCATTCCACAAATCAATCTAATAAGATATTGCAATAAACCAGCATATTATACATTTTTTAAATTCTTCTAACGTCAATGACATCGATAATAATACAAAAAATAAGTATAGAAAATCAGAAATAGATATCAAATTGCAAACTACAACACTCGAGAAGTTTTCAGACTGAGGGCGGACTTTGGCCACTTACATTGACCCCGATAACCGGAAGTGAGTTCGATGGAAAATTGCTTGAACGGCTACTAGTTTTGTACAATTTAGTGTTTCGAGATATGGACAGTGGGGTGGCACTGTATTTTTGTAAGATTAAATCTAATAATTTATATATTTATTTAAGTTTATATTATTACTACCTGTTGTCGCCCGCTTCACTATAGTAATAAAAGCTCTTTAGGTATACAAAGTGTGCACACAGAGCGACCCAACGAATATTTAAGCCACTTTCATAATTTGGCATTGATTTCATTGCAAAATTATTTCTTTTCATCAAGTGCAGGTAGTACCACCCGGGTTTGGGTCAATTTATGGGTTCTGCCTATTGTTATCCATTCACAAACACTGAAAATGGTGTGACAAAGGCGTGCATTATGTACATAGTACTAGGTACACTTATTTTTTCTTAAACATTATAAAAAAAATTAAATTTTATAATATTCTTTGTCATCTAAGGAACTGTCATCTTCTCTTGACGTTCCGATAGATCAGATGGTCAAGATCCCACATTCTTTAATGACATGATGGACTGTTTTTCCCCAGTTCTCTGGTGTCACTTCCTTAATGGCTTGATCAAACAGTAGCGTAACGTCTTTCATTTTGAATGTCGTGTTGCGTCTTGCTACAAATCCTTTCACTTGCGCCCATATAAGTTCTATAGGATTTAGTTCGCAATGATATGGCGGTGTGCGCAGCACAGTTACACTATGTTTTTTAGCTATATCTTCTTTTATTCTCTATCTAAAAATTACAACTTCCGGTTAAACCGTTAAAACCAGTTTGGTAAATCGAACGTTGGTTTTTTTGGATAGAGAATAAAAAACTAAGATAGGGTGGTGAAACCCATTTTTCTCTAAGATGAACCGTTCCAATGTTACAGCCTGTCAACGTTTAAAAATGCATTTTAAACGTCAATATCTCAGAAACTATTAAATACATATAACATTTTATACTAAATAAGCGTAGAATTTAGTGGGGAATTAGAAAATAATACAATATATAGGGTGTTCCATTTAAACAAACCCAAGCTATGTTCGCCAGTTTAGGATAACTAGTGCATACAAGGGGTTCGGATTCCACGTTAAGCTGTAGGTCCCGTCTGGCTGACATTACCCAGACGATAGGGGATAAAATATGGGCCTCATATAGGCCTAAGTATACTGGTTCTTCCGCCAATCCCAGCAAGCAAAAAAAAATCATTCAACAAACATTTTTGTGCTTAAGACTGTTAATATTTCTACGTCAATGGACATATTCTAGCGCACCGTCTATCGCGTAAAACTTCCACTATACTTTTTTAATTCAACTTTAACAGTGCCAATTTCTGTAAAAGCGATTAATATCGCCGATAAAAATTCCCAAACGGCGTATTTCATTTCAGATACACGATACACCTAAGTATCGTTAAATAAATTTATATTGTTAGTTAAAACTTCTATTAAAAAGTTTTTTGGTGCCGGATTGAAAAATTGTGTTCGAAATGAGAAAAATATATTCTTAAAACTAAAGAATATGAACACAAAAATAAAATAATTTTTTTCTTTTTACTGGTCATTATGTACTTTGCTTATTGGAAAGGAGGGCATAAAAAATAAGAATTTTTTTTATTTTAAAGCAGTTTTTGCAAAAAAATTTTCATTTATAGTACAGTCTATTTCAGAAATGTGTAGAGTAATAAAATAGGAAAGTCTGTCCAGTTCGGCTCAATTTCGGTGTCGGCCATAGGCGCAGGTAAATTGTGTGCATTAAATTAGTTATAACTAATCAAATTAAAAATAAATAATTTAATAAAGAAGAAACTATTAGCTATAGCAAAATTACACAAACATCGTTTTATGAAATATGTCGTGGAAGATATAGCTGAAAAACATAGAGTAACTGTGCTGCGCACACCGCCATATCATTGCGAACTAAATCATACAGAACTTATATGGGCGCAAGTGAAAGGATGTATAGCAAGACAAAGCACGACATTCAAAACGAAAGACGTTAAGCTACTGTTTGATCAAGCCCTTAAGGAAGTGACACCAGAAAACTGGCGAAAAGTAGTCGATCATGCCATTAAAGAAGAGTAGAAGATGTGGGATCTTGACCACCTGATCGATCGGACCGTCGACCCGTTTATTATAACGTCAAGAGGAGATGACAGTTCCTAACGAAGAATATTATGATTTTTTATAATTTAATTTCTGTATAATGTATTTTTGTATTTTTTTATAATGTTTATTAAAAAATAAGTGTACCTAATACTATGTACATAATGCACGCCTTTGTCACACCATTTTCAGTGTTTGTAAATGGATAACAATAGGCAAAACCCATAATTTGATCCAAACCCGGGTGGTTCTCCCTGCACTTGATGAAAATAAACAATTTTGCAATGAAATCAATGTCAAATTATGCAAGTGTCTTAAATATTCGTTGAGTCACTCTGTAGTCCCTTTGCAGTCCTAATGAGCTTTTATTACTCTACACCTTTTCTAGTTAACTGGTATAGCCCATTTATCCAGTCACTTGGTTATCACGGAAGCAGACAATATCCATGTGGCAGTAGCAAGAGTTTTAATATTAAAAACATACATTTTAATAAAATAGTAGAATTTAGTGTCCGTTAAAATACATAAACAAAAGAAGCTTAGCGGCAAGCGGACAGAGTAGTGCGTCTATCTTTTGCATTAAAGTACACAGGGATTCCAAAGGTAATGGAATCCCTGGGGCATGGGTAGACAATGACAGGCTGTTTCGTTCTTGTTAGAACTCATCAGAAAGTCATAACCCTGAGCGACCCCAGCGACTGCAGCGCGATCTAGATCTGAATCCACAAAGCGTGGAGATGTATGGAGAAGTGAGAAAATGTTTCCTATACTGGTGAAGTGGCCGTTCCGTGCTTAATTTATTTAGATTTATTTATATTTCTACGTTTTCACGTTAGATGGCTATATCTTTTGCATTGAGTTGATTCCTTATGACGGCGTTACTGGGTTTTCATCGCGTTTTTATTTCTTAAAAACGCCTTGAAAGAACAGGCTCGCTGTACTGGGGGTCGCTTACGGGTTATGACTTTCTGATGAGTTCTAACAAGAACGAAACAGCCTGTCATTTTTTACCTGTGCCCCAGGGATTCCATTACCTTTGGAGTCCCTGTGTACTTTAATGCAAAAGATAGACGCACTACTCTGTCCGCTTGCCGCTAAGCTTCTTTTGTTTATATAAATTTTAATATAAAATTAAGCAAGGCCACGGGAAAGGTAATACGGCAAATAAAAAATGTTCGAAAACGTTTACAAACATACGGTGACTCGTATAGTTCCTTTAAAATCGCCTCATTTGTATTTACAGCGTCGGTTAATATGTTTCCGACCAAAATTCTGAATCGGACAGAAATAACACGCACAAACAAGAAGTTCGATTAATTAAACGGTATGGCGACCGAAACGTCATCTGCAGCTTTATTCGATTCGTTTTACTTGAAACCGGTTAAATCGTTTAGGCTTCAATCACACTATTGCGGAGGTTGCGGTAGTCCTGATACTCCTGATAAAAACATTTACAAGTTTCTATAGTCCATTCCAGAAAGGTGTAGAGTAATAAAATGGGAAATTTCGTCCAGTTTGGCCCGATTTCGGTATCGGCCATAGGCGCAGGTAAATTTTGTGCATTAAATTATTTATGATAACTAACAAGGAAAAAAAAGAAGATAATTTGATCAGGAAGGAACTATTAGCTATAGCAAGTTATACACTATACACAAACGTCGTTTTATGAAATATGCCGTGGAAGCTATAGCTGTAAAACATAGTGTAACTGTGCTGCGCACACCGCCATGTCATTGCGAACTAAATCCTATAGAACTTATATGAGCGCAAGTGAAAGGATTTGTAACAAGACACAACACGACATTTAAAATGAAAGACGTTAAGCTACTGTTTGATCAAGCCATTAAGGAAGTGACACCTGAGAACTGGCGAAAAGCAGTCCATCATGTAATTAAAGAAGAGGAGAAAATGTGGGATCTTGACCACCTCATCGATCGGACCGTCGACCCGTTAATTATAACGTCAAGAGAAGATAACAATTCCTAAGATAACGAGGAATATTATGATTTTTTATAATTTAATTTCTGTATAATGTATTTTTTATATTTTGTATTTTTTTTATAATATTTAATAAAAATTAGTGTACCTAATACTATGTACATAATGCACGCCTTTGGCACGCCATTTTTAGTGTCTGTCAATGGATAACGATAGGCAAAACCCATAAATTGACCCAAACCCGGGTGGTACTACCTGCACTCGATGAAAATAAAGAATTTTGCAATGAAATCAATACCAAATTATGAGAGTGGCTTAAATATTCGTTGTGTTACACTGTAGTAACTTTGCATACCTAAAGAGCTTTTATTACTCTACACCTTTCTGAAATAGACTATAGTTTTGATAAAAGCGGTAATTTCTTTTTTATTTCTGTAGGAGAGGAAAAAATGGAGGAGTGTTAAAGTAATATATGCCATTATAAAAAGTAGGATATAATATGAACCTCCGTGTAAGATTAACAGGTAGGTAGTATTGTCAATAATTTTTTTTACGGAAAACGGAAAAGTAAATAATGGTACATGTGTGGCTCTTATCCTACCACTGGGCCGACATATAATAAAGTGGCAGTGGTATTCACAAAAATTAAAATATAGGGTAAAGTCGCCAAAATCGTACCGTTGCCTAAATCGTATCTACTACTACAAATTCTCAAATTAGACGATAAATTATACGACATCTATCGGACGTTGTTGTATTGTAACTAGTGCCAGTTGCATAGTATAATCGTTTTGCACCGGTTGTGTTTTGCTCAGCGGGAAAAGCAAGTTAAAAGAATTCGGTTATTTTCATGTTAATTTTTTGCAAGGCTATATCTCATTGGTAAGTAGTATTTATACAGATATTTTTTTTTAGTAGCATAGCCTGGGAAGTTCTTGTAACTTTGCAAAAATTGAATTGAATTTTAGATCTAAATTGGGGTTAGAATTATTTATTATTTTGATTGACAGTTTCCTAAATCGTACCTCACACGCAAACGAAAAGTGTTCCAATGTGACACATCTTAATAAGGACTACGTGATCGACCTTTGTTTGTAGGTACATTTAAAATTATTTTCAAACGTGGGGTAGATTTTTTTAAGGTTTTTTTTTTGTAAAATACTTAATATAAACGATAATTTTGTGTAATTTGTTTTATTTACAACAAAGTGTACTCATTTTTATTTAATATACCCTAAAAGAACACTGTGGTACGATTTAGGAACCCATCACTAGTACGATTTAGGTAACCAGATTCTTAAATCGTACCATTTGCTATTACTTACAAATACAGCTGTTTTTTAAAAATTAAATAAAAAATATTTTAAAAATTGCGGTTAGGTGTCCAATAGACCGATCTATTGTTTTAAACCAAAAAATATTTATTTTATTTACCAGTTTAAAAGAAAAAAAATTAAAACCAAAAAGTGGCACGATTTAGGCAACCTTACCCTACCGACTGTATTTTCTAAAATAATATCCTGCAAATACCTCTAAATACAACACGTTCTGCACCATCATTCCCGAACATCGCCCCCTGCTTTTACTTAATTCAATTCTTTTCCTGATAATCAGACTAACGTCTCCCCGGCCACTGATTGATTTGCCAATTTTTATGCATTGTTTATTTTTAAAGAGGGCGAAATGCTATAACGGGGGGTCGTTATGGCCGTGACAGAAAGTGATGAAATTATTTAGTTAAAAAAATAATTATTTTCGTAACTTAGATATTTAAAATCAATAAAAAAATTTCGCAATGTAATTGAGGTCAGTAACCGGTGTTTACCTATTTTAAGTAAAGAAAAAAAATTTAAAATTTTTCCAAAATGGTTAAAGTGAAAGAAATAGATTTAAACCTGATGTCTTCAAATTGGGTTTCTTTTAATATACGAAATGATCCAAATCGACAAATATGTTCCAGTGTAATTTGGTCTTTGAATTTTCCAATGACATGAATTTTTCTATAATTGTTTTTTAACATCTTTCTCACAAGTTAGGTAGTCTATTTCAGAAAGGTGTAGGTAGAGTAATAAAAGCTCATTAGGTATGCAAAGTGACTATAGACCCAAGTGACCGAACGAATATTTAAGTCACTTTCATAATTTGGCATTGATTTCAATGCAAAATTCTTTATTTTCATCAAGTGCAGGTAGTACCACCCAGGTTTGGATCAATTAGATTGTTTTGCCTATCGTTATCCATTTACAGACACTGAAAATGGTGTGACAAAGGCGTGCATTGTGTACCTACATAGTATTAGGTACACTTATTTTTTTATAAAACATTATCAAAAAAATTGAAAATACAAAAAAAACATTATACAGAAATTAAATTTCATAATATTCTTCTTCATCTAAGGAACTGTTATCATCCTCTGACGTTCCGATCGATCAGGTGCATGGTCAATATCCCACATTTTCTGCTCTTCTTTAATGACATGATGTACTGCTTTTCGCCAGTTCTCTGGTGTCACTTCCTTAATGGCTTGATCAAACAGTAGCTTAACGTCTTTAATATTGAATGTCGCGTTGTGTCTTGCTACAAATCCTTTCACTTGTGCCAATATAAGTTCTATTGGATTTAGTTCGCAATGATATGGCGGTGTGCACAGCATGTTTTTCAGCTAAATCTTCCACGGCATATTTCATAAAACGATGTTTGTGTAAATTTGCTATAGCTAATAGTTCCTTTTTTATCAAATTAACTTCTCTTTTTTTTCTTTGGTTAGTTATCATTCATAATTTAATGCACAAAATTTACCTACCCCTATGGCCGACACCGAAATTGAGCCGAACTGGACGGTATTTCCCATTTTATTACTCCACACCTTTCTAAAATAGACTAGCTTAAATAACTTATTTTGAAAACGTTATTATAAGGTTTGTTAAGTTTTGGTATTAGAACAGTTGTTTGTACAACAAGAGTGGATGTGATGTCTATATCTAACGAGAAAGTAAATTGGGCAGGACGCCGAAGACGGAGTACTCAAACTTCCGGGTGCGATATGGACCAACCACTCGAATTAAACCGTGTATTTTTTCTACGGCCAAGCTGACGATCATTGGATCCAAAGTTCAACGCCTTACCTTCTCGACCACAGGATCATGTTAGAAATTATGGTAAAGCCAACTCAATAATAGTGCTATTGAAAACTTATTTTTTGTACTGGGAATTGCTTACAGGTTATGGCTACTGATGAATCCTAATAAGGACGAAACAGCCTGTCATTATCTACCTGTGCCGCAGTGTGCCCCCAGGGAACCCATTACCTTTGGCGTCCCGGTGTACTTTAATGCAAAAGATAGATGTACTACTTTGTCCGCCTGCTGCTAAATAAAAATTGTTTCTAAAGAATTTTGTTAAACCAAGTAAGTAATAGCTACACTTGGTTTAGGACGCTAAAGATTATTGTTGGGTATATTAAAGTAGCAAGATTTTTCGCCAAAGACAAAAGACAGAATATTTTCACAAATATAATATTATCACTATTAATGTTAGTTATTTGGCAAAATAATTATTTTAAATTGTTATAAGAGTATATTGTCACAAACCTAAAATATTTTAGAACCTGTTAAATACATGATTACTAATATACTAACTTTCCCAAGTAAAATTCAAGATTCTCCTGCCCGAATTAGCATTTATACTATTAAAAAAGAACTTCCTTCCGCATTGTCTTTATAAAATACCCATAGAATTATAATCTTCTGTTTATTCCAAACATCCACCTCGTCAAAACTCTCGCGGGTGAATAAAAAAGAGGGTCTGACGTGGCAGTGACAGGCATTGATGACGTTATTAAGTCAGAAACTCAAGAAGAAGAACGAAATAAATAGCCAATATTATGGTAATACTACATTTGGGGTTGTAGTTCATTATGCAAAGTACTCTGTTTTTGAGGAGTCAGCAGTGTCGTCTGATTTGAGAGACAATGTAGATGTATTATGTAAAATAACTGAGTATTTTAACTTGTCTTTTTATTTGTTTAAGAAATTTTTATTCAGATTTCCTTATTTTTATTTCGTCGTAATTTTAATATAATGTTTGTTGAAATGCCACTGTCATAGTTCTTCTATTTATTTTAAACTTTGCAGTTGCGTGGACTAATTACTTAGATATAAATTATTGAAGAATATTGGATTGAGTAGTCCGTTACTTTGTGATATTGCATATTAAAAAAAATACAATATGTGTAATTTTACTTTGTTATAATATCACTGTATTAACTGATTAGTGACTGCAGTTTCGTATTACTACTACATTATCAAACTGAATAACTTAAAACTACGTTGTACAATTATTATAAATAGCTTTTTGACAAAGGGTGCTTATAAATGAATTAAAATAAATATAAAATATTTATCCCTTAATCTAGTAATTAATCCTTATTGCATAGTATTGTAAATAGCTGGGAACTCTACAGGTCTGTTTGGTCATTTAGTAGGTTTATGGTAGGGTTTTTATTATGTTTGTAAACTTCTATTGATTCTAAGATATTAAGCCTCTTGCTTTTAGGTGCAGTATGTAAAATTTATAAATTATTCACCTCTGGAAAAAAAAAATACATACTGCACCTAAAAGCAAGAGGCTTAACATCTTAGAATCAATAGAAGTTTACAAACATAATAAAAACCCTACCATAAACCTACTAATTGACCAAGCAGACCTGTGGAATTCCCAGCTATTTACAATATTATGTAATAAGGATCAATTACTAGATTAAGGGATAAATATTCTCTTTTTATTTTAATTTATTTATAAGCACCCTTTGTCAAAACCCTATTTATAATAAAATTGTACAACGAAACTGCAGTCACTAATCTGTTAATAAAGTGATATAAGAAAGTAAATTACTCACTTTTTAATATTAAATTACTTACCTGACTATTATTTATCAGTCCTTTGATTTTCAGCCGTAACTAAATACAAAAAGTAAATGTCATGTAGTAGTAAAGATCTTTACTACTATCATTTAATTACATTCAGTTTAACTTCAAAAGAAGTTTTTAGTTGTTGCCCACAATTTTCATTGTCTCTGCATTCACACACACAACATGCCTTGTTATACTTTTATTTTAATCTTAAGCAAGACTACATACCCGCCCTTTCATCACTAACTAAAGTCCAAAGCTTATTAAAAATAAAATGTAATCATCAAACTTGTTCAGTGTTTCGTACTTCTTTCGAATTAGGCTTTTTTCCTCTTAGTTCGCTGCCAGGGCCATTCCCGAGGGAACATACAGTTTAACGTGGGTTCCGAACCACGATCCTCAGTCATGCGACACCCCCCAAGGGCTATCAACCCTTGGTTTATTGCCATTGCATGACTTACCGATTGGGGAGTGTGTACCTTCTTCCGCACCCCACGAGATGTCCGATCTCATCCGGCCTGGTTACCGGCGTGAATGGGGTGGGTTGGGAGATGATACATTTTACACTCTTCCCTGCATTCTTAAATCCACTAAATTTCGGACATACTTTTTTTATTGTACGTATGCCCACTCCGGGAATCGAACCCGGGTCGCCGCGGTCGAATGCCAGTAGCTCTACCTCTGAGCCACAGCCGCGGTTTTGTTCAAACATTAAAACAAACACATTTATCTCAAATATAAATCTCGGAGAAATATGAATTTCTACAGCAATCGTAATAAAGCTACGACGCTAGCACATCGTCATATATTTCTCGCTCACGGTCGTATCATCCTCCCTGTGCCGTCTGGTTCTAATATAAGCGCAGCTTTTCGCTATGCATAAGACGTTGGTTGGTTGGTTTAAGGCGGGGGTCTTGCACTGCAGCCTAATGGATTATTGTGCGTCCCTGTTTTGCTAGAAAATATTTGTTTCTTTTATAAGGTCCCGTAGATTTCTACCAAGTTTTTCATGCGGGAGGTTGTTACCACATTAGATTCCTCCGAATATTTTTAATCTTCTTCAGGTCAGTGCTTCGCAGTTGTATGCAATATGTAAAGCGGTTTTGTCCTCTTCGCCGCAAAGTCTGCATTCAATGAGTCCATTGTAAATTCTTACTCGACGTAGGCGTTTTCTTAAGTGACAGTAGCCTGTTAGTAGGCCAGCCACTTGTTTTAAGTGGGTGCGCGTTAAAAGAAACATTCCAGTTGTTATGAGGTTTTCCCATTTGTAGCCCTCGCTTGCGTTGGTTCAGGTGTTCTGTACCATCGGGATAGTTGTTGTTGTGCCCACCATTCTGATGATACCTTGGTTGCCTCTTTTGATATGCCAAGGGCTGGTTCAGGGCCCCTGAGTTTTTAAGCAGAGCCTGATCTAGCCATTTTATCTACTTTTTCGTTGCCCACTATACCTAAGTGACTACAAAACCCATAGGCGTTTAACCCTGTTGTTCTTTGCTGCTAGGTCGTTTAGGCACTCCATTCTGATCTTCGATTTGAGTCGGTTGGAGTTTTTTTGCAGTCTTGAAAGCAGCTTGATTGTCTGACAGAATGTATATCTCTTGATCGATATTTTTCTGTAAACATGCTTGTATTGCATGTAGGGTAAGGTTGCCTATATCGTACCACTTTTCGGTTTTAATTTTTTTTCTTATAAACTGATAAATGAAATGTATATTTTTTGGTTTAAAACAATAGATCGGTGTATTGGACACCTAGTTGCAATTTTTAAAATATTATTTTTTATTTAATTTATAAAAAACAGCTGTTTTTGTAAGGAATAGCAAATGGTACGATTTAAGAAACTGGTTTCCTAAATCGTACTAGTGGGTTCCAAAAATCGTACCACAGTGTTCTTTTGGGGTATATTAAATAAAAATGAGTACAGTTTGTTGTAAAGACAACAAATTACACAAAATTATTGTTTATATTAAGTATTTTACAAAAAAAAACATTAAAACAATCTATTACACCTTTGAAAATAATTTTAAATGTACCTACAAACAAAAGTCGCACATGTAGTCCTTATTAAGACGTGTCACGTTGCAACCCTATTCATGTGCGTGTGTGGTACGATTTAGAAAACTGTCAATCAAAATAATAAATAATACAATTCTAACCCCAATATAGGTAGATCTAAAATTAAAATCAATTTTTGCAAAATTACAAGAACTTCCCAGGCTATGCTACTAAAAAAAATATCGGTATAAATACTACTTACCAATGAGATATAGCCTTGCAAAAAATCAACAAAATTAACATGAAAATAGCCGAATTCTTTTAACTTGCTTTTCCCGCTTAGTGAAACACAACCGGTGCAAAACGATTATACTATGCAACTGGCACTAGTTAGACCGAGTAGACACTATAACAACGTCCGAT
Organism: Polydrusus cervinus; assembly: GCA_935413205.1. Lineage (NCBI taxonomy): Eukaryota > Metazoa > Arthropoda > Insecta > Coleoptera > Curculionidae > Polydrusus > Polydrusus cervinus. The sequence continues at coordinate 16,702,878 of OW284517.1, forward strand.
AGATGTCGTATAATTTATCGTTTAATATGAAAACGTGTAGTGGTACGATTTAGGCAACGGTACGATTTTGGCGACTTTACCCTACTTCCTCTTGGTATACTGTGGAATAGTTTCCTAGCCTTCACTGATAACTTCCTATTCTACGATTATTCCAACAATTTATACTTCTCCTAATGATGAACGTTTATTCGTTCGAAACCTTATTAGTTTTTATTTAATATAAAGTAGTGGCGGATAATTTAGGGTATTATTTGTTCCTGTTTGAATAAATGATACAAGAACTCGCTATAACAGAACCCTATAAGAAATTGCGTCACGCTAATCGCCTCATCTCTAAAAATATGCACCAAATTAGAATTTTCATTTAAAAAGCGATAAGCAAACACATAACTTCGGTTATCATCGTGTTTAGCTTATTATCACCGAAAATACGCGCCCCTAAATTTAATAGCACGCCATAAAATTTCTAATTTCTTGCGTCATTTATTTCGTAACAAGTCAAACATCATTTGTATGAAATTTTGATATTAGAGACTTTATACAGCTCTTTAGCGGGATTACCGTCACGCAAAAATCACAAAATTGCGCATTTTAGGAATACATTATCTGCTACGTTTTTACTTGTATTAAGGACCTCTCATACCAGCAATGACGGTAGCGGTATCAGTTTGACTGCTGCGCCACAAAACAAGGAAATAACGCGACCCACACCGCTGCGATATTCAAGCTGACGTTTTCCGCTGTGACAACGTTTTATTTTGACAGCGCTTTCTACACTCTTTTCAGCGGTCAGCACCACGTAAGCCACGTATTTTATGTGATTGATTTGATTGTTGTGTACGAAAATAAATAGAAACCGGAATTGCATCTTTGTTTAATGCACACATTATAGTGTGGTATTCTCCACATGCGCTTCTTTTCTTATTACTGCGGTAAACCCACAGCGGTGATGGTGCCGGTGGACACTGAACGATTCACCGCGTTCCTTCTTTTTTTGCTATTCACACCGCGGCGCGATTTATATTGTTCTGTGAATATAACCTGTAAAAATATATCAAAATAACAATCGAAGTCAGCCCGACAATCGAACAGGTAGCACAAAACACGTGGCTGATATGCCTGTAAGCGGCGCGCAGACGTCGTTTTCACAGTGGAAAACCATTGCAGCTGTCTGGGTTGTGCCAATCACCGCTGGGTTCTGTGGCACCGCGGCGATATCGTCATCGTCACCGCGTATGTCTGGGAAATCCTTTATATAGCTAAGGAATAAAATTGTAATTATTTGTTTTTTTTTATGGGATTCTTGTGGAAATGAGTGAAATTATGTGAGTTTACTTAAAGTGAAAAATTATTATCTGGCTTGGCAAATTATGTGCAATACGAATTATGCGACAACACTGCGATTCTTCGGCACTAGCACCAATACTTTCTTTTTCTTTGTCTTTCGTTTACAAGAAAGGGCGCAGGCATGCGAGCTAATCCAGCAGACAATACGGTGAACAGACCACTGGGACTAGTTAACGAGGAGACTGATTACACGGCCAAGTAACTTGCACAATCAGATGGACAGAGTTAATACCCTGTAGTACATCCAGGCAATTGTGGCCAACATTTAATAAAAAAAGAACCGCAGAGCTATTGAGAAACTGTCGGAAAGACGTGAAAAATATTACTGCGGTTGTGCCGAACGTATGCAAATACCCACTAACGACTTCTCCAGAAGTTGCAGAGATGAGGGAGAGGAAGAAGGTATTCAACATTTTTTGTGTGAATGAACTGGCCTCGAAAGAAGAAGGGTGAATCATTTTTCAATAGCCTGGAGGAACTAACGAACTTACAACTTGGTCGACTGAGCAGGTTTCTAAATAGTAGTGGCTGGTTTAAATGAGTTGTTAAAATCCTTTTGCGGTTAACGCCGCACTAACCATCAGAGATCTGATGAAGGTGAGTTCTACGGAACACGTGTGGTATCACAACGGACCTAATAGGACTACGTGAGACTGTTTGGTCAGAACCAAAGGTCTGCCAATCTCACCTAACCTAACCCTTGTCTTTCGTGCAAGTGGTGTAGCATGCCTTTATCTTTTTCTTGCTCACAGTATAAGTGAAAATGGAATAAAGAGCCGCGGCCCAGTATTCTTGACCCGAAATGTTACCAGAAATGTACAAACAGTAGCGTTATACGTCTGGTTTGCTAACCAGTGTATGTTAATACCACAATGCAAGGAATTTTAAGGAGACTTAAGTAAAATAAAATTTAGTGCTTTTCTGTTAATTAAAAAATTTCCCTTTTTTTTTAAGAATCTGGAAATCTCCATCAGGACTTCAAATGAGCAAGTGTTTAAGTGTCTGTATTAAATCGAATTAAAAATTAAGTTCCTTTTCTTTAATTAAGAATTATCTCTTAAGATAAAAAATTAAATAGGGCTTAACCGAAAGTACGTAGGGAAAAATGCAGACTCTCTTAGCTTGGTATAACATTCGACCCGGTATTTGTAAAAGGTTCTGAGTTAAAATGCCATATTAGGTTTACAGTAACCTTTTTAATTTCAAAAACTCTGTCTGCACGCCTTTAAAAAATATTGAATACATCTAACGACTGGTGTAGCTAGAATTTTGTCTTGGGGATGGGCCGTGGGGTGCAATGCTGTTTTAACCAGGGTAGGCAAAAATTGCATTTAAGACAAAAATTTACCTTTTGTAGCATTCAAGCATTTAAATTTGAAATTTTGTCACAAAATGTCTTGTTTTTGAGTTTGTGGAAAGAACACTGGCAGAAGAAGAATAAAACGACTCTCTTCTCTCTCCCTGTGTGTCTCGTAAAGAGGTGTGAATTCTTAATAATCCAGAAAAGGCTCGTTCTCGTTCTGCAGATGCGCTGCTAGCCAGAATAGTAACAATTAACGCCTTCATATTTCTTTTTTCCCAAAACCCGCAGGCGCTAAGTCTAGCAAAAGGGCGAAAACACCAATTATAAATCTATCATCCACCTGATTGAACCAATGTTGACAAAAACGAAGTCAATTATTATGTGAAATATGGTGATATATATGATTATTAAATATTATGAGCCTATAAGCCAAAATTATTTTAAGTGTCACAAAAGTGTTACTTATTTTACAATACCTTATCAGTTATTCCTTTAAAAATATCCTAACCTAAACTAATTAATAATAAAACTTATAGAGGCGTTTTTCATATTTTATATTGAGAAAGCGAATTATTTTCCAAACTACAGTAAAACTTGAAGATTGGCACCTGTGCACTTACCAAACGCGTACTTTCTTGGCGAGGGCTGATAGATAAAGGAAGGTCGAATGTTGCGACGGGTTTATTTGTTACATTTGTTACAATGTTGCGCGGATATCAATGCAGAAGAAACAAAAAGCGCTGCAGACGAAATTTTTTTTTCGCGCGTTTTTAATAAATGTACTAAGGCAATTTTTTTAACGTTTTTAGTAAATATTCATTTAATATGGGAAAAAAAACTACCGATAGTAGGTTTTATTTTTTTTATGGTTTTTCTCTTTAGCACTGTAATATACAATTTTTTAAAAATATTAATGGTTCGGGAAGGAGAGGGGGGGGGGCGGCAAAGGACCTCCCCCCCAAGCTAATCCAGTGCATCCAACAAAAGCTGACATTTGGAAATACATTTTGTAATCCAACAAGACGATCTTTCCGCACGTCCCTGCTCTAAGTGTTGTTCCATTTTCGATTTCTGTAGATGTAGATGACCCAATTTCTGACAGTGATAATTGAATTTAGTATAATTACAATAATAATTATAGCTATAATAGAGTATTACGTGTTAGACTAACTGCATATTTCCCACTTACTGGCAAAAGTAATTATTATTTTGTACTACCTAATTTAAGCGACAACTTAGTAAGTTTATATGAATAAGGATTACCCACTAATTAGTTTATAATTTATATATTGTGATGATATAATTAATTAAAACGGTGGATTTAGCTTTTTATTATGGGGGGGGGGGGGGGGGGGGCAGAAGGGTTACATGCCCGATCCCAAAAAAATTGATGTTGAAAGCGTCTAATTAAAGATAAAAGTCAGTGGCGACTATAGTCTCTTTCAGGAAGGTATAGAGTAATAAAATGGGAAGTTCCGTCCAGTTCGGCTCCATTTCGGTATCGGCCATAGGCGCAGGTAAATTTTGTGCATTAAATTATTTATAACTAGGTAATCAAAAATTTTAGAGAATTAGGTTAACGCGAGGGTTAACGGGTATTAAGATAAAATAGTATTGTTTGTAATATTAACATTTCAGGTAATTGTGTAATTCAATTCGGGAGATTACCACGAGGACCTGAATTCGAATTTTTTTGAGGACTATTTTGGTGAAATGATGAAATGTCTTCCAGCTGATTCAGTAGTAGTTATGGATAACGCAAGCTATCATTTACGATGCACAAAGAAGACTCCAACTTCATCTTGGATAAAACAAGCAATTATCGACTGGTTAATCTCCAAAAGTATCGAATTTGAAGATAATTTGATAAAGAAGAAACTATTAGCTATAACAAATTTACACACATCTTTTTATGAAATATGCGGTGGAAGATACCGTTTTGGCAATCTCGAATCTAGGGTGCCGATAATAACGCACCAGACAGAGATTATTAGTAGCGTTTAACAAGTTAAACAGAGAACATGCTGTCCCCTACCTCCCACCTTCCATTCTTTAGAACACGCTGTCGAAACAGCCACGTAGCAATCGATACGTTCACTCGGCCACACCACACAAATAACCCCCCTTTCAGAAATGTAGGTTAGTGGTTAGGTGTCTCTTTTTAACTGAAGGTTTTGCCCATATGTGCCTTCTCTCTTGGTTGCATTAGAGATTTTGCACCCTAGATTCTAATTTGCCAATACGGTATAGCTGAAAAACATAGTGTAATTGTGCTGCGCACGCCGCCATATCATTGCGAACTAAATCCTATAGAACTTATATGGATGCGAGTGAAAGGATTTGTAGCAAGACACAACACGACATTCAAAATGAAAGACGTTAAGCTACTGTTTGATCAAGCCATTAAGGAAGTGACACCAGAGAACTGGCGAGAAGCAGTACATGTCAGTAAAGAAGAGGAGAAAATGTGGAATCTTGACCATCTGATCGATCGGACCGTCGACCCATTAATTATGGGTTTGTTCCAACAGCAGTCACGGAAATTCCGTGACAATCAGGATTCTGCGCAATAGTGGTCGACAAAACTAGTGGTCGACCTTGAGCGGACCAATAGCCAATGAAAATTATTTCTAGGCCGGTATACCTCCTATAGTTTTTAGAGCGTGTTTACGTATACTTACAGAGCTGCAAAATTTTTAGTCTAAGCGTGGTTTACAACGTCAGCCAGTCTGTTTTTGACTTGTGATTAAGTTATTGAGTTTTGATAATTCAATGATAATGATTTAATTTCGAAACTTTTTAAGATTGAACATTGACGAAAAACTTGAAACTTAACGAAGTGGACATCCTATGCCCAACTTAAATATTGAAGTATCTTCCCCAAGCCGGGAACAGAGTTATACCAGACGATTTAATAAAAATATATATGAAAAATACGGATAGATCAGTGGCTGTGAGATAAAATAGAGTCTATTTTGTTGTGTGTGTACTTTGGAAAAAACTTATATGACATAATCGGATTAGTTTGATATCTAGTATCTCCAGTTACTCTACGGCCCATAAGTTACCGGATACCCTGTATAGTAATTGGCTGTTCTGTTTTTTAAATCAACAAAAATATAACCCAATGCAATAAAATATTTTTACAATAAAAACAATTAGGTATTTGTTTTTAAAGAGAAGTAAGTAAAAAAAGTAAAAATTTTAATTGAAACATTTTCTATGGAGAAGTGTGATAATTTATTATAAAAAAAATAACGCGGAAAGAAACGAGAATGTTTTATTATGAATATGCAAAACGGCACTTAAGAAGGAGCATTTCAAAATTTACTCATTTGCACCAAAAACTGCTCTTAGATCTATGCTCCTAAAATATATGATATCTGGAAACATCATCAATTTTGGCGTGGTTTACTTTACTTTTAATCATGAAAAATCGAGCCTAAAAAACGCTGGTTAAAGTCATACATTCTTCTTATGTTAAAATTTTAGATTGACACCAATATTCATATATCTTACAAATATAAAAAATGTTAGCCAGCTAGGAATATCAAAAAAAAAGTAAAAAAAAAACGCTTACAAATAATTTAATTTTCGAAATTTGATAGTAGTTAGGTAAATTTTAAATGAACTTTGGGCGTAATCTCGAAAAATTTTTCCACCTTCTTCGCTAGGTACATCATGATATGAATGTAGTCCCTATTGTCCCTTCCTCCAGAAAAAAAAATTCCTACTTACGCCCACTGAGCCCCCCCCCCCCTCTCCCCACCGCTATATTTTCTGGCTACGCCACTGTCAGAGGTTATTGGTTATGGAAGAGTTACCAAAGATTTACCGTTTTCACATTTTTAAAAATGTTATCCGTTTGAAAAATAACGTCAACTATCAAACAAACTCCCTATTACTGTCGTTATTTAGCATTATATGATTGGGTGAAAACCCTGCAGTTCAACGGCAATAATTACTTGTCTCTGACTTGCACTATTTGGTTATTCCATTATATGTAAGTTTATCAGTTTGTGGTGGTTATAGGGGGATGGAAAAAGTAAATTGGGGTCGAATAAATTAATTAAATATTCTCTTATTAAATTTAATTTGATAATCGGCTTCCCATGTCATTGTGACCAAGTTTTCTTTAGGAAATTGATATCGAATAAACATTTATAGTTTATTTCAGAAAGGTGTAGAGTAATAAAATGGGAAATACCGTCCAGTTCGGCTCAATTTCGGTGTCGGCCATAGGCGCAGGTACATTTTGTGCATTACATTATTTATGATAACTAACCAAATAAAAAAAAAAGATGATTTGATAACGAAGGAACTATTAGCTATAGCAAATTTATACAAACATCGTTTTATGAAATATGTTGTGGAAGATATAGCTGAAAAACATATCATTGCGAACTAAATCCTATAGAACTTATATGGACGCAAGTGAAAGGATTTGTAGCAAGACACAACACGACATTCAAAATGAAAGACGTTAAGCTACTGTTTGATCAAGCCATTAAGGAAGTGACACCAGAGAACTGGCGAAAAGCAGTCCATCGTGTCATTAAAGAAGAGGAGAAAATGTGGGATCTTGACCACCTGATCGATCAAACCGTCGACCCGTTAATTATAACGTCAAAAGGAGATGACAGTTCCTCAGATGACGAATATTATGATTTTTTATAATTTATTTTGTATTTTTTGTATTTTGTATTTTTTTTAGGTTTGATAAAAAAAATAAGTGTATTTAATACTATGTACATAATGCACGCCTTTGTCATACCGTTTCAGTGTTTGTGAATGGATAACAATAGGCAAAACCCATAAATTGACCCAAACCCGGGTGGTACTACCTGCACTTAATGAAAATAAAGAATTTTGCAATAAAATCAATACCAAAGCAGTTCATCATGTCATTAAAGAGGAGAAGAAAATATTGGATATTGACCACCCGATCGATCGGACCGTCAACCAAATTTTTTGCATTTTGTATATTTTTATAATTTTTAATAAAAATTAAGTGTACCTTATACTATGTACATTGTATATAATGCACGCCTTTGTCACACCATTTTCAGTGTCAGTAAATGAATAACGATAGGCAAAACCCTTAAATTGACCCAAACCCGGGTGGTACTACACTTGATGAAAATAAAGAATTTTGCGTTGAAATCAATGCCAAATTATGAAAGTGGCTTAAATTCGTTGGGTCACTCTGTAGTCCCTTTGCATATCTAATGAGCTTTTATTACTCTATCTTTCTGAAATAGACTATAATAACCATTTTTATTTTGAAATAAATGGGGTAAAAATGTAAAACTTGGAGGAAAATGAAAATTAAGTCAAATATCCATAAGGTTAGAAGTTAAGTATACTTGAGTGAAGGGAAGAAAAATTTTATTATAAAATAATAGTATCTATTTTAAGTAAAAGAAAATGGTAAAATCCAAAAAAAAAATTGTAGTTATATTGTCGGATATGGATTGGTATCCTTAAGGATGGATTACTCATCTAATACTTTGCTGTGAAGTTAAGACTCTTAATGGGTGATAAATAGGTGTAGTGGAAAGATTGTGCATAGAACAAGGACAAGGAACATTATTTCCAGTTTCGTAGGAGGAGTCAGTAGACTAATATTTATAAAAATAACCGTATGTAATTGGGTGAAGAAAGGGTTCCATTTTAAATAAAACATTTAAGAAGCTTTTCTCCCAATGTTAATAATTCCTGACACAGAAAAAAGGAACCCCTTCTCTATTCTGGTAGGGGTTACAAAACATTATAAAACTCAAAGAAAAATGTACTTAGTGGAGTTGTTTAACGTATTGAAGTGTAAGAGTAACCTCTGCCCGTTTGGTCACTCAAAGCTCTCTAAACGACGTAAAAACATAATCTCAGAACCAGAGCAGTTTCCAGCCAGTGAGTAAGTAATCTTTGTAATTTTTAGTTAAGTGTTTATTTCTCTTTTGGCCTGAGTACACTATAAAGCGGATATTGTTTCTCCTGAACTTACTTGAAACTATAGCGTCGTATGTGAGTTTTAAGGGAATAACTCTTCTTTAGAGGAAGCTCTGTAAATTTACTGATTTAATAATTTTATTTTTATTTCTTTAGACTTGTATGTTATTCACCATAATGTAATGTATAAAAAATTTTGGTGTTTCAGTAAATAAATAGCGCACAACAAATTAAATTAATTAAAACGTAATTTCAAATTATCTAAGCTACGCGTTTAAGTCTCTTATCCTTTTGATACACGACGACATTATTGGTAAAACTTAACCTTAAAAAAACCGAGCCAGAACTCAGCAAAAAATCGCCAGTTTAAAAATGATTAAAATGTTTGCGCCTGGCGTTATAAATAGCCCCCCTTCCCAGTGGGGTAGCCAGAAAATATGCTCGTGGGAGGGGGGGGGTCAGTAGGCGTAAGTAGGACATTTGTTTTTCTGGAGAGAGAGACAGTCAAGACTACATGTATTTCACCCAGGGAAGAAGGCGGAAAAGCGCCGCAGACGAAAAATTTTCGGCGCCACGCCCAAAGTTCATTTAAAATTCACCTAACTACTATCAAATTTCGATAATTAAATTATTACCTCTCCCCTCTGCATGGTTGGATTAAATTTGTTTTAGTAAATGTTTTTTTTTGACTTTTTTTTTGATACTTCTATTTTTTATTTAAAAAAAAACATTTGTTATATTTGTGAAAAATATGAATATTGGTCGATGGCCATTTAAATTGTATTTTTGTAATGAAGTACAGTTTAATAAAGAACATTAAGTAAGTAAGTATGAATATTGGTATTAATCCAAAACTTTAATAAGACGTATGTATGACTCTAACCAGCGTTATTCGGGCTCGGGTTTTTATGATAAAAAATTAAGTAAATGTCGCTCACCACGCCAAAATTGATGATTTTTTCACAAATCATGTATTTAGGAGCGTAGCTCTAAAAGCAGTTTTTGGTGCAAATGCAAAAGGTTTTGAAATACTTCTTTTTAAGTGCCGTTTTGTATTCATAATAAGGCATTCTCGTTTCTTTCCGCACTAATTATTTTATTATAAATTATCACACTTCTTCCATAAAAAATGTTTCAATCAAATGTTTACTTTAATTTTTGTCTTTAAAAATAAATACCTAATTGTTTTTTTGTTTTTTTGTAAAAATATTTTATTGCATTGGGATATATTTTTGTTGATTTAAAATAGCTCTAAAAAAGGGAGAACCTCGGGGAAAACGGAACAGACAAGTATATAATAGAAAAATACTAAAAAATATTATTCTTGTTACTCGTTTTCCTTTAAAATTGCATCAAAAATCAATAACTAAAACGATATGCGTGTGAAACTTTAATCTCTATATAAAACAGGACTTTTAGAAGGAAAAGTTTAAAAACTAAACGTTTCCTACAAGACCTTTGTAATCTAAGCCAAGAATACATTATTTAAGGACAAAATCCTGGGTGCACCGTTGTCTTTATCTATTCACACCACTCACACCAGTGCCAGTGATAAATAGAACATCATTCTCATCTCTCAAGTTAACTTAAAGATTCAAGGTAGTAAATTGTTATCGAGTCTGTTAAAAAGGTCTCGCGCTTAATGGGGCCAGTCCCCACCAGAGGGTGGCAGTTTAGCGATTCGGCCCGAACTAAATTTCAGCTTTAATGGGTTAACTCGCTTTAATTCGCCATTTTACTTCTGTCAATTTCGCCTGGCAGGGAAATTATGAGCCATAATTTCAGATATATTTGAGTTTATTTCGGTTTATGTCGTTTTTTATCGTGGTTTTTACGGTGAAGATCCTTGTTAAGATCTTAATTTCAATGATAGTAAACTGTTAGTAAAGCTTGTTATGCTTAAATAGGGACTTGAAGGTTCAAGTTTAAGTGTTCTTTTAGTGCTACCTACCTCGGTGGTTATAATCTATGTATTCACTCTGTGCTATGATGTTCGATATTTCCTTTTTTCACCAACATCCAGAAAGTATGACTTTTGCACAAGTATTTTTGTGCTAAAAGATGTGCATTAGTGTACCGGGTGGAAAATAAGAATGGCCGCCGGCCATATCTCATAAACCGTTTGTCCCAACGTGTAAAAAAAAATCAGTACAAAATCGATCAAGCGAAATTGCTGGAAATTATTTTTATGTTTCTAAAATTCCCGCTGGAGGGCGTTCAACATATTATGACTAAGAAGATTATAGGATTTCTATCTATAATATGCCAAATAAATATATACAGGGTGGCCCATTTGTCTGACAAAGCAATATACCGTCTCTTCCATTAAAGATATAAAAAAAAACGTTTTTATAAAAGTTGTAAGGTATAAAAAAATATATGTTCTAATATTATTTTTAAACAGACAGGATGGCCCAGAAAAGTAGGACAATAAAAATATACATGTTTTTAAATGGAACACCCTTAGCATGTTTTGTTTCCTTACAAAATTATACATATGACGCCATTTTAGTTTTTTTGCAACGTTACCAAATGAATTGCAAAATTCTTAAAATTTTGGAAAAAACATGTTAGTAAAAAAATTACCTGTATTTCTCAATAAGATCGCTAATATGCAACAAGGTTACCTCAAGACTGGTATGTGAATGTCAGGAGGAACTGGATGATCTGGCAAAAGTAAACAAAGTAATACTGCAGTGGGTACCAGGACATGAAGGGATTACAGGAAATGAAAAAGCCGATGAACTTGTGAGGAAAGGCTCAGTATATCGTATATCATGTACCATTGCGCCCAAAAAAAACTGGGACACAAAATTGTTGTTGTAGAGTAGCTCCTGGACTATAAGGAATATATAAAATCTATTGAGGGAAGGTTATCATTGTTGTTATAATAGTTGTCATGGAAGTGAAAAGGTTTAACAACAATACCACATTTTTAGAAATACGAGGACAAATTAAAATACGCATATTGTGTTTTAAAATGTAACAAAAATAAAATAAAATTTTTTAATATTATGTTCCAATAAATTTTAATTCATTTTAATCATATTTAAACCTTTATATAATAACATGTTTTTAATATTTGGTGGCCATACTTAATACTAGGTTTCTCGTATACTCTTGCGTTATTGCATCTCATATCCTTTGGCTTAATTCATCCCGAGTTCTAGGCTGGAAGTTGTGTTTATACATAAATTTTGTCATCTCACCCCAAACGTTTTCAATTGGGTTGCTATCCGGACTTTTCGAGGGCCAAGGCAGAACATGAATTTGATTTTCTTCTACATAATTTTGAACCATGCTGGCTTTATGTATAGGAGCATTATATTGTTGAAATATAAAACCGTGGCCATATCCTGCGTCGACAGATGGTATCATAACTTGGTTTAGTATGTTGCAATATAATGGTGCATTGAACCTCCCATACACTATTTGGCAAACTCCTGGGTCCCTTGCGCTAATCCAGCCCCAAACGTTTATAGGAAAGCGTCCACTTTGATTAGTCTTATTAGTATATCTTCCATCGTATCTCGTACCAGAAGGCCTATAAACGCATTATTGCATAATTGAAAGGTTTTTTCATCGGAAAATATTACGGTGTCCCATATATTACCTTGAATTATATATTCATAAGCAAATTCTACTCTTCTCTGTTTGTTTGCTTCGGTCAAAAATATTTTATTGGCAGCACAATAACTTTTTATATCTGAACTACGAATTCTTCTACGCGTTGTATTAGCCAGACCAGGAAAAAAGTGTTTCTTCTTTAGCTTTTATTGCTGTTTCGAAGGGATGATCTTTTAGAAAATTAATTAATTCTTGGCTGTCATTCGAAATTTTGGGGCAGCTAGAACCTGCTTTTCTTACAATACTTCAATATTCTGCAATTTTGTGCTTAGCCAACAACACGGTATGGTATTTTTGCTAATCCCTAATTCATCTGCGATGTTTCTTATTTGATGCCCATCTCTCAATCAAGTGTAAATGATCTCTTTTTGCTCGGTGGTTAACGATTTCAAAAAATATTTCTTTTGACACGCCACTGTCAGTCACAAAATTAAATTAAATTGACAACTTCAAAAAAAAAGCTAATAGTCTGGGAGATTAAATTACATTTTGCTGTCCCAATTTTTTTTGGGCGCAATTAGGCAATCCAACGATGTGTCCAAATGGCGGCTGGCTGGCAAATACTGCTTTGTAATTGGTGCACGTGACCATAAAAATAATATTGCTGGTGGCATTTAACGGGTGACTCAATGCTTTTTGCCATCCAACCGCCATACTGAATCACGTGGTTTGGATTCCCTAATGGTACCTAAGTCTAAACGTTTTTGACATATTTAAGTTTTTATGTCAAAAATGACGTTTGCAAACCTTAAAATAATGATCAATTGGGTTGGATTCCTCGTTCATAACTTAAAATCAACTAAAAGCTATGTAAAGCGCTCAATTGACCCTTAACCAAGAATAATAAAGGGTGCATAAAACCAGCATTAACAACAGTAGCAACATATAAAAAGCAAAGATATCATCCCGATATCCCATCTTAATCCCTATAAACATCCTCATTCGATAGGATCGAATCTCAAGATCATTGAGATTGTATTTTTGTCCCCATATCACGTATTCCCCGAGAAAACATAAGGCAATAATAGAAAATATTTCCGAGCAGTTTTCTAGTCGGTTTGTTCGGAAAATTGCATGCATTTATAGTTCGGAAAGGACGGAAATTCAATCCACTCGCCCCCCCTTGGTCCCCTTCCGTCCCAAAGACCACCCTCTTGATACGTATCGTATTGTTTTCCTATTGAATTGCAAACAAAACATGTGCTTTTCTCATATGTATTTGTCCAAGGAAAACGGGTAAAATGTTTGAGAATTGGCAATTTAGTCGTTTAAAAGACATGGTCATTTATGTGAACATTATTATTGTTATAATATAAAATATAAATACCTTTTATAGTAGTTTGTACACCAAGAGTGGATATGATGTCTAGGAACACTCTTAAAAATGTCTAGGTATTTGGTACTAATTTTTATTTGTTCTCGTGTTTACGTTACCAAAAATAACTATTTTTGGTTAGGAAAGCAAAAAAGATTTTTTTTCTTGGTTATATTTACCAAAAAATAATGCTATTAGAACAAAAAAAAATCTTGTTTTCATATTAATTGGCAGAAACAATAGTTATTTATGGTACTAGTGTGTTATGTTGAAAATAAGTCACGTGACAAAGATTTATACCACAAGGCCGCCAGGCCGAGTGGTATAAATTCTCAAGTGACTTAGGTAACATAACACACGAGTGGCATACAATGCTTTATCCAACAAGTGGAAGAAATCGTTTTTTTATGAGATAATAATAATTATTAGGTTTCGTGATCAAATCAAAGCTACTTGCTTCTCAGTCTATAAATGTCAGAATGACTTGACAGTGACTTTTTTACGTTTTGGTCAAAGTTGGTTGATTGTTTGGTTGCCACGGGCATGATACATTGTTAGCAAATGTTTAAATAAATTTTGACACTTGTCAGTTTTCTCTGCAGAAAAGGGAAGCTTTCTTGAAGAAAAAAACCTATAGAAAATGGAGAAAACCGATGAGAATTACGTTCCTGAGGATATCCTTACGGAAGCGGAAAAAGCAGCGATGCAGATTTTGCCAGAAAAGTCCCGAGATGCTTACGACAAGGAGTTCAAAATGTTTAAGTCTTGGATGAATTCACGGAAGATAAAAGGTATCGATGAAAATGTTCTATTGGCTTATTTTTTACATTTGCAAAAAAAATTAACCCCATCGTCGCTATGGACCAAATACTCGATGCTTTGCTCGACAATTCACCTTTATAAAAAAAAATATATTTCAAAATATGGCAAACTAACGAGCTTTTTAAAAAGAAAATCGCAGGGATACAAACCAAAGAAGTCCAAGACATTAGAACCACCTTAAATAGAGAAGTTTTTGAACGAAGCTCCCAACGACGAGTACTTGTTGATGAAAGTGGCTTTGATAATGGGGATTAGCGGTACTTGTAGATGCGATGAATTGGTCAATTTGAAAATAGAAAATATTCAAGACAAAGGGAAATATTTTCACGTAGTTTTGCCAGACACTAAAACCTAGAAATCGAGAAGTTTCACCATACTTGAAGAAGTATTTCCAGTCGCCCCGATCAATTTGTGTAAAAAATACATGTCTCTGTGTTCTAGCTGCTTTTTTGTTTTTTACAAAAATGGGAGGTGTATCAGCCAATGTGTGGGATTAAATACGTTGTCGAAGATACCTTCAAGAATTGCGATTTTTTTGAAATTGGAGAAACAAGCGCTCTACAGCGGTCACTGCCTGAGAAGGTCTTCGGCGACTTTTTTGGCCAATGCAGGGGCTAATATGACTACTTTGAAGCGTCACGGAGGATGGAAGTCCTCGACGGTAGCAGAACGACACTTAATCGGTGCATAATAAAATACAAATTGCAGAAAAAATACAAGGTTCTAATGTGTCGGCGTCTTCTAGCACTATCAGCAGCTGTACCGATATGGGAGCGTCTGGTTCCAATGAACCAACGAATTTTACAATGACTTAAAATTCGAATAAACTGTTAGCGTTTTCCTTTAATTTCAATATCAATGTGAATTCTGCTTGTAATAGTAATAAATAAATAGAATACTAATACGTTTTGAAGGTAAGAATCGGCTATTCTCATCTTGATTGCTTGGTTACTGCACGCATGCTTGGATGTAACAATATTTGGTGTAATATATTAGTGTTAATTGTCTTTCTTGTGCACATTCTAATTGTCACAAGGAAGTAAAATCATAAGTAAGTCAACATTTTATTTTACAAATTTACATATAAATTTGGTCCCCCTGTAATTGACCACAGTGATTGGTCAGTTTAATATCCTAACTAGGATCACTTTAGTGTAAAGTAAACAGCAAATTTCCATGTGGGAGAAGGTAAAATGGTTTTTGTAGGCTGGTTTAAATAAATCTTAATTATTAAATATATTGATTTTTTCTGTTATCATGCAAAATGCCGAATGTATAAAACATAGATATAATTTCAGAGTGAATTTGTATAAATATAAAGAATGATACAAACTATGGTGCAGTGTGATTTGGTTTATGGATTTGCCAATGAAATGAATGTTTCCTCAATTGTTTTTATCATTATCGTCATAGTTACACCAAATATATGAAATAACCAAAAAATTTTTTAGTTTAATAGTATATTACATAACAAGTGTAGAAAGTGATATTTATCAAACGAGGAGACATTTAGCATGAGGCGTCAGCCGAGTGCGGAAATTCTCCGAGTTTTAGAATAATCACTTGCACACGAATAATGTACACTATTTTTCCTACGACCAAGAGGAATTATTATAAAAAGCCTTTGATTTGTGATAAAAATATTTCAACACTAGTCTTAAAAAAAATATATCAACACTAGTGTTGAAATTAGCATACTTAGGATTATGTTTCAATTAATATCTGGTTTCATAGTCAATAGGCTTTTCCTGTTTTCGTAGTTCAACTTTTTCATTTTTTCATATTTTATAAAATATACCATAGGAAGAACTAATCCTGGATTGACTTCTAGATTAACCAGGACGAAAAGTTTTAAATTTAATTAAGGAACGATGTATTAAACAGAAATTTTAAAAATCCACCCAACAAGAAAGATTTCAATTCAAAATAATTACTATAAATTATTTAATGTTTTGATGAAAAAAAGTCAAATACTCCTGATGGGATTTAAACCTGTGACCTTACGATCTGTAGGCTAGAGCTCTATTTTCTACGCTATCGCTACCGATAAAAATTTGTTGTTTAATACCTGACACTTTTTTCAGCGCAATTTGTTTTTTCTGATAATAGATTTTCCAGTTTCTTATTAACATTTTTTATAATTTCAGATGGCCTATTTTCACACTCGAATTCTGAATCACTCGACAAATACATGATAAATAAGTTAAACACTTTACAATAACTACTTTCTGAAATGTGTTCTTTTTAATAAATAGGGGTGGTCTGTCAAATTGGCACCATATGTTTCAATTAAATAGTGTGCCTTGTATTTCAACACGCGTATGATATACCATATATATATAGCCAAATTACCCGTGCTTTTTTTTCTCATTTTCATAGGTGGTCGTAGGAAAATAATTTTTTAATATCCTATTTTAAGGTTCCCTAGTTGGGTCGTAAAAAAAGTATACTGTAAATCTCGCGTGGATCATCCATATCGCGCTCGGAAGTTTAAGCACTCCATCTACGGCATCGTTTTTTTTTTAAATTAACTCATATCCACACTTGTTGTAGAAACTACTATTTTAAAACCCAAAATTACTTTCTTAAAGCTTTTAGATATCCATTGAAAAACTAAAGTGAAACTACCAATATTCAATTTTTATTTCTGTAGTATTTTCTCAAACACGATCAAAAACTTTTCTATATCCTTATGAAAACTGCTCTAGCAAGTTTGTCAATGGGACATGTTGTAGAACTTGTCGAAATATTTAAACTCTATCGGTGAGTTTCTGGGTGAAAATTCCTGGCTTGTGCTTGTCGTCTATTCTGAGACACGAAAAGCAGCTGCTCAGTCGCTGTCACGAAGTCCTGACGCCTCGTTGTCTAGATCGCTAGCTTTCTCAACGAGGTTAAAATATTAGAACCAAAGAAAAGTATTTCATACTGTATTATTTTTCTAATCCTGTATTAATAAGTACAGGGTGAGTCTACGATAGAGTAAAGTTTATTTTCTCCTTTATCTTAAGAATAAGATAAAAATTCGAAACAAAAAAGTTGTAGGGACCATTGAGGTTCACTTTTTGAAATTATGCTGGAGTATACGGGGTGGCCCAAAAAACGTGGAGGATATAACTTGAGTTTTTTAAATAGAACACCTATATATTGTATTATTTTCTTGTTTCCGCACAAAATTTTACGCTTATTTTGTAAATATCATGTCTAAATTTAATATTTTTTGAGATATTGAAGTTTTTCAGACTTTGACAGGCTGTAAGATTGAAACGGTTCATCTTAGAGAAAAATGGTTTTAGTTTTTTATTCTTTATCCAAGGAAACCCACTTCCGATTTACCATGTTAAACCAAAAACCCTATTTTAACGGTTTAACATGTTAAACCGGAAGTTGTAACATTTAGATAAAGAATAAATAATTAATATAGGGAGGTGAACACCATTTTTCTCTAAGATGATACGTTCCAATGTTGGAGCCGGTCAAAGTCTGAAAATGCCATATTTTAAACGTCAATATTTCAACAACTATTAAATTTAGACATGACATTTACAAAATAAGCGTAGAATTTTATGGGGAATCAGAAAATAATATAATATATAGGGTGTTCCATTTAATAACACCCAAGTTATACTCGCCACGTTTTTTTGGGCACCGCGTATACTCTAACATAATTTTAAAATGTGAACCTCAATGGTATCTACAACTTTTGTATTTCGATTTTTTATCTAATTCCTAAGATAAAGACGAAAATGATAAGTACTCGATTATGCACAGTTTATTTAAATTCATGATATTACGCACGGCTGCGTAATGAACATGATATATCGGGTAAACACTATAATTTAGGGCGACAATCATTGCTTTTTTTGCTTTTTATGGTATATTAAAGAAATACCCCTTTCATTCTCTTTTTAATTCTAAAATCTTTATAATTTAATGGCTTGTCGTTATTTTTCAGAATAAATAAAAATGATTATCCTTTAAAAAATTCAAATATTCCAAAATGTGACTGATAGAACAGTTTTGGACTTGCATTGTATTTATTTGTTTTATATCACTGCGTTTCAACTGGTAAGTATCTCCAGCCGTCTTCAGGTGAATAATAAATAAGTAAAGTAACTACAGCTCTATTTATACTAGCTAGATGCAGTGAAGCATGACTGAGATGGGTGCAGTCATGCGTTTAGTTCGTGTGCGGTATTTTAAGTTTACATCTACCTAACAAAGGTTTCCAGATATTTCTTATATCTAATGTTGGCTTACTAAAACAATCGGGGTTCTGGTATATGGTAGCAGCTTCCTTGAACTTCCTCCAATGTGGTTCATTATGCAGGATTTAAGCTTCTTTTCACTTGATGTGATGACAGTGTGTCCAGGCATGGTCACCTGCACCTGATTTTTCGGTTTCTCTTTTAAGCGTGTTGTTTCTATGTTCCTTAACCCTAGTTTCAAGTGGCCTTAGAGTCTCACCAATGTAAGATCGGCCACATTCGCAGGGGATCTGGTAGACACAGTTCTTCCTGTCTTTTTGACTTGTTGGTTTCGTCTTCGTAAGGTGGCTTCTCAAAGTGTCTTTCGAGCTGAATACCGTATTGACGTTGTATCGTTGTCCTAGTGTTCTAATTCTCTCAGATACTCCTTTGACATACGGAATGTTGAGTGTTGATTGAAACTCTTGCTTCTTTTGTGTATTTGGCCGATTCTTGCGATTTTCTAATAGTTTATCAACTAATTGTCTGGGGTAGCCATTTTTGTTGAGGTCGGTCTTGATGTAGTTGGTTCCTTCTTTGAGGCCTTCATTTGAATTACAGATGGTAATTGCTCTATCCACCAGCGTTCTTACTATGCCATGTTTTGTGCTGTTTGAGTGATTTGAATTGTAATTCAGATATTGACCTGTATGCGTAGGTTTCCTGTACACTGAAGTATGGATGGTGTTGCCACTTTTCTTTACGTTCACATCTAGGAAAGGTAATTGATTGTTTTCTTCTCTCTCCATGATAAATTTGATTGTCGGCGTCAGGCTAATAATGTGATGTAGGAATTCCCTGAGTTCGTCATCATTTCCATTCCAAATAATGAAGGTGTCGTCCACATATCTCAGCCACGTTTTTGGTTTCTTTTTTGCTTGTTTTATTGCTTCAGATTCCGAGCTCATCGGCTCTTCTCTCTCACCAATTATCGCCAACATCTACATGGAATGGTTTGAAAGTCCAAACTCTTCTATCAGTCAAGAAACATCATTGTCTCCGACCTTCAAACAGACATTCCGAAATGTGTTATGCGAAAACTCCCCAATACAGATCGAACTAAATAAAGTACTCCGCTCGGCCGCCGGCCGGGCCGTATTTTACACCAGCTAATGGTTGATCTTATGGGTTTATATTGAATAAGAAGATTACATAAATGAATTGGAAACTAAAAGCGAAACAGATATGCGTGCTCTCGGAAGTTAAAAGATACGAGAAATAGATAAATCCGGACGTCGACTTCGCCACACTTCGCATTCAATCGGCATCAGTGGTCCAATCACGTTTATTACGTATTTATGGAAACACAGTCGAACAGCTCCGCGAATCATGTCATTTCAATCAAAACTTTGCGTTAGACAAAGATAAATTTTTTACAAAATATGCTGCATTTGCATAAACCTTTTGGTTCAATAGCAATACCGAATAGCCCTTAGTATGCCCTTAACCCTTATTTATTTCATTTATGTATGTTTTCGACGTGTAAGTACTTATGTGCGTTGTGACTTTTATTAAAGAACATCAGAACTTTTAATTGTCACACGTTTCTTTAACATAAATAATTTTGCTAGTAATAGAAAAGAGTTTCATCAAGACGTTTTAAAATGCGTTAAGGCCTTTTTACATTGGGTGCAATTGCAAGAAAAAATTGCCTGAAAGCATGCGCCTTGTCGACTTTTTAAACAGCTGA
This sequence comes from Polydrusus cervinus, assembly GCA_935413205.1. Classification (NCBI taxonomy): domain Eukaryota; kingdom Metazoa; phylum Arthropoda; class Insecta; order Coleoptera; family Curculionidae; genus Polydrusus; species Polydrusus cervinus. The sequence continues at coordinate 16,723,175 of OW284517.1, forward strand.
TGCAGGTTTTAAATGGGAAAACGTACATCAGCTGATTAAAACGTCATCGAAGCGCATGCTACCAGGCCATTTTTCTTGCAATTGCACCCAATGTAAAAAAGCCCTTAAATATAATTATGACAGGATAAACATTTCCAAGCTTAAATCAGAATTAAAAGTTTTATTTAGTCGTGAAGATTTCTATAATAGCACGGGTGTTATGACCATTTTACAGCTTCTAGGTGAAATGTGTACTGAACGTATAAAATTATTAGAAATTTTATGTACTATTCCAATGAAGACAGTGGAAAGTGAAAGGCGCATTTCGACATTAAAAATAATTAAGACTTTTTTAAGAAACTCAATGGGGGAGGCACGATGGTATTGTAGGAAACGAAAAAGCCAACAAACTTGCAAAATACTGTTGGGAAAATATACTTGTAGGTCCAGAACTGGCAATCGGAGTCCTAAGGTGTACAGTACGAGATGCGATAAAGCGATGGATCAGAAAGGAACACACTACTGGAACAACAGACAGGGATTGAACTACAGTACATTTAAGTGAGGGAAAAAATTACACACAGTCTGATCCACTAGTTTATTAGAAGGTTTTCTGTTCAGAAAAACCTCATTGTCATATCGAACATGTTTCGAAGGCATAAACCTTCATCATCAGCGAAATCAAAATAATATTTTACATGAAGAGAGACTTTCGACATTGCATATTTCAACTGAGAAGCAGAAAAAGAAGAAAGAAAAGTTTTTTAAATACTTTACATGATGTAATTAAACTTGAAAATTAAAATTTTAAAAACATTTTTGGAAGAAGAGAATTATAATATACAATACTTCGGATACATTTGGAGTTTGATTTTATTTTTGGAAAACATATTAAAGTCAAACAAACTCCAAATGTATCCGAAGTATTGAATATTATAATTCTCTTGTAAAACGGAGATCTAAGCTACAGACAATGCGGGTAAGACAGGAAAATAGTACACATAATTTGCCATTGCCAGAGACTGGATCGGAAAAAGCAACACATTCTCGGACAACCAAAACTAGAACCAGATAATATCCTGACCCTCTACTGCAAAAGTGAACATTTCACCTGGTTTAAGAAGCTGAAATGCCAGTACACTTGAACGACACCGGTAAATCTCAGGGAATCCGCCGCCGTGTGTTATCCAGATTAACATCATTCTACCCGTAACTGCATCGTTAAGAATTTCCAGTACGTGTTGAAGCATAAAGCTATATAGTACGTTGACCTGGTCGAGAAACCTATTAAGCGTACTAAACCAGACAGATATCAAACTGGGGACTTGCCACTTGCAACACGGAAACACTATTATTTGTAGTATGTATTGTAGTATATTTGTATAGTAGAGTATTATTTCTCCCCCATTTAACTTGCAACTTCACTTTAAGTATGGACTACTTCTTCAAACTATTACTTGTGCTGGGTGACTAGTTATGGGATAAATGGTAGAGGTTATTACATTCGGCAAAAGTCCTCGCATTGTACTGGTGTTATTTTGGTGGAAAAAGTTGGCATGTTATGTAAGTGGGGGCACCTGAATCAAGTGAGAATTCAGTGTGGACAGTGATACACGAAGTTGTTCATGTCTGTTACGGATCCGAATGGATTGAATTGACTAACGGAACCAAAGGATTCAATAGTGCAGACAGTTTATAGTAGATATTTCATTAAGGGACGCCCTGAACCAAAGGATTCGCTGGAGTGAACAGTGTTTAATAAAATAACCACTTTATTAAACTGAATCCGATGAATGACAGGACTATGCGGCTACCTTTTTTTTAAGTTGAAGAAATCTGTGAGGGAAAATAACATATGTAAGACAACGAAATTGTAAGAACTGGGCCGAGAATAACATTTGCAGATAAAATTGTGGTAATAAATTCATCTTTTTAAAAAGCTTTAGATCCAATATGCATTAATTTCAGTAATATCTACAGTATAACCTCGTTCCGGTGTTACTTTTTTTAATTTTGTAAAATTACGTTGGAGAATTTTCTCATAAACCAGGTTTCGTGGTCTCGTGTCGCATCGATCAATGTTGCGGTTGACAGTGCATGTTCCCATCTACTTTGGCGATATTGGCTTTAGTTATTTAAAATAAAACAAACATGCTTTGGTAAAATAATATAAGGTATAGCGGAGCTTAGATACGAGTCTAGAATGTCTAAAAATGATTAAACTGAGGATAGCTACTCCATCAACGTTTTTGTGTAATGTAGAGTGGAGTGGAAAATAGGTATAGATTGACATCTAATAACTGTTAAAAAAACTACCGGGTGTTTTTCTTTAAGGATCTATCATCCTTCTTTGGATATTTTTCTATTGTTTTTGAATTATTACCGTTCTGCTGCTTCATAGCAGCATAATTGGCAATATAAAGATTTTTAGAATTTAACTTCCTTTTAATCTAGTAACATAAGTATTACAAATCCATAAAAATATAAAGGCAAATTCATTTCAATATTGTTTGTTAAATTATTATGACCAAATTTCGTGAGAAATACCCAACTAATGGACGTAGGGTACTAATAGAAATTAGTTATATTTTGAAACATTATACAGAGTTCCTTCTGGAGAGTAGATACCCCTTTGTTATTCGCTTTAATGTATAGAAACGGTCGATTATTTCCTAAAGTAAGATATATAGCATAATATATAAAGTAAGATAGCTAGCGAAAAATTTTAGGGTTTTTAAGAATAACACCCAAAAAAGAGAGACCGAAAAATTCTATGCAGCTGACCACGTCTGGAAGCACGGCCATCATATCATATGGACAAAAGCCGAAATCCTACAAAAAGAACCGCACTGAAGGAAGTTTAAGGAAGCTGCCACATACACCAAAACCCAGGTTGTTTTAGTAAGCCTTCAATAGATATGAAGTGAAGGGGTTCTTTACCAAAAAAAAAAAACTAGGAGGAAAGTTTTCCGACAATATTAAATATTAATGTATCAATACAGCTACCATTTTAGCTCTTAAAAAATAATGTTCGAATTAATAATATGAATTTAATCCGAATGTAGCTATGCATAATAGGGCTACGGTTAACTTCGATGGACAATAATTATAAACACTCGTGCATTTTGGCGCGCCCAGCGACCGTGTCCGTTAGCTCAAAGCAAGTGAAGACCCAACGCCCAACAGGGCTTTGATATTTACCGTTGCTATGGTTACGTAACGTCAGTCACGCAAACAGCATGTAACAATTTGCATTATGATGAAGGGCTATCTAAAAATAGATCAGTCATATGCACCATTGTTTTAGCATTGGTTCGCCTAACCTTAAGGTATTTATTTTGAGGCTTCGCGAAACTTACCGTTATAGATATCGTTTTTACGGGATTTACTGTGTGATTTAAAGTTTTGTTTTTATTTTTCAGTTAACTCAGTAGTGTATATACGTACCTATACTTAGTTGTGTGTTTTAAAAATATGGCCAATTAACGACATAGTTTGTAATAATTATAACTGTAACTCGCCGACTTAGTTATTCGTATCTGCACCTAGCTAAATAGAACTATAGTAACCATACTTATTTAGTATTAACCTGAAGTGGACTGGAGATACTTACCAGTTGAAACGTTGTGATTCTATGTGAATATTCATCAATTAATGTTGTAAAATTACAAACTTGTCTAATTTTCTCTGTGGTTCTAAGAATTAGGTGTATTTTTTTGTAATTTTACCAGAATGGCGTGTAAGTATTTTCACACGAAGATTACATTTTACGCAAAAAATCTTCAAATCTATAATATTACAGACACCTTAATGTAATTATTTAGGATTTTTTATTAAGATAAATCTGGTATTCCAGTGTAGTGAAAAAGGCCATTCGACGTTCGCGCCTCCGCCCATTAGTACAATGCTCAACCTAAACTGTGTTAATGTTAAACCATTTAAGCCGGCTAATAAAAATGGAAAAGTGAAAAGAAAACCTTCCAGGCTCGCGGAAAAGCCCATATCTTTGTGTATGCAAATTTGCACCGCGTTCAGCGACAACGCGCTTTACACTTTAACGCTGCGGTGCAAAGTTGTAAACGTAGCACGCCTTTAATTCCGAATTATCTTGGACATAAATTTAATCGTGGAAGATTTTAATCGCGGAAAATAATTAGCCAATGCTGTCGTGGGCGAGGTGGTTTAGTACTTGAAAAATGTTAAAGTTAGTAATACGGTTTTCTTTAATCCAACTGATGTTCAAGAAATAAAATCAATCATTTAAGAAATACAAAATTCATCCAGATGGGAGAATTTAAGCTACTGAGCAAAAATTTTGATAATTTGTTTTTTCTACTCCCACATGGATATTTGATGTTTCCTTAACACTGTAAAAATGATTGAATAAGTGGGCTAACTTAACGGATATAATTTCATATCCATCCTTGTTAGGAACATGAAACTGACCAATCACCACAGTGGTCAGGCCATTACAACTTGAAAAAGATCGTTTAAAAAGATGCAACTCTAAACTATTCAACTTTAATTTTTGACTTGGGGAAAAAAACAAAAAACATTTTTTCATAGCCGTCTTTTATATTCTACAAGATGGCGGAATTAGTTTTCAAATTCGACGTTTCATTCTCTAGATACCAACCTCAAGTCAAATTTTTTAAATACGGGTCTGGAATTTTAAATACAGTTTTAAGGACTTCTAAGCTTTTGAAATTTAATACAATTTAAAGTTTTTTAAAATGTTAACGTTTTGTCAACTAATACATTTTTATATGTGTCTAATTTTGTCGTCAAAGTTTATTTTAAATATACAGGGTGATTCCTAAGTTGATACTTCTTTTTTAGCTGTGTATAGAAGGCATTAAAATAAACAGCATTTTTAAATACCTTTTTTCAAAATACTTAAAAATAGACGAGATACAGAGTAAAAAATCTAAGTGCGGGCCTGGTCATCAAAACGTAGCCTGCTATACTTTATGTAGTTTGCCTAATCTCTTATTAGTCATGCAATTTACGGGTCGGTGGTGAGTTATTGGGCATTCCGCTGCGGTGTGGTTTTTTGAAGCAAGTTAATTTTAAATTGGTGACACGTAAAATTGGTAAAACTTGAAAACAATAAACTCGTAGATATGGTGCTAATTTACAGTGAGTGTCGTCAAAGTGCGACTGCTGCTTTGAGATTATACGCAGAACGCTTTTCCTTACGGGCTCATCCTACATCCAGAAGTTTTCTTAATGTTATTAATCGGGCAGTTTAGACAGGACCATATTTGATTCATAGTGTAATAAATGAATGTAAGTACCTTACTTTTGAGTTTTTTGAAAAAAGTTATTTGAAAATGTTGTTTATTTTGACGCCTTCTATACACAGTTAAAACAGGCGTATCAACTTAGGAATCACCCTGTATTTTATTACAGTGTTACTTAAATATATTTTGAAATTTTGGTATTTATAAAAAACTTGCCCTTTGCTTCAAAAATGGTTGATCTTGTTATTACAATAAATATCCAACAGTTACGACATGTAGTTGAAAGATATATGATTGATATTGTAACTGTATAATATGATATTTGACAGACAAAGACGATTTAAAAAAAAATTACCATGTCTACAACTAAGCATTATTTTTAAGCAAAAACCGTTCAGAAAATAGAAATTTTCTTAAATTCATTAAAAAAAAATCCTACATGATGCGAACTTTACTGGTGACACTGTATATTTTAAATTAATTAATTCGATAGCCAAAGTTGTTTTTAAGTAAACGATATAAATGTGAGGAAGAAATGGGCAACCTGGGGCGCCCAAAAGTGCAGGTAGATCCTTAAAAAAAAATACGAAAGGCAGTTATTGTCAGTGCATGAGTTTTGATTGAAAATTTATATGGTCTCGCATCGACTCTTAAAAAGTATCCAGTAATTCTTTTTGTTAAAACTTTATCTTCAAAAGGCAAAAATATATATATTTCTAGGTTTTACTTAGCACCCTTTTCTTTGGTATTTTTTTGTCTTCTTTCCACTAACGCTCCATTATTTTTATCAGCGTATTTAAAATTTATCCTATTTCTCCGCCCGCAATTTCACGTTTATTTTAGACACAAATTGATTCTCTTCTCTAACTTGAAGTACTTAAGGCTGGCGGCTTTAATGCGAGAGAAAATCCATTTTGGTAATGTGGTTGAAATTGTAAGCTGCCTTCGCGATGGTTCTTTTGCACAAAACTGACGCGGTATTTCATTTATATAAGGATTTACTTGAATAGAAAAAAAACTATTAAATAAAAAATGCAGAATAATATTATTTCATTTATGAAGAAAACTACAGAATGTCAAAAAAGTCGGGATAATAAAATATTTCACTCCTAAAAATGACTTGTATTTTGTACGAATTTTTATTTGTTCCCATGTTAACGTTGCCAAAAATAACAATTTTTGGTTTGTAGTAATAATCTTTTTTCGCCAGTGAATTCAACCAGTGGTGGAACTGATGAACTTAATGATTTATAGCTGATGGGATGACGTCATCAATCGATTGGTGAATTATTTTACGATCTCTCTCTCGTTGACGTTGATAAAAATCACCAGAAATCCACCATGAATAAAAGAACATGATTCATGTCGAACCGATAATACAATGGGCAATTTAAGAACGCGATTCGGCTCGACTGTTGCCACCAATGGACTCGCTGGTGAAAAAAGAATATACCTAATTAAACACATCGTTGGATTACTTAAAACATATTCTAACCTCAAACTAGTCAAAATACTAATAACGACAAACATTCCGAGAAAATTTCTCATAGAATGACAGCTAAGAGAGCTTTTGTGACTGCACCAGAGGTTGTATTTTTGGATTCCTAATAATTTACCACACCACAGGTATTATAAGTTCGATTATTTAAGGCCGAGTTGGCATATTTTTTAGTTGTATCCATACCGAGATTTAAATGAAAACCGCGACAGAATCGAACTTGGAACGTGATTGTCAGTTTGACATAACCTAACCTAACTTTTGAGCTGAACTACTGTAAAAAGTAATTATAAAATAGTTATCTTGTCAAAACGATTTGAGTATACTACATAGTGAATGAATTCGAGAAGTAAATATATATTTTAAAGACAGCGAATTAGCATTATAATAATATTTTATATTGCATAGATTCTAAACTGGATGAACCATCAATACCCACACTAGGAATAGACGAACACTGCAACAAGATCTCCAACAGTATTCAAATCGCAACGAGAAGCATATGCTTTAAACAAACGGAAAACCGGAGCAGAATCAACCTACACACAAAGAACCTAATAAAATCAAGAAGAGGAATGGACCGAGAAAGCGAAGGCTACACGACACTAAACAGAGAAATAAATAGGAACATCCGTAAAGACTTAAGAGACCATAATACAAAGCTTGTTAAGGATACAATCGAAGATAATAAAAGTATGAAAGTCCTGAGATCTAAACTATCAAACGGAAAGACAAAAATGACACAAATAAAAAACAAAGAGGGTATTATAGTTAGCAATCGTAATGAAATAGCAACGACTATTCAGGAATACTATGAAAATCTGTACAGTTCTAAAGCACAGGATCGACAGTATCGGAGAAAAATAATTCAAAACGTAGGCTCCGAAGAAATCCCTGAAATAAATACCGCGGAACTAGAGACAGCACTAAATCAAATTAAAAACAGAAAGAGCCCAGGTGAGGATCAAATCACGAGCGAAATGATTAAAATGGGGGGTGAGAAGCTGTTAGAAAATGTAAGAATATTACTAAATAAATGTTTAACAGAAGGGAAAATTCCAACGACGTGGCAAAATGCAGAAGTTATCCTTTTGTACAAGAAGGGAGACAGGAACAACATAGATAATTATCGGCCTATCAGCTTGCTATCACACTTATACAAATTGTTCACCAAAATAATAACGAACCGATTGACCAACAAGATGGACTCATACCAACCAGTCGAACAAGCGGGATTTCGAAAGGGGTTTAGCACGATCGACCACCTACAGACACTTCGCACTCTCATTGAAAAAGCTACAGAGTATAATATACCACTCCATTTGGCCTTCGTAGACTACCGGAAGGCTTTCGACTCCGTTGAAACTTGGGCAATCCTGGAATCCCTAGACAACGCAAGGATTGACTCCAGATACTCATGCCGTATTAAAGACATATATAATAACGCCTCCCTTCATATAAAAATAGACGATGATTTAAAAACCGGCACGATTCCGATCAAGAGAGGAGTAAGACAAGGGGACACCATCTCGCCAAAACTGTTTACTCTTGCCTTGGAGGATGTCTTCAAAAAACTAGACTGGCATGAAAACGGGATTAATATCGATGGAATACGTTTAAACCACTTGCGTTTTGCAGACGATGTTGTGATCATTGCCAACACAGGTGAAGAGCTTAAGAGCATGCTAGAGGAACTTCATCTAGCATCAATGGAAATTGGACTTGAAATGAACCTAACAAAAACGAAGCTCATGAGTACAGAAGACATCCAGGTAACTGTTAACGACCAACCTCTAGAAACGGTCTCTGAATATATTTACTTAGGCCACAAAATTCAACTTGGGAAAGAAAACCAATATTCCGAAATCTCAAGAAGAATAGGTCTCTCCTGGGCGGCTTTTGGAAAACTGGGATATATCCTTAAATCCTGCGAATTGCCTATAAACTTAAAAAGAAAATTGTTTGAGTCATGCGTGATACCGGTGCTCACATACGGACTAGAGACAATGTCAATCACTCGCAAATCTGCCGATAAACTGCAGACCACCCAGCGAGCAATGGAAAGGGCTATGCTCGGAATCACTTTAAGGGACAAAATCCGCAACGAGGAAATTCGCAGAAGAACTAAAGCGACAGATGTACTAAGACTTGTGGCACAGCTGAAATGGAGATGGGCTGGCCATATAGCAAGGCAGGATGACCACAGGTGGACACATAGGGTCTTGACTTGGCGCCCGAGGGAGACAAAACGGAGCATCGGTAGACCCCAGAGACGATGGCGAGATGACATCCGGTGTTTTGCGGGAAGAAACTGGATCCAGACTGCAGGGGACAGAAGAGCATGGAAAGTTATGGAAGAGGCCTACATCCAGGAGTGGATAAATACAGGCTGAGAAGAAGAAGAAGAAGAATTGCCTTTAAAATATAGTCATAATAAAGTTATTTTTCGGATCGATCGTGCAAAACTTGGCAACGTTTGCCTCCTAGCGGTAGCAAGTGAAAATACGGAAATGAAAAATGACAATTTTGACATAAAGAAAAATAAATAATTTATTTACAGCTTTATTAAATAAAAAGTGGTGAGAGTTTAGTGTTTGAAAGTTATATGGTTTAAATATAAAAAACAATATGGTGAGTCCGTGTCAGGTTTGCAAAATAACCCATTCAGTGCCTGGATTTCATAGTAGTCAACACATGCTATTGCCCTCTTATAAACAGTGAGTTGTAAGCTTGGCGCAAAGGTAATTTTACGAATGAGATGTGCTATCTTTACTTCCTCGTTGTTGGAAACTATCTTATTTTCATATTAATTGGCAGAAACAAAATATTTTGTTTCGATGAATTTGACTCTGTATATATCCTATTTAAATGTTACATCAAGATTCTTACAAACTTGTATCTATCAATCAGGTCTGTTGTAATAGCACATTTAGAATTTATAGTCCCTAATATTTTGTTTATTTTGATTAAGAACATTCTTAGTTGCCCGAACTAAAATTGCAAATAGTTTCTATTTCTGAGAATTTTGTCTGCGAGTATTTACAAGTAAGTAAAATAGATTATAATAATGTAAAGAAAAGATTTAAAAAAAAAATAATTACAGTATCTCAATGTTACCTTATTGATAATTATTTATAAGGTTAAGTTTTACTTACCCTATTTATACTGCGATTGATTGACCGGAATTATTTGTGTAACGTACCTGAAAACAAAATAATTTTATTAATAGACATATAGGTAAATACTAAATAGGTAATATAATAATTTAAACTTAGAATAATAATAATAATAATAATAATAAAAATGTAAAGCGTTGCACATCGAAAAAAGCGAAGTCATAAATGGCGATGTTGCGGTACCAAATGGGGATATAGTCCAAGCTATGAACGAAGGAGAAACTTACAAATATCTTGAGTTCCAACAAGCGAAGTTGCTTCAAGACAAACAAGGAAAGACGAGAATCAAAAATCAGTACCTCCAACGAGTAAAAGTTCTACTAAAAACAGAGTTAAACGCTGGAAATCTCATTACAGCAGTAAACACCTACGCTGTACCTGTCTTGACTTATAGCTTTGGAGTTTTAAAGTGGACCAGCACCGAGCTTGAGGAATTGCAACGAACTACTCGTACAATAATGACCAAGCATAAATCGCATCATCCTAGAGCCTCAACTATACGAACAACTTTGCCTAGGAGAGAAGGAGGACGATCGCTGACTGACCTAGTTAACCTGCATTCTCGGCAGCTACTGAAATTGAGAAAATTCTTTAACAAAAAAGTGCAAAGCATCAAGCCTTAACAATATCACTGTAATAAGTGACCAATCGTATACCCCCCCTCAATCTCTCTAGTAATAACGTTAGTCTGAAATCGCTCTCTGACGCCGAGAAGAAAGATCAATGGGCCCAAAAGCCGCTACATGGACGACACTACAACGATCTGAACCAACCCTATATAGACAAGGAAGCATCCAACAGGTGGCTGAAGGATGGTGTGCTATTTCCTGAGACAGAAGGATTCGTGATGGCGATACAAGATCAAGTCATCAAAACACGAAACTACACCAAATTCATTATTAAAGATAGGTCCATTGAATCTGACAAATGCAGAAAGTGCAACGAGAGGTCTGAGACCATACAGCATATTACATCTGGCTGTACTTACCTGGCTAATGTTGACTACATGCAGCGACATAATCAGGTGTGCAATATCATACACCAAAAGTTGGCTAATAAATACGGGCTACTTAACATCTATGTACCCTACTACAATTACCAGCCTAAACCAGTGCTTGAGAGTAATTCCTTTACACTGTACTACGACCGGGCAATTATCACCGATAGACGGGTGCCGAATAATCGGCCTGATGTAGTGCTGGTAAACAAGGGAATAAAAACAGCGTACTTGATAGACGTCGCCATGCCCAACAATAACAACTTATTGGACAAATACCAAGAGAAGAAGGCCAAATACGCTGATCTGGCCATCGAGAGACAACAAATGTGGCAACTTGATAAGGTTCACGTGATACCGATTATCGTATCATCAACCGGACTGATACCGAGCACTTGGGAACAGAACCTTAAAGCACTAGGTCTGCACTACAACACCTTTATCGATATCCAAAAGGCAGTCCTAATCAGCATCTGCCACATAGTTAGAAAATTCCTACAGGACAGTCTATGACACCGACTACAACTAGTCTACTCCTTTTGATGCATAATCCGGGATAGGCTATAAACCAACTTTTGTTGAGAAATTGCGTGTCACTTCTGAATAATAATAATAATAATAATAATAATAATAATAATAATAATAATAATAATCATAATAATAATAATAATAATAATAATAATACTAATAATAATAATAATAATAATAATAATAATAATAATAATAATAATAATAATAATAATAATAATAATAATAATAATAATAATAATAATAATAATAATAATAATAATAATAATAATAATAATAATAATAATAATAATAAAAGCATTTTTACTGTAAAATCAAAAGTGCAACTCTGAAGGGCATAAAGAAAGGGGAGAACAGTATCCCCGCAGAGGCAGAAACTTGCCTCAAAATAGTACAACGTATGAGAGCCGTAAAAACCAATAAGGTCAAAATATAGGAGCTCTAAAAAAACACACAAGAGCCTTACATTTTCTCACGCTGTTTTTATTCCTACTTTAAATTTCAACCAAATAAATTGCTAGACAAATTCCAAAAATGGCTCGTATAAAATTCAGAATTTTTCAATTCCTCTTTAACCCTTTTATATTAAAGAAAAACATGGCGGAACATAAAATCAGATCAAAGGAAATGCGAGACCAATGAGACCTTTGTCTCTTGACGTTAAAAAGGTTAAGCTGTATCATAACGGTCCTTTTTCCTTTTTAGTCTTTTAGGAAAGCAGATTATGACAAACGAACGGTATTAAGGGTATTTTATCACTTACTTGCCGTAAGGGTACAAAAATTCGGTTTTTGGACGATATTATGTATTTTCTAAAAATTGAAAGCTTTTAAAAATAAAAATTCGCCGTGCGACGTCACGTAGTATGAATAGCCCGTTCGCGCGTTATGTATTCTAGTACGCTTTGACGTCACAACTGCAAACTTTAATCACTTCTATTTAATCCAGATGATGAAAAAATGTATTACTTTGTGAACTGTGGGTGTTTTGATGATATTAGCTTACGCTTAAGAGTATTATTTTTCAAATTTAATAGAAAGAAACTTAGCGGCAAGCGGATAGAGTACTGCGTCTATCTTTTGCATTAAAGTACACAGGGACGCCAAAGTTAATGGGTTTCATGGGGCACAGGCCCTTCGTAAAAGAACATCGTTTCCTATAGTCTATTTCAGAAAGGTGTAGAGTAATAAGAGCTCATTAGGTATAGGGACTACAGAGTGACTCAACAAATATTTAAGCCACTTTCATAATTTAGCATTGATTTCATTGCAAAATTCTTTATTTTCATCAAGTGCAGGTAGTACCACCCTGGTTTGGGTAAATTTATGGATTTTGCCTATTGTTATCCATTCACAAACACTGAAAATGGTCTGACAAAGGAGTGCCTTATGTACATAGTATTAGGTACACTTATTTTTTATTAAACATTATAAAAAATATAAACTACTAAAAATACATTATACAGAAATTAAATTATAAAAAATCATAATATTCCTCGTCATCTGAGGAACTGTCATTTCCTATTGACGTTATAATTAACGGATCGTCGGTCCGATCGATCACGTGGTCAAGATCCCACATTTTCTCCTCTTCTTTAATGACATGATGGACTGCTTTTCGCCAATTCTATAGGATTTAGTTCGCAATGATATGGCGGTGTGCGCAGCACAGTTACACTATGTTTTTCAGCTATATCTTCCACGGCATATTTCATAAAACGATGTTTGTGTAAATTTTCTATAGCTAATAGTTCCTTCTTTATCAAATTATCTTCTTTTTTTCTTTGGTTAGTTATCATAAATAATGTAATGCACAAAAGTTATCTACGTCTATAAACGACACCGAAATTGAGCTGAACTGGACGGAATTTTCCATTTAATTACACCTTTCTGAAATAGACTATATGTTTTTTTCTACTCTAAATTTGCTGTTTCCTTTACACTTAAGTGGCGAGTAAAGTAGGCTATTTCAGTTAACTGTGCGGCAAAATTTCATATCCATCCTAGTTAGGTTATGAAACTGACCAATCACAGTCAATTACAGAGAAGCCAAATTTACATGTTGTAAATTCGTTTTCTGACAGTTGAGAGAAGTTAGGTTAACAATATGCTTCAAAAATATGCAAATCTGTCAGATGAAATTTGTTCTTTTTTAATTTAAATCAAAATATTTATCCCAGAGTCTATGTTTACACAATATTTTCCTAAAGAGTACACGAAATGGTGCAAAAATTGAAGATGTAATAACAAAATTAATACCAAAATATATTTCTACCAAATTATTGTTATTTTCTGACCGAACTAAAGATTTGCACACAGACCCACTTTCTTATTTCAAAAATATCTTTATTTCCACTCATTTCTAGACAATTATTACTACAAGCTTTGCATAAAATGTACTATATACCTACCAAATAAACCGCCTACCGCGTCGGGCTCAATTTACTTCCTCGTGCGATATAGACATCATATCCACTCTTGTTGTACAAACTACTATTCTGGTGTTTTTTTATTGAAGACGTAAATATAAACAAGAATGTTATATTTGTGGAGGTAACTTTACCTACCAACGCCAAAACTATCTACTGTTCTGACTCGTCGTCGTAATTTTGGCAGCGGACTAGTGCGACTAGACGACATAATGTTTGCCAAGGGTGGTGGTGGGGCCTAATTCAAACTGGCTTATCTGGCTTCGACACCCCGCAAAGCTAAAGAAATATTGCCGATTAATCCGAGTTTATTGGACTGTTTAAAAAGCAATTGCGAACGCTGTATGAATCCGATTATAGAGGGGAACAAGCCAATATTAATGTGGTGAAAGGGTTTGTCTAAAATAGCGACCCATATCAATGATTATTGACACCGTATTTTATACAAATATAAAATATATAAAACATTTTGGGTAGAAAATAAAAAAATTTCACAGAAATGTACTGGATCTCCCAAAAGTCCCGCATAAAATTAATATCAATTAAAGGAAAAAGATCTAGGAAAAACGCTTGGACCCGTAAATTTTTATACTTAATTGTGCATTTTTTTACATAAAAAAATATTATACAGGGTGTCTCATAGAACACGTCTTTGACAATTTTTTTTAATGGAACACCCTATATATTGTAGATATTATTTTCGGATTCCCCACAAAATTCTTCGCTTATGTTGTAAATATCATACTTATGACTAAATTCAATAGTTTTTGAGATATTGACGTTTTAAATATGGCATTTTTTGACTTTGACAGGCTGTAACATTGGAACGGTTCATCTTAGAGAAAAATGACTTTCACGTCCCTATCTTAGTTTTTTATTCTCAATCCAAAGAAACCAACCTCCGATTTACCATGTTAAACCATTAAAACCGGTTTTTTGATTTAACATGGTAAATCGGAAGTTGGTTTGTTTGGATAGAGAGTAAAAAACTAAGAAAGGGCGGTGAAAACCATTTTTCTCTAAGATGAACCGTTCCAATGTTACAGCCTGTCAAAGTCAATATCTAAAGGAAAAAAGGAAAGACAACAAAGTCTCGGTCTTTCCTTTTTTCCTTTAAATCTATATCCGGTCTCTTTGAGAATTATGGACGATTTCTTCGAAAGTCAATATCTCAAAAACTATTGAATTTAGTCATAAGCATGACATTTACAGCATAAGCGTAGAATTTTGTGGGGAATTCGAGAATAATACAATATCTAGGGTGTTCCATTTAAAAAAATTGTCAAAGACGTGACGACAGTTCTATGAGACACTCTGTATAATATTTTGTTATGTCAAAAATGCAAAATTAAAAATAAAATTTTACGGGTCCGAGCGTTTTTCCTAGATCTTTTTCCTTTAATTCGTATTAATTTTATGCGGGATTTTTGGGACATCCAGTATACACAGTATTTTTATAACATGCATCAATTGGGCATTACAGCATGGGCAAAAGGAGATAAATGTGAATATCTCAAAAACAATTGACTGAGTGTACTATGTTATTTAAAATAAGTGTACAGGGTATCCCAAATTCGATACTCATCCTGGATATTTTGGAAACTATAAGAGATACAGCACCGGTTAAATAGTGGCAAAGTTGCGGCTTTTTTTTTACTTTTTAAAATACTCGAAAAATTTTTTTTTGAGTTTTGGTTTTTTTGATTTATCTGACTTTTCTTAACCGTTACAGAAAAACAAATACAACATTGGTAAAGCAACTTTTTTAGCTTAATACTATCGTGTTTTTAGGATTCCGGTAAAACGTTTTGTTTTTATGGAACTGTTATCAACTTAATTTTTTTAAATACGGATCTGCATCTTTTATTTTATTTTTTAAAATCTTTTTAAGCTTTAAATTCAAGCATGTAATATCACACTTAATATTCTTTTAGGCGTTTTGGTGTTATCTTTACATCATCAGGAATTTGGTGGATACTTTTAATATCCTTAAATAATATTTTTCAGCCCTTGCATTTAGGAGACATGATTTTGTCGTTACCCTTCAGGTTGCCAGTAAAAAGTTTTAACATTGTCTGACCCTGAGGACAATAGATCTTGATTGAAGATTACTAAAAAAAAACTAAAATGTCTAATAAATGAATGAAAAAGGATTCATAAACTCGATAAGTAAGTTTCCGGGAATATAAGATTTTGGTATGGTATACTAGACCATTATTTAGAATGTATTGTAAATGATATTATACTTTCCTAGTCCTATACGATACTACATGAAATTATAATAAATATTATATTTCTTATACTATATTGTATTACAAATTTTTCTTCTTGTGCCATGAGTTATCTAGGTAAAGATTGTGTACAGACTTTATTTTGGAGGCGGAGAACCCTTATGGACCCATATGCACTCCAATTTTATTGTATTTCAGGGTCTTAATGATGTACACAAGTAACATCTAATGTACTGTCTTAAAGTCAGAGATTATACAGGGTGACTCCTAAGTTGATACTTCTTTTTTAGCTATGTATAGAAGGCATTATAATAGACAACATTTTCAAATGCCTTTTTTCAAAAAACGTTAAAATGGGCGATATACAGATGTAAAAAATCTAAGCCTGCTATACTTTATGTTGCTCGTCTTATCTATTATTAGTCATGCAATTTACGGGTAGGTGGTGGGTTATTTGGCAATACGCTGCGGTGTGTTTTTCTGAAGCAAGTTAATTTTAAATTGGTGACACGTGAAAATGGTAAACTTTGAAAACAATGAACTAGTAGGTATGGTGTTAATTTACGGTGAGTGTCATCAAAGTCCGACTGCTGCTTCGAGATTATACGCAGAACGCTTTCCCTTGCGGGCTCATCCTACACCCAGAAGTTTTCTTAATGTTATTAAACGGGCAAGTTAGGCAGAACCGTATTTGATTTGTAGTGTAATAAATGAATGTAAGTACTTTAATTTTGGGTTTTTTGAAAAAAGGTATTTGAAAATGTTGTTTATTTTAATGCCTTCTCTGCGTAGCTAAAAAAAAAGTATCAACTTGGGAATCACCCTGTATATTAATATTTTATTAAATAGTCCTTACGGCAAAGTAAAACGGTGTACACAAAACTAATAAATTTCAACTTTAAACAAGTAAAATTATATATTGGCGTCGCTCGCGTCCGCAAGGCAAAGTTCGAGTACGTGCCGTTATAGTCGCTTTTTATTTTCCCTCCAGCGATTGACAGCGCCAGATTTATTGAAAGCGCCTTTTGTAGTTTTAAGCTGTTCCCTGGTTTTCTATTAGCGTTTCGGAAAAAGTTTTAGTTTTTTCTCGGCTACATAAATCACTCTTACTCTAAGTTGAGTTTTAAAGTATGGCCCTTATTTTTATCTCAGAAATGGCGTATACCCTTCTGTCCCAGCAGCCGAAATGTGGAGCTTTTGGTAGCCGGCTGTCTCGTACCTGCAAGCAAGTCTTCGGTTCCGCTTGCACAACAGATAATGATAAAGGAATTCTTCTGGATAGTTTTGAATATATTTTTAGTTTTGACAAACGTTGTACATACATTTGTAGTTCTTGGCAGTGGCGTAGAAAATATGCTCGGGGTGGGGGGGGGGGGGGCTCAATGGGCGTAAGTAGGACCTTTTTTTTCTGTAAAAAGGGACAGTCGGGACTGTATGTATTTCATGATATTGTACCTAGGGAAGAAGGCGGAAACGCGCCGCGGGCGAAAATTTTTCGAGGCCACGCCTAAAGTTCGTTTAAAATTCACCTAACTACTATCAAATTTCGAAAATTAAATTATTACCTCTTCTTCTCTATATGGTTGGATTAAATTTGTTTTTTTACCTTTTTTTTTTGATATTCCTAGCTGGCTCTTTATTAAAAAAAAACATTTTTTATATTTGTAAAAAATTTGAATATTGGTGTCAACCGAAATTTTAACATAAGACGATGTATGACTCTAACCCGCGTTTTTCGGGCACGGTTTTTTATGATTAAATAAAGTAAATAACGCTCACCACGCCAAAATTGATGATTTTTTCAGAAACCATGTATTTTAGGAGCGTAGATCTAAGAGCAGTTTTTGGTGCAAATGCTTAGGTTTTGAAATACTCCTTTTGGCAAGGGCCTGTCGACATATTAAGCACCGGTTCTCGCAGATCACCGAAGTTAAGCTGTGTCGAGCGCGGTTAGTACTTGGGCGGATGACCGCTTGGGAACACGGCGTGCTCTTGCCTCTGACAGGCCGGATGAGATCCGATATCTCGTAGGATAAAGGTGCCGTTTCACACTCCCTAGTCGGTAGACCACATTTTTGTGGTCGATGACCGGTTCAAGATGGCCTCCGTAGTCGGCGAACCGAAAAAAAAAAAAAAAAAATACTAATTTTTAAGTGCCGTTTTGTATATTCATAATAAAGAATTCTCGTTTCTTCCCGCACCATTTTTTTTTATAATAAATTATCACACTTCTTCCATAAAAAATGTATTGATTAAAATTGTTTACTTTAATTTATATATTAGAAAAATACTATAAAATATTATATTTTTTAATCGCTTTCCTATAAAATTGCATCATAAATCAATGACCAAAACGATAGTGCGTCTGAAACCTTAATTTCTATATAAAACAGGACTTTTAGAAATAAAAGTTTAAAAATTAAACGTTTTCTACAAGACCTTTGTAATCTAAGCCAAGAATACATTATTTAAAAATTTAAATTAAGAGTCCAAGCGTGAGACGAAAAATTTGGTTGCAATTAAACTTTAAGACATCGTCCTCCCGACTCGGGTTATTGGGATATTAACAGTTACATTACAGAAGTCGCAGTTCTTGATCACTTGTCTGAGCTTATTTGACTAAGTAAGTCAGATCATCTGAGTCAAATTTCCTCCATCTTACCTACGCTAAGGCT
Organism: Polydrusus cervinus; assembly: GCA_935413205.1. Classification (NCBI taxonomy): domain Eukaryota; kingdom Metazoa; phylum Arthropoda; class Insecta; order Coleoptera; family Curculionidae; genus Polydrusus; species Polydrusus cervinus. Next base: position 16,741,930 of record OW284517.1, read on the forward strand.
ATCGTTAATTTTCGGTGGTGTGGTAACTCGCATTGTCGTTTTATTTGCAATTCAGCCTAGACAATTATTTTTAAACGAGACTATAGGTGAAACAGAGTTAGAAATGAGATTAGATCACATAAATCCAAGGTTTCGCTATGACATATCATAATATGAGGTCGTAATTGATGAACGAAACGTATGGAAAACAAAACACCAGAACCTACTCCTGGGGCAATAATCTGGTACACAGACGGCTCCAAAACCAAGAAGGGTACCGGAGCGGTGATACACGGAGTAAGACCGGAGAAAAATGCGTTTTTCTCTCTGGAAAAGTCTCCCTCGGTGTTCCAAGCAGAAATCTAAGCAATATTGGAATGTAACTTCAAGACTGGTATGGGAATGTCAAAAGGAACTGGAAGCCCTGGCAAAAGTAAACAAAGTAATACTGCAGTGGGTACCAGGACATAAAGGTATTACAGGAAATAAAAAAGCCGATAAACTTGCAAGGAAAGGCTCAGAAAATACATTCATTGATCCAGAACCGGCACTTGGAGTACCAAGGTGCACAGTACGAGATGCCATAAAGCGATCAATCAGGAGTAAACACAAAATCCACTGGGGCAACAGACAGGGATTATACCACAGCAAAAGCTTCATTGGGGATCCACACCCAAGACTTACGAAACAGCTGCTTCAAATGAACTGGAATCAGCTGAGAACCATTACAGGAATTCTGACAGGACACATGGCTGTCAAGAACCATCTGCACAGAATGCAACTGCACAATGGAGAGCTTGGCTGCAGATTATGCGGACAAGACAGGGAAACTGTACAGCACATAGTTTGTTATTGCGAGTCACTGGATCGGAAGAGGCAACAAATACTTGGGCAACCATCAACACTGAAACCAGAGGACATCCTTACCCTTGCCCCAGTTGACCTACACAAACTAGTGCAAGGAACTGGGATCACGGAGTGGGTGTAAGAACCAAACAGGGTGAGCACAATGGGCCAACACCTGGCATAAGTGCATCCGGCGCTCGGACGGGCACTCGAAAAAAAACATTTCTTATAGTTAGCTTAGCTAAGACGAGCAGCCATTATGTATATAAATTCGGAAACGAGCAGTTGTGTCTGGTATTTTCAATACGCCTAATGGTGTACGTAAGTTGCGACATTCGTAAATATTTTCATAGAGAACTTTTTTATGAAGTTAAGGTCCGTTCTGTAAAATATTTTTTGGTAGGTATTTTATAAAATAAACATTAACAATTAATGCTTACACAAAATAGCCGCTCTATGTGTTGGTAGAAAATATTTGACAACTAAAAATATGTCTTTTTTATCGACTCGGAACATTCTAAGCTACACACTCCTTCCGCTTTTCCCACATATTTTTTCTCGGGAATGTTTTATCCGTTCAAGCAGAGATACGCACGATAAAAATATATATATTTTCACTTAACACCGAGCAACTACAGGCCCATAGATTATTCTTATCAGCAATAATGATTTGGAAAACCGATGTAGCATGCCATTTTTCTTTTGTACCCCTTCGCAACGTCAGCTAGAGACGAAGGGCCGACCATATCGACCCTTAAGGGTCTTTTTCTGTCAGTGGCGTCGTAAAAACGTCATTGATAATTACGGTTTAGATCACAAAATGAAGTACTATATACTTGGTGGTGCGTCCGAACAGGACACATGGGATTTCCTATATGTAAATTGCGAGTTGGTCAAAAATTCGCTTTTGTATTGATTTAAAAATAAACTTTTATTAAGACTTTTTAAAGAGTTTAATTTATTAGGATATTAAGAAAATGCTGTCTTCAAACTAGCTTAATTCAAGTTAAAATGAAAATAACAGTAATCACCATTATAATTTTAGGTTTATACTTGACACTCGACTTAACAATTTTTTTACCATTGCGTTCACCCTGTTTGGTTGTTACACCCACTCCGTGATCCCAGTTCCTTTCACTAGTTTGTATAGGTCAACTGGGGAGAGGGAAAGGATGTCCTCTGGTTTCAGTTTTGGTTGGCAGTCAAGGTCTCCATTGTACAGTTGCATTCTGTGCAGATGGTTCCTGACAGCCATGTGTCTTGTCAGAATTATTGTAATTATTCTCAGATGGTTTCTGTTCATTTGAAGCGACTGTTGTATTGTGTCTGGATCCCCAATGAAGATTTTGCTATGGTGTAATTGCTTCAGTGGATTTTGTGCTAGCACCTGATTCATCGCTTTATGGCATCTCGTACTGTGTACTTTGGTACTCCAAGTGCCGGTTCTGGATAAATGAATGTAATTTCTAAGCCTTTACTTCCAAGTTCATCGGCTTTTTCTTTTCTGTAATACCTTTGTGTCCTGGTACGCACTGCAGTATTACTTTGTTTACTTTTGCCAGGGCCTCCAGTTCCTCTTGACATTCCCATACCAGTCTTGGAGTTACCTTGTTGCATATTAGCTATCTAAGGGCTGCTTGACTGTCAGAATATATATTGATTCGCTTATTGAGGTAAGCCCTCCTATTGTTTTTGTACGCACATTGCAATATGACGTAGATTTCTGCTTGGAACACTGTGGGACTTTCCCAGAGAGAAAAACGCATTTTTCTTCGGTCTTACTCCGTGTATCTCCGCTCCGGTACCCTCATTGGTTTTGGAGCCGTCTTTGTACCAGATTATTGTCCCAGGAATATCTGGTGTTTTGTTTTTCCATACGTCCTGCAGTCTAGAGAGTCCTATTTATACCTCTCCTTTTATCACCAAGTGAAGTGGAGGAAGGTGATCTCCACTGCGGATGTGGGAGTTGATTTCATGGCCCCCGTGATACTCAAGCAGGCCAGTCTTTGCAGGTTTCCTAGCTTTCATATTGTGCTTCTTTACTGTACCTTTAACCACCATACCAAGGCTGCATATAATTGTAGTCTCTTGCGAAAAGTTTTGGTTTTTATATTTAATTGTGCAAAGATTCAATAGGTTTTAGATTGAATCATTTTTAAATGTCATAATTAAAAAAATATTTTCTACGACACTGTTTTAGGGATAAGAAATAATCGTCAGAAAAAGGAAAGTGGCTAGGGCGAAAGACTGCGATGAGGGTGTTGGCATTGTTGTGCGATAGGTCAGTGTTAAGTAACTACGAGAAAAACTCTCTTACAAAAAATATTAAATTTAGGAAGTATTGTAACTAGCTTTTCATTCGTCAAAAAGTCAATATACAGGGTCCTGCGCCTCATCTCCCGTCTTCTATAGCTCACTTATTAATTAAGTTAAGATTTTGATATTTTGCAGACTTTATCTGTATCCTAGGGCGCATTTCAGGAAAATATTTTTGTTTATACAGGGTGTTCCAAAAAAGTGTGACATCATTAGGATATATTTTTTTAGATTACATGCCATAAATATTTTTACTTATTTAGATGCATCTTATAGTTGCCTTCATACCCCCAAAATTTTAATAAAATCGGTTCAGTATTATAGGCGAAAAAAAATAAAAACTAATAAATATTAGTTTTGCACCACTGGTTTTCAAAATTAATAAAAAACAAAAATAATGCCTCGTTAATAAAATTATACATAGGTACTTAATAAATAAGGTCGAACATTCTCGTTAATCAAGTTTTGTTAATAAGAATTGCACAGGGTGTCCAAAGCTTAGTGTCAAACTTTGCAAACTTTAAATCAATTTATTTTTCTTATTTCAAATTGTAACCCCTGTATATTATTATGTCATTCGATGCAGAATTAAAAATCAAACATTTGTTCTAATTACAACCCTATCGCAATTTCTGACGCATCAAGACTTATTTGCAAAAAACTCATTTTACCAACTATTCCACCAGTCATTATTATAAATAAATATTGAAGATAGCTTTGCAACACAATTTATTGGTATAAAAATTTATTAAAACGACAAAAGCCCCTTTTGACTTTAGTTTCTAATATTGTTAGATTATTATTAATTATTTTAGCTATATTATTTTTTGTGATGAAATACAACCAAGAAGAGCGCGTAGATATGATTTTCATATTAGGAGCATGCGAAAAGAATTATTTTTTGTCACTTTAGTAAACGTTAATACAAATAAATTGTTTTTCAAAGCCACCTTCGATATTTATTTATGATAATGACTGGTGGAATAGTTGATAAAAGGAGTTTTCTGCAAATAAATTTTGATGCGTTAGAAATTGCGATAGGGTTGTAATTAGAACAAATGTTTAATTTTTAACTCTGCATCGAATGACATAATAGTAAACAGAGGTTACAATATGAAATAAGAAAAATAAATTGATTTAAAGTTTGCAAAGTTTGACACTAAACTTTAGACACCCTGTACAATTCGTATTAATCAAACTTGGTTAACGAGACTGTTCGACCTTATTTATTAAGTACCTTTGTAAAATTTTATTAACGAGGCATTATTTTTGTTTTTTTATTAATTTTTAAAACCAGTGGTGCAAAACTATAATACTTAATATATATAATAATTTTGGGGGTATGTAGTCAACTATAAGGGGCATCCAAGTAAGTAAGAATATATATAGCATATAATCTAAAAAAATAGATTTTTATGACGTCTCACTTTTTGGAACACCCTGTTTATACAAACATATTTTCCTGAAATGCAGCCTAGGCTACAGGTAAAGTTTGCAAAGTATCAAAATCCTAACTTAATTAATAAGTGAGCTATAGAAGACGGGAGGTGAGGTGCAGGACCCTGTATATATATTATATATAGGTATAGTCTATTTCAGAAAGGTGAAGAGTTATAAAATGGGGAATTCCGTCCAGTTCGGCTCAATTTCGGTGTCGGCCATAGGCGCAGATAAATTTTGGGCATTAAATTATTTATGATAACTAACCAAAGAAAAAAATAAGATAATTTGATAAAGAAGGAACTATTAGCTATAGCAAATTTACACAAACAGCGTTTTATGAAATATGCCGTGGAAGGTATAGCTGAAAAACATAGGAAGTGTAAAACTGTGCTACGCACACCGCTATATCATTGCGAACTAAATCCTATAGAACTTATATGGGCGCAAGTAAAAGGATTTGTAGCAAGACCCAACACGACATTTAAAATGAAAGACGCTAAGCTCCTGTTTGATCAAGCCATTAAAAAAGTGGCACCAGAGAACTGGCGAAAAGCAGTCCATCATGTCATTAAAGAAGAGGAGAAAATATGGAATCTTGACTAGCTGATCGATCGGACCGTCACGGACAACGAATATTTAAGCCACTTTTATAATTTGGCACTGATTTCATTGGAAAATTCTTTATTTTCATCAAGTGCACGTAGTACCACCCGGGTTTGGGTCAATTTATGGGGTTTGCTTATTGTTATCCATTCACAAACACTGAAAATCGTGTAAAAGAGGCTTGCATTATGTATGTAGATGGTCAAGATCTCACATTTTCTCCTCTTCTTTAATGACATGATGGACTGCTTCTCGCCAGTTCTCTGGTGTCACTTTCTTAATGGCTTGATAGTTTAAAGTCTTTCATTTTGAATGTGGTGTTGTGTCTTGCTACAAATACTTTCACTTGCAAGTTCTATAGGATTTAGTTCGCAACGATATGGCAATGTGCGCAGCACAGTTACACTATGTTTTTAAGCTATATCTGCCACGACATATTTCATAAAACGATGTTTGTGTAAATTTGCTATAGCTAATGGTTCCTTCTTTATCAATTTATCTTCTTTTTTTATCCTTAGGTTAGTTATCATAAATAAATTAATGCACATAATTTACCTGCGCCTATGGCCGACACCGAAATTAAGCCGAACTGGACGGAATTCCCATTTTATTACTCTACACCCTTCTGAAATAGACTATTATAGTCGATTTTGAGTAAACGTTATCAATATCAGTAAAAAGTATCCAACAAGCTGGACCTATAAGCTTAAAGCAATCCGTTGTTCGTGTCCACCCCATGTTATTTTAGCTTCACTCGGTTGCACACTTCGAATTATATTAAATTTTAACTGTTTTCCCAGAGCGGTCATTTTAGCGTCTGGGACCCATACAGAAATTTTATTGTATGCCAAAACACTAGTGTCTACGTCGTGCTTGTCATAAAATTTCGTGTTGCCAAGTTATGTTCAAATTATCAAAATATCGGTGAATTCTAGGAGAATAAATAATTAAGAGGTGAAAACCATTTTTCTCTAAGATGAACCGTTCCAATGTTACAGCCTGTCAAAGTCTGAAAATGCCATATTTTAAACGTCAATATCTCAAAAACTATTGAATTTATACATACAGGGTGGTTCCTAAGTTGATACTTCTGTTTTAGCTGCGTATAGAAGGCATTAAAATAAACAACATCTTCAAATACCTTTTTTCAAAAAACTCAGAAATAAAGTACTTACATTCATTTATTACACTACGAATCAAATACGATTCTGCCTAACTTGCCCGTTAAATAACATTAAGAAAACTTCTGCATCCGCACTTTTACGACACTCACAGTAAATTAGCACCATATCTATTAGTTCATTGTTTTCAAATTTTACAGGTTCACCAATTTAAAATTAACTTTCTTCAGAAAAACACACCACAATTGCCAAAATAAATAACTGACGACCGATCCGTAAAATGCATGACTAACAATACAAAAAAAGGACAAAAACAATATAAAGTAAGGGGCTACGTTTTGATTACCAGGCCCGCACTTAGATTTTTTACTTCTGCAACTCGGCTATTTTTAAGTTTTTTGAAAAAAGGTATTTGAAAAAGTTTTTTTTTAATGCCTTCTATACACAGCTAAAAAAGAAGTACAACTTAGGAATCACCCTGTATAACATGTTATACAAAATAAGGGTAGAATTTAGTGGGGAATTAGAACATAATATACAGGGTGGCGCACCGAAAACTTTCCACCCAGGTTTATTTTCTTGTTAATAAATAAATCAAAATTCGCTCGAATACGGGAATCCTAGTTCTCAGGGGGACATATTTTTTTGCTATTTTCATCCACCCTGCTGGTACCCCCACGACGGGGTGGCTTCCACCCTTAAAATCTTAAATGGAAAGGGGGGTCGAGTGACACCTTATTTTAAAGGGAATTGAATTGCCTTTCAAACGCGACCTTGCTCGTTTAAATCGAGTGAATAGTTGCTGAGAAATAGGGCTAAAAAGAAAAAAAATTAAAAGTAATAAAATTTGTTACCGCTTGTATTAATCAAGTAAATGTTAAAAATGTCCACCTCCAACCTCCATGCAATTGTAAAAGCACTGTTCAAAATGTTCGCGAACATTAGTTCCCGTGTTCGAGCGAATTTTGATTTATTTATTAACAAGAAAATAAACCTGGGTGGAAAGTTTTCGGTGCGTCACCCTGTAATATATAAAGGGTGTTTCATTTAAAAAAATATTTTTTTGGCCACCCCGTATGCTCCAAAATAATGATCTCTACAACTTTTATCCAATTCTTAAGATAGAGGCGAAAAAATGAAGTTTACTCTATCGTTGACTCACCCTGTACAATTAAATACTTTCTAGCAGGTTTTTAAAAATATTTATAACAACTTGCACAAAAGACAAATTTAATACATTGTTTCTTTTTCCTAGTAATTCGGTTATCCATAAGACCCTGACTTGACTTTTTGGATTCCGTAATAATATCAGATCGGGCAACATGGCGTAGCACGATATAAAAAATTGTATCTGCCAAGCCTTAGATAAAATGATTGTATGCCAATACGCCATTATATCACCCTTTCTAAAAAGAAAAGAGAAAAACGGACCGGAACTGTGTTTTTCCTATGGCTCGAATGATCGGAGCCATTTGATGCAATATGGAGATTTCCCCGTGGGATGGCCCGATTAAATTTTTAAACGGCGGTTGTAATTCTTGATGGCCTTGTGTGCATGATGAAGGGGTATTATATATACAGGGTGGGCACGTTTAAAATATCATATTTGAATGTAAATATAAAACAACAGGTAGATAGCTGACAACTGCCGAAAAATGGCACCTGTACGCAACGAATATGGATTGGGGTAATTTTGCTTGAGCTAGTATTTTATAAATAATTAAAAAAATAGTGAAATGTCCGTTAAAATATATAGAAACTTAGCGGCAAACGGACAGAGTAGTGCGTCTATCTTTTGCATTAAAGTACACAGGGACGCCAAAGATAATGGGTTCCCCAGGGCACAGGTAGACAATGACAGGCTGTTTCATCCTTGTTGGGACTCATCAGAAAGCCATAACCAGTAAGCAATTCCCACTACAACGAAAATATGTTTTGAAGATATTTTTACGAATAAAAATAAGATGAAAACCTAGTATCGCCATCTGATGGAATTAACTCAATGCAAAAGATAGCCATCTAACGTGAAAACATAGAAGTCGTAGAACTATAAATAAATCAGCACGGAACAGCCACCCATTTTTGATGTTCTATTCTACTAGTATTTTATATTGTCAACCGTTTTTTGGTTATTCATACCATTGCCTTCTCGATGTAAGAAGAGTGAGGCAAAATTTCTTGTCGATTGAGTGATCTCGGTGAGGGGACGTCTTTGAGAAGGGGCCTAACCTTGAGTGGAGAGCTCTATGTCAGCGGCCAGAACTAAATAATTGCAGGTTAGTTTTGGTTGTCAACTCGTGACAAGGCGTTGACATCCTTTCACGATACACCTCGAGATGTTAATATTTTAAGGTTAGTGTTATGACAAGATCGGTTTGTTAACTTGAACGTGTAGAGACAATTAAAAGAATTATATTAGTTTATTCTTCATTCTCTGCAAAGTACAGTTTAGGAAAGTAGAGGTTAGAAATGTTTAGATACATGTTTAGGATGAACGGCAGTAGAGTTTTGGACTTAAACAGACATGTTTAGGATGTTGTGCACAGAATACTATGTGATGTGGTCAAAGATTTTTTTTCGATTCTTTCGCGAAGAGAGGATGGATCAAGAGAGACCGCTAATCTCATATTTTTGATGTTTGTTGAACAAACAAAATGGCGGACACACCTATATTTGGGTAAACTTTAAAACTTGCTGAAACTTTTTTGAATATCTTTACGTGCAAGATTTTAAAATCTTAAACATTTCTGAACAGAGTAGGAGGTCGTACATACAAATATATTAAGAAATAGCTTAAGTATGACAAAATAAAGACATGTATGTATGTGATAACGTGTTGATTTTGATTTTTCTTTCGTTACTCTCCAAAATCAAGTTATGTTTGTCGTTGCTATTTGCGTTGCTTAACAGTAGAGCAGAAAAATGTCACTAACTTTAAATCCTCTTAAAATTAAAGTTGTTAAAAATAGTTCTAGCAAATTTTAAATTTTAACCAAGTTGAGGTGTGTCCGCCATTTTATTTTTCCAACAATGTCAAAACTATGAGATTAGCGGTCTTCCTTAATCCATCCTCTCTCAAACAAGACAAATATTAATAAAATCGGTCTATAAATAAAAAATGTATTATATAAAAACAAACTTCTTGTTTTTTTTAACAACCCTATACATACAATGATTTGTCTATATTACTTGATCGTAAGTTATTTATTTTATTTATTTATTTAATTTACTGTTTTCCAGTTACAAAACACTCAAAACAGGTAGAAAACGGAATTTAATTAGGCACAATGAAAACAAATTATTTAACAATTCACATAAAGATTAGCAATATCTAGATTTATAAAACTAAAAATACAATGGTAATAATAGTACGATGGCTCTGAAGGACCACAGATAAATTTAAAATACTTAAAATTGCCAAATACAGAAGTGGAAATTTCCACTTATTATGTGGAAATGTCCACTTATTATGTGGAAATTTCCACTTATTAAGTTGTCCTAAAAGTACCTACAAGTCTCAACCGGCAAGCAGCAGAATCAAGCAGTACTGTGTGATTCATTAAGGTCGACGAGCGGCCATATCTTGGAAACTACTGAGCATAGAAATTCAGGAAAAAACAGTGGCCATGAGAAAATCCTGGAAATAATTTGCCGCAAGATGGCTTAAAAAGCTTGGACAATTATGCATCATTTTGGTCTTATGCTCATTGGCGTACCGACTTTAATAAGAGGGGGGAAGCTGTTGAAAAAGTAATCGTTTAATTTATCGCTGTAACTTATAAACGACTTATCCGATTTTAGCAAACTAAAGACTGATTGGAAGAGAAATGTATGCACTTTCACCAATCGTATTTAGTTGTCGATAATAGTTCTAAAAAAATGCTAGAGGGCGCCATAATAATAAGACATTTTTTGATTTTACTCCGAAAAAATAAATCATACGGTATAATTATGATACCATAATTGAAAAGTAGATGAAATTCGCTAGAAAAAGTATTAAAACCGCAGCTCGATATCTCCGTCCGTTTCAGCATTATCGCCAATAGAATAATTTAAAAAAATTTAAATGAAGAAGCGATTATATATTTTTTAGAAAAAAAGTGGGGCGCCGCTGATATTTTTCCATGTGGATATTATTTCGGATTAGCCTGGTCAATTCTGCATAAAAATGGTCTCTTGCGTTTTTCTCCTCAGGCACACCGTTCTTAATTAAAATAATTAAATTAAATTAGTTCTACTATTTATTATTATTATCAACATTGATAATGAAAAATTTTGTTTTATAAAACTTGTTGGAAATGACCACTTCACTTAATAGGCATGCTTCCGCCGTTAATTTAATTTAATTATCTCCTCCCCCTCTATTTAAGTCGGTACGCCAATGAGCATAAGACCAAAATGATGCATAATTGTCCAAGCTTTTTAATGGTGTTATCAAAGATATACCTTAATGTGATGTAAAATTTTAAAATTTATTTTTTAATTACGCTATCTTGCGGCAAAATGCGGAACCTAAAAATTTCCAGGATTTTCTCATGGCCACTTTTTTTTTCCTGAATTTCTATGCTCAGTAGTTTTCAAGATATGGCCGCTCGTCGACCTTAATGAATCACCCTGTACTGCTTGATTCTGCTGCTTGCCGGTTAGGAACTGTAGGTACTTTTAGGACAACTTAATAAGTGGAAATTTCCACATAATAAGTTGATATTTCCACATAATAAGTGGAAATTTCCACATAATAAGTGGACATTTCCACATAATAAGTGGAAATGTCCACATAATAAGTGGAAATTTCCACATAATAAGTTGATATTTCCACATAATAAGTGGAAATTTCCACATAATAAGTTGATATTTCCACATAATAAGTGGAAATTTCCACATAATAAGTGGACATTTCCACATAATAAGTGGAAATGTCCACATAATAAGTGGAAATTTCCACATAATAAGTTGATATTTCCACATAATAAGTGGAAATTTCCACATAATAAGTGGACATTTCCACATAATAAGTGGACATTTCCACATAATAAGTGGAAATGTCCACATAATAAGTGGAAATTTCCACATAATAAGTTGATATTTCCACATAATAAGTGGAAATTTCCACATAATAAGTTGATATTTCCACATAATAAGTGGAAATTTCCACATAATAAGTGGACATTTCCACATAATAAGTGGAAATGTCCACATAATAAGTGGAAATTTCCACATAATAAGTTGATATTTCCACATAATAAGTGGAAATTTCCACATAATAAGTGGACATTTCCACATAATAAGTGGACATTTCCACATAATAAGTGGAAATGTCCACATAATAAGTGGAAATTTCCACATAATAAGTGGAAATTTCCACTTCTGTATTTGGCAATTTTAAGTATTTTAAATTTATCTGTGGTCCTTCAGAGCCATCGTATAATAGGAACCCTACAAATAAAAAAGTAACTACATAGGTCCAGTAGCATAGGTACTAGTGATAAAAATGTCTTTTAACAGCGCTCAAGCTACAATTAAAGACATCATATGAATGGACATTGTCATTGTAACATGTACACATCCTATTGATGGGGAAATATTTAAAGACATTGGTTCGTGAAGGTATATAAGTTTCGGGAAATTAGAGAATGAACTCTAAAGTTCAGTTTGTGCCGCAGCTCTTCACAAATAATATTGTTATTGAGCAGTTTAGGTAAAAATAACTGCGTAGAACATTGTGCTTCTATCATGTAATCTAACAAACAAGAATCTTTGCAGCAGCTGATCATGAGAAGAACCTCTTTCGAGATAAACTCCATCAGATCCATACCACAAATCTTTCAAAAAACTTCTTTGAACACTCTCAATATTGTCAATGTAGCTTTTATAAAACGGAGACCAAATGATTGAAGAGTATTCCAATTTAGATCCAACAAGAGAACGATACAAAGTTACTAAAGGGTCAAGTGACCGAAAATCTCTAGTAGTTCTAAGTATAACACCAAGTAATTTATCTATAGGCGGTGCATTGTCACGACATGATCAATATGAGGAAGAAAGGATAGTTCTCTATCGTAGTTGGCTAGATAAACGTTTACCAGGTCAAAGGTATCTCCTATTATACAGGGTGCGCCAAACTCAGTGGCCTATTAGAAATATTTAGAAAACGACAAAAGATATGTTTTTGAAAATTTGAGTGTGTTCATAAGAGCTAGTGTTCTAGCGTTTAAAAATATTTTGAAAGGGGCGGTGTTGCCAGATCATCTTGAAACTCCTAGCAACTTTGGAATTTTAAATGAGACACCTTGTATATTATTTTACTTTTTGTTTCTGCTTAATAACACAAACATTTTTGTATGTAATAATCTGTGCCTATCTCTTATAGTTTTTGAGATATTAATTAATTAGTCATTTTTTGGGGCCAAAACATGCTAACCAGAAAAACAAAAATTTTTGTGATTAAGGCACCTAGAAAGTTAAAATTTTTACAGACGGTTCTTATAGCATGGCCATTTAGGAATTTTGATGACATATGAAAATATTTTTACACAGAGCGTCACAAAAAAACGTAATCTTCGTAATATAAATAAATGCAAAATTCTCAACTTTTTTAAATGGAACACACTGTCTTTTATTTTCTTAACAAAATCTAGTTTATATTTCTTACAATAAGTATAACATGTTCCTATACCTATCTCTAACCAATTCGAACTTAGAAGGGGTTTAAAAAAATTAATAACTTAATAAAAAGGTTTAAACACATTTAATAGTAGGCTTTGGCAGAATTTGTTCGGAAACAAATGAAAGAGAAAAAATGTCAACCGAGATGTGAACTTAATTTCCTATATTATCTTATATTTAAAAAAATTATTTGTTCTATGGATTTATACGTCACACATTCACATTATTATACTGCAACATATATCGTTCTATTTTTCTAAACTTTTTTGCTGCCATTGGAGATGAATTGGGATACAATTCATTAAATCGTCTACATGTTCTTTATACAATTTTATTACACTCTCCATGTATAAAAAGTAAATTCAAAATTTCTGCGTTTGAATGAGAAATATTGGACATTTTAGTCAATAATTTAAAAACACAGATTATAGACAAAACCAATTAAGTTGACATTATTTCTTTTTCATTTGTTTTCGAACAAATTCTGCCAAAGCCTACTATTAAATGTGTTTAAACCTTTTTATTAAGTTATTAATTTTTTTAAACCCCTTGTAAGTTTGAATTGGTTAGAGATATGTATAGGAACATGTTATACTTATTGGTAGGAAATATAAACTAGATTTTGTTAAGAAAATAAAATACAGTGTGTTCCATTTAAAAAAGTCGAATTTTGCATTTTTTTATATTACGAAGATTACGTTTTTTTGTGACGCTCTGTGTAAGAATATTTTCATATATCATCAAAATTCCTAGATGGCTATGCTATAAAAACTGTCTGTAAAAATTTTAATTTTCTAGGTGCCTTAATCACAAAAATATTTGATTTTCTGGTTTGCATGTTTTGGCCCCAAAAAAAGACTAATTAATTAATATCTCAAAAACTATAAGAGATAGGCATGGAATATTATTTACAAAAAATGTTTGTGTTATTAAGCAGAAACAAAAAGTAAAATAATATACAGGGTGTCTCATTTAAAATTCTAAAGTTGCTAGGAGTTTCAAGATGATCTGGCAACAACGCCCCTTTCAAAATATTTTTAGACGCTAGAACGCTAGCTCTTATGAACACACTCAAATTTTCATAAGAATATCTTTTGTCGTTTTCTAAATATTTGTAATAGGCCACGGAGTTTGGCGCACCCTGTATAATCCTGGTTTATCTAAAGTCTTATTTCGGTAAAAAAAAAACTCTTTTTTTTGTATGTACCCCAAAAGCCAAATTATACCCTGAAAACCATATGTTGGCTTAAACTGAAAGAAGTGAAACGACTTGGAAGTAATTCACCCCATATTTATGAAAAACAAGCCCTCAAATAAAAATATTCCCCCAAGTAAAAAATTGTTAAGAGGCACATAACTGTATTGTTAATATTCCGAAATGATGTTTTCGTGAAAAATGTGAACGTTAAATTAATGTTGCTGAAAATATGTTAAATAGAGCATTCAAAATGTATTTAAATATTTCAATTTATAGATAAGGAATCTACGCCGCCTACCGGCGTCGCGTCGGCGTCGTGCTCAATTTACTTGCTGCCGCAATACGTATGTACATTATACACAGTGGCGGAGCCAGAAAATATACTCGAGGGGGCACTCAGTGGGCGTAAGTAGGACATTGTTTTTTTTTCTGGAGAAAAAGACAGTCGGGATTACATGTGTATTTTATGATATTGTATCTCGTGAAGAAGGAGGGAAAGCGCCGCAGGCAAAAAATTTTCGGGGCCCCCCCAAAGTTCGTTTAAAATTCCCCTAACTACTATTAAATTTCGAAAATTAAATTATTACCTCTCCCCCACTGCATTGTTGGATTAAATTTGTTTTTGTTAATGTTTTTTAAAATTTTTTTTTGATATTCCTAGCTGGCACTTTTTCAAAAAAAAAACATTTTTTATATTTGTGAAAAATATGAATATTGGTGTCAATCCGAAATTTTAACATAAATAGTATGTATGACTTTAACCAGCATTTTTCGGGCTCGGTTTTTCATGATTAAAAATAAAGTAAACATCGCTCACCACGCCAAAATTGATGATTTTTTCAGAAACCATGTATTTTAGGAGCGTAGATCTAAGAGCATTTTTTGATGCAAATGCTTAGGTTTTGAATTGCTCCTTCTTAAGTGCCGGTTTGTATATTCATAATAAAGCATTCTCGTTTCTTCCCGCATTATTTTTTATATTATAAATTATCACACTTCTTCCATAAAAAATGTTACAATTAAAATTTTTACTTTAATTTTTCTCTTTAAAAATAAATACCTAATTGTTTTTTGTTTTTGCTGTAAAAATATTTTATTGCATGGGTTATATTTTTGTGCCGGGCTACAGCCCTCCCCGTCCCCCGTAAATACGCCACTGAACATCATATTGTACAAACTACTATAGTTTATTCTACAATCATTTTTAATGCAAAGACATATTAAGAGTGAAGTCTAGTAGCGAATTCGCCATTTTTTTTTTTTTTTATCAATATTTCTTATCCTTTTCGCTTTATTGAAATAGGGGCCAAATATCCGTCCTTGAGTAGCAATTACCTACAGTTTTAAACTAAAGAAATTTTGATTAATGAATTAATAAAAGCAAAAAACGAAAATTTGTAAAACTTGTCCATTTTTCTTTTTCTGCTTTTATTACTTTATAAATTTAAACGTATTTGACTTTAAAGTGTAGATAATTATGCTTCAAATGTCGGTATTTTGCCGATTTTTGAATAAAAGGAAAAAGTAACGAAACATTTATCAAAAAACTAAATGGCGAATGCGTTACTACTTAAGTAACAACATCACACGCATAGCAAAATAGTAGTTGTTCTACTCCCACATGGAAATTTGCTGTTTCCTTTACACTAAAGTGATTGGAAAAGTGGACTATTCCGGTTAATTAAAAGGATATGTAAAGAAGATTTTCCTTTTCATTTCGCCAGATTCATCTCTAGACGCGTTTCGTCATATCATGACTCATCAGTAGAGCAAGGATCCGACGAAAAGAAAAGGGATCTCGAAGCTACTTAAGGCAGCACTTGGTGGGACACACCAGTAAGATGTGGCACGGAGCGCCATCTGTGTCGTTATTAGACACTTTTGAGCAGACCATAAAAGGATATGATTTCATATCTATCCTAGTTAGGATATTAAACTGACCAATCACAGTGGTCATTTACAAGGAAACCAATTTTACACGTTGTAAATTTTACGAGTCGTTTGTAGACACTTGACAGAAGTGAGGTTAGGAATATACAATTCGGTCAGACAAAATTTGCTCTTTTTAATTTAAATTAGAACATTTATCCCAGAGTATATGAATTACACAATTTTTTTCTAAAGAGTCCACGAAATGGTGCGAAAATTGAAGGTATAATACCAAAATTAATACCAAAATATATCTCTACAAAACAATTATCTTCTGACCGAACTAAATATTTGTGCACAGATGCACTTTCGTATTTTAAATTTCTCCAGTTTTCATTCATTACAAGACAATTACTACAAGATCTAATGCATAAATTATACTAAATGCCTACAAAACGTTTTTTACTAACCTTGGTTGATTTCTTGCCATGCAAATATTAGTCCACCCCGATATTTTTTGATATATTTTGAACGGGGATCCAACCTCAATTAAAACTTTTATTTTAAGCAAAAGATATTGAAAAATAACTGGTAAATCTTCCTTCAATGATGGAACATGAAGATGAGTACATAAAACCAGATAAAACAGACGAAATTATAAGATTTCTTGAAACAGATTAATTCCGTTTTTTATTAAAGGTTTGAAGGTTATGTTATTTTTACAGTATTGCCACTTCCCTTTCCCCGATAACAGTGTTGCTAGTTTGTAAATTGGCGATTATTTTTAAAAACTTTACCATAGCGAACGTTAAAAGTTCATATTAAGACCCAAAAGCCGTTTTTAACTGTTTAAAACGAATTCTACAGCTATTTTGTTGTACTTTCTGAGTTATAATTCTTACGCAGGCACAAAAAAACCGATCAAACCCTTTTTTTCTCTGTGCATTTCAGCAGAACAATTTAATGAAACTAGCTATGGTTGAGGAAAATAAATTGTTCATTTTTATTAATAAATATATTGCTTCTTGAAATGACCCAAATCGATGAATATGTTACAGTATAATTTGGTCCATGGATTTTACCAACGAAATGAATATTTCTTCAATTGTTTTTATTATCTTTCTCACACGTTCATGGCCAACTAAAAAGACAAGTTATGATGCCTAATTTAAATTATTTTTAGCATGAAGTTCGAAAGGTGAGTCGTAGAAAAAATAAACCGTACAACTCGAGTGGATTGTCCACCGCCTACGGCGTCGTGCTTAATTTACTTCATCGTGCGTAGAATATCCATATCGCATGAGAAAGTAAATTTAGCACGATGCCGACATACCCCAGTAAACTTGGCAACTTACAATAGGGTGAGGTTGAACAAATTATAGACAAGCTAGTTTTGGCTGATATCGGTACATAGTGACTTGTACTATAACATACCAAAAGTCCCATTGGGTAAAAGTATGACAAGTAAGAAAAAAATGGCGGCCATCTTGATTTTTAAAATTTTTTTTTATTATCTCAGTAAATTGACTTTTTATAAAAAAACATGAAGAGTACTTTTTTGTTTAGAAATAAAAATATATACTAGAGCATTTAAAGTTTTTTGTATATATAAACCACAAAATTATTTTTTTTATTTTAAAAGTTAATAAATTTTAAAAAATACGAGTGAAGAGGTATTAATCAACGAATTAAACACATGTATTTAGGGGCATAACAATTTATTAAAAACGTTATCTATTCTAAGTTGATATTTGCTAATTTATTAAAAATACCAAATATAACCGAATTGTTTGTTCTAACAAGTCTCCTGAAGAACTTAAAGAGTGCTTCATGTTTGAACTGGCTCCCTACCCTCTATGAATTTTTAAAGATGGTCAATTACGAAGTGGTACAAAATCACAACTATTAAAAGAATTTGATTCTACCTCTCCACCAGAACAGCACGCGCCTAAGAACACCGTGTATGTTTTAGATGGTGGTCTAGTTTTACATAATAAAGTAGTCTGGCAAAAGCCGGCTACCTATAGGGATATATGTATACAATAAGTAAATTACGCAATTCATTGTTATGGCACAAACTGCGTTATCGTTTTGATGGATACGATGAAACACATATTTCGACTAAAGGTCAACTGCAAAAATTACGTTCAAAGCAAAGCCGTGTAATTGATCTTATCAATCTAGATACTGCAATTCCTTGCACACAGCAAGAATATTTAAGAAACAGTGAAAATTAAAAAAAATTTATTGCCATGCTCAAGAACTTTTTTCATGAAAAAGGAGTAACTGTTTATCAGGCTGAGAGGGATGCAGACATCTTAGTTTGCTTGATAGCTGTAGAGCTATGCTCTAAACATGAGTTTGTTACCCTAGTTTCAGAAGATACTGATGTAATGGTTTTGGTACTACACCATTGCAACCAAGACAACTTGTATTTGCTTCGTCCTGGCAAAGCTGGAACATATGATAGATTTACAAATATATCGAAACTGCAAAATTGCCTTGGTCCAGTTAAAGACAAAAGTTTGTTTTTGCATGCAGTTTCGGGATGTGACACAACTTCGTTTCTGTCTGGCAAAAGCAAGAAAGCATGCTTGTCTACTTTAAAAAAGAATCCTCAATTGTTTAAAGCGCTAACTTCACTTTATACGAACGACACTTTAAAACCAGATATTTTTAAATCCGGCCTCGAGTTTCTTCTGAAATTGTATAATGCCAAAAAATGCAAAAGTTTAGACGAACTTCGGTACTTCATGTATCATAGAATAACTTCAAGGCAGGGAATGTCAAGCCAATTTAATCTAGCGGTGTTGCCTCCTACCAAAAAATCTGCAGAACAACATTTACTGAGAGTTTATTATCAGGTAAACACGCAGTAGCACGCCCAGATCTACTAAAACAAGTTTTTTGTAACTGTAAACTGTATGAACGGAATTGTTCGTGTAAAAAGTTAGGCATTAGGTGTCCCCAAAGTGTGGCCAATGCTGTGGAATTACTTGTACTAATGCTATTTTTGAAGTAGACGATGAAGAAATAACAGACGTTTTGTAAAAAGTTCATTAAATTTCTTTATAAAAGAAAAATATATTATTTAAGTAAGTTTAAATTCGAAAATTTAATTTATTTTTAACGTACGATTATTTAAAAAAGCTGTAACTTTCTTACCTTTTGAGCTACAAGTATTTGTTTTTACCCAAAGATGCGTCTTTTTAAGCTCTAAAAATTAGGTACTTACATAATTTTTGGTAAGTACATAAATAAAAAAGTTATTCCTTAAAAATAAAAAAAAACAAGATGGCGGACATTTTTTTCATATTTGTCATAGTGGGATCGAATGGGACTTTTATTATGTTAATCTGGAGGTTCTTTCCTACACATTAAAACAAAGAATAGCTTGTCTCTAATTTGTTCTATCCCAACATCCATATTTCCTGGCCTAACAGGTGAAGTGCTCATAGCGCGATATCGACGATCCACTCGAGTTGTGCACTTACGAACCTTATAATAAAAATTTAAAAAAAGTTATTTAAATTGTGAGAACAATTGTAAAACAATGGAAAAAAGTTTATGTTGTCGAATTGGGCCACTTTTTATATTTACCCCAAAAATACTTTGAATATATCTTTCTCACATTTGAAATTGACCATAATAACAGACAAATTGATATATTCATTATTAAAGATAAACAATGTCTTTTTCTGAATCATGGGCCAACTTGATGTGTTGATGTGCTAAAATGTATTATTAGTTGCCTACTTTCGCAAGAATAGTAACGCCGAGCGGTAAACACATTAGTTGTAAATTTCGTTTTAAAAAAATAAAAAAGACGAAGTCCATACTTGAAGTGAAGTGGCAAGTTAAATAGGGAGAAATAATACTCAAAGTCAACCTTCACTAAGATATGTTTAGTAAGAAAAATATTTTTTAGTTACTTAGTACTACATGTTTCGAACGTAGGAACGTTCATCTTCAGGAGAAGTATAGTTATAGTAAAGGAAATTGTGAGTGACACCCTCATAGAGCTTTTGAGGAAGTTAAATACTTGAAGAGAATAATGCTTACATCGAAGTAGTGGAGAAAATGGTACTACCAGGTACTGAAGATAAAAATGGGAGTTAAATGGTATTTCAGGGTAAAAAATGAGAAACGTTATGTGTAAATGATCAAGAGAAATAACTGTAACTTAAGTGGTGGAGTATATTATTAAAAAGTTGTGGTTGGCTTGGGGTGACAGTAACCAAGTCGAATTTAATGCTAAGAAAACCCAGGCAGCAGTCTTCTCCAAAAAGGTTAACATTGCAGAACCGGATATAGTCATGGCAGGACACGCAATTCCCCTGGCACCGTCTATTAATTTGCTGGGGGTCAATCTGGGAGGTAATATGTCTTGGCATGATCACGTTGCCGCAATTGCCAAGGCAGCTGCACAGGAACTTGGTGTACTTTTCCGCACCAAAAGGTTGTACACACCTCATCAACTTTTGACACTCTACAAAGCCCAGATTCGACCATCATTAGAATATTGCTCTCATGTCTGGAGCTCTGCACCCAAGCACACCCTTCGGCTACTGGATTCCATTCAAAGGAGAGTCGTTCGTCTGATCGGCCACCCCGAGCTGACCAAGACCCTCGATAGCCTGGAGCATCGAAGACAGGTTGGTGATTTGGCTCTCTTTTACAGATATTTCCATGGCAGGTGTTCGACTGACATTGCCCACTTGATTCCACCTAGAGCAATGCAAAACAGAAATACACGGCGAACCGCTGCCGCTCATCCATATGTTGTTCAGCTTAGTACTCCTCAAACTTCATTGTTCAAGAATTCTTTCATCTGGAGAACGTCATCTTTGTGGAATGATCTTCCTGAGGTCGTGTTTCCCAATGAATACAATCTTCAAAGTTTCAAGACCAACGTTAATCGCTTTTTTCGCACTCGCACCGCTCCCAGAGCGCCTTAAAGGATTTTTCCTACAGTGCAGGTGTTTTATCATAAAAAAAAAAAAAAGACCGGAAAGATGAAAAATTATGAGTGTTGGTAAGACAGATGCACCCTTGATGTCGTAACTGTGATGTTCGAAGACATTTTAGGGTATGACCACCTTAAGTGACATGGGCAGTTTATAATATGGTAACTGTTAGAAGAAACTTAAGAAAAACATTTTATATAAGTAAAGGTTTTATGGTGATTTTATTGAGAAATTTAGTTTTTAAAAAAGAAGTGGAACGCTTAATTAGGTAATCTTGAAGAATAGGTAGACAATCAGGAATATGTGTAGGCGAATTTCATATGTTCCCTTTTCTTAAGCAAAAATTCCCATAGAGTGAACATTTAATCGTTAAGTATTTAACTTCCTCAAAAGCTTTATGACGGTGTCACTCACAATTTCCTTTACTATAACTATGCTTCTCCTGAAGATGAACGTTTCTACGTTCGAAACATGTAGAACTAAGAAGGTTGACTACTGAGTATTATTTCTCCCTATTTAAAATTAAAAAGGTTTTCGTGTAAAAAAATCCTAAGACATCACAGAATTGTTATACAAACAAGCAAATCGATTGAATGGAATTTGGAAACACATAATTGATACGTCAAATTCTTACTGTAACGATATGTCTACATTACTCTACAGTTAACAATATCCTATCCTCATCGTGCTGCCTATGTTTAATTACAACGTACTCCATATTCCTTTCTCCATATTTGTTTGTCGCATTTAACACCTGACAGATTTTTCATTATCCTCCTGAGCCCAGCCGGGACATTTATCCCGTTTATCCATTTTATCTCTTATTTTTTCCATTATTTCCAGTTTATGCGACAATATAAATTTTTCCAATGTTCGCTCATCGTATGACTCATTTTTCATCGAGATTGTTGAAACGTAAAAATGCAATTAAATATTTAGAATGCTTTTGAAATGGATAGTTTTCATATTACGGGGGTCGTCAACACAGATTAGAAAGAGTTATTGTTTCAATATTAAAGTTTTGATGGATATACAGTACGATATGCTCAAAAAACTGTGTTGTGGATGTGTCTAAAGCTTTTGCGTATAGCTTTTTTTAATCAGTTCGGATCGTAAATAACTTATCCTTGGTTGGTTGGTTCAAGGCGAGGGTCGGGCGTTCGACCCAAGCTTCTTACACTGCAGCCTAGTGGCTTATTGTGCTCCCCTATCTTGCTAGAAAAAATTTGTTCCTTTTATAAGGTCCAGCAAATTCCTACCAAGTTTGTCATGCGGGAGGTTATCCCCACATTGGATTTCTCCGAAGATTTTGAGTCTTCTTCGGGTCAGTGCTTCGCAGTTATATATGATATGTGAGGCCGTTTCATCCTCTTTGCCGCAAAGCCTGCATTCAATGGGACCATTGTAAATTCCTACTCGGCGTAGGTGTTTTCTTAAGCAGTGGCCTGTTAGTAGGCCGACCACTTGTTTTAGCTGAGTGCGCGTTAGAGGCAACTTTCCAGTTGATAGCCTTTTGGAGGGTTTCCCAATTGTGGCCCTCGCTTGGGTATGTCCAGGTATCCTGTTCCATCGGGATAGGGGTTGTTGTTGTACCCACCTGTATGATGTTGCTTTGGTTGCCTATTTTGATATGCCAAGTGCGGGTTCAGGGCCCCTGAGTTTTTGAGATAATCCGGCTAGAACCGGCCAGTATTCACCTGAAGACGACTGAAGATGCTTACCAGTTGAAACGTAGTGATTCTAAACAAATAAAGTCAATGCAAGTCCAAAACTCTACTGCCGTTAAAGTGTGCTATGTCATTGAAAAGAGAATTTTCCATATAAATATACAGTGTGTCCACGAATAGAGTTTGAAAGATTAAAAACGTTTTTATTAGTAGGTATAGAAGAAAAAGTTATTCTTTATAAAAACGTCTGCTTGTGCTGAAACCATAATTACGAATATCAGATTGACTATACAGGGTTCGTCAGAAAAAACATTTTTAGTTTTTTGGATTTCGTTTAAAATAAATGTACGTAAAAATAAACAGCTATTGTGGCCTTCTTACGTAGAATATGATTTTATATCTGGCTGAATAACGATTTCGTTGTAAGAAAACTATTTTTCTTTTTCTACTTTTGAAGTATTTTTATTAATACATATCATATTTCCTTAATTTATTCAATCATAAATTATTTTCTATTTTATTATTTTCTTACCAACCCTGTATAGTAATCGCAAATCTGATATAAGAAATTGTAGTTTCAGAACAAGCAAAATTGATTAATAAATCAAGGAATTGTAAATTAGAATTGAAAAAAATCCAAAAAACTAAAAATGTTGTTTTTGACGAATCTTGTAGAGTAATCGCAAATCTGATATTCCAAATTCTAGTTTTAACACAAGCAGACGTTTTCTTAAAGAATAACGTTTGTTTCTATACCTACTAATAAAAAAGTTTTTCCTTTTCCAAACTCTATCCGTGAACACACTTTAGAATCAAAATAACGGGTTGCCATTTAAAATTTTAAAGTTGACTTCGAAGGTTTAAATTGGTCGAAAAATGACAATTTACATATTTATTACCGTCTCATTTTTAAAAATTTTTACTGCTAAAATTACGAAAAAAATTGGGGAAAAATTGGAGGAATACTTATATGTGACCCGGTATACACCGAGGCGGTTCCCGGTGATACACCCTGTATAGGTATAGATAGATAGAGCTGGTAACATTGGAGGAGAATTTAGTTATATTTTTCGGATGCTCTTAAACCTCGTAGTCAGAGTTCTAATTTAGTTATAAATATATTTTAACTTTTATTTATAGAATGCCGAAAAATAAACGTGCATTGTAAATTAATAAGTTATGCAAAAATTCGTCGTACTTTTCAGCGTCCATTTTAAAATAAGTAAATTACGTGCACGCGACTGGAAGGAAAATGGATTAATTTATGCAAATGGAGGCTCGTTTGTGAAAGTTATTTTCAAATTACTACATAATTTACTACAAACCACTGTTTTTACTTTTATCAAATAGTTTATTTGGGTGAAGTTTAAATTAAAACCAATATAAACTGTTATGTAGTTGTATTTAAAATAAAAGTTCTATATTATATCGTGCTTTTTGGGATTTTCTATTCGCCTTCATAACCCTGAATATGGTACATAATGTCAAGAATTAATTTTACTTTTGAGTAGGGGTTTGTCCATAAGAAATAGGCAACATTTCTAACAATTTTTACAATAAAACAAATTGCGTTTACATTACGAAAATGTAAAAGTAAATATTAGGTCGTATTCCTCTTTTTACGCCATTTCCAACGAGCTATCACAATACATACCTTAACATTTAAAAAAAAAAAGTTGGGGGCGGTTGCTACCCCCAAAAGAGGGGTAGTTCTGTATTTTTTCAGCAAATAAAGAGCCTTTCTATTAATTAATTTCTATTAACCGGGTGTTCCATTATGGATGGCCACCGGCAGGGGCGGTTCTAGACCCAAAATATTGGGGGGAGCAACACATTGGCGTAGCCAGAAAATATGCTGGGGGGGCGTAAGTAGGACATTTTTTTTTCTAAAGAGAGGGATATTTGGGACTATATGTATTCCATGGTATTGTACCTAGCGAAGAAGGCGGAAAAGCGCCGCAGGCGAAAAATTTTCGGGGCCACACCCAAAGTTCGTTTAAAATTCACCTACTACTACAACTACTATCAAATTTCGAAAATTAAATTATTACCTCTCCCCCTTTGCATGGTTGGATTAAATTTTAATGTGTTTTTTTGATATTCCTAGCTGGCTCTTTATTTAAAAAAAAAACATTTTCTATAATTGTGAAAAATATGAATATTGGTGTTAATCCAAAATTTTAACATAAGACGTATGTATGACTCTAACCAGCGTTTTCCGGGCTCGGTTTTTCATGATTAAAAAAAAAGTAAATATCGCTCACCACGCCAAAATTGATGATTTTTTTCAGAAATCATGTATTTTAGGAGCGTAGATCTAAAAGCAGTTTTTGGTGCAAATGCTTAGATTTGGAAATTGCCGTATATTTATATTCCTAATAAAGCATTCTCATTTCATCCCGCACTATTTTTTTTATAATAAATTATCACACTTCTTCCCTAAAAAATATTTCAATTGAAATGTTTACCTTAATTTTTCTCTTATGAAATAAATACGTTATTGTTTTTGTTGTAAAAATATTTTATTGCATTGGGTTATATTTTGGTTGATTTAAAATAGCTCTAAAAAAGGGAAAACGGAACAGATAAGTATATAATAGAAAAATTCTATAAAATATTATTCTTTTGACTCGTTTTCCTTTAAAATTGCATCAAAAATCAATAACTAAAACGATATGCGTGTGAAACCTTAATCTCTATATAAAACAGGACTTTTAGAAGGAAAAGTTTAAAAGCTAAACGTTTCCTACAAGACCTTTGTAATCTAAGCCAAGAATACATTATTTAAAGATTTAAATTAACAGTCCATGCGTGAGATGAAAATGCAGCCCGGCAGCCCCCCCCCCCTTCTTATATACGCCACTGGGCGCAGCCACAGTTTTTGGTAGCCTTCGCAAGCAAATACCGCCACAGCCCAAAATTTTTTAGGATCATGCTCAAATTGTATCAAATTATGTAAATAATAAAGCACCCGGAATTTTTTTTTATCAGTGGCATGAATTTTAAGTTTTTTTTAGAAATGTTGGGGGGTTCTGGGCCCCCTCAGCCCCCCCCCCCCCCCCCCCCCGTAGAACCGCCCCTGGCCACCGGCCGTATCTCGGAAACTACTGGGCATAGAAACTCAGGAAAAAGAATTTGTAATTAATGCTTTGCAAGAATGCTTGATGACAACTATGAAAACAATCACATCTTCAATTAAAGTGTTAAAAAAATTTCTTTTGACAATAACACTGCAACGAACGAGAATATTGAACTGCGGTTTGCACATTTGTTCTTGCAAATTTAATCTACTTTCCGATTATGATGTCATAGTTATACCGTATGATTTGAGTTTTCGGGATAAAATCAAAAAGCTGCTACTATCACAAATTACGCTCTCTAGCTATTTTATTAGGAACTATCGTGTACCAATGGATACGACAATTAAAATGACTTCCCTTTCTTTTTCAAACAAGCTTAAGTTTACTAAAATCAGATAAATTGTTTAGAAGTTACAGCAAATTAAATGATTACACTTTTATCCCACTCTTATCAAGGTCGGTACGCCAGTGAGGCTTCAACCAAAATGATGCAGAATTATCTAAGCTTTTTAATAATGTTATCAAAGGTATACCTACCTTAATGTAGGAATTTTCGGATAAATTTAGAATTTCTATATTTAATTTTCAATTGTGCCCTCTTGAGGCAAAATGCGGAACTTAAAAACTATTAGAAATCGCCAACATTTACATGGAATGGTTTGAATCCGAAGCAATAAAACAAGCAAAAAAGAAACCAAAAACGTGGCTGAGATATGTGGACGACACCTTCATTATTTGGAATGGAAACGATGATGAACTCAGGGAATTCCTACATTACATTAATAGTTTGACGCCGACAATCAAATTTACCATGGAGAGAGAAGAAAACAATCAATTACCTTTCCTAGATGTGAACATAAAGAAAAATAGCAACACCATCCATACTTCAGTGTACAGGAAACCTACGCATACAGGTCAATATCTGAATTACACTTCAAATCACTCAAACAGCACAAAACATGGCATAGTAAGAACGCTTGTGGATAGAGCAATTACCATCTGTAATTAAAATGAAGCCCTCAAACAGGAAACTAACTACATCAAGACCGACCTCAACAAAAATGGCTACCCCGAGCATCTAGTTGATAAACTATTGGAAAATCGCAAGAATCGGCCAAATACACAAACGAAGCAAATAGAGTCACATTCAACACTCAACATTTCGTATGTCAAAGGAGTATCTGAGAGAATTAGAAGACTAGGACAACGATATAACATCAATACGGTATTCAGCTCGAAAGACACTTTGAGAAGCCACCTGACGAAGACGAAACCAACAAGTCAGAAAGACAGAAAAAATTGTGTCTACCAGATCCCCTGCGAATGTGGCCGATCCTACATTGGTGAGACTCCAAGGCTACTTGAAACTAGTGTCAAGGAACACAGAAACAATACGCTTAAAGGAGAAACCGAAAAATCAGGTGCAGCTGACCATGCCTGGACACACGGTCATCACATCAAGTGGACAGAAGCTCGAATCCTGCATAAAGAGCCACATTGGAGGAAGAGGAAGTTCAAGGAAGCTGCTACAATATACCAGAACCCAAATTGTTTTAGTAAGCCCTCACTAGATATAAGAAATATCTGGAAACCCTTGTTAAGTAGATGTAAACTTAAAATACCGCATACGAACTAAAAGCATGACTTTACCCATCCCAGTCATGCTCGGGTGCATCTAGCTAGTATAAATAGAGCTGTAGTTACTTTACTTATTTAGTATACACCTGAAGACGACTGGAGATACTTACCAGTTGAAATGTTGTGATGTAAAACAAATAAAGACAATGCAAGTCCAAAACTCTTCTATCATTCATTAGAAAGGAAATTATAACACACAGTCTGCTTCACTAGTTTATTAAAACGATTTATTTTCAAAAAAGTATCAATATTAAGCCGTACATGTTTCGAAGGTAGAAACCTTCATAATCAGCGGAATATTACTAATACAGTTCGTGCTAACCGATAGTGGTCAGAGCACAAAACACTTTTGTGGGAGGGAGGGGAACTGCAGCCCCCCCCCCCTCACCACACACACTGGCCGGACTAAAAAATGTTTATTTTACGCGTATGGCTATATTTAAAGGAGGACACTACGCGTATGGCTATATTTAAAGGAGGACACATTTTAGTAGATTACTTTTTACCTTAAGAATCGCAAAACGATAGTAAAATTGTCATACTACAGGTAATTCTACATCCTCTATATTTTTACAAATAATTTATTAATCCTAATATGACAATAGAATTGCAAACTAAGCGTACCTATTGGAAATTATGTTAAATTTTAAAATATGTTTTTCAACAAATCAAATTAAAATGTTAATTAATATTGCCAAAGTGTTACCATTTATGAAAAAGAACCAAACACCAGATTGGGTCATATAAAAACATTTATATAATAAACCTCATAATGAAATTTTACGCAATACAATTGAATGTACACATTTAATGTTCTGGGGTGGGTCCGCAAAAAACCATATAATAGATTTGGAGCTATTGTTTCAATATAATTAAACGAAAATAAATTTAATAGAGCTTTGAACAAAAAGGGGAAAGAGTCAAATAATAATTTAATCAACAGCTCTTTTATACAGTGGCGGCTTGTCAGCAGCGGCGGCGCCAGGGGGGGGCCAGGGTCCCTAGAAACATGAGTGCCCACCCTGGTGCCCCCCCAAAATTGATGGATCCGGTATTGTGGTGGAATTTTCGGGGAAAGAGGGACTTGGCTATAAAAATTTTGACTAGTGGTTGGACGGTATTTTCAAGAGAGCAATGACTTTTTTTTTTTGAGACATCACTTAGAACACTACTAGCTTTTGTACTCACTACCTTTAAAAATGATCCGTAAAAAGATCGAAACACGCGTGTCAGGAAACTGAAATAAAAAACTGTGAAACATAACAAGCAACCACTGTTTTATTTTCCATATAATACTTCTTTTTTGTTAAATTATTTTATTCGCAATCAACTAAAAGTTTATTACAGGAAACAAAATTAACACTCACAGTTACTGAACTTTAATAGTATAAAAAAAGTAGGTACGAAAGAAAATAGTGAAAACAATCAATTTGTGTTGTAACATTTCTTTAACTGAGCCTTAAATAAAGAAATTGTTTATGGTATTTTATATGTTCGTGGACAAGCAATTATAAATTTTGATATCATTATAATAAAGCAGCGATAAGACCCCAAAATAACTTATAAAAGTATTGAAATAATCGATAATCGAGGTCTGTCTGAGATTACACGCGGAGGGAAATTAATAATACAGCGTATAAGAAATATAACAGATATTATTTATTTCAATTATTAAACATTTTTTTAACATTTTAAAACATTAAAATAGTCAATAAGTGCGTTGTGTGCGGTGTAAGGAGCAATCCACGACATTGTGTATCATTTTATCGATAAGTAAACAAAACCATACATAGACGGTACCGGTAGGTAGGTGTGTAATTTAAATAATCATTATTGTAAAGTCATATTTCTATTCTATAATTATTTATATTTCTATAATTTAGTAATTTTTAGTTAAGAGCCCTGCGTGAAATACGTCATCGTTTCCTGGCTTATCTAATTGAAAATTTAATACAACAATTATACTATGGCGTTCACAAGAACTTCTAGTTTGGCGGATGATCCCTTATTTTTTTCAAAAAAAAAGTTGAAAATGTATTTTAAAGTTTCAATTATATATGTTCAACTTATATCATGCGCCATGCAGAACATGAAATATTATGACTGACTTCTTATTTTTCATTAAAATTACAAGTCATGCCCGAATATTACCTTAAAAATCTCCATTGACGCCGCGCCACTTAATTATAATAAAATTCGTTTTTATAATATTTTGTATATAAAAAAAGACATTTT
The DNA here is from genome assembly GCA_935413205.1 of Polydrusus cervinus. Lineage (NCBI taxonomy): Eukaryota > Metazoa > Arthropoda > Insecta > Coleoptera > Curculionidae > Polydrusus > Polydrusus cervinus. Next base: position 16,771,558 of record OW284517.1, read on the forward strand.
ATTGCCATCGCCAGACACATGTGCAATATGCGCGATGCGGTGAAAATGCACTATTTGTTCCTGATGACTCACCGACTGCTGTTTGTTTTTAATGGCACATCATACCAGAAATTATTATTTTTTTTGCGATTCTAGATTAAAAATGTGCATAAAAATGTTCGGAATCTTTGTTGTTGTTTTGAATAAATTTGTTTGTTGTGTTTAAGCAACAAAAAATATTTTTGTTTAAAAACAAATTCCAGAGAAGGAAAATTTGATAGAAATTGAAGGAAATATTTATTGATCCCTTCATTTCTTGTTTTATCTCTCATAAGAGAAAAGAAAGGAAATTATACCTACCTGTTTAATATGCGAAAATAACAGAAAGGGATTAGACCACAGCAAAAGCTTCATTGGGGATCCATATCCAAGACTTACGAAACAGTTGCTTCATATGAACAGGAACCATTACAGGAATTTTAACAGGGCACATGGCGGTCAAGAACTATCTACACAGAATGCAACTGTACCGGGTGAGTCAACAATTGCGCGGAATAATTTTATGCCTTGAAGATAAAATTTGTCGACAATAAACTTTTATGTTTAGGTATGGTTGGATATCAGGCACATTTTAAAAATATTTTGAATTATACAGGGTGCGCCCAAAAAGTAAGGTGTCAAAAAGGTACATTTTTTTAAATGGGACACCCTATATATTGTATTATTTTCTGATTCCTCACAAAATTCTACGCTTATTTTGTAAATGCCATATGTCTAAATTCAATAGTTTTTAAGATATTGACGGTTAAAATATGGCATTTTCAGACTTTGACAGGTTGTAGCATTGGAACGGTTCATCTTAGAGAAAAATGATTTTCACCTCCCTATCTTAGTTTTTTATTCTCTATCCAAAGAAACCAACCTCCGGTTTACCATGTTAAACACAAAAAACGGTTTTAACGGTTTAACATGTTAAACCGGAAGTAGTAACTTTTAGATAGAGAATAAAAAATTAAGAAAGGGAGGTGAAAACCATTTTTCCCTAAGATGAACCGTTCCAATGTTACAGCCTGTCAAAGTCTGAAAATGCCATATTTTAAACGTCAATATCTCAAAAACTATTGGCTCTAGACATTTCACATTTACGAAATAAGCGTAGAACTTTGTGAGGAATCAGAAAATAATACAATATATAGGGTGTTCCATTTAAAAAAATGTACCTTTTTGACACCCTACTTTTTGGGCGCACCCTGTATAATTCAAAATATTTTTAAAATGTGCCTGATATCCAACCATACCAACCAAAATTGCTCCGCGCAATCGTTGACTCACCCGGTACAATGGAGACCTTGACTGCAGAGTATGCAGACAAATCAGGAAAACAGTTCAACACATAGTTTGCCATTGCGAGTCACTAGATCGGAAGAGGCAACAAATACTCGGGCAACCAAAACTGGAACCAGAGGACATCCTTATCCTCTCTTTAGTTAACCCACGCAAACTAGTGCAAGGAACTAGGATCACGGAGTGGTTGCAACTACCACACATGGTGAGCACATTGGACCAAACCTGACCATCCGGCGCACGGACGGGCCCTCCGAAGAAAAATGTCAAAATAAGCGCCAAAACAGGACGAATTTACAAAAGTCTTTATCGTTAACTTTGCGTTGACGACCATAGCTCTCTAAAAGTTTCGCAAATGCACATATAACTTCCACTTTAAAATATCGTGACAAAATCAAATGTAAAAAAGAATAGTGTGACCGAAGCTTGTGACGGAAAAGCTGTTAAAATAATAAGTTTAATTTATGTGAAGTTTTTACTTGCTTATAATTAACGTAGACGCAAGGGCGCGACCTAATAGGGCCTTAAATTAAAAATGCATATTAGAGGACTTATAAATAATAAATGAGACGAATATTTTTCCTGCATTTATTTTCTTTTAAATAGAATGGTATTAATCAATTCTATACGCTATAAAAATATATGTAAAATTTTAAAATATACTTTAATGTCAGAAAGGAATACTTAGGTTTTAAAATACTCCTTCTTAAGTACCGTTTTGTATATTCATAATAAAGCATTCTCGTTTCTTCCCGCACTGTTTTTTTTTTTTTTTTTTATGATAAAACACCTGCACTGTAGGAAAAATCCTTTAAGGCGCTCTGGGAGCGGTGCGTGTGCGAAGAAAGCAATTATTAACGTTGGTCTTGAAACGTTGAAGATTGTATTTATTGGGAAACACGACCTAAGGAAGATCATTCCACAAAGATGACGTTCTCCAGATGAAAGAATTCTTGAACAATGAAGTTCGAGGAGTACTAAGCTGAACAACATATGGATGAGCGGCAGTGGTTCGCCGTGTATTTCTGTTTTGCATTGCTCTAGGTGGAATCAAGTGGGCAATGTCAGTCGAACACCTGCCATGGAAATATCTGTAAAAGAGAGCCAAATCACCAACCTGTCTTCGATGCTCCAGGCTATCGAGGGTCTTGGTCAGCTCGGGGTCGCCGATCAGACGAACGGCTCTCCTTTGAATGAAATCCAGTAGCCGAAGGGTGTGCTTCGGTGCAGAGCTCCAGACATGAGAGCAATAGTTTAATGATGGTCGAATCCGGGCTTTGTAGCGTGTCAAAAGTTGATGAGGTGTGTATAACCTTTTGGTGCGGAAAAGTACACCAAGTTTCTGTGCAGCTGCCTTGGCAATTGCGGCAACGTGATCATGCCAAGACATATTACCTCCCAGATTGACCCCCAGCAAATTAATAGACGGTGCCAGGGAAATTGCGTGTCCTGCCATGACTATATCCGGTTCTGCAATGTTAACCTTTTTGGAGAAGACTGCTGCCTGGGTTTTCTTAGCATTAAATTCGACTTGGTTACTGTCACCCCAAGCCAAGATTTATTCCAGGTCATTGTTGAGGCGCTATACTTCATGCTGCCTGCGAAGATGTGCGTCGGCAGCGGATGTTTGGGGAGTCAAGGTAAAAGATGAGACAAGTGTGCTGTCATCAGCAAAGCTATAAATTGGATTTTGGGTTTTCACTAGAAGGTCGTTAATGTACAGTAAAAAGAGGGTAGGCGACAATATGGACCCTTGAGGAACACCGGCATTGATGGTGAAGGTGTCTGAGAGAAACCCGTCAATCGCCACTTGCAGAGAACGGTTCTTAAGGAAGCTGGTTAACCATAAACAAAATCCATTAGGCATACCGTAGGATCGCAATTTACTTAGAAGCCCATCGTGCCAAAAAATATATAAATTATCACACTATTTCGATAAAAAATGTTTTCTTTAATTTTTCTCTTTAAAAATAAATACCTAATTGTTTTCTGTTTTTGTTGTAAAAATATTTTTTCGGCAACCGTCCGGGAAGTACCCACTTCACGAACGCTTTTTCTTTGAGAAAGTAGCATTTCTCCGGCCTAGTCCGGGAAGTACGTACTTCCCGGACTAGGCCGGGAAGAATCACATCGTTATTGTCATTGTGAATATGAAAATCTTGGTAGGTATGATTTTGATAAATGCAGTTGAACATTATCATAGCAACGAAATAACGACTGACAGCTATCTGAAATGAAATTAGTTGACATTTTAAATTTCGAAAGTTTGCATGGTTTTTGGTCGCAATTGTCGCAATAAACTATGAAAAGCAATAGCGATAGTGAGTTTGAAAATGTGCCTTCTTCAGCAGCGAGCAAATCAACAAATTCATTAGAGAAGCAGATAATGAAACATATCTAATGCTAAAGGTAATTTCTAGAAAATATTACGATTGTAGGATATAATTTGCTTCATTTTCAGGTAGCAATAATTATTGGGTTAGCCAGTGCATGTAGACGGGAAGCACTAACAAAAATGTCAATTGATCCAATAAACGACAAAGAAGACATGTTGCTTGTGAAAATACCAGATTCTAAAACACATATTGGGAGAAATTTTGTTGTAATTGGGCAAGAAAACCTGCTGTTGTATAGGCAATATTTATCTTTATGGCCATCCCATACTCCACATAACAGATAATTCGTGAATTACAAAAAGGAAAATGTTCGATTCAGCCCGTTGATAACCACAGTTTTGGGAATCTCGGATTAGGAATTGCAGAATTTTTAAATTTACCAAATCCTAAATATTACACAGGCTATAGCATGCGTCGAACTTTAGCGACGATATTTTCTGATAATGGTGGAAACATCAGAAATTTGAAGAGATACGGTGGCTGGAAGTCTACCAATGTCGCTGAAGGATATATAGACAATTTACTAACAAACAAAATTAAAATTGCCAAGATTTTTCAAAAATTATCAGATGAAAACAATCAATATGAAACTGAAACTTTACCTTCTTGTTCTGACTATAAAAGGCATTTAAATATACCAAGCATTTCAAACAAATTAAATCCTTTCAATATCAGCAATTGCTCGAATTTTAATATAAATATTAATATAAATAAGAATTAGAATATTTCTGTTAGTACCTATCTTCTGTTCGAATTTCAATATTTAATACAAATAAGAATTAAAATGTTCAAAATTTTGTTCTACAAAGAAATATAATAAAGAAATGTGCCTACGGCTCGTCCTAGAATTTTGTCGACTCGTCCAAAAAAACAGTATTTTCCGGACTTGTAACGTAAATTACTATTATTGCATTGGGTTATAATTTTGTGGATATAAAATAGCTCTAAAAAAGAAAAACGGAACAGATAAGTATATAATAGAAAAATACTATAAAATATTATTATTTTTACTCGTTTTCCTTTAAAATTGCATAATAAATCAATAACCAAAACGATATGCGTCCGAAACCTTAATCTCTATATAAAACAGGACTTTTAGAAGGAAAAGTTTAAAAACTAAACGTTTTTTACAAGACCCTTGTAACCTAAGTGAAGAATACATTATTTAAAAATTTAAATTAGACTTTTAGACCCGAGCTGCTTGGCTCCAAATAGGCTTGAGCTCTAAATACGCCACTGTCATCCGAAAAACTAGAAGTTTTTGTGAACCTCTTAGTAAAATTTTTGTATTAAATTTTCAATTACTTTTTTTACGATTCCATAATAATTTATGGACGCAGTTACGCAGTATGTTTTTGCCGGCGTACAGACACGATTAAAATTGAAAAAGTTTTATGCCTCCGCTGGGAATCGAACCCAGAACCTCTCGATTACATGTCAAGCGCGCTGCCAATTGCGCTACGGGGGACCTGAAATTCTCTCACCAACTTCGGTTATATAACTTATTCAATTTTATGTTAGTAGTATATATGTCGTCGATGTACGGAGAAAAGAAAAATAGATCTTAATGTTCAGTGGTAGTGAGTGAGTTCCCTTTCCCCTTATAACACCCTCCCCGGTCTGTGAATCACAGAAGATTCCAGACTATTACTACTAACATAAAATTGAATAAGTTATATGACCGAAGTTGGTGACATGTGCTTGACACGTAATTGAGAGGTTCTGGGTTCGATTCCCAGCGGAGGCATAAAACTTTTTTAATTTTAATCGTGTCTGTACGCCGGCAAAAACATTTTTCAATTTAAAAATTATTTACAGGCGCCAACATAACTACGTTACGCAGTATATTTGCAATATTCCAAATCCTTTGACACCCTGTAGACGAAAGCGTGTACTTTGAATATTTGGCTAATTCCGTAGGTTAGAAACAAGATATAGTGTCAAAACAACACTTTTTTTCGGAATATCCGAAACATAAGGACTCAGTCCCTCTCGTTTTAATATTCTATTCGAGGCAACAATTTTCTTACGTAGGAAATTTACGCCGAGTCGGAAAATTCAATATTAGGGATGATTGACATGCCCTTTTTGATGTTTTAAAGTGAGATAAAGTCCCGTGGGGATATTGTTTGCAGTGTTGTCAAATTTTGCTGCTTTGCATATTTTATAAATCATTTTTTGTGTACTTTATTTGGGGTTGAGTTGAGTGGCTTTTAACTTAAGAGAAAATATTGATTTGGCGGTTTTAAACATTTTAGGACATTTCTCGTTTTCGTTTTTTTTAGATCAGTGTTATGGTAGATAGCTGGAACAAATTTGCTAAAAGTTTAGGAAAAATATTTTTGAAAAATGGAAAAATACGACGATTGAAATTTTGTATGGGCTACATTTTGGCACCAAAAATTTTTTTTTTCCCCTGTATAAGGTGAAACATAAACCAGCTTAATTTTTTTTAATGAAAAAATACTACCTACATATGATTTCTTTTTAAATATCCCATTGTTTTTAATTTTAATTTTTTTTTATTGTAAAAAAATTAAGTAGGGTTATATTTCACCCCCTAAAGAGAGTTAAAAAAAATGTTTTGAGTATGAAGCCCACAAATATCTCAATCGACGTGTTTTTGCATTTTTCACAAATATTTTCATTATTACATTCTAGCGAATTTGTTCCAATGAAAATAAATTAAAATTAACACAGATGAAGAGTAGCGCAAAGTGGGGGAATACCGCGCGCGGGGTAACAGCGCGCACCATCATTACTGCTCTCTCACAAATAAATTTAGAATTTGAAGAGTGTAGATTTCTAGTAGTCGACAGACTTGGTGTCAGTCGGCTTTTAACCTTCCTAATACTAACTGGGAGTAATTTTATACCCCAAATTGATTTTTTCATGAAAAATCAAGATAATTTAGTTTTCGTTTTTCAAACGTAAAAATTCTTTTAGATATGCTAATTAGACTATATTTCTAATTTAGTTTTCGCAATCAAATTAGTTTTTAAGCAATACTAATATTTTTTCAATGGTTTACAATGGGGTACAAAAATACCCCAGTCCGTAAAACTTGTGGGCGCGCAAAAATTATCGACTGAATATGCTTTACGAAGTTAGTGATGAGGCCAACTCATATAAACCTGAAATAGTTCTTCACTACAATATGACTAAAGGCGCCGTTGATACCGCGGACCAAATGGTCAAGGAATACACTACGCGAAGAGTGACAAACAGATGGACAATGGTTATTTTTGGTCATCTCATTGAGACCGCAGCTCTAAATTCCTTTATTTTATGGAGACTAAAGTATCCCGTTTGGAATAAGTCATACCTAGATGCTAGGCGCAAATTTCCCCCATGTCTTGGAAAAGAACTTGTAAAGGATCAAATACGTAAAAGATTTGGTAACAAGGATAGAATCCAGCAACTAATCCGCGATCACATAATCACTGTGGTTGTCGAGTTAGGCGGCCCTCATGTACCACCTTTAGTGGAGAGATCATCTGGTCGTTGTGTTATTTGTCATCGACAAAAAGAATCCTGTAAAAATGTTGTTTGCCTAGAACATAAACTACTGGACAATTATTGCTTTCGAGCAAGAAAAATTTCGTCTAAATTTAACAGTTAATAGTCTCTTATTTATTCATCCCTTGGGAAACAATTGTCAATGTTGGATTTTCTTTAACTAAATTTTATATACAGGGTGTTGAAGAAGACGATGATTTTTGCTCCAATTTTAATGGCGTGTAAGTTTCACAATAATATTTTTAAATTTTATCACTCTACGTTAATTGAATCACTGGTTCATGGCAAAGAAAGTAATTTGTCAAATTTTTGATATCTGCTATATTTTAAGAAATACCAATTTATTTGGAAAACCTTGCTTTATTTTAACTTATTGGTAGCTAGATCTCACCGTGCATTGTATCGTGCAAACTTTATGAGTGATTATTATACCTTATGAAAAGCTTGAATATGTTCAGTAACAATAGTTGTACCTAAATGTTATGATGTACAGTGGCGTAGTCATAAACACTTATAAGTCTATGGTTTATGAGTAGGTATAGTGTTAGAAAGTTAAGAATTAATAAACACATGATTTCCAAAAATTAAATTAAAAAAATTACCTTTGTTAAAATTTTGTAAACACACTATATAATATACCTGTAGTGCGATATGAAAAACTAAAAAATAGGAAAAAATTCACCTAATCTAGGGGCGAGTACTTTCCAATATAAAACAATCGTAAAAATTTGAGAGATACTCATAAAACATATATATATGGTGTTTATAAGTACGCCACTGTACATCATAACAGTTAGGTACAACTATTGTTACTGAACATAATCAAGCTTTTCATAAGGTATAATAATCACTCGCAAAGTTTGCACAATACAACGCACACTGAGATCTAGCTACCAATAAGTTGAAATAAAGCAAGGTTTTCCAAAATAATCGGTGTTTCTTAAAATAAGGCAGATATCAAAAATTTGACAAATTTCTTTCTTTGCTATGAACCAGTGATTCAATTGACGTAGAGTGATAAAATTTAAAAATATTATTGTGAAATGGAGCAAAAATCATCGTCTTCTTCAACACCCTGTATATAATATTTTCTGACAGTTAAAGAAAATCCAACATTGACAATTGTTTCCCAAGGGATGAATCTATCAACCATTTAAAACCGTAGGTCGATATCATATCTGGTTCAGAAAATATTAAATGTTAAATTTAGGCGAAATTTTTCTTGCTCGAAAGCAATTGTCCAGCAGTTTAGTAAAAAAAAAGTTTTTTGTGAACACTGCAAAACTTAAAAATTGTGTTACTTCAAAAAATGTTATGTTATTTTTTTTTTGGATACCCTTTCTTATTTGTACACTTTATTATAAATAATATTTTGTTCATATATTTTATTAATTGTGTTTGATTTAACATCAAATATAAGATATATCTAGAAAATTTAGTAAAAATCAATAAATTAGCCGGGGTACAAAACTACCCCAGTTAGTACTTTACGGGGTATGAAGTCAGTCAGTATTAGAAAGGTTAATGGTTAAGCGTGCATGTGTTATACTATGCGTAAAATAAACAAGATAGGTTAATTTTTTTACTTAAATAGATTTTATCGTATCATTGAAGATTAAGTCATTTTTATATGATATCTTTATTAATAATTATTAACATCATAAACGTACTAAAACCTACATAACACCTTAGTTACTTATAATACATTAGTTATCATAATTTAATACGTTAGTTACGAGAGCATAATACGTTAGATACCAAATAATATTAGAATTATTTTTCATGAACATGAAAAACAATATTTTGACAGTTTTCAAATTTGATGGATACACCTCTGTCTTTAACGTCCACGATCTTAGGTATGCCCTCTGAAGACTGATTAATGACCGAGCAAGCAATCCTTTCGATTTCGTGCGGTTCCCCAGTGCTTAATCCACTGCCGGAAACATCGCCGATTTGAATTTTGCGAGCAATGGAAACTTTCTTGGTCACACTTTCTTCTAAATACCCTCTATCAACCTTCATCCATTCCCATCCACCAAGTTCTTGAAGGTCTAATATATCTCCTCCAGCATTAACAAGAAAATTTGCCGAAGATCTTCTAACGCAGTGACCAGTATACAAATTAGGATTTTCAAGTGAGAGATACTTAGCTATTTTTTGAGGTATTTTAGAGAATAACTGAATGCCGCAGGGCTGTACCGTACATTTCCCTTTTCTATATGATACAAACAATCTTTGGTGAGTGACATGGTCTGGCCTTAACATTGCGTACTTTTTAAATAAAAGCACAGGATTGACTTCGCCGTCAAATATCACAGCGAAAATACGTTTCTTGTGGGTTTTTGAGTCGGGAATAGTAACAATCAGCTTATCCTCTAAAACGTCAACATCTTCCGTGGTCATCTTCGCTAATTCATTAGTTCTACAGGCTCCTCCAATTCCAATTAAAAAAGCCACTTTCATCATTAAAAACTTCTCGTCTGAGGCAGAACACACAAATTCGTTGACTTGTTCTCTTGTAAATACTTTGGATTTTTTTGCTCTACATCCAACATTTTTCTTCTTGATGAAACGTATTAAGGCGCCGTATTTGTCGATTTCCACTCTTTCCTTCAGTTCTAAAGTCGCTCGTAACATGGAATATTTCGGCCATAAGGATGACGCAGAGTATTCCTCAGAGAGTTTTGCGAAATACGCCAGCAATAGCGTTTCTTCTGCATCTTGAACATGTACTTTGTTTCGCCACTCACAAAACTGCCGATATTCTTTTTCATAACGGATTTTAGATTTGTCCGGAAGCAAGTTCAACCTTATAATGTTGGCTGCAGCTAATATATCGTCAGGAATATCAAAATATTGCATGCTTTTAATGATGACTTTTTGAAATGCCAAAATGAAATGATATAAAACCTTGTTTTTATTTTCGCATCGCCGTTGTCAATGATACGATAAAGCTTTGAATACAACTCGATTACACTGGTCAACAAAATTTAAGATTTTTTTTGTCCCACGAGCTGAAGTGGGTGTACTTGGTAGTACTTTTTAAACATATTTCATATATGTTTTCAGAATTTTTCCATCACGCAGGGTTTTAAAGTGACAAAGCAATGAATTTTTGTGAACGTATATATTATAATATGGGTATAAGTTATGAAAAAAATAAAGTACAAAGTGATATATTTACTTAGAAAATGTGGTCATATATGACTTTCGACTGTACTTTGCATCAGAAACATCTCTCTTCAGCGTCCAGCAATAGTCTGCCAACATAGCGGGGCTCCATTTGCCTTGGTATCTCTTCTCCATGTCCAGAATGTCCTGGTGAAATCGCTCGCCATGTTCGTCACTTACTGCTCCAAGGTTTTTCGGAAAAAAGTCCAAGTGTGAATGAAGAAAGTGTATTTTTAGACTCATGTTGCAACCCATGGCTTTATATGAGACCAATAAATTGTTAACATTCTCTACGTGATTTTCGGATTTACGATTTCCCAAGACGCCGTTGCAAATGTCCTTGAAAGAAAACCATGCTGCTTTTTCGGACAAGGTCGTTAAGTTCTTCTTGACTTAGAAGATGCGGCGCACAAGAAGACGAATCTGGTGTAAATGTTGGATCCAGATCAATATTTTCGGCTGAAAAACTTTCGTTGTTTACTTCGTCATCGGCAGTTTCATCGTCGCTCGGTGTCATATTTTGTGGGAGGTCAGGCACAGGTAATTCCGGACTGTGCGGCACTGGTCTCAGTGCAGATGGAATATGAGGATATTTAACAGTATGTTTGGATTTAGAAGTTATACCACTGATATTTGTAAGACAAAAATAGCAATCGGTAATATGGTCTGATATGGTTCCCTCCAAATCATGGGAATAGCAAAAGGCATATGTCGTTTACCTTTTGCCCACGCTGTAAGAAGTCTGACACACGTAACACAGCAAATATGGGAAGCCCAGCTTTTGTCTTGATCGCCGACTTTACACTTGAAATACTGTTCATAGCATTTATTAACGAGAGGCGTGAAAGACAGTTTTTGAGATTTAAATGTCAATTCACCGCAGATGTAGCAAAAAGAGTTCGGGTGGTTTACACAATTTCTTGGCATTTTTACAGGTGAGTTACACTACAATAGCTTAAAATGCACCACAGCACATTCTTCAAAACGTTAAAAAAGTCTGCGTATATGTTCATTCACCGAGCTCTAGCCGATAACTAAAACAACAATAAATGTTATGTAGGACTCGAAACTGCTTGCAGGTCTCAACAAGCCAAGACATGTTCCGCGTGACACACAGAGCACACTTTGTTATTTCTAGTCACAACAAGTTATTGTTACAATACACAAATAATAAAATAGCAATGCCTGACACAAGTTTTTTGTTAGATGACTCTTATAGTACAGACCTATGCGTGCATTTTATAGGTAAATAATCACATATACTGGAACATAAAAACTAAGGGTGATGGAGAAATTCTGAAAACATGATTGATTTCAGCATGCAAAATTATATTGAAATCAGACATTTTTGCGCTTGGGACAAAAATCTTGTTAACCAGTGTTATTAGCGATTTAACACCGTCTCGGACATTGCGGGTGACTCGGCTGTTGCCTCGTCACCTAGTAATGTCCTCGACTATTATAAATCGCATAATAATCTCGTTATATTAATAGCTATTATTTTATTTCTATCAGTTCTGTAGTATTTGTGCTTGTATTTGAATCTACACTGTAAATAATGATGGTGAAATGTACTATACTTTTAACGCTATGTAATCAGGAACTATTTTTTTTCACTATATACAGGGTAATTCCTAAGTTGATACTTCTTTTTTAGCTGTGTATAGAAGGCATTAAAATAAACAACATTTTCAAATACCTTTTTTTCAAAAAACTTAAAAATAGGCAAGATACAGAAGTAAAAAATCTAAGTGCGGGCCTGGTCATCAAAACGTATCCTGCTATACTTCATGTAATTTGTCTTAGTAGTCATGCAATTTACGGGTCGGTTGTCAGTTATTTGGAAATATACTCTGCGGTGTATTTTTCTGAAGCAAGTTAATTAAGGTGAGTGTCGTCACAATAGTCACGTAGCACGTCACAAAAAATATATAAATTAATATAATCATACATCTAGTGTAAAATAGCATTACTTATAATAGGATACAACTGTACAAGTGTAATAAATCAAAGTAAGTACCTTATGTTTGAGTTTTTTGGAAAAAGATATTTGAAAATGTTGTTTATTTTAATGCATTCTATACACAGCTAAAGAAGAAGTATCAACTTAGAAATCACCCTGTATTTTAATAATTATTAAGCATCTGAATGTCAAAATTAAATAAAAATCAGTCTAACCGCAACCCCGGAGCCGCCTTAACGGATTTATACAACTTCCTACCTTGTCCCAAATATTGCTTTATATTCATATAAAAAACAAAATCATACTTCACGAAAATAAAGGAGCGAGATAAAAGTGTTTTATTCTGTCGTCAGGACTTTGTGACACGCTTTCCGGCTGTTTGCGGAAAAATTACTTTATTATTCCATTTGACTGTTTATTTTTTTTTACAGGAAAGTATACTTTGCTTTTGTACCAGGGCCTTGAACTACCTTTTGCAGTCACCACAGAGTTCAACTATTTTATCTACGAGTATGGGAATAATACACACAGTCTGCTGTACTAGTTTATTATAAGGATTTCTTATTTAGAAAACCTTAGTGTCGTATCGTACATAATAATAATAATAATAATAATAATAATAATAATAATAATAATAATAATAATAATAATAATAATAATAATAATAATAATAATAATAATAATAATAATAATAATAATAATAATAATAATAATAATAATAATAATAATAATAATAATAATAATAATAATAATAATAATAATAATAATAATAATAATAATAATAATAATAATAATAATAATAATAATAATAATAATAATAATAATAATAATAATAATAATAATAATAATAATAATAATAATAATAATAATAATAATAATAATAATAATAATAATAATAATAATAATAATAATAATAATAATAATAATAATAATAATAATAATAATAATAATAATAATAATAATAATAATAATAATAATAATAATAATAATAATAATAATAATAATAATAATAATAATAATAATAATAATAATAATAATAATAATTCCGGTTTACGAATCTAGGCCCAGGGTAGAACCTGCCTGCCGTAAAAGGCGGCTAAAAGGTTGGTGGTCCTTGCCTTAAAGGGGCCTACATTGGTCACCGGCTACCGCAGGTAGGCGTAGGAACTGATGTAGTGAAGAAACGGCTGACTCCATGTTAGGGGCGGTTTCTCAACAGCGTCTGTTCCCTATGTTAAGGGCGGCTGTATCAGTAACCTGGCAGAAGGTATAAATGCAAACCATTTCTGACGAAATGAGTAAATTTGGACTTTAACAAATATGATATCGAATTTAGAAGAAGATATACCCCAGGTGGGTGGAAACGAAAGTTTGCAATCCCACGCTGCGCAAGCAGTCAGCCTCACGGATTCTGGGGGAGGCACTAATTCGATTAGTACTAATGTAACTAACGGCAGGATGCTAGGACAAGCCCCTGCCGACAACCGAACTATTAGTGAACATAACACCGGCGAGGAAAACATCGTAATGGAGACTAGCTTGCAGCCCGACCCTGGAGTCGATAAAACTGCCGCTGGTCTACCCAGAAGAACAGAAACCGGTCGAATCAAGTGGAGTCGAGACATGAATAGAAGCTTTATCAAAGCATTCCTCTTGATTAACGACTGTGAAGATAACCCCCGCCCTGGCTGGAGAATAAAACTCCACCGAGAAATAAACAGACTACACCCGGAATTAAAAATGACCGAACAAAATGTAGCGAGCCGTCAAAGAGCTATATATGCTAACCACCTGCTACCCCAAGCTGAAATAGATCAAATACGGCGTGAAGTTGGCAGAACGTTGCACAACCTTCAGCATGTGGAAGAACTAACAGCACAGCAGGAAGTAATACATGAACAAGATCAAACTATACAGGCTGATACGGACAATACGAACCAAAAATATTTGGAAAATTTGTCCTTATTTGAAAATAGTGACCCGACCTTGAGACCGAGTATCCCTAAGCTAAGATTCAAGAAAGGAACCCACGAAATACTAGCAAGAGTAAACCTAGCAGCAGGGACGTCCTTAAATAGAACTGAGGACCTCGAGACATTACACAGTGGGTTATATGCAGCAGCAGTAACTGTAATTGAACTCAATGGTCAGGCGTTATATCTCAGAACTGATAAGAAAACAACCAAGAAACAAGCGGTGCCCGCTTGGAAAATGAGACTTGAAAAACAAATCAGCCAGTTACGAGCACAAAGTGATATAATTGGAGAACATCTAAATGGAAACTCTAGCAGCAAGGTTGCTAAAAAGGTTAAAGATATACTGAAATCAGAGAGCATTCCTTTAGACAGTCCCGATGTAAAACGGTTGCTAACAATCGTAAGAGACAATACAAGACAAAAATCTAAGGCTAAAGGAGCTCGTCTAAGACGATACAACAAAGCCACAAAGAGGAAGGTTCAAAACCAACAGTTCACCAGTAACCAAAAAACCTTCTATAGGACATTGAGCCAAGAAGAAAACGACGTTACTCCAACTAATGACATAAATAAAGACCAATTTAATGCATTTTGGAGTAATATTTGGTCCGACGCGTCCCATTTCGACGAAAAAGCAAGCTGGCTCGAAAAAGTTGAAGCCGAGGCTGAAACTTTGCAAGAAATGCCTGAGCCGCAAGTAACATCCAGTGATATAAGGGATGCCACTAAGAACTTGGCTAACTGGAAATCACCGGGACCTGACCAAATTCATAATTTCTGGCTCAAAACTTTCATCACCCTACACCCTGTTATCGCAAACTGCTTTAGCAAGGCTCTCCTAAACCCCGAGCACTTCCCAGCTCATCTTGCCAGTGGCAATACCTTCCTTTTATTTAAAAAAGGGCAGGTAAACGACCCAAAAAATTACAGACCGATCACCTGTCTGTCAGTGGTGTATAAACTTTTAACATCAGTCATGTATTCAAAAATATACACACACTGCATGAACAACAACCTGGTAGCTGATGAGCAAAAGGGCTGTATTAGGAAAGCTTTGGGTTGCAAGGAACAGCTTACAATCGATGCCGTTATTATAAAACAGGCAGAAGTTAAAAGGCGAAATCTAAATATGTGCTACATAGATTATAGTAAAGCATTCGATTCTGTTCCTCACGACTGGCTAAAGAAGATATTGCAAATATACAAAGTACACCCCCTAATACGCAACATGTTAGGCACCCTAATGGAGCAATGGAATACCAATCTCCATATTGGACAAGAGAAGCTTGGCAATATAAATATATCAAAAGGTATATTTCAAGGCGACTCTTTAAGCCCCCTCTGGTTCATTTTGGCCATGAACCCACTGTCCTCACTACTAAAATCAACATCCTACGGATATCGTCCCAACTTAACTGAGAATTTTAGAATAAACCACCTTCTATTTATGGACGATATCAAACTCTACGCTGAAAGCAAAACCCACCTACAGTCCCTAATTCAAATAACCAAGACATTTAGCGATGACATCAAAATGTCGTTTGGCTTAGACAAGTGCGCAATCTTGAATGTCGTACGCGGAAAGACTGAACAAAATCGTGGACTGCTTGAAGGCATAGATATACTAGATGAGGACAAAACATATAAATACTTAGGCATCTCCCAAAACCAACAAATAAACCACACAAGCCTAAAAAGGGAGTTTAAAAACAAATACAAAAGCAGACTAACAAAGCTTTTTAATACTCACCTGAATGCTGGTAACCTTACTACTGCCATCAACACCTGGGCAATACCAATACTTACCTACTCATTCGGAATCCTTAAGTATTCAGACACGGATTTGCACGAACTAGATAGGCTTACGCGCAGGCTGCTAACAAAATTCAGATTCCACCACCCACGCTCTGCACTTGAAAGAATCTACCTAAAACGAAAGGAGGGAGGAAGAGGTCTCATTAATATATATAACTTGTGCAAGTCGCAAGAGACCTCTATGAGAAAATACTTCCAAGAATCGAATGGGGAAATTCTTAAAAAAGTGGTAGCAGCAGATGCTGGATATACAGCCCTTAACTTAAAGCAAAACGGATTACCTAACATCATCCGCGCGCCGCCAAGTCAACAGCTTGTAACTTGGCAAGAAAAAGCCCTACACGGCAAATACCCTACTGCACTCCAAAATCCACTCATAGATAGAGAAATGTCACTGAATTGGTTAGAGAAAAGGCAGCTTCACGCTGAAACAGAAGGTTTTATAATCTCTATCCAAGACCGTGTCATTCGAACTCGAAACTATGAAAAAGTCATCTTGAAAAGAAATGTGGAAGATGTGTGCAGAAAATGCAATCGCCCCGGAGAAACAATAGAACATATCACGGCGGGGTGTGGTGCTATGGCCCCCAACGCTTACCTGGGAAGACATAATCAGGTGGCTAAGATCA
The DNA here is from genome assembly GCA_935413205.1 of Polydrusus cervinus. Taxonomy (NCBI): domain Eukaryota; kingdom Metazoa; phylum Arthropoda; class Insecta; order Coleoptera; family Curculionidae; genus Polydrusus; species Polydrusus cervinus. Next base: position 16,788,353 of record OW284517.1, read on the forward strand.
TCCACAAGGAACTGGCCCATAAACTAGGGCTAAGGGAAAACCTTCCACCATACTACCAATACTCACCCGAGCCAGTCCTTGAATCCCCTGAATATCTCTTATACTGGGACAGGCCAATAATAACGGATAGAACAGTAGACCACAACCGACCGGATATTCTTCTTATCGAAAAAACCACCAAGAAAGCTTTCATAATCGATATAGGTTGCCCACTAACACACAACCTCTCTAAAACCGAATCGGAGAAGAAGACCAAGTACTCGAATTTGGCTATAGAGATTAAAAATATATGGAAGCTAGATAAAATCGACATAATTCCGATTATAATATCGGTGGAGGGAGCTATGACGAAAAATTTCAAGCCCAACTTGGAAAAACTGGGCCTTTCAGGTTATTTATACCAACTTATTCAGAAAAGCGTCATCCTCCAAACTTGCCATATAGTACGGAAGTTTTTAAACAGTACAGGTTAAGATGAATTTCTTCTCTGTACTGTAAATAATACCAGCCTTACCAACAAAAAGCTGAGAAACAGAACACTGAAAACAATAATAATAATAATAATAATAATAAAAGAAGCCGTCTGGGTTCCGGTTTACGAATCTAGGCCCAGGGTAGAACCTGCCTGCCGTAAAAGGCGGCTAAAAGGTTGGTGGTCCTTGCCTTAAAGGGGCCTACATTGGTCACCGGCTACCGCAGGTAGGCGTAGGAACTGATGTAGTGAAGAAACGGCTGACTCCATGTTAGGGGCGGTTTCTCAACAGCGTCTGTTCCCTATGTTAAGGGCGGCTGTATCAGTAACCTGGCAGAAGGTATAAATGCAAACCATTTCTGACGAAATGAGTAAATTTGGACTTTAACAAATATGATATCGAATTTAGAAGAAGATATACCCCAGGTGGGTGGAAACGAAAGTTTGCAATCCCACGCTGCGCAAGCAGTCAGCCTCACGGATTCTGGGGGAGGCACTAATTCGATTAGTACTAATGTAACTAACGGCAAGATGCTAGGACAAGCCCCTGCCGACAACCGAACTATTAGTGAACATAACACCGGCGAGGAAAACATCGTAATGGAGACTAGCTTGCAGCCCGACCCTGGAGTCGATAGAACTGCCGCTGGTCTACCCAGAAGAACAGAAACCGGTCGAATCAAGTGGAGTCGAGACATGAATAGAAGCTTAATCAAAGCATTCCTCTTGATTAACGACTGTGAAGATAACCCCCGCCCTGGCTGGAGAATAAAACTCCACCGAGAAATAACCAGACTACACCCGGAATTAAAAATGACCGAACAAAATGTAGCGAGCCGTCAAAGAGCTATATATGCTAACCACCTGCTACCCCAAGCTGAAATAGATCAAATACGGCGTGAAGTTGGCAGAACGTTGCACAACCTTGAGCATGTGGAAGAACTAACAGCACAGCAGGAAGTAATACATGAACAAGATCAAACTACACAGGCTGATACGGACAATACGAACCAAAAATATTTGGAAAATTTGTCCTTATTTGAAAATAGTGACCCGACCTTGAGACCGAGTATCCCCAAGCTAAGATTTAAGAAAGGAACCCACGAAATACTAGCAAGAGTAAACCTAGCAGCAGGGACGTCCTTAAATAGAACTGAGGACCTCGAGACATTACACAGTGGGTTATATGCAGCAGCAGTAACTGTAATTGAACTCAATGGTCAGGCATTATATCTCAGAACTGATAAGAAAACAACCAAGAAACAAGCGGTGCCCGCTTGGAAAATGAGACTTGAAAAACAAATCAGCCAGTTACGAGCACAAAGTGATATAATTGGAGAACATCTAAATGGAAACTCTAGCAGCAAGGTTGCTAAAAAGGTTAAAGATATACTGAAAGCAGAGAGCATTCCTTTAGACAGTCCCGATGTAAAACGGTTGCTAACAATCGTAAGAGACAATACAAGACAAAAATCTAAGGCTAAAGGAGCTTGTCTAAGACGATACAACAAAGCCACAAAGAGGAAGGTTCAAAACCAACAGTTCACCAGTAACCAAAAAACCTTCTATAGGACATTGAGCCAAGAAGAAAACGACGTTACTCCAACTAATGACATAAATAAAGACCAATTTAATGCATTTTGGAGTAATATTTGGTCCGACGCGTCCCATTTCGATGAAAAAGCAAGCTGGCTCGAAAAAGTTGAAGCCGAGGCTGAAACTTTGCAAGAAATGCCTGAGCCGCAAGTAACATCCAGTGATATAAGGGATGCCACTAAGAACTTGGCTAACTGGAAATCACCGGGACCTGACCAAATTCATAATTTCTGGCTCAAAACTTTCACCACCCTACACCCTGTTATCGCAAACTGCTTTAGCAAGGCTCTCCTAAACCCCGAGCACTTCCCAGCTCATCTTGCCAGTGGCAATACCTTCCTTTTATTTAAAAAAGGGCAGGTAAACGACCCAAAAAATTACAGACCGATCACCTGTCTGTCAGTGGTGTATAAACTTTTAACATCAGTCATGTATTCAAAAATATACACACACTGCATAAACAACAACCTGGTAGCTGATGAGCAAAAGGGCTGTATTAGGAAAGCTTTGGGTTGCAAGGAACAGCTTACAATCGATGCCGTTATTATAAAACAGGCAGAAGTTAAAAGGCGAAATCTAAATATGTGCTACATAGATTATAGTAAAGCATTCGATTCTGTTCCTCACGACTGGCTAAAGAAGATATTGCAAATATACAAAGTACACCCCCTAATACGCAACATGTTAGGCACCCTAATGAAGCAATGGAATACCAATCTCCATATTGGACAAGAGAAGCTTGGCAATATAAATATATCAAAAGGTATATTTCAAGGCGACTCTTTAAGCCCCCTCTGGTTAATTTTAGCCATGAACCCACTGTCCTCACTACTAAAATCAACATCCTACGGATATCGTCCCAACTTAACTGAGAATTTTAGAATAAACCACCTTCTATTTATGGACGATATCAAACTCTACGCTGAAAGCAAAACCCACCTACAGTCCCTAATTCAAATAACCAAGACATTTAGCGATGACATCAAAATGTCGTTTGGCTTAGACAAGTGCGCAATCTTGAATGTCGTACGCGGAAAGACTGAACAAAATCATGGACTGCTTGAAGGCATAGATATACTAGATGAGGACAAAACATATAAATACTTAGGCATCTCCCAAAACCAACAAATAAACCACACAAGCCTAAAAAGGGAGTTTAAAAACAAATACAAAAGCAGACTAACAAAGCTTTTTAATACTCACCTGAATGCTGGTAACCTTACTACTGCCATCAACACCTGGGCAATACCAATACTTACCTACTCATTCGGAATCCTTAAGTATTCAGACACGGATTTGCACGAACTAGATAGGCTTACGCGCAGGCTGCTAACAAAATTCAGATTCCACCACCCACGCTCTGCACTTGAAAGAATCTACCTAAAACGAAAGGAGGGAGGAAGAGGTCTCATTAATATATATAACTTGTGCAAGTCGCAAGAGACCTCTATGAGAAAATACTTCCAAGAATCGAATGGGGAAATTCTTAAAAAAGTGGTAGCAGCAGATGCTGGATATACAGCCCTTAACTTAAAGCAAAACGGATTACTTAACATCATCCGCGCGCCGCCAAGTCAACAGCTTGTAACTTGGCAAGAAAAAGCCCTACACGGCAAATACCCTACTGCACTCCAAAATCCACTCATAGATAGAGAAATGTCACTGAATTGGTTAGAGAAAAGGCAGCTTCACGCTGAAACAGAAGGTTTTATAATCTCTATCCAAGACCGTGTCATTCGAACTCGAAACTATGAAAAAGTCATCTTGAAAAGAAATGTGGAAGATGTGTGCAGAAAATGCAATTGCCCCGGAGAAACGATAGAACATATCACGGCGGGGTGTGGTGCTATGGCCCCCAACGCTTACCTGGGGAGACATAATCAGGTGGCTAAGATCATCCACAAGGAACTGGCCCATAAACTAGGGCTAAGGGAAAACCTCCCACCATACTACCAATACTCACCCGAGCCAGTCCTTGAATCCCCTGAATATCTCTTATACTGGGACAGGCCAATAATAACGGATAGAACAGTAGACCACAACCGACCGGATATTCTTCTTATCGAAAAAACCACCAAGAAAGCTTTCATAATCGATATAGGTTGCCCACTAACACACAACCTCTCTAAAACCGAATCGGAGAAGAAGACCAAGTACTCGAATTTGGCTATAGAGATTAAAAATATATGGAAGCTAGATAAAATCGACATAATTCCGATTATAATATCGGTGGAGGGAGCTATGACGAAAAATTTCAAGCCCAACTTGGAAAAACTGGGCCTTTCAGGTTATTTATACCAACTTATTCAGAAAAGCGTCATCCTCCAAACTTGCCATATAGTACGGAAGTTTCTAAACAGTACAGGTTAAGATGAATTTCTTCTCTGTGCTGTAAATAATACCAGCCTTACCAACAAAAAGCTGAGAAACAGAACACTGAAAACATAATAATAATAATAATAATAATAATAATAATAATAATAATAATAATAATAATAATAATAATAATAATAATAATAAATGCCTTTATTCTAAATGTAAATACAATTTACAAATATTGTGAAAAAGGGTGGCGGTATCCAACACTGCTGCTCATACAACCACCTTACTTGGAATTAAATATAAAAAATATTATTTTACAATAAATAGTGCTGGAAATAATAATAAATTAGAAAGAAATAAACAGTTATTAATAATAAATAAATAACATTTTATAAATTCTATAAATAAATAGGTAAGTAGGTAATATAATAATTTTAACAAAAGTAAATTTTCAAAAATTCTTTTTGTGCTGAGACTTTAAATACAGAATATATATTATTAAATACCAAGAGAAAATAATATAATACCAAGAATAAATAATTATATTAGTTTCGATTAGTAATAATATATTTTTTTAATTCTTTACGAAATTTATTTGAGCTAGTCGCTGTTTTGATGTCATTGGGAAGAGAATTAAAAATATTGACGGAGTTGTAAGAAAATGAACGCTGAAAAAGGGCAGAACTGTGCTTTGGAACGCTATACAGGTCTCGAAAACGGGTTTGCCTATCATGGATATCTGAACCTCTGATTAGTTTTTCGTATAAATATTTAGGAGATCTGGTCGTTTCAATAGAGAACACTAAATTTGCAATGTGTAGCATATATCTTTCTTGCATATTTAGCCAGCCAGATTCCTGGAGAGCAGGAGTTATATGGTCGTATTTACGTATCCCATAGCTAAATCTTAAACATGCATTCTGAAGTTTTTGAAGACTGTTTTTATCTACTTGTAGAAGTGCCGGCCAGTAAACTACGTCGCAATAACTTAATTGAGATATAATTAGAGAATTACATAGCCTAAGTTTTGTCGCAGAGTCGAATACATCTTTGTGCATATAGAGAAGTTTAATTTTGGCATAGGTTCTTTGCAGTAATTTTGAAACATGAACAGAAAACCTCAGCTCTGGATCTAACAATAACCCAAGGTTTCAAAAGTCGGTAGAAGGCCTTAGGTCAACGTTGTTTATAGAAATTTTAAATAACGGATCATGTATAACAGTTTCTTTACCCCTGCCAAATACCATAAGCTGAGTTTTAACTGCGTTTAAAACCAATTTATGCGCTTTAGACACCTGGGAAACCAACTCTAAGTCACTGTTAATTTTGTATACCGATATAATAAGTTGATAGAGAAAAAAAGAAAAATATATTTGCGTATCATCTGCATACTGGTGTGATAAACAAAACTTTAAAAATTTGGAAAAATCAGCAGTGTAAATAGAAAAGATTAAAAGTCCCAGAATGCTTCCCTGCGCAACGCCTTTATTAACTGGTACAAACTCAGAAGCCTCGCGATTTGTTAGAACCCTCTGTTGCCTATTTCTAAAATAGTCCTGGAAAAACTGTAGCGCCATATCTCCCAATCCAAAATATTTTAGTTTAGTATGCAGTAATTCATGGTCTATAGTATCAAAAGCCTTACTATAGTCCAGCAAAACGAGACAACTGCACTGATTTTTGTCATTGGCTGTAAAAATGTCGTCAGTAACTTTAAGTAAAGCTGTTGTTGTGCTATGATTACTTCGAAACCCCGATTGAGTGGAGGGTAGAATGTTATTTGAGTCCAAAAAGAGTTTAAGTTGCTCGGCCACGATTTTTTCCAGAATTTTGGAAACAGTGGGCAATATACTTATAGATCGAAAATCGGCTATATAGTTCTGTTGGATTGGGTTTTTTGGGGATGTTTCGAGGATTAAAACCTTCATCATCAGCGAAATGAAATTAAAGTCTTACAAGAAGAGAGACCCTTAACATTGCATGTTAAACTGAGGAACAGAAAAAAAAACATTTTCTTCTTTTTATTCAGGTAAAGGGAAGAGATTAATAATCGACTATATTGGAAGCGAAGAGGGATTTTTAAAAGAAGGTTTGCTAACCTTTCAGTCGTTTAATACGGGAGATTACCACGAGGACATAAATTAGAATGTTTTTGAGGACTATTTTGGTGAAATGATAAAATAATATCTTCCAGCTGATTCAGTAGTAGTTATGGATAACGCAAGCTATTATTCACGACGCACAGAGAAGACTTCAACTTCATCTTGGAGAAAGCCAGAAATTATCGACTGGTTAACCACCAAAAGTATTGAATTTAAAGATAATTTGATAAAAAAGGAACTATTACCTATAGCAAATTTACACAAACATTATTTTATGAAATATGCCGTGGAAGATAGTGTAACTCTGCTGCGCACACCGCCATATCATTGCGAACTAAATCCTATAGAACATATATGGGCGCAAGTGAAAGGATTTGTAGCAAGACACAACACGACATTCAAAATGAAAGACGTTAAGCTACTGTTTGATCAAGCCATTAAGGAAGTGACACCAGAGAACTGGCAAAAAGCAGTTCATCATGTCATTAAAGTAGAGGAGAAATATAACGACAAGAGGAGATGACGAAGAATATTATGATTTTTTATAATTTATTTCTGTATAATGTATTTTTTATATTTTGTATATTTTTTATAATGTGTAATAAAAAATAGGTGTACCTTATACTGTGTACATAATGCACGCCATTGTCACACCATTTTTAGTGCTTGTGAATGGATAAAAACAGGTAAAACCAATAAATTGACCCAAACCCGAGTGGTACTACCTGCACTTGATGAAAAGAAAGAATTTTACAATGAAATCAATGTCAAATTATGAAAGTGGCTTAAATATTCGTTGGGACACTCTGTAGTCCCTTTGCATACCTAATGAGCTTTTATACTTTTGAAATAGACTATAGCGAAGTAAACCTCATGGTTATAATTTTTTATAATACCCACCCTTAATAGTAAATATATCAAATTCGACAATTACAGCCAGAGTTACTATTCAATCTCCTTAAGAAATATATATCTACAGGGTGTCCCGTAACTTATGGGCCGTAGAGTAACTGGAGATACTAGACATCAAACAAAGCCGATTATATCATATATCATATAAGTTTTTTCGAATTGTGTTTTTCTATTAATTTAATTGTTTACTATGTTTTTTTTATGCTTTGGGATGTTTAAAGGGAAATATCTCAAAAACCGTTAAAGATATTAAGATCAATCAAGTAAACATTTTTGTCCTTTTTAAGAAACTATAATTGAAAAACATCTAATATCACAGGTAAGAAAAAAAATCATAGATTTATGAAGCCCAGTGTATGCAACTAGCGCCCTCTAGTTTGAAACTTAAAAATTTCTACAAATTCTTATTTCTTGCTCATAAAAACATAATATTGCCAACTTTCAATTCGATTCATTAAACCGTTTTAAAATTATGGCTTATTTTCGAGAATAAACTTTAACAAAAAAAATAAAGTAGAGAGTTTAGCGTCCGTATAAGTAAATAGAAAAAAGTTTTTTAGCGGCAGGCGGACAAGTGGTGCATCTATCTTTTGCATTAAAGTACACATGGACGCCAAAGGTAATGGATTGTCTCGCTGTACTTGGAGTTGTTTACAGGTTATGGCTTTCTGATGAGTTCTAACCAGGACGAAACAGCCTGTCATTGTCTACCTGTGCCCCAGGAAACCCATTACCTTTGGCGTCCCTGTGTACTTTAATGCAAAAGATTGATGCACCACTTGTCCGCCTGCCGCTAAAAAACGTTTTCTATTTACTCATGCGGACGCTAAACTCTCTTCTTTATTTTTAAAAACACGGCATTGTATACGGAATGGGTCGGCACCGCCAGTGGGCTACACGGCGCTATCTATATTTGAATCTACAAACCCGTAAAAAAAAATTTAGTGAAGCGTAAAGTTTCCTATACTGGTGTTTGTTGGTCACCGTACTTAGTTTATTAGTTCTATGTTTTCACGTTAGATGGCTATATCTTTTGCAATGAGTTGATTCCTACTGATGGCGTTACTGGGTTTTTATTTTTTTTAAATGCCTTGAAAGAACAGTCTCGCTGTACTTGGAGTTGCTTACAGGTTATGGCTTTCTGATGAGTTCTAACCAGGACGAAACAGCCTGTCATTGTCTACCTGTGCCCCAGGAAACCCATTACCTTTGGCGTCCCTGTGTACTTTAATGCAAAAGATAGATGCACCACTTGTCTACCTTCTGCTAAAAAACTTTTTTCTATAAACTTTTACTTTCAACACACTGTATTTCTAGAACGAGTAACAATCCGAAAAAACTTATATGACTTAATCGGCTTAGTTTGATGTCTAGTATCTCCAGTTACTCTACGGCCCATAAGTTATGGGACACCCTGTATATAATATTGTAAGATTTAAGCCCAGTAGATTTAACCCTATCTTTTATTATGTAAAACACCCTTCCTTCACCCTGCAAGTTATAATTATTCCAAAGTTCTTAACTATACACCGCGCTAAAAATACCGACCCTTAATAATAATTTAGATAACGAAAAATAAGTGACAGCGCGGGCTCTACGGGCCATATTTTTCAATTATTAAATTACTTAACTTTTACAGTACAAAAATGGGATTGAAAAGTTACAGCGAATTAGCTTTATTTAATTTAATCTTTGACCCAGTGGCGAATCCGGAGGAAAGGAGCTGTGGGGTTGCATCATGAAAAGGAACCAACTCTAGTAATTTGCAAGTGATGATTAACGTACACTCTAAATAATGGCCTAGTATATCAGTGGCGGCTAGTCAGGTGAAGTAGGTGAAGGGGCTCTTCACCAAAAAATAAATAAAATCAGGTGGAAAGTTTTTCGACAATTTAAAATATTAATGTACCAATACAGCTACCATTTTAGCCCTTAAAAAATAATTAGGTTTGAATTAATGATATTAATTTAATCCGAATGTAGCTATACATAATAGGGCGACGGTTAACTCCGATGGACAATGATTATAAAAACTCGTGCATTTTGGCCCGCCCCAGCCGACCGTGTCCGTTAGCTCAAAGCAAGTTAAGTGAAGACCCAACGCCCAACGTGGCTTTGATATTCACCGTCGCTATGGTTACGTGACGTCAGTCACGCAGACAGCATGTAACAATTTGTATTATGATGAAGGGCAATTTAAAAATAGATCAGTCGTATGCACCATTGTTTTAGCATTGGTTCGCCTAACCTTAAGGTATTTTGAGGCTTGGCCAAACTTACGGTTATAGATATCGTATTTACGTGATTTACTGTGTGATTAAAAAGTTTAGTTTTTATTTTTCAGTTAATTCAGTAGTGTAGGTACCTACTTAGTTGTATATTTTAAAAATGAACCCAATTAATGACAGTTTATAATTTGTTGGAAACTCCATTCAGTCCTTGGACAGATGAGGATAAGAGAGACGTTTTGTTACACGGGTTTTTAGTCAATGTTTTTTAAGTACCCGCACTATACCTAGCTCTTCACCATTTTTTAAGACCGCGAGCCGCCACTGTAGTATACCATACCAAATTCTTAGTTTCCGTGACAAGAAAAGTTAATTAAAATAGCCTCAAACTTAGTAACGGATATACTTCCTGAGTTGATACTTCTTTTTTAGCTGTGTATAGAAGGCATTAAAATAAAAAACCTTTTCAAATACCTTTTTTCAAAAAACTTAAAAATAGGCGAGATACAGAAGTGAAAAATCTAAGTGCGGGCCTGGTCATCAAAACGTAGCCGGCTATACTTTATGTTGTTTGTCTTATCTCTTATTAGTGAAGCAATTTACGGGTTGGTGGTAAGTTATTTGGCAATACGCTGCGGTGTGTTTTTCTAAAGCAAATTAATTTTAAATTTGTGACACGTGAAAATGGTAAAATTTGAAAACAATGAACTTGTAGATATGGTGCTAATTTACGGTAAGTGTCGTTAAAGTGCGGCTGCTGCTTTAAAATTATACGCAGAACACTTTCCATTGCGGGCTCATCCTACACCCAGAAGTTTTCTTAATGTTATTCAAAGGCAAGTTAGGCAGAACCGTATTTGATCCATAGTACAATAAATGAATGTAAGTACCTTATTTTTGAGTTTTTTGAAAAAAGGTATTTAAAAATGTTTTTTATTTTAATATTCAAAAAAATTGTCCATTTTCTCAAAGAGACCTGAGTAACAATATAAATAGGAAGACAAAAATCACAAAGTCATGGTCTCAATCAAGGAAGGAAGCACAAGTAGACAATGACAGGCTGTTTCGTCCTTGTTAGCACTCATCAGAAAGCCATAACCTCTAAGCAATTCCCAATAGAGCGAAAATATGCTTTTAAGGTATTTTTAAGAATAAATATATGAAAAAAACCTAGTACCGCCATCTGTAGGAATCAACTCAATGCAAAAGATAGCCATCAACGTGAAAACATGGAACGTTAGGCAAACACATCCAGTATAGGAAACGTTTTTGCGCATCCCTACACATTTTCTACAGGCTTTTAGATTCAAATATAGATCGCGGTGCAGTAGCCCACTGGGGTGCCGCACTAATCCGTAATACAATGCCGTGTAAAAAAAATAAAGTAGTAGAGTTTAGTGTCCGTCGCTGTATTGGGAATTGCTTACAGGTTATGGCTTTTGCGATGAGTCCTAACAAGGACGAAACAGCCTGTCATTGTCTACCTGTGCCCCAGGGAACCTATTACCTTTGGCGTCCCTGTGTACTTTAATGCAATAGATAGATGCACTACTTTGTCCACCTGCCGCTAAAACTTTCTTTCTATAGGGGAGAGTTGCCTAAGATGGGGTACTTAGGATTAAAAGATATATTTTATGACCTGATAAAAATTATGTGAGTTGATGTCAGTAGATTATCTATAAATACTATTTACTATTTATGAATCATTGTTAAACCAAAGTAATTTAAGTGAAACGAGAGTAAAAACGCATTTTTTTTAACAGTGTCTACTACCCTATCTTAGCCGAATGTGCGTATAAGACGGGATTTTCCGTCGGGTAAAATGGGGTATATTAATGAAGCTGGTGTTTTATCAATTTACTACTTTTAAAAGGAACAGGAAGTTTTAATAGTGACAACCAACGAAAAATACAAAATATAATAAAGCGTGCAAAAATTTTATGTAAAAGAAGGCTTTAAATTATTGGCATAAATCGCAGGTAAACGTGTTGAAATCATTTGGCTCAACTCCTGCACATGCCTCATTTGCCCAGTTTTTGCACTTTTCACACTGGATCCATACTTTTAGAGTTGGAAAATAAGTCGTCGCAATATAGGCAGAATGTATTTTCTTCTGTTTCACTCTCGGAAGAACTTCATCTTTTTGTGTTTTTCTTTGGCATTTTTTTTACCTTTGCTCCTGATTTCTCCACACTTAAAACCTTTTTCACTTTCTATTTTTTAATATCATCAACTTTTTCTTTCTCCTTTAATTCATTTTTATAGGGCGTTGAAGTAAGAACTGCTGTTTTGCCGCGACGATTTGTATTTTCTGCTTTTTTATATGGTGCTTCAGGCACCTTCAATAGGTCCCTAGGAGTTATTAAAAAAGAAGAAGTTAATTCTACCTGTTGTCTGCTGAGTATTAATAGGACTGTTCTTTCCTGGCGTACCAGGTTCTGTTCCAACAGAAACTTTGGAGACATTACCTATAAAAAATTGAATTAAAGTCGTTTTACCCGAATTCCGTTCACCTCATCTTACCCGAAATGCGTTCACCCCATCTTACCCGCACTGCACAATGTTGAGATTATCCCAACTTTTAATTAAAAAACATCTTAAAATCAAATAAACATTAAGTTAACCATATTGTGAAAACCTTAGAGTCTTATATTTAGTATTTACCTTATTAATTTTCTTTAAAATCAGTTCAGAAGCAGTTTTAAAACACCGACACAACAAAACAGCGATACAGTTGAATTTTCAAATTCGGCCATATTAATTACATAAACAAAGATATCTTCTCAGAAAGTTTTATTGATGGTGCGTTTGGGTTAAAAAACTTATTTAGGCTATTTTAGTATAGATCTCGCTAGTAGTTTTAAGAATAAACCACGTACCCCGTCTTAGCCGTCCACCCCATCTTAGGCAACTTCCCCCTATTACCTATACAGACCATAAACTCTCCTACTATACTCTGTAAACTTTTCATGACACCCTGTATAGTTCAGAACTTGAAATAATTATAACTTGCAGTGTAAGAGAAGGGTGTTTTACATAATAAAAGATAGGGGTTCTGATTAAATCTACGGGCGTTAAAACCCATTCAGCTGTAGTTAATATTATGAATAAAATGACTGAATTTTAAAGACCTATTGAGAGGGTTTTTTTTTTGGTTTTTATTGAGTATAATGTAATTTGGGGGCGATTTAATTTAAAATAATGTTGATTTAATGATGGACAATGGACTGGTATTGGAGACGTTAAAATAAATAAACGGGGTGGTAAGTAAAGGAGTACAATAAACTTTTATATGTGTAGTGGCGTTTTATTTTTAATTCCTTTTTACTCACGTCGTTCACTTGTGACTCGATGTGTGCAACTACAGGACGGTATCTCGGGGGCCACCTCTTGGATTAATGTGGTAAGAGGCCCACAAATGCGTCGAGGAGCTTTTAGACATAAGACAAAAATAAAAACAACGGCCATAACAGAAATAAACGTTTACGCGTGGGAATGAACATGCGCGTCCAAATTCGCGCGATTAAAACCTTCCGTGTAAAGGCCGCTAATGAACATTGGCCCACTAGGCAATGTAAGGTTACAACTGTCACTCGCGTCAAGCGGTTACTAAGCAACGTCCTCATAAATTGTGACGACATGAGCAGAGATGTTCAAATTTCAGTTTTCTTATCGGCACACCGTTGTAGGTGTATCGTGCGCTAAAGTGTGTAATGGACAGGTAGTGCTAATTTAGCAGGTTTAATTTTACTCATTGCACTCACGCATTGAAGTAGAAAACATTTAATTTCAATGCACTGACGTTATTTATCTTCTTTTTTTCTGAGGGTCTGTCCGTGCGCCGGATGCACTTAGACCAGGTTTGGCCCATTGTCCTCATCCTGCTTAGTTGTTATATCTACTCCGTGATCCCATTTCCTTGCACCAGTTTGTGTAGGTCAACTGGTGAGAGGATTAAGATGTACTCTGGTTCCAGTTTTGGTTGCCCGAGTATTGGTTGCCTCCTCCGATCTAGTGACTCGCAATTACAAACTATGTGCTGTACAGTTTTTCTGTCTTGTCCGCATAATCTGCAGTCAATGTCTCCATTGTACAGTTGCATTCTGTGCAGATGGTTCTTGACAGCCATGTGTCCTGTCAGAATTCCTGTAATGTTTTTTAGCTGATTCCTATTTATCTGAAGCAATCTTTCGTAAGTCTTGGGTCTGGATCCCCAATGAAGCTTTTGCTGTGGTGTCCTTATCTGTTGAATCAGTAGATTTTGTGTTTACTCCTGATCCATCGCTTTATGGCATCTCGTACTGTGCACCTTGGTACTCCGAGTGCCGGTTCTGGACCAATGAATGTGTTTTCTGAGCCTTTCCTTGCAACTTTATCGGTTTTTTCATTTCCTGTAATACCTTCGTGTCCTGGTACCCACTGCAGTATTACTTTGTTTACTTGTGCCAGTGCCTCCAGTTCCTCTTGACATTCCCATACCAGTCTTGAGGTTATCTTGTTGCAAATAAGCGAACTAAGGGCTGCTTGTCTGTCAGAATATACAGGGTGTGTCAGTAAGGTGTCTGTCTTGGATAGCACCTAGTTTCCCGAACTAACTTTATCGAAATAGAAAAATATGAGTTATGATAAAGTTAGTTCAGGAAACCAAAATTTAAACAGTAATACAGCACAAAATGTTGGCGAAATAATTTTGCAATGACAGCTGTGACAAATAAAATTATTTATTTTTTGTTCCAAAGCAATCTTGACTAAATAGTTTAATTAGAACTTTCCTTTTTTACCCTGATTTAAGACAAATCCTAAAATATTTCAAAAACTATGATATTTAGATATATGACATGTTTAAGAACAAGTAGGAGTGGGGTGAGTCATCACAATTGGAACATTTAATTTCTCCACGTCCCAAATATTCTCTTTACGGCGGACGGTGGCCGATTATCGAGATTTTTACCTGGGTTATGCAAATTAATTCCGTAAAAACTGAGGCGGCGTCGCGTTAGTAAATAAATTCAGTAAACTTATTTATTTTACACTTCAGGTTAAATTATAAATGAGTACTTTAAAGTAGGACATATGAAATTTGTAGATTATCAATATTTATGAGAAAGGAAAATAAAAGGCTTTATAAATAGGTTATACAGGGAGAGTCAAACTCAGTGGCCTATTAGAAATATTTAGAAAACGACAAAAGATGTTTTTATGAAAACTGGAGTGTGTTCATAAGAGTTAATATTCTAGCGTTTGAAAATATTTTGAAAGAGGCGGTGTTACCAGATCATCTTAAAACTCCTAGCAATTTCGGAATTTTAAATAAGACACCCTGTATAATTTTACTTTTTGTTTCTGCTCAATAACACACACATTTTTGTGTATATTATTGTTTTTAAGATATTAATTAATTAGTAATTTTTTGGGGCCATAACATGCTAACCAGAAAATCATATATTTTTGTCACCTAGAAAGTTAACAGTTACAGACGGTTCTTAAAGCATGGCCATCTAGGAATTTTGACGAGTTATAAAAATATTTTTACACAGGGCATATCAAAAAACCGTAAACTTCCTAATATAAATGAATGCAAGATATTTTCAAACGCTAGAACACTTATGAACACTAAAATTTTCATAAAAACCTCTTTTGTCGTATTCCAAATATTTCTAATAGGCCACTGAGTTGGGCACACCCTGTATAACAAAATATGTTTTATAAAAAAATCTCTTATCTCCAGCTGTCACCACAAAATATGAAAGTATTTGACGGGGATCCAAATATACCTACATTTTTTACATAATATATTTTTTTACAAAAAAATATTGAAGTCAAATAATAGGGAATTTTATTGGTATCATACATTTTTATGGAGTAGTTTACGTTACAAGTCCGATAGATGACTATTATAGCACACGTTGTTTTGCGGACGCCTAGTTAGCAATACAAGCGAGTACTGTAATACCACCTAAAGGACGTATATAGTATGATATTTTATTTCATCCTGTCTATAACCCTTTTTTTAAAACAATACGAATGTTTATTAACGTTTTAAAAACAGTTGGTTGTATTACCATATTACCTACCTTAATTGCAATTGAGCTATTGGTTTCTATAAATAAATAGGATTGTCTTTGCTTGTCAAATCGTTAAATGAATTATTATTTTAAGTGACAACTTATCAAAAATCGAAAGTAAGTATAGTCATCGTTTCTAGAATCAAAATATGGTTGCTATAGGCAACACATTACGGTATCTGATACTATAATGTTCCATTTACAAGCCGCCAATGAGTAGGTAAGTAGATTTACTGGATAAAATAAAACAAATATATTTTTATTAAATAATTATATTTGTATATAATATTTTTTAATTCACAATGTATTTATCTTTTATGAAAAATGGCGTTATCAGTTTCTTTTAAATTATTTGTTATAACTGAGTTGTCAGTATTATGTTATCACCATTAATTAATATTTTCAATATGGACCTAGATTTTTGTGTATTATTATATCAGCAGGAAATCTACGTTAAAAATTAAAACACTTAATCTTCAATTAAAAAAAATTAGTAGATGATATAATTTCATTACATGCTCGGATTTTAAAACAAAATATTCCTGATAATGTAATATTTTTTGTCAAAACGTCAGTCAACAGGGTTAAGTCATTGTATTCGGGGTAAAATGTATTCTAAAAAATAAAATACAAAATCCAGGTCCGTTTTTGAAAAGAAAGTGACGCTAATAATTCAAGGTATAATAAATTACATAACAAGAACTGCAATCTTGAGGAGACGAAAAAACCTGAATAATTTTTAGTTAACTAACGTAAAATTGCATAAATATTTGACCTTTTTAGGAAACCACGTACCCTGTATCTCATGAATCAAAAACAATTAATAACACAGTTATTGGAACTTAAAAAATCAAGACCGATGGTGGTCAATTTGAATAGTTAATGAAATAAAATAAAAAATGTACTAAAGAACAATAAATTACATTGCCCAATTTTTCTGCTTCTTTGGACTATTCACATCTAAAGTGCCTGCTTTATTCTGCGGCATTCCATCTTTGCTTACTTCATCTAATTCAATAGCTATTTTTGCCTCTTCTTTAGCGGCTTCTTTCCATTATCGACCAAGCTGTTTTACGAATGATCTCACTGGCTTGGTTATGACGTTCAACGTACGTTTTCTCGCTCATCATAGGTAAATTAATAGCCGCGGCTACTTCGTTTAAACTTGAATAACCAATTCCAGTTGAGATCGCTGCTATTGCTAGAGCTGTTTTTATTTCTTATAAAAAATTAGTATCTTCCGAACTTTCAGTTGGTAATTCTTTGATAATCCCACACATTTTACATTTTATGACGAAATTGAAGTAAGGGCCTCGTCTATTTTCTGCTATAACTTCCATAAACATAATATTGCAGTCAAATGGTTTGTGCCTTTCCTGGTTTAACATTGGACTAAACAAGAATTTGACATCAAATACCCTTCTCCCGGAAGGGTGTAGGTGCAGCTTTTTGCGAAAATATTTTCTGTTATTATAGTATAATTTTCTTCATTCCAAAAACTACATCCAGTTTGAAGGTTGGAGACAATGATGTTTCTTGAATGATAGAAGAGTTTTGGACTTGCATTGTCTTTATTTGTTTTAGTATTCACTTGAAGACGACTGGAGATACTTACCAGTTGAAACGTTCTGATGTAAAACAAATAAGTCCAAAACTCTTCTATCATTCAACTACATCCAGGTTGAGGGGGGATGTATTAGAGTCGATATTTGGCGGCACATTTTCTTGCAGGGACCCTATTTGTGAAATAGCTTATGTTTTTTTTGTTTTCGTCTGCAAGATATAAAAGAAAAAAAATCCCATTAAAATAAAATAATTTACCCAAAATTTGAGTTGTGTAAGAAATTCGAGGTTCAAGTAATTAACATTAGTATACTTGACAAAAATAAAACCACAGTCGTCTCTAACAAAGGTAGGCATCAACCTTTATACAGGGTAAATAATGACTTGACCATATGACGTCTTGCGCTAAAGTAGGTATTATTTTAGATATAATATCTCTATAAAATTTAAAAACATGCAGTAATCAAACCACTTTTATAGGACTTTTATTGTACCTTATCGAATATATCACAGGTTTCCGTTTGGTTAAATAAATAAATAAATAGCCCCCACCGTAGCTGGTCCTCTTCAGGGGGGGGGCGGGGATAGTATGGACTCTTTTTTGGTTTATCGCTAATAACTTGAAAACAACACAACGTACCAAGATATTTGTTACATCAAAATAAAAGCTTATAACATTTTCTAAACGATTAGTTCTATACATTTTTTCGCTAAGACACTATTTTCAAGATATCGGCTCTGAAGAGTCGGTCATTTTTTAAAAAATCATTACTTTTTTGTCATAATTCTCCTGATAACTCCTCGGCTGTTTGTTTTAGAGAAAATTTCCATTGGAGAATGTTATAGAGCGTTAAATTTTCTTTAAGAATATATATAGAGACATATACTATTTTTTCTCCAATGGATCAGAAGTTACAACAGCCACTTAAATTTTTTGGTTTAAAATAATGATTTTTATGCGAAGAACCAAAAAAGGGACCTTTCTATCCTCCTTCTCCACTAAAGCGGACGGACTAGGGACAGGGACTTTTAGTATGTTTACCCCTCAAGTACCCCCAACACATTCCTAAAACAAAAAATGTTCCCCCCTCCATGCACTCTACACCCACTTCGTTGTCTAGCCTACTAATATACTATATAACTTTAAGAAAACCATTTATTTTAATTGATGAAAAATATAAAACCTATGTTTTCCTTTGCTTTTGTAAAAAATGTAACGCATTAATAATATAAAGGTAGATACTTACCGCAATTTAGCTCGTCTCTTACTTTTTCTTTCGTTGTCAAAGCTGTATTTTTTCGGTTTAAATGTCTTTCTCTTTGCCTGTATTGGCCCATAATAAACTTATTTCACAACAATGTCAAATTGTCAAAGTAAAAAAAATTAAATTAATAACTACCTCACAATACAAAGACTGGTAATTAACTAAATTGATAACCTTACTGTAGCGCTACTGGGTCGTATTTTAAACGGAACGCGCTAGCCCGACGCCGCCGAGGTAAAATTCTCGCCACGGGTTTGCCTGACAGAAAGCGACTATAAGGGATGGAGATATTTTTCTATAAAATTTGTAGAAAAAAACGGGGCATCGTTTGTAGCTTTATTGAAAAATAGTGAAGTGATAAGAATAGTCACAATGTTTCTATTTATTATTATTCTATGGCGGATGATATAAATTAAAGCTATAACTTCAAAACCTTTTAAAAAAAAATTCAAAAATGTTTTTAACAAAAAAATAAGGTATCATCCGCCAAACTAGAAGTGCTTGTGAATCTCTTAGTAACATTTTTATATTAAACTTTAAATTATTTAAGCCAGGAGAAGGTGCCGCGTTTTACCCTGGTATGGAATGCTCTTAACAAAAAAGTAAGGTTTTCGAAAGATAAATTCTTTTGCCTAAAAAAATTAGGGGGGTCCCATTTAAAAAAATTGAAATATAGCATTTTTAAAACTATCGAGTTGTCCAACTTGTAATGAACGCTCTGTATAAGAGATTTAAAAAACATTATTATAGATCAATATATCGTACCTTAAAGTACTTACAACGTAAATTAGATTTGCCTAGGGTTAATCCACAGATTGTTATGATTTTTTAACGATACCCTTAAAATTACTAAAATGTCGGAAAAAAATTAATTACTTGGCAACGTTGCATGTCACTTTACAAATTTTAATAGGGTTGCAATGTCCTTATTCTATTGAATCATATTCTAGAAAATTATACTGGGTGTCCCATTTAATTTTCTTTTTTATTATTTAGTACCACTTTTTAGGACCACCCTGTAGATTAAAAATTATTTTTAGATTATGCATCCTAAAAAACCCTTTAACTTTTGTATTACACTTTTTTCCTTATCTTTAATAGATAAGGTGCTATCTAAGACAGACACCTTACTGACACACCCTGTATATGGATCAGCTTATTGAGGTAAGCCCTTCTATTGTTATCGTACGCACATTGCAATATGGCGTAGATTTCTGCTTGGAACCCTGTGGGAGACTTTCAAAGAGAGAGAAACGCATTTTTCTCAGTTCATACTTTTCTTATATGTTTTTATGAAATTTTTATTGTGAAGGTGACCCTTAAGTGAATTTTTTTTTATGCGTGTGTGAAGATAACTAATTTACCGGAAAATTAGGGTTACTAAAATTCCATTACCACGGAAACAAGAAAATGATGGAAAAGAATGATAGTAATTACAAGCAAAAACAACTGAAATGACGAATTCAGTGGAATCCATCTCTGTCTACGCGGCCATAATACCTTTCAGTTATAATTCAAATAAATTGTTTTTTGCGTGGCCAGACGGGCCGACGTTACGTTTTGATTGATTACGCAAAGAAAATTGTTACGTTTTTAATCGAATTTGCGAAAGCGTTTTTCCATTGTTAATATCTGTGACGGGTCGTGATTACTTTTTGTAATTTTCCAATCGTCAAAGCCGTATTGATCTATCGGGCGGAGATTGGCCAAGAAAAGAACGTTAAGAGGACCATCAAGGAGAACCCTATTTTTTTCTATACTAAAACTAAATTTGTTTAAATTATAGAACTTCTACAGTACAGTAGCGGATCCCCATTAAGACTGCGCGGCCACGCGCTACCCTGATCATGTTTATTTTTATAATCTATTTCAGAAAGGTGTAGAGTAATAAAATGGGAAATTCCGTCCAGTTCGGCTTACTTTCGGTGTCGGCCATAGGCGCACATGAGAGCGAAGACGGATTGTTAAAAGAAGGTTTGCTAACCTTTCAGTCGTTCAATATGGGAGATTACCACGAGGACATGAATTCGAATGTTTTTGACGATTGACAAAATATCTTTCAGCTGATTCAGTAGTAGTTATTTTTATTATTCACGACGCACAGAGAAGACTTCAACTTCATCTTGGAGAAAACAAAAATTTATCGACTGGTTAACCACCAAAAGTATTGAATTTGAAGATAATTTGATAAAGAAGGAACTATTAGCTATAGCAAATTCGCACAAACATCGTTTTATGAAATATGCCGTGGAAGATATAGCTGAAAAATATAGTGTAACTGTGCTGCACACACCGCCATGTCGTTGCGAACTAAATCATATAGAACTTATATGGGCGCAAGTGAAAGGATTTGTAGCAAGAGACAACACGGCATTCAAAATGAAGCTACTGTTTGATCAAACCATTAAGGAAGTTACACCAGAGAACTGGCGAAAAACAGTCCATCATGTCCTTAAAGAAGAACTACAGTTGACATTTTGACTTTGAAATCGATCATTCCATATGGTCATTCTTCCGAAAAGCACTGGCCACAACTGCTGGAGCTACGTGACCAGGTTCGTAGATACCGTCACCTGAGAAATTCCTTAATCAATCAAAGCAAGACCTTGTCTTTACCGAGCGTCAGATATGTGCTATTTTTTGACATGTTATGTAAACGGTAATTTTTCTGAACGTAGACAATCTTTTTTTCTCAAAAAGTTTGTTTTATGCAACAAAAATAAAAAAAAACTGTGGAGGAACACAAAACTTTAATCTATTATACCTCTGTGACAATACCATGCCGCAGATTTTGGTTTGTTTACTGACTGGCTGAAAAATGCATATGAAAACCTATTGTATGTTGGCGAGTCATCAAATACGGATTTTCAAAAACTGTGTAAGAAGGAAAAGTTTGAAATAATAATAATAATAATAATAATAATAATAATAATAATAATAATAATAATACTACGACCTGAGCATTAGAACAATACGTACAAAAACTTTCACTTTAATCTGTGGTCTATTTTCTTTGCTTTTAACATATATGAAGAATGCTTGTTTCTGATTGGATGATAGTGATTGTGCCAAATGTAATTTCCCTAAAAATAGGGCAAATTCACGCCGCCTTAACTTAAATAAAAATTAAATTATTTTAGAAAAATAAAATTTTACCCTCCTATTCCAGACCGGCCCTAACCTTAAAATTACACAAAGAGGGAAGACCCACTATTATTTTTTCCTTAGTCCCTTTGTTGATTCTAAATGTGGGGACTTATGGGACGTTACAGGATAAATTTATATAAAATTCAATAAGTGATTTGAAAAAGGAAATACGGTACAATGAATTGTTTACAAATTTCTATTCAATAGATCATGATTCGATTGTCCTTTACGTTATGTAACCCGTTTCAAGAGAATGTATGGGGAGGGTAAAGTGTAAATGCAGGGGGATTTATCTCTGGTAAATATTGACAGATCGGTGATGGATGTGTCGTTTGACCGAGTAACAGGCATATGCTGGCAAGGTATTAGAAAATATCAAATGACACGCGTAATATATCTCTGTTACTTATCGTCACGGGCATTAGTATAGTCTATTTCCGAAAGATGTAGAGTAATAATAGCTCATTAGGTATCCAAAGGGAGTACAAAGTAACGATTATTTAAGCCACTCTCATAATACGATATTGATTTCATTGCAAAATTCTTTATTTTCATCAAGTGCAGGTAGTACCACCCGGGTTTGGGTCAATTTATGGGTTTTGTCTATTCTTATCCATTTACAAACATTGAAAATGGTGTGACAAAGGCGTGCATTATGTACATAGTATTAGGTACACTTATTTTTTATTATACATTATAAAATAAATACAAAATACAAAAATACATTTATACAGAACTTAAATTATAAAAAAATCATAATATTCTTCGTTATCCGAGGAACTGTCATCTTCTATTGACGTTATAATTAACGTTCAAGATCCCACATTTTCTCCTCTTCTTTAATGACATGATGGACTGCTTTTCGCCAGTTCTCTGGTGTCACTTCCTTAATGGCTTGATCAAACAGTAGCTTAACGTCTTTCATTTTGAATGTTGTGTTGTGTCTTGCTACAAATCCTTTTACTTGCGCCCATATAAGTTCTATAGGATTTAGTTTGCAATGATATGGCGGTGTGCGCAGCATATTTCATAAAACGATTTTTTTAGTCGAAATCGATTTAAAAAATAAATAATTACTAAAAAAAAGTTGAATCAAAAAAAAATTAAATACAAAAAAAGTACTTTACTTTACATTAAGATCCTTTATTGTCCAAAGAAATAATCTTGCTGACAAAGTAATTAATATATATACTTACTATAATATTCACTTATACATATAATATACTCTTAATGTGAATGGCCATTGCTGTACCATTTGACCGAAATATTTATTATAAGAAAAAACATACAACAGTTATATAAAATTAACAACACAAAAACCGGCACAACAGTTAAAGGTTAAAAAAATTAAATAAAGCTCAGTCAAAACTGTCCGAAGCGGGATTCGAAACTACGACTATTAGTTCCAAAGTAAAAAACCGCACCACCCCGCCAGGGTACACTTTCAAACAAATAGGTTCAAATGCCTTACATAAGTCTTAACGCTAGATGTGACAAATACTTCAATAAATTGAAACTGTTTATAATTACCTTATTCTCTTCAGCAATGGCAATTTGATAGTATTGAATTTATTACACCCACTTATTTTCTTCCCCTTTTACCAATTCTTGATGATTTTAATACTATTTAATAGATTTTATTGTAGTAAAATAATTTTTTTTCTATTAAAAGATCAGCTTTGGAAATTTTGTTCGTTTTATTTGAAAATATTAGTTAAATCTAGTGTCAAATGCATCTGTTAAAGATTTTTAAAAAGACTACCGTTTACAAATTACATTTGACAATGACAAATCACAGATTGTCAAGTCCAATCAATGCTGGTGTCCGCAGCATCACCTGTTGAATTCCAATGAAAAATCAACCGCAATCCTATTCAAATAAGTTAAGATCGGGTTGTTCAAAATTGTTCAAACTCTTTATGTGCACTCACCACACAGAGACCCTAAAAAAGTCTCCCTACAACCCCGCTCTAAAGACAACAGGAAAGCAAACATTTGGACAGTCTAAAACTTGCATGGGAGTTCCTATGTTTTCAACTACAAATGCACCACCCGGTATATACGCTTCTTATTAACAAGGCAGTATTTTTTGCTAAAGTTTTTAAACAGAAGATAGCAATGTAAACAAGAATGTTATATTTGTGGCTCTTACTCTACTATAGCTTGTGATTTTCACTGCTTCCTTTAAATCGTTACTTCCATGTGGCGGCGTTGCTTCATAAATACATCAGGAAATATTCAAAATAATTATAATTCCCCAAGTATATCAGAGCAAACATTTTCATAACCACTAAAATCAGATGCTGTACATTATCCTAATGCCTCTCTACCTACCCCAATTTACCGTCAGTTTGCGTAATATTATACAAAACTACCCCTAGAACAAATTAAAGTTCCCTCTCGAAGAGTGAATGCTGCATGTAAAACCCGAGATTACCGTCAATCTGTCATATATTTTGCGTTTTAGTAGACACCCCTCAATTTTAAACTTTATTGTGTTAGACAATTTTAGAGGGAGATAAAGTCTAAGGCCTTGTTTACAATATACGCGGTTAGCGTATTGGCGGCTTACCGAATGTAAGGCGACCTCTGACGGCAGAGCAATGAAATTTCGACAAATATCACATGCCATGTCTGGCTAAGAAACGCATGACGTGAGGAATTCCAAATACTTACACTCCTGAAATTGACTTGGTATTTTGTACTAATTTTTATTTGTTCTTGTGTTTACGTTACCAAAAATAACTATTTTTGGTTAGGAAAACAAAATAGATTTTTTTCTTGGTTATATTTACCAAAAAGTAATGCAATTAGAACAAAATAATATCTTGTTTTCCTATTAATGGGCAGAAAAAAAATGTTTTGTTTAGCTGAATTTGACTCTGTATTATATCCTATTTAAATGTTACATCAAGGTTTCTATAAACTTGTTTTTATCAATCAAGCTTGTTTCACATTATGAATCTATAGTCCCTACCATTTTGATTCAGATACATTCTTAGTTACCAAAACTAACTTTCTTTTCAAGTGATATTATTCTGCTTATGTATAAATGACGGCATCGCTGTATTGGCCATTTTACTATATTTCGAACAGAGACTGTAGGTAGACGACAACATTGCGGACAGGAGTCGTAGTACGGAAGGATGATTATTAAACTTCTTACCTTTTGTGTTCTACCAAATCAATAATCAAGGATTAAGAACAGCTGAGAAATACCAACCTGCAACAAAAATATTAAGGTTAGATACAGAATATTAAGGTAAGATAAACATATTTCGTTATAATAATTATATATAACACGAGTGCCTCTAGTTGCAAGTATGACGCCATTTCTGTCGTAGCACTAACAATATCGAAATATTAGTTAGGACTCAAGTAGGGAAGTAATATTATTTTTCTACTCCCACATGGAAATTTGCTGTTTCCTTTACCCTTAAGTGGCGGGTAAAGTAGGCTATTCCAGTTAACTGTGCGGCAAAATTTTATAACAATCCTAGATAGGTAATGAAACTGACCAATCACAGTAGTCAATTGTTCTTAAAAGTACTGACCAATCACAGTATATTATTTTTACTGAGGCTCCGCCTTCTCTTTCAAGACACTAAATTATATAATTTAAATGTATATGGTACAATATGTTATTAATTTGTTTAATATAACCAAATCTATACGCATTTAGTCGTAAAAAAATATATTCTTCAACTCGAGTCGATTGTCCGTATAACACTCTGAAGTTTGAGCACTCCGCCTACGCCTCGTGAAATATAGACATCATATTCACTCTTGTTGTACAAACTACTATCAACTCCTTTCTTTTAGGAAGTTTTTTGATTCAAAGGTTAATACCTAAGTACTTAAAATTACACGCTTTCATAACATAAATTTTTACGGGATCGGGAATGTAAGTAAACTCCCTTGTGCCCCCAATAATAAAAAGCTAAATCCTCCATTTTATTTAATTATATCATCACAATATCTAAATCATAAACTTATTAGTAGTTAAACCTTATTTATATAAACTTACTATGCTAAGTTGTCGCTTATTGTATGTATAAAATAATAATTACTTTTGCCAGTAAGAGGGAAATATGCAGTTAGTCTAACACGTCACACTCTATAGCTATAATTATTATTGTAATTATACTAAATTCAATTATCACTGTCAGAAATTGGGTCATCTACAGAAATCGAGAATTGAACAAGACTTAGAGCAGGGACGTGCGGAAAGATTGTCTTGTAGGGTTACAAGATTTATTTCGATTTGTTTTACATACGTAGGTTTCACTCACTCACTAAGTACAACTCTATAAGTAAATTCATTCTTACACACAACTGTGCGTAAAGAATAAAAACAAACAACTGTACATTAAGATGCCTAGTATAACAATCAATTTAGCCTTAAACCACTCAAATCGTGACATTTATCTATCTTTAATTTATTAGTACGAGCCGTAGAAAAAGTATAGTACGTATTGGGTGTTGTAAAGCAATTACACTTAATGTAATTACCGAACTCGCCACTCCGCGGCTTGTTCACAATAATTCGTGCGTTCTATATTAGTAAACATTGTTTTACGTACAATTCACTGATGCATAAAACATTATACAAGTGGTTAAATAAATTTAATCTTAGAATAAGACCACTTAAGAGTTAAACGCATTTTTCATCGGGTGTGAGTATGATTCATCGGTAGAAAATAGATCACGTAAGAGTTAAGCGCATAACTCCGCCCACTGCGTCACTGCACCTAATTAGTATAAATAGAGCCGTAGTGACCATCCTTATTTAGTATTGACCTGAAGACGACTGAAGATACTTACCAGTTGAAACGTTGATCCAAGTCCAAAACTCTACTGCCATTCAACTGTCTAAAAAAGTACAAATGTATGTAAAATAATTATTTCACGCAGTACGATTCATACTGTTGTGTTCCCCTCTTCCCCAAGACATTTTTCTAACTACGTCACTGCGTATGCGAGTAGGTACGTACATACATACATACAACAGTGCAATGCAATTTCTTAATCACATGGGAATTATATAAACAGCTTTACATTCGAAAGCATAATGTTACAAAATGGTTTAGTACTTGAAAATGTGCAGGACGCCGCACCAAAATGCATGTTGTTAATTGATAATGAGTGATGAACTAATGTGTTTAGGCTTTACATTAACAAAATCATATTCGGTGTTTGTTGGTTTGATATTTAATGGAATTTCCTAAAACTTAAGCCATTGTATCATACAAGGGACACTGAAATGATATATTTTATTTATATTACAACATAATATAAGAAATATAATATTATTTATTATAATTTCTAGTAGTATATAACCAAATGCAAAGAAGCCGAATTCAGTAATAATATATTACGTATTAAGTGTGGTAAAAACCACATTACGCACGAATGAAAAAATTGCGAACGAACCGCTTAGCGGCGAGTGCGGTAATTACATGGGTGCATAATTGCTTTACAACAAGCAATACGTACTATACTTTTTTTACGACTCTAACTAATAAGATCGGTTTATAATTTATAAAGTATCGATTTGAACTTCAAATCCCAAATAACGACAATGTCACTGTCAAAAATTCAAAACTTTGGATAGATAAATGTCACGATTTGAGTGGTTTAAGGCTAACTTGATTGTTATACTAGGCATCATAACGCACATTTGTGCGTTTTTATTCTTTAGGCACGGTCGTGCGTAAGAATGAATTTACTTTATACGGGCGGAAGCTTGCCTATTAAGTTAAGGTGGTCATTTTCAACAAGTTTTATAAAACAAAATTTTTCATTATCAATGTTAATAATAATAATAAATAGTAGAGCTAATTTAATTTATTTATTTTAATTAAGAACGGTGTGCCTGAGCAGAAAAACGCAAGATACCATTTTTATGCAGAATTGACCAGGCTAATTCGAAATAATATCCACATGAAAAAATATCAGTGGCGTCCCACTCTTTTTCTAAAAAATATATAATCACTTCTTCATTTAAAGTTTTAAAAATTATTCTATTGGCGATAACGCTCAAACGAACGGAGATATCGAGCTGCGGTTTAAATATTTTTTCTAGCAAATTTCATCTATTTTTCGATTATGGTATCATAATTATACCATATGATTTATTTTTTCGGAGTAAAATCAAAAAATGTGTTATTACAAATTACGCCCTCTTGCATCTTTTTTTTTGAGAACTATCATGGACAACTAAATACGATTGGTGAAAGTGCATACATTTCTCTTTCAAGCAGTCTTTAGTTTGCTAAAATCGGATAAGTGGTTTATAAGTTACAGTGATTTAAATGATTACACTTTCAACAGCTTCCCCTCCTCTTATTAAAGTCGGTACGCCAATGAGCATAAGACCAAAATGATGCATTATTATCCAAGCTTTTTAATGGTGTTACCAAAGATATACCTTAATGTGAAATTTCTGGAGATATGTAAAATTTTAAAATTTACTTTTCAATTACGCCCTCTTGCGGCAAAATGCGGAACTTCAAAATTATTTCCAGGATTTTCTCATGGCCACTTTAGTTAGCAGATTTTTTTCCCCGAGTTTCTATGCCCAGTAGTTTCCGAGATACGGCCGATGGCCATCCATAATGGGACACCCGGTATATCTTAAATCCTTTGGTTTTTGCCTTAGACAAAATATACAGAAAACAGAAAAAAAATTAATTCAACCGAGGGAAAAAATAAGGTAACTGGGGTGAGTTTAGTTATGTCTGTTACTGTGATGTGCTAATGTTTGTTTCAACAACAATTTCAATTTTTTTTTACTGTTTATAAGATCTGATGATATTAGTTTCAGGCGAAACATGTAATAAAAATAAACAGGCAAAAAAATATTTGAGACCGAGATTTGGGCCTTTTTTCTTACAAAATATCAAATATCTCCTTTTCTCTTCTCTTTGAGTAAAAATGGATGGATTCTTCAAATCAGAACTTTTTTTAGTTTGGCTCTAAATGTTAAGGACCGTAATAATATAAACCGAAAATTTGAAAAAATGTGTTATTAATGACAAAACGTCAAAATTTAAAAAATCTTTAAATTGTATTAAATATCCTAAGCGTAGAAGTTCCTAAAACTGCATTTAAAATTCCAGGTCCGTATTTAAAAAAAATGACTTGAGATTGGTATTTAAAGAACGAAACGTCGAATTACAAAACTAATACGGCCATATCGTACAACATAAAAAACGGCTATAAAAGGTGTTTTTTGTTATTTTCCCAAGACAAAAATGAAGTCGCAAAAAATTAAAAATCACAACTATATCTCCGAAAGTATTCGGAATATTTACAATTTTCTTTGGCCAAATTATTAAGAATCAAAATAAGCATAACTTTGCCTCAACTTAACTATCTTCGTATCTCTAACCGTTTGTGAGATCCCCTTGCACGCACACGAATTTGTAGCATCCTGTATAATATTATGAATTATATTAATTTATATATTTTTGTGACGTGCTATAAACCATTTGTGTAAGTAGAAATACAACTTTGACTATCAATAATTGTTCTATGTCACTAGCTAATAAAATAACCATATTTGGATTATGTGTTGCATCAGCGATGTTGCCAGACTGGCAACTTTAGTTGAAATTTTGGGAACTTCACTTTTTTCAGTAACACTAACGACGTTATCTCCAAGTCTAAGTAGAAAAATAATCGGGAATCTCATAATTTTACATAAATAAATAAGCTACTGCAAAGAAAAATATATTTACTGTTTAAATGTCACTCACCCCAACACCTATAAGCAATATAAATGATGGAAAAAAATGACCTAAGCACAAAAAACTCTTAATGAGCCAACAAAGCCGCCACCAACTGATCATTTTATCCAATAAAAATATCAAACTGGTAAATGGCAAGCGAAGGGGCTGCGAAAAACTGGCGTGACTCACAACAACCCCCGGGGGGCACCCCGCGGTGTCAAAAATGGCCGAATACATTTGTCAAACTCCGGGGTCAGAAGACGCGCCATTAAGAAGTGACGGCTTGGGCTGCGGGTATGGTGGGTTCGTGATGTTTTTGCTTTTGAGGCGTCGGGGTTAAAGGTGGATTATCACTAAAGCTGCAACAATGGAGTTGAAATGGCAAAGCGTGGCAGCGGGAAGAACAAGGACAAGCAGCATAAGAGTCTGCGCCATATTGGTATGACACTTATGTCATTCGTGTAATCAGCTGTTCGATCTATTATAATCGAGGTGGTTTTAGATATAATGAGAAGTTTTCTAATTTTTGTGTAAAACTATTGCTACTGTCTAATAGATATTAATTATTTCTTGTGCCGTACGCAGTTGTTCCAGCAGAAATGCTGTGGATAAGAATAAAACGGCAAAAATTACGTTTCACAGGTTTTAAAGGGCGGATCCGTATTTATAAACTTTTGGTGCTAATTGTTGCCTATGGTTTGTTAAGTTGAAATTTTATTTAAATTATTTAATAACCAAAAAAAAAATGTAAAAACAAACATCTACAATTAAGTTAAAGCAGCTTTGGACTTTTTAGGACGAGCCGCTTAACTGCAATTTCACCATTTGTTTATTAATACAGGTCATTAGTTTCTATGTGCAAGATAAACACAACTTGTATTTTGGGTTCCACAAAGATTTTTAACCAGAAAACATTGACTGTGACATAAATGACATTGGCAGGCGTTATTTACTTACAATCGAACTTGCAATATTAATAAATTAAAAATTTAGGCAACCGGGCCACTATACCACTATTCGTCTTCGTTTCATAAGTCACATGGTTCATAAAAGAGTGTAACAAAAATTTTCATTTTTGTTGCTATCGCATGGAAGTCAAATTTTATGGGTTAGAGTTTATTTATTAAAACATTTACAGCTTCTAAATAAAATCATTTCTCAATCCATTGTGCACCTTTGCAATGGAACAATATTTAATTACAATACTACATTCTCAATTTTTTCTATGTCACCAATCAAATTAATAAGCACAAACGGGTTTCACCAAAATTTGTCTAACTACCATTATCCATTATTTCCATGAGAAAGCTGTTCATTGCTTTATGAAATTATATTATTCTAATTGACCCAAGCATTTTTAGAATTGTTTAAAATAAAATTAATCGGGCGCTTATGAAAAGGCCATATTAGTATGACACTTAGCCCCGCCCCCTGGTACCGTTTTCCAGACGACAGACGAAATTAAATGGTAATAGCGCCTCAGTGTTTTTTCTATATAGAATGTCTGCCCTCAAACTGCCGGACATTTTTGCAATCTATCTAAAGTTGTGGCGTTTGTTTGGTTTTATTAAATTATGATTTAACTTACCTAGGAAACAGAGTCGCGCGTTACGTTCAATGTAGAATAGTGATGTGCAACTGATACTTTTATAAGTAACGAGTAGATATCAGTTCTTAGCGTACAAGTATCCGATACTTTGTATCTGATCCTTTGTAATCATTATATTATAACCCGATAATTGACTGACACATTACATACTTGTTACGAATCATCTTCTTTGGACTCATAAGATTTAATATTCGATAGACTCGGTCGGCGCCGGCCTTCTCAAAGCTATCTCTGATGTAGCTCGTGAGTAAGTATCGAGTATCGGGTATATTTTGGCAAAAAGAATCGAGTATTTCGAATCCTGTCAGTATCAGATAATAAAGTATCGAATAGATGCTATTCGCACACCACTAATGTAGAACATTTCTTTTTAAAATAGACGTTTGCACGACATCATAAGGTATTTTCAAAAGAATTTTGGGCCATATTATTAAAAGAGGGGTTCGAATACAATCGTTTAAACCTTAATTATCACTTAGATGCCTTCACGACCTAAATTAAATTTACAATTTAGCCGCCTTCTATCGCATGGGCTATGTACTAGTTGTCCACTTTTGAAGATAATAATAATAGAAAGAAAGTTTTAGCGGCAGGCTGACAAAGTAGTGCATCTATCTTTTGCATTAAAGTCCACCGGAACGCCAAAGGTAATGGATTCCCTAGGGCACAGGTATACAATGACAGGCTGTTTCATCCTTGTTAGGACGCATCAGGAAGCTATAACCTGTAAACAATTCCCAATACAGCGAAAATATGCTTTCAAGATATTTTAACAAATCCCACTGGGCTACTGCAGCGCGATCTATATGTGTATCTACAAACCGTACTTGGTTTCTAAGTTCTACGTTTTTACGTCTGATGGCTATCTTTTGCGTTGAGTTGATTCCTACGGATGGCGATGCTAGGTTTTCATCATATATTTATTCTTAAAAACGACGATATAAAGTTAGTAAAAAAACATACGAAAGAGATGCCAATATCTTTGGATGTGAGTAATGTGAGGTGCTGTTGCAAATATTCTCTCTGTTACCTGTATTGGGCTCATTGCAGACCAAAACAATAAGGCATTTATTTATTTATTTATTTATTTACGGTATAATACACCATTAACAAAAGGAAATAACAATGTATCTACATATACAATAAAGTAAAATCTATTAACACAATAGATTAAAGATAGATATTTTAGAATAATAACAATTAGTATGAGTCAGTTAATAAATTACTACGAATTTTTCTCTTAATATCTAATTTAAACTTAGAATGAGTGGTATGAATATCGAGGGCATGCCTATCGAAGTTACGCTGCAGTCTGGTTAAAGGGCGAAACATGCCATAATTGGTAGAATGGAAAGGTAAACAGAAGAGATTTCTGCTGCGAGTATTGTGCCTGGTATTAAAATATAATTCAGATAAAAGATATTCACAATCAATGTCACCCATAATAAGCTTAAATAAAAAACACATATCTAAAAGGAAACGTCTAGCTCGGTCTAGCTTGTAGAGAACATAGATTTATATTATTAAGAATAAGTTGATAATCAATACGATAATTTTGGAAACGAATTTGCAGTTTGTGCGCACAAACACGCAGAAATCTCCTCTGCACACCCTCAATTGCCTGAATATGAACCTGATAATAAGGTGACCACAACACACTGGCATACTCCAGGCCGGATCTCACCATGGAGCAGTACAATAATTTAAAGGTCTCACATGAGAATTCCCTACAGTTCCTAGATACAAATCCAAGGTTTTTATAACCCGCACTTGTAATAGAATTAATATGGTTAACAAATGTGAGGGTTTTATCAAGTGTAACGCCAAGATCACGGATATTATCTACTTTATTATTATCTACTTACAACACCAGCTATATTATAATTACAATCAATAGGTTGACGGGATCTATAGAAGGATATACTGTGACATTTTTTAATATTCAGATCAAGACCATTCATCTGAGACCAACAGTAAAGGCCATCTACATCACTTTGAAGCAGATCACAGTCCTCACTGGAGTAAATTAATCTATAGATTTTAAGGTCTTCGGCAAATAACAAGTATAGCGAGTGTGTGATAAAATCACCAATGTCATTTATGAAAAGTATAAAAAATAAGGGCCCAATATGGGAACCTTGAGGTACACCAGAATGCACCGCAATCTTCTTAGATACATAATTATTTATTCTTACTGTTTGAACCCTTCCAGTGAGGAAACTGAGAATCCACCGAAGAATGCCCGAGCCAAAGCCCAAGGCCTCCAGCTAAGCCACAAGTAGTCTATAATCCCCTCGATCGAACGTCTTCGAAAAATCGGTATAAATGCTGTCGACCTGGAGTTTATTCTCGAAAGCATTCAACAGATAATCGTGGTAAGTTAGTGAGTTCGTAAGTGTAGACCTTCCCGGACAGAATCCATGCTGCTGCGCAACTATGACTCGTCTGCACTCCCACGACAGCAAAGATGTGACAAGAGAGTCAAAAATTTTAGGGATGGCAGACTGCAAGCATGTCTATCTCCGTCGCATACACCATTCTCTTATCAATTCAGATAATGTTTGTGCCTGTATGACGTTTTTTGAACTTAGTGACTTAAAGTATATACACATTAAATCTTACATGATTTGGAGTATACTACTTTCACTATTCAATAAATTAATTAAAACTATTCAAAAACAACTCGAACATACTATACATCAACTTTTTTTTCCGAACTTGTCGTGTGTATGTAAAAGTATTTTCCTTTTCATGTTTTTCCGGTTGTGGAAGTGATTTTCGAGTGACAAATGGTTTTCGCAATAATGGTGGAAGGAAGAGATATCATCTTTTGTTACATGCAGACCCACTGTGTGCGGGTATGTTATTTTGTAAAGGCGGTTTACAACTCTTCTTATTCGACAAGAAGGCCCTTTTAATATTTTTAATAAAAATTAATGGTAGGAATTCAACTGGGAGAGAAAGACTTAGTTTGCTTCGTCAAAAAGGTAAACTCCGGAACGTCAAAATCACGACAGTCTAGCCGTTTTTGTTGTTATACTATTGTGAAGTCCCCATCTCCGAAATGTATTTAATATTTTTTTTACGTCACGGTGATGAGTCATAGTCGAGGTATTAAGTTTTCTTACAAGAACAGTGTGCCAGTTTGTTAATTTGTGGCCTTGTTGGGCATAATTAAAATGGAGGGGCAGGTTATTAATCAGTAAGTTTTGTTATGGCATGCGGCTGACACAAAATATTAAATATATTTTGAAAGTAAAAACCTAACCGTCATTTTTTAAAATGTAGAACAGAGAACAGCTAATGTGTGCAGAGAATGTAGGATGAAATGTAGTACAAAAACAAATATTAATGTTCACATGAAAATAAAAAATTATTTGGACATTTCTTATGAATCAAAAAACGTCACATATCCATCAATTCTAGTATTAGTGCACTAAAAGCAACAATAAGCATTATGATTTCTTCTCACACTCATGACCCTCATAACAAAAAGTCGGAATTACTAAATCGTAGACTGTCAACACCGGTAACCACATCTTTGAATTCCTTGAGACGTAAAAGAAAAAAGAGAGTAAAGTGTTTCATTTAAAAATATAAATAGAATGCCGTAATATTAAAAATTTAATTAATTAATCGCTATATCAATCATATTTTGCATGTAATAATTAAACTCATTTCTACCTACTGGGTCTCCCAAAAGTCCTGCATAAAATCAATATCAGTTAAAGGAAAAAGATCTAGGAAAAATGCTCGGACCCATAAATTTTTATTTTTAATTGTGCATGTTTTGATATAAAAAAATAATATACTGGGTGTCTCATAGAACTGTAGTCACTTCTTTGACAATTTTTTTTAATGGAACACCTTATAATATTGTATTATTTTCTGATTCCCCACAAAATTCTACGCTTATGTTGTAAATGTCCTGTGTCTAAATTCAAAAGTTTTTGAGATATTGACGTTTAAAATATGGCATTTTTTGACTTTGACAGGCTGTAACATTGGAACGGTTCATCTTAGAGAAAAATGGTTTTCACCTCCCTATCTTAGGTTTTTATTCTCTATCCAAAGAAACCAACCTCCGATTTACCATGTTAAACCAAATAACCGGTTTTAACGGTTTAACATGGAAAATCGAAAGTTGATTTCTTTGGATAGAGAATAAAAAACCAAGATAGGGAGGTGGAAACCATTTTTCTCTAAGATAAACCGTTCCAATGTTACAGCCTGTCAAAAAATGCCATATTTTAAACGTCAATATCTCAAAAACTATTGAATTTAGACATATGACATTTACAACATAAGCGTAGAATTTTGTGGGGAATCAGAAAATATTACAATATGTAGGGGTTCCATTAAAAAAAATTGTCAAAATCGTAACGACAGTTCTATGAGACACCCTGTATAATATTATTTTATGTCAAAAAATGCACAATTAAAAATAAAAATTTACGGGTCCGAGCGTTTTTTCTAGATTTTTTTTTAATTGATATTAATTTTCTGCGGGACTATATCCCGCCATCACGCAATCCGCCTGACCTTGCTATTAGGCTGGGATATAGACGCGAGTTATTTATTTAGTATTCATATGAAGACGACTGTATAAACTTACCAGTTGAAACGTTGTATTTTAAGAAAAATATAGACAATGCAAGTAAAAAACTCTTCTACATTCAGGTTGTATCTAGTTTAGAATGTTAGTGCTGAATTAATATAAGTAAATTCGATTTTAGTGAAATAGCCCATTGTAGAAATTAACCCTTACCTTACACCTTAAAGTCATACGCTGCTGACTGGGATGAATGCTTTAATGTAATTGAAAAAAATTGTCTGAACACCACTAATCAAATCTTTATTATTAATATTATCTTTTCTTTGTCTTTTTATGAAATTGAAATAACGTTTGTTAAGCCAACCAAAGGTATTTAGGGCTTTTATGTTGGCCCACTTACCAGATTAGCTTTTTAAATATTTGTTCCATTACAAAAAAAAAATTAATTTAAAAAAAGTTTTCAGTCTCCACGGGGATTTAGGCCCGAAATAACTTTTTTTAATTTAAATATTTGTGCAGGTTTGTTCGGTTTCCACAAAAAATTTTAATCAAAACCGACACAAGTTAATATTGTGGAAATTATTTTAATAAATAAAAAAACTTAATTATTCTTTCTATATTAATACATTTACCGGAATATCGTTAAAAAATTAAATTCTTATGCCCGATGGCATGTAGATGATTGATTACTCTTTTGGCTTCATGTTTATAGTCTATTGATGATACTTTATTTATTTAAATCAAATAAATATTTTCCTTTCATTTCGTCATATTCATCCCTAGACGCGTTTCGCCATATCATGGCTCAACAGTAGAGCTAGACGAAAGAAAGGAGTAACTCAGAACTGCTTATACAGTATTTGGTGGAACACACTAGCAAGATGTTGCAGGGAGCAACATCTGTGTCGTTGTTAGACACTCTTAAGCATACCAGCACATCTAATATACTTATAGAAATAAACAAATGTTAAGAGGAAATCGCCTGTAAATACATTTCTCACAAATACAGGAGTTCTGCTGGGCAGCGCTGACCCGTAGGTATCGGTTTAAGTACCAAAAACTAATATCAGATCCATCCCTAGACGCGTTTCGCCATATCATGGCTCATCAGTAGAGCTAGGATCCGACGATAGAAAGGAGTACCTCAAAACTACATTACAGATTTCAATCGATTTTATTTTATTAGTACCATTTAAAAAAAGCATAAACCTGTAAACTTGACAGTGTGAGTAGTGTTTCCACTCTTTTAATAAATAAATTTCCCATTATTTGACAACATTGTTATAAAAATTAGATTTCTCTGTGGCGTCCTCATAAAGTACAGTTTATTGTATTTACTGAGGCTTTGCCTTCTTTTTAAAAACACTAAATTCTATAATTTTTATGTTTGTTCAATATAACAAAATATACAGAGTGACTCCTAAGTTAATAGAGTTGATAGAAGCCATTAAAATAAACAACATTTTCAAATACATTTTTTCAAAAAACCCAAAAATAAAGTACTTACATTCATTTATTACACTACAAATCAAATACGGTTCTGCCTAACTTGCTAGTTGAATAACATTAGGAAAACTTCTGGGTGTAAAGAAGAAACATCCGCACTTTTACGACACTTACCATAAATTAGCACCATAATTAGTTCATTGTTTTAAAATTTTACCATTTTCACCAATTTATTAAAATTTAATTTGGTTCAGAAAACCACAACGCGCCGCGAATTGCCAAAATAAATAACTGACGACCAATCCGTAAAATACATGACTCACATACAAAAAACGGAGAAAAACAATATAAAGTAAAGGGCTACGTTTTGATTACCAGGCCCGCACTTAGATTTTTTACTTCTGTAACTCGGCTATTTTTAAGTTTCTTGAAAAAAGGTATTTAAAAAAGTTGTTTATTTTAATGCCTTCTATACACAGCTAAAAAAGAAGTATCAACTTAGGAATCACCCTGTATTACAAAATATATATACGCATCTATAATAGTTTTATCAATAAAGCAACCTGCTGAATGTGCATAGAAAAAAAATTAATTTAATGTAGCATTATTATTGAGTTGGTTTTACCATAATTTCTAACATGTTTGTCTGGCCGAGACGGTAAAGCATCTAACTTTGGATCCAATGGTCGTGAGTTCCAGCCTAGCAGCCTGCAAACTTTTTTAAAACTTTTTTTTAGCGTAAGGTTCGTAAATTTGGTCATGGAAAAAATATATTGTTCAACTCGAGGCAGGATCGTCCATATCGCACTCGGAAGTTTTTTATTTTATTTTTTTTTTGCTGGCGGACTTTGGATCTAATGGTCGTGAGTTGAATCCCGACAGCCTGGAAACTAATTTAAAATTTTTAAAATATGGTTTGTAAGTTTGGTCGTAGATATACTTAGATATAGAGATAGATATAGAGATATAGACATTGTTATACAAACTACTATTAATATCTACACTCGTCACAGGTGCATTTTTTCCCAGGGCCCGTCCATATGCCGGATGCACTTAGGCCAGGTTTTGTTCATTGTGCCTAACTCAGTGATCTCAAAATTATGTTTCTAATTAACTCAGAAGTAAGTGTCAGCGTTAGATCATTCTAACCAGAGTAAACAGTCCTCTGGTATGCTAATTAAACCGATTATGTATCTTGAATAATACCGAAATTACCAAATTATTAAACCCAACTAACATTTTTCGACGCAGGAACGTAATATCGAATAACGTCGTGACTTTATAGTGTTTCGCAACCAATAACTGTTACTGGTGACATTTTGCAAACTAACAAAATCCCTCTAAACGCTATTTCACACGTGATTTTCTCGGAATCCACACAAACAATTTTGCAAAAACCTTTTTCATATTCAGCGGCAATTATAGTTATTTCCAGCGAATCGAGAATCGGGTTTCAGGTATCAGCCGGTGCGAAGATTTTACGGCCTGAAAAATCAATTAGCGGGATTTTGTTGGCTTGCAAAATGTCACCACTGTCTCAATACTTATCCGCTACGTTGTATTCACTAATTTGGGGAATGATTTCTAGGTAGCGATTTAGATCCCATAACGTTTTTGGGACTTACACCGTTACTATTTTTGACGTAACGGTGTAGAGATAGTTCCTATACTGCTACATTACAGTATAGCAATTGGTACTTCCTTATTGGATGTTTGTATCTTTTTCCCTTTTTAAAAGAAAATGTTTGACATTAATTTCAATAATATGGCATTATACAGGGTGTCCCACCGGGAACCGAATCGATCTATATATAGAAAACTATACATAGAAAAATTTTGAAAATTTGACAGTATGCTGATGGGGGCGACCGGGCTAAAATATTTTCATAATGGTGGCACTTCCGGTTATACCGGAAGTAAGTGTCAACTTGCTTATTTTAAATGGGACACCCTATATATCATTACATTTTTACATTCTACGCAAAATTCTAGGCAGATTTTGTATACCATGTCCTATACGTATGTCTAAACGTTTTTGACATATTTGAATTTTTATGTCAAAAATGACGTTTGCAAGCCTTAGAATAATTATAAATTTTTTCTATAAAGAAGCCTTATTTATTTAATTTAAGTGGGATTCCTTGTTATAAAGAACCTGCTTTAATAGATTTTTTATAATATTTTGATAACTATTAATACAGGGTGTTTAAAAAATAAGATTAAAAATGAAATTGAAAAAACTGCAAAAAGTCTAGATTTTCAAATGGAAACACCCAAATTTTATAATTATTTCTTATTTAGCATTAAAAATAAGGGTAAGTTTGTGTAAGGTTGTATATCTCAAAATTTTTAGTTTTCGAAATATTGCCTATTTAGTATTTTTATATGGCGATCTTGCAGCGGATTTTAAGTTCAGTTACTCCTAGTTGGCTATGACTCTGTACAATTTAAGCGTCCCGGCATGGTTATTTATTATTGTCAAATGGCAAGTGACAGCTTCAATGCCGTCATAGCATATAACATTTTACGATTAGGGCAACTAATATGTTACTAATATCAAAGTCATACCAAAGCACCCAGTTAAGTCGCCATTACTCGTTGATTGTCACCCATTGATGACAATTACTTTAACAAAGAATTTTTAATAAATCCTTAGTTCTAGCTACTGTCGACTAGCGACTTTGTAGTGAAAATACTTAATAGACATTTTTGAAGTGAGTGGTCAGTTTATATATGACTTTAACTGGGTATAGATTGCTACCTTACTTCATATGACACATTTAGAGTAAATATAACGTTATTGTGTCTGTAACTTGGGACTAAGTAGTTATTTTCCGTTTAAATAGGCAATTGCGGTTCCAATTTCTACCCATTTCCCAACTTAAAGTTATTTAGACTTAAACAACGGTATTTGTCACTGTCTATGCTATTTGGGAAGAAGCCATAAAATCTTCATTATCAGACAATAAAAAAAATTGGGCACTGCCGAATCGGATGATTAAAAAAGTTAGATCTTTTTAGTAAAGAAAAATACAGTGTTCCTCTAAAACTAAGTAAAGCCTGCACTTTTCCTTTCACTAACTTTCTCCCTAATCTCCTTATCAGTATTCCCTCCGCGCTTGACCACTGCAATATGAGGTGCCGCATATCGGCTCATACATTTTACCGGAACACCCGATAACGGCTAGAACTCGGTTTATCTCTCGACAACGCACGCTTTGCCCGAACATAAACTTCCTTTTCGATCGGATGATCCGATTTATTAGAGTTTACGAATATTCGATTTTGTTCCCAAACTGGTTAGAAATTGAAAGCGCATATCTTTAAGCAGAGTAATATCGTTTGTAAGATACGCTTTCTTAAAAAGGAATATACATACATGCAGGTTATTGAAAAAAGGAGTTTTCTTACAGCTAATATTTAAAATGAATTTTTAAAAATTACTTCATAATTTTCTGATAATATGAAATTATTTATACAGGGTCCTGCACTCCTGCAATAGTGCGTCAGGTTTCTATAGCTCCTATACAAATGACCTTAGGAATTTTATTCATACATACACAAACATAAACTGTATCAGTGGATTTATTTCAGGTAAATATTTTTTCCATATACAGGGTGGCCCAAAAAAGTGTGATATCAAAAACTACTAAATTTAGAGTAATGACATGCATTTACAAAATAAGCGTAGAATTATGCGGGATATCAGAAAATAATACAATATATAGGGGTTTCCATTAAAAAAATCCCAAGTTATATTTGCCACGTTTTTTTGGGCCACCCCGTATACTCCAGCATAATTTTAAAATATGCACCTCAATGGCCTCTACAACTTTTGTATTTCGAATTTTTATCTCATTTTTTAGATAAAGGCGAAAATTAACTTTACTCTATCATTGCCTCACCCTGTACAGGGTGTCCCAAATTCGAGCCTCATCATGGGGATCTCGGAAACTATAAGAGATACAACATCGACCAAATGGTGTTAAAGTTGCGGAATTTTGTGCCCAGTAATATCGTAAAAAAATATTTTAGCTATCTTTTTTAGTTTTAGAAATATTTGAAAAAAACTAAAATATTGAGATTTTGTTTTTTTAAATTGTCCGACTTATTTTATCCGCTATAAAAAAACAAATACAACATTGTTTAGGCAACCTTTCTTGCTCCATATCGTATTGTATTTAGAATTTCGCTGCAACGTTTCGTTTTTGTGGAACCATGATCAACTTTAATTTTTTAAATACAGACCTGTATTTTTTATTTTATTTTTTTAAATCTTTTTAAGCCCTAAATTCAACCATGTATCACAATTATATCAAGACGTTTTGATGTCATCATTTCATCATCTGCAATGTGATAATTGTTTTTAAATAAATACGGCCCTGGTGTTAGTTACATAATTATTTTTACCAAATATAATATGTAAATAGATCCGGAATTTATTAGTTATAGAATTAACATAATATTTCAATTTTTATATAACAAATTATAAAATAAAACTAAACAAAACAAAGGTGGCATTGCAGATGATGAAAAAATGACATCAAAACGTCTTGATATAATTAAGTGTGATACATAGTTAAATTCAGGGCTTAAGAAGATTTCAAAAAATAAAATAAAAAATATAGGTCCGTATTTAAAAAATTAAAGTTGATCATGGTTCCACAAAAACGAAACGTTGCAACGAAATTCTAAAAACACTACGATATGGAGCAAGAAAAGTTGCTTTAACAATGTTGTGTTTGTTTTTTTATAGCGGATAAAATAAGCCGGCCAATTTAAAAAAACAAAATCTTAATATTTTAGTTTTTTTCAAATATTTCTAAAACTAAAAAAGATAGCTAAAATATTTTTTTGCGATATTACTGGGCACAAAATTCTGCAACTTTGCCACCATTTGACCGATACTGTATCTCTTATAGTTTCCGAGATCCCCATGATGAGGATCGAATTTGGGACACCCTGCACAGTAAAAAACAGATATCAGAAGCGGGACGGAACATCTATATTATGTGAGTTCGACTGGCGCTTGACGGCTTTTATTTAAAATTATCGATTAAAAATATTTCGGGAAATTGATGATGACAACTCTTTATATGGGCTTAGATAGGTCCACCTCAGACCTAATTAAATCCTATTTGAGAAGGGAGGAGTCGATACGCACGACGTTAATCGCACCAGACGGCGCCACAGGCACGTAAAAGATTATGGGGGTTTATAAAGGGACTAAGACAACAACAAGGGGTAGCGAGGTGTTATTTTAAATTAAAAAGTTGTGCAGTTTTGGCTACAATCAAACCGATATTCTTCTGCGGTGTAAATAATCATTTCCGTGTTTATCTAACGGCTTGTGTAATTATCGCATCTCAAGGAGAAAGGCGCCTAAATCGATCAAGGGCTGGTTTGGTCAACTTATCCTACAGCAGTGGCATGCATTATAATTTAGCATACTTATTTTATGTTACAAATTAAAATCTTAGCTAACCTAATTATTGAACTATATAATAAGGACTTGTTTTATATTGAGAACGCGTAGTATTTTTTGAAACCACGACAAAATTGGAAGATTGGCGCCAATGCATTTTACCAACGCGGGCGGATGGCTGACGGAGGCTCAACTTGCGAGTCACGTGTATTTGTTCTCTTTCTAGCTTACTGCCTACCGGCTCTCGCTCGCTTCCACTCGTATAAAAGCAGTGCTTTTGCTTTCCCATAACCGGTTAATATAATTTAAAATCATTGCTTTGCAAACTCTCATACGGGATGCTTATACAGCGATCGAGTTTAACGATTAATTGGCAACTAATGCGTTCGTAGAAATAATCTTTAATGTTAAACGATTAGCTTTTCGGTCCCGGTCCTCTACATACACAAAAATATTGCCGGATATTACATGAATACAAATTTAAATATAAAGAAATAATTTTGGTTGGTTTGGAATTTCATTCATATGCACACTTATACTGTATCATAGGGAGTATTTCAGAAAAATATTACTCCATATACGGGGTGGCCCAAAAGAGTGTGATAACAAAAAGTTGTATTTTTTAAATGCAATATCCAGTGTTTCATTGTATATTTAGGTTCGTATTAGAGTCCTTTATAATTTTCCAAAATTTCACTTATATTGGTTTTGAAGTTTAAGAACAATCAATTAAAAACTAAAAAAATTAAGTTTTACGGTCCTGGAAAAGAAATCAAAAAAACCAACTTAATTTCTTTTTTTAAATCATGGGATTGGGTAAGATTTATGACAAGGGGTCTAGGAATATTATGAATCTAATAGTGTTTATCAATTTTATAGAGGGTGTTCATAAAAAAGTTTTAAAAACGACACATTTTAAATTCATTTTTATCAAGTTCTTCAAATTTCACCATTTAATGTAAAATTCTTAAGCATTTTTTTTTTGCACTACAAGCATACTTATAAGTTATTTTCAACCGTTTTCGAAAAAATTGAGAATTTCATTAGTTAAAATTAAAAATAAGGTTATATTATTTAATTTATACATAGGCGACTATATTATATTTCAGGTAGAGTAATAAAATGGGAAATTCCGTCCAGTTCGGCTTTTTTCGGTGTCGGCCATAGGCGCAGATAAATTTTGTGAATTAAATTATTTATGAT
The DNA here is from genome assembly GCA_935413205.1 of Polydrusus cervinus. Classification (NCBI taxonomy): domain Eukaryota; kingdom Metazoa; phylum Arthropoda; class Insecta; order Coleoptera; family Curculionidae; genus Polydrusus; species Polydrusus cervinus. Next base: position 16,831,996 of record OW284517.1, read on the forward strand.
AACTAACCAAAAATTTTAGAGAATTAGGTATTAAGATAAAATAGTATTGTTTGTAATATTAAAATTTTAAGTAATTGCGTAAAAGGATCCCATAGAACTTATGTGGGCGCAAGCAAAAGGATTTGTAGCACTACACAACACGACATTCAAAATGAAAGACGTTAAGCTACTGTTTGATCAAGCCTTTAAGGAAGTGACACCAGATAACTGGCGAAAAGCAGTCAATCATGTCATTAACGAAGAGGAGAAAATGTGGGATCTTGACCACCTGATCGATCGGACCGTCGACCTGTTAATTATAACGTTAAAAGGAGATGACAGTTCCTTAGATGACGAAGAATATTATGATTTTTTATAGTTTAATTTCTGTATAATTTATTTTTTATATTTTATATTTTTTTATATTAAAAAATAAGTGTACCTAATACTATATACATAATGCACGCCTTTGTCACACCATTTGCAATGTTTATGAATGGATAACAATAGGCATAAATTGACCCAAACCCTGGTGGTACTACCTGCACTTGATAAAAAGAAAAAATTTTGCAATAAAATCAACACCAAATTATGAAAGTGGCTTAAATGTTCGTTGGGTCACTCTGTAGTACCTTTGCATAGCTAATTAGCTTTTATTACCTTACACCTTTCTGAAATAGACTAAACTACAGTTGCTGGTTAAAATAATTTTTTTTTTGTGCACAAGTCCACAACATCAATTTTTAGTTTTGGTTTTTTATTTTTCGCGCCTTCATTGTTGACTTGGAAAAAACAACAAAAAACACTCTGTGCCTTCTTCTCGTAGGTGACAGGGTCGTTCATATATAAAGGCGCCAAAAATTAAAAACCAAAACTAAAAACTTCGGATTTTTCCGATATCTCCAGAGGTATTTGAAATATTTAGAATTGTCTTTCACCAAATTAATAAGCCCCAAAATTTGGAACTTTGTCCCAATTTAACCATCTTCGTATCTTTTATCGTTTTCGAGATCCCCAAGTACGCTGTATAGTTAAAATTATACTCTTTGTATAATATGTATGTATAAAAAGGCAATGTGTCATATATCTTAGAATAAAAGTATTTATCGAGAATAAACTCTCTAGAAATTGTGTACAAAGGATGGAAAAAGATTAACCTGGTGGGGCTTTGTAATCTCAATATTAAAGCTCGGCTACAGCACAGTCCATAATACCTTTTGTTTGTATCAAAACTCATTTATTTAGATTATAGTTGCACGTTTTAAACGTGCTTACAAAAACTTTAAATAGGATTCGTTAAATTAGCAAACTTTAAACATAATAAAGTTATTTTTGTTCTGTTTCGGTTTGTTACTTGTTTTTACTAGAATATTTGCTGAATGCGCATGTAAAAAGACAACTTTTTCCTACTACTATATTGTAATATAAGTTTTTCTACTCCCACATAAATATTTGCTGTTTCCTTTACACTTAAGTAACGCACATTTAACAAAATAGTTTTTGAGGTACATTATACCCGCATACCCAATTATTTTTTGCATAAATATTAATTATTAAATTTTTTCTATTTTTAAATCGGGTAACGGTCGCCCGATCCCCTTGACTTCTAACTTTTGTTCTAACGATAACATTGACAGTGGCTTTTCCTTTAAAAAGCTAATAAATTATATTCATACTTTTAAATTTATATCGTTTAAAAATACCACGAAAGAACAGTCAAAGACCGGCGTCACCGACGCGTCGAATTCCAACCAACTAAATAACACGCAGCACGTGAGTCTTGTTGCTGGCTGGGACTGGGCCGGCATTATCTGGACACTTAAGGAGTTTGCAACGACGTGATGCCCCTTCATATTAATCAAGGCAATTTATTATGATTTTTATTTATCTAATACATGATCGCTGCATGGTTGCAGAGCTCAGTCCGCCAAGCACAATAACTTACGGATTTACGCATAGTCGCTTCGCGCAATATAACTTTTAAATATATTTTCCAACGAATATTTAAACCACTTTCATAATTTCGTATTGATTTAATTGCAAAATTCTTTATTTTCATCAAGTGCAGGTAGTACCACCCGGGTTTGGGTCAATTTATGGGTTTTGTCTATTGTTATCCATTCACAAACACTGAAAATGGTGTGACAAAGGCGTGCATTAGGTACACTTATTAAACATTATACAAAAATACAAAATACAAAAAATACATTATGTATAGAGATACTAAATTATAAAAAAATCATAATATTGTTCATCATCTGAGGAACTGTCATCTCCTCTTGACGTTTACAACGATATGGCGGTGTGTTCGCACAGGTACATTATGTGTAAATTTGATATAGCTTATAGTTTCTTCTTTATCAAAGTTTCTTCTTTTTTTCTCTTTAATTAGTCATCATAAATATTGTAATGCACAAAATTTACCTGTGCCTATGGCCGACACCGAAATTGAGCCGAACTGGACGGAATTTCCCATTTTATTACTTTACACCTTTCTCAAATAGACGTATAGATGTCATTTAGTACAGGTCTAATATCTGTCTTTGTCTATTCAAATATTCTAAAGGGGTCATTTTTGATCATTGATTATATCACAGAGAAATGATACACAAATTGTCATGGATAAATTTAGATTATTTAAACTTTTTAATAGAAAAGTGTGAGAAAAATGTTTGTTATTTCCTTCGGGTAATAATTTACGTATTTTTCTTTTAAGCAGTGGTCAGAAGTTCTGTATTTATTGTTGCTTCCCAGCAAAGAGACGAAACCCGTCTAATCCAGTTAATTCCTTAGAAGTTTAGTTTCTATATCCCCTATCGGTTTCAAAGGGCCAATCTATATCAATATAATATCTCTAACTATATCGGTCTGATTGGATTATTATGGGGAAAGAGGACGACGAACACTGGCTGTTTCGGTTCGATGGGCTAGTTTAAATGGCTACAAATGTTATAATTGGCCCATTATTTATTTGCTTGGTGAAAAAGCAGTTTGGAGCTGAATAAGAAAAAGAGATTGAATTATTAAAACGTAAGGCCAAATTATTGTTAATAATGCTGATATTCTTTTTGTGCATTTGACTTTAATGCTACACTGACAAAATATATTGTCATCGTAAACATATACCGGGTGTCCCATTATGGATGGCCACCGGCCGTATCTCGGAAACTACTGGGCATAGAAACTCGAAAAAAAAAATCGTAATTAAAGTGGCTATGAGAAGAAATCCTGGAAATAATTTTTAAGTTCCGGATTTTTCCGCAAGAGGGCACAATTGAAAATTAAATATTGAAATTTTAAATTTCTCCGAAAATTCCCACATTAAGGTATACCTTTGGTAACATCATTAGAAAGCTAAGATAATTCTACATCATTTTGGTTTAGAGCTCATTGGCGTACCAACCTTGATAAGAGTGAGGGAAGCTATTGAAAGTGTAATCATTTAATTTTCTGACCCTTCTAAACGACTTATCCGATTTTAGTAAACTTAAGCTTGTTTAAAACAGAAAGGTGAGTACTTTTAGTTGTCGTATCAATTGGTACACGATAGTTCCTAATAAAATAGCTATATAGATAACGTAATTTGTGATAGTAATAGTTTTTTTGATTTTATCCCGAAAACTCAAATCATACGGTATAACTATGAGATCATAATCGGAAAGTAGATTAAATTTGCAAGAAAAAGTGTGTAGACCGCAGTTCAATTTCTTCTTTCGTTTCAGAGTTATTACCAAAAGAATACTTTTTAACACTTTTTTTGAAGATGTGATTGTTTTCATAGTTGTTATCAAGCATGCCTCGATAAAAACATATTTTTAACTTGGATGAATATATTAGTATGTTTGTCACTTATTATTCCTATGGCCCAAAAACTATTTATTAATCATTATACTCATCGAATGTTGCTGGAATGTTGCTTTAAATACTGATGATCCCTTAGAGCACTTTCATTCCATTCTAATTAATACATTTAATATAGCTTTTCCCCTTGTCACTATAAAGAAAAAGAAAGGAAAACCTTGGTTTACTAGGGCATTGAAGATATCTGGGAAAAATATGCGGTGCCTTCACTATATGAGGAAATTTGTGCATAATAACGCCAGTTTTATAGGTTATTTTAATAGATATCGCAGAATCTATAGAAAAACCATTAGAGTTGCCAAAAGGTTATATTTTAAAAATAGGATAGATAAGTCTCATAATAAAGCAAAAGAATCCTGGAGGATTGTTAATGATTTAAGAGGGAAGAATAACAGGGTGCCTGTCTTGAGTAGTCTCAACGCCGATGATCTGAACAAGTTTTATTGTAGTATCGCTAGCACATTAGCGCAAAAAATAACACCAGCAAATGACCCTAAGATTTATCTAGATCATGTGTCTGTTCCCAATACATTTTTCTTTAGACCCACTTCTGCTATAGAGATTAAAACAATATTTGGTCAAATTAAAAATAAATATTCTTCGGGTTGGGATAAGCTCTCTCTGAAAATACTATCTGCCTTACCACTCGGAGTCTTACAAGTTTTAGCTGAAGTAATAAATTTCTCATTTCTTATGGGCGTCTTCCCATCTTGTCTAAAAAAGGCTGTGGTTGTCCCACTTCATAAGGGTGGTAGTCATGAAGCTCCTTCAAATTTTCGCCCAATTGCATTACTTCCCACATTATCCAAGATTGTGGAAAAAATTGTTAAGGTGAGACTGATGTCATTTCTAAACGAACATAACCTCTTGTCTGTCCAACAATTTGCATTTCAGGCTTCGAAAGGTACGAACGATGCCATCTTTGGGTTCCTTGAACATCTTTACATGTCCCTGAACTCTGGCGAGGCTGCAGCTGCCGTGTTTTGTGATTTGTCAAAGGCATTCGATTGCGTAAATCATGAAATACTGCTGTGGAAGTTGGAAGCGTATGGGATAAGAGGAACTGCCTTGAAGTGGTTTCGCTCGTATCTGACAGGTCGAGTGCAGACAGTCACCTTTCAAAATAATAGTTCTAGTGAGCTTAGCACTGACACGGGTATTCCACAGGGTTCAGTCTTGGGCCCCCTCTCTTTATAGTTTATATCAATGACTTGCCTCATTTGCCAATATCTGGAAAATTCACTATTTTCGCTGACGACACTACCATTCTTTGGCACGGAACAGACGTTGATAAACTTAAAGTAGAAATTAGTAACGACTTAGACAGGATGAGAAAGTGGTGTGATGCTAATTTGTTATCCTTTAATATAGCAAAGACAAATGAGTTGAATTTTAAATGTGTTATGGAGGATATTTTTATGGAGGATGAAAAGATTTCAGTGCTCTCTGTGAATAAGTTTTTGGGATTATCAATAGACAGCTCTCTTAGGTTTGAAACTCATATCATCAATTTGTGTAATAAAATTTCTTCAAACTGTTATGCTCTAAGGGTGATATCAAATAACTTAAATTTTTCTGTGGCAAAAAGCTCTTACTATGCTTTGATAGAGTCCCATCTTCGTTATGGAATCTGTTTTTGGGGATCATGTACCCAATATTTATTTAACATGGTGTTTGTTCTGCAAAAGAGAGCAATAAGATACATGTGTAGTGCTAAAATTAGGGATTCTTGTCGCCCACTATTTATAAGGCATGCAATATTGACTCTTTGCTCTATCTTTATTTTAGAGACTGCTTGTCTTGTATATAAAAAATATAAGAGTGAGCTGTTGTTGCCTTCTTATTATAATACGCGTCAATCTTTTTTTTTAAACTTACCTATACCTCATTCTGAACAAATTAGAAAATCTTTTATATATGGTGGTAAGAAAATATTTAATCATCTTCCGCTCGCTTTAAGAAGGCAACAACATTTTGAAAAGTTTAGGAAATTAACTAAGCGTTTCTTAACGGAAAAAGCTTACTACACTTTGGATGAATTTTTTAACGATCTATCAGTGATACGATAATCTGTGTGTATTATTTTAATATTAAGTGTATAGGCATGTATATGGATGTACTTTAAAGTTATTCATTTTTATTTTTGACCTTTGTTAACAAGAATTTTATTATTCTTTAAACAATAAAGGATTTTTTGACTTTGACTTTAACTTTGAATACTTCTAATTTAGACATAATTTGAATATGGTGTTTAAAAAATTAATCTAGATAGCTGTAAAACAAAATTGGCAGGTTTTCATGGAGATAAATAAATTAAATAGTTGCCAACTGATTTAATTTTGAGAGTGGTTGATTTTGTTTCACGGCTATCTTGATCTATTTTTTAAAACACCATATTAGAATTATACCTAAATTTTAAATTTTCTCTAATTATATTATTAATTCTAAAGTCGTTTTTGGGCCATGAAATAATGAGTAACACACTTGCACAATCATAAAGTTTAAAATAATTTTTTTGTCGTCGATTGCTCGACAACGAAACTATGAAAACGATCACTTCTTCAATTAAAGTGATAACAGTTATTCTTCTGGCAATAACTCTCAAACGAAAGAAGATATAAAACCAGGGTCTTCACAGTTTTTCTTGCAAATTTAATACTGATGTCATAGTTATACCGTATGGTTTAAATTTTCGGGATAAAATCAAAAGAACTGTTATTATTATAAATAACTCCGAAGTAAACAAAGATACCGGACTTCGGTTTTAACGTTTTTTCTTGCAAATTTAATCTACTTTCCGATTATGATGTCATAGTTATACCGTATGATTTGAGTTTTCGGGATAAAATCAAAAAAAACTATCACAAATTACGCTCTCTAGCTAATTTATTAGGAACTATCGTGTTCCAATTGTTACGATAGTTAAAAGTACTTACCTTTTTCTTTGAAACAAGCTTAAGTTTACTAAAATCGGATAAGTCGTTTAGAAGTTACAGCAAATTAAATGATAACACTTTCAATAGCTTCCCCCACTCTTATAAAGGCCGATACGCCAATGAGCTCTAAACCAAAACGATGCAGAATTGTCTTAGCTTTCTAATAATGTTACCAAAGGTAATTACTTAATGTGCGAATTTTCGGAGAAATTTAGAATTTCAATATTTAATTTTCAATTGTGCCCTCTTGCGGCAAAATCCGGAACTTAAAAATTATTTCCAGGATTTTTTCTTAGCCACTTTAATTGCGATTTTTTTCCCCAAGTTTCTATGCCCAGTAGTTTCCGAGATACCGCCGGTGGCCATACATAATGGGACACCCGGTACAGGGTGATTTACGGCGGATGGTACGTTAGACGTACGGTGGTGCATCATGGTTGAAAATATAAGAAATCCAATGCAAGTTTTAGACTGTCCAAATATTTGCTCCTGTAACCAGCGCGCCATTGGTTGGTTGGTTGGTTTAAGGCGGGGGTCGGGTGTTCGGCCCAAGCTTCTTGCACTGCAGCCTAGTGGCTTATTGTGCTCCCCTATCTTGCTAGAAAAGGTTTGTTCCTTTTATAAGGTCCAGCAAATTCCTACCAAGTTTGTCATGTGGGAGGTTATCCCCACATTGGATGTCTCCGAAGATTCTGAGTCTTCCTCGGGTCAGTGCTTCGCAGTTATATATGATATGTGAGGCGGTTTCGTCCTCATCGCCGCAAAGCCTGCATTCAATGGGACCATTGTAAATTCCTACTTGGCGTAGGTGTTTTCTTAAGCAGTAGCCTGTTAGTAGGCCGACCACTTGTTTTAGCTGGGTGCGCGTTAGAGGCATCATTCCAGTTGATAACTTTTTGGAGGGTTTTCCAATTGTGGCCCTCGCTTGGGTATGACCAGGTATCCTGTTCCATTGGGACAGGTGTTGTTGTTGTGCCCACCTGTCTGATGCTGCTCTGGTTGCCTGTTTTGATATGCCAAGGGCGGGTTCAGGGCCCCTGAGTTTTTGAGATGATCCGGCTCTTGCCAGTTCATCGGCCTTTTCGTTGCCTGCTATCCCTGAGTGGCCAGGAACCCATAGGAGTTCTACCTTGTTGTTCCTTGCGGCCAGGTCTTTCAGGTCGTTTAGGCACTCCAGTGTAATCCTCGATTTGAGTCGACTGGAGTTCAGGGCCTTGAGAGCAGCTTGGCTGTCTGACAGAATGTATATCTCTTGGTCGTGGTAGCCCTTTTCGATATTTTTCTGTACACATGCTTGTATAGCACGTATTGCTGCTTGGTATACTGTGGCGTAGTTTCCCAGGGGAATGCTGATTTCCATTCTGAGTCTTTTCCCAAATAAACCTGCGCGCCATTAGTTTTCCAAGAAAATATTTTACCACCGCCACTTCATGTAAAATTGGTAAAAAGTTTGTGAAGGCCGTGTTTTTAATTATTTAAAAGAAAAGTTTAATATGCCTATTTCATAAAGGTGTAGAGTAATAAAATGGGAAATTCCGTCAAGTTCGGCTTAATTTCGGTGTCGGCCATAGGCGTACATGGAAGCGAAGAGGGATTTTTAAAAGAAGGTTTGCTAAAGTCGTTCAATACGGGAGATTACCACGAGGACATGAATTCGAATGTTTATGAGGACTATTTTGGAAAAATGATAAAATATCTTCCAGCTGATTCAGTAGTAGTTATGGATAACGCAAGCTATCATTCACGACGCACAGAGAAGACTCCAACTTTATCTTGGAGAAAAAAAGAAATTATCGACTGGTTAACCACCAAAAGTATGGATAATTTGATAAAGAAGGAACTATTAGCTATAGCAAATTTACAAAAACATCGTTTTATGAATCATGCCGTGAAAGATACAGCTAAAAAACATAGTGTAACAGTGTTGCACACACGGTCATATCATTACGAACTAAAATCTATATAACTTATATGGGCGCAAGTGAAAGGATTTGTAGCAAGACACAACACGACATTCAAAATGAAAGATATTAAGCTACTGTTTGATCAAGCCATTAAGAAATTGACACCAGAAAACTGGCGAAAAGCAGTCTATCATGTCATTAAAGAAGAGGAGAAAATGTGGGATCTTGATGACGTGATCGATCAGACCGTCTACCCGTTAATTATAACGTCAAGAGAAGATGACAGTTCCTCAGATAACGAAGAATAATATGCTTTTTTATAATTTAATTTCTGTATAATGTATTTTTTGTATTTTGTATATTTTTATAATGTTTAATAAAAGATAAGTGTACCTAATACTATGTACATATTGCACGCCTTTGTCACAAAATTTTCAGTGTTTGTGATAATAATAGGCAAAACCCATAAATTGACCAAAGCCCGGGTGGTACTACCTGCACTTGATAAAAAGAAAGAATTTTACAATGAAATCAATGCCAAATTATGAAAGTGGCTTAACAATTCGGTGGGTCACTCTGTAGTCCCTTTGCATACCTAATGAACTTTTATTACTCTACACCTATCCAAAATAGACTACTAACTGTAAATTAAATATTACATATTATTATAAAAACGTGTACTTTTTTTATACCCAGTTTACCATGCTTTTACTATTAATTTTAACCATATAACAGGTACTATTTAGCAGGTAATTTAAATTGAAGCCTTAAGGCGACATATTACCTTAACAAAAAACAAAATAATTTTGCAGTGTAGAATCTGCCCCACAAGTGGCTATTTTACCTTTACCGGTAAAATTTTAGTAAAGAATAAAATAATAATTTACTTTACTGTAGACTATAGACTACCCCACAATACCCAAGAATTCCCGAGCATAAACTTTTCATCCCCCTTAGGTACATCGCTGATGCTTATACCGCGTTAAGGTAATATTGTAATTATAGAACATAATTGCCAAGTTTACAACCCCCGTGCTGATTTTGGGGTAGTGAAAGGAATGTGCCTTAAGGTGGAGGAGGTTTTACCCCTCGACAATGTGCAATATAAGTTTGGGGTTGTGATTGAATTCCGGGAAAGGGTTGACTTGCATTTCGGGATGTTCTCACGATTAAAATTCCTTCGGGTAAGTAATGCGAAGAAAAAACAGTAAAGAAAGTGTCAAATAATACGCCTAACAAGGTATTAGATCAAGCGGCGCTCGGTTAATGTCCAGAAGCATAAAACGTATTCAACATAGTATACTACTTATTCTTACAAAGTACCAGGGTTTATATCTGCAACTCTAATCCAATCAAAATCAATTGGTTCTTAATAACACATGACATACTTCTCGATAAATAATGAGAATTAAATTGGACAATTTCTTGGTGGATCGATAATCTATCAGCTTCCCCAAACTTTCTAAATAACTTTTTTAACGATCCCGGTAACTCCCGATGCAAAACTAACTCCCACATATGACCGTTTTCTATTCCGGAAATGTGACATATCCTATAGTCCCTCGGGATTAGGGTGATACCGAATGCCGGGATTTAAGACGTGTAATTGGGGATTAGACGGGATAGCCAGGAACGATTATATTCGCAAAATTAAGGACTTAGCCGGGTCGCCTGATCCAGCGCAGGAAATTAATATTTACTCTATTTTTTACGAAGTACAGGCCGCATATTGAAATGGCCGTTGCCAGGATGGTATTGACTGAAATAATAAAACCGGTGTTAATATCGCAATTTATTTGGGACGCTATAATAGTATATTACATAACAAGTGATGAAAAATACTTTTCAAACGAGGAGATATTTAGCACGAGGCGTCAGCCGAGTGCGGAAATTATCCGAGTTTTAGAATAACTACTTTCACATGAGTAATGTACACTATTTTTCCTACGATCACAAAGAATTATTAAAAAATCTTTTGATTTGTGAAAAAAAAAATTTCAACACTAGTGTAGTACAAAAAAAAATGACTAAGAATTTTATATTAAATAGTGAAATAATATACAGGATGTTTCATTTGAAAAACTTGAGAAAAATGTGTCGATTTTGAAATATTTTTCGCAACATTCTGTATAAAATAGATGAACATTATTAGATTTATAATATCTCTGGACCCCTTGTCATAAAACTCACCCAATTCCATAATTAAAAGTTAGTTATATGTTTTTTTTTTGGATTTTTTTCCAGGGCCAAAAAACTTTATTTTTTTTAGATTTTAATTTATTACTCTTAAACTACCACAGCAAAATAAATAAAACTTTAGACAATTATAAAGGACACTAATACGAACCTAAATATGCAATAAAATACTGGTTGTTTCATTTAAAAAAAATTTAACTCTGTGATATCACACTTTTTTGGGCCACCCTATATATGGAAAAAATATTTGCCTGAAATAAATCCTCTGATACAGTATATTTCTGAATATGAATGAAATTCCTAAGGTAATTCGTATAGGAGCTATAGAAGCCTGATGCACTATTGTAGCACCCTGTATTAGTATATTACATAACAAGTGATGAAAGTGATACATTTCAAACGAGGAGATATTTAGCACGAGGCGTCAGCCGAGTGCCGAAATTCTCCGAGTTTTAGAATTTTCACTTTCACACGAGTAATGTACACTATTTTTCATACGACCACAAAGAATTATTAAAAAAGCCTTTGATTTGTGAAAAAAACTAGTGTTGAAATACAAAATATCAACACTAGTGTTGAAATTAGCATACTTAAGATTATGTTCCACTTAATATCTGGTTTTATAGTTTGTCAATAGGTTTTCCTTTATTTATAGTTTAACTTTTTCATCTTTTATATGAATATCATTAGAAGAACTATTCCTAGAATGACTTCTAGATTAACCAGAATGAAACATTTTAAATGCAATCAAGGAAAGATGCAGTAAACATAAATTTAAAAAATCCACCCAACAAGGAAGATTTCAATTCAAAATAATTCTATAAATTATTTAATGTTTTTATAAAAAAAAGTCAAATACTCCTGATGGGATTTGAACCTGTGACCTTGCGTTCTGTAGGCTAGAGCTCTATTCTCTACGCTATTGCTACTAATAAAGATTTGTTGTTTAATATATGACACTCTCTTCAACGCGATTTGTTTTTCTGGTAATAGATTTTCCAGTATATTGTCATATATAGACGTATGGCATATCCTTCTTTCTTAAATTCACTTTTTTCTTATTATTTAGAGTTAATATTAAATACACCTACTGACCCAATTATTTGTTATTAAAACAAGCAAACTACAAGGATGCTATCTTAGCATATTGCCGAGCTTGCATTTTGTTACCAATCAATAACTGGGTTAGTTTATTGATACTGATTGGTATAAATAGCAGGCCGGTACTATGTAAAAGACACCATTCGGGGTCGGGACCATTCGGGTCTCGACCAGTTTGGTCAAGACCATTCAAGCCACGATCATTTGGGTTAGAAACCACTCGGTCGACACCATTCTGGGCAGATACGACTCGGTCCAGATAAGTAATATTGGGTCAGTAGCAGCGCAGAGTCCTGTTCCAATTATCAGCCTTTTGCCCTAGAGAGCTCGTCCCTAGTTAATAATGTTGTAAGTAAAACCTAATTTTGTGTAACCGTTTTAACTGCCGTTCCCTTATATAATAAAGTAGGTGTTATGGAGACTTGTCGCCTTTAATTCTTCCCCACGTGACAATATTATTAACATTTTTTATAATTTCAGATGGCGTACTATAATTCTGAATCACTCGAGAATGCATGATAAATAAGTTAAACACTTTACAATTACAGCTTTCTAGAATATGTTCTTTTTAATAAATAGGGGTTGTCTGTCAAATTGGCACCATATATTTAAATTAAATAGTGTGCCTTGTTATTTCAACACTAGTGTTGAAATATTTTTTTCAACACGCGTATCATATACGGCGCTTTTAAGCCAAACTAACCGTGCTTTTTTCTCATTTTCATAGGCGGTCGTAGGAAAAATAATTTTAATAAAATATATAACTGGGTTTGTGAAAAATGCAAAATGTTAATATAATAAACCTTGAAGATGAATCAAGGCATTGGTTTAAATGAGAGAAAAATCCTAAGTAATAGAAAAAATTAGAAAGCAGATTTGAACTTAGCGCCATTTAATTACTCACATTCAGTTACAAAACTTCATTCACATTTAAACAGTATTAAATCGCAGTCCTCTGTTATTAATAATTATTAATAACAGGGAAAGTAGTATCAATGCATAGTGAAAATTTTCTCAAAGACCTAATTGAAAAATACCTTCATTTAATTTCCCAGCAGCTTCTAACACAAATTAAATTAAAACCATAGGGCTGTATTTAAAACTTTCAACATACTTTTACTAAATCCTTAAAAGCCAAGCACACCAGAGAAGCATTTTGCTGAGTAAAGGAAAAAGGCAAAGCAAGGATAAAACAAGGACCCTTGACAATTTTTAGCCGCAGTTCATTACCCTTTCATATCCTTTTCTGAATGGTCCTTGGTTAAGTATGGAGGAGTGCTCCATATAGTAACCTAGTTTGCTTGAATTCCTTTTGTTTTCTAAAAAAGAACACGGTACTCTTGAAACAGTTTAGACACAAAAAGAATAAGGTTTGTGTGTCGAATTTTATTTGGAACAGAGGAACAAAGGAAAATAATTAAACAATTATTAAACTAGTAGAAACTATCAGATAAAAATAAAAAATTACAAAAATAGTATATTATACAGGGTGTTACAAGTTCGACATACCAGCATTGGAATCTCGAAAACCATAGAAGTTAGAGAGACTGTTAAATAGGGGCAAAGTTGTGCAATTCGGTGCTGATTATAATGCCGCTTTAAAAGTTTTCAAATTCCGAAATTTTGCAAAATCGTTTTTATTTTTTCTGAGCTCATTTGACTAGCTTAATTAAATTTAAGTCCGTATTAAAAACAGTAAAGTTGGTGATGGCCGCTCGGAAACGAAACGGCGGATCTTTAGTTTAGTAACGTCATTTTGTACAGGAGAAAAAGTGGCAATGACAAAGTGTCATTTATTTTTAAATAGCTAGTCTAATGAGCTCAGAATAAAATAAAAACGATTTTGCGAAAATTTCTTTTTCTAACTCCTATGGTTTCCGAGATTCCAACGCGGGTATGTCGAATCTGTAACACCCTGTATACCTAGGGTGAGAAGTGAGCGATTATTTACCGAGCTTTTTTATAATCTGAGGCTCGTAGCGCCGAGGGATATAATATGCGAAACTAACAATTTTTTTAGGAACTATCGTGTACCAGCGGCGGCTCGTCAGGTGAAGTAGTACCAAAAAAAAAATAAAACCAGGAGAAAAGTTTTTCGACAATATTAAATATTAATGTACCAATACAGCTACCATTTTAGCCCTTAAAATATAATTATGTTCGAATTAATAATATAATATTAATAATATTAATTGTAAACACTCGTGCATTTTGGCGCGCCCCAGCGACCGTGTACGTTAGCTCAAAGCAAGAGAAGACCCAACGCCCAACATGGCTTTGATATTCACTGTTGCTATGGTTATGTGACTTCAGTCACGCAAACAGCATGTAACAATTTGCATTATGATGAAGGGCAATTTAAAAATAGATCAGTCGTATGCACCATTGTTTTAGCATTGGTTCGCCTAACCTTAAGGTATTTATTTTGAGGCTTCGCGAAACTTACGGTTATAGATATCGTTTTAACGTGATTTACTGTGTGATTAAAAAGTTTTGTTTTAATTTTGAATTAATTCAGTAGTGTACGTACCTACTTAGCTTAGCGTATTTTAAAAATGAACCCAATTAATGACATAGTTTGTAATTTGTTGAAAACTCCATTCAGTCGTTGGACAGATGAGGATAAGAGAGACGTTTTGTTACACGGGTTTTTAGTCAATGTTTGTTTAAGTACCCGCACTATACCTAGCTCTTCACCATTTTTTAAGACCGCGAGCCGCCGCTGTCGTGTACCAATGGATACAACAAGGTACTTTCTTTCAAACAAGTTTAAGTTTACTAAAATCGGATAAGTCATTTAGAAGTTACAGCAAATTAAATTATTACCCTTTCGATAGCTTCCCCCAATCTTATCAAGGTCGGTACGCCAATGAGAATTAAACCAAAATGATGCAGAATTGTCCAAGCTTTCTAATGATGTTACCAAAGGTGTACCTTAATGTGGGAATTTCGGAGAAATTTAGAATTTCAATATTTAATTTTCCATTGTGCCCTCTTGCGGCAAAATGCGGAACGTAAAAATTATTTCCAGGATTTTTTCTTAGCCACTTTACTTACTAATTTTTATCCCTGAGTTTCTACGACCAGTAGTTTCCGAGATACGGCCAGTGGCTACACTCTTAAAAATAACATGGTATGGATTACTAAAATTTGGTTCTGACAACTATTTATTTTCGTGAAATCGGACTCAACCCAAAAATTACTACACCAGTTATTAAACTGTTGAACTAATTAATAACATTAACCAACCCAACCTACAAATTTTAGTTGTCACAACGAAATTTTATATACGGGTATCTAAAGCAATTTTTACATCTAATATATTATAAGGTACTCCCGTTTTTTAACCATACCTATTAGCTGTCACAACTAATGTGTAAATATGGATAATTGAAATTTTTTTTTCAAGGAAATATTGTTTTTGTTAATGATGCTATCTACAAATATTGCCAAAGCAATCATTTATTTGGGACAACCTTAAAATTTTCATAGAGTAACAATTACTTATGTAGTCACAACATTGTGTTTATTATCTTTTTTCTCTACTTTCTAATTTTAAGAAAGAAGTTGAATCATAAATAAGTAAATATTTTATATTTTTGTTATTGCAGTTGTACATTAGAAAGTTTGAATGAACTGCTTATCATGGCAAAATTAGAAAGTTGATATAATAGAAATAACTTTAAAAAAAGGCTGTTTCATTTCAAAAAAAAAATGTCATATGTAATTTATACTTAGTAACAAAAAATAGTCCTTCCTAGAGTCCCCATTTAAATAAAAAAAAGCCTTGGTATTACTACTCTATTAGGTATGCGTAAACTTATTGGAATAAATTATTAGGGATATTATGGTTTCTTTAAAAAAAAATTATTTCCAATGTCCTTGTCGTCTCATGTTTTTAATATTACATACAAAACAGAAACACTAGATTTTTAACTTATTTTACTTAACCTTTTGGTTGTTCAATTGCTTATAGAACTGAATTGTCCTTATTTAAATTTTCTAATCTGCAACTGCGATTATTAAAAAACAAAAAATATCCCCTGGACTTTTTATTTAAAATATACAGCTATATGAAATTTTTAAAAAGTCATCAATATGACGTTCTTTTATAGAAATGGAACATAGAACAAAAAAATATATTTTTAAGTTATTTCTCATCGGGCCACCTTGCCATGCTTTAAGCTCATTTAAACTTTCTAATGTACAACTGCAATGATAATAAATAAAATGTTTACTTACTTATGATTTAACTTCCTTCTGCCAATAAGAACGTACACAAGAAAGACAATAAACACAAATAAATTACACAACCTATTGTCACATGTAAGCATGCGTGCAATAACCAGGAAATAAATATGAAAATGACCGATAATTGCCTTAAAAACACGAAAAAATGGACACGGAACCGCAAAAGCACCCTAACATAACATAACCTCTGGCAGTACTGGCTAGAATGATGTCACCTACCGTCAAGGGCGTCAAGTCTCTGTTGTAAAGTGAGTACAGCGATGCCGTTAGTTATACATATAAAGAATAATATTACTTAAAAAGAAAAGTTAGTTCTGGTAACTAAGAATTATCTTAATCAAAAAGAACAAAATGGTAGGGACTATAAATTCATAATGTGTCATTACAACGAGCTTGATTGATAAATACAAGTTTGTAGAAATCTTTGAAGTAACATTAAAATAGGATATATATAGAGTGAATTTCAACTAAACAAAATATTTTATTTCTGCCAACTAATATGAAAACAAGATATTTTCTTTGTTCTGATGGCATCATTTTTTGGTAAATATAACCAAAAAAAAAAATCTTTTTGTTTTCCTAACTAAAAATAGTTATTTTTGGTAACGTAAACACGAGAACAAATAAAAATTAGTACCAAATACCAAGTCATTTTTAAGGGTGTATCCATAATGGGATACCCGGTATAAGAATATGGTATAAAATTTCTGCAGGGTCAGTCAAAAATTTGTTTATGTATCCATAATGTTCTCGAGGTTTACATTCAACATTAACAGTTTGACCCCGTATTCACTAAAAGGGTTTATGTCCCCTATAAAGTTGTTATCCCTTTTCAATATCCCGATTTCATTTTAATAATATCACCGACCATTTCATTTATAATTAAAATATTATTCCCTTATAAACTAACTTCGCTTTAACCTGCAATAACAAAACTAAACAGGATTTAAATCAATCTAAGGGATTATCCTGTGAGTCCCTTCAGAGTCTTAACTTGACATATATACAGAAGCCTTTATAATGGCAAATTAAGGTTGACAATGTTGCCAGATAAAAATTGCAGAGAAAGAAAAATAAATAAAAAATGTTTAAGTACACACGGTGTTTGATATAGAGGTACCTGTTCTTTTATCGATTGATGGACTCGTTGGGTTAGCGCCTTCAGGCCCAGTTTTTTTCCTGCTTGTTAGGTTTCTAGACAGCCAGATAAATTTAAACTGGTTGGTAAACACGAAGTCCGTATTTTATCCATTTTTCAACCTTTCGGTAGGCAACCAACAGTTACCGTTAACAGCTAACTTCACGCGGTATACAGCTAAATCAAAACTACTTGTCTCTTTTCAATATTTTTGAAAGGTTATTTTGTTATTTGTTGGGTTTCAATCAAACGACGACGGTTTGTTTTCGGTTTTTGTGAATTTCAATATCATCATCATCATCACTGTCGGAATCGAAAACGTTAACGTTCATTTCTATCATGATTTAAATTAAAACTTTACTATTATTTGATAAGACGAAGAAAAAAATCAAAAATTTAAATGAATTCGCAAGAAAAAAGACAGGTTAGGTATAGGTAGTAATAATCGTTTCCGGTCGGTTTGTGTTCGTTTCGGTTCGTCTCCTTGTTAGCGAATTAACAGCTGGACACACTTCTTGGCAATTGATCCCTATGTTAAACAGCTTTTATTCCGTTGGAAAGACAAACAATTGGTTAAAAAACCGAACTTTTCTTCTAACAATCGGTTTACCTTAACAGTCACCCTAACAAGCAGGAAAAAAACTGGGCCTCAGCGGAGCATTTCAAAACTTAAACGGGCTGGTTACACTTTTGCAGAATTTTCGACAGGCCCTTCTGACCTTTGTCAATAAAGACTTTGCTAAGGGCATCATCTTGATGAGATCTGATTAAATAGTGTATTACATACCAAGGGATGAGAGTGATACTTTTCAAACGAGGAGATATTTAGCACGAGGCGTCAGCCGAGTGCGGAAATTCTCCGAGTTTTAGAATAATCACTTTTACACGAGTAATGTACACTATTTTTCCTACGACCACAAAGAATTATTAAAAAAGCTTTTGATTTGTGAAAAACATATTTAGTGTTGAAAAAAAAATATCAACACTAGTGTTGAAATTAACATACTAAGGATTATGTTCCACTTAATATCTGGTTTCATAGTTTGTCCATAGGCTTTTCCTTTATTTGTAGTTTAACTTTTTAGTTTTTTCATATTTTATATATTATTATAGGAATAACTAATCCTGGATTGACTTCTAGATTAATCAGAATGAAAAATTTTAAATTTTATTAAGAAAAGATGCATTAAACATAAATTTAAAAAATCCACTCAACAAGGAAGATTTTAATTCAAAATAATTCTATAAATTATTTAATGTTTTTATAAAAAAAAAGTCAAATACTCCTGATGGGATTTGAACCTGTGACCTTGCGATCTGTAGGCTAGAGCTCTATTCTCTACGCTATCGGTACCAATAAGGATTTGTTGTTTAATACATGACACCCTCTTCAGCGCGATTTGTTTTTTCTGGTAATAGATTTTCCAGTATATTATTACCATTTTTTATAATTTCAGATGGCGTATTTTCACATTCGAATTCTGAATCACTCGACAAATACATGATAAATAAATAAAACACTTTACAAGTACTGCTTTCTAAAATGTGTCCTTTTTAATAAATAGGGGTGGTCTATCAAATTGGCACCATATGTTTAAATTAAATAGTGTCCCTTGAATTTTAACACTAGTGTTACAAGACATATTTGTCGATTTGACACAGACAAGAAGCGATATATTTATTTATGAAAATAAACAATGTCATGTTCTGAACTGTAACCAATGTGATGTGATGGTATAACGCAATGTATTCTAAGTTGCCTGATTTTTTGCTACTTTAAAAAAAATAATAATTACATTCTATAAGTTAAATCATCTACGGTTGGATCTCACCTGCTCATTCCCACTTCTGATGGCAATTAAATTATTTAATTAAATCCTATGTGAGTTATATCCTCAACTTAATTAAAATTAATTTTTCATCTGACCTTTCAATTGTTGTTGAATGTTTAAAATAATCGTTTACAGATACCCAAGTCCTAAATTAAAGCGAAGGAGACAAATCCTTTTGAAATGAGTAACGTAAAATTGTATTAGAAAGCAGCAGAGAGACAGAGAGAATTTCGTCTGTATGTTTACAAAACCAACAAATTAGTAAACACATTATCCTTGATGAGATATCCATTCCGAAATACGAGTTCTTTAATTAGGGTTACGACAAAATACTACTAATTCGTACGGAGTCGGAACTTATTTCGTATGCCGTGCGAGTTCTAACTTTAGTAGCGAGTGTTCTTTATGTGGGGGAGCTGTCTGAAAGGTAAATTTAGTTATCTTGGAGGTATTGGATTAAAGAAAAGTGGGTCATATTATTTAGAATTATGCTTGATTGTTATATTAAGCAAGAAAAAAACATCTGTGGAATAATGGTAAATGCACCCTATACAGGGTTCTACAAATTCGTGTGCGTACAAGGGGATCTTGAAAACGGTAAGAGATATTAAGGTGATTAAATTAAGGCAAAGTTGCGTATTTTGGGCTTAATAATCTGGCGAAAAAAGATTGTAATTATGCCGAATGCTGTCGGAAATATCCGAAAAAAAAAATTTACATTTTTGGGTTTTAATTTTTCGCGCTTTCATTTTTTACTTGGGAAATAAATAAAAAACACTTTTTTAGCCGTTTTTTATGTTCTACAAGGTGACATTATTAGTTTTCAAATTCGACGTTTCGTTCTTTAGTTCCCAACCTCAAGTCAATTTTTTAAATACAGACCTGGAAATTTAAATACAGTTTTAGGGAATTCTAAGCCTTAGAAATTGAATGCGAGTCAATGAAATTTTAACATTTTGTCATCTAATAACACATTTTTTAAATTATCTTTTTCATTTCATTACGGTCCTGAACATTTAGAGTCAAACTAAAGAACAAAAGATTTTTGATTTGAAAAATCCGTTCATTTTTACTTAAAGAGGTCTGATAATTGAAATTTCATAAGAAAAGAGACACAAAGTCTCGGCCTAAAATATATTTCTGTTTGTTTATTTTTGTTACATGTTTCGTCTGAAAGGTAAATTTAGTTAATCATCATCATCATCATCATCATTTAACGTTCGCTATGGTCAAATTTTTCAAAATAATCGCTAATTTACAAACTAGCAACACTGTTAACGTGGAAAGAGGTGACAACACTGTAAGTAGAACTAACATAACCTTAAAAATTTTAGTAAAAAATGGATTGTTTTCTAGAAATCTTATAGTTTCGTCTGTTTTATCGGGTAATCTTTATGTTCCACCATTTAAAAAAAAATACCAGTTAATTTTCTATGTTTGTTGCGTATAATAAAGTTTTTAGATCAATTGGGGTTGGATCCCCGTTCAAAATATATCGGAAAATATCCCCGTGCACAAATATTTATAATAATATATTATTTATATGGAAAAAATAACCAAGGTTAGTAAGAAAACGTTTATTCGGTAGATATATAGTACATTTTATGCAAAGCTTGTAGTAATTGTCCTGAAATGAGTGAAAATAAAGATATTTTTGAAATAAGAAAGTTCGTCTGTGCGCAAATCTTTAGTTCGGTCAGAAAATAACAATAATTTGGTAGAAATATATTTTGGTATTACCTTCAATATTTCCACCATTTCGTGTACTCTTTAGGAAAATATTGTGTGTACATAGACTCTGGGATAAATGTTTTGATTTAAATTTAAAAAGAACAAATTTCATCTGACAGATTTGCATATTTTTGAAGCATATTGTTAAGCTAACTTCTCTCAACTGTCAGAAAACGGATTTACAACATGTAAATTTGGCTTCTCTGTAATTGACTACTGTGATTGGTCAGTTTTATAACCTAACTAGGATGGATGTAAAATTTTGATGCACAGTTAACTGGAATAGCCTACTTTACTCGCCACTTAAGTGAAAAGGAAACAGCAAATTTCTATGTGGGAGTAAAAAAACTACTATTATAGCTAATTAAATAGGTTCAATATTCTAAGATGCAACCAGATGAGACTGTGGTCATGTATCCTCACTTTTTTCAAATCTATTTACCCACTGCTTGCCACTAAATTACGAATGTAAATTTTATCTATTATAACAAAATTTTCTATCAAAACAATTTTATGCCGATATGTTGTAGCCACACTCGTACACGGGCTTCATTTACAATTTAAATGTATGTTTGGAATATGTAAACAAAAACTTCAAATAGGATTTGTTAAATTAGCAAAGTTTAAATTTAATGAAGCTATTTTTGTTTGCAGTTTCATGTGTATGTTTGCCGATTATATCAGGTCATTTTCACGATCTGGCATACAAAGTTGCAAAGGGTGGTTTTCAGGTAAAAAAATAAATTTTATTTACATGATAAAGGTTTAGTAGGTATAGTATATGTTAAACAGGCCACCCTGTCAAACAAGGAGGTCAGATGTTGAGGGATCCAAACAGCGTTTTATTAATAATATTCAAATTTGTTAATTTCGATTTTTTTAAAATTGAATAATAATAATAATAATAATAATAATAATAATAATAATAATAATAATAATTCCACAGTAGCAGCAGACGCTGAATATACAGATATCAGTGGCGTATGTAGGGGGGGAGGGGTCTGCAGCCCCCCTCGTTTTGGTTCTGAAAGACCCATTTTCCCGCACGGTGTGGGAAAAGTATTCCCGCAAGGTGTACCGGAAAAATATTTTTTTTGTAATTTTATAATAAAATACAACCTTAATGAATAAAATATAAATTTTTAGACTCATTTTTAGTAAAAGTAAATGAGGTGTATTACAGAAACACTAATTTTTGCCGTTTATTATAAACATTTTTAAAAAAGCTGATTTAAAACGGTTTATTTCAAAAATCCCGTACATAGATGTTAACATGGTCCCCACGACACATAAATAAAATTTAATTGTCAAAGTGATACCTTACAACTGTTCACCGGAGCGTGGCTTTGATTTTTGATTTCGTTCAGATTCTGATACAAATGTTTTCCATAGAAAATTTCTCGGAAGATGAGCTTCCAGAAGATATTCTAGAAGCCGCAAGTGTCGAAAATTTGGATTTGCTACCAAAAAAGTAATTAGTCAGGTATGAAGAACAATACGAACATTTTGTTAGTTGGTGTGAAGCGAAAAATGTAAAAGCACCAAGAGAAGAAGTACTCTTAGCATATTTCTTGGTAATGTCTAAACTTTGAAAGCCAAATACCTTATGGTGTCGATATTCCATACTAAAAAGTGTACTTAAGGTTAAGAAAGATTTCGATATCAGTAAATACTATAAAGTTACTCCCTACATCAAGAGACAAAATGTAGGTTTTTGAGCAAAAAAGCGAAACTTTTTACACAAGAAGAGATTGCGAAATTTATGAAAGAAGCACCTGATTAAATTTACATTTTAATTAAAGTGGTAACCATTTTTAGACTTGCTGCTGCCTGCCGCCGCCGTGAGGAGCTAACTGAACTTACCATTGACGACATAGACGACAAAGGAGATGTTATAATTGTCACAATAAAGGACTCCAAAAACCATTCTGCTAGATCCGCAATCAATTTGCATAGTGCATCAAATTATACTTTTAATATAAATATTATTAACAAGTAGAAAAAATCTGTGTTTGTTTTTCAGTAAAATAAAATTTTTAGAAATATTTTGTGGTAGTTTTTCTAAAGCTTGTAGAAAAAATTTTGATCCTAACTCATGCGGAAAGACACTTCCCCGCATTTGACATTTAACGGCAGTCGCATGCGGGAAAGTGGCTCTTTCCGCATTTGTTAGGATAATAACTATTTTATACTCCCACATGGAAATTTGCTGTTTCCTTTACACTTTAGTGGCGGGTAAAGTAGGCTATTCCAGTTAACTGTGCGGCCAAATTTCATATCCATCCTAGTTAGGTTATGAAACTGACCAATCACAGTTGTAGTCAATGTGAGTTTTTCAAATTTCTAAAAAGACAGGACTGTCAATATTACATACATGGCTGAAAATAGATAAGTATTCTTTGCAAAACTATGGACTAAACTGCATTTTGCTTTAGAGGTTATTATATAATTCAAGAGCCGCGCCTGATAAGTAACACTCTGTATAAATAGATCTCTACCCAAAGAAACAAAAGGATACAGGTACTATATTATACATGCAGTGATGGATGGACATATAATACATAGATATATTACATCCCTCAGTATTCAAAATAAAGCCCAAAAACAAGCACATAATAATTCAAACACGTCCATAACTCAGTTTCTAACCGTATTCACTCACCCCTACCTTTGCGGAATTTATCATAGGGCATTATTGCCAGCCCTTATAGTCCCTTGTAATAAAGGAGAGTTAATAAAGGTCAATTTTAACCACCATATTTCATACCGCATAATTTTATACGCATCCGTTTATAAATAACTGCCGGGAAGGGAATTATTCAACATTTATTTGAATACAAAAATATGGGTGGATGACCTGTTTTTATAAGGTTTTTTTATATGTTGATAAATTTAAGAAGACTTTAAAAATGATTTTCTTCATGCGACACCATTTATTATTGGCAATTTATTACCACAATATACAGGATTATTCCTAAGTTGATACTTCTTTTTTAGCTGTGTAGAGACGGCATTAAAATAAACAACATTTTCAAATACCTTTTTTCCAAAAACTTAAAAATAGGCGAGATACAGAAGTAAAAAATCTAAGTGCGGGCCTGGTTATCAAAACGTCGCCTGCTATAGTTTATGTGGTGTTGCGGACAACGCAATTCTTCTTTTTTATTCTTATTTTTAATCAAATAGTTTATTGTAAATATCGTATTATAAATATTTATAATCAGGCATGAAGTAAAAGTTATCCCTAATTTCTAAGGGAGACATGTTGACCGTTATTACTTTTACGTACTTTCAACTTTCTACTTTCTACCATAGACATTATTTTTATATTTCTATGCTTTCTACCCAGCGGGGTTATTTGGGAAAGTTTGGACCCAAAAAATATACGGTTCAACATGTGGGAAGAAATTAGTGCCTTTCAAACCGAAGAGTCGAGCGGGACTCATTCAGTGTCGGGTGAAAATAGCCCACACTGGGCACTCTATCCAATTTATACATACACAATAATATAATCAGTGTCTCATGAACGAAAGAGTCGAACGGGACTCATTCAGTACCGGGTTAAAAAAGCCTCAATTAATTGCATACATATAAACAGTACATTATAATTGATAGGTCGCGTCTTACCAGTGCTGCGCGACGACACTATCACTTACTTATTCCTGTGCCAAGGAAAGTGTTTTTATTCAAATTTGCGTAACTTCTCCTTGTGCTACGAAGCTATACGCAGCTAGAATAAGGTGCTGATTCCTGCTCACCTGCCGAGCAAAGGTGTTCCAGCCAGCCTCTATTGGACGCAGGTATCATATTGATATATTGAACGAGTGCAGCTGAATGATAAGTTTACTACATTTACAGCTAGTCGGTTCATAATAATAAAAAATCTAAGTACTTTTTACACCACAACCATTTCTTTAAATTCATAAATGAGCCACGGGGAAGATGACACCTGACTGAGGGTTCATCGATTCATCTGCTGATCACAGTTTTATATTTTTTGAACAGTTACTATTTTATTCCTTTGTATTTGTATTTAATTTTTAATTTTACAACTGAATGAATGGGAGAGAGTGAATTTTACATTTGCTTTATATTGTGTCTATTTTTGTCTTTTGACGTTTAGCTGTATTTTTTGTATATATATTTCTACATTTTTTTATTATACATTTTATTTTACACATAACAAGTAGTTGTTTTTATTCTTTGCAAGGGTCCAGCTAGCGTCCTAGATAATACTTTTCACATAACCTGCGATTATTAAGCAGGTGGGAGCACTTGGCTCCTTGGCCGGGATACTCACTCCCGGTTTTTCTGTGCCGAAGAGAATAGGACATCCTTCGCGCACATGTGGTTTGTCTTATCTCTAATCAGTCATGAAATTAACGGGTTGGTAGTAAGTTATTTGGCAATATGCTGAGGGGTGTTTTTCTGAAGCAAGTTAATTTTAAATTGGTGACACGTGAAAATGCTAAAATTTGAAAACAATGAACTAGTAAATATGGTGCTAATTTACGGTGAGTGACGTCAAAGTGCGGCTGCTGCTTCGAGAATATACGCAGAACGCTTTCCCTTGCGGGCTCATCCTACACCCAGAAGTTTTCTTAATGTTATTCAACGGGCAAGTTAGGCAGAACCGTATTTGATCCGTAGTGTAATAAATGAATGTAAGTACATACCTTATTTTTGAGTTTTTTGAAAAAACGTATTTAAAAATGTTGTTTATTTTAATGCCTTCTATACACAGCTAAAAAAGAAGTATCAACTTAGGAATCACCCTGTATGGTGAAAAAAAATAATTTCTGATTATATAGCGTAAAAAATATTATGACATTTTACAGTCATTTTTTACAGTGTAATGTTCCCTTTCTCCGTGCAGTACCATAGTAATACTCAACATTGAACAACTATTTTAAGCAAACAATGACAGAGGGTGCGACAGCGGCTTTTTTCTATTAACGAATTTAAACTTAACCCTAAAACTTTAGTAATTTTTACATTAAACATCAGATTCCTCCCCACAAAGTTCAAATCCTCTCCTTACACAGCAAAGATTAGTTCCCCCCATGGCCATAATAGCGCAAGCATGTGTTGACACAAACTTTGTAATCGAACTAACTTTAACTTTCCAAGCCGAGGGTATTTAATAAAGAAATTCGCACCCCGGTCGACAGGACGAGGCATGCGACACGCCCGCACCAGATAAGTACATTCTTGGCGAAGTTGCACGATTCCAGCTATAGTCCAAGTGAATTTTAGGTGCTGCTTTATTGGAATAAAGATAAGTGTGTTTTTATTCCAGATAAGTTTATTATAAGTAAGACGGTTCTACAAAAAAGAAAGTGAGTTGTTTTACTTTGCCTTTAAAATACTTACGACAAAATTTTGATTTGTAGTGTAATAATATTTTTTTCCGAAAATCGATCAGAAATATTGACATTTTTGATAACATTTCTGAAAGAAAAAGTCAATATTTCCTTACACTTAGTCGTTGCTAGGCAACGGAAAATAAATGTTAGGAAATATTTATTATTGTACTGTAAGGAAATATTATTTTTCTACTCCCACATGAAAATTTGCTGTTTACTTTACACTAAAGTGATAAGAGAAGTAGGCTATTCCAATTACCTGTGCGGGAATATATCATATCCTAGATAGGTAATGAAACTGACAAATCACAGTAGTCTAGAAGCCAAATTGACATGTTGTTTTTAAACGTACTGACCAATCACAGTATATTATTTTTACTGAGGCTCTGCCTTCTTTTTCAAGACATTAAATTATATAATTTAAATGCATATGGTACAATTTGTTTTTAATTTGTTCAATATAATAAAATCTAGACGCATTTATAATAGATTCATCAATAATGCAACCTGCTGAATGTGCATAGAAAGTTAATTTCATGTAGCATCATTTATCAGTTGGTTTTCCGATAATTAACTAAACGCTTCGATAGTCCAGACGTTAGAGCGTTGGACTATAGAACCAATGGTCGTGAGTTCGAGCCCGGCAACCTACAAACTTTTTTTTACATTTTTTAGCATAAGGTCGTAGAAAAAATATACTGTTCAACTCGAGTGGATTGTCCATATTGCCCTCGGAAGTTGGAGCACTCCGCCTACGGCGTCGTGCTCAATTTACTTCCTCGGGCGATATGGACATCATATCCACTCTTGTTGTACAAAATACTATTCTGTACGGCTACTTGTAAACTAAAATGTGTTAAGCTTGACAATTCAATATTACTGTGTTTCCATAGTTACAACATAAATATTTAATGGCATCCTTTATTTGTGAAAAAAGTTAATAATATTTATTTCAAAATTATAACAAGTTGATTGTAATAAGTTATGTCCTTTTAATAATTTTCAATTTACGGAAAAATAGTATGTATACCTCGTAGAAAAAGACACATTCCCGGACTCCGTATTGTCAGTCTCGGCTTGCGCCTCGACATCCAATCTTTACGGTCGTCCGGGAATGTTCAGCTTTCCTACTAGGTATACAATGTACTATTTTTTACACCCAGATGGAAATTTGCTGTTTCCTTTACACTAAAATGATTGGAAAAGAGGGACATTCCGGTTAACTGAACGGATATGACTTTGTATCCATCCTGGTTAGGATATGAAACTGAAAAATCACAGTTATTATTTACAAAGAAACCAAATTTACACGTTTACTAAAATCTGTCAGATGAAAATTTTTCTTTTTAATTTAAATCAAAATATTTATTACAGATTACATACCTACAAAATGAATGATTGGTTCTTTATCATGCACATATTGGTCCACCGCAATATTTTCTAATATATTTTGAACGGGGATCCAACCTCAATCGATCTCAAAACTTTTATTATACGCAACAGATATAAGAAAATTAACTGGTAATTCTTCCTTAAATGGTGGAACATAAAGATGAGTAAATAAAACCAGATAAAGCAGACGAAATTATTAGATTTCTAGAAAAAAAGAATTCAATTTTTTGCCACTTCTCTTTCCACGTTAACACTGTTGCTAGTTTGTAAATTAGCGATTATTTTGAAAAACTTTACCAAAGCGAACATTAAAAGTTCATATTAATGCACAATGGCCGTGTTTAACTCTTTATTCTACAGCTATTTTGTTGTACTTTCGGAGTTATAATTTAACAAACCCTTTTTTCTTCTGTGCATTTCAGCAGAACAATTAATTAAAATGGAAATAAAATAAAAAACATAAAGTCTTTCTCCACTGGTTTATTAAAAATAAAGTTAGAAGGTGGTAGATATTCTACATGTTTCGGGTGTAGCAACACCCATCATCAGGAACAAAATATAAAGAGAAAAATTCATAGAAAGGAACAGACGTAAATGGTGAGTGATAATGAACCTCGATGGAGCTCTCATCGAGCCATGGAAGATTAAATGTTGAGAAATGGGATAGTGATTAGAAGAAAATTGACATATTTAAGTCTTAACACTGACCATGGGCAACAGGTAGCAGTGGTAAGAAGGGGCCCGTTTGGGCAAAGAGAAAAAAATTAAGAAATGTAAAAAATGGAGATTCACAGGTCAAGAACCTTCATCCTGGGAACCGTGGAGAGAGAGAAAATTTGTTAATTTAGCCCTCTTTTTAAGGGAAAAAAAAGAAAATATTTTAGTTAAGAAAAGTAAAAGGCATAGAACTGATGTAGAATATGTAAAGAATAAAAGAAATTGTTGAGTAAAATACATTGAAATGATTATTTTAACAATTCACTCGAAAAATCTCCTTTATATGCACGAAAACGGGGACTTACCTTAGTTCATAGCCGAAAAATTAAAAAATTTTTAAAAACATTTATTTAGGGGAACAAGCCCGAAAGGGCTGGAACCCCAGTGGGCGTTAATTTTAACATAACAACCAAAATTAGACTTTAAAAAAGAACTAAAAAAGACTAGAGAGTCGGAGTACTTTTAAAACTTTTATTAGGCACGAGGTCAAAACGGAAAAGAATTTGAACTTGAACTTGACCCAGTGATTCGTCACTTGACACAGATCTTCAAGGTGGGGAAATGACATATATTTTAGCGGGTAATTTGAAGGAATATATTAAATAATAACATGACGGGAAGAGCTCAATAGAGGTTCAATAAGATAAAAAGGGTAAATACCACAGCAAAGCGAAATACAATTCAACACCAAAATTCATAGCAAATATTAAAAAGAAAGAAAAATAAAAACATTAAAAATTCCCTGTCACCACTTACACAAACAAAAGCATTGTACATTTTGGTGACCTCTATTGGGAAAGTTTAAAATTATTTATAAATTAAAGTTAGAAGAATACTATAATATGAAGCACTGAAGGGTAGAAATCTAAAATATCAACCGCGACATCTACAAATGGAGGGTTGAAATAGGTATATGAGGTAACTGTAAAACAAAATATAGCTGAAGGCTGGATTAATTAGTAGTATGGTTAGAAAAATTATTTTTGAAAAATAAAATAAAGTAAAAGGACCGAAAAAGGAACGTTAGACCTAGAGAAGGGTAAGTTTAATTATTCAAAATTGAGAGAGTTAAAGAATTGAGTGGCACCATGTTGAAGTTGGTCATTTAAGCAAATAATATTATTATTGTTTAAGGTTTTGTTAATTTCAAGAATTTCTAACAGATCAAGTTTGTTGCCTTTATTACAAAAATGTATGTATTCAGTATGAGAGTCCTGAATAAAATTGTGTTTATTGATATGTATGTGTCTAGAGAAATTAGATTTAATTTTCGAAGGTGAAAGATTAAGATTTTAAGCCTTCTCTATTTCTTTACAGTGCTCCTTAATTCGGATTGAGAACTTACGTCCTGTTTGGCCGATGTACACAGCAGAACATGGCTATGGTTAAAAAAAGAAATTTTTCATTTTTATTAATAAATATATCGCTGATATTCTGCAAAATGCGGATTGAGAGAAAGATGGATATATTCAAAGTAATTTTGTGTCAATATCAGAAATTACCCAAATTAATAAATATGTTACAGTGTAATTTGGTCCATGAATTTGTCAACGAAATGAATATTTGTTCAATTGTTTTATTATTACTCTCACAAGTTCACGGCCAACTAAAAAGACAAGTTATGATGCCTATTTAAATGATTCCTTTTAATTTTTGGTATGAAGTTCGGAAGTTAAGTCGTTCAAAAAATATACTGTACAACTCGAGTGGATTGTCCATATTGAGCTCGGAAGTTTGAGTACTCCGCCTACGGCGTCAATTTACTTCCTCGTGCGATACAGACATCATATCCTCTCTTGTTGTACAAACTACTATTATGAGGCTGAAAATAGCATTTTTATCAAATATCCAGCGATATGCATTAACTTATCATTTCTCTGTGCCAATCATCTCGTCTTCTCTCGGAGATTCCATTAAAAGGTCACAACAGTCCATGCCAGACGTCGACAGAATAAAACATTAAATTATTAATATAATCAACTTTTAAAATATAAAAAAACAATTTCATAATAAATTTTATTTCATTTTGTCCAGAAAATCAACTTACCATGTACTCATTTGCGGCCGGTAAGTGGAACATTACAGTGTACTGTAATGTATTGCCTAGCAACCATCCTTTGTTTTTAGAAATAATGACTTTTTGCTTTGAATTTTTGACAAGTTGTCACTTAAAATTATAGGAAACAAAATGTTCAAGTACACATATTGTACGAACTACCAACTTTAGTAAATGAAAAATGTTACGCAACTACAGAATAGGCTCTCTTTTACAATTTTTTAAATAGTTTACTTAACTAAAGTAAGTAATTTTTATTTTGTTTTGACTATATTTATCGATCCCAAGTAACTCTGTTTAGATGCTTTAACTTGTAAAATTATTTTTTCTACCAACTTTAGTAAATGAAAAATATTACGCAACTACAGAATAGACTCTCTTTTACAATTTTTTAAATATTTTGCTTAACTAAAGTTAGTAATTTATATTTTATTTATACTATATTTATATTCTTTACTCAAAAATTATAATTTTATCTGACAGTGACAAACAAAAGACAGTTACAATTTAAGGTCAGGTGATTTAATATTGCCAATAATATTTTAAAATTTGTAATAAACATTTCTATTAAATCTTTTTAAAAAGGATTATAATGACAAAATGAAATAAAATATCATACGATACACGTCCGTTAGGTGTTATTACAGCACTGGTTTATATTCCAGACTCGGCTCCTACGTCGCCTCGTCCGTAAACCAACTCGTACTGTAATAAGTCACCTACCGGCCTTGTAACGTGAAATACTATATCACGATACTAAAAACGCCGATATTGTAATATAGCTTTGATATAAAACCAAAATAGAAAAACGTTTTGAACGACGTTCTATACAAGAGATCATATTCAATTTTATTATTCCCCGTCCCAAACTGAAATATCACGAGAACGCCGTTATTTATATGCCCAATCAACTGAAGTAACTAAGGATTTAAAACGAGCGCAACTAACGACTTCTCATTATCACAGATTTCCTCTCAAATTACTTCTCCTAATTTCATTGAACCTTGGGGATATGCTAAGAAATAATAATTTTACTTAAAGTCTTAGTTTTCACCTTCTTTAAAGGATTCATTACATCATTTTTTAGTTATTTTTGGATTTTCACTGCAAATGAAACTAAAATTAATAATCGTGAATGGTACACTGTAAGAAGTGATGGTAAAATTTCACAATAGTTACTATATTTTTTACGCTATACCGGGCGCTACAAATTCGTGTGCGTACAAGGGGATTTTGAAAACGGTAAAAGATACGAAGATGGTTAAATTGAGGCAAAGTTGTATATTCTGGGGCTTAATAATTTGGTGAAAAAAAAATTGTAATTATTCCGAATACTTTAGAGAAAAAAACCGAAATTTCCATTTTTAATTTTTAATTCTTTGCGCTTTCATTTTTGACTTGGGAAAAAAATAAAAATAGCTATTTATGACATCAGTTACGAAATTTCATTTCGAAACGTATTGCATACAAGATTTTTTCTAATTTTGAAGAAAGTAATAAAAAAATAAAATTTAATATAATTGATAAAACTTTGGAAAACATAAATTTAGTTTTTCTAATTTTGACATATAACTGATGACATAAATAGCTATAGCTGTTACTTCATGTTAGTTGTCAGTTTGACATTTTGTAAAAAAGTCTAGACGGAAGGTTTTTAGCAAGATTAATATATTTTTAGTTTTATTTTTTTTTAAATGAGTCATTCAAGTTCTGAAGAGCTACCAAGCGATATTGAAGAGGCAGCAGGTAATGCTCTATTATCAGTAACTCCCAAAAAGTCAAAGGCAGTTTATGACTTGGCATACGAAAAATTTGTTACGTGGTGTGATGAGAAGAAAATTAAACATGTTAATGAGAAAGTTTTACTTGCATATTTCGAGGGTAAGAAAAATCTAAAAGTTTCCACATTATGGACACTTTACTCAATGTTAAGGTCTGAACTAAATCTGAAAAGGAATATTGATATTAAAAAATATACAAATTTGGTAGCATATTAAAAGGCAAGCGGACGGGTACAGTGCTAAAAAGTCAAAAGTTTTTATTAAAAAAGATTTTGCCAAATTTTTATTGGAAGCTGATGACAAAGAATACTTAATGGCTAAGGTTGCAATGATAATTGGAATGGCAGGAGCATGCAGAAAAGCAGAATTAACTTTTCTTCCAGTTGAAAATGTTATAGACGAAGGAAGCCATTTTCGTGTTGATATCCCACCTTCAAAAACAAAAGTTATACGGCAGTGTGCAATTACCACTGGAGACATTGAAAATACGAATCTTGTTAAAATATTAAGAAAATATATTAAGTTGCGTCCCCAGATTCTTAAACACAACAGATTTTTTGTAAAATATGCGAATGGAAAATGTACCAGAAATACTGTGGGAATTAACACATTTAGCAGTCTGCCAAAAGTTATTGCACAATTTCTTGGTCTTTCAAATCCTGTTCTATATACTGGCCACTGCTTCAGAAGAAGCTCTGCCACTTTCCTAGCAGACAGTGGCGCTGATCTTTTAAAATTAAAGAGGCACGGAGGTTGGAAATCTAGCTCTGTTGCGGAGGGATATGTTGAAAATTCCATGAATAATAAAAAACTTATAGCGCAAGAAATATTTGGTGAAACATCTAATGCAATGTGCGTCGCTTCCCAAATAACAGCAAGTTCGAACAATGAAAAAAATATGTCGTCAAGAATTAATTTGAATAATTGCAATAATTGTGTTATCATTTATAATTTATGTTTTTAACTTGTATTAAACAGTTTAATAAATAGAATAATTCTTTTTGTCCCTAATTTTGAAATACATTTTCGTCACCAATTGCATAAAATTTTACTTTATGCAACTAGTTACAAAAAGTAAGACGTTTCATAATGTCAATGAGTTTTAAAAAGTGTCACTTTATATGTCAAAATTTAAAAAACAATTTTTTTATAGCCGTTTTCTAAGTTTTACAAGATTGCGTTATTAGTTTTTAAATTCGACGTTTCGTTCATTAGTTACCAACATCCAGTCAATTTTTTTAAAAACGGATATGGAATTTTAAACATCAGTTTAAAGGATTTCTAAGCTTTAAAATGTTAATACAATATACAAGTTTTTGAAATTTTAACGTTTTGTCATCTAATAACACATTTTTCAAATTATCTTTTTCATTTCATTACGGTCCTGAACCAGAGCCAAACTAAAAAACAAAGATTTCTTATTTGAAAAATCAATCCATTTTTACTCAAAGCGGCTTGATATTTGCTATTTTGTAGAAAAGTGACCCAATGTCGCGGCCTCAAATATGTTTCTGTCTGTTGATTTGGTTACTTGAAACTAGCATCATCAGATCTTCTAAACAGTAAAAAAAATTTAAATTGTTTTTGAGGCAAACATAAGCGCATTACAGTAACATAACGAGACTAACGCCCTAGTTACCTTTTCTTTACTCGGAAGCATGTTTTACAGTATTTTGATCTAGGTCTAAGGCAAAAACCATAGGACTTACGATATGTTATATTAATAAGTAAATACTGAAGAAAATCGAATTACTTCTCAAGCCTTAAAAACTTACTTACTTCCTAGAGTATTGTGACGGTAAATCTTGTTTTTAAAAAATAAATGGCCAAAAACTATAACTTCCTGTAATGTAATTTTATTATTTAAGTAATCTTAAAAATAATTGCCAGGGCCGTAATTGTAAATAAAGGATAATTTTAAATCTTAATGATGTGTTTTTTGAAGCAAAAACGTTAACATTTTAAAAACCTTTAAATTGTATTAAATTTTCAAAGCTTAGAAGTCCTGAAATATGTTCTAAAAATTCCCGGTCCGTATTAAAAAAACGAATTTCAGGTTGGTATCTAACGAACGAAACGTCCAATTTGAAAACTAATAATGTCATCTTGTAGAACATAAAGAACCGCTATAAGAAAGTGTTTTGTGTTTTTTTCCCAAGACGCAAAAAGTTAAAAACCAAAACTAAAAATTTAGGTTTTTTTCGAATATCTCAAGTTTGACTGTGATATAAATGACATTGACAGGCATCATGTACTCACAATCAAAGGTGTCTGATTAATAAATTAAAAATGAAGGTAACCGGATCAGTATAATTGTAAGCAAATTATTTCTGCCAATGCCATGTATGTCACAGTCAAACTTGCTGGTTAGTTAATTATTATTAAATTTCCTTTTGCAATCCGACATAAGAATAATAAATTAAAAAATAATAATAATTTTGTTTCTTATACCATGGAATTGGGTGAGATTTATGACAAAGAGTCTAGAGATATTATGAATCTAATAGTGTTTATCTATTTTATACAGGGTTTTCATAAAAAGGTTTTAAAAACTACACATTTTAAATTTATTTGAAAAATAAGATGAATTATCTTATCAACCGTTACGTACCGATCAGTTAGTTGTCAACTAGTCGCGCGGTGTTTATGTTACTGAGAGTATTTTGTTACTTTAAATCATGAAATACTTCTATGAAACAGTTAAGAAAGAAGTACCAACTTAGAAATCGCCCTCTATAATTAAATATACCATAATGTTGTGTTGTGTTGGTTGTTCTTGTAATGAAAAACACCCATGAATAAAATCTAAAAATATTATTCGTATCCAGCACTCGAATTAAACGAAATTACCCTTTAAAACATATTTTATGTTGGCAGCCGCTTTTTACAGCCCCGTATTTACAAGAGTTGCCCATTTATATAAAAATCCTTTTTTTTCTCTAATGGCCTAATTTTAATATTTATCCCTAAAAACCATTTATTTTTAGAGCTTACTTTACAACCGTTTACAGCGATGTTTCGGGGTTGATTTTACACATTTTACATGTTCCGCACTTTTTACACCAGTTTTACGCCCAATAGGCTTTATATAATCAAAATACATTTAATGGGTACTTTAATGGGGTATTTAAACTTTTCTGCATATATGGGAAATGTTAGTGCGATTCTATTTTACAAGGTTTGATCAATAATTATACCGTCTTATTTAACTATACAGGGTATTCCGTAACGATGTGCTAATATTTCAGGGTGTGATTCCTCAAGTCATTTTATGAAGAAAGGTTCTTATAAGCATTTGTCCACAAGGGTTTAAATTTTAAGCGTTATTTTGTAACATTTGTACTTAAGATATTATTTTTAATTCTGGTATGTGTTAAAACGCCATATTTTATAGTCTATTTAAAAAAGGTGTAGAGTAATAAAATGGGAAATTCCGTCCAGTTCGGCTCAATTTCGGTGTCGGCCATAGGCGCAGGTAAATTTTGTGCATTAAATTATTTATGATAACTAACCAACAATTTTAAAAAATTATTAGGTTAACGGGTATTAAGATAAAATAGTATTGTTTGTAATATTAAAATTTGAAGTAACTGCGTAAGAGGATTAGGAAAGGTATGTTTTATGGTTTGAAGTGTCAAAATCAAAAGGTTTTTTTTTTTATTATTATGATAAAATACCTGCACTGTAGGAAAAATCCTTTAAGGCGCTCTGGGAGCGGTGCGAGTGCGAAAAAAGCGATTAACGTTGGTCTTGAAACGTTGAAGATTGTATTCATTGGGAAACACGACCTCAGGAAGATCATTCCACAAAGATGACGTTCTCCAGATGAAAGAATTCTTGAACAATAAAGTTCGAGGAGTACTAAGCTGAACAACATACGGATGAGCGGCAGCGGTTCGCCGTGTATTTCTGTTTTGCATTGCTCTAGGTGGAATCAAGTGGGCAATGTTAGTCGAACACCTGCCATGGAAATATCTATAAAAGAGAGCCAAATCACCAACCTGTCGTCGATGCTCCAGGCTATCGAGGGTCTTGGTCAGCTCGGGGTCGCCGATCAGACGAACGGCTCTCCTTTAAATGGAATCCAGTAGCCGAAGGGTGTGCTTGGGTGCAGAGCTCCAGACATGAGAGCAATATTCTAATGATGGTCGAATCTGGGCTTTGTAGAGTGTCAAAAGTTGATGAGGTGTGTACAACCTTTTGGTGCGGAAAAGTACACCAAGTTCCTGTACAGCTGCCTTGGCAATTGCGGCAACGTGATCATGCCAAGACATATTACCTCCCAGGTTTGCTAACCTTTCAGTCGTTCAATGCGGGAAATTACCACGAGGACATGAATTCAAATGTTTTTAGGACTATTTTGGTGAAATGATAAAATATCTTCCAGCTGATTCAGTAGTAGTTATGATAACGCAAGCTATCATTCACGGCGCACAGAGAAGACTCCAACTTCATCTTGGGGAAAACAAGAAATAATCCACTGGTCAACTATCAAAAGTATTGCATTTGAAGATAATTTGCTAAAGAAGGAACTATTAGCTATAGCAAATTTACCCAAATATCGTTTTATGAAATATCTTGTGGAAGATACAGTTGAAAACATAGAAAACTAAATCTTATGGGCGCAAGTGAAAGGATTTGTAACAAGACACAACACGACATTCAAAATGAAAGACGTTAAGCTACTGTTTGATCAAGCCATTAAGAAAGTGACACCAGAGAACTGGCGAAAAGCAGTCCATCATGTCATTAAAGAAGAGAAGAAAATGTAGGATCTTGACCACCTGGTCGATCGGACCGTCGCGTCGACCCGTTAACTATAACGTTAAGAGGAGATGACAGTTCCTCAGATGACGAAGAATATTATGATTTCTCATAATTTAATTTCTGTATAATGTATTTTTTGTAATTTGTATTTTTTTTATAATGTTTAATAAAAAAATAAGTGTACCTAAGGCACGCCTTCGTCACACCATTTTCAGTGTTTATGAATGGATAACAATAGGCAAGACCCATAAATTGACCCAAACCCGGGTGGTTCTACCCGCATTTGATGAAAATAAAGAATTTTGCAATGAAATCAATGCCAAATTATGAAAGTGGCTTGGGTCACTCTGTAGTCCCTTTGCATACCTAAGGAGCTTTTATTATTCCACACTTTTCTGAACTAGAATATAGTTAGAAAAGGTATTCTATTGCTTCATCAGTGGCGTCCCTGCACACGTATCCTCTGATATTTTTACAAAAAAAATAATACGCCACTGACATTATTCCATGCAAATATTTTTTTTGATTATAGCCTGACCAATTCTATATAAAAACGGTATCTTGCGTTTTCTCGTCAGACCCACCGTTCTTGATTAAAATCATTAAAGTACAATAATTGAAACTCAGTATGGTTAAAAGGTAGCAGCTCTGGTAAAGTCAAATTTTTTTAAGAAAACGCCAAGTCACTTGTCATTTATGGCACCCTGTTGACGTCTGGTCTATTTTACGTTTAGAGGTTGGCTAAAAAGACAGGACCGGACTATTTTTATGTTCCATTAACTAAAAAAATATTTAAATATTAAGTTCCTTATCTCCCATTTTAATTTATCAAAGAAGACTTTACAAATTTTTCTATTTAAATTATCGTTTTTAACTAAAGTTGTCAAGAAACTTTTGGAGATGTTATCCAAATTGGAACAAAAGTCAAGAACCTATTAGGTATCCACTGAATACTACCTAGATATTGTGATAGGAATTACTTACAATAAAGTAATGTACTGGTAACATAAATATTATCGACAAAGCTTTTAAAAAATTTAACTTATCTACACACTACTCTTCTTTGCTCGTGAATATTAAAGAATGTAATAAATGCCGGTAATATTGGTATACAAAACAATCACTATTCTTCATTTTAGTTATGACTCTAACTTTCAATCAGAAAACTCTATATGCACCATATAAAAAACAGCCACAAAAATACTAAAAAACACCAAAAAACAACGAAAATAATAGGACGCGAACTGACATGTGAACTTGTTACGGTCCACACTAAATCTAGTAACTTTTCGGCGGAACTAGAATCAGCTGTGAATGTCATCTGTGGCTTTCAACTGTCGAAACGCCGTTTTCTATCGCAATATGATCTCTAGTAGACCTCACCACCGTTTTTTCTATTTTAATACAGCTATCTGAAGCAATTATTTTAATTTAATGATTTTAATCAAGAACGGTGCGTCTAACAAGAAAACCGCAAGAGACCGTGTTTATGCAGAATTGACCAGGCTAATCCGAAATAAAATCCACATGGAAAAATATCAGTGGCGTCCCACTTTTTTTTTTAATATTATTTATTTAAATTTTTAAAAATTATTCTATTCGCGATAACGCTGAAACGAACGGAGATATGGAACTGCGGTTTTAATATTTTTTCTAGCAAATTTCATCTACTTTTCGATTATGGTATCATACTTATACCGTATGATTTATTTTTTCGGAGTAAAATCAAAAAATGTGTCATTATTACAAATTGCGCCCTCTAGCATTTTTTTTAGAACTATTATGAATAACTAAATACGATTGGAGAAAGTGCATAGATTTCTCTTCCAAACAGTCTTTAGTTTGCTAAAATCGAATAAGTCGTTTATAAGTTACAGCGATTTAAATGATTACACTTTCAACAGCTTTCCCCCCTCTTATTAAAGTCGGTACGCCAATGAGCATAAGACCAAAATGATGCATAATTGTCCAAGCTTTTTAATGGTGTTATCAAAGATATACCTTAATCTGGAATTTTCGGAGATATGTAAACTTTTATAATTTACGTTTCAATTACGCCCTCTTATGGCAAAATGCGGAACTTAACAATTATTTCCAGGATTTTCTCCTGGCCACTTTAGTTATAATTTTTTTTTTCCTGAATTTCTATGCCCAGTAGTTTCCGAGATATGGCCGCTCGTCCCCCTTAATGAATCACCCGGTATATTACAAATATGAATCTGGAAACCCAAGTTAAAGGTAAAAATAATTTAATCAAAAAAATCAAATCGTAATGTTTCTTGTTCCGAAAAGTCGAAATAATCAGCCTGTTATTTCAATTCCTTGTTTTTTCAGAAATGCCTATTTGAAAAACAAAAATAACTTAATAATAAACTAATAACTGGCACTGTCAGAAAAATAATTACAAATAACGGCGTAAGACTGCAAAAAAAGTGTATTTTATTGTCACTGTATGTTATTGTTAAAGTTTTAAACCTGTACTATTTGTATACGTACAGGGTGGAGTCAACTATAGAGTAAAGTTCATTGTCTCCTTTATCTTAGGAATTAGCTAAAAATTCGAAATACAAAAGTTGTAGAGATCATTGAGGTGCACATTTTAAAATTATATTGGAGTATACGGGCTGGCCCAAAAAAAACGTGGCGAATATAACTTAGGGTTTTTTAACACCCTAAATATTGTAACAAGAAAACCGCAAGACACGGTGTTTATGTAGAAGTGGTCAGGTTAATCAGAAACATATCCGCATGAAAAAAAGTACCACGTGTGCAGGGACGCCACTGGTGAAGCAATACTGTTTTTTTCTTTTTTATCAAAGGGCCTTTTACTTATCACTCAAAACTATGTAAAATGGATTTATCTGCTTTTGTCTTATCGCTTAATTTTAATTTCAGGATAGGCCGGTGCCCAGCCCCTACCTCTGGAATTGCAAATTAAATTTGCCAGGGACAAATCATAGGTTACCAAGTCCAATTAATGCTGGTGTCTGCAGCATCACATGTTAAATTTCAATGTTAACCCAACCGCAATCCTATTCTAATAAGTTAAGGTCGGGTTGTCAAAAATGGTTCAAACTCCGCATGTGCACTCACCACACGGAGGCCCTAAAAAAGTCTCCCTACAACCCCGCTCTAAAGTCAACAGGGAAGCAAATATTTGAACAGTCTAAAAATTGGATGGGATTTCTATGTTTCCAACCACGATGCAGCACCCGGTATGAAAAGTTTTAACCAAAATAATTATGAATAAATATCATAAGAATACAAAGTTACATTTCATCAATACCTCAAATATTATTTCAGTCTGAAAAACAATCTATGCATAAAGAAAAATGCAAATAAAGATTGCTGTCAATAAAAATACTAAAAAACTATTCGTTTCTCTTCAAATATGATAGTATGTTCCTCCAATAATACCGCGGCAGTGGCTCAGTGGTGAATTACTGGCATTTGACCGTGGCGGTCCGGGTTCAATCGTCGAAGAGGGCATACGCTTAATAAAATACATAATATGCCCGGAACTCTAGTCGAAAAAAATTCAGTATGCTATTAGTGACTCCTACTATCCGGACCGAGAGCGGCGCCATGGACCTCTGGGGGCGTAAAAAGTATTAACTAGTGCATAGACGAGGTTCGGACCCCACGTTAAGCTATAGGTCATGTCTGACTGACACTACCTAGATGATAGGAAATACAATGAGCCTTATAGGCTCAAGTATACTACTGGTACTTCCCCCAACTTCATCAACAACAAAAAAATGCTCCTTCAATTAACCTCAAAGTTCTATCAAGGTTAGAGTCACCAATTCCCGATACTTTACTTGTCAATTCGTTTTGGTTCTCCTGATGATGGACGTCACTACATCCGAAATATGAAGAGAATAAGCGTTCTAATTTCCTTATATACTGGTGGAGAAAGACTTGAAGTTTTTAATTCGCCCATTTAACTACATAAGTCTGCGGAGCAGGCGTTGACGCGCCCCGAAAGAAGCCGAACTCCGGTGCCGATCGAGATTATGTGTGTTTACACGTCGTCCCCATCAAAAAAAAAACAAGATGTAGGTGTATTTACAAGTTTACATGTCGTTTTAAAACGATATTAGGTATTAAATGAATTATTATTATACCAAATGACTGGTGGAACAGTTGATAATTTAACTTACCACACCACTCGACTGAGCATGGACTTTTTTAATTAAATAATTTAAAAATACAAATATTTGCGCTCGTTCCCTGTACATCAACAAAAATCTTTTATTATCTGTTGTAAATTGTACTTTGTAATTTTAGGTTAATGTTACTTGGTTTTATTACATTCCCAACTCGTAAATTTTCATTTTTACATTTTCTCCTTTTTATCAAGATTTGATTATACATTTCGCCACGCATTCACGCGAATATTCTATACGATTTTATAAGGGGGTGTAAACTTTTATAGCGGTATCAGATTATGAGAATTGTTCTTGCTTATTGGATTTTAGAGGTATAAGTTTTTATTTATTTTTGAATGCGTTTTTTACTGTTATAAAATGGTTTAAAAAGCTAGGTAATCTATACCGGGTTCTGTATCGGTGGTTTGATCTTTTTTCTGATTTTATTATAGGAGAGGCGGGTAACTGCGAACACCTAAGGAAAAGTATTACTAACTCTGAAATTAGTAGACTTATGGTCATGGGATATGGTGTATTCTATAAAAGGAAGTTTTAGAAAATAAATTGCAACACATTTTTTAATCCCGATAATATGAAAAACACAAAACCTGTTCTAAAAAAACATTACAAAATCGGCATTACCCGAAGGCTGCGGGTACTTTACTTTTAAAATATCTTTATTCGTGTATTATATTTTACATATTAGCCTGCTTACTAATTTTAATATTATTATTACATAATATCACTAATTCTAAAGAACTGCTGGATTAGCAAGCTAACTAGGACACAGCAACGAGGCGACGCCCCGTTGGGGCGGGTGTAAGCCCTGGTAAGTAGAATCTGACTTTTCATTCTGGATTTTCGGCTGGTTCCAGTAATCTTTTACCGTCGTGAAAGAGTTCATTCTGCTTACGCTGTGAGGTATTTAGTTATTCTGCTTTTATTGAATGATAAACTTTAATGCATATTTCACTGGAAAAACGGTATGAAAAAAACCAGCTTTAATCACTCAGGTACAGTCGTAGCATACTTGTCTAGTGGCTTGAACAAATGTAAGAAACTGGATGGGGTTTTGGGATATGGGCGGGACTTACTCCTCGCGGTACAAGAAGTTGGTGTTACCGTCTTGTTCGTTAGTTTGTGTCGTTTCCAACTTGAAAACGGTAAGAGATACGAAGATGGATAATTTGTTGCAAAGTTACATATTTTGGGGCCTAATAATTTAGTAAAAGAACATTATAAATACTTCGAATAATTTCGGAGATATTCGAAAAATCCGAAAATTTCTGTTTTGGGTTTTAATGTTTAGCGCCTTTATTTTTGACTCAGACAAAAAACAAAAAACACTCTTTATAGTTGTAGTTGATGTTCTACAAGACGGCGTTATTAGTTTTCTAAATCGACGTTTCATTCTTTAGATACCAACCTTAAGTCATTTTTTTTAAATACGGACCTGGAATTTTAAATAGAGTTTTAGGGACATCTAAGCTTTAGAAATTTAAAATAATTTCAAGGTTTCAAATTTTAACGTCTTGTCATCAAACAACACTTTAGTATTTCAAATTATCTATTCTTTACTATTACGGCCCTGGCAATTATTTTTAGGATTACTTAAATATTATAATTACACTGCAAGTTATGGTAAGGCCGTTTATTATTTTAATAAGATTTACCATAACAGTACTCTAGCGTGTAAAATGTAGTCTCTGAACATCTATTAGTGTGTTTAAAGTTTCAATGACGTAGCTGGCACCATTCAAAGAATATATGGAAATATCTTAAATTTGTTTCAATTTTGAACACTCTGTATCTGGAAAACTATACTATAAACTTTTTGTCTTAAAATCAATCATTGATTAATCCTTTAGGGTTTCTGTGTTTACTTAATGAACACTTTGTATATTTAGCTATTTCTTTTTACTCAAATACTCATTATGGTTTTATAAATGCGGTGTAAAAGTTTTATACTGGTAGCTTATCTATCTTATTCGTTTGGCAATTTATTTCTGTATTCTATTCGCATTAGTAGTTCAAGAAACTTAAAAAAAAAGTATTTTTGACTTGGTTAGAATATTATTTTTATCCACTATTTTTTTTTTATATATTTTTGATCCTATGCGATTTTAATGAATAGAAAGTTTATTTTTTACCAGACCACCATATTCTTTTCTCCAACCCTTTGCTTTTAGTTGTAATTTTTCTTGTTATAACCATGCTTATCATACCTGAAACAAAAAAAAATGGGAATAAGTAAAAACATGAAGTCTTTCTCCACTAGTGGAGAGTCAAAACATGAAGTCTTTCTCCACTAGAGAGTGTTTTTACTTATTGCTATAAATTAACTGCCCTTTAAGAATGGACTACTTCCTCAAAAAAAAAATGGTTTAATATATAAAATGGGTTATTCTTGAATCTCAATATTTGGTATCAAATGATCATGCATGTACGAATATTCCTTTTGGAGACCATCTAAAAAAAATACTTTTTCTACTCCCATATGGAAATTTTCTGTTTCTTTTACACTTAAGTGGCGAGTAAAGTAAGCTATTCCAGTTAACTGTGCGGGAAAATCTCATATCCATCCTAGATAGGTAATGAAACTGACCAATCACAGTAGTCAACATTTACAGAGAAGACATTGTTGTTCATAAAAGTACTGACCAATCACAGTATATTATTTTTACTGAGGCTCCGCCTCCTTTTTCAAGACACTAAATTATATTATTTAAATGCATATGGTACAATTTGTTATTAATTTGTTCAATATAATAAAATCTAGACGCATTTATAATAGATTTATCAATAATGCAACCTGCTGAATGTGCATAGAAAATTAATTTCATGTAGAATCATTTATCAGTTGGTTTTCCCATAATTAGTTTAACGTTTCGATAGGCGAGAGGTAGAGCGTGGAATTATGGAACCAATGGTCGTGAGTTAGAGCCCGGCAACCTACAAACTTTTTTTTTACATTTTTTAGCATAATGTCGTAGAAAATATATATTATTCAACTAGAGTGGATTGTCCATATTGCACTCGGAAGTTTGAGCACTCCGCCGTTTATTTATCACGTATTTGTCGAGTGATTCAGAATTACAGTGTGAAAATACGCTATCTGAAATTATAAAAAAGTTAAGAATATACTGGAAAATTTATTACCAGTCAAAACAACCCCGCTGAAGAAAATGTCATATATTAAACTTCAGCAGAAAATGTTTATGGGTCGCCATAGCCTAGAGACTAGAGCCATGACCTACGAATCGAAAGATCACAGATTCAAATCCCATCAGGAGCACTTGACTTTTTTTTATGAAAACATTAAATAATTTATAGAATTACTTTGAATTGAAATCTTCCTTGTTGGGTGAATTTTTTAAATTTATTTTTAATGTATGTTTCCTTGATTAAATAAAAAAAATCATTCAAGAAGGAAGATTTCAATTCAAAATAATTTTATAATTTATTTAATGTTTTTATAAAAAAAAGTCAAGTACTCCTGATGGAATTTGAACCTGTGACCTTTCGATCTATTAAATTGGCATCATATGTTTAAATTAAATAGTGTCCCTTGTATTTCCACTCTAGAGTT
The DNA here is from genome assembly GCA_935413205.1 of Polydrusus cervinus. NCBI lineage: Eukaryota > Metazoa > Arthropoda > Insecta > Coleoptera > Curculionidae > Polydrusus > Polydrusus cervinus. The sequence goes on from OW284517.1 coordinate 16,876,744, forward strand.
GAAATTTTTTTTTTTCAGCTCTAGAGTTGAAATTTTTTTTTCACAAATCAAAGGTTTTTTAAATAATTCTTTGTGGTCGTAGGAAAAATAGTGTACATTACTCGTGTAAAAGTGATTATTCTAAGACTCGGAGAATTTCCGCACTCGTGCTAAATATCTCCTCGTTTGAAAAGTATCACTTGTTATGTAATATACTATTAAAAAACTTGATAGCTCATATCTAAAAAACGGGCTGAGCTAACATGGACAAATTATGTATTTTTGGAATCGGGGAAGAAAGCCTTTTTTTCTTGATAAAAATACAGGGAAACTCAAAAATAGACCCCTGTTCAATCCAGGCTGAATATGGCCTTGTAGAAATACATTTTTTCGCCCATGTAGCTTCAGTGCGCATCGCATAAGATGTTTTTATTCAAGTATAGAAATCGGTGGTACAGAGAAAATGTTATTTTTTATTCTTTTATACATTTTTATACAACCAAACTCAAAATTTAAAAGCCCATTTCCCATGTAAAACCAATGAAATCAATGGATAAAAATATTTAATATATAACCAAAATTATACAAATACAAATACTTATAATTAAAATTGACAATTTCCTTGTTGAAAGTAATAGGAGCCAATAAAAGCACCGACATTCCATTCATTTAATGAAAAATATATTATGAACAAATAACTCTTTGTATTTCAAATACAATCGTTTCTTTTATGGGGAAAAGGGCACAGACGAAGTGGAATCGTAAAGGCCATTTTGGAAATAGATTTCAGACGCTTAGAAACTTTTGGATTAATTCTTTCCCATTTCTTTATTTATTGAAGGAAATAAATGGAAAATAGGTGATGTGCGGGTTGATCTCCCGCGACGAGTGTTCCGTACCATACGCTTGTTTTTTATTTGGATTCTATTTTTTTATTAGAGCGGGTACTAGTTTTGATTAAAAATGCATGGAATGTACAGAGTGCCGCACATTCTAATTTGAAATATGACATCTCGGTTTTCAGATATCATCATCAAATCAATATTTCTAAATACGGACTTGAAATTTAAATAGGCATTACATGAGGGCGCGTGGATTAATAGGCAACGAAGGTGGTAAGGGAGTTGCAAGCAGCATTGCCAATCTTCATGCATTATCGATAGATCAACCAAATTTATTTATTGTTTCCAGATGAATTGAACAATATACATACAGAAAAAAATACCAGAGCTAACGTTTTTTTTCAAATGATATTATTCTTCATATGTATAACTAACATCATCGCTGTATTGGCAACTTTACTATATTTCGAACAGAGACTGTTGACGATCATTGAGGACAGGAGTCGTCGTACGAAAGGATGTCGTGTCCGTTTCCTCGTGTTTTTAGTGCATTCTCATCTTAATTGCCTGGTTATTGCACGCATGCTTGGCTGTGACAATATTTGGTGTACTATATTTGTGTTTATTGTCTTTCTTGTGTACGTTCTAATTGTAATAAGGAAGTTAAATCATAAGTAAGCAAACATTTTATTTTTTATCATTGCAGTGGCACATTAGAAAGTTTAAATGAGCTTTTTACAAAGCATGTCAAGGTGACCTGATTGTGAATAATTTAAAGATAATGTGTTTTTTTGTTTTGTTTTTGTTCTCTGTTCCTATAAAAGAACGTCATGTTGACGACTTTTTAATCTGGTCAAGTACAATACATTTCAAATAGTTGTTATATTTTTAACAGAATCTTCACGGGATATTTTTATTTGTTTTTTAATAATTGCAGTTGCACCTAAGAAAATTTAATAGGAACAATTCAGTTCTATAAACAATTAAACAACCCAAAAGCTTGATTAAAATAACTTATAATCTAGTGTTGTTTTGTATTGCATAAGTATGTATTAGAGAAGATATGAGAGAACAAGGACATTGGAAATAATTTTTCTTAACGAAACCAGAATATCCCTGATAATTTATTCCAATTAGTTTACGCATACCTAATAGAGTAGTAATACCAAGGCATGTTTTATTTAAATAGGGACCCTAGAAACGAATATTTTCGTTACTAAGTATAAATTACATATGACACTTCTTTTTTTTTAAATAAAGCATACAATATTTTTAAGTTATTTCTATCAAATCAACTTGCAAATTTTGTCATGCGTTATAAGCAGTTCATTCGAACTTTCTAATGTGCAACTGCAATGACAAAAATATAAAATTTTTACTTATTTATGATTCAACTTCTTTCTTACAATTAGAAAGTACAGAAAAAAGATAATAATCACAATGTTGTGACTAAATACGTAATTGTTACTCTATGAAAATTTCAAGTTTTGTCCAAATAAATGATTGCTTTGGCAATATTTGTAGATTGCATTATTAACAAAAACGATATTTCCTCGAAAAAAAAATTCCAATTTTCCACATTTACACATGTGAGGATGTGTGTGTTGTGAAAACTAAAAGGTATGGTTTAAAAGCAGGAGTACCATATAACATATTAGATGTAAAAATTGCTTTAGATACCCGTATATAAAATTTCGTTGTGACAACTATAATTTGTAAGTTGGGTTGGTTCATATTATTAATTAGTTCAGTAAACAGTTCAATAACGACAATTTTATTTGATTGTACAGACTAATTTTTGGGTTTCAGTCCGATTTCACGAAAATAAATGGTTGTCAGAACCAAATTTTAGTAATTCATACAATGTTATTTTTAAGAGTGTAAACATCTCGAACCTAAAAATTGAGATACATCACGATTAATCAGTGAAATAAGTAAAAATCTTCTAGGTCACAAAAATGCATCAAGGTATAAATTCTGTAAGAAAATGACCCGCCTCGGGTCCGCTCGTACGCGGCAGTCTCCGGGAATGTATGGCCATCGTTTAAGCAGTTAATGGGCCGCACATTTATTCCAGAAAGACTTGTGGCCATTTCTTAAGAAGCAAAATTTATTGGAATGAGAATGGCACGGTGACACAGTTCCGGGAATATCCGGAAATCGGGAGAAAGCGACTTACTATTCATTGGGACACTAAATATTATTTTGTAACTGGAAGTACGTAATGTAATATTTTTAAGTCCTTTATCCAGGGTGATTCCTAAGTTGATACTTCTTTTTTAGCTGTGTATAGAAGGCATTAAAATAAACAACTTTTTCAAATACCTTTTTTCAAAAAACTTAAAAATAGCCCAGTTACAGAAGTAAAAAATCCAAGTGCGGGCCTGGTAATCAAAACGTAACCCTTTATTTTATATTGTTTTTCTCCGTTTAATAATAATGTTAGTCATGCATTTTACGGATCGGTCGTCAGTTATTTATTTAGGCAATTCGCTACGAGCTGTGGTCTTCTAAGGCAAATTAATTTTAATAAATTGGTGAAATGGTAAAATTTGAAAACAATGAACTAATTATGGTGCTAATTTATTGTGAGTGTCGTAAAAGTGCGGATGTTTCTTCTCTACACCCAGAAGTTCTCTTAATGTTATTCAACGGGCAAGTTAGGCAGAACCGTATTTGATTTGTAGTGTAATAAATGAATATAAGTACTTTATTTTTGGGTTTTTTGAAAAAAAGGTATTTGAAAATGTTGTTTATTTTAATGCCTTCTATACGCAGCTATAAAAGAAGTATCAACTTAGGAATCACCCTGTATTTATAGTCTTGTCCTATTAAGACAATAAGCATAATAGTAGTAGCAGATACTGTTCTTCGAAATATTCATTTTGCTTTGATAGAATTCCTATTGAGATAATATATGTAATTTTTTTTTGGGGACATTTATATAAAAAAAATGTTTTCCATTTTTATTTAGAAAAAAGAGCTAACAGGGATCTCGTTAACTATAGAAGATAACAAGATGGTTAAATTAGAGATTTTTCGCAATTTCGTTTTTATATTTGTGTCTATTTGAATTTACATTTGTTCTTATGGATGATGGGAGTTTACATCATTGAATTATAAAGTAGGAGGAGAATTTAAAAATAATAAAATAAAATTTCTCGACTATTTAAAAAAGCAAAGTAGATGATAGTTGTGAGAAACGAAACGTCGTATTAAAAATCTAAGGACACTATCTTATAGAGGCGAAAAAATGGTAATAAGAGATTCTTTTAAAGCTTTGTAATACCCTGTATATATTAAGTGGCAAAAAAATTGGTGCTCTTGATGAATAAAAGTTTCTGATTGGTAAGAACTTTTAGTGTCCTCTCTGGTAAGACGACAGAGCAGATCTATCATTCCTTTGTGCTATTGGCCATGGAAACAACATTTTTAAACAGACGATTTAAAAAAATTTAGTTGTACTTAGAATTTTATCGGTTAGAGCAAACATTCTTAAAGTTTTACAACAAAAGAGGAAAACACATTTTTGTACAGTAGAAATAAAAGAAATTCACTTAAATCCGTTATAATGTAGGAATTTGTGGTTTCCAGCCCCCGAAAACGTCAAGGAAACATTCGGAGAATGGGGGATGAATTTAATAAACAGTTTGCAGAAGTGAAAACTCGATGGAAGCCATTTTGGAGAAACGTAAAGGGGTGGATATATATTTCGTAACTGATAAGCAGAAAATACATATTGAAAAGCGCTGAAAAAAACTGATAATTTAAACCATTTTATTTGTATAAACAAGCCGTTTCTTTCGCTTGCCACTTGCCACATGAAAAAAGCTCATCGATTCAAAGCCGGTATTATTCATTTATCATTTTCTTAAATTCGTTAAAACACTTACAGCGGGTTGCATAAAGAACTATAGTCAGTGACGGCTTGTCAGGTGAAGTAGATAAAGGGGCTCTTCACCAAAAAAAAAATAAAACCAGGAGGAAAGTTTTTCGAATTAAATATTAATGTACCAATACAGCTACCATTTGAGCCCTTAAAAAATAATTATGATTAAATTAATAATATTAATTTAATCCGAATGTAGCTATGCATAATAGGGCCACGGTTAACTCCGATGGACAATAATTATAAACTTATAAACCATCGTGCTTTTTGGCGCACCCCAACGACCGTGTCCGTTAGCTCAAAGCAAGTAAAGACCCAACGCCTAACATAGCTTTGATATTCACCGTTGCTATGGTTACGTGACGTCAGTCACGCAAATAGCATGTAACAATTTGCATTATGATGAAGGGCAATTTAAAAATAGATCAGTCGTATGCACCATTGTTTTAGCATTGGTTCGCCTAACCTTAAGGTATTTATTTTGAGACTACGCGAAACTTACGGTTATAGATATCGTTTTTACATGATTTACTGTGTGATTAAAAAGTTTTGTTTTTATTTTTTAGTTAATTCATTAGTAGGTACCTATACGTACCTACTTAGTTGTGTGTTTTAAAAATTAACCCAATTAATGACATAGTTTGTAATTTGTTGGAAACTCCACTCGTTGGACAGATGAGGATAAGAGTTTTGTTACACGGGTTTTTATCCAATGTTTGTTTAAGTACCCGCACTATACCTAGCTCTTCACCATTTTTTAAGACCGCGAGCCGCCACTGACTATAGTTGTCCATTAGCCTAATTAAAAAAGACAAAATTTAATCACAAGCTGGCAAGACCAACTTCATATTTGTGCGAAATAACCTTATATTTTACAAGAACTGGCATCTGACAGCGGCCATCTTTCGCAAAATCTAAGGCAATTTTACGCAAATACGAAGTAGGCCTTGCCAGTAGAGATTAAATTTTGTCTTTTTAATATGCGGTTAAGCTAACCGAGAACGATTTTTCTTTATGCAACCCACTGTAACAGTGTAGGGTTGTTAAAAAAAAACGAATTTTGTTTTTATATAATAACTTTTTTATTAATGAACCGATTTTATCTTGTTTGAAAGAGTATAAATCAAGAGAGACCGCTAATCTTATCAATTTCGACATTTGTTGAAAAAACAAAATGACGGATATGTGTAGGTTAAACTTTAAAAATGACTGGAACTTTTTTCAACACTGGGACATTATTTTAAGTATCTCATCCAATTGGCGACTTTGCTATCGAGCACAATAAAAAAACAATTATGTATTTCCTAATAGCTTTTACTGAAGAAGCCAAATTTGATGTCAAAAAAAATCTATGTTGACAAATTTGACAGATACGACGCCATATTGAATTTGCTTAAATGGCAACCCTACCTTATAGTAAGCGAGCTGCATTCGCTTATTTGTTCCAACATTAAAAATGTATAATTGTCAATATTTATTTTCAGCCGTTCCGGAGATACGAGGCTTCGAAGTTGGTGATTTTGTTATCATCGAATTAACAGAGCTTTGAGATTAAAAACTCAATTTTGTCTGGAGATACGTAATTCTTTATGGCGGAGCCACCCATGCTATTGTCATATATGTTAGATGTCAAAAAATGACAGTTACGACGCCATTTTAAATATTTTTAAATAGCAACACACATTCATAACTACACCAGTGTATTGCATTTTGCGGTCCGATTTCAAAAATATATAGTTGTCGATATTTATTTGCAACACTTACGGAAATACGAACGCATCAAAAATTGCATCGTTCGATTATATCTTTTAAGTGTAAAATATATAATATAAAAATATTCAAAATGGCGTCGTAACTTTCATTTTTTGATATCTGACATATATGACAATAGCATGGGTGGCTCCGCCATAAAAAATCTTACGTATCTCCAGATAAAATTAAGTTTCTAATCTCAAAGCTTCTGTTAACTCGATGATAACAAAATCACCAACTTCGAGGCCTCGTATCTCCGGAACGGCTGAAAATAAATATTGACAATTTATACATTTTTAATGTTGGAACAAATAAGCGAATGCAGCTCGCTTACTATAAGGTAGGGTTGCCATTTAAGAAAATCCAATATGGCGTCGTATCTGTCAAATTTGTAAACATAGATTTTTTGACATCAAATTTGGCTTCTTTACTAAAAGCTGTTAGGGAATACATAATTGTTTTTTTATTGTGGTCGATAGCAATGTCGCCAATCGGGTGAGACACTCAAAATAATGTCCCTGTACAGGATGAGTCAATGATAGAGTGAAGTTTATTTTGTCCTTTATCTTAAGAATTAGATAAAACTTCGAAATGCAAACGTTGTAGAGATCATTGAGGTGCACATTTTAAAATTATATTAAAGTATACGGGGCGGCCCAAAAATACGTAGCAAATATAGCTTAGGTGTTTTAAACGAAACACCCTATATCTCTATTATTATTTTCTAATTCCCCACTAAATTCTACACTTATTTTCTACAAAATGTTATATGTTAAAATTTAATAGTTTCTGAGATATTGATGTTTAAAATATGGCATTTTTAGACTTTGACAGGCTGTAACATTGGAACGGTTCATCTTAGAGAAAAACGGTTTATACCTCAATATGTTAATTTTTTATTCTCTATCTAAAAGTTATAACTTCTGGTTTAACATGTTAAACCGTTAAAACCGGCTTTTTGGTTGACAACAAGTTCCAGCGAGTTTTAAAGTTTAAGCAAGTTGAAGTGTGTTCGCCATTTTGGTTTTTCATCAAATCAAACATGATAAAAATCAATAAAATCGGTCCATGAAAGAAAAATTTATTATAGTCTATTTCAGAAAGGTGTAGAGTAATAAAATGGGAAATTCCGTCCAGTTCGGCTCAATTTTGGTGTTGGCCATAGGCGCAGGTAAATTTTGTGAATTAAATTATTTATGATAACTAACCAAAGAAAAAAAAAGAAGATAATTTGATAAACAAGAAGCTATTAGCTATAGCAAATTTACTCAAACATCGTTTTATGAAATATGCAGTGGGAGATATAGCTGAAAACATAGTGTAACTGTGGTGCGCACACCGACATATCATTACGACCTAAATCCTATAGAACTTATATGGGCGCAAGTGAAAGGATTTGTAGCAATACACAACACGACATTCAAAATGAAAGACCTTAAGCTACTGTTTCATCAAGCCATTAACGAAGTGGCACTAGAAAACTGGCGAAAAGCAGTCCATCATGTCATTAAAGAAGAGGAGAAAATGTGAGATCTTGACCACCTGATCGATCGGACTGTCGACCGGTTAATCAAGAGGAGATGACAGTTCCTCAGATAAGGAAGAATAATATGATTTTTTATAATTTAATTTCTGTATAATGTATTTTTTGTATTTTATATTTTTTTTATAATGTTTAATAAAAAATAAGTGTGTGTAAGTAGGTAATGCTATGTACATAATGCCCGCCTTTATCACATCACTTTCAGTGTTTGTAAATGAATAACAATAGGCAAAACCCATAAATTGACCCAAACCCGAGTGGTACTACCTGCACTTAATGAAAAAAAAATAATTTGGTATGATATCAATGCCAAATTATGAAAGTGGGTTAAATATTAGTTGGGTCACTCTGTAGTTCCTTTGCATACCTAATGAGCTTTTATTACTCTACACCTATCTTTTTTTTTTACGGTTCGCCGACTACGTAGGCCATCTTGAACCGGTCATCGACCACAAATGTGATCTACCGACTGGGGAGTGTGAAACGGCACCTTCATCCTACGAGATATCCGATCTCATCCGGCCTGTCCGGCGTGAATAGGATGGCTAGGTGTCGATTCATTTTACACTCTTCCCTGTGGCAAGAGCACGCCGTGTTCCCAAGCGGTCACCCGCCCAAGTACTAACCGCGCTCGACACCGCTTAACTTCGGTGATCTGCGGGAACCGGTGCTTATTATGTCGACAGGCCCTTGCCCACACCTATCTTAAATAGACTATAAATAAAAACAAAATTCCTATTTTTTTTGTAACAACCCTAGGTACCCAGATCTTTCGTATAGCTTTACCATAGATATGAAACAGCTCTGCATATAAACAATTCGACACAAATTACAAACAAGTAATTATTTTTAATGAATGGGTGCTGCAGTGCCATTTTATATATCTTTAATAATTTCATAACTTGCCAATCTCCATAACTACCATTAAATAGGCACTATAATAATTACACAGTTCCCCTACAACAACGTTTGAAAATAAATCATGCAACTTTTTAAACTTCACAAACAAGATTTTCGTGGGAAGCTTTAAGGGTTCCCACACTGTAAAAAATAAAAATGTCACAATATTTACTGCACTTTTTACATTATTTAATCCTTAGAATGCCTCGACACTTAAGGAATCCTCACGTGACAAAACGGACTTATAGACAAAATTTAGTCCTTAAGGAACTGTCAATATCACTTCATCAACTTGAGATATTCCTTAAGTAAGGAATGACTCTAACTATGGGCACTAATGATGAACTTAATGAATGATTTACTTAATGAAACGGTTAGCACGTATTATTTCCTTTTCCGTCACGCAACATAAACAACTTAGTCGTCTTGTCAATACTACATCAAATTTAAAGAATTTGTCAATTTTTTACTCAAAGAGACCTGATATTTGATATTTTGTTAGAAAAATACACAAAAGTCAATTTTGATGCCGAGACTTTGTGTCTTTTTTCTTACAAAATATCAATACTTAATCAGTTATTTTCCTTTGCAAAATCGCGTGGGTATAGCTCGGGGTGAACTTGAAACCACTGAGCAGCTTAATCACAAAAGCAAAAGCAACTGTAAAATAGTTTATTTTTCGAAAAATGTTATCTGTGGGTATTTGCAAGTAAGTAAAATAGATTATAAAAATGTGAAGATAAATAATATTTATGCCTTAGTTTAGAAATTAATTAATCATATTAGCACGTCATTAAGAAACACCCTATATATTAGAGCAAAGTCTTTACTGATTTATCATAGTAGTACTAGTTAGAAAGCTTTTTTTTTCTTCCGAGGACCCGTCCATATACCGGATTCACTTACGTCAGGTTTAGTCAGGTTAGTAAGCTGGTGTTATTATAAATTTTTGCGAAAAACTGTTAACATTAAGTGACGACCGAACGCCTGCGACAACTTTTAAAATATTTATCTTGGGGTTCGGCAATGACAGAAATCAAAAAAATCAAATGACTTTGGCATTTGCAGTGGCGTGCAATGCTTTTTTAACCAGGGTAGGCAAAAATTGCATTTAAGAGAATAAGTTACCTACCTTCCGTAGCATTCAATCTAAATTTCAAATTTTGTCACAAAATATCTTGTTTTTGAGTTTGTGGAAAGAACACTGGCAGAAGAAGAATAAAACGACATTATTTGTAAATTAGTTCAACACGGTGCGGCGGTCTTTACGTAAAAATTATTTTATAACATCGTCGTAAAAATTGGTTTTTGCGTTTTAAATCCTGCAAAAGGTCGCTCTCCAGAGATATTATTGTTAATTCACTTAAGCGTGTGTTTTGTTAATAGGTATAAATTCTTTTTAATCCAGAAAGGGATCGTTCTGCAGACGCGCTGCTAGCCCGAATAGTAACAATTAACGCCTCCATATTTCTATTTTTCCCAAAACGCGCCGGCGCGAAGTCTTATCCACCTGATGGAACCAATTTTGCCAAAAATGAGGTCAATTATTATGTGAAATATGATGATAAGCTTACTGATTATTAAATATTATGAACTTTTTTGAATATTTTATATTGAAAAAGCGAAGTTTTTTCCAAACTTCGGTATAACTTAAAGATTGGCACCAATGCACTTATTTCTTGGCGTGGGCTGATAGATGAAGGAAAGTCGAAGGTTCGACGGGTTTATTAAATAAACCTGTTACATCTCTTTCTACCCTACTGGCTCTTTCTCTTGCTTCTATCAGTACAAAATCAGTGCTTTTGCATAAGACGCTAATGTACAACGAGATCTTTGCTTCTAGAACGGTCTTACGGAATGCTTATACAGGGATCTAGTTTACGATATAAATAAGCAAATAATGCGTTCGTGGAAATGATATTGGATTAATTCGGTCCTATATTATTATTTGTTATTGTCAAAGTTGAATTACACCGATAAAAACTAATATATAAAAATAAATTGTTTCTGTTTGTTTTATTGTTCCCAGGGTAGGCAATGTTTTTGTTATAAACAAATAAAATAAATTCTATAACTTTAGTCGTTTATGAGTATTAAAGTGTATCAATGTAAGACGCGAGTAAAAAATATCCAACGGCGATGTAAGACCTTTAAATAAATATATTTTTGTAAGTAAAAAAGTTTATTTTTCGTCGTTAAGAAAGAAAAGGATAATTTCTTTGGCGTTTAAAGTTGAGGTGGTACCCTTAAGGCCGGTTAAAATTTAAAATTTAAATGTGTCAATTTACGTTAATGTATGGAAATATTAACACATAAGTGGCTTGGCGCTGAAAAAATTATACTTACATTGACTTGAATTTAAATATTTCCGTTTTCAGTCTGCCTACATTAAATTGTTTATATTTACCTACATTTATTTACAATTTTTAAAACCTTTTTTTAAATTACGTGAATACTTATCTACAATTTAAATGATAGAATGTACAGGGTCATTCGACCTATACTGAACAGGGGCCTATTTTATGAGTTTCCCTGTATTTTTATTAAAACCAATATAGCCATCTTGTTTATGTTGGACCAAAATATCTTAAATTGCAATTTAAAACGTGACTTGGCTTTTTCTGATTTTAAAAATATATAGTTTGTCTATATTAGCTCAAACCGTTTTTAAAATATGACCGATCAAATTATTGAAAAACTGGAAACTTGGAAAAAAAAACCCTGCAATGGCGATGCATTAAAATAACGTCATAGGAGGTGTTGGAAAATAAAGTTTCGATATATCTAGAATGCATTGAAAAACAAAACCATGTAAATAGTAATAGGACAGCGTTATGGGGGCCATATTGAATTAATTAAAAAATTAATTTCCAAGGCATTATTAAACTATACAGAGTCCTATATGCTCTCGGAAGTTTGTGCACTCCGCCTACGGCGTCGTGCTTAATTCACTTCCTCGTGCGATATGAACATCATATCCATTCTTGTTGTACAAACTACTATTCTTTGTAAACTGTGGGTCTTTTGATGATATTAGCTGACGCTAAAGGGTATTATTTTTTAAATTTAACTCATGCATGTTCCCTATTGGTCTCGTCGTCGCATCCACAAATCCACTTAGAAAAATCGTACATAAAAATGTCGATGAACCTTCTTATTATAAGGAGTTTGTCTAATATTTAAATTAGGTTGTGAACGACAATTCATTTTAAACTTTAACCACTTTTGACTTACTTTACTTTTAAAATATTCTTTATTTATTTAATAAGATACATGTCAGGTTTTCCTACGTATCGATTATTATTATTACATAATATCTTAACACTTTTTCCGCTGGATTATCGCGTGCTAACCAGGACACTACAACGAGGCAACGCCCCGTTGGGGCTTGTCTTAGCCCTGGTAGAAATGATCCTGTTTTCATTGATTTTATTCGGCCGGTTCCAGTAATCTTTTACCGCCATGAAAGAGCTTATTTTGCTTTTGCTTTAAAAAAATTTTTGCTATTAAATGGTTTCTGTTATGGTAGATTTTTGCGCTTGGTTCAATCCAAACTAAACTTGTTGTTTTAGTCTTTAATAGTTTGCACAACAGACATTTTACTGTAACTACTTAATTTAAAAAATAGAAAATCATCAGACTATCGCGCCCGATCTAAATTCGATAATTAAAAATCGAGAAATTTTAAACAAACTATCCAGAGTGCGGAAATCACCTAACACAGGATCTTATGAAAGTTACGACATTTTCCTTTCAAATAAATAAAGAACTACTTCTTTAACATAATTCTTAAGGTCTTTTTACTACACGTTTCTACGACATTTTAATGTCCATCGGAACTTTAATATAAAAATTAGTTGAAAAAAGCCCAGTGGCAAAGCTTATCTAATTTCGCTGTGATTTTAAAGTGAAGTCTATTTTTTGTGTAATTTTACCAGTATGTATTGTAATTTTACTACTTACTAAGTGTTTTCAGTGGCCCAGCCTAGGAGCTCGGGGTCTAAAAGTCTATGTAATTGCAACTTAATTTTTCGTCTCACGCTTGGATTCTTAATTTAAATTTTTAAATATTGTATTCTTGGCTTAGATTACAAAGGAATTGTAGGAAACGTTTAGTTTTTAAACTTTTCCTTCTAAAAGTCCTGTTTTCTATAGGTTTCAGACGCATATCATTTTATTTATTGATTTCTGATGCAATTTTAAAGGAAAACGAGTAAAAAGAATAATATTTTATAGTATTTTTCCATTTTATACTTATCTGTTCCGTTTTCCCTTTGTTAGAGCTATTTTAAATCAACAAAAATATAACCCAATGCAATAAAATATTTTTACAACAAACCAAAAAACAATTAATTGAAACATTTTTTATGGAAGAAGTGTAACAATTTATATTTAAAAAAATAGTGCGGGAAGAAACGAGAATGCTTTATTATGAATATACAAAACGGCACCTAAGAAGGAGTATTTCAAAACCTCAGCATTTGCACCAAATACAGATTAGATCTACGCTCCTAAAATACATCATTTCTAAAAAAATCTTCAATTTTGGCGTGGTGAGCGATATTTACTTTATTTTTAATCATGAAAAACCGAGTCAAAAAAACGCTGGTTAGAATCTATAGTGTACGGTATACGTCTTATGTTAAATTTTTGGATTAACACCAATATTCATATTGTTTACAAATATAAAAAATATTTTTTTTTAATAAAGAACCAGCTAGGAATATCAAAAAAAAGTTAAAAAAAAACTTTTACAAAAACAAATTTTAATAATTTAATTTTCGAAATGAGATAGTATCTAGTTAGGTGAATTTTAAACAAAGTTTCGGCATGGCCCCGAAAATTTGTCGCCACGCCCATTGAGCCCCCCCCCCCCTCCCCTCGAACATATTTTCTGGCTACGCCACTGAGTGTTTTCACGCATGAATTACAATTTACGCAAGAAATAAAATAAATTTTACATCAAATCTATATCTAATATTACAGACATCTTAATGGAATAATTTAGGATTTTTACCAAGATAAATGTTAAATATCCCACATCATTTTATCGTGTATAATTACAACCAAACCAATGTTTTTAACAACATTTGAAAGACGATCAAAAATATTGCCCTTTAATTATAAAAAGTCACTCTTAAATTAGGATTAAGGTATGTTAAGGATAAAATGTAATCTAAATGCGTACAACGAGCCTTGTTGTATCGCTTTATAGGAAACAAAATAATAAATATTATCTTAATTTCTCAAGAAACCGCCGAGGTAATTACCCCCAGACACAAAATGAATTCCAAAGTAAGCTTATTCCGAAGGAATTTCTCGCACTCGCTTATCAGAAATGGATAGTTTTAGCAAAAAACCTGTAATATTTCCGATAAATAATCAAAAGTTGTATGTTCAAACTCCAATCACATGCAATACAGGGTGAAACAGTCGATGAGCGTTCATTAAATCTTTTGACAAAACTTTAACAATTTTTTTTTAAACTTATGTTATATTTTTCGATGTGCCCCCTTTAACTAAAATATTGGAATTTTTCTATTACTTCCGGTTATACCGGAAATACATAACTGGAAGTACATAGCTGTAAACCTTGTTATTTTAAATATAGTCTATTTCAGAGAGGAAAAAAGTAATAAAAAGCTCATTAGGTATGCAAAGGGACTACAGAGTGACCCAACGAATATTTAAGCCACTTTTATAATTTGGCATTGATTTCATTGCGAAATTCTTTATTTTCATCAAGTGCAGGTAGTACCACCCGGGTTTGGGTCAATTTATGGGTTTTGCCTACTGTTATCCATTCACAAACACTGAAAATGGTGTGACAAAGGCGTGAATTATGTACATAATATTAGGTACACTTATTTTTTATTTATAACATTATAAAAAAATACAAAAAATACATTATACAGAAATTAAATTATAAAAAACCATAATATTCTTCGTCATCTGAGGAACTGTCATCTCCTTTTGACGTTATAATTAACGGGTCGACGGTCCGATCAATCAGGTGGTCAAGATCCCACATATTCTCCTCTTCTTTAATGATATGATGGACTGTTATTCGCCAGTTCTCTGGTGTTACTTCCTTAAAGGCTTGATCAAACAATAGCTTAACGTCTATCATTTTGAATATCGTGTTGTGTCTTGCTACAAATCCTTTCACTTTCGCCCATATAAGTTCTATAGGATTTAGATCGCAATGATATGGCGGTGTACGCACTATATTTTTCAGCTATATCTTCCATGGCATATTTCATAAAACGATGTTTGTGCGAGTTTGCTATAGCTAATAGTTCTTTCTTTATCAAATTATCTTTAAATTCAATACTTTTGGTGGTTAACCAGTCGATAATTTCTTGTTTTCTCCAAGGTGGAGTTAGGGTCTTCTTTTGTGCGTCGTGAATGATAGCTTGCGTTATCCATAACTACTACTGAATCAGCTGAAGAATATTTTATCATTTCCCCAAAATAGTCCTCAAAAATATTCGAATTCATGTTCTAGTGATAATCTTCCGTATTGAGCAAACCAAAAATCCCTCTTCGCTTCCAATATGAACGATTATAAGTCTCTTCCCTTTACCTGAAGGCACCTTAATACCCGTTGACCGGTCTTCCATGATAGCTTGGCGATGGCGACCACTGGTTATATTTTTGTCTTGCCACAATTTTGGTATTATATAACCTTCATTTATCCACGTCTTACCTGCACCTATGGCCGACACCGAAATTTAGCCGAACTGAACGGAATTTTCCAATTTTCAACTTTACACCTTTCTGAAATAGACTATAATTTTTAGTTAACACATCCATTTTTATATACGAGCATCTTAGAAAACTTTTACTTTAGCCCTATAATTTAATAAAATTATATTTTTTATTTTTATTTCCGATGAAATTTATCTAAAACCGTTTTTCCGTACTATGAATTTCTCTGTGTAACGCTGTAATGAAATGTTAAAAGCCTAGGAGCGAAAACTCCATCATAATCCACTCCCTTTATCTTATCGGCGGCCGAGCTACGAGTCGATACACATTATTTCCGCTGCTCGTCCATTTCCCCTTCCGTGCAGACACCGCCATTTATCGACAAACTTACATTAATTTCGAATCAGGAACAAAAACCAATGTTTCTAGATTATTATCGAAAATATCGGTGCAAGAAACCAAGAGTTATTAAGTAATGGCTCCTTTTTCTGCACACGAAAAAAAAACAGTAATATAAAGAGTAAATACTATAAACTAAGTAAACCTAGACATTACACGTAAATGGGCTAAAGCGTGACTCAGGGGATCGACGTAAGTGCCGAAAAGCGAAGTATTTATAGACGAATATTCGCACTCGATTTATGTTTACTACAGTTGCGGCTAGTGATAGTCGATACAGGTGGACAAAGCCAAATTATCAAGTCAAAAATCTTTAATGAAAATAAGTAATAGTTTGTCCATTATTTTCTATCAAAGCATGGTTTTGGGTATGATTGACTTTCATTTGAGAAGTCGAAGGTCCAGAACATGAGTCATTTGTAGTTCTGAGATTTTCGATGAGCTTCAGATGATGACTAGGATCTAGCTGCAGATGTGGTTTCAGGGAATTTGCGTTTGAGTGACCTGTTAACTTAATTAACTCTTGTTTCCCAACACCTTGTTTAAATAGAGCAAACACAGCGGAAGATTAATGAGAATGATTTGTTATTTTATGCTTCTTCGAATCAATTCCAATTCTTTCCGCTGAAGTTTTGGCACACTTAAAATACTGCATTTATTCCTAGTTAAGTATTTTTGAACCAACATCCCTTTTGCCAGTTTGGATGAACGGAGAGAAATAGTCTGTCTGTGGAAACGTTTGGTCCTCATTTTTCCAATAATTTTAAAAATAATCTTACAGGGCATAGGTCTTTGTTTCATGAATTTCTTACCAACCATTCACTGTTTGCCAATTCTTTTGACCCACCTTGAGCTGTCTTGAAAAATATGCTGTTATATTCAATTCGTCCGGTAAATTCTCCCATGCTATTAAACTCCTTTTGAAAATATTGAATTTTACAATTTACGGCCTCATTGCCTCTCCAATCTAGTTCAAATAAGCAGAGATGGAAAAACTTTTTTTGTGCTTCATCGATGTTTTCTTCATTGGAGCTTTGCATTATTGTTAGTTAATCTTAGGTAGATAATGCTTTTGAACTTACTTTTCTCTTTTCCTGACAACTTTGGAGCTGCTTTCTCTTTGGGTCTCTTGTCATTCGCGCATTTTTAAAGGAAATATCCGTAAAAGGGTCCATTTTTAGTTCGTATTCTGTAATACTTATTTTTGTATTAAGTGCGCAAAATAGGTGTTTTTTTAATGGCACATGACATTGTAAATTTTTACCGAGACCGTTAGGTAGAGGTTAAAAATGCAATCAAATGTGCCATAAAAACAACTACTGCGCGCGAAATACAAACAACATTTTTTGTACAACTGTTTGTTCGGGTCTGTTCGGGTTAACTATTTTTTGTCGTGTTTAGAAAAAAAATCTAAAATCATAATTCATAGCTTTTAAGGTATTATTTCTTACACCTGTTTCCATTACCATGAAAACCTGCGATAGTTTAAATTTTATTGATTGTCAAATCTATCGTTTTTCGTGTCAAAAGTGTATAGTTGTTTGCTCAAGTTTGGTACCATTTAAATGTCTGAAAGTGATAGTGAGACACCTCACGAAATTACGGATGCGGCAGAAATCGTTATATCAAATCTTTTGCCCGCAAAATCAAGAATCAAATATTAGAAAGTGTACACTCAGTTTCGCGAATGGTGCAACATAAAGAAAGTAAAAACCGTATCAGAAAATGTTTTGCTCTGTTATTTGGAGAAAAAATCGAAAATATTAAAGCCACCTACACTATGGATTCGATGCTTAAAAGTACGCTAAACAAATTTTGAAGAAATAGTCCATTCTTAAAGTGGAGTTAATTTATGGGAATAAATATAAAACATGAAGTCTTCCTCCACTGGTAAACCATTTTTTATTCCCATAAAGGAAAATATTGATCTGCAGCGGTTTACTAAATTGGTTCTAATAATAATTGTTAATTTAATTCACTTTAATAATACATTTTTTTATAAAAAATATTTTGGAAATTAATTTTTGCATTTTTATACGAAAACATTAATCAGCTGAGGTGAAAAAAAGAGACGTTTTGTGCATCCATAGTAACCAAAAAAAGTAATCTTTTTTTGACAGTTGTACAAAAAATATATTTCTTGAATCATTTTTGCTGTAGTGTTCCATGTAGCCTTTAGAGAAAATTCTTTATAGTCTTCGCCATTACCCTTCTTCATATGAAAGGCGTAATCTTTGAGGATTTTCGCCAGTTCCATCACCGTAGTACATTTTTCCAGTTTATAATTTCTTACCATTAGAAACTCCGAGAACTGTGCCCAAATTGTGTTTTTGGACTTCCGTGTTTTAAGTGAAATATTTTTAGCTATTGATGTTTTAATTTCTTGGGTGGATTGGCACCCAAACCTTATATTTTCGTTTAAATTGCTCATTTTGTCTTTTTCAAACCAGGATGACATTTGTCAGACTAACAATAGTTTTAACCTGACATCTATTAAAATTTTGCCGCTGAAAAACCATCTTGTTAATTTTGTCCAGATAGAGGTAATTAAGAGTTTTTCCACTAGAAAACAGGCCCATCGCAATGATATTCTATCAGTATAAAATACTCTAGTGAATTTTTTTTATGATAAAACATTTGCACTGTAGGAAAAATCCTTTAAGGCGCTCTGGGAGCGGTGCGTGTGCGAAGAAAGCGATTAACGTTGGTCTTGAAACATTGAAGATTGTATTCATTGGGAAACACGACCTCAGGAAGATCATTCCACAAAGATGACGTTCTCCAGATGAAAGAATTCTTGAACAATGAAGTTCGAGGAGTACTAAGCTGAACAACATATGGATGAGGGGCAGTGGTTCGCCGTGTATTTCTGTTTTGCATTGCTCTAGGTGGAATCAAGTGGGCAATGTCAGTCGAACACCTGCCATGGAAATATCTGTAAAAGAGAGCCAAATCACCAACCTGTCTTCGATGCTCCAGGCTATCGAGGGTCTTGGTCAGCTCGGGGTCGCCGATCAGACGAACGGCTCTCCTTTGAATGGAATCCAGTAGCCGAAGGGTGTGCTTGGGTGCAGAGCTCCAGACATGAGAGCAATATTCTAATGATGGTCGCATCTGGACTTTGTAGAGTGTCAAAAGTTGATGAGGTGTGTACAACCTTTTGGTGCAGAAAAGTACACCAAGTTTCTGTGCAGCTGCCTTGGCAATTGCGGCAACGTGATCATGCCAAGACATATTACCTTCCAGATTGACCCCTGACTATATCCGGTTCTGCAATGTTTACCTTTTTGGAGAAGACTGCTGCCTGGGTTTTCTTAGCATTAAATTCGACTTGGTTACTGTCACCCCAAGCCAAGATTTCTTCCAGGTCATTGTTGAGGCGCAATACTTCATGCTGCCTGCGAAGATGTGCGTGTGATGCGCGTAAAATAGTCATAAAAAAAATATTTTTAAGAATACAATGAAATTAAACAATTGGCTCAAGAAGGAGCCGCCACTGTAGGTTTGTATCCATTTGGGACAACAAAATGGTTGCTAATATAATTTTCAGTATATAAAAAAAAGTGGCTAAAACAATAAATTGAGTAGATAAAATTAAAAATAAATATAAATTTGGAGGATAAATATTTGGAATATAAACAATTTTTAAATTAATGCTACTTCCTCCTCTTATATTATTCAATGTAATATGTCTACCATGCCCATAATATCACGTTTCTTTTCATAAACTTGTATAACAACTATACCATTACAACCGACATGTCGTATAATAATGACCACGTACTCGCGTACAATTTAAATTGAATCACGTCCACGATCTAACAGTCGAAGCGTTTTCGAGATATCAAGTTCAAGTACCAACATAGCTTACTTACTTGCACCGGTCGGTCTTCCTGCTTATCTCGCTTGTTAATCTAAACTTTGTCCATTCTTTATGGGACTTTCTGTGAATATGTTATAAACAGTGGCGGATGGTAACACGGGGCTTTGGGGCACTGCCCTCCCAGTAAAATAGACTTATTATTTCGAAAAAACGCCTTTAAAGTATGCTTAGCTTACATTCGAAAGGTAATTTAGGTAAACGGTAAAGGCGAATGAAAAATTGTAATTTTCACCTATCAAATCAAATCAAAATCAAATCAAAAATCAATTATTTCGTGTCCAAAACAAGAGGTCAATGCAAATAGTATCAACCTCCAGTTTATCCCACTAGTCATTTTACAATTATAAAATTAATTTGATATAAATTACAATACAGTACAAAAATATAGTATATAATATATGAAATAACAGTCAAAATTAGTAAAACCTATTTAAAAAAACAATTTAAACGAATAATTAATAACGGCGATACAAACAACGGTGTACGGTAATGTAAAAGAATAAAAGAAAAGAAAAGAAAGACTCACCTCACAAAATTCAAAGATCTTTGCAAGTTCAACTCAGATAACCTGCTTCAGAATTCGCGAAATGTATTAAGTTATTGTAGTAGCATTCATAAATTCATCAACGGAGTAAAAACAATTATCTATTAAATAGTTGTGGACCACCCCTCTAAATGAGCGGGTATCTTCCGAGGTAACCCGTATTTTATTGTAGAGCTTAATCCCCATATATATTGGCGAGTTCTGTCCAACCTGCAACCTTGAAAAAGGCTGATGCATATGGGAACTAGTCCGGGTGGAGTAAGGGTGTATGTCTTTATTTTTCAAAAATTGGTGTTCATTTTCTTTTATGTACATTATCAGATTAAAGATGTACAGACTGGGCAGGGGTAGAATTCGTTTTTTTTTTAAAAGAGGTTTACAACTGTCTCGAGGATGGGCATAGTTTATACATCTTAAGATTTTCTTCTGGACAACAAAGGCTCTGTTTAAGTAGGCTGATGATCCCCAGAAAATGAGTCCGTATTGGAGGACAGATTGAACAAGCCCAAAGTAGAGAGTTCTTAGTATATTGGGTGTTACTGTGTCTCTAAGCATTCTTACAAGGTAGCATGTGCTGCTAAGTTTACTGCATATTGAACTGATGTGTTTTTCCCAAGTAAGTTTACTGTCCACTATGACTCCCAGAAACCTCATGCTGTCTGTGACCTGTATTGACTTTCCCCGTATTTTCAAAAGTGGATTGGAATCAGTTGTTAAGTTTTTGGGTACGAACTTTACACATTGTGTCTTGCTGACATTTAGTTTGAGACAGTTGTTTTCACACCAGGAGAGAAATTCCTCCGATGCAATATTTCCTTTGTTGATAAGGTTTTGTGAATTTTCCTGCGCTATGATGAAATTAGTGTCGTCTGCATAGATAATGCCGATAATGGTCTTATTTGGGGTCGGGCAAGAGGTTACAAGGTCATTTATGAAGATTAGGAACAGTGTTGGGGATAAGATGGACCCTTGCGGGACACCGAGACTGGTTAAAAGAGTGGTGGATTTGTTACCTTCAATCATTACAGTTTGTGTTCGATTCGACAGATAAGAGCTAGCCCAGTCATGTAAATTGCGAATTCCTACTTTGTAAAGTTTTTCCAGGAGAATGGAATGATCCAATAGATCAAATGCTCGGCTTAAATCATAAAAGAGGCCAATTGTGTGAAGTTTGGCATTAAGTGAATCGTACACAAAGTCTAGACAGTCAAGTATTGCGCTGTTGGTAGACTTTTTTCCTCTAAATCCATGTTGGACCTATGGTCTAGTTCAGAAAGGTGTAGAGTAATAAAATGGGAAATTCCTTCTAGTTCGGTTTAATTTCAGTGTCGGCCATAGGCGCGACTATTTTCGTGAAATGATAAAATATCTTCTAGCTGATTCAGTAGTAATTGTGACAGTGACAAAAATCTATCGCCTGGTTTACCACCAAAAGTATTGTATTTAAAGATAATTTGATAAAGAACGAACTATTAGCTATAGCAAATTTACACAAACATCGTTTTATAAAATATGACTTGGAAAATATAGTTGAAAAACATAGTGTAACTTTGCTGCGCACACCGCTATATCATTGCGAACTAAATCCTATAGAACTTTTATGGGTGCAAGTAAAAGGATTTGTAGCAAGACACAACACGACATTCAAAATGAAAGACGTTAAGCAACTGTTTGATCAAGCCATTAAGGAAGTGACACCAGAGAACTGGCGAAAAGCTGTCCATAATGTCATTAAAGAAGAGGAGAAAATGTGGAATCTTAACCACCTGATTGATCGGACTGTCGACCCGTTAATTATAACGTCAAGAGGAGATGACAGTTTCTCAGATGACAGTTCCTCAGATGACGAAGAATATTATGATTTTTTATAATTTAATTTCTTTTTAATGTATATTTTGTATTTAAGTTAATACTATGTACATAATGCACGTCTTTGTCACACCATTTTCAGTATTTGTGAATGGATAAAAATATACAAAACCCATAAATTGACCCAAACCCGGGTGGTACTACCTGCACTTGATGAAAATAAAGAATTTTGCAATGAAATAAATGCCAAATTATGAAAGTGGCAGTCAGACTTATCTTTTAAGCACCTACTTTGTTACTTTATTAATTTATCAATTTTAAATGTTACCCATGTTTTACAATTTGGAGAGGGGGCTATAGCCCCCTGTAGATCCGCCACTGGGTATAGCTGACTTATACCTAAAAAAGCTGTTGTACAATGTTAAAAATAAAATGGAAAAAATGACGTTCTGCTTCCATTTATTTAAGTTTAAAAAAATGGATTTCCATCAAGTATCGACTGATTAAATCAAATTTATATCAAAACTATACAATTAAATTAAAAAATTGTAGGTGCTTGGCATATAAGGGACGACACTGGTTGTGCAGTTACTATTGTGCTTAATGAAGTGGACATTCTACTATTTATGATATTGTTCCGGCATGTAACTTTACCATACACCGGTAATACAAGGGTTATATTTTTATTCTACAGTAAAAATGACGAGTAATGATGTAACAGGTGACTCAGTTGATGAATCATTTATTTTATAGAATCAAAATTCGCGCATCGCATTTATGATCAAAAATGACTAAAACTATCGAAATTACTTCCATTTATTCTATTGTTTATTGAGTTGTAAGATAAATAAATAAATAAATAGGTCTTAATTGTAATTTTAAGAGAGAAAATAAAAAATTACAATTGGCGGAGTTGAAGCTTAGCTTCCTATCTCAACCATGTTAAGTAAGTTGCTATATAAATTATAAAATGCACTAAACAATAAAAACTATACCACTAAACAACATAAATATCTACTTGTTTTTTAACATTTACAGGCAAATGTAAACTAGGGGCGAATTATACTATAATACTTTTTATAAATAGATACAAACAAAAAAAAAGTATACGACTCTGGAATAAGAATGACATATGACGCAGGCAGAAAAAAAATATACATGGTTCTACAAGAAGTTCTGAACATTAAAATAATTTGTGTATACTTTTATGCTGTTGGTTAACGCCGAGATAATACCCAATTAAACAAGTATACAGGGTGATTCCTAAGTTGATACTTCTTTTTTAGCTGTGTATAAAAGGCATTAAAATAAACAACATTTTTAAATATCTTTTTCAAAAAACTTAAAAATAGGCGAGATACAGAAGTAAAAAATCTAGTCATGTAATCTGCTGCGGTGTGTTTTTCTGAAGCAAGTTAATTTTAAATTGGTGACACGTGAAAATGGTAAAATTTGAAAACAATGAACTAATAGATATGGTGCTGATTTACTGTGAGTGTCGTCAAAGTGCGGCTGTTTTTTCGAGATTTTACGCGAACGCTTTCCCTTGCGTGCTCATCCTACACCCAGAAGTTTTCTTAATGTTATTCAACGGGCAAGTTAAGCAGGACCGTATTTGATCCATAGTGTAATAACTGAATTAAAGTACCTTATTTTTGAGTTTTTGGAAAAAAGGTATTTGAAAATGTTGTTTATTTTAATGCCGTCTATACACAGCGAAAAAAGAAGTATCAACTTAGCAATCACTCTGTATTGTATTTGCCAAGTTGAAGAAATATTCGGTGACAGCGGAGGATAAAAAAGAGTTAATTTGCGAGAAAAATCTTCAAATTTTTCCTAAAAGAATTATACGGTTATCAAATTAGGACAAAATTAAATATCTCAAGTATTGAAAGCTTGAATTAAGCTTCTCGGCAATATTGCTTATAAGACGTTATAATTAATTTTTTTTTTATTTACTCAACGGTAAATTTGGTAACTGAATCCCCATGTAATCCAACATGTAAGACGATCCGACACAACCACAGGGGCACACAAACTGTCATAGAGTTCGCACGAATAAGCAAATAACCGAGACATTACATGTCCGAACGGCTCCTTTGCGGTAGATTCACCGATTATTTCAATTACTGGTCATCCAAGAACGTTTAGCCAAAAAACTAGCCCAGCTTCAAAAAATAATTACGCGTATAATAAACTATCAAAATAAATTAATAAAGATAAGATTATTAACATGTCCTTAGGTGTAGACTAATAAAAGCTCATTAGGTATGCACAGGGTTAGCATGATATATATCACGATATATCAATGATATTTATAGCTCGATATATATCATGATATTTATTATTGAAAAATAAATTTTAATTTACTGCCAAATTTTGTATGGTCTGGGTTAATATTACGGTTGGTAACACTATTTAATAATTTAACTGGCTTGATACATATTTAATTCTTCGAATTTGTTTCGGGTTCGCTTCTAGGAATCCCCTATTTAAAGGAGACACTTGGAAAAACACCTATTTTACCCCAAGAAGTTCGTTCGAACAAAATAACCGATGCCATCAAGTCGTTCTTAGAAAATCGAGGTAAGCTGGTGCAGCTATGTCAAGATCACAAAAATGACATAGATCCTGACATAACTAAAATCATAAATGACATAAACATTGTAACGAATGATGAACATATGCTAAGTCATCTAAAGCCAATAGCAGTCGCTTTAGCAGAGCTCAAAGGGATAAAGCGACTGTTGCCGTTGTAGCTGAAATTTGGCATAAACTGGAACTGGATCTTAAAGGGCAACCCTTAAACATTAAAAAGCATTTTTATCGAAGGAGGAACATGACTTTAGATGCTCCACATTACTTAGCTAATATGCTTGACCATCGATTTTTTGGAAAACGTTTGAGTAACTATCAAAGAGAACAAGCATATTGTCACGTGGGGAAGAATTAAAGGCGACAATTAGTCTCCATAACACCTACTTTATTATGCAATATGAAAGGCAGGTTAAACGGTTACACAAAATCAAACTTTACTTACAGCATTACTGGCTAGGGACGAGCTCTCTAGAGCAAAGGGCTGATAATTGGAACAGGACTCTGCGCGGCTACTGACCCAATAATACTGCTCTGGACCGAATCCTTTATCGATCGGGTATCGACCTGAAGGGTTTCTAACCAAATGATCGTGGCTTGAATGGTCTTGACCAAACTGGTCGAAACCCGAATGGTCCCGACCCGAATGGTGGTGACCTGAATGGTCTTGACCGAGTGGTGTCGACCGAGTGGTGTCTTTTGCATAGTACCGGCCTGCTATTTATACCAATCAGTATCAATAAACTAACCCAGTTATTGATTGGTAACAAAATGCAAGCTTGGCAATATGCTAAGATAGCATCCTTGTAGTTTGATTGTTTTAATAACAAATAATTGGGTCAGTAGGTATATTTAATATTAACTTTAAATAATAAGAAAAAAGGGAATTTAAGAAAGAAGGATATGCCATATGTCTATATATGACAATATGCTTATTTAAGTAAAATTAATCAGACTTCGTTCCATTTGTAATGGCCCTATTAGTTGAATCAACACTATTCCCCAAATATGTAGTTGGATATCAGTTTAGTGTGTGGTGGAATGGAATTATTATTGAGGATGAGGATTGGCAAAATAAAAAAGACTTCCTGGCTTTATGTGAACAATTGCTTACTGCAGTTGCGTCTACCGCGTCCATTGAGAGAACCTTTTCATCATTTGGACTCGTGCAATCGAAACTACGCAATAGGCTTGGAAATGAAAGATCTGGAAAAATAACGTTTTTATTTAAATACTCTAAATAGAAACAAATAAAAAAGAAAATTTGACTTGATTTGGGCAGGAACTGTACCAGAAGAATTACCGGGACGTTCCATCGATTCTGACGATGACTTACCATTGATAAGGCTGATTTAAGATGGTTATTTATATTATTTGTTTTTCGGGATTTTTTTTGTTGTACGCATTCACCCTAGGTAAGTGAATATCTGTTATTATTTTGTTAGCTTTTATGCTTGTTCCGAGGCTTGTTCTGTTTAGAAATAATATTTATGTTTTAATAAAAATATTTACTCAAATATCTACTTCCTTGATTTTACTTGGCTCTACTATAAGTATGATTTTATCTGTTTTGGCTGAAAAAAAAATATTTGATTTAATATATCCGATATTTGATATTTATATAAATATCATAAGCCACTTTCATAATTTGGCATTGATTTCATTGCGAAATTCTTTATTTTCATCAAGTGCAGGTAGTACCACCCGGGTTTGGGTCAATTTATGGGTTTTGCCTATTGTTATCCATTCACAAACACTGAAAATGGTGTGACAAAGGCGTGCATTATGTACATAGTATTAGGTACACTTATTTTTTATTAAACATTTTAAAAAAATACAAAATACAAAAATACATTATACAGAAATTAAATTATAAAAAATCATAATATTCTTCGTCATCTGAGAAACTGTTATCTCCTCTTGACGCGAGGGGTGAACCACTCCCAAAAAAATGTACATGTATTGCGGAAATCTCTCGATTTTCTGGTGACTGTAGCTATTTTCTCGCAATCTTTACGTGACTGCTAGGATTTCCTCGAAATCTTTAAGAGATTTCGGGAATTTTGGTATGGTTTTCAGATTTCTTTAAAAAAATTTGAAGATTGCGAAGACTTCCACGATTTTTTTGGATTTCGGGCAAGATTTCCATCCATTTTTATGCCATAACAAACATTATTAAATTGTGCCATCGTACGCCGTATTTAGTTGAGAAGTGTAGTTAGCTAGTTTATCAGACAGTAAATTATTAAATTTAATTATTTTTTCTGTTGGCTTTAATCATTTTATCGAGTTGTTTGTGGATATATTTTTCTATGAAAGTAAAACAATTATTTTAAAAACAGTGTTTTAATTGTCTTAACATTTTTTTTAAGTTAAAAATTCTTTCAATTTCCACCCTTTCACGTCTTTTTAACTGAAACGGTCCAGAGCAAAGTAGACTAATTGGTCCATAAAAAATGAACTTATTTTTTACTATTTGGGTATCGTCATCTTTAGGCCATACATAATCATCTAAATCCGATTTTA
This sequence comes from Polydrusus cervinus, assembly GCA_935413205.1. NCBI lineage: Eukaryota > Metazoa > Arthropoda > Insecta > Coleoptera > Curculionidae > Polydrusus > Polydrusus cervinus. The sequence continues at coordinate 16,904,116 of OW284517.1, forward strand.
AAAACTTTATTTTTCTCGTTAGGCTATCAATAATGTGGACAACTCTTCCGATATACCAAGTATCATATTGTACTGCATAATAACAATAACATTCAGGGCTTGTTATATATTTTAGTTATAAAGTCCCTTACCACAGTAAGTATCACAACTTATTAAATAATTAATTTAATTTATCGATCTGGTCATCAACTCTGAACATTAAAGTTATTAATTATTAAAGAGTGTTACATTACCTTATCTTACTGCATTAATACAAGAGTATTCAATAAAAAATCACTCACTTAACCACAAACCGAGCCACAAACAAACGATGCTACACGCAACCCATTTTTGTTCTAACCTAAGTTCTTTGCCGAAAGCGGGATTTCCCCGGCGAATGCCTAGATTTTCCTGCGATTGCCCAAACTTCGGATGCGAACGCGGGGATTTCGGTTGCGATTTCTGTGACTGCCAGCGATTTCGTTTATGATTTCGGGGATTTCGAGCAGTCGCCACGATTTCCAAGACGGTTTCGAGGATTTCTATGTGATTTCCATGAAAAATGTACATGTATTTCCACGTCGGTTCTAACCTAAGTTTTTTGGCGAAAGCGGGATTTCCCCAGCGAATGCTTAGATTTCCATGCGATTGCGCGGATTTCGGAGGCGAATGCTGGGAATTCGGTTGCGATTTCTGCCAGCGATTCCGTTTATGATTTCGAGCAGTCGCCACGATTTCCAAGGCGATTTCGAGGATTTCCATGAAAAATGTACATGTATTTCCAAAGTTCACCCCTCGTCTTGACGTTATAATTAACAGGTCGACGCGACGCCGACGGTCCGATCGATGGTGGTCAAAATTCCATGCTTTGCAAACAAGAAAACCTGCCTTTGCCAAAATATGATTTGCCTTGATAAACTTAGTATATTTTAGTTCTTCTGTCAAGAGTATCGGTCTAGAACCAAGTACTAAATTACTTCAATGAAAAAAATAACCATTTATTTCAAGTTCTACAAGTTTTAAAGCAAAAAAATTACGGTTTTTCTGAAATATGATTGATATAACAATAAAATTTGTAGATAAAACTTAACCGATAACAATATAATTTTTAAAGTACAATTAGTAATGCAAATTTTGCAAAGACCACTGATCCAAAATACCCCAGGGTATGAATATACACACCTACGCCAGTGACGGCTCGTCAGGTGAAGTAGGTTAAGGGGCTTAAAAAATAATTATGTTCGAATGAATAATGTTAATTTAATCCGAATGTAGCTATGCATATTAGGGCCACGGTCAACTCCGATGGACAATAATTATAAACACTCGTGCATTTTGGCGCGCTCCAGCCGACCGTGTCCGTTAGCTCAAAGCAAGTGAAGACCCAACGTCCAACATGGCTTTGATATTCAGCGTTGCTATGGTTACGTAACGTCAGTCACGCAAACAGCATGTATTAATTTGCATTATGATGAAAGGCAATTAAAAAATAGTACAGTCGTATGCACCATTGTGTTAGCATTGATTCCAATATTTATTTTGACGCCTCGCGAAACTTACGGTTATAGATATCGTTTTTACTTGATTTACTGTGTGAGTAAAAAGTTTTGTTTTTATTGTTCAGTTAATTCAGTAGTGTACGTACCTACTTAGTTGTGTGTTTTAAAAATGAACCCAATTAATGACATAGTTTCCTCCATTCAGTCGTTGGACAGATGAGGATAAGAGAGATGTTTTGTTATACGGGTTTTTAGTCAATGTTTATTTAAGTACCCGCACTATACCTAGCTTTTCACCATTTTTAAGACCGTCAGCCGCCACTGTGATATAATAATAAAATTTGTAGATATAACTTAACCGATACCAATATAATTTTTAGAGTACAACTAGTAATGCAAATTTTGCAGTGACCACTGATCCAAAATACCCAAAGGCATGAATATACACACCTACGCATCCGTTTTTTTTTGTTTCGTGGCACTTTTCCCTAAACAATCGCTTGTTTCTCAAAAAAGACTAATAAAGTCATATATCAAATACCGGTGGAAATAAATGTGTAAGGTACACGGTAATCAATCATAACGGGTACATTTTTGCGAAGTAGTATTTTATACGTCTGAAAAAGCACTTCATTAAGTCCCAGATCGATATGGAAAGCTTTTTTATACGATCAAGAATTTGTGGTGTATTTTTGGTGTTCTACAACAAAATTGCAAAAATGGAACACTCGCTACTCGTCTGTCTGTGTCCAGGGCCTATTTTTGGTTAGAGAGGGCCCTAGGCCGGTTACACAATTATCGATCCCTTTCTTTGGAAACATGTTCTCAGTATTTAGGTCATTAAAATTATAAATACAGTGGAACCTCTCTTAGGCGGACACCTACGGGACTGTCTAAATGTGACCGTTTAATAAAGGTGTCCGCCCATGGGAAATTTAACAAAAATACACTAGTTTTACTTAGAAGGTAGTACTAAAAAAACGCGACGTTTTTCTGCCATTGTTTACGATTTTAACCTTACAATTTACAAATAAACGGCTGACTGCTTTCGGGGAATCACACTACTTTCATTCCGCGAAGTCCTTTCGCGCTGCCACGCATACGCGATTAGTTGCCGGTCTGTCTTCAGAGTTTTTGCACCGTACTTATTCGTCTCCCAAATACTTTTTAAAAATGTTTGTCCGTTTAAAGGAGAGTTTACGCACTCTTTGTATGAAAACAGCCTGTCCGCGTCCGCCCAAAGGAGAGTCCGGCCAAGAGAGGTTGATTTTCATGGAATTTCATATACCTAGTTCCGGACTATGAAAAAATGTCCGCTTAATAGAGATGTCCGCTTATCAGAGGTGTCCGTTATGAAAGGTTTCACTGTACTTATAATAGAAGTTTAAAAAATTGTCCATACTTGAAGTGGAGTGGGAATTTAAAGGAGAGAAATAGAAACTTTAAGTCTTCCTCCACTGATATATTCAAAAAATTATTCAAAAGTTAGAGTCTCTACACGTTTCGAACGCATAAGCATTTTTCAATCTTCACGAGAGTTACTTTTAGAACTTTAAGGAACCGCAAAAGCACCCTAACATAAACATAACCTCCTGACAGTCCTGGCTAGAATGATGTCACATGTCACCCACCGGGCAAGGACGTCACGTCTCTGTTGATGTGGTTAGTTATAAATATGAAGAATAATATTACTTGAAAAGAAAAGTTAGTTCTGGTAACTAAGAATGTATCTTAATCAAAATTAACAAAATGATAGGGACTACAAATTCATAATGTGTTATTACAATAAGCTTGATTGATAAATACAAGTTTGTAGGAACCTGGATGTAACATTTAAATAAGATATACAGAGTAAAATTCAGCTAAACAAAATATTTTATTTCTGCCAACTAATATGAAAACAAGATATTTTCTTTGTTCTGATGGCATCATTGTTTGGTAAATATAACCAAGAAAAAAATCTTTTTTGTTTTCCTAACTAAAAATAATTATTTTTGGTAACGTAAACACGAGAACAAATACAAATTAGTACCAAATACCAAGTCATTTTTAAGAGTGAAGCAAATGAAGACCCAACGCCCAACATGGCTTTGATATTCACCGTTTCTATAGTTACATGACGTCAGTCACGCAAAGAACATGTAACTTTTTGCATTATGGCTTTTTAAAAATAGATCAGTCGTATGCGCCATTGTTTTAGCATTGGTTCGGGTATTTATTTTGAGGATTCGCGAAACTTACGGTTATAGATATCGTTTTTACGTAATTTAATGTGTGATTAAAAAGAGTTGTTTTTATTTTTCAGTTAATTCAGTAGTGTACGTACCTACTTAGTTGTGTGTTTTAAAAATGAACCCAATTAATGACATAGTTTGTAATTTGTTGGAAACTCCATTCAGTCGTTGGACAGATGAGGATAAGAGAGACGTTTTGTTACACGGGTTTTTAGTCCATGATTGTTTAAGTACCCGCACAATACCTAGCTCTTCACCATTTTTTAAGACCGCGAGCCACCACTGTCCTAACTGAGCTTTAGGTTCATGGTGAAGATGCACTTTTGTGACAATTCAAATAATGTTTGCTGATAGGTTTATAATATTTAATAATGAATAATTTTATCATCATATTTCACATGATAAATGACTTCGCTTTTGGTAACATTATTTCAATCAGATGATAGATTTTAATTTATAATGAGTGTTTCTGCCCTCTTACTAGACTTCACGTCGTCGGTTTTTGGAAAAAAAAAAGAAATATGGAGGCGTTAATTGTTACTATTTCGGTTAGCAGCGCGTCTGCAGCACGATCATTTTCTGAATTAAAAAGAATTCATACCTATTTACGAAACACACAGGGAGAGACACGCTTATTAACAATAATCTCTCTGGAGAGCGACCTTTTGCAGGATTTAAAACGCAAAACCAATTTTTATGACGATGTCGTTTTATTCTTTCTCTGCCAGTGTTCTTTCCACAAACTCAAAAACAATACATTTTACGACAAAATTTGAAATTTAGATGCTTGAATGCTACGGAAGGTAAATTTTTTTCTTAAATGCAATTTTTACCTACTCTGGTTAAAATAGCATTGCACGCCACTGATCTTGTCCACCGAGGTTGCAGAAAATGTTATTGGCACACAAAATTTAATTTTAATTTAAACTATAAACCAGGTAAAGATTTATTTATTGCGGACACTTTGTCTCGCGCAGCGGACGAAAGTTCTGCTAATAACGATTTTAATTTTATCAACTGTTCCTAGTATGTCAACTAAAGGTAGAGTCATTAAAAAACCAGAGAGATTATAATATAATTAGCTAGGAATTATTTAGGTAAAGGTGGTATCTGTATTTTGGTGAAGGGTTAATGGTAAAAAAACAAAAGGGCATAATATGTGGTCTAATATTTTTCATTGTATTTATAAAGGGAAATGTTGAATGATAATGAATAGTTTTGGACTTGCATTGTCTTTAATTTGTTTTACATCACAACGTTACAACTGGTAAGTATCTCCAGTCGTCTTCAGGTGAATACTAAATAAGTAAAGTAACTACAGCTCTATTTATACTAGCTAGATGTACTGGAGCATGACTGAGATGGGTGCAGTCATGCGTTTAATTATTGTGCGGTATTTTAAGTTTACATCTATCCAGATATTTCTTATATCTAGTGAGGGCTTACTAAAACAATCTGGGTTCTGGTATATGATAGCAGCTTCCTTGAACTTCCTCTTCCTCCAATGTGGTTCTTTGTGCAGGATTCGAGCTTCTGTCCACTTAATGTGATGACCGTGTGTCCAGGCATGGTCAGCTGCCCCTGATTTCTCCTTTAAGCGTGTTGTTTCTGTGTTCCTTGACCCTAGTTTCAAGTGGCCTTAGAGTCTCACCGATGTAGGATCTGCCACATTCGCAGGGAATCTGATAGACACAGTTTTTCCTATCTTTTTGATTTGTTGGTTTCGTCTTCGTCAGGTGGCTTCTTAAAGTGTCTTTTGAGCTGAATACCGTATTAATGTTGTATCGATGTCCTAGTCTTCTAATTCTCTCAGATACTCCTTTAACATACGGAATGTTGAGTGTTGATTGTGACTCTACTGGCTTCTTTTGTGTATTTGACCGATTTTCCATTAGTTTATAGTTGATATATGCCCGGGGTAGCCATTTTTGTTGAGGTCGGTCTTGATGTAGTTAGTTTCCTGTTTGAGGGCTTCCTTTGAATTACAGATGGTAATTGCTCTATCCACAAGCGTTCTTACTATGCCATGTTTTGTGCTATTTGAGTGATTTGAGGTGTAATTCAAATATTGACCTGTATGCGTGGGTTTTCTGTACACTGAAGTATGGATGGTGTTGCCATTTTTCTTTGCGTTTACATCCAGGAAACGTAATTGACTGTTTTCTTCTCTCTCCATGGTAAATTTGATTGTCGGCGCCAGGCTGTTAATGTGGTGTAGGAATTCCTTGAGTTCGTCATCGTTTCCATTCCAAATAATGAAGGTGTCGTCCACATATCTCAGCCATGTTTTTCGTTTCTTTTTTGCTTGTTTTATTGCTTCGGATTCAAACCATTCCATGTAAATGTTGGCGATTATTGGTGAGAGAGATGAGCCCATCGGTAGTCCGTCAACTCACCTCCTTTATATATAAATGTTGTATAGAATGATACATATGCATGCTTATTACTTTATAGGCACTAGCCTGTTTATAGGAATCTGAAAAATTAGTTCTACCTATAAGGTTGTTTCAATAACACCTGTACTTAACAATATCCTTCTAAACTCTTTGTTGTTCTGCAAATGTATTATTAATTTACCAATTAATACCACTTTAAGTCTATTTCAGAAAGGCGTAGAGTAATAAAATGCGAACTTCCGTCCAGTTCGGCTCAATTTCGGTATTGGCCATAGGCGCAGGTAAATTTTGTACATTAAATTAATTATGATAACTAACCAAAGAAGATAGTTTGATAAAAAAGGAACTATAAGCTATAGAAAATTTATATAAACATCGTTTTATGAAATATGCCGTGGAAGATATAGCTGAAAAACATGGTGTAACTGTGCTGCGCACACCGCCGTATAATTGCGAACTAAATCTCATAGAACTACTAAGTGAAAGGATTTGTAGCAAGACACAACACGACATTCAAAATGAAAGGCGTTAAGCAACTGTTTGATTAAGCCATTAAGGAAGTGACACCAGAGAACTGGCGAAAAGCAGTCCATCATGTCATTAAAGAAGAGAAGAAAATGTGGGAATTTGACCACCTGATCGATCGGACCGTCGACCCGTTAATTATAACGTCAAAAGGAGACGACAGTTCCTCAGATAACAAAGAATATTATAATTTTTTATAATTTAATTTCTGTGTAATGTGTTTTTTAATAATGTTTAATAAAAAATAAGTGTACCCAATACTATGTACTTAATGCACGCCTTTGTCACACCATTTTCAGTGTTTGTGAATGGATAAAAATAGGTAAAACCCATAAATTGACCGAAACAAAGGTGATACGACCTGCACCTGATAAAAAGAAATAATTTTGCAATGAAATCAATTCCAAATTATGAAACTGCCTTAAATATTTCATGGGTCACTCTGTAGTTCCTTTGAATACCTTTTATTACTCTACACCTTTCTAAAATAGACCATAATATCACTTAGGCTATGAATTCTCTGGGAATCGACAAATGTCGGACATGCAGCAATGTTTTAAGACCCCATATTTTATATCTACATTTATCACCTTTTAAAACTTTAAAAAAGGTCTATCTCACAGCATAATTTAAATAAATTAATATCTTTATATCGTGACAAATATTAATCAGCCTTAATAGCCGGCACAGCGCGAGTTTTTATCAAAATAAAAATTAATATTGCCTCTCATACCATAAACATAAAACTTCAATTAAGACGTTGTTTATTGGACAAGTAAATCGACCGAAACGTTGCCAGATGGGAGATTAAAAATGTTGTCGGAATATCTAAAATCTGTCGTAATCAATCATCTGTTAAAATGTATTTTGGGCATAGTTTTTACTAGGCGCTGTGAAGTCTAGTATTCTGATAATGTATGCCGGTCGGCCTATAACAAAGCTTGACTCAATGTAATGGATAAGTTTGGCTAAAAAGTTTTCAATTTCTTAGTAGGATCAAATGGGACAACGAATAAAAAATAGTAGTTTGTACAACAAGAGTGGATATCAGTGGCGGCTCACCAGGAGCGGCAGGGTCGGCCGTGAACTTGTGAGAAAGATAATTAAAAACAAATGAAAAAAATTCAATTTGTTGGAAATCCATGGACCAAATTACACTGTAACATATTTATCAAAAAGCGCAGACAACGATTTGTAGTTGGGAGAAATGAAAACACTGCTAATATAAAGGCTGTACCAAAGAGTGTCTCCCTTCACGTATCGCAACTTAAACCAGGCACCGATCCTAATGATCTAAAACAAGTGTTGGAGACAGACTTTCCGGGAGTCATGTGTGAACCTCACCTTTCCAAACACCCAGAATTGTACTCATTGATGAAGGTCACAGTCCGACGAAACGCATGGAAACGCGATACTTGGCCCAACGGTGCAACAGTGGCGCGTTTTTTCATGAAGAGGAGGACGGCACCTCAACACGTACATGTGGGTCCTCAAGATCAAGGCATGTAAAGCCAACAAAAGTATCCATCATTCATATATGCTCCATAGGCAACTGCTTGGATGAGCTACAAGTTTTTCTCGATGATCATCCAGACTGTATACTTTTCTGCACTTCAGAACACTGGAAATCTTAGGAGGCACTACCATACTACAATATACTGCAGAGACGGTTACAGATGGAAACCAAGAAATGATGTACAAAGACTATCAATCGAGGGTATATTGGAGTGTGCCGCAGTGGAAACAAGTGTAGGTGGAAATGGTGTAACTTGTGCATGTGTGTATCGGTCACCAGGTGGGAGTGTAGATGATTTTCTATTTTTATTAGAAACTATACTAAGCCTACTAACAAAAAATAATTCAAATACATGTTTTATTGCTGGGGACTTTAACCTGGACATAAAAATTACAAGTAAGAATAGCTTAAATTTTTTAACTTTAATGCAATCTTTTGGGCTTAGGCCAACTATATCAGAAAGCACCAGGTCAAATAGCCAAACGGGCAGTTGCATTGACAATATATTTACCAATGAATGCAACTGGAATTCCAATTTAATTGAGAACAATATATCTGATCACAGTGCACAAAAAGTATGTCTTGATGAGAATGAATGTAGAAATGAATGCACTACTTTTAAAAGGATTTTTAGATTTTTTAGATGATTGCAGGGGAGTCGTGGCTGCCCGTGTATGAACAGCAAGTGCGAGATGTAAATGCTCAATGGGGAATGTTTATGCAAAGAGTATTACTAATTTTTGAACAATGTTTTAAAAAAAAAAACTGTAGTGAAAGTAACAAATAATAATAATAATAGTAATAATAATAATAATAATAATAATAATAATAATAATAATAATAATAATAATAATAATAATAATAATAATAATAATAATAATAATAATAATAATAATAATAATAATAATAATAATAATAGTATTTATGGACGATATCAAACTCTACGCTGAAAGCAAAACCCACCTACAGTCCCTAATTCAAATAACCAAGACATTTAGCGATGACATCAAAATGTCGTTTGGCTTAGACAAGTGCGCAATCTTGAATGTCGTACGCGGAAAGACGGAACAAAATAGTGGGCTGCTTGAAGGCATAGATATACTAGATGAGGACAAAACATATAAATACTTAGGCATCTCCCAAAACCAACAAATAAACCACACAAGCCTAAAAAGGGAGTTTAAAAACAAATACAAAAGCAGACTAACAAAGCTTTTTAATACTCACCTGAATGCTGGTAACCTTACTATTGCCATCAACACCTGGGCAATACCAATACTTACCTACTCATTCGGAATCCTTAAGTATTCAGACACGGATTTGCACGAATTGGATAGGCTTACGCGCAGGCTGCTAACAAAATTCAGATTCCACCACCCACGCTCTGCACTTGAAAGAATCTACCTAAAACGAAAGGAGGGAGGAAGAGGTCTCATTAATATATATAACTTGTGCAAGTCACAAGAGACCTCTATGAGAAAATACTTCCAAGAATCGAATGGGGAAATTCTTAAAAAAGTCGTAGCAGCAGACACTGGATATACAGCCCTTAACTTAAAGCAAAACGGATTACCTAACATCATCCGCGCGCCGCCAAGTCAACAGCTTGTAACTTGGCAAGAGAAAGCTCTACACGGCAAATACCCTACTGCACTCCAAAATTCACTCATAGATAGAGAAATGTCACTGAATTGGTTAGAGAAAAGGCAGCTTCACGCTGAAACAGAAGGTTTTATAATCTCTATCCAAGACCGTGTCATTCGAACTCGAAACTATGAAAAGGTCATCTTGAAGAGAAATGTGGAAGATGTGTGCAGAAAATGCAATTGCCCAGGAGAAACGATAGAACATATCACGGAGGGTTGTGGTGCTATGGCCCCCAACGCCTACCTGGGGAGACATAATCAGGTGGCTAAGATCATCCACAAGGAACTGGCCCACAAACTAGGGCTAAGGGAAAACCTCCCGCCATACTACCAATACTCACCCGAGCCAGTCCTTGAATCCCCTGAATATCTCTTATACTGGGACAGGCCAATAATAACGGATAGAACAGTAGACCACAACCGTCCGGATATTCTTCTCATCGAAAAAACCACCAAGAAAGCTTTCATAATCGATATAGGTTGCCCACTAACACACAACCTCTTTAAAACCGAATCGGAGAAGAAGACCAAGTACTCGAATTTGGCTATAGAGATAAAAAAATATATGGAAGCTAGATAAAATCGACATAATTCCGATCATAATATCGGTGGAGGGAGCTATGACGAAAAATTTCAAGCCCAACTTGGAAAAACTGGGCCTATCAGGTTATTTATACCAACTAATCCAGAAAAGCGTCATCCTCCAAACATGCCATATAGTACGGAAGTTTCTAAACAGTACAGGTTAAGATGAATTTCAACTCTGTACTGTAAATAATACCAGCAATACCAACAAAAAGCTGTGAAAACTAACATTGAGAATAATAATAATAATAATAATAATAATAATAATAATAATAATAATAATAATAATAATAATAATAATAATAATAATAAAAAGAGTAACTTATATAATAACCCAAATGTTGCTGCATGCAAGGAAAGGCTAGAGCTACTATGGGTACTGTCAACGAAAGATGAGCGTTACAAAGATCAATATAAGAAAGTGAAAACTGAGTATGGTGAGGTTCTGAAGGTTGCTCGACAACAAATCTATGTAAATAAAATTGAAAATGCTGAAAACAAAAGTAAGTGTGTATGGCAGATTGTTAATAGTCTTAATAACAAAAACAATGGTAGGAAAGAAATACAGATTGAGGGCAAGCCTCAGGAAATTGCTAATCAATTAAACGACTTCATTAAAAAGGCTGCAACTAACATTAAAATTAACTCTAAAGGTAAAGTCCCTAATAATATTAAGCATAATAAGAATTCGATTTTAATAGAACCTGTCACACATCACGAAATCTTAAAAATTATAAAAAATTTAAAAAACAAAATGAGCAGTGGATTTCCAATTTCGTTAATAAAGTACTGTATATATGAGCTCGCAGAGCCCCTAACATATATGTGAAACAATTCGCTGGAATATGGTGTATTTCCAGATCAACTCAAAGTTGCCCTGGTAAAACCAGTCCCAAAAAAGGGGGATCCTACTAAGATGGAAAATCATAGACCAATAAGCTTACTGCCGTCTCTATCAAAAATCTTCGAAGCAGCAATGTGCAATAGAATAGTAAACTATTTTGTAACTAATAATCTTTTTAATAAAGCACAACGTGTTTTTTTGAAGGGTAAATGTATTGAAACAGCAGTGTTTGAATTCATACAGAGTGTTATTGATGGCTTGGAAGATGGGAAGTGTACGTCAGGAGCTTTCCTAGACCTCTCCAAGGCATATGATTGTATAGAGCACAAGATCTTGTTAGAAAAACTCAAAGCTTACGGTGTTAGAGGTCATGCGTTACAATGGTTTGAATCTTATCTCACAAATAGAAGCCAGCGAGTTGAGTTGACTTATAATGGCACTAAATACTACTCGGAACTTAGTTGCATTCATGTGGGAATTCCGCAAGGTAGTGTCGTAGGCCCCCTTCTGTTTATTATTTTTATTAATGACATATCCCATACAATAAACTCCGATCTCTGTACCCTAATAAACTATGCCGATGACACCAATCTAGTTCTCAAAGCTGGGTGTATCTCTGAGCTTACGGAAAAATCTAGTAATGCCTTAACCCAAATGGAGACATGGTTTGGGCAAAACGGACTGGTTTTAAATAAGGCCAAATCTAATTTTATAGTTTTTGACTTAAAAATCAAATCTCAATACGTGAATGAACCACAGATCGTTAATTTTGACATTAAATTAGAGGAATCCACGAAATTCCTGGGTATAGATGAAACCCTTAATTGGGGTAGAGAGATCGAAATGTGAACGGTAGGTTGTCTTCCGCTACATACGCCCTGCGTGTGAAGGGGAGATACCTTGCCCCACACACACTCAGGTCAGTCTATTATGCATACTTTTATTCAATTCTAAGATTCGGAATTATATTCTGGGGTTCTGGTGTAGGTGCTGAAAGACCATTTATCATCCAGAAACGAGCAGTGAGAATCCTAATGGGCATATCCTAATGAAACATGCAGGACACGATTTAAACAACTAAATATACTTACTGCAAGTGCTGTTTACATTTATAAAATGTTGTTGTTCTTCTATAAACATAAAGAATATTATGAACCTTTTCGCAAGGCACATATTCGATATGATACAAGAACATCCAACTATAATATAGCATGTCATAGACTGTATCTCTTCAAGAGATCTCCACTTTACAACGGAATAATTTTTTACAATAACATTCCAGACAACATTAAGCCTCTTTTGCACCAAAATTTTGTAAGTTATAAGAAAGCAATCTTTAAATATCTAGTTAACTTGGAACCATATAGTGTTGTGGAATTTCTGAGCCCATGAAGGGCCAGGCTCCGCTACGAGTGATCGATGCACACATGTACGGCGAACTGCGATAGTTTTAATATGTTACTGTAATAATGTATCCCCTCACTTTTAAATGTATTAAGTGGTATGTATTTTTGTATTATGTCATTTTTATATTTTATATTATGTCATTTTTATAAGTTTCCAACAAACACTTTTCTTTTAGAGATGTCGCTACTCGTAAAACTTCACTTCTTTGATACTTTGAAGACTGTATACAGTAGACCGTTTCCCTTCACTCATCGACTTCTAGCCCTACTGATGAGTCATGATATGACGAAACGCGTCTAGGGATGAAGTCCGATAAAGGAAGGGAAACAAAACTCTTTTCACTTTAAAATTGCTTCGGAGCTTTGTACCGACGACTACGGTAGCGCGTACCTAGCGGTAACACTTGGAATTGTGACGAATGTCTTTGCAAGTGATCTTCTCTGGCAATTGTGCTTATTTCTATAGGCTTTGTTAGAGGTGCAGGTACTTTATCGAACATTGACTAGATGTCGCTACTCGTAAAACTTCACTTCTTTGATACTTTGAAGACTGTATACAGTAGACCGTTTCCCTTCACTCATCGACTTCTAGCCCTACTGATGAGTCATGATATGACGAAACGCGTCTAGGGATGAAGTCCGATGAAGGAAGGGAAACAAAACTCTTTTCACTTTTCTTTTAGTTTGATTTATTTGTATACTCTACTTATTTGTAAGGTATATCTGGCGCATAACCATTATACCTATTCTGGTAATATAGAAATTTTTGAATTTGAATAATTTCTTATATATTCACAGAAAATCAATTTAAAGATATCTATCTATCTTTCTCACATTCGGCATTTTGCAAAATAACAGACAAAAAGCGATATATTTATTAATAAAAATAGCTAGTTTGATTAATTTGTTCTGCTGAAATGCACAGAAAAAAAATGGATTGTCGGTTTTGCGTGAAAGTACGACAAAATAGTTGTATAATCCGTTTTAAACAGTTAAAAACGACTTTTGTGCATTAATATGAACTTTTAAAGTTCGCTGTGACAAAGTTTTTTTAAAAATAATCGCCAATTCACAAACTAGCAACACTGTTAACGTGGAAAGAGGAGTGACAATTCTGTAGGTATAACATAACCTTAAAACATTTAGTAAAAACTGAAATTAATTTTTTTCTAGAAAACTTATAATTTGGTCTGTTATATCGGGTTTTATGTACTCACCTTCATGTTCCCAGTAGCGGCGCCAGGATTTTTAATATGGGCGGGCACAAGTGGGCCCAATGATTTTTAAGTGGGCACTACCCGCAACTTCTAAAAAAAAAACTAAAAAAGAAGGTCGCCGCCTCCTCCACGCTCTACAACGCCATAAGCGGGGGCAAACACTTTTCTTCACACAACACCACTTTTTCCTCATCAAAGCCAAGTCCCCCCTCCCCCCGATCTATTACAAAACCGAATTCATCAATTTTGGGTGGGCACTCATGTATCTAGGGTGGGCTAGTGCCCACCCTGCCTCCCCCCCTGGCGCCGTGGCCACCATTTAAGGAAGAATTATCAGTTAATTTTCTATATATATAAATTTTAAGATCGATTGGGGTTGGATCCCCATTAAAATTATATTAGAAAATATCGCGGTGGACAAATATTTGCATGGCAAAGAACCAACCAAGGTTAGTGAAAAACGTTCATTTTGTAGGTATACATACATTTTGTAGGTACATACAATGCAGGGTGATTCCTAAGTTAATACTTCTTTTTTAGCTGTGTAGAAGGCATTAAAATAAACAACATTTTGAACTACCTTTTTCAAAAAACTTAAAAATAAGGTAGGTACTTTAGTGGAAAGTAAACAGCAAACATCCAAGTGGGAGAAAAAATCCACTAATTTGTAAACATCTGGATATTAGAGGGGAGAGACAGACCTTCCTGACCCCTCTTATATACTTTACCCCATTGACTTTTTTTTATAGTTTTGGTGTTTTAGCCTAAACTCAAATTGACAAAAATTGATTAATCCTTCATGACAAAAGGCCAGTAATGGCATCAGAAACACTGGTATAAGGACCCTTGTGTAAAGTCTAAATATAAGTATATCTTTTACCTTCCTCGGTAAAAATAAAAGAACTTCTTGAGCCCGAATTCACTAATGGCGAGGGGACAAACCTCATAAAAGATGAACTAATTGGACTGCTCTCCCCTGTGATCTTCAGTTAATGCAATAATGGAGAAAAGGAGGGGAGACCTAATTAGTTATTTATTTAGTAAGTTTTTTTGTTTTCCGGCAGGGACAGAACTTTAAGATTTGTTTGGGAGCTTAAAATGCTGAAATTGGGAGAAAATCTGCCCCGTTTTAAGGGTTATTTTAAACAATCATTCAGAGAAATAAGAGTTTATCACCGCAAACCACCGAGATAGAATTAAACAGTACGGAACATCACGTGACTCAAAGTCCGTTATTTGTGTAATCAGCTGTTCGAATTGTCATTATCGAGGTTATTTTAGATTTTATGATAAATTTTTCAATTTCAATTGCATTTCATAGGTTAGTATAAATAAAGGGCAGGTCTGTAGTTATAAACTTTGGGTGCTAATTGTTAGGACTTCTTAGAACTAGCCGCTTAACTGCAATTTCAACATTAGATTATTAATAAAGGTCATTATTTTCTATGTGCGAAATAAACACAACTTTTATGTTGGGTTGAACAAAGATTTTTAACCAGAATTAACTTACCAGCAACATAGACTGTGACATAAATGACATTGGCAGGCATTATTTACTTACAATCGAACTTGCCTGATTAATAAATTAAAAATTTAGGCAACCGGGAAACTATGAATGTATGTCACCGTCATGCTGGTTAGATAATTATTATTATTAAATATCTTTGTACAACTGGACGTTAATCTTACACAACTATTGTTACATATTTCCCAAAGACTCGACACGGTGGGAAGTTTGGGAAAAATGTGTAAATCGACCAAACTGGAAACCCACAAAGTGTACTTTATTCAAAACATTTTTTCTTAATGTATGTTTTGATAGAACTTCGAAATACCACATCCCTTTTTAATTAAAGGCCAATAAATTGTATAAAAATAATTTTTGTATTTGTATTATTTTTATTAAAAAGTACTCGTCTCTCTGACAAGTCACATGATTCATACAAAACCTGTAACAAAAATTTTAATTTGTACTGCCGTCACATGTAAGTCAAATTTTATGTGTTAACATTTATTTACTAAAACAGCTACAAGTTCTGAATAAAAACATGTTGTGCAAGGTCCTTGATTGTAAACCTTTGCAATGGAACAATATTTAATGACACTTCTATGATTATTCTCAATTTTTCTACCAATCAAGTTTTTTTTAAATTATTATTATTATTATTATTATTATTATTATGATAAAACACCTGCACTGTAGGAAAAATCCTTTAAGGCGCTCTGGGAGCGGTGCGAGTGCGAAAAAAGCGATTAACGTTGGTCTTGAAACGTTGAAGATTGTATTCATTGGGAAACACGACCTCAGGAAGATCATTCCACAAAGATGACGTTCTCCAGATGAAAGAATTATTGAACAATGAAGTTCGAGGAGTACTAAGCTGAACAACATATGGATGAGCGGCAGTGGTTCGCCGTGTATTTCTGTTTTGCATTGCTCTAGGTGGAATCAAGTGGGCAATGTCAGTCGAACACCTGCCATGGAAATATCTGTAAAAGAGAGCCAAATCACCAACCTGTCTTCGATGCTCCAGGCTATCGAGGGTCTTGGTCAGCTCGGGGTCGCCAATCAGACGAACGGCTCTCCTTTAAATGGAATCCAGTAGCCGAAGGGTGTGCTTGGGTGCAGAGCTCCAGACATGAGAGCAATATTCTAATGATGGTCGAATCTGGGCTTTGTAGAGTGTCAAAAGTTGATGAGGTGTGTACAACCTTTTGGTGCAGAAAAGTACACCAAGTTTCTGTGCTGCTGCCTTGGCAATTGCGGCAACGTGATCATGCCAAGACATATTACCTCCCAGATTGACCCCCAGCAAATTAATAGACGGTACCAGGGGAATTGCGTGTCCTGCCATGACTATATCCGGTTCTGCAATGTTAACCTTTTTGGAGAAGACTGCTGCCTGGGTTTTCTTAGCATTAAATTCGACTTGGTTAGTGTCACCCCAAGCCAAAATTTCTTCCAGGTCATTGTTGAGGCGCAATACTTCATGCTAGTTAATAAACAAAAAGAGTTTCACCAAAATGTTCCTAGCTACAAACAAGTACACAAAATACAAACATATGAATAATGCCATTATATATTATTTAATCTACGACAGTGCCATTATGACGTATTTAGCATTATCATTTGGATGACATTATGACCTTTATAACAGCACTCAGTACCATTATGAATTCATAATAACATCCAAATGCGTAGGTCTCTTCGTACACCTGCCTTGACTTTTCGGGAAGTAATAATAATAATAATAATAATAATAATAATAATAATAATAATAATAATAATAATAATAATAATAATAATAATAATAATAATTTATTTATTATTCCAAAAATAAAATACATTTGTCGATCGGTCTGGATTTTATAATATATTTTTTTACAATAAAAAAAGCTCTATCTTAGTTGTGCAATTAAGGTATTTTGTCTTGAATAAGTATAGTGCCCTTCACACCAAACGCGGGGCCCCTCTGACAGTGGGGCCCTAGGTTTGGGCCTATTGGGAAAATAGATCCTGTCAATAACCAAAATTAATTCCCAAATCTTCACATGAAGCGGTTTCGCGTATATTTACCCTAAATTACCAAAGCAAATAGAAAATAATACAATACAAACATTAATAGTAATTTCCACAAAATATGTAACGTATATTTGTTGCATTTTCCATTTTGTTGGCAGTTGTCGAATTTTCCAGGTTGTTATTTTTGGAAAATTGTGATTTTCTGTAAGTATACAACAATGTTGTTTTTAAATTTGCATTGCGGAATAAATGATTTGTTGGAAAATAATATAAATCAAGGAAAACGCATCGTTTAAAACAGTACAAACAGTTATTAAAATGTTACCGAAATAATCAAAATTCTGTTTCCAGTTTTTAACGAAAATAAACAATTTCCTTGGATGTGTTTAGTTGAACTCCCATATTTTCTAAAAGGTTCTAAAATTTGATACATTTTATCCAAATTAAGTCCACTATTGGTATAGTGTATTTCACGTAAGCTTTTAACTTAAATAACTAAATTAAAAAAGATTTTAAAATAATAAAAAATGGGTTTGATAAAAATATATTAATAATTAATTTTGATAAAACTAATTATCTTCCATTTACTTTAAATCCAAATAATAACATAGGACAAAATATTGATGACATTCAAATTTTGAAAGGTGATCAAGTAAAATATTTAGGAATAATCTTTGACAGTAAATTAAATTGGAATTTTCATATAGAATATTTGATTAAAAAACTAAGAAGTTTACAACCAACTTTTGAAAACATTAAAAAAATGTTGACCGTAAAACATGGAAATATTATATTATGCATTAGTTAAAACTCATTTAAATTATGGAATTTTAGGTTGCGGAGGAATAAATAGAACTTTAGTTAAGAAATTAGAAATATTACAGAAACGGTTTCTAAAAATTATATTTAATAAAGATTATCTTATTATCCTTCAATAAAATTATATTCTGAAACAAAAAAAATAAATTAGACAACTTTACATTTAAACATCTTAATATACATATTTAAAAATAAAAATATTATAAAGTTTAAAAACCATAATCATAATAAACGTCATAAAAATGAAATAACCATAAAACCTAAAATAAATAAGTCCATAGGACAAAAAAATTTCAAATATTTATGTTTTTATTTAAACGATTATTTACCAACAATAATTAAAAAAATATATTTCATTAAAAAAATATAAAGTCGAATTAAAAGCATGGATATTGGAAAGAGATAACTTAAAAATGTTTGGAAATGTTTTAATTATTATTGTTAAGAATAATATCTTTTTCAAAATTTTATTATCCTATATCTTCAAAAAACTGCGTTTATAATTATATACAGGGTGGCCCATTTGTCTGACAAAGTAATATACTGTCTCTACTATTAAAGATATCAAAAAAAAGTTTTTATAAAAGTTGTGAGGTATAAAAAAATATATGTTTTAACATTATTTTTAAACATACAGGATGGTCCACAAAAGTAGGACAATAAAAAGATACATTTTTTTAAATAGAACACCCTATATATTTTAGCATTCTTTGTTTCCTTACAAAATTGTCCATATGACGCCATATTTAGTTTTTAAATTTTTTGCAGCGTTTCCAAAAAAAATGCAAAATTCTTAAAATTTTGGAAAAAACATGATAGTAAAAAATTACCTGTATTTTTCAATAAGAGTATCGAAGATCGAAAATTTCTTGTAAGCTCTTAAGTTTAGGGATAGATAAACTGTCTTAAATCTTAAAGTACCGAAAATTTTGTACAGGGTGTTTTCTGTTGAAATCCAAATATACAAAATTTTAAAATACAATAACTCTGTTTTTTCAAATAAAACACCCTATATTTATTAGGCTCGTCTGATAGATATTGTAAGGATCTTTTATTATTGTTAAGTCATACCTATACCTAAATTTACTAGTTTTGTCAATATTTCGATTTTTATTTAAATTTTGGTGAAAAAAACTATAATTTTTATTTGTCTAGTAAGCCATGACCAGCAAACTAAAAACAAATGTAATTAAATATTATCCCATATTAAAATAAATTGATAACCATAGTTAGTTACGTATTTATTTAATTTAATAAAATTTTGTTTTTATTACGCAACTGGATATTGAAAATAAGTTTACAAACATTATAAATATAAATATAATAATTATAAATATGACATTATATTCAATTACATTTGTTTTGACTTTGCTGGTCATGGCTTACTAGAAAAATAAAAACTATAGTTTTTTTCACCAAAATTTAAATAAAAATCGAAATATTGCCAAAACTAGTAAATTTAGGTATAGGTATGACTTAACAATAATAAAAGATACTTACAATATCTATCAGACGAGCCTAATATATATAGTGTGTTTCATTTGAAAAAACAGAGTTATTGTAATTTAAAATTTTGTATATTTGGATGTCCACAGAAAACACCCTGTACAAAATTTTCGGTACTTAAAGATTTAAGACAGTTTATCTATCCCTAAACTTAAGAGCTTACAAGAAATTTTCGATTTTCGATACTCTTATTGAGAAATACAGGTAATTTTTTACTATAATGTTTTTTCCAAAATTTTAAGAATTTTGCATTTTTTTTGGCAACGCTGCAAAAAATTAAAAAACTAAATATGGCGTCATATGGACAATTTTGTAAGGAAACAAAAAATGCTAAAATATATAGGGTGTTCCATTTAAAAAAATGTATCTTTTTATTGTCCTACTTTTTTGGACCATCCTGTATGTTTAAAAATAATTTTAGAACATATATTTTTTTATACCTCACAACTTTTATAAAAACTTTTTTTTGATATCTTTAATAGTAGAGCCAGTATATTACTTTATCAGACAAATGGGCCACCCTGTACATATACTTAAACGTTTTTTATTTGTAATTTAACTTTTATATAACATATACTAACAATACTAAGATTTGCCCCTAACAAGCTCGTCTTTGAGGGATCAAAGAAGAAGTTTATTGAGGAAGATAAATAAACACATTTATTATATTATAAATATTGAAAATAAACTTATTATTATTATTTCTAGTAACATAATTGTATTGATGAAGTACGGAAAGAGATGTGCGAGGGCATGAGCGTAAGAAAATAATCAAATACGGCAGTCGATGTCGTTGCTATAACAATAATCTCTTTGTTTTAGCTGATTGAAGGGCAACAGATTGGAGTGCTTAGCGTGTATCTTTGTCGTATACCTATAGGGTTGCCACCTCACCAGGTCTGACCTGGAGTTTCCAGATTTGGTTTGAAGTCTCCAGGTTGAAACCCTCTGACTCCAGGTTACTGATTATACAACAGTTGAGTATTGCGTAACCAGATACCTTTTTTGGTTTTGCATGGAGGAGCTCCTGATTATTGGTAGATTAGTAGAAGACACTTCGATCGAGGAGAAGGGTTACACTCTGTAGACCATTTTTTTTTAGAAGTCACCTTTCATTGGGAAGTACGACGAGAATGCGGGAGGGCGACCTTTTTTTTAGAAATCATTTTTGATTGGGGGAAATATAAAAGCCACAGCATAGACTCCAGGTCAACAATAATAAAAAGGTGGCAACCCTATGTACCTATATGTAAATATACAGACAGTAATATATCAGTCTCTCATGAATCTAGTTAATGTTCACGAGGAAAAGCCGTTTTTAGAATTTTTAAAGCACATGTTTGCCGACGCGTTTGACAAGAGAAAAGTCAAAGCATTAAAAACGTATGTGAAATTTAGTATAACTTTTTTTTTATTCAATAGACAAAACCTACTGGAAAAATAGATGGGGATTACATCACAGTAAAGACTTTATTGGAATCTAGAACTGAGACTAAAGAAATGGCTGCTTCAAATCAACAGGACCCAGCTGAGAACCATTACGGGAATTCTGGTAGGACACATGGCTGTCAAGAATCATCTGCGCATACTGCAACTGTATAATAGATACCTTGACTGCAGATTATGCGTCAGGGAAACAATACAGCACATAATTTGCCATTGCGAATTACTAGATTGGAGGCAACAAATATTTGGGCAACCAAAACCGGCACCAGAGGACATCCTTACCCTCTCTCCAGTTGACCTAGATAACCTAGTGCAAGGGACTGGGATCACTGAGTGAGTGTGAGAATTAAACAGGGTGAATACAATGTACCAAATTTGCATACGGCATATAAACACGCCTTTAGAAAAAAAAAATGATAAAACCATCTTGCTAAAAGTTTTTTAAAATATTCACAATCTGTTTGGCTGTTTCTTCCTAATTAAAATCAGTAAATAGGCGTTTACCCATCATGATTTTCATAAACAAAGAACTAATTGACAGAGCATTTTGATTTCTTTCTGTTTAGACCAGCCTACTTTACGATGCAACAAAAGCTTATCCAGTGAGAATTCCGTTATTTTCTTAATCCAGTCTAATAAAAATAAATGCTATAAAAAACATTAACCCGAATAACTGCAAAATTCCTTGTTATTCGCACTACCCCAGAGACCCATTAACAGCAGGTCTGTTGTCTAAGGTCAGCGGCCCTCGCGTTACCACCCTCTTTTGTCTTTCCTCCCCCACATATACTACACCTTTTGCCATTTGCTCTAACATTTACAGAAATGTCCCATTTAACAAATTACTGACAAAGGGAAATACATTATCACAGCGCTCAAAGAAAACCGGGTACCAGGTATAACTCGAGTCGTAAGTGTTTATCATTAATGCAGACAGAGCTGCGATGATATTTCCCGTTTATAACTAATATTATGTCATTATGATTATGACTAGTGAGATTACAGACGCTAATTGTAAAAAAAAAAATCTATTACAAATTTTTGTAATTTATAGTAAACCCGTTTTTGTTCTCTTTATCACTAAATTTCTGTAAATTGAGGCATGCTCGTCATATTTTAAAAATATTGAAAGGCTCCCCTTAAGCTGTGATTCTCATGTCCCTGATTTAACTTATTAATAGCCAATAAGACTTGTTTACGGGGATCCAAAGGCTCAACCCATCCGCCTCAAGTGTAAATTTCTAGAGCTGCATTACCCAGGCTTGCATTCCATAATGACCACTGATAGTCCGCAAGAGATAAGGGAGCGCCGACAGCGTAATCTACATCTTCTCAGACAGCCAAGCTGTCCTCAACGTAGTAAGCAAGTCCAGGATCACTTCAAAACTTATTGAAGAATGCGTGGATGCCTTAAACAGGCACTCAGCTATTAAAAAAGTTGGTTTAGGTTACAGAACATTAAGGGATGCGCAGAAACTAAAGAGTCAATAAACTCTCTAGACTGGAAGCCGTGATCCTTTTCTTATGGACCAGAGCCCGCAATAGAAATTTCATAGCAACAAGAGGAATGCGCAGAAACTAAAAAGTAAATGAACTCGCTAGACTGGAATTTCATAGCAACAAGTAGGATATTGTGCTAAAAAAGTAAGCCACACATTGTTCTACAGAACAATAGCGGCAAATACAAGGATTCAGACAAGCCAGACAACTCTATTAACGTTAGCTGCAAAGTTGGAGTGACTCCTAAATAGACGATGTAGTACTCAATTCATTAATAGATGTTCTAAGAGGACTCCACTGATGCCAACTGAAGAAATACATTGAGCTAATTGGCATAGAGGAAGACCCCACATGTTCTGAGTGTCAGAAGGAGGAGGAGACACCTCTGCACTTCCTGGAAACATGTAAAGCTCCGAATAGACTGAGTAACTTCTACTACTACCCACCGTAAGCACAGATTTGGTCAATGTTTAAGAGGAAATGGTAAAGCGCCCCCTTCCCATATGCCAAAATTTCACGACTAGGCCTCTAGTAACACTGAAATTAGTTCAAAGTTAAGCACCACAAAATATTTGTGTAAATTATTCTGCACCGTTGTTTTTTATCAGCAGTTAGGATTAAAACAAACCTAATGCCAACTTTCCCACATGACCGATCTTTACAAAAACCTCTGTACACGACAGAAAATAAGTTTCTCCAGTCCCTTTTACGAGTTTTGTTCGCATTCAAATCCCCTAAATTTCAGGCTCACAAGCACAATGGCACAAAAACAAATGAAAAACAAGCCCGGACACAAAGAGTGCCCTGCAGGGTGGGAAAGTAGAGCGATGCGTCTTTGTTAATTGGATAATGACCACGTTCAAATGTTTCCGGAGAGCTGCCTGCGATATTATGCCGGTTGCACGACGTTGCCGTTGTTTTTGAATAAAACAAACACGTTTTTTTCATAATTAGAAATAAGTAAAGGACAATAAAAAAGAATGAGTGCACAAACCTTATAAACACGTACTAGTATGGATTTGCAAATAAATGGCTTTCATTATTTAAATTTTTGGCATGCTCTAGAGTTCTAGAGCGCCCAGAATTTACTATTATCGCACCATCTATATGATCAACAAATTAAATTTTATAATCCATTTTCATCCACCTATTTCGAGCTCCATCAGACTTCCACTAGTTCCCAAAATTTAAAAGGTTTTTAGCTGAAAAGAAATTCGAGACAAACAAAAATGTAGTTCATGCTACAAAAGTTTATTTTACAAATCCCGAAGACAATTACTGTTATGAAGGAATTGTGCGGTACTTTTTGTTGAACAAGTAGACACATTAAATATACCGTTGACCGGATTTACTCTTAGGTCGATAGATTATATATTATTTACATTGATTTGCTTGTTCATCAAATAAAATCCTTAAAAAGTTCAATTAGAACTTTAAATTAGCTTTCTCTTGCGATATGGACATTGTATTCATTCTTGTTATGCAAACGTCAGTTTTGTTAACAATATAAGAGGCTTATTGGCGCCATAACTTATTTAACAAATAAATATATTGTGCTTCCCAGTATTAAAAGGTCGAATGACAATAAGTATGGTGTGTTTCTCGAAAACACCCATTAAATATAATGCCTTAATTCGATAACATCCTGCACTCTTAAAAATAACATGGTATGAATTACTAAAACTTGGTCCTGACAACCAATTATTTTCGTAAAATCGGACTCAACCCAAAAATTAATCTATACAACCAAAAAAAATTGCCGTTATTGAACTGTTGAAA
Organism: Polydrusus cervinus; assembly: GCA_935413205.1. Classification (NCBI taxonomy): domain Eukaryota; kingdom Metazoa; phylum Arthropoda; class Insecta; order Coleoptera; family Curculionidae; genus Polydrusus; species Polydrusus cervinus. The sequence continues at coordinate 16,928,536 of OW284517.1, forward strand.
TAATTAGTAACATGAGCCAACCCAACTTCCAAATTTTAGTCTCGATTTTAGTTGTCACAACGAAATTTTATCTCTGGGTATTTAAAGCAATTTTTACATATAATATATTATCTCTCTCTTTTACAGATATTTCCATGGCAGGTGTTCGACTGACATTGCCCACTTGATTCCACCTGAGCAATGCAAAACAGAAATACACGGCGAACCGCTGCCGCTCATCCATATGTTGTTCAGCTTAGTACTCCTCGAACTTCATTGTTCAAGAATTCTTTCATCTGGAGAACGTCTTCTTTGTGGAATGATCTTCCTGAGGTCGTGTTTCCCAATGAATACAATCTTCAACGTTTCAAGACCAACGTTAATCGCTTTCTTCGCACACGTACCGCTCCCAGAGCGCCTTAAAGGATTTTTCCTACAGTGCAGGTGTTTTATCATAAAAAAAATATGGTACTACTGCTTTTAAACCATACATACCTTTTAGTTTTCACAACTAAAGGGTTAATGTGGAAAATTGAAAAAAAAATGTCAAGGAAATATCGTATATGTTAATGATGTAATCTACAAATATTGCCAAAGCAATCATTGATTTGGGCCAAACTTAAAATTTTCATAAAGTAACAATTACATAATATGTAGTCACAACATTGTGTTTATTATCTTTTTTATTTAATTTATTTATTTATTGGTATCAACAGGGATACAAACAGGTAAGAAATACCCACTGGAATATCCACATATAATATATATCATAATACATTATAATTGTAAGAAAGAAGTTGAATCATAGATAAGTAAAATTTTTATATTTTTGTCATTGCAGTTGCACATTAGAAAGTTGAAATGAACTGGGTATAAAGCAGGACAAAATCAGCAAGTTGATTTGATAGAAATAACTCTATAAAGTCTATTTCATTTCTAAAAGAAAATGTCATAATATGTAATTTATACTTAGTAACGAAAAATATTACTTCCTAAAGTCCCCATTTAAATAAAAAAATGCCTTGGTATTACTACTCTATTAGATGTATGCGTAAGCTAATTGAAATTAATTATCAGGAATATTTATTTATTTTATTTATTTATTTATTAACGGGCCTTGCCCATAAAATTACAAAAACAAATGGTAAACCTCAGTAAATAAAATAAAAGTTAGTAATTAAAATTAAAATCAGTGCAACAGTACAGTACAAACAAAAAATTCCCTATTCATAAATATAAAAGAAAAATACATAAGTCACAAAACAAAAAAAAAACAATCAAATTTCAGGTACATAACTTATCACACATTATAAAGTTTAATCACAGCTGACAAATAAAACCTCGGTATGCGCCAAAAAAATCTAGTTGTTCAGGATGTCGATTAGCAAGTTTGGTAACACGGGGAACAAAAGAATTTAACGCAAAGTTGGTACGACAAAGGGGTTGATGAAAAGTTCTGTAGAATCTCGTATTTCTTGCAGGAACAGCTAACCCAATTGAGCTCAAGAGAGTAGGACAATCAACATGCGCATTAATGATCTTGTATAGAAGTTTAAGATCCCTATCATCTCTTCTCTTTTTTAAAGTTTCTAAAGAGAATGTTTCCTGAATCATATTGAAGTCAAAAGTGTAATCGATTGGGTTGATATTTGCCTTAAATGAGATATATCTCAAAAATCTACGCTGAACTTGCTCGAGTTTATGGATATGGCAGGCATACAAGGGATTCCAGACAGAGGAGGCATACTCTAGGTGAGGTCTGACAAGACTACAATATAACAAGCGGATGGCAGACAGGTTGCTAAAGTCCTGAGTGCATCTTTTAACAAAGCCAAGCATTTTAAGAGCCCTAGAGACAACCTCAGAAATGTGAGGAATGAATGACAGTGTAGAATCAATGATTACCCCAAGATCTTTAATTGAGGAAGCTTTTGATAACGTGGTATCACCGATTTCATAATCAAACTGTACAGGGTTACGATTTCTTGAGAGACATAATGCATGACATTTTGAGGCATTAAGGTCCATACCATTCTGCTCGCACCAAGTGACAAGTCTGTTAAGGTCAGCTTGTAATTTTTGACAGTCATCCGCTGATGACACAGCTAAGTAAAATTTTAAGTCGTCTGCAAAACATACAAATTGTGAGTTATGGAAACAGGTGAATATGTCGTTTATAAAAATATTAAAGAGAAGGGGCCCCAAGTGAGATCCCTGGGGTACCCCTGATGGAATTTTGATTTCCTGTGACCTAAAGTTATTAATCGTTACAATCTGTGACCGGTTTGTAAGGTAGCTAGCTAACCACTTTAATAGCGCGTCTCCAAATCCAACCTTCTCGAGTTTATTAAGCAGAAGAGCATGATTGACTCTGTCAAACGCCTTGGAGAAGTCGGTGTATATTGAGTGAACCTCCCCACCACCATCCAAGATAGCCGATGCGTAATCAATATAAGTAATAAGATTCAGCTCGGTGGACTTACCACTCTGAAAACCAAATTGTTCATCTATGATGGTTCGATGTAGCAATACATACTTATGCAATATAAAAAAACACTATATTTCACTTATTTTAATCAACCTTTTGGGTTGTTCAATTGCTTATAGAACTGAATTTTTCTTATTTAACTTTTCTTATCTGCAACTGCAGTTATTAAAAAACAAGAAAAAAATATCCATTGACCTTTTTATTTTAAAAACATCTACCTATATGAAATTTGTTGTACTTGGTCAGATTAAAAAGTGGTTATAGAAATAGAATATATAACAAAAACAAAACAAAAAAATCATTATTTTTAAGTTATTTCTTCAGGTCACCTTGCATGCATATATAAAAAGGTTATTTAAACTTTCTAATGTACAACTGCAATGATTAGAAATAATATGTTTACTTACTTACGATTTAACTTCCTTCTGATAATTAGAACATACACAAGAAAGACAATAAACACAAATATATTACACCAAATATTGTCACAGCCAAGCATGCGTGCGATAACCAGGTAATCAAGATAAGAATGGCCGATTCTTGCCTTGAAAACACGAAGAAATGGACACGGCAAAGACATCCTTCCATACTACGACTCCTGAATGTTGTCACCGTCAACAGTATCTGTTCGGAATATAGTAAAATGATCAAAACAGCAATGGCGTTAGTTATGTATATAAAGAATAATATCAAACCTAAACAAGAGACAAATAAAAATTAGTACAAAATACGAAGTCATTTTTAAGAATGTATATTTAACAAAATAAAATTAAGGTCACCAAAAAAAACGATTATAAAACATCACCAATTGATCCCCTCTTAACATCAGGAATGTCGACTAATTAAATTGAAAATTTCACGACTTTTTCTTAACAAGAATCAATTTGCGCCCGAAACAACTTGACAACGCTGAAAATTACCCAGGTTCAAATTAATTGATACAGATGTTTTCTGCTACTTGCTGTGACAGTTTGAAATCGAAGCATGCCATGCCATGCGGGTCTTAAATTAGTGATGTTGGAAGCAGAAGTATCGATTCGGGAAATGAATAATTAATTGTTGTTGTTATATTTATGTTGATAAATTGACGTCTGGTGACGTTTCTTATTTATCTTAACGAATTTAATCATCACCGTCAGGAACTACTGCATTCGAACCTAACTAGCATTGTTAAGGTTTGAATTTCAAATGCAGATAAAACTTTTCGTGTTAAATAGATACTAGATAGCCGTATTACAGTGACGGATCGTCAGGTGAAGTAGGTGAAAGGGCTCTTCACGAAAAAAATTAATAAAACCAGAAGGAAAGTTTTTCGACAATATTAAATATTAATGTATCAATACAGCTACCATTTTAGCCCTTAATAAATAATTATGTTCGAAATAATAATATTAATTTAATCCGAATGTAGCTGTGCATAATAGGGCCACGGTTAACTCCGCTGGACAATAATTATAAACACTCGTGCTTTTTGGCGCGACCCAGTCGACTGTGTCCGTTAGCTCAAAGCAAGTGAAGACCCAACGTCCAACATGGCTTTGATATTCTCCGTCGCTATGGTTACGTGACGTCAGTCACGCAAACAACATGTACCAATTTGCATTATGATGAAGGGCAATTTAAAAATAGATCAGTCGTATATGCATACGACATTGTTTTAGCATTGGTTCGCCTAACCTTGAGATATTTATTTTGAGGCTTCGCGAAACTTGCGTTTTTACGTGATTTAGTGTGTGATTAAAAATGTTTGTTTTTATATTTCAGGTAATTTAGTAGTGTATCTACCTACTTAGTTGTGTGTTTTAAAAATGAACCCAATTAATGACAGTTTGTAATTTGTTGGAAACTCCATTCAGTCGTTGGACAGATGAGGATAAGAGAGACGTTTTGTTACACGAGTTTTTAGTCAATGTTTGTTTAAGTACCCGCACTATACCTAGCTCTTCACCATTTTTTAGAACCGCGAGCTGCCACTGTCGTATTATTATTTAATTTAAAAAAAAACTATATTAGCAATGAAAAGTTCATTGCATTGTATGTAAAAAATACTAGAAACTTTTTGTACTCCCACTTGGAAATGTGCTGTTTCCTTTACTCTAAAGTCATTAGAAACGTGGGCTATTATGGTTAACTAAACGAATATGATTTCATATCCATCCTAGTAAGGATATGAAACTGACCAATCATAGTGGTCAACTACATAGAAACCAAATTTACATGTTGTAAATTTCACTAGTCGTTTTCTGACGCTTGACAGAATTAAGGTTAAGCACATACTTCAAAAATACGCAAATCTGTCAGATGAAACTTGTTCTTTTTAAATTTAAATCAAAACATTTATCGAATATTCTATGCATACACAATTTTTTCCTTTATTGCACAAAATGGTGCGAAAATTGATGATATAATACCAAAATATATTTCTACCGAAGTATTGTTATTGTCTGATCGAACTAAAAATTTGAGCACAGATGCACTTCCTTATTTCAAAAATATTTAGTTTTACACTCATTTCTAGACAATTACTACAAGATTTAGAGCTATTAATATAACGAGATTATTATGCGATTTATAATAGTCGAGGACATTACTAGGTGACGAGGCAACAGCCGAGTCACCCGCAATGTCCAAGACGGTGTTAAATCGCTAATAATCGAGTTGTATTCAAAGCTTAATCGTATCATTGACAACGGCGATGCGAAAATAAAAACAAGGTTTTATGTCATTTCATTTTGGCATTTCAAAAAGTCATCATTAAAATCATGCAAGATTTTGATATTCCTGACGATATATTAGCTGCAGCCAACATTATAAGGTTGAACTTGCTTCCGGACAAATCTAAAATCCATTATGAAAAAGAATATCGGCAGTTTTGTGAGTGGCCAAACAAAGTACATATTCAAGGTGCAGAAGAAACGGTATTGCCGGCGTATTTCGCAAAACTCTCTGAGGAATACGGCAAGTTTTCTTGTTAATGCTGGAGGAGATATATTAGACCTACAAGAACTTGGTGGATGGGAATCGGCGAAGGTTGCTAGAGGGTATTTAGAAGAAAGTGTGACCAAGAAAGTTTCCATTGCTCGCAAAATTCAAATCGGCGATGTTTCCAGCAGTGGATTAAGCACTGGGGAACCGAACGAAATCGAAAGGAGTGCTTGCTCGGTCATTAATCAGTCTTCAGAGGGCATACCTAAGATCGTAGACGTTAAAGAGAAAGATGTATCCATCAAATTTGAAAACTGTCAAAATATTGTTTCACATGTTCATGAAAAATAGTTCTAATATTATTTGGTATTTAACGTATTATGCTTTCGTACCTAACGTATTAAATTATGGTAACTAATGTATTATGAGTAACTAAGGTGTTATGTAGGTTTTTTAGTACGTTTATGATGTTAACAATTATTAATAAACATATCATATAAAAATGACTTAATCTTCAATGATACGATAAATGCATAAAATGTACTACTTACCTATAAAATCAATGGTTGGTTCTTTGCCATGCAAATATTGGTCCACCGCGATATTTTCTAATATATTTTGAACGTGGATCCAGTCCCGGTCGACCTTAAAACTTTTATTATACGCAACAGATATAGAAAATTAACTGGTCATTGTTGCTTAAATGGTGACATGAGGATGAGTATATAAAACCAGATAAGAAATTATAAGATTTCTAGAAAACAACTAATTTCATTTTTTACTAAAGGTTTTAAGGTTATGTTATTTTTATAGTATTGTCACATCTCTTTCCACGTTAACAGTGTTGCTAGTTTTGTAAATAGGCGATTATTTTGAAAAACTTTATTATAGCGAACATTAAAAATTCATATTAATGCACAAAGTCCGTGTTTAACTGTTTAAAACGAATTCTACAGCTATTTTTTTGTACTCAAGGAGTTATAATTCTTATGCAAGCAGAAAAAAAAAACCACAAGCCCTCTTTTCTTTTCTGCATTTCAGCAGAACAATTAATCAAAATAGCTATGGTTGAGACAAATAAATTGTTCATTTTTATTAATAAATATATCACTTTTTGGTTGTTATTTTGCAAAAGGCCGATTTAGAGAAAGATCGATATATTCAAAGTGATTTTGTGTAAATATAAAAATACACCCAAATTGATAAATATGTTACAGTGTAATTTGGTCCATGAATTTGCCAACGAAATGAATATTTATTCAATAGTTTTTTATTATTTTTCCCACAAGTTCATGGCTAACTAAAAAGACAAGTTATGATGTAAGTATATTTTAAAAATTATTTTTTATTTTTTAGATAAAGTAGTTAAATTGTTAACATTTTTAGTAATCACCTTGTTTATTATTGCGCATGGTATTGAAAGAACGCAAAGAAGACAATTGTATTAATGAAGTACCGAAAGAGATGTGAGGAGGCAAGACTGTAAGAAAGAGATCACATACTAACGGTAGTCGATGTCGGTGCTGTAACAATAATCTCTTAACGCGTTTTTAGCTGATTGAAAGGCAACAGATTGGAGTGTTTAGTGTGTATCTTTGTCGTGTATATGTCAGTCAGTTATATATCCATTTTTCTTGAATCTAGCCAATGTTCGTGAGGAAAGCCGTTGTCGGAATTAATAATTTTTTAAATAACATGTTGGCCAACGCGCTTGACAAGAGAAATGTCAAAGCATTAAAAACGTACCATCGCGTAAAATGAAAACTAGGACATGAAAATTTTAATTTGAGCTCTTGGTCTATAAAAATTTGACTTTATCATATTGGCAGATTGTCAAAATTGACAGTATTTCATGGTTCAGGAACCTTTAAATTTTACACTGTCCTTATAGGCCAGGAGATTTAAGTTTATTGTCCTAGTTTTCATTTTACGCGATGGTACTTGAAATTTAGTATAAAAACATTCCTTCTTTTAAGCATCGATATTACTATCGACTATATTTTCATTCCTACTAGCCATTTTAACTCTCTTTATCAAAGGCGCGCCGATGTGGAGTCAGATAAAAACATTCAATTGTCTTTATTTTGAAGACAAGATTGTTAATTGTTTCGGGTGCTTTTATTTTGATTCGATCAGTTGTTTTTAATCAGCCTAGTTGCTATTGATATCACTTAAGATAATACAAGACATCCCATGTTAAGAAAATAGACATTTTATAACAATATACGTATTTAGAAAAAATTAAAATTTAAGTTTAAAATTTTTTCTTTGTTTTTGAAAACGTAAGAAATTTCAAACAGTAAAAAAATTAATTATTAAGTCCTGAAGAAAACCGGAAAAACGGTATAACCGGCTGGGACGTCACCTTTTTTTAATGGAATTTTATAGTTGGATATTAGATAGATATTTGATAATTAGGTCTTTATTGTAATTTTAACAAAAAAAATAAAAAAATTACAATAGGCGGAGTAGAAGCTTAGCTTCCTATCTTAACCATGTTAAGTAAAGTGGTTATATAATTATATAATGCACTAGATAACGAAATAGTTATTTACGATATAAGTGTTGTAAAGATTCATATTACAACACGATATGTTAAAGTTGTCAAACGAGGCGTCAGTCGAGTTTAATAAAACATCGAGTGGAGTAATATGAATTTACAACAAGAATATTGTACAACATTTTATCTTTCATCTATGAATAAAAATATTTGGCAAAAGGCGTTTTGAAAAATATAAATGCACCTGTAAAAATGCACCTGCTATTAAGTTTACTAATCAAGTTTTTTATGTTAAATTTCGCATAGTTACTGTTTCGCATGGTTACTGTCAAAACTTTGTCAAACAAATTCAAAAATATAAAAAGCGTTTTTCAAAATGAGCGATTCTGATGGAAGTTTACCCTCTGATATAGAAGCAGCGGCAAACGAAGCGATCTTAAGTTTAGTTCCGACAAAATCCAAGACGCGGTATGAGTTGGATTATCAGAAGTTTGAAGATTGGTGCAAAGCTAACAAAATAAAGGAGGTGTCTGAGAAAATCCTTTTGGGTTATTTTTCCAACAGCAACGCTACCAGAAACCATCTACACTACGGACTCACTACTCAATGTTGAGAACTATGATTTCAGTCAAGAAAATAAATCATTCTTCTAAAAAGTGTGGTGTTATTTAACAGCAAAATTTTAATAAAACAGGTTTTTTTCCATTACAGCACTAGTGCTGTAAAGGCATCTATAACAGAACTAGTGCTGTAATAGATGCCCTTACAGAACTGTAAAATCCATATTACTAAATAAAAAGAGATAAACTATATTTCTAAACAACATAAATGCTTGTTTTTAAAATTTACAGACATATGCAAACTAGGGGCGAATTAGGTATACTATAATATATTATATAAATAGATAAAAATAATAGTACACCACTCTGAAATAAGAATACGATTGGCGTGTGATGCAGACAGGAAAAAATAATAAATAAAAAATATACATGGTTCTACAAGAAGTCCCGAACATTTTGTTCCGCAAATAGCTTAAATTTATAATCAGAGATCATTTTAAAGTCAGGAAGTACCTTATTATAAATTTTCTAAATTTGATAACTAAATGAGCGCTCGTAGAAGAATGTAACATGTATAGGTGGAGTTATCGTAAGCTTATGCCTAAGTTCCAAATTATGTACTGTACATTATACCTAAATTTGATTTTATCATACAAATAATCAGGGCACTCCTTACAGATTATTTTATTAAATAATACTAAGCTATGCACATGCGTTTTTTATTCATTCTTAACCAGTTAATTTTACGTAATTTAGCACTCACACCCCTCTCACGACCTCGCATACCACCCAATAATCGTACACATGAATTCTGCATTAGTTAAATTCTTCCGAGTCCAAAAGACAGGGACCATACAACACATCGCAATAGTTAAAATGCAATAATATAATAGAGTCGCACAACATCTTTTTTCTACTCCCACATGGAACTTTGCTGTTTCCTTTACACTTAAGTGGCGGGTAAAGTAGGCTATTCCAGTTAACTATGCGGAAAAATTTCATATCCATCCTAGTTAGGTTATGAAACTGACCAATCACAGTAGTCAATTACAGAGAAGCCAAATTTACATGTCGTTAATTCGTTTTCTGACATTTGAGAGAAGTTAGGTTAACAATATGCTTCAAAAATATGAAAATCTGTCAGATGAGATTTGTTCTTTTTAAATTGAAATCAAAACATTTGTCCCAGAGTCTATGTATACACAATATTTTCCTAAAGAGTACACGAAATGGTGCAAATATTGAAGGTAATACCAAAATTTATTTCTACCAAATTATTGTTATTTTCTGACCGAACTAAAGATTTGCGCACAGACGCACTTTCTTATTTCAAAAATATCTTTATTTTCACCCATTTCAAGACAATTACTACAAGCCTTGCATAAAATTTACTATATATCTACCAAATGAACGTTTATTTTTTCCATATAAATAATATATTATTATAAATATTTGTGCACGGGGATATTTTCCCATATATTTTGAACGTGGATCCAACCCCAATTGATCTTAAAACTTTTATTATACGCAACAAACATAGAAAATTAACTGGTAATTCTCCCTTAAATGGTGGAACATAAAGATAACCCGATAAAACAGACGAAATTATAAGATTTCGAGAAAAAAATTCATTTTTTACTAGAATTTTTAAGGTTATGTTAGTTCTACTTACAGTATTCCACCTCTTTCCACGTTAACAGTGTTGCTAGTTTGTAAATTGGCGCTTATTTTGAAAAATTCGACCATAGTTAACGTTAAAAATTCATATTAATGCACAAAATCCATTTTTAACTGTTTGAAACGAATTCTACAGCTATTTTGTTGTACTTTCGGAGTTATAATTCTTACGTGTGTGCATTTCAGTAAAACAATAATTATTAATCAAAATATCTGGTTGAGAAAATAAATTGTTCGTTTTTATTAATACATATATCGCTTTTGTCTGTTATTCAGCAAAAAGCCGAATGTGAGAAAGATAGATATATTCGAAAATGAGTTTATGCTAAATAAGGCACTTAGTATATTGTTATTTTTGTCAAAGGCGACGTGTGCCCCTGATGTACCGGAAACCCTGCAACTTCACTGCCTATTACTTTTACCAATTTGTGTTACTCGAAATATACCAGTTAAACCCCAATCTCCTCCGACTAGCCTTAATCCATCCTCAAACATAATTTTCTGTACTCAATCCACTTCGGCACTTCGTTCAGTTAAAAAAAAATTAAACAAATACAAACACACTTCTTTTTCCATTTCCATACTAAACGAGTCCTAAACCTTATCCAAACAGAGCGCGGCTTTGCCGACTGACACTGTGTTATTGGATAACGATAGATAGTTGTTGTTGTGTGGTAGTTTTAGGGAAACGTTAAAAAGTTAAATGCCTGTAATAAACTCTTCTACATTGTTAGATCAATAATTTAAAAATTTTACTAGTCTTGTAAAATTACTATACGTCGAGACAACGAAGCCTCGGCTTTACCAGTGTCAATCCGGTCTCAATGGAATGTTATCAACCCAAACGAAGGAATCGGTGGGAGATTGAACCACGTAGAAGCATGTCTGATACTGATCTCAACATCGAGAGGCGTGGTAACCACATCCTTCAAAGTTACGTCATGTTATTTACGACGTAAAATGGAATCAGCAGAAAAAGTCACTCTACCCTACTTGCTTGGTGTTAAGGTTTCTTATCTAACTATGACATGAAATATGTTTTTTTTTCGAGGGCCCGTCCGTGCGCCGGCTGCACTTTGGCCAGGTTTGGCCCATTGTGCTTACCCTGTTTGGTTCTTACACCCACTCCGTGATCCCAGTTCCTTGCACTAGTTTGTATAGGTCAACTGGGGAGAGGGTAAGGATGTCCTCTCGTTCCAGTTTTGGTTGCCCGAGTATTTGTTGCCTCTTTCGATCTAGTGACTCGCAATGGCAAACTATGTGCTGTACAGTTTCCCTGTCTTGTCCGCATAATCTGCAGTCAAGGTCTCCATTGTACAGTTGCATTATGTACAGATGGTTCTTGACAGCCATGTGTCCTGTCAGAGTTTCTGTAATCCTTCTCAGCTGGTTCCTGTTCATTTAAAGCAAGTCTTTCGTAAGTCTTGGATCTGAATCCCCAATGAAGCTTTGCTGTGGTGCAATTCCTATCTGTTGCTCCAGTGGATTTTCTGTTCACTCCTGATCCATCGCTTTATGGCGTCTTGAGCGATAGAAGAGTTTTGGACTTGCTTTATTTGTTTTACATCACAACGTTTCAAGTGGTAAGTATCTCCAGTCGTCTTCAGGTGAATCCAGTCTTTGCAGGCTTCCTAGCATTGATATTGTGGTTCTTTGCTGTATCTTTGACCACCATACCAAGGCTGCAGATGTAATTGCGGTGCACCAGCCTAGGTGAGAGTCCTTATGTTTTACCGTACATTCGTCTAGTAACTGTTGTTAACTTCTGAGGTTCGGATAGTTTTTTCCAAGAATTATGTTAAAAATCAAAACAAATGGAAAATTTTTAACTAGGTAACAATGTAAAACCAGAAAACGATAGTGAAAATTTAAAATCAATCCATGGGAGGGGGGTTATTTAATCCAAAACATATCGTTCTCTTCGCGAGACCATTAGCCCCCCTTCCCGGGACAAAAAGCTAACTCTGTCCTTGAATCAATGTATCAATAAAGAAGAACAAATCCCTGTTAAATCCTTTACCCTTTCTTATTCACACTCTTGCTTCTCTACATCCCTTCTAATCTTTTTATAAAATAAAATGTATATCTTTCCAACGTCCGATATTTAACGGAGAAAAAGAAAATCCTTTCCGTACTCTTGTGTCTGAGTTATAACCGATTTAGCTTAGATCCTTTGAACGTAGTCCAAACCAAAAGTGAAGATGGCCACCATTTATCCCTATTCGATGTACTTTATTCCGAACGGTCTGTCAAATTTCGCTTAAAATGTATTAGGGAGTTTTCCAATCCATGTAGCTTGTTATAGAATAACGTTTTGCACGGTAATAGAGTAAAACTTTATATAAAAATACAGTATCTGATTTGATAATGCCCCAAGTCGCCTGTCGCTCTATAGATTTCACAGTTTTAAAAACAACTTGAGACTGACAGACACTTTAGGATTTGCGTGGATTCGGAACCACCAGAGCCTCAATTCTTGGTTCATGGGAATGGACTTTTCCCTGGGGATATACCATTTTTTCCATGAAAATGGCGATCTCGTATTCTTGAACACATTTCGTAGGGAACGTTTCCAATAAGACTACTGAAATTCCAGATTAATTTATTGCTTATGCTTTATAAAAAGTTCATTTAAACTTTCTAATGTGCAACTGCAATGATAAAAATAGAATGTTTACTTATTTATGATTTAACTTCCTTCTGACAATTAGAACGTACACAAGAATGACAATAAACACAAATATATTAAACCAAATATTGTCACAACCAATAACGAGGTAATAAAGATAAGAATGGCCGATTCTCGCCTTGAAAACACAGAGAAATGGACACGGCACGACAAAATCATCCTTTCGTACTACGACTACTGTGAATGTTGTTATCGTCAACAGTCTCTGTTCGGCATATAGTAAAGTGGCAAATACAGCGATGACGTTAGTTATACATATAAAGAATAATATTACTTGAAATGAAAAGTTAGTTCTCGTAACTAAGAATTATCTTAATCAAAATTAACAAAATAATAGGGACTATAAATTTATAATGTGTTATTACAACAGGCTTGATTGATAAAGACAAGTTTGTAGGAATCTTGATGTAACATTTAAATAGGATATATACAGAGTAAAATTCAGCTAAACAAAATATTTTATTTTTGCCAATTAATATGAAAACAAGATATTTTCTTTGTTCTAATCGCATTATTTTTTGGTAAACATAACCAAGAAAAATTCTTTTTTGTTTTCCTAACCAAAAATAGTTATTTTTGATAACGTAAACACGGGAACAAATAAAAATTAGTACAAAATACCAAGTCATTTTTAAGAGTGTAGGCCTTATAGCCCAAAGGGTAAAAGAATAATACGTCCTTTGAGCAAATTAACGATCATAAAAAAGTAGCACACTTTGGGGTTGTTTGACGACTAATGGCTGAAGATGGTAAACCGCGATCGCGTAGTCTTACGTCTTCTCCCTGATCCTTGACGCCTAGAATACTCCCCAGTTTGTCGAAAGCGACTGATTGCATCCTATACGGTACTCTTAGCCTCACCCAAGACGTTAGCGATATATCGTATGTTTTAGCCATCGTCGTTTAGTGCCACAGCACGGGCAACAACTTCTGAAAGCATGTTTGGGCAATATTTCAAGCTTGACACTGATAATGAAATAAAACGCTAGTTGATAGGCAACTTATCACGTTTAATTTTTTTTTTCATTAACATTGGAAAAATTAAAATGATTTTTTTAAAAGATTATATCTTATTAAAAAAACAGTTATTGGGACGAATCAAAAACAAAATGTTAAGAAAACATGCGATTTCCATATTAAATGCACTGCAATATCATCGCAGTGCCTACTTTTTCCACAGGGTGTTAAGAACGTAAGGCAAAAAAAGTATCATTTATTGCCCTCGGTATAATATCACCTACATGTCAACATTTTTCTTAAATCGGAGAGCGGGTAATAATCTTAATACATGCGGCTACCATCTTTCGAAAATTTCATTAAAGATATTTTAAAATTAGAAAAGTTAACGAATATCAAAGTTGATAATAATTTTCCTTGTCCGGTTTTTTTTGCTGATGAGTGTATTTCATAAATCAATATTTTCCATTTTAATTATTATTCGCGTTAAGCACAGGTCATTCATTGCAACATGAAACCGGCGTCAAGTTTATTAAACGAATCTAATAAAGTTACAATTATGAAATGTTATACGGGCTTCCCGATCTATCAATTATTGTCAAGTCATGAAGCAGAAATGATATTTACGACCTAAGTTCGTTGTTTCCCTAAAGTGGGAAAGATTACTGACTTGACGAAACGGCACATTATTGGTAGAAGAAATATCTATCGACACTAGTGCTTGGGCGTGTGACACGTTCAGGTCTAAAATTTTACAACTTGCTGGTCCTCAAGACATCACGACGCTAGCGATGAGCCGAACTTTATTTTCAATTTATTGTTAAATGTTTAAATCCGAGTTTTCTATTATTTTTTGAGCCGAACTTTATTTTCAATTTATTGTTAAATGTTTAAATCCGAGTTTTCTATTATTTTTTATTTTCTTTGTAAACCCTTCAGGTAAATATCATTTTGATTTTCATAATAGATTTGTTTTCAAAATCACTATGTTTTGCTGATAGTTGCTAAGGTCCCGTAGCTACCTTTACACCCCTCGTCACATCCTAAAATCTGGGCGAGACAATAGTATTAAATTAATTATCAAAAAATTAAATTTTTGTATAACAAAGTTATTAACCAGATAATCTTACTTTTTGTTATTTTTCGTCATAGGATTTTCATTACCGGCACTCTGTTCATATAGACACACACACCAGCACACCAGTTTCACCCGTAATTTCCCGAAGTTGGAATAAACTAATGCGGCTCTCGGTTATTTGAGAATTATAAACTAACATCGGCCCGTCGTTTTGCCGCTACCAGCTTTGGCTAGTTAAATTAGTTTGTTTAATACATGTTTCATACTTGTGAATAGTCAGCGAAATTCATATCGTGAACAGCCGAAAACCGCACTGTTTTAATGCTAATATTAGAAACGATTTCACGTTCATTTGGTCTAATGTACAACATAAACTGTTGCAGCTAAATATTCTCCAATAAGGAAGATAATGGAAATTTATTGTGCAGTCAATAGAGCTGGATATGTAAAGTTTAATCCTTTAGAAACCTCGTCAGTAAAAACGCCTTAAGAGTTGAGGCTAGTGACGCATTCGCCATTTAACTTTATGCTCATTACTTCGTTCTTTAAGGAAAGTGAATACTACTTATTTCAAAAATAGCTACTTTTTCGGTAACTGTATTCAACTCAAAACAATATGGAACAAAGTAACCTCAAGAATGGTATTGGAATGTCAAGGGGAACTGGATGCCCTGGCAAAAGTAAATAAAGTAATACCGCAGTGGGCACCAGGACACGAAGGTATTAAAGGAAATGAAAAAGATGATAAACTTGCGAGGAAAGACTCAGAAACCACATTCATTGGTCCAGAACCGGCACTCGGAGTACCAAGGTGCACAGTACGAGATGCCATAAAGCGATCAATCAGGAGTGAACACAAAATCCACTGGGGCAACAGACAGGGATTATACTACAGCAAAAGCTTCATTGGGGATCCACACCCAAGACTTACGAAACAGCTGCTTCAAATGAACTGAAACCAGCTGAGAACCATTACAGGAATTCTGACAGGACACATGGCTGTCAAGAACGATCTGCAAAGGATGCAACTTTGCAATGGAGACCTTGACTGCAAATTATGAGAACTAGTCAGAAAAACTGTATAGTACATAGTCTACTATCTCTTAGGCTAACTGGAAACTGCAGTTGTTTTTAAGAATATTCAACAATTAATTTACTTTGAGATATAAATACTGCGTAATACAAAAAAAGAGAACCGCAGAGCTATTGAGACACAGTCGAAAAGACGTGAGAAATATTACTGCGGTTGTTACCGGACATTGCCTCTTCGGTAGACATGCCGAACGTATGCAAATACCCACTAACGACTTCTGCAGAAGTTGCAGAGATGAGGAAGAGGAAGAAAGTATTCAACATTTTCTGTGTGAATGCCCTGGCCTCGCAAGAAGGAGGTTCACTACTCTGGGTGAATCATCTTTCGATAGCCTGGAGGAACTAAGCAACTTACAACTTGGACGGCTGAGCCCATTTCTGAACAGTAGTGGCTGGTTTGAATGAGTTGTTAAAATCCTTCCGCGGTTACGTCGCACTAACCATCAGAGATCTGATGAAGGTGGGTTCTACGGAACACGTGTGGTATCACAACGGACCTAATCAGGACTACGTGAGACTGTTTGGTCAGAACCAAGGGTCTGCCACTCTTACCTAACCTAACCTAACCTAGTCTACTATCTCTTAGGCTAACTGGAAACGGCAGTTGTTTTTTAGAATATTCAACAATTAATTTACTTTGAGATATAAATACTGCGTAATACAAACGTCAAAACCCAAAACCAACAATTACAAAACATCGAGAACTCTTCATCAGGCAATGTTGCATAAAATTTTTAAACACAGACAGTTGAGCTAAAAGAGCATTTAATATTGACTGCCGGATGAGAATGTTTCGCAAACAATTTCGCTGCAGTTCGATGGTTATTCTGCCAGTCTGGTGTTTTTCCAGATGAGGAAATCGGTATTTGCTTTAATCCAAAAATTATTGTTCAGTTGTTTGCTACCTGTTAAAGATGGTTTAACAGTGTCTACTTGTTGTTAGAATTACACAAAAAGGCATGTTTGAGGTTATAAATTCTCTTTTGGATTTGGTGTATTGTTTTTGTTTGATTTTGAAAACTTTTTACAACATAATGTTTCGAAATAACGACGTATTCTAAAAACTGATTTTTTTTTCGAAATATTCTTAGCATATTCTAAAAGATTTATATCATTTTCATTCAATTTTAAGGTATATTAAAGTAAAAAGGAGCCAAAACAAGATTATACCGTGGATGTTCAAGGTCAAGAAAATTGCACACTGTCATAATTTTTTTTAGAATTTCCACTTTAAATAAAAAAAAACTGAAAGGAAGGACAACCCCCTACCGCGATGGTTTTTCAAAATGACCAACCTAATTCTGGTAAACGGACATTAATGTGTCACTGTAAAAATATTTTTTAAATTATTTCAAATGTAGACATCAAACATTTTTTTTCTTTGCTTCATCGGTTGCCGTTAAAAACGACACACTTAAAACGGATGAATGAGTTAATTTCAATACAAGACTTAAAAATTTTGTACTAATTTTCAATTAGACAAGCCTGGAACCGATACCGCGTTTGCACGAACAAATAGTACATTTCCAACACATAGCACATATTGTACCTGTGTCTGGCGATGGCAATAACATTTCTTTTTATATACAAAATATTATAAAAACGAAATTTAAGGGAATTAAGTGGCACGGTGTCGGTGGAGATTTTTAAGATAATATCGGGGCATCGTTTGTAATTTTAATGGAAAATAAGAAATTAACATGAATAGCCGCAATATTTCTATTTTTATGCTCTGCATGGCGGATGATATAATTTGAACCTAAATAATTGAAATAAATATTCAATATTATTTTTTAAAAAAATATAGTATCATCCGCCAAAACTAGAAGTTCTTGCGAACCCCTTAGTAAATTTTTTGTAATAAATTTTCAATTATACAAGCCTGGAACGATACCGCGCTTCACGCTGGTATGGCAGGCTCTTAAGAGCAAACAGTCGATAGTATAGTACATTTCCACCACATCGCGCATATTGCACCTGTGTCTGGCGATGGCAATAAAATTTCTTTTTTAATATACTTACAAAACAATATAAAACCGAATTTCAGATGAATTAAGTGGCGCGGCGTCGGTGGAGATTTAAAAAAAAATATCAGGCATAATTTGTACTTTTAATGGAAAATAAGAAATTAACATACACCGTATTATTTCTATTTTTATGTTTTGCATGGCGGATGATAAAATTTGAACCTAAATAATTGAAACTTTAAAATAAATTTTTGAAAAAAGATAATCCGCCAAACTTATGGCTAATTTTTCTGAATTTTTAGTATTTTCTAGATCTTGACGTCCTGATTAAAAGTGTCCATGGCCGTAATCCAATCCTATGACTAGTTTTTGAGTTATGACCGTTTAAAGTTGTCAACTTCTTACTTTGACATTTTATGCATTGTCTGGAGTTTTCACTTGTTTCTTAAAAACGATCAACTTTTTTATTTTTTTTTATTGGTGGAAAAGTAGGCCTTAAGTTTTCTTTCACTTATATAGAAATAAAATATGTACAGGATGTTGAATAATTTATAGGCGGATTAAATAAATACTAATATGAAAAAATTATGAAAATCCAAAAAAAAAATTTTACTCATTTTTTGAAATTTGAAAACAAACGACTGGATTTTGTTCATATTTTAATATTTTGTAGTGTCAAGTTATGGATGAAAAAAATGGGTATAGGTTGACGTAGAATATATTGCCGGGTATTTTATTTTTCAAAAAAAAATTGAAAATTCACCTGAAAACGTAATAAACGACTTTAAATTGATTCATTTAATTATTATGGCAATCTGTGACAATTTTCTTTTACAATAATTTTTCTATAATACATTCTTATCTTAGATATACAGGGTGAACCAGTCACAATGATTTACAC
The DNA here is from genome assembly GCA_935413205.1 of Polydrusus cervinus. Lineage (NCBI taxonomy): Eukaryota > Metazoa > Arthropoda > Insecta > Coleoptera > Curculionidae > Polydrusus > Polydrusus cervinus. The sequence continues at coordinate 16,947,349 of OW284517.1, forward strand.
AAGTGAAAACTCTTAAAAATAGGAAAATTAAAAAATCACAATCACGACAAAATATTATTGTTAAATTATAAAATATTTTTTTCGTAAAATACCTTTTCTCTTGTACATGATACGTTTAGATTATCTTATAATTATTGTAAAAGAAAATTGTTACAGATTGGCATAATAATTAAATGAATCAATTAAAAGTCGTTTATTACGTTTTCAGGTAAATTTTCAATTTTTTTTTGAAAAATAAAATACCCGGCAATATATTCTACGTCAACCTATACCCATTTTTTCATCCATAGCTTGGTACTACAAGATATTAAAATATAAATAAGATCTAGCCGTTTGTTTTTAAAATTCAAAAAATGGGTAATATATTTTTTTTTGGATTTTCATAATTTTTTAATATTATTAATTATTTAATCCGCCTATAAATTATTCAACATCCTGTACGTATTTTATTTTTATATAAGTGAAAGAAAACTTAAGGCCTACTTTTCCATCAATAAAAAAAAATGTTATGAAATTAGCGTCCTATTTCAAAATCCAGGCCAGGCAATTTTTTAATTTAGAGGAATTGTTTTTTATTGTCCTAAACCCACAAATACCTACCTACCTAAAAAAAAATAAAAAAGTTGATAGTTTTTAAGAAACAAGTGAAAACTCCAGACAATGCATACAATCACAAAGTAAGAAGTTGCCAACTTTAAAAGGCCATAACTAAAAAACTAGTCATAGGATTGGATTACGGCCATGGACACTTTTAATCAGGAAGTCAAGATCTAGAAAATCCTAAAAATTCAGAAAAATTAGCCGAAAGCTTTCTGCGGGGTCCTTTTTGTGTTACATTTTTAATTAGACAAGCTTGGAAACGATGCCGCTTTTTATACTGGTAAGGAAGGCTCTTAAAAATGTACACTTCTCCAATCAGGTCTGTAATGGTAACATAAAAAAGAACTCGGCAGACGAGAACAATTATTTTTTATCTGTCAGCTTAAAACTTCTCCAGTTTACCTTTATTTACCTCGAAACTTAACTTCGGGAACTTTAAATATCGCTCCGTCCAGCTTGGGCCCCTCGGGGGCGACGAAACTACGTACAACTACGAAACACAACATTCAAGAAAACCGCAGCAACGCCGTCCTTGTGTGACAGCTTGAGTGGCAGCTGAAACTTTGTTAAAACGTTAGAGACGTTAAGAGAAATAACGACGGCGACGAGCCAAAAAATATATAATATGTTAGAGTTAATGTACCTGGTGATAGGCAGGTCTTTGTTTGTATCCTTTCGGAGCGCAATAGATATTACAAACAAGAAGGGCCTACAGTCTTAATTTGCATTAGCAAATATAGATAATACGATTGCACTTTAATACAATACGGTGTACCACAGGGATACGTTTAGGAGTGGCGTAGCCAGAAAAAATGCTCGCGGGAGGCTCACAGTGGGCGTAAGTAGGACATTTTTTTTCTGAAGAGAGGAATAGTATATGTATGTCATGACATTATCCTCAGTAAAAAAGGTGGAAAAGCGCCTCAGGCGAAAAATTTTCGGCGCCATGCTTAAAGTTCGTTTAAAATTTACCATATCTTTATCAAATTTCGAAAATTAAATTATTACCTCTCACCTTCTGCATGGTAGGATTAAATTTGTTTTGTAAATGTTTTTTTTTGTACTTTTTTTTTATACAAAAAAACATTTTTATATAATATATAATATAATTCCTTTTCTTATCAAAGTAGATTGTTCTTTAATGACCTGTATATATTTTTAAATAATATTTTTTCGAAAGAACGTCACTGGGCCTCCAGAAATGAAAACAGCTGCGACCAATAGGATTATGGGGAATTTCAAATGAAAATGTATTTTGGCGGGAAAATTTGTTGTCAAACTGTATAAATTATTTTATAAACAAAGATTTTCTTGTTAATGATAAACAAAAATATATCTTCAATGCAACTGATTTTTGTATATAATAATTAAATGTATATCTACTATTTATAAAGTAGAATTGACATAACTTAAAAATTGTGTTAATTTTATTACAAATTTAATAGACCTTTACAGAAAAATATATTAAGGAATATTATGGTATGATAATTTGGCAATATCTCAAATTATGTTTGAGCCAAATAATTTGCCTATGTTTTCAAGTAAACGCTGGTTCTAATTATACAGGTCGTTGATAATAATGCTACAGGAAATTAATTTTCTATGCACATTCAGCAGGTTATATTATTGATAAAACTAGTGTCTGCTTAAAGGTTAGAAATAATGTCGTTTCTTGAACGGCAGTAGAGTTTTGGACTTGCATTGTCTTTACTTGTTTTGAATCACTACGTTTCAACTGGTAAACATCTCCAGTCATCTTCAGGTGAATACTAAATAAGTGCAGTGACGCACCTTCCTAGTAAAAATATAGCTGTATAGTCGTATCTGGTCTTATCGTGCGGGTCATACGATTCAAGAAAGACATACTCTCAGTTTTTGTTTTCTTTACTTGCGTTTAATTTTACCCTCTAAATAAAATACGTAAGATAAATGAGACAGACTTATTCCATTTTGACATGAGAAAAAAGGATATATATGTATTTACTTTCCAGCGATTCTAAAAAAGCTTATAATAGCACCAGCTACGTTTTATTTTGAATATTCCAGTTTTGTGACTTCCGACAGTTTGTGACAAAATGAAACAATTTTCTGGGTTTTTGCATCCCCAATCAAAAAAAAATGGTACTTAATCCGATAAACTATTTCGAAAATGAAAGAAAAAGTGGAATAAATTATAAAAAAAAAAATAAAATAATTAAAAATTGTTCTTCTTGACACTTCCTTGATGGTGTTTCTGATGCTAAGGGGTCTTATTTCAAAAATACAGTTTCGAATGACCGTTTCCAAATGTTCAATATTACGGAAAGGTCTTTGCTTGTAGACTTTTTGTTTTAGGTAACCCCACAAGAAAAAATCAAGTAAAGTTAAATCCGGGGACCTAGGCGGCCAGTATTGCTCCATATTACGCCCAATTACCTTGCCCCTAAACATTTCCAAGAGACGTTCTTTAACCTGTCTTGCATGATGGATGGGAGCACCGTCACACTGAAACCACAAATTATGCCTTATTTCAATAGGCATATTGTCCAAAACTTCAACGATCTCGGTATTAAGGAAGCGTAGGAATTCTTCAGAGTTTAAATTACCTCGAAAAAAATAGGGCCCAACAACTTGGTCGTTTAAGATACCGCACCACACATTTGTTTTAAAGAAATACTGGTCCCTGCATTCTATTATAAAATTGGAATTTTCTTGAGCCCACCATCTACAATTTTGAGAGCTAACAACGCCGTTTGAAGTGAAAGTGGCCTCGTCGGTCCATAAAACGTGAAAGGGAATAGACGCATTTCCTTCTTTTTCTCCCTGGTACCAAAAAGAGAATCCCAAACGTATGTCATAATCTTGTTTCTTAAGAGTATTTATAAATTTTGGTTTATAAGGTTTAAATTTATTTTTCTTAAAAATTTTCCTTACACTCTCTCTTAGAACGTCAGTTCTGCAAGAGACATGTCTAACACTAGTTCCACAACATCTAGGCACATGTAGGGTAATAATAAGGCTTTACCTTATTTTACCTAATTGTACAATTTAATGGTATGTATAATATTATTGTTACCTTTACCCTGATATCAATAACGAGGATATAGTCGAGGGTATAACCCTCTATTAAAGGTAACAATATGTTATTGTACATTAAATATAACAATAACATTTATATAATCATAGGTTAAGCTTAGAGTTAAGGTTACGAGTTTAAGGTTAAGTTTAGTATATAAGTAACTACGACTGATTGTAAAATAGAATAGATAGAAAGAGAATAGAAAGAATAGAAATAAATACATTTTTATACACGCAATGATGACTCTTTCATATCGAACCAAGTAGTTACATTACATGGCGATCCTGCCAGTCCTACAGTACATGGATTTTCAGTAACTACCTTACATGGCGATCCTGCCAGTGGACTAAGGTCCTATGGCATTCCTGCCAGTGGACTAAGGTCCCATGGCATTTCTACAAGTGAACTGAGGTCCCAAAAAGAAGAAAAATATTAACGTATAAGTGAATCATGGAGAGAAAAAGCCATCTTCACCCAGTCCAGAAACAGTGGTCCAGTCTTCCTAGTCAGCCAATGGTGAAAAATGCTATACCACGGCGCCAGGCGAAAATGTAGTTAGCAGCCACCGGCAGTCCAGCCCAGCAGCACGTACGTGTGAGGCCTTAATAGAAGGTGAGGCAAAAGCCGCTCGTACGCAACGGGGGACTAGCTCATGGGTCTTCAGGAGTCCCGCTATTTGTGGAGACAACCACAGCACTACACAATCCTAGGAAGGACACACCAGTGAGGCACAGCTCGGTGAAAATTTAGTAAGAATTTGGATAAGTTTATTTAATTGTTTACAAATTGTATTTAATAGGGACATATTTTAACTATATTTTATATTCGAGAATTTAAATTTTGAAAGGTATTAAGCAACCATGAGTAGGAATTTTGATTTAAATTCGTGCCAAATTTTAAATAACAAAGAAATTTACCCGCAGGGAACTCGCGAAATATTGATAATAATAATAGATTTTCGCAATATAGGAGTTCGTCAAATCGTGGTAAAAAAAATTTTTTTAAGGGTATAATAATAAAAATAATAGTACATATCTCATGAATACTTGCGAGGGTAACATCATACAATCAACATTAACCGATAAATTTTAAGGGCATAAAGGAAACTTAAAATCTGTAATTTTAAATTTAAATCTAAATTTTATTCAAGTCAACTATAGATGCACCATTTTAAAATTATTAATTGACACAGCAGCTTCTATAAGTGTTATATTTAAGAATTTTATTACTAAACATGAATATATAAACACCGGAAAGAAAATAAAAATAATTAGTTCAACATTTTTACGAACTTGACATTGAAATTTATTTGATGACAATTTAAAACATACATTCATGTAATTGAAAGTTTTGAAAATAAAATAAAACAAAATAAATGGAGTTTTAGGCTCAGATTTTTTTGAAAAATTTAATGCCAAGATAAACTTTAAAAATTTTAAGTTTTCATTTTTTACTGAGAATAAAATAGTCTCAGTCCAATGTTGTCTTTACAACAATCATGTTTTAAAATACCTGGCCGAAATAAAGTAATTAAATTTTGCTATGCTAACCAAAATTAAAATTGTATTATGTTACCAGGGAATATACCAAATAGTATTAATATAGCAAGTGTTTTAGCTCGACCGCAAAGTAATATGATATCGATAAACATTTTAGATACAGGCGACGCGAAAGTAACGTTAACAATTTTATCTGAAACTTATAGATTTTAGCAATTATGAAACTTGTTGTTAGGTTACACAAAAAAAAATATTATTAGTTAACCTCTCATATTTTAAAATAGAAGGGAAATTTTTAGTTCAAATATTCGCGCCAAATATTTAGACTTACGAACGGATTGATCACCCGGAAGTAGTTGAATTAGTAAAATGGCCTAATAATTCTTGTGAACTCTGTCCTGTTCGATAGCTAAATTTATTAAAATGCGCAAAAGTAAAAAATATGCCTGCAGCATAGGAAATTTCGTCTATTTTAAAAATATTGTTTATATGAGTCAGGAGTCTTGAACGACGTTTGGCCCTAAGTGCACAGTCGAAAGCCCTGTAATTCAGGAACAATAATTATACGGAACATAAAGTTCGGAATTCTTGATCGGCGTTTCGCATTTAACTGCTTCGTTGAAAGAACCGAATGCCGTATGTGATGAATATTGAATATAATATTCGCGATGACGAAAAAAGCGCTCAAATGTTAAAAAAAAAAAAACATTTGAAAATAAAAAATGAATAATAGATACCGGTATAGAAATAAATATCTATTATTAAAAATGGAAAGACAAATAGTTCTTAATGATTTACAGTTACTAGCGACATGAGGACACGCAAGGATTAATAGGACTTATAATTAAATAGGACGTATAATAATATAATAATATTGTATTCATAAATTCAAGTAAGTAGTAAAAAGGTAACGATTGTTAAAGATGTAAATAAATTGTAAAAGTGTTAGTTCATAGGAATAGAGTTAAGAAATATTTTAAATAATTTTACGTACAAATATATTTTATTACCTAATTAAGTTAACGTACAAAAAAAATCAAATATTTAGTTATATTAGATTTTTTTTCCCCTCCCGTAGGAGATGTAGGGTAATAATAAGGCTTTACCTTATTTTACCTAATTGTACAATTTAATGGTATGTATAATATTATTGTTACCTTTACCCTGATATCAATAACGAGGATATAGTCGAGGGTATAACCCTCTATTAAAGGTAACAATATGTTATTGTACATTAAATATAACAATAACATTTATATAATCATAGGTTAAGCTTAGAGTTAAGGTTACGAGTTTAAGGTTAAGTTTAGTATATAAGTAACTACGACTGATTGTAAAATAGAATAGATAGAAAGAGAATAGAAAGAATAGAAATAAATACATTTTTATACACGCAATGATGACTCTTTCATATCGAACCAAGTAGTTACATTACATGGCGATCCTGCCAGTCCTACAGTACATGGATTTTCAGTAACTACCTTACACACACATTTAATTGGACTTCCTCAGTATGTTTTATAGGATTGTGAGGCTTTTTAAATAAATTTTCCACCGATCCAGTTGATTTAAATTTTACCATAATCCTACTCACAGTAGATTGTTGCACATTTTTTCCTGGATACCTTTCATTAAAAATGTTGGCTGCTACACGATGACTTGTGTTTTCACCACATATTAATACAATTTCGATTTTTTCCTGTAAAGTTAACATTTTTTGTTATTTAATATGCAGTACTAATTAAAAACCACCATGTCAAACAGAAAAGCGATTTGACTGTCATTAATAAAGCAATGGTCTGTTGATCTTTTTTATCATTTGTGTTACGGCCAACTTGGTTTTCGTGGCTCATCGTAAGGTGGAATATTTATTAATTAAACAGTGGTGTAATTTACAAAATATGGGAAAAAAATCAAAATTATCTTAGGCAGCTGAAATTTTGCATATGGGCTAAAAATTGTATTTAGAAAAACTTTTTCAAATAACTTCTTTCAATATTTTGACAAATAACCCCACTTTTTAAATTTTTTTGTAAAAAAATTAAAATTTGACCTATAATGCGAATCACGTGACTACTATTTTTTGATTAAATTTTCATCTCGATTGAAGCAGAAACTGATGCCAAAGTCAAATTTCGAATAAAGCTACGAATAAAAAAATTTCCCATATGATGTGGACTTTACTGGTCACACTGTATGTGGCTCTTCGCGATATCTAAAATAATGAAACTATTTTTCCTTCCTTCGGCTTCGGTATATTTGTAAATAATCTCACAACACTTTGATAGCCTCTGTGTTGTCTGATTTGACGCATATGATCAGTGACCTTTGGACCCGCACGTTAAGACCAGATCTGACTATAGTTACCATACTTATCTAGTATTCACCTGAAGACGACTGGAAATGCTTACCTACCTACCTAAAATAGAATGACAACATGGATACTTATTTACGGAATAGTATTTAGATGGTTAACGAAAGACTGAAAAATTACCATATACATGAAATTTGGCGATTAATCAAAGTCTGGACACGTAGTATGTAGGCATAAAAATTAGATGAGTTAAAGAAATATGTCTTAATATCGTCAAGTGCGACCTTTCTGCGTTCAATAAGTACGTAAATTGACATTTGACATTTAGAAACTCGGCTTTTAAACAAACACATTTTATATCTTTGAAAAAGTTAATAATTGATTGTGTAAAAAACGAATACATTTTCTTTTTGAAGTTATTATTGCCTTAAATGTTCCCTTTAAAATGAAAGAAATAAAACATTTAAAAAATCCCGTGTTGGATTTTTATTGTGGGCTTTGCTGGGTTCTAAAATCCTTCTTTACAAAATTAATGACTTCTTGTCATCACCTGACCAGAAGATATTAAAAATTGCCCTCAAATAAATTTTTTACGGAATTCATTACCACCAAAGAACAAGAAAAACTGCAAACATAAAAAAACTCATTTCTATTCGTCTAAATTTGCATTATTAACGCCAAACTCGTAACAAACTGTCTCGAGAATAAACATTTTTGACACAAAAAACAGTAAACTTGAGTTTTTCTCCACTTAGAATTCCCCAGACCGTTGCCTTTTTGGGACCGATTTGACCCTGTCACTGGCCCCTTTTATAAATAATTCGTGGACGGATAAGGCGCCGGTTGATTGGGAGAAAAAAAAGGAGTGGGGATGCGCCTTGGGGAATTTCGTTTCGTATATTGGTTTTTTGGTGAACACGCAAACTACGTAAAATTTAATATATTTATTATAATAATTATAGTAGTAAAAAAATCTGCACTACCCCAAACTAATATCAAATACCAAAAAGTAAGAAGTCCAGTAAAGTCAGGCAAGTGGGCCCTTCTTGCGTCTGGATAATGTTGTTCAGACGTCAGTTTTAGGTAAATTCGAAACCAGAGTTAATTAGTAGCGCGTTACATTCTTCGTAGGTTGAAGACAATGACGTATCTTAAATGATAAAAAAGTTTTGGACTTGCATTGTCTTTATTTGTTTTAAATCATAACGTTTCAACTGGTAACATTCTTCGCCAACATTTACATGGAATGGTTGGAATCCGAAGCCATAGAACAAGCAAAGAAGAAACCAAAAATGTGGCTGAGGGATGTGGATGACACCTTAAATATTTGGAATGGAGGCGATACCGAACTTACAGAATTTCTACAATAGCTTCACACCTACAATGAAATTCACAATGGTGAAAGAAGAAAATAATCAATTACATGTCAACGTAAAGAAAAATGGCAATACCATCCAAACTTCGATGTTTAGGAAACCCATGTATATAGATCAATATCTCAATTATTACACATCAAATCACTCCAACAACACAAAACATGACATAGTAAGAACGCTTGTGGATAGAGCAACCACAAGATGTAATGAATGATGAAGCCCTCAAAGAAGAAACTAACTACATCAAGACCGACCTCAACATAAATGACTACCGTATGAGACTCGTATAAATACAATTAGTCTGATAAACTATTTCGATAATGAAAGAAAAAGTGGAAATTCGCAAACCAATATGCAGGAAACCGTAATGAAAACACTGGGAATTAGTTTAAGGACTATGCAGAATAATGTGCATGAAAAAAAAGCATAATATAATACCCAAAAATACTAAAAATTGTAAACGAAAAACACCGTTTATAATTATAGCCTAAAAACTCTCATCGTCACTTATAAAATCTGAAAAGTCCTCGTCGTCTGAGTCATCTTAGAATGAAGCAATTATCATTGGCGCTACTTCGACATCTAGTACTTGTTCTCGATCTCACCAATCCCTTATTAATATTTCTGTCTGTTCCACCGATTTCTTCCAATACTCTTGTGTAATATGATCTAACGAATCTTGCCAAACTATTTGTACTTGGTCGGATTTAAGACCATCACCTACATGTTTTTCATTCAGACTTTGCACCAGCCCATATTAATTCTATTGCATTAAACTGGCAATGATATGGTGGCAATCACTCTAACAACACAAAACATGACATAGTAAGAACGCTTGTGGATAGAGCAACCACAAGATGTAATGAATGATGAAGCCCTCAAAGAAGAAACTAACTACATCAAGACCGACCTTAACATAAATTACTACCATATGAGACTCGTATAAATCGACCAAATGCAAAGAAGCAAAAATATGCACAATCAATACTTAACATTGCTTATGTTTAAAGTAGTACTGAGAGAATTAGAAGACTAGAACAACGATACATCAATACGGTATTTAACTCGAGAGATACCTTAAGAAGTCACCTAACAAACACGAAACCAACACGCCAAAAAGACAGTAAAAACTGTGTCTACAGGATCCCCTACGAATGTGCCCAGTCTTACATTGGTGAGACACTAAGACCACTCTAATCAAGGATCGATGAACATAGAAATAATACGCTGAAGGGAGAGACCGAAAATTCAGGTGCGGCTGACCATGCTTGGACACACGGCCATCATATAAGCCGGACAAAAGCTGAAATGGTTCATAAAGAACCACACTGGGGTAGGTGGCTGGTAGCTGCTACCATACATCAGAACACAGGTCGTTTTAGTAAGCCCTCATTAGATATAAGAAATATCTGGAAACCTTTATTAAACAAACGTAATCCTAGAATAATATCACGCACGAACTGAACGCATGCCTGCACTCATCTCAGTTATGCTCCAGTGCATCTAGCTTGTATAAATAGAGCTGTAGTTACTGTACTTATTTATTATTATTGTATACCTGAAGACGACTGGGGATATTTACCCGTTGAAACGTTGAGATTTAAAACAAATGAAAACAATGCAAGTCTCTTCTATCATTCAAGAAACATCATTGTCTTCGAACAGACACTAAAAGTTCAGAGTGATATAGGTAAAGAATTTCTAAATTTTTTATTAACTGTTTTAAAATCCATTATCTTGCACAGCTTCACTTGTAATCCTATTTATATATACTCTTGTTGTAGAAACTACCAAACCCGCGTGAATTTTCAATATCCACTCTGTTACTGTACTCATTTAGTATTGACCCGAAGACGACTGGAGATATTTACCAGTTGAAACGTTGAAATTTAAAACAAATAAAGACAATGCAAGTACAAAACCTATCATTTACTCTAAACTTTGTTATAAAGTGATGTCATACTTCTTGTCAGTATTAAATGTTTAATTTATACCTTTTGATTCGAGGGGAGGCAAGCATTTTCATAACTGACAAAAAGATATTTAACATGGGTATTTTTGTTCATTGATTGACAACGTTTGTTTAAAAACATCTACGCCCACATGTTGGAAGTAACATACAAAAAGCATAAACTTTTAGTTTTACCGGCTCTGAAAATGTGTATTAACAAAATTTAAAAACAAATAAGTATATGAATATTTTAAATATACTCCTGGGATAGTCGCTAATGGAAACATACGATTGCTTTTATGGCAATAATTCTAGAGTATAATTAATTTTTAATTTTATGACCCATATTTGAATAATATTTCAGTTAGATACTGATTGAATAAACATTGAACACATACTATTCATCAAAATTATAGCTAAATGTTTATTAGCACCGTTTTTACACATCTATCTATAATATGAAAATAGATTAAGAAATTAAAAACCCCTGAAATCTACCGTTTTGCTGTTCAGGCGTATCTTATGGTATGTTATCGAGAATAAGTTCCTTAACTGAATAGATACCAGGATATTTCGAACTGGGTGGTAACCAGGCTGCTGATTCGTTAAGAAAGGGGTGATTATCCCTCCCCCTACCCTCATATATATGAAAATTATATCAGCTGGACAAAAGCCGGAATCCTTGAATTTCCTCTTTCTCCAGTGTGGTTTTTTACGCATGATTTTAGCTCTGTCCAGCTTATATGAGTATCATATACCACACTGGAAGAAGAGGAAATTCAAGAAAGCTGCTACCATACATCAGGTTATTTTAGAAAGCCCTCATTAGATATAAGAAATATCTGAAAACCTTTATTAAATATATTAATTAATCCTAGAATAACACCGCGCACGAACTGAACGCATAACTGTACCCATCTCAGTTATGCTCCAAAAAGAGCTGTAACTAGTTACCGTACTTATTTAGTATTCACCTGAAGACGACTGGAGATATTTACCAGTTGAAACGTTGAGATTTTAAACAAATAAAGACAATGCAAGTCTCTTCTATCATTTAAAAAACATCATTGTCTCCAACCTTCGAACACAGTAAAAAATCAGAGTGATCTAGGTAAAGAATTTTAATTTTTTTATTAACTCTTTAAAAATCTCTAATGTAGCACACCATAAATCCATAACCTGGCACAACTTTACTTGTAATCTTATTTATATAGATTGTAGACAAAAGATTTAAGTCAAAAACGACTCCCAAGTCACCCACGGTGTCGTTCTCAATTTACTTCCTCGTGAGATATAGACATCATATCCACTCTTGTTGTCAGGCGCGGATTCAGAACTCTGTTTTGAGGGGGGGGGGGGGGGGTGAAATCATGTAAATGCAGTGGAGCCACGCCCAATTTTCGACAATAAATGCGCCACAGGCGACAAATTATCTATTAAGAAAAATTGCCAGGTTCGTTATCGACTTAAATATTTTTTTTAAATATTGATACCCACATAAAAATTCTACACTCGATAAAATAATAAAAAAATATATACATAAACATTTTAGGGCAAAAAAGGATTTCTTCTTAAATTACGAAATTTGAATGACAGACTCTAAGATGCCGCTCACATCATATTTTTTGTTTTTACAAAAACCTTTTATTTTCTATGTAATTTTTTTTATTAGTTGCAACCCTAAATATAAGAGTAATACATAATACTAGCATTGGCATTGATATATCCATCGGAGGCGGGATTGCTTAAAATTTTACGGACTTCGTTGATAAAAACATTAAATTTCGTTACTTACCATTATAAAATTATATTTTATATTATACGTTTTATTATAAAAATTTTCTATAAAATTTCACATTTTACTGTATTTGTCCCCTTTCAGGCGTTCTAAACAAGACAAATATATTTTTAAACTATAAAAACCAACTAGGAAGAAGTTCCAACAAATCGCGATAGAAGGCTTGTCGGCTTCTGGCTTTTAGTGTTTTCCTACGTTCTCGGCATTGCTGCCAAAGTAGGCCGAAGGCACATCCGTTCTCTTTGATACTGCCGCTTAACCTCGCCACCTGCGGGACCGGCGGCAACTCAAAGAGTATTATTATCAGTCATTCTATGAAGCAGTTATTTCTGAAAATTACTTATTTAAGTATATATTTTTAAATTCAATGAATAGAAAAAATATACCTTATTTATTGGTAATGTTGCGATGAATTTTGTGACAAAGCTACAGAGTTAGTCAAAACAATAAAAAATTGTTTGTGTTTTTCTGTTTGGGGGGGGGCATAACCCCCCCCCCTTGAATCCGCGCTTACTTGTTGTAGAAACTACCAAACCCGCGTGAATTTTCAATATCCACTCTTGTTGTGCAAACTAACCATTCTATCAGGGCTAGATAGATATTTTTTGTTTTCCTTGAAGGTCCATTTTATGAAAAAACTAGACCAAATTTAGTCATTTAATTAATAAAATATTTAAAATTCCTCACTTACCTTGTGTAAAAGAGACGAAGGTAGCCAGGAAGCAGGCTATGAAGGCCCAGGCCGCAAATTTTAAACTTGTTCCTTCCGACATTTCGCCGCCGCCGTTGTTCTGGTTTGGAGTCCTGGAATTCAGAAATAACTCATTTAGAATAGTTTAGTTTAACGGTAGAAAAGGGTTTAAGACTTTGAAACTATGCACTTAAATCACGACGAAGTCGGTCTTTAAAAAAATATTTAAGGCGGTTAAACTCAAGGAGTTTAAAGGTGTTCCATAACGCACATTTTATAAAAGTTCTACTCCCACATGTAAATTTTTTCTTTGTTTATATTATACAGGGTGTCCCATAACTTATGGGCCGTAGAGTAACTGGAGATACTAGATATAAAACTAAGCCGATGAAGTCTTAGTTTTTCGGATTGTTACTCGTTCTAGAGATACAGGGTGTTGAAAGTAAAACCTTATTATCGAAAATAAGCTATAATTTTAAAACGGTTTAATGAATCGAATTAAAAGTTGGCAATATTATGTTTTTATGAGCAAGAAATAAGAATTTGTAGAAATTTGTAAGTTTTAAACTAGAGGGCGCTAGTTGCATACACTGGGCTTCATAAATCTATGTTTTTTTTTCTTACCTGTGATATTAGGTGTTTTTCAATTATAGTTTCTTAAAGAAGGGCATTTTCTGAGTCAAAAAGGTGTACTTGATTGATCTTAATATCTTTAACTGTTTTCGAAATATTTCCCTTTAAACATCCCAAAGCATAAAAAAACATAGTACATAATTAAATTAATATTTTAATTATCAAAAAAAAAACGTATATGACATAATCGGCTTAGTTTGATGTTTAGCATCTCCAGTTACTCTACGGCCCATAAGTTATGGGACATCCTGTATAAGTCCTAACCATTTTTTAAAAGAATGTATCTAGCTATAGACTGTAATAAAAATAGAAGAAAAAAAAGGATAATATGGAATAAATGAAAAAAAAGGGAACAAAAATATTATTTATGAACAAAAATAACAATGTTTAGCATTAGAGCATGGAATTTAAATTGAATCAAAACAGGATCTTTATTAAAACAGATATTATAGTCAATTTTAGAAAGGTGTAGAGTAATAAAATGAGAAATTCCGTCCAGTTCGGTTCAATTTGTTTGTTTGCATTAAATTATTTATGATAACTAACCAAAGAAAAAAAAGAAGATAATTTGATAAAGAAGGAACTATTAGCTATAGCAAATTTACACAAACATCGTTTTATGAAATATGCCGTGGAAGATACGGCTAAAAACCATAGTGCAACTGTGCTGCGCACACCGCCATATGGGCGCAAGTGAAAGGATTTGTAGCAAGATACAACACGACATTCAAAATGAAAGACGTTAAACTACTGTTTGATCAAGCTATTAAAAAAAAACACAGAGAACTGGCGAAAAGCAGTCCATCATGTCATTAAAGAAGAAGAGATAATGTGGGATCTTGATTACCTGATTGATCGGATAGTCGACCCGTTAATTATTACATCAATATACGATTATTTATAATTTAATTTCTGTAAAATGTATTTTTTGTATTTTGTATTTTTTTTATAATGTTTCATAAAAAATAAGTGTACCTAATACTATGCACTTAATGCACGCCTCTGGCACACCATTTCAGTGTTTGTGAATGGATAGCAATAGTCAAAACCCATAAATTGACCCAAACCCGGATGGTACTACCTGCACTTGATAAAAATAAAGAATTTTGCAATGAAATCAAAGCCAAATTATGAAAGGGGCTTAAATATTCGTTGGGTCACTCTGTAATCCCTTTGCATTCCTAATTAGCTTGTATTACTCTAGACCTTTCAGAAATAGACTATAGACACATGTATTCAATAATTAAATATTATGGCTCTTAAGAATAAATACATTTCATATTTTATTTTCACAAACAATAAAATGCATTTTAGTTGTATGCACAAAAAGACATCTTATATAGACAGACACTCTATCCATCGAAACTGCTTGGCCTTGCATTTATTCAACGCCTATCAAAACGTATTGCGAGATCTGCTGTTTCGAGGTGGCTGATTTCCATTGGCGCAGTCAAATAATATTTTATCCAAATAAATTTTAAAAAAAATCATGGATAAATAACAATAAGTGAAACGACATCATCGAATGTTATTGCTTATCTATCACCGGGTGGTGCATCGTGGTTGTAAACATAAGAAACCCCATGCAAGTTTTAGATTGTCCAAATATTTGCTCGCCTGTTGACTTTAGAGCGGGGTTGTAGGGAGACTTTTTTAGGGTCTCTGTGTGGTGAGTGCTCATGCGGTTTGAACAATTTTGGACAACCCGATCTTAACTTATTTGAATAGGATTACGGTTGGTTTCTCATTGGAATTCAACAGGTGATGTTGTGGACACCAGCATTAATTGGGCTTGTCCACCTGTGATTCTTTTTATGATAAAACACCTGCACTGTAGGAAAAATCCTTTAAGGCGCTCTGGGAGCGGTGCGTGTGCGAAGAAAGCGATTAACGTTGGTCTTGAAACGTTGAAGATTGTATTCATTGGGAAACACGACCTCAGGAAGATCATTCCACAAAGATGGATGACGTTCTCCAGATGAAAGAATTCTTGAACAATGAAGTTCGAGGAGTACTAAGCTGAACAACATATGGATGAGCGGCAGTGGTTCGCCGTGTATTTCTGTTTTGCATTGCTCTAGGTGGAATCAAGTGGGCAATGTCAGTCGAACACCTGCCATGGAAATATCTGTAAAAGAGAGCCAAATCACCAACCTGTCTTCGATGTTCCAGGCTATCGAGGGTCTTGGTCAGCTCGGGGTCGCCGATCAGACGAACGGCTCTCCTTTGAATGGAATCCAGTAGCCGAAGGGTATGCTTGGGTGCAGAGCTCCAGACATGAGAGCAATATTCTAATGATGGTCGAATCTGGGCTTTGTAGAGTATCAAAAGTTGATGAGGTGTGTACAACCTTTTGGTGCGAAAAAGTACACCAAGTTTCTGTGCAGCTGCCTTGGCAATTGCGGCAACGTGATCATGCCAAGACATAATACCTCCCAGATTGACCCCCAGCAAATTAATAGACGGTGCCAGGGGAATTGCGTGTCCTGCCATGACTATATCCGGTTCTGCAATATTAACCTTTTTGGAGAAGACTGCTGCCTGGGTTTTCTTAGCATTAAATTCGACTTGGTTACTGTCACCCCAAGCCAAGATTTCTTTCAGGTCATTGTTGAGGCGCAATACTTCATGCTGCCTGCGAAGATGTGCGTCGGCAGCGGATGTTTGGGGAGTCAAGGTTGTCATAATTAAACAGCTTAGCCGGCATCTACCTGAACCTCGCCTAACAAGTTTTGAGTTATTCTACACGAAACTGATCGAAAAGCCAGAAAAAACGTTAAAAATGTATTTAAACTCTTTATCCAGAGAATTAAGAGAGCATTTTTAATTGTAAACAACTGTTACACACGAACATTGTATCTAAAACGAAAACTAAAAGTATTTTACCTTTGAGCAGCTTTTAAAAAATTGAATCTCCCTCGTACGCGTTTTAATTTTAAGAAGCGCTGTTTTAGTTTAAGGGCAGATACTTTTATCAAGAATAAAATGTTCTATAAAATCACTAATAAAAAAGTTTCCGCTGTATATGAGAAGTTTTCGTCATTTGTTGTTCTTAATAAAATATTTTAATTTTTACTATATTATTTTATTGTAACTTAAAAGCTTTCTCGATAAAAATGGTTCTTTCTGACATTAAAGCATAATTTGCTTTTAAACCTATACTGTTGATAGTAGTTTGTACAACAAGAGTGAATATGAAGTCCATAACGCACGAGGAAGTAAATTGAGCACGACGCCGTAGGCGGAGTGCTCAAACTTCCAAGTGCAATATGGACAATCCACTCGAGTTGTACAGTATATTTTTTCTACGACTTAACTTCCGAACTTCATGCTAACTTTTTGCTGAAAACCAGACAAAAAGCGATATATGTATTAATAAAAACAAACAATTTATTTTCTCAACCAGGTATTTTGATTAATAATTGTTTTACTGAAATGCACAGAACAAAAATAGGTTTGTCGGGTTTATTTCTGCTTGCGTAAGAATTATAACTCCGAAATACAACAAAATAGCTGTAGAATTCGTTTAAAACAGTTAAAAATGGGATTTTGTGCATTAATATGAATTTTTAACGTTCGCTATGGTCAAAATTTTCAAAATAATTGCAAATTGTTGCGTATAACAAAAAATTTTTAAGATCAATTGGGGTTGGATCCGTGCATAAATATTTATAATAATATATTATTTATATGGAAAAAAATACCAAGGTTAGTAAGAAAACGTTCATTTGGTAGAAATATAGTACATTTTATGCAAAGCTTGTAGTAATTGTCTAGAAATGAGTGAAAATAAAGATATTTTTGCAATAAAAAAGTGCGTCCGTGAGCAAATCTTTAGTTCGGTCAGAAAATAACAATAATTTGGTAAAAATATATTTTGGTATTAATTTTGTTATTATACCTTCAATTTTTGCACCATTTCGTGCACTCTTTAGGAAAAAATTGTGTATGCATAGACTCTGGGATAAATGTTTTGATTTAAATTTAAAAAGAACAAATTTCATCTGACAGATTTGCATTTTTTTGAAGCATATTGTTAACCTAACTTTTCTCAACTGTCAGAAAGCAAATTAAATGTAAATTTGGCTTCTCTGTAATTTACTACTGTGATTGGTCAGTTTCATAACCTAACTAGGATGGATATGAAATTTTGCGTACAGTTAACTGGAATAGCCTACTTTTCTCGTCACTTAAGTGTAAAGGAAACAGCAAATTTCCATGTGGGAGTAGAAAAAAACAATTACACTATTTATCGTTGGCAATTAATTACCAAAATATTATACTGTAAAAATATTACACTATTAGTTGTGTAAGAAATTTCCGTAGATTTCATGTAATTTAATATCGGGTAATATTGGTTGTAAAATATTGGTAAAAAATAAATTTCAAACCACCTGAAGTGAAACTTTACTATTGGTAGCATGTCACCACCTGAAAACCAGTTTTTAACTTGTTATCGTCATTACAAGGTAGGTATTAATACCATTCCAAGGCCAAGCGAAAGTTTTTATACTAAAGTCTATGGTATATACTGTAAAAATTAACTAGCTGTTATTTTGCATAACAAATAGCGGAAAAAAGTTTTATAAATTTACAATATCCGTAAAGAAATATATATACTTACCCATGGAAATATAGAATATAGCTTTTATATAGTGAAAAAAAATCCTGATTATACAGGGTGACAGTTGATAATTCTTTTTTAACTGTGTGTAGAACAACATTTTCAAACACCTTGTTTCAAAAAACTTTAAAATAAGCGAGAGGGGGCCAACAGAAATAGAATTTTTTCCCACAGAATAAAGTCATTGAAATTGCCAGAGTTTCTGTTAAAAAATTAAATTAATTGTTTTAGTGGAATAAGATTATTATTCTTAGTAAAAACTATATTTCTCCATCACTGGTATTTCTTACTAAAAACTGCTGCATGTCGTAGATTTTTATATATACGTAAATGTTTGAAATGCTGATGTCGATGCCTGTCTTTTATGGATATTTCTGGAGGTTCAAAGATATTTCCAGAGTGTATTTTATTTTCATCCCTCCATGCGAAGTATGTGTGTCAGGTATTTTGTTGTTTGCGCTTATTGTCGGTCTGCCTTTGACTGTTCGAGCGAAGGTTATGAAAAAAATAAGGAAAAATATTGAATCTTTCCTCGTAATATTATGTCTACATCGAACAAATTACGTTTTGTTTTTATCAAATAAGCTCAAATATTTTCCACTCTTTACAATAACTCATGTAGGAAATTGATTGTTATTAAAGTAAGGATTGTAAGTATCCAATTTAAGTCAAAAAGTATGGAATATTTAAATATTTAGAAAATATAGTATAACATTTTTTTGAAACTTTTTCTAACCAATCAGATTTTATTTTGAAAATCGATAAATTACAAGCTCCAGTAAAGGTCGAAAGCTAAAATGGGATCAATTACAATATCCAACTGATGTTCACACAGATAGTAGACCCGATTTGTGACCTAATTTGCATGCAGCAAAAGATATTAGAAACGGAAAAATATTGACTAATTCGTTATCTCCAAATTGGCTATTTTCGCGGCAAAGCAAAAGCATTCTTGTGTTACTAATAACCACTGTTAAGTTAAGCTTGTTTCGGCTTCTGGTTGTCATCTTCAGTCAGGGAAAAACAGATTTTCTTGTGAAAAGTTGAAATTCACAGAAAGTTCTAGGAAAAGAGAAAGCATCAAAGCTCAAATTCGAGTCGGTCTCTTCCAGGATTTGTGAAAATTACTGGAAACCCAGACAATGTCACAGACTTTGTGCCTTTCGGGAATTTCAACAAACTTTGTTCTCTCCTTTGTTGATTCACTTCTTGAACTACTAAAATATCAAAAATTGATAAATTACAAGCTCGCAGGCTTCTTTGCCTAACTGATGAGACCAGTAAAGGACGAAAACTGTGGCATTCGATGATTATGGTCTTAAATACAGGGTGTTCCTTAATGATGTGCTAATATTTTAGGGTGTGATTTCTGAAGTCATTTTATGAAGAAAAGTTCATATAAACATATGTCCTAAATGGCTTACATTTTTTGCTACAGGGTGTTGAATTATTTTTTTTAATGCGTTTTTTGTAATATCTCCGAAAGTACTTTGGATAATATTTTCAATTTTAGCATGTGCTAATGGGACATAAAGTTTTAGTGAAAAACGTTATTTTTTGTCCCACCAATGGCGTCCCTGCAAATATTTCCTCTGATATTTTTTAGAAAAAAACTGGTACGCCACTGACATTTTTCCATGTGGATATTATTTCTAATTAGCCTGGTCAATTCTGCATAAAAATGGTCTCTGCGTTTTTCTCCTCAGGCACACCTTTCTTAACTAAAATAATTAAATTAAATTAGACGGGCGGAAGCATGCCTATTAAATGGTCATTTTCAACAATTTTTATAAAACAAAATTTTGTATTATCAATGTTAATAATAATAAATAGTAGAGCTAATTTTGGTTACGGTCTCTTTTATATACACTTCATCTATGTTACCATTGTACTCTGTGTACTATATTTTGAAATGATATAGGAATCTGATGGTCCCATAGATAGGATAAGGTACCAGTAAAGCATCTTTAGCAAGTTGATCCATGCCTTCATTGTAAACAAGCCCTGTGTGGGCTTTAATTCACATAAATACCACTTACTTATTATGTTGATAAAGTTTTTTTATGGCCTGTTTGATCTTGGAGATAAGTTGCATTGACTTTCCACCTTTCAAAATTTATTAGATTCACAAAATATTTTATAGATGGCAATCAAATAGTTTTAGAGCTTTCGTTTTACTGGATTGTTCGACTTTCGAAGTTTATGATTAGGTATTATTTAAGAGTTACGATCTCCTAAATGCAGGTAATAATTGCCCTCAAGTGACACCGAAGTTATGCTAGTTGAAAATATTAAAGGACTAAAGCTTTAATGGGTTTCAGGTAAGATATTTTTTTGTTGCATCATCATTGAGGAAAGTATATAATTAAGGGCAAAAGTTAAAGTATTTTTCTTCTTAAACTTATATACACTGCATCCAAGCTATAATTAATACTTTTTCATATTTTCCTTTCTCGAAAACGAGGGGGGGGGGGGGGAAGCGGCTTCCATGGCACCGTAATTGGCAGTAATACAGAATTATTTTTTCTTAATTGACACGAATCGCACTGCGTTGTAGTAGGTACAATAAGTATGTAACATAAAGCTATAACCAACACAATAATAAATAGTATATTACATAACAACTGATGAAAGTGATACTTTTCAAACGAGGAGATATTTAGCACGAGGCGTCAGCCGAGAGGAGTTTTAAAATATTTACTTTCACACGAGCAATGTACATTATTTTTCCTACGACCGCAAAGGATTATTAAAAAAGCCTTTGATTTGTGAAAAAAAATTTCAACACTGGTGTTGAAAAAAAAATATCAACACTAGTGTGGAAATTAGCATACTTAGGATTATGTTCCACTTAATATCTGGTGTCATAGTTTGTCAATAGGCTTTTCCTTTATTTGTAGTTTAACTTTTTCATATTTTATATCATAGGAAGAACTATTCCTGGATTGACTTATAGATTAACCAGAATGAAAAATTGTAAATTTAATCAAGGAAAGATGCATTAAATATAAATTTATTAAATCCACCCAACAAAAAATATTTTAATTCAAAATGATTCTATATATTATTTATTGTTTTTATAAAAAAAAATCAAATACTCCTGATGGGATTTGAACCTGTGACCTTGCGATCTGTAGGCTGGAGCTCTATTCTCTACGCTATCGGTACCTATAACAATTTGTTGTTAAATACATGAAACTATCTTCAACGTGATTTGTTTTCTGGTAATAGATTTTCCAGTATATTATTAACATTTTTATAATTTCAGATGGCGTATTTTCACACTCTAATTCTGAATCACTCGACAAATACATGATAAATAAGTTAAACACTTACTACTTCCTGAAAAAATCATCAATTTTGGCGTGGTGGGCAATATTTACTTTTGTTTTAATCATGAAAAACCGAGTCCGAAAAACGCTGGTTAAGAGTTATACATACGTATTATGTTAAAATTTTGTATTGACACCAATATTCACATTTTCCACAAAAATAAAAAATGTTTTTTGTACTTCATTTACTGTTAGTTCTATGTTTTCACGACTGATGGCTATCTTTTGCATTGAGTTGATTCCTACGGATGGCGATACCAGGACGAAACAGCCTGTCATTATCTACCTGTGCCCCAGGGAACCCATTACATATGGCGCCCCTGTGTACTTTAATGCAAAAGATAGATGCACTACTCTGTCCGCTTGCTGCTGCTTTTTCTATTGCAGATAATTTTTTTATTTTGATGATTGTAGTGGTACAATCAGTAAATATGTTTGGGGGAGGGCTCAGTGGGCGTAACTAGGACTTTTTTCGGGAGGATGGATCAGTCAAAACTGTACATATTTCATGATTTTGTACTTAGAAAAGCGAAAAATCTTCGGGGCCACGCCCAAAGTTCATTAGAAATTCACCTAAATTCTATTATCCCTCCAGCGGCGGCGCCAGGGGGGATGCAGGATGGGTACCGGCCGTAACATTTTCATACTTTTTTAAAATTGGCTCTTACACGATCAATATTATTGTCCGTCTCTTATCAAGTCCTTATGGTCATGTAGAGTATCTGTTGGAAAACTAGTTCCAACACTGGAATTATTAAATTTTCAATAATTATTACTCTCATTAAAATATCTTTAATTGGCCCTTTCTAAAAATCAATGCATCGAAAACAGAATAAATCATAAAATTTCCTCAGTTTAAAACTCTCAAATAGACAAATTTACACGTCTCAACTCGATAACATTCCAAGAAATTTCTATTTATAGAACACAGACAGACGGTTTGCATTTCTCGTTTGTCTTTTCTCAACCCTAATCTAAAATATAGATTTCTATTGGTCCCTATTTCACGTCACTAATCAATCATTGGCCCTTCTGGAGGTCACAGGCTTCTTGCTGCCCCGCGACCCGTCGGTCAGAAGCCAGATACGAAGTAGATATCTCGGGGTCAAGACACGCTCGATTTTGACGTAAATCTCTCGCCGTTTCCGACACCCCCGTCGGTCGGTCTCTAAAGAAGATAGAAATAGTATCTCACATTGTTCAGTCACGTTTTTGTTTTTTCGGAGTTTTAATAAAATCTCGCTGGCAAGACACCCCCGTTCTGTACGTCAGCAATTGAACGTATCGCGCCAAGTCACACTCGGCTTACGGCAAATTCCTGTCAAACATTCTCGTTTTGGCAGTCTCCAATAAAGTGAAGCAAGACATCAACTGCATTTCTCACTGTGAATTTCCTGTCAAACACTCCCGTTTCTCAGGTTCAAAATAGATTAAAAATAACTCGTGTTCTTACAAAACTCGTGTTATTATCTCGTGGTTATATTCGCAGTTGATTGTATTCTGAAGTTCCCGTAAAATAATTCCACTCTGAAGGTCTACACTCTGACCTCAGTATGTGATATAAGAAAAACAGTTTTGTGATGTATTTGTATTTGTGAAATGTTTGATTATTTAAAATAGAAGACCTGTAGATCAAGGTAGGATCTAATCTAGTTGTCAATCCAATCAAAGTACGAGCAGTTTTGCAAATATTTGCAATCAAAAGAAATTGGTTGCATCCAAGTTACCTCTGTATGTAAATGTAAAAAACTTTCATAGTTTTAAAAATCATTCGATATTGATTTACCCGCTTTGTGGTTAATAAACAATTTATAAAAAACACTGTTTCGTGATTATAAAAAATAGAAAAGTGACTTTGACATTAAGTGAATCTTTTCGAATTAAAAGTTATTTTTGAGCATTATTATGTTCGGGCTCTTTTAAGGTTTAAATGTAAAAACCATTTTTGATTTATAGATTTTGAACAACTGTTCATAGGTTGTTGAGATTTATATTTATTTCATGATCAAAGGTTATTGTATTTTTGATTTAGTATTTTTTAGTAGTATTACTGTATATAGTTAGTTGTATTGTTTTTATCTTAAAACAATAGTTTATTTCAATCGTTACTGATCCGGTATTTAAATTTAAGATTGATATCAGACAATGTCAAATTGTATTTGATTTAACTTATTGTAGCTTTCGTAAATAACGGAAGATACAGTAAATAAAATAATTTGTTAACACAAATTTAAAGTTCGTTTTTATTCAACTTGAACCACCCTTGGCATTTTACAGTCTGTTTCAGGCGATGTTGTAGAAACAACTAGCCACCCTTCTTTGAATATGTAAGAGGCTCGACAGTTTCTCACCAGTATCCATTACAGAATAATTACATTATTGTTGGTATTTACCTAGCAACAAATAATTTTTTCCACTACTAACTTTAAAATCACTCATTATTGACGGATTAATAACTTTAGAAATCGTGTTTCTTTACCCCTTGCCAGAAGCCTCTATTATTTACCGTCGGCGTCGTTCTGACAAAAACAATATAAAACAGGCAACTCCTTTTTTATTTTAAAAATATATGAAAACGTCATGTTTAGATAACCAGGTGATGCTGGCCATTTGGTTTCAACCAGAGCCATAAAACCTAATTACACACACACAGATAACCAGGTATTCCAGCTTTTTTTTGTTTGGCACCAGTCCTTAAATACTGAGTAGGTTTTTAAATACAACACCTTAGATTCTTGGGGTAGCAACTCATCAATAATTTATTGTGCTTCCACCTTCATTTTTGGAGGAGTGCACGTATCAGTAATAGTTTCTTCGCTCATTTTATCAAAAAGACTTGAATTTTTTTATGAATCGACAAATACTGACAACTAAGAATGCCATCTGACAAGATAAAAAATGCTGCAAATTTCAAAGCCTTTAAAACTTGACTGAAAAAACAGAAGCAACCCTAAGAAGGTATGTTAACTTTAATTAATAATTTAATTTTGTAAATGTGTTAGTAGTGGAAAAAATAATATACAGGGTGTGTCAATAAGGTGTCGGGCTTTAATAGCACCTAAACTATCAAAGATAGGGAAAAAAGTGTAATACAAAAGTTAAATGGTTTGTTAGGATGCATAACCTAAAAATATTTTAAAATCTACAGGGTGGTCCTAAAAAGTGGTACTGATTAATAAAAAAGAAAATTAAATGGGACACCCAGTATAATTTTCCAGAATATGATTCAATAGAATAAGGACTTTGCAACCATCTTAAAATTTTCGAACTAAAATGCAACGTTGCCAAGTAATTAATTTTTTTCCGAAATTTTAGTAATTTTAAGGGTATCGTAAAAATATTATAGTAACCTGTGGATTACCCCTAGGCAAATATACTTTACATTGTGGGTACTTTAAGGTACGATATATTGATCGATAACAATGTTTTTTAAATCTCTTATACAGAGCGTTCGGTATAAGTTGGACAATTCGACAGTTTTAAAAATGCTTTATTTCAATTTTTTTAAATAGGACCCCACTAATTTTTTTAGGCAAAAGGATGTATCTTTCGAAAACCTTAATTTTTTGTTAAACATGTCATATATCTAAATATCATAGTTTTTGAAATATTTTAGGATTTGTATTAAATCAGGGTAAAAAAGGAAAGTTCTAATTAAACTATTTAGTCAAGATTGCTTTGGAACAAAAAATAAATAATTTTCTTTGTCACAGCTGTCATTGCAAAATTATTTCGCCAACATTTTGTGTTTAATTACTGTTTAAATTTTAGTTTCCTGAACTAACTTTATCATAACTCATATTTTTCTATTTCGATAAAGTTAGTTCGGGACACTAAATTTTAAACAAAAATGTTAGCGAAACAATTTTGCAATGACAGCTGTGATAAAGAAAATTATTTATTTTTTGTTCCAAAGCAATCTTGACTAAATTATTCAATTAGAACTTTCCTTTTTTACCCTAAGTTAAGACAAATCCTAAAATATTTCAAAAACTATAATATTTAGATATATGTAAGGTTTTCGAAAGATAAATTCTTTTGCCTAAAAAAATTAGGGGGGTCCCATTTAAAAAAATTGAAATAAAGCATTTTTAAAACTGTCGAGTTGTCCAACTTATACCGAACGCTCTGTATAAGAGATTTAAAAAACATTGTTATCGATCAATATATCGTACCTTAAAGTACCCACAATGTAAATTATATTTGCCTAGGGTTAATCCACAGGTTACTATGATTTTTTTACGATACCCTTAAAATTACTAAAATTTCGGAAAAAAATTAATTACTTGACAACGTTGCATTTTAGTTCAAAAATTTTAAGATGGTTGCAAAGTCCTTATTCTATTGAATCATATTCTGGAAAATTATACTGGGTGTCCCATTTAATTTTCTTTTTTATTATTCAGTACCACTTTTTAGGACCACCCTGTAGATTTTAAAATATTTTTAGGTTATGCATCCTAACAAACCATTTAACTTTTATATTACACTTTTTTTCCTATCTTTGATAGTTTAGGTGCTATCAAAGCCCGACACCTTATTGACACACCCTGTATTTACCACGGTTTAGACAACTTTTATTGCCCTCACGTCTTAAAATCGACGCTCGGTCAATAATAGTATCTGTCTAAACCTTGGTCAATAATATACTATTACTTTAGTCATTTTAAGATTGATATCATTCAGGACTGTGAGTAATACTGATGATGTAGGGTCGCCTTTAGACACTTTGTGCTGGCTTTAATACAAAGTTGTGATATTTTTAAAACATACTGCCGCATTATGCTTACGCACGATATTGTTACAGAAACTAACAATTTAATATTGTTTATTTATTACCACAAATTGTAACAGAGTTTCAAAAATTTTATGTATTTTTGGATAGTAAAAGTAGTAATGAATAATTTTTATTACAATTATCATTTACGCAAGCCATTTTTGCATTTTAAAGTTGAGGTTTTATGTTTTACTACAAAGTATTAAAAAATGAATAGTAAAAATTACCCAGGTTTAATTTATTTTAAATAATTTTAATAGTATCTTTCTAACTTGTACCAAAGGACAGGTGGGCGCAACAACAACACCTATCCCGATGAAACAGGATACCTGGTCAAACCCAAGCTAGGGTCGCAATTGGAATACCCTCCAAAAAGCTATCACCTGGAAAGTTGCTTCTAACGCACCTCAGCTAAAACAAGTGGTTGGCCTATTAACAGGTCACTGCCACTTAAGAAAACACCTACGTCCAATAGGAATTTACAATGGTCCCATTGAATGCAGACTTTGCAGCAAAGAAGACGAAATCGCCTCACATATCATATATAACTACTGCGAAGCACTGACCAGAAGAAGATTCAAAATCTTCGGAGGAATCCAATATGGGGATAACCTCCCGCATGACAAACTTGGTAGGAATTTACTGGACCTGATAAAAGCAACAATTTTTTTTTAGCAAGAAAGGGGCGCACAATAAGCTACTAGGGTACAGTGCAGGAAGCTTGAACCGAACGCCCAACCCCCGCCCTAAACCAACCAACCAACTTGTAACAGATTATTGTTGACATTTGTTATAAATAAATTCTTGCCGTCTAATTTAATAAATTATCCAATCTTCAAACAATTTTTTTACATAGGACACTCTAAAGACCTTTTAAACTTTAAAAATATTTTTCTCCATTCCCATGTTATTACAGCCATTCCAGTGGTATATTCTCATGTAACCTGTTAACGGAATCCTCGGGGACGTATTTGTATATACTCTGACAAAATTACAAAGGGCCATATGTGGAGCCGGGCGACCTTCAGCCAGTGTTGCCGGATTGTAGGACAATGGATAATAATCAATTGATTATACGGCATAGCCAAAATGCATGTGAGACGGTACATTTTAAATTTAGAAAGAAATCTGGACAAAAAGAGTTCCCTAGATAAGGATGCACTCTACAGGGATCTTCTAAACCATATAAAATACAGAAATGGTTGAATTAGAAAAAAGTTGCACCTTACAATAGTCTATTTCAGAACGGGGTAGAGTAATAAAAGCTCATTAGGTATGCAAAGTGACTACAGAGTGACCCAAAGAATATTTAAGCCACTTTTATAATTTGGCTGTGATTTCATTGTAAAATTCTTTATTTTCATTAAGTGCAGGTAGTACCACCCGGGTTTGGATCAATTTATGGTTTTTGCCTATTGTAATCCATTCACAAACACAAATGATGTGACAAAGGCGTGCTTTATGTTCATAGTATTAGGTGTATTTATTTTTTATTAAACAATATACAAAAAATACATTATACAGAAATTAAATTATAAAGAATATATATATTCTTTGCCATCTGAGGAACTGTCATCTCCTCTTGACGTTATAATTAACGGGTCGACGGTCAGATCGATCAGGTGGTCAAGATCCCACATTTTCTCCTCTTCTTTAATGACATGATGGACTGCTTTTCGTCAGTTCTCTGGTGTCACCTCCTTAATGTCTTGATCAAACAGTAGCTTAACATGTTTCATTTTGAATCTCGTGTTGTGTCTTGCTACAAATCCTTTTACTTGCGCCCATATAAGTTCTATAGGATTTAGTTCGCAATGATATGGCGGTGTGCGCAGCACAGTTACTCCATGTTTTTCAGCTATATCTTCCACGGCATATTTCATAAAACAATGTTTGTGTAAATTTGTGATTTTGCTAATAGTTCCCTTTTTATCAAATTATCTTTTTTTTTCTTTGGTTGTTTATCATAAATAATTTAATATACAAAATTTACCTGCGCCTATGGCTAACACCGAAATTGTGCCGAACTGGAAGAAATTTCCCATTTTATTAATCTACACCTTTCTGAAATAGACTATAAATTCTGCAGTATTGTGTTTTCAAATTTAAAAACTCCGAATCCTTTCGAAGATATTTGGGCAAAACCGAATTTTCGCGATTTCGAGTTTATTTTTTTCTGACTAAGGAATGTCGCGTATATGTAAATATGTAAAATTGACTACGAGGCGACACTGGTTCTTTCAACATCTTTCATAGAATCAAAGGAAATAAGCCGAATCTGGCAACCTTCCAGAGTCCCAAAATTCAATTTGTTCCGGTAGCCACGCTATTATAGCACGAACTGGGGCACTTTTCCTTCTTTGTATGTGCATGTATATATCTGCTTTGTGTCGTTGTTTTAACGATATAGAGTTTGGAACACGGCGAACGGCCACATTCAGAGCCGGATTAAAGTCTGTGAAGGCCCCACATACTGTTGAATCAGTCGGTGAAATTATAGCACATTTTGTAGTAATTATTACGGACTATAATTTCAGTATCATCAACATTGGAAAACATTTTTGAAACGTCAGAAATAAATCCTATTCCAACTGCGTCTTCTATATTAAAGTCTTTTAGTATTATTTAATGTATTGCATACAGGGTGTTACGGAATTCACACATTATATTTAAACAGGTGACTCCTAGAGAAGCACTTCTTATTTTTTTTTTTAAACGGACCCCCTAAAAAGTTGGGTAATAGCCTAGTACCAGATCGAATTTCTGGACGCTCATGAGGAAAATTTAGACGAGTTAGATTATGTCCGCTGCACGCTGCTTTGCAGAATATGTACAAATGACGCGAAACATCGCATTGGGGCGCTTTACGCGAATCGAATCTAAATGACATAATGACGTCGAGTCGTTCGGTTTTTATCTTTACACTATTGAAATGTTTGTGTTTAAAAAAATATTTTCCAATTCTTAATAAGATGTTTTAAAGTCAATATTTTGGCACAGTTGTGTTTATTTGTTGCGATGTAGTGTATTTGCGGCAAAAATTTTATTCAGAGATTGGATTTATAGCCATTGTTTTTATTATGGTGTGGAGATTTTTTTAAAGGTTGTTTTTTTTCTTAACTTAGTATGTACATGATCATCATACGATGCCATCTTTTCTTGTTGTGTCTTCTGCATAAAATCATTAATAATTCATACATTTAGATTTATTAGGAGTCATTCAATTTTTAAAAGAAATAACTATAATATGCTTAAATATTTAAAATTTAGCATTATATTTAAATATTACACTTTATTCTAATTATCTATACTCTTGGTCCAAAATTGCTGTCATCGGCTCATATCGAGAACAGCGCGTTGTACGAAGTCAAAAAATCCATTAAAATAAACATTCCGTTCTATTAGAATTTCAAAAATACACTAAAATTGTTTCCTCAAACTTCCTACAACCCTCCGCACTCTATATGAAAGCAATGATTTATTGACAGTAATTTTGCATTTAGAGTATAATTATAAAAAGTCTGGGGAAATATTGCTTTATGGTAAATCTCCTGTAGTTATAACAAACTATTAGGTTAGGTTAGGTAAGAGTGGCAGACCTTTGGTTCTGACCAAACAGTCTCACGTAGTCCTAATTAGGTCCGTTGTGATACCACACGTGTTCCGTAGAACCCACCTTCATCAGATCTCTGATGGTTAGTGCGACGTAACCGCAGAAGGATTTTAACAACTCATTCAAACCAGCCACTACTGTTCAGAAATCTGCTCAGCCGTCCAAGTTGTAAGTTTCTTAGTTCCTTCAGGCTATCGAAAGATGGTTCACCCAGAGTAGTGAACCTCCTTCTTGCGAGGCCAGGGCATTCACACAGAAAATGTTGAATACTTTCTTCCTCTCATCTCTGCAACTTCTGCAGAAGTCGTTAGTGGGTATTTGCATACGTTCGGCATGTCTATCGAAGAGGCAATGTCCGGTAACAACCGCAGTAATATTCCTCACGTCTTTTCGACTGTGTCTCAATAGCTCTGCGCTTCTCTTTTTATCGAATCAACAAACTATTTGGTAATAATTAATCGTGGATATAATAAACATATAATAATAAGTATAATAATAATACAAAATTGAGCTCTAAATATTTTTATAAATAAATTATATTTTCAAATATACAGTTAGGCAGTCTTCACACGGGAGGATCTGTAGTAGCGTGGAGACTGGGCAACTAGACTACTCGAGTCGCCTCTCATCCTTACATGGCCGATACTATAGTCACGCAGCCACAAGCTAAAAGCCGCACATTCATGAATTTCAGCTTAAAAATTTGCTCACACTCGTGCATTTTGGCGCGCCCCAGCGACCGTGTCCGTTAGCTCAAAGCAAGTGAAGACCCAACGCCCGACATGGCTTTGATATTCACCGTCGCTATGGTTAAGTGACGTTAGTCAAGCAAACAGCATGTAACAATTTGCAATGTGATGAAGAGCAATTTAAAAATAGATCAGTCGTATGCACCATTGTTTTAGCATTGGTTCGCCTAAGCTTAAGGTATTTATTTTGAGGCTTCGCGAAACTTACGGCTATAGATATCGTTTTTACGTGATTTACTGTGTGATTAAAAAGTTTTGTTTTTATTTTTCAGTTAATTCAATAGCGTACGTACCTACTTAGTTGTGTGTTTTAAAAATGAACCCAATTAATAACATAGTTTGTAATTTGTTGGAAACTCCATTCAATCGTTGAACAGATAGGGATAAGAGGGACGTTTTGTTACACGGGTTTTTAGTCAATGTTTGTTTAAGTACCCGCACTACACCTAACTCTTCGCCATTTTTTAAGACCGCGAGCCGCCACTGACGTGGATTTGTTGTTTTAACAGCTGTCAACTTGACGTGACACAAATAGTTAAATTATTGGTTTGACGTAATTGCTACGAACGCGAGCGCCGAAAAGTCAGTTAGGTTAAGGTCAAATGCCAACGCAAAGTTTATAAACTGCTGAATTATAATTCCATTGC
Source organism: Polydrusus cervinus (assembly GCA_935413205.1). Taxonomy (NCBI): domain Eukaryota; kingdom Metazoa; phylum Arthropoda; class Insecta; order Coleoptera; family Curculionidae; genus Polydrusus; species Polydrusus cervinus. The sequence goes on from OW284517.1 coordinate 16,979,011, forward strand.
TTTAACTTCCAACGCCAGCGCGCCGACGCGAACTTCGTGTTTATAAATCCAGCTTTAAATTAATATCATTTTAACAAACCCAAACAAACCCCTTTTTGGGCTCACGGGCCAACGCCTACTCTGCCCAATGTGTGATCCGACACTGGCCGGGTCATGGAAAACCGTGGAAAAGCCGGGGTGAAGCTGTAGAGAGCATGGAAAAGCCGAGGAATAGCTCTAATTTCTACTATTGTGATTTCGGGAACGGAATTTCTACATTTGGGTGGAATTTCGATTTAAATTTGAGAGTTTGCTTTAACATACTTGTACTAAACATTAACATTTTGCTTACTATGTAGAGGAAATGTTTAGTTTGTTCTAACTTGAAAATTAATTTTTCAATTACCATAATTTCACTTAAGGTATCATCATCGCTATTCGATATTTCTTTTACATAGCAATAAAGCATTTATGCCCTTTACTTAAAACCGACTAAAACCCATAATATATAAAACCAATATATTTCCTAAGCTGATGCTATGGCACGCCACGATGTGAGCAGGACCGGGTCCACAAAAGAGCCCTTGGGTATAGCGACAATGACGATCTATCATTCCTCTTTGCTCGGGACTATTTTGTTCAATTTTTTGGAATTTTTAAGTGTTGTGTTGTTTTAATTGCAAAAAAACTATTTAGGACAATTAAAGTGTCCTTATAAACTACTGTGGTTTAGCGCCTTTTACATACCATGCAATTTATAACCCTCATATACCGGCCCCGTTGTCAGGCGGCGATTAAGGCAATCTGTTCAAGCAGCGTCAAATCAAAGCTAGTAAAGCGATGCCGCAACAATCTATGTACACTCGGCAACCAACATGTGCTGGGTTCCTGGTTACTCCCATATAGAAGGCAATGAGGCTGCCAATGCGCAGTGGCGGCGCCAGAATTTTTGGGATGGGTGGGCACAAGTGGGCACTACCCTAATAAAAAGTGACTATAACGCCGCAAGCAGGGGCAAACGAAACTTCCCTCTTGTCCAAAAAAAAAATTCATCGTCCTCTTCAAACTAACAGACAACACCACCCTTTTCTTATCAAAGCCAAGTCCCCCTTCCCCCCGCTCCATTACAAAACCGAATTCATCAATTTTGGGTGGTCACCAGGGTGGGCACTCATGTTTACAGGGTGGGCCGGTGGCGCCGCCGCTTCCAATGCGTTCGCAAGAGAGGGCGCAGGCATGCCAGTTGATCTAACAGATAATACGCTGAACAGAACACAGGAATTAGTCAAAGAAGAGATTGATTACACAGCCAAGCAGTTTGCACAAAACAGCTAGACAGAGTTAACAACCTTTAGCACATCCAGACAAGTGCGGCCCATATTTGATAAAATAAAACATCAGACCTATTGTAGCACAGTCGAAAAGACGTGAGAAATATTACTGCGGTTGTTACCGGATATTGTCTCTTCGGTAGACATGCTAAACGTTGCAAATATCCACTCACGACTTCTGCAGGGGTTGCAGAGATGAGGAAGAGGAAGAAAGTATTCAATATTTTCTGTATGAATGCCCTGGACTCGTAAGAAGAAGGTTCACTGCCCTGGGTGAACCGTTTTTCAATAGCCTGGAAAAAATAAGCGACCTATAACTTGGTCGACTGATCAGGTCTCTGAATAGTAGTGGCTGGTTTTAATGAGTTGTTAAAATCCTTTTTCGGTGTACGACGCGCTAACATCAGAGATCTGATGAAGGTGGGTAGACCACGTCTGAATGCATCATTACCAAAAACAATATTTCTTTGAAAGAAATTCTTCAATTTTCCACCTTTTGTTGTGAAAGTTGTGAAAACTAAAAGGTATAATTTAAAAGCAGGAGTGCCATATAATCTATTAAATGTAAAAATTGCTTTAAATACCCATAGATACAATTTCGTTGTGACAAATAAAATTTGTAAGTTGGGTTGGTTTATGTTATTAATTATTCAAAAGTTCAATAACGGCAATATTTTTTTGGTTGTATAGATTAATTTTTGGGTTGAGTCCGATTTTACGAAACAAAATGGTTGTCAGAACCAAACTCTAGTAATTCATACCATGTTATTTTTAAGAGTGAAGGTTCAAATTTCTATAGATGAAACTTTATTTTTTAGTGGAAAAAGTAGAAAATATTTGGTTTCGTTGTTCGGCAATGTGTATTTCCACATCCTTCGATGCAACGCAGCCACATCCGCGGTTGGTCATTGACATTTTCAAATAGCCACAATGCATCCGGAAGATTATGGTCAGCAGTTAATTCGTCGAAAGTGCGGCCATTGTTCGAGAGCGGTGTACGACACGATTCGGGGCGGAATTTATGTTTTATGGCCGCACCATGCGGGACTATTTCGGTAATTTAATTAATGGACTGGTTTATGTTGGTACCTTTGTTGGGCTTAATTCTGCATACCGGGCGAACACAATAACGTTAAAACTGCATTTATTATCGGTCGTTTACTGTTTTTAATCTATCTATATAAATAACCCTGCGTAAGTCTCTAAATGATTATAGTCTTTATCAGAGAGGTGTAGAGTAATAAATGCTCATTAGGTATGCAAAGGGACTATTGGGGGGGGGGGGGGGGGGGGGGGGGGGGGGCAAAAAGGGTAGGGAAAGCGACGAACCAACGTCGAGCCCAGTATGTGGGGCAGAGCTTCGTCTCTTTTAGGAGTCACTTTTGAGTCGAGAAAGAAGTTTCGGAAAGAAGAGTAGTTTTTTTTAAGTCACTTTTTTAACAATTTTTCTGGCGCCGCCACTGGTTTACAGAAAACATATAAAGGTTGTCCTAATTATCCTAAATACCCGCTTCTTTACTAAAATTACTCACTTATATCTCAATGTCAATAATCAGTGGCGGATTTAACAGGTGGGCAAAAGCGCGCTAGCCCACTGGGCCCCCCCGACGAAACGCTTTCAGGGCCCCTCTTGCTGAAAATTATACCTTCAATTTACACACGATACAAAATCTTTCGGCATCCAACTTCTGGAAGAATTGAAACTAGAACTTTTTGAGACCAACTCTGACTGTCGAAGAAAGACACAAGATGAACAGTGTGCTGTGCCATTGGAAGATATCGAAAGCGAAGCGCTGTCACAGAAACGAAGACTCCACATCAAAGGCTTGAGTGATACTCGTTGGTCTGCACGGCTGAAAGCAGTAGAAGCAATTATCCAAAATCTTGACTGTATTTTCAACTGTTTAGAACGAGAAACATCGAGAGAAAATGCTACTGGAGAAGATACAATCGGCGATCAATTGGCTATTTTTACTCAACCTGACATGGTGGCATTCAGTCCTATCATTCATTGACATTGAATGAAGTGCAATTACAGAAAAAAGAAGTTGATCTTTTGATGGCCCAAAATTGTCTCGAAAATGTAATAAAGAACTTGCAAAACTTGCGTGAGGATAGCAAGTATGATTTTTTCGTTTCGAAAGCTAAATCTCAATGGGAGAAGATGGGATGGAGGAATCCGGATTTTCCGATCATTAGACAACGACGAACGAAAAAAATGCCAGGCGAGAAAGCAGAGGACAGTTCTCTGGATATGGCAACAAAACATCGCATTGGGTACTCTGAAGTTCTGGACAGAATGTGCAGTGAATTACAAGAAAGGGCTAAAGGTTTTGATGAGATAAACTCACTTTTCGGATTTCTCAAACCTGAATCCTTCAAAAACATGGAAGAGAAATATCCAATTTTTTTTACAACTGCCCTGAAGTATGAGTAAGTCAGTTTTGCGGATATATATTTCTCACAAGAACAAGATTCTACCAAGCATAGTCCATTGCAATATTTGAACTTCATCTTTAAAAAAACATTTAATCAGCACTTTCCCGGAGTGCTGCAGTTTATTGCGTTTATTCTTGACCCTTCCCGTCAGCACTGCCAGCGCCGAACGAACAATGAGTTCAATAAAGAGAGTCAAAGATCGTCAACGTTCTACAATGAGTGCAGAAGCATTGGACGATTTCAGCATACTTTTCATCGAACAGCTAGTCGCCAATCAAATTGATCTGGATGCAACCATCGAAGTTTTCGCGGAGAAGAAAGCGAGAAGAGGATTCAGAAATATGTAAATTTTCTCGATGTAAAAAAGAATACAACTTTTATAATGCTCGATGAATAAATGAAAACATTTTTATATTCATTAAATTCTTAAAACATATATCTAGGGGGGGGGGGGGGCTGAAGAAATTTTGCCCACTGGGCCTTTTTCGTTAAATCCGCCACTGTCAATAATATTCAAATTATAAAATAATAACTTAACTATTGGCTACCTAATATTGGTCAGTGTACTAATGATCCTATAATTGACCTTTAACCACAAAGATTACCAGACGAATTTACATTAATTGTAGTGGATACCTGCACGTCTAACAGACATTATAAAAAGCGGATTTAAGTCACGTTTTGTGGGTTATTGTCACTTTGAGGCTTTTATTGGGCGTTTCAAGGAGCGTGGGCAATACAAAATAAATAATACTACCTAAATGTTGTAAATGAACCGAGTGTCTACCATAAAAGATTAATGGAGCGTTAAGAGGGCCATAAAATTGTAGGTTATTACAGACATGCACTATAATTTATTTAAACATACATTTACTTAAAATACTAGTTTGCGTTCCTTCTATCTGTAGGTCTCTGTCACATGCGTTTTTCAGTAGTCAATATCCCAAATAATCGCCAGTAAGTATTTGTTTCTTTTTCGAGGTGCTCGACACCACCCTCTCTCCTCGAAAAATATTTATTGCAGTAATTTCTTGATTTATACGCGAAATATGAGTACTTTTTAGGTTGACCCCCCCTGCGAACGGCCTTTTTCGAACCCGTAAATATAAAAACACGATCCAGAAATAGTATCACGGCAAAAATGGATGTTGTATCATATTATCAGCATACAAAGTAAATTAAACTCTATTTCAAAAAGGTGTAGAGTAATAAAATGGGAAATTCCGTCCAGTTCGGCTCAATTTCGGTGTTGGCCATAGGCGTAGGTAAACTTTGTGCTTTAAATTATTTATGATAACTAACAAAAGAAAAAAAAGAAGATAATTTGATAAAGAAGGAGCTATTTGCTATAGCAAATTTACACAAACATCGTTTTATGAAATAGGCCGTGGAAGATATAGCTGAAAAACATAGAGTAACTGTGCTGCGCGACCGCCATATCATTGCGAACTAAATCCTATAGAACTTATATGTGCGCAAGTGAAAGGATTTGTAGCAAGACACAACACGACATTCAAAATGAAAGACGTTTAGCTACTGTTTGATCAAGCCATTTAGGAAGTGACACCAGAGAACTGGCAAAAAGCAGTCCATCATGTCATTAAAGAAGAGGAGAAAATGTGGGATCTTGACCACCTGATCGATCAGACCGTCGACCCGTTAATTAAAACATGACAGTTCCTCAGATGACGAAGTAAGAAGATATTTTAATTTCTGTATACCAAATGTATTTTTTTATAATGTTTATTAAAAAAATAAGTGTATATACTTAATACTATGTACATAATGCACGCCTTTGTCACACCATTTTCAGTGTTTGTGAATGGATACCAATAGGCCAAACCCATAAATTGACCCAAACCCGGGTGGTACTACTTGCACTTGATGAAAAGAAAGAATTTTGCAATGAAATCAATGACAAATTATGAAAGTAGCTTATTAATTCGCCGGGTCACTCTGTAGTCCCTTTGCATACATATAATGAGCTTTTATTACTCTACACCTTTCTGAAATAGACTACAATAAGGTTTTTCCATAATCTTGAACCACTTTCGCGACATATTAACAAAACGAATATGTATTTAAAAAAATCAACTTTTCTCACATGTTCCCTTAATAATAGCCGCATTTGCATTCAGAAAAGCTAACTAGCATCAGTCTCACGTCGGCTTAGAGCCGGTAATTTATGCCGTAAAGATAGAGCGTATTAATCCCGATATTAAGCCGAAAGCCCATAAAATAAAAACCGTATAATAAAGCCTATACTTTAGGTGTGTATACACAAAACCCCATGCACGTGCCGCCCCATGCGTCGCGCGTCGACTAACGTCTAATGCGCGATAGTCACAAATTGTAGTGCGTCGCTACAATCCACACTATGTTGCCAGAAGGCGCGGATCCACAACTTCGAAAACTTTTTTTTCTATTTAATATGTTACTTAGGAAACAAAAATGTTCAACTTTATTTTTAAAATTATTACCTATTAAGGTATCAGTTCTCTCTGGTGCAGTGGCGGAGCCAGGATTTTTGTGATGGGTCGGCATAAGCGGGCCCGATGATTTAAAGGTGGGCACTACCCAAATCAAAAACGACCCATCTGCGTTCTCTTTATCTCTTATTACATCCTTTCATTTTTTTTTTTTTTTTTATGATAAAACACCTGCACTGAAAAATCCTTTAAGGCGCTCTGGGAGCGGTGCGAGTGCGAAAAAAGCGATTAACGTTGGTCTTGAAACGTTGAAGATTGTATTCATTAGTAAACACGATCTCAGGAAGATCATTCCACAAAGATGACGTTCTCCAGATGAAAGAATTCTTGAACAATGAAGTTCGAGGAGTACTAAGCTGAACAACATATGGATGAGCGGCAGTGGTTCGCCGTGTATTTCTGTTTTGCATTGCTCTAGGCGGAATCAAGTGGGCAATGTCAGTCGAACACCTGCCATGGAAATATCTGTAAAAGAGAGCCAAATCACCAACCTGTCTTCGATGCGCCAGGCTATCGAGGGTCTTGGTCAGCTCGGGGTCGCCGATCAGACGAACGGCTCTCCTTTGAATGGAATCCAGTAGCCGAAGGGTGTGCTTGGATGCAGAGCTCCAGACATGAGAGCAATATTCTAATGATGATCGAATCTGGGCTTTGTAGAGTGTCAAAAGTTGATGAGGTGTGTACAACCTTTTGGTGCGGAAAAGTACACCAAGTTTCTGTGCAGCTGCCTTGGCAATTGGGGCAACGTGATCATGCCAAGACATATTACCTCCCAGATTGACCCCCAGCAAATTAATAGACGGTGCCAGGGGAATTGCGTGTCCTGCCATGACTATATCCTGTTCTGCAATGTTAACCTTTTTGGAGAAGACTGCTGCCTGGGTTTTCTTAGCATTAAATTCGACTTGGTTACTGTCACCCTAAGCCAAGATTTCTTCCAGATCATTGTTGAGGCGCAATACTTCATGCTGCCTGCGAAGATGTGCGTCGGCAGCGGATGTTTGGGGAGTCAAGGTAAAAGATGAGACAAGTGTGCTGTCATCAGCAAAGCTATAAATTGGATTTTGGGTTTTCACTAGAAGGTCGTTAATATACAGTAAAAAGAGGGTAGGTACAGGATGATTTCTAAGTTGATACTTCTTTTTTAGCTGTGCATAGAAGGCATTAAAATCAACAACTTTTTCAAATACCTTTTTTCAAAAAACTTAAAAATAGCCGAGTTACAGAAGTAAAAAATCGTAGCCCTTAACTTTATAGTGTTTTTCTCAGTTTTTTGTATGTAAGTCATGCGTTTTAAGGATCGGTCGTCAGTTATTTATATTGGCAATTCGCTGCGCGGTTTGGTTTTCTGAAGCAAATTAATTTGAATAAATTGGTGAAAATGGTAAAATTTGAAAACAATGAACTAATTATGGTGCTAATTTATTGTGAGTGTCGTAAAAGTGCGGTTGTTTCTTCTCTACACCCAAAAGTTTTCTTAGTGTTATTTAACGGGCAAGTTAGGCAGAACCGTATTTGATTTGAGCTGGCAGAGATTTCAAAAGATCATGGATGGCGAAAAACAACAACAGGATTAGACGCCATACGCATCTCAAAGAACCAGCTCCAGAGGTATTATTCAGATGCCAGAAAGGTTGTGGACCTGCTTTACGGCAACCACAAGCAGGTCCACAACCTTTTGCGAGTAGAAAACCCCCATCGCTTGGCCTAGTAGTGTAATGAATGAATGTAAGTACCTTATTTTTGGGTTTTTTGAAAAAAGGTATTTGAAAATGCTGCCTTCCATACGCAGCTAAAAAAGAAGTATCAACTTAGGAATCACCCTGTATAATGCCACTCCTTTTTCATTATCAAAAATCTCATAATCAAATACCCCTTCCCCCCACGGAAATTCCATTACAAAATAGATTTTCTCAATTTTGGGTAGGCACTAGGGTGGGCATCCATGTTTGTAGGGTGGCCAGAGCCAGCTAGGAATATAAAAAAAAACATTTACAAAAACAAGTTTAATATAACCATGCAGAGGGGGAGTGGTAATAATTCAATGTTCGAAATAGTTAGGTGAACTTTGGGCGTGGCCCCGAAAATTTTGCGCCTGCGGCGCTTTTCCGTCTTCTTTACTAGGTACAATATCATGAAATACATGTAGTCGCGACGAAAAAATGTCCTACTTAAGCTCAGTAAGCCCCCCCCCCTTCCCCGAGCATATTTTCTGGCTACGCCATTCAATTCATCAATTCGTGTAACTCTAAACAGTACCAATGTCGTAATATTTAAGTATTTTAAGACCACTTGGCAACGCGCACGAGTGCGACTGTCACAACTCAGACGAAAGTCGGGCGTCCGTCGCGTCGGCCCTATTGATCAATGAACCTTTGAGGCCGGATTACCATAGTTTTCGGCTGTGTTAGGCCGATAAGGCTAAACGGTATCAGCCGTTCATCCAGTCCGGTTGAAATATTGTTTTTAATTTAAAATCGGGATTACAAAAAAATTATGTAAAGCTTTAAGACGACCATGCTTGTATTCTGTAATATACTATTTTTTCATATCTTGAATAAGTTTATTTGCTGCAGCGATATTTTGTGATATGCTCTTTCAAAACATTTGATTGTATTAAGGTTATTTGACCAATATTTTTAAATTCTTCTCCAATTGTGACCAGTTGGAAAACTCTTAAATTGAACTTTGCTGTCAATCCCACATTCCCATTTTTGATATTTCTACGATGTTAGAATTATTAATCTTCGGTTTAAACTTAGGTTTAAGAGGCATCAATGGCCGTTTGCACCACTTAGATTAGGTGAAAAATTAGGATTATGATTTTCGTTTTCAATTACTGGAGTGAATCTGCTAGCACCAAAATCCAAACTATATAAAAACGGAGATTAATTTCACACAAGAGAAACATATTTTTTTTTTACAAAAAATTACATAATATTTCAGGAAAGAGAAAATGAGTGTAAAAGTTACTATAGTCTATTTCACAAAGGCGTAGGGCGTAGAGTAATAAAAGCTCATTAGGTATGCAAAGGGACTACAGAGTGACCCAACGAATATTTAAGCCACTTTCATAATTTGGCATTGATTTAATTGCAAAATTCTTTATTTTCATCAAGTAGAGGTAGTACCACCCTGGTTTGACTTGCTACTATTATACTTATATGTATGGAATGTAGTCAATAAAATTTGAAGTTTGGATCAATTTATGGGGTTTGCCTATTGTTATTCATTCGCAAACACTGAAAACGGTGTGACAAAGGCGTGCATTATGTAACCTAGGGTACACTTATTTTTTATTAAACATAAAAAAATACATAAAATAAATTATAAAAAATCATAATATTCTTCGTCATCTGAGGAACTATCATCTCCTCTTGACGTTATAATTAACGGGTGGATGGTCCGATCGATCTAGTGGTTAAGATTCCACATTTTCTCCTCTTCTTTAATGACATAATGGACTGCTTTTCGCCAGTTCTCTGGTGTCGCTTCCTTAATGGCTTGATCAAACAGTAGCTTAACGTCTTTCATTTTGAATGTCGTGTTGTGTCTTGCTACAAATCCTTTCACTTGCGCCCAGATAAGTTCTATAGGATTCATTTTACAATGATATGGCGGTGTGCGCAGCAAAGTTACACTATGTTTTCCAGCTATATCTTCCACGGCATATTTCATTAAACGTTGTTTGTGTAAATTTGCTATAGCTAATAGTTCCTTCTTTGTCAAATTATCTTCTTTTTTTTCTTTGGTAAGTTATCATAAATAAGTTAATGCACACAATTTACCTCCGCCTATGGCCGACACCGAAATTGAGCCGAACTGGACGGAATTTCCCATTTTATACTACGACTTTTTGAAATAGACTAGAAAAATAACCAGATCCACAATGTTGTCAAACCTCTGGAAAACATAGCGAAGTTTCAGATGTGTTCTCCCATTTAAATTTAAGCAAGGCGGTGTAAACGGCCATAAAGGGTTAATAGAGAATAGTTGGGACTATTAAATAATGAGGGCGCCTCCTGAACTATAAATGCTCCCATTAAATCAAACAAAAAACAATTGGGAGATTATACACGTCGCAACGTCCCTAAAAGAACAAATAAAACCAGGTTAGATATTTATTTTGCAAACTCGCTCGCGAAAAACACACTGATCCGTAAATTTTCTGCAAAAAAAGAAACAGGAATGACACCGTTATCGATTCGCGCGGTATCAATAACCCCGTCGTTAAAACACCGACAATCACGAAACAAAAAACAGTGTGTAAAAAATGATCTGCGATTTTTATTCGATCACGTGCCAACATTTAACAATCCCGCGATAACGAGGATATAAAACCGGGTAGAAAGAGTTTTATTGGAAAATTTTTCGGGCTGCTGTTTGCATTTTTTAAAGTTCCACGCGAAGAGATACTGGGTGCTCCACTCCAGGCTTTTATTACTGTAAATATATTTAAGTACACTCTTAAGATGACTTGGTATTTTGTACTAATTTTTTTTTCTCGTGTTTACGTTACCAAAAATAACTATATTTGGTTTGAAAAACAAAAAATATTTTTTTCTTGGTTATATTTACCAAAAAATAATGCCATTAGAACAAAGAAAATATCTTGTTTTCATATTAGTTGGCAGAAATAAAATATTTTGTTTAGCTGAATTTGACTCATTATATTATATCTTTTAAATGTTACATCAAGATTTTGGTTACGATAATTTTTAGTTTTAGTTACCAGAACTAACTGTTCTTGTCAAGTGATACTATTCTCCATATATGTATAACTAACGTCATCGCTGTTTTGGCCACTTTACTATTCCGAACAGAGACTGTTGACGCCGTTGACGCTGACAACATTGAGGATGGGAATCGTAGTTCGGAAGGATGATTTTCCCGTGCCGTGTCTATTTCTTCATGTTTTCAAGGCAAGAATCGGTCATACTCATCTTGGTTGCCTGGTTATTGCACGCATGCTTGGCTGTGACAATATTTGGTGCAATATAATTGTGTTTATTGTCTTTCTTGTGAACGCTCCAATTGTCAGAAGGAACTTAAATCATAAGTAAGTAAATGTTTTTTTGTATCATTGCAGTTGCACATTCGAAAGTTGAAATGAGCTTTTTAAAGAGCATGGCATGGTGACCCGATATTGTAAAATATTGTATTTGAAGATTTTTTAATCTGACCAAGTACGACAAATTTCATATAGCTGTTTTTTTATTTTAAATAGAAAGTTCAGGGGATTATGTTTGTGTTTTTTAATAATTGCAGTTGCAAATAAAAAAATTTAAATAAGAAAAATTCAGTTCTAAAAGTAATGGAACAACCCAAAAGGTTGATTAAAATAAGTTATAATCTAGTGTTTCTGTTTTATATTGCATAAGTATTTTGTATTTTAAAAAACATGAGAGAAAAAGGACATTGGAACGAATTTTTCTTAAAGGAAGCATCATATCCCTGATTATTTATTCCGATTAGTTTACTCATACCTAATAGAGTAGTAATACCAAGGCATTTTTTTATTTAAATATGGACTCTATATTTTTTGTTGCTAAAAGTATAAATTACATATGACATTTTTTTTTAGAAATGAAACAAACTTTTTTTAGAGTTATTTCTATCAAATCAACTTGCTAATTTTGCCATGCTTTATAAGCAGTTCATTTAAACTTTCTAATGTGCAACTGCAATAACAAAAATGTAATTTTTTTACTTATTTATGATTCAACTTCTTTTTTCCAATTAGAATGTACAGAAAAAAGGTAATAAACGCAATGTTGTGACTACATACGTGATTATTACTCTATGAAAATTTCAAGTTTGGCCCAAATAAATGATTGCCTTGGCAATATTTGTAGATTGCATCATTAACAAAAACGATATTTCCTTGACAAAAAAATTTTCAATTTCCCAGATTTACACATTAGTTGTGAAAACTAATAGTTATGGTTTAAAAGCAGGATTAAGTATCATGTAATACTTCTTAATTGATTAAATATTATTTTCTTAAACAGGTCAATATTAAATGTATAATTGATCAAAATATTTTAATTTTATTGATTTAAATGTAATTTATTGTTTTAAGCTTATATTTTATTAAAACAATTTAAAGGCAGTCAATAAAAACACTATTATTGATACGAACATAATATTTTTTTAGTGTAATAAAAAGATTTAATCTAGTCAAGAAATTTTGTTTCCCAAACAATATACCTGGACTTGACTTAATAGATTGAAAAATAAAATTCGGTTGGAAACATGAAAATGGTAGTTTGTGCAACAAGAGTGAATAAATTGAGCACGACGCCGTAGGCGGAGTGCTTAAACTTCCGAGTGCAATATGGACAATCCACTCGAGTTGTACATTATATTTTTTCCACGACTTAACTTCCGAACTTCATGCTAAGAATTTTAAAAAATTATTTAAATTAGCCATCATAACTTGTCTTTTAAGTTGCGAGAACGATAATAAGAAACAATTGAACAAAAATTCATTTTGATGGCAAACTCACGGGCCAACTTACACTGTAACATATTAATCGATTTAGGTAAGTTCTTATATTTATACAATCTCACTTTTGAATTTATCTATCTTTCTCACATTCGGCTTTTTGCAAAATAACAGACAAAAAGCTATATATGTATTAATAAACACGAACAATTTATTCTCTCAACTGAAGGTATTTTGATTAATTGTTTTACTGAATTGCACAGAAGAAAAAAAGGTTTGTCGGGTTTATTTCTGCTTGCGTAAGAATTATAACTCCGAAAGTACAACAAAATAGATGTAGAATTCGTTTTAAACAGTTAAAAATGTATTTTGTGCATAAAAATGAATTTTTAACTTTCGTTATGGTCAAATTTTTCAAATAATCGTCAATTTACAAACTAGAAACTAGCAACACTGTTAACGTGGCAATAGTGTATGTAGAAAAAACATAACCTCAAGAATTTTAGTAAAAATGGATTTTTTTTCTAGAAATCTTATAATTTCGTCTGTTTTATGTTCCATTTATGGAAGAATTACCAGTTAATTTTCTATGTTTGTTGCGTATAATAAAAGTTTTAAGATCAATTGGGGTTGGATCCCCATTCAAAATATATCGGAAAATATCCCAGTGCACAAATATTTATAATAATATATATTATTTATATGGAAAAAAATAACCAGGGTTAGTAAGAAAACGTTCATTTGGTAGGTATATAGTACATTTTATGCAAAGCTTGTAGTAATTGTCTAGAAATGAGTGGAAATAAAGATATTTTTGAAATAAGAAAGTGGAGTCTGTGTGCAAATCTTAAGTTCGGTCAGAAAATAACAATAATTGGTAGAAATATATTTTGGTATTAATTTTGTTATTATGCCTTCAATTCTTGCACCATTTTGTGTACTCTTTAGGAAAATATTATGTATACATAGACTCTGGGATAAATGTTTCGATTTCAATTTAAAAAGAACAAATTTCATCTGACAGATTTGCATATTTTTGAAGCACATTGTTAACCTAACTTCTCTCAACTGTCAGAAAACGAATTTACGACATGTAATTTGGCTTCTCTGTAATTGACTACTGTGATTGGTCAGTTTTATAACCTAACTAGGATGGATATGAAATTTTGCCGCACAGTTAACTGGAATAGCCTAATTTACCCGCCACTTAAGTGTAAAGGAAACAGCAAATTTCCGTATGGGAGTAGAAAAAAATAATATTACTACATGTTTTCCCTACTTGAGTTCACCCATATCCAGTCAAATATTGCCAATATTTCACCCCCGAGCGATATTTACAATATGAAAAATGATACCGTTACAACTGCCATTTATTCGCCGTCTAATGGGGCGACAAGTTCGGGCACACGCGGTCCATATTCCCTTAAAAAAGGGGCTGCGAACTGCGATGACCAAAGTGGCGAAACAATAAGGGGGCTTCCGGCACGTGCATGTCATATTTTTGTACTTTCGTCTAAGGCGCGGCAGTCACACATCTAACTGGTATGATATGAACCATGCTACGTTGCCAATTTCACTGGAAAAATTAGGTAGCAGGTTTTTTCCTACGACTACCTATAAAAATGGGAAAAAAAAGTAAGGATAAGACGGTTAGACAACCCGTATTTATTAAAAAGAACAAATTTTAGAAAGTAGTAATTGTAAAGTGTTTAACTTATTTATCATGCATTGTCGAGTGATTCAGAATTATAGTGTGAAAATACGCCATCTGAAATTATAAAAAATGTTAATAATATACTGGAAAATCTATTACCACACAAACAAATCGCGCTGAAGAGAGTGTCATGTATTAAACAATAAATCTTTATCGGTAGCAATAGTGTAGAGAGTGAGAGCTCTAGCCTATAGATCGCAAGGTCACAGGTTCAAATCCCATCAGGAGTATTTACCTTTTTTTAGAATTATTTTGAATTGAAATATTCCTTGTTGGGTGGATTTTTTAAATTTATGTTTATTGCATCTTTTCTTGATTAAATTTAAAATTGTTCATTCTGGTTAATCTAGAAGTCAATCCAGGATTAGTTCTTCCTATGATATATAAAATATGAAAAATTAAAAAGTTAAACTACAACTAAAGGAGAAGCCTATTGACAAACTATGAAACCAGATATTAAGTGGAATATAATCCTAAGTTTGCTAATTTCAACACTAGTGTTGATATATTTTCTTCACAAATCAAAGGCTTTTTTAATAATTCTTTGTGGCCGTAGGAAAAATAGTGTACATTATTTCTGTGAAAGTGATTATTCTAAAACTCGGAGAATTTCCGCACTCGGCTGGCGCCTCGTGCTAAATATCTCTTTGTTTGAAAAGTATCACTTTTATCACTTGTTATGTAATATACTATTTTAATACACACTTATTCTTCTTGCATAACTAATCTTTAACATCCGTAAATCGAGATATTTTCAACGCAACTTGACAATACCCAAGATTGCGACTGTTACGACACAGACGCCAGTTATTTTTATAGCAATATGAGCCTTTCTTATCCATTTTTGAGATTAGATTAGAGATCAGGGTTGCGTAGTTGTTTTGTGGGGGACAGAGGGTCATCAGCTTGGTCTGTAAACAGGGAGAATAATAATACCGGAAAAACGGGATTTACAGGATCAAGTGGACGCATTATTGAAGGACACTGGAAAGAGTCTCAACAATAACAAGGGGCGACCAATAAACAAAAGAGGACAAGAGCGAGTCGCAAGTGGGTGGCATAAGGGTGGTCCTGTGGATGGAATTGCCTAGTTAGTGAAAGATATGTCAAGTTACGTAGTCGTACTGTCAAGTAAGGTCCAGCTAATGTCAAAAACAAAAGGTCAGGTTGTCAAACCTCCAATAATGAGTCAAAAATGGCCGGCTATGGACAAATAATATCGCTTTGAAATTGGCCAAAACGTCCTAATTAACGACTATAGTCCGTATCATCTCCCAACCCACCCTACAATGGCGGCTCGTCAGGTGAAGTAGGTGAAGGGGCTTTTCACAAAAAGAAAATAAAACCAGGAGGAAAGTTTTTCGACAATATTAAATATTAGTGTACCAATACAGCTACCATTTTAGCCCTTAAAAAATAATTATGTTCGAATTAATAATATTAATTTAATCCGAATGAAGCTATGCATAGTAGGGCCACGGTTAACTCCGATGGACAATAATTATAAACACTCGTGCATTTTGGCGCGCCCCAACCGACCGTGTCCGTCTCACAGCAAGTGAAGACCCAACGCCCAACATGGTTTTGATATTCACTGTTGCATGTAACCATTTGCATTATGATGAAGGGCAATTTAAAAAATTTATCAGTCGTATGTACCATTATTTTATCATTGGGTTGCCTAACCTTAAGATATTTATTTTGAGGCTTCGCGAAACTTACGGTTATAGATATCGTTGTTACGTGATTTACTGGGTGATTAAAAAGTTTTGTTTTTATTTTTCAGTTAATTCAGTTGTGTAAGTACCTACTTAGTTGTATGTTTTAAAAATGAACCCATTTATTGACATAGTTTGTAATTTGTTGGAAACTCCATTTAGTCGTTGGACAGATGAGGATAAGAGAAACGTTAACGTGTCAAGTAAGGTCCAGCTAATGTCAAAAACAAAAGGTCAGGTTGTCAAACCTCCAATAATGAGTCAAAAATGGCCGGCTATGGACAAATAATATCGCTTTGAAATTGGCCAAAACGTCCTAATTAACGACTATAGTCTTTCAGAAAAGCGTAGAGTACTAAAATGGAAAATTCCGTCCAGTTCGGCTCAATTTCGGTGTCGGCCATAGGCGCACATGGAAGCGAAGAATGATTGTTAAAAGGTTTGCTAACCTTTCAGTCGTTCAATACGGGAGATTATTACGAGGACATGAATTTGATTGTTTTTGAGGACTATTTTGGTGAAATGATAAAATATCTTCAAGCTGATTCGGTAGTAGATATGGATAACGCAAGCTATCATTTACAACGCACCGAGAAGATTCCAACTTCATCTTGGGGAAAACAAGAAATATCGACTGGTTAACCACCAAAAGTATTGAATTTGAAGATAATTTAATAAAGAAGGAACTATTAACTAAAGCAAATTTACACAAACATCGGTTTATGAAATATGCCGTGAAAGATATAGCTGAAAACATAGTGTAACTGTGCTGCGCACACCGCAATATCATTGTGAACTAAATCCTATATAACTTATATGGGCGCAAGTCAAAGGATTTGTAGCAAGACACAACACGACATTGAAAATGAAAGACGTTAAGCTACTGTTTGATCAAGCCATTAAGGAAGTGATACCAGAGAACTGGCGAAAAGAAGTCCATCATGTCATTAAAGAAGAGGAGAAAATGTGTGATCTTGACCACCTGATCGACCGGACCGTCGACTCGTTAATTATAACGTCAAGAGGAGATTACTGTTTCTTAGATGACGAAGAATATTATGATTTTTTATAATTTAATTTCTGTATATTTATATATTTTTATAATGTTTAATAACAAATAATTGTACCTAATACTATGTACATAATGCAAGCCTTTGACACACCATTTCCAGTGTTTGTGAATGGATAACAATAGGCAAAAGTTTATTAGGTTTAAGAATGCAGGGAAGAGTGTAAAATGTATCACCTCCCAACACACCCAATTCACGCCGGTAACCAGGCCAGATGAGATCGGACATCTCGTGAGGTGCGGAAGAAGGTACACACTCCCAATGGTCCAAAACCAAGGGTTGATAGCCCTTAGGGGATGTCGCATGACTGAGGATCGTGGTTCGGAACCCACGTTAAGCTGTAGGTCCCCTCGGAAATGGCCCTGGCAGCGAACGAAGAGGAAAAATTACACACCAAAAAAAACAAAAAATGAGAATATTTTTATTAAAAATAAATTATTGTTACCAATATTTAATTTTTACCAAATTATCACTGTCAACAATAACAATTAAAACAACTTATTCCTTTCATATGAAAGGCTACGTACTATTTGTTTTATGTAAAGAAGATTTATTGTCAATATCCACGGGCACATATAGATTTATAGATTTTTTATGGCAGTTTTATATTTATGTTTCTCGCAGGGGACATAAAAATTGCTTTTTAATAGCTTAATTTTAAGTTAGAAAAACTATAACTGACGTTAATAGCCCTAAATGTTCCAAAAGGCGTTAAAAAGTATACCTGAATGCATTTAGGGTGTTTCCGTTCATCGTTTATGGTCTAGGCCGTAAAAGAATAACAATCTATTCCTTTTTATTTTATGAGGAGGAGTGGTCATAGTTTTAAATAACTTGGTTTTTTACAAAGTAACAAATAATTGGTATGATTGTTTTTTGCTTAGATCAACAAAAATTACAGATACATTTATTATGTAAGTATACGGTTTTTTTTCTAAGTACAGTCGCGCCGATAAAACACTGGGACAGGAAATTTTTCTATTTTCTCCTAGACTATTAAGAATAATTTTACATCAAGCCTGGTGCCAGTAAAATGTCATGAAAATTTGCATGTCAATAAAGATTGTCACTTTATGATTGACTCGTCAAACATACAATCATATATTATTTGTAAATATGCCACAATTAACCCCCCAGCAAAAGGCAATTAATTATAGTCGGTTGCGAGATAGTGTTGCTATTAGGGATATTGCAGATGAACTGGGAGTAAGCAAGAATACCGTGCTATTGGCAAAACAAAAAATAGCAAGACATGGGACTATTATTAGGAATGCAGGTTCTGGTCCCCCTAAAATTTCTACTGATGATCATGATAGAAGACTGGTTAATTATCTAAGGGATCATCCCTTCGAAACTGCGATCAAGGCAAAAGAAGAGACGAATTTTCCAGGTTCTGCAAATACCGCTAGAGATAGGGTTCGAAATTCCGATATACGAAGCCGTTGTGCTGCCAATAAAAATTTTTTAACGGAAATAAATAAACAGGGCAGGTTAGAATTTGCACATGAATATATTAATCAAATAAATTTATGGGAAACAGTTATATTTTCTGACGAGAAAACTTTTCAGTCATGCAATAATGGGAGAATTCGGGTGTATAGGCCTTCCGGCATGCGGTATGATGAGAGATACACCCACAAAACCAACCAAAGTGGGCGTTTCTCCATAAATGTTTGGGGCTGGATTAGCGCTAGAGGACCAGGACTTTGCCAAATCGTCGAAGGAAGACTAACTGCAGCAGTATACGTTAATATACTAAACGAAGTGATGATACCATCGGTAAACGCTGTATACGGTCAAAATTACACATTTCAGCATGATAATGCTCCAATACACACAGCGCGCATTGTACAAAATTTTCTCCAAGAAAATAACATAGCAGTTCTTCCCTGGGCTTCGAAGAGTCCCGATTTGAACCCGATAGAAAACATTTGGGGTGCCATGGTCAAATCTATGTATAAACATGATTTTCAACCTAGAAACAGGGATGAATTACGTCATAGGATAAATCAAGCTTGGGATGAAATAACTGTCGAATTATGTAGAAACTTAGTTTTAAGTATGCCACAAAGGCTCCAAAAAGTAATAAACAGAAATGGTTCTATGACCAAATATTAATTTTGTGTTGTTTTGACAAACTTTGTGTTCGCAATATTTTTCTTTTTATTAAATGTATTTTATTACCTGTATTAGCTTTATTTATTATTTTGTGGTAATGGTAAATATAATAATTTATAAAATATTTGACTTTAAAAAAATCTAATAAATTTACTTTATCCATATTATATGATGTCTCTCAAATTTAACCACCCCGTATCGAAAAATACAAAACATTCCATTATGTAACCTAGGTTACTTTTTAAATTTTGAATGTTTTTCCTTTTTAGCTCTAGACACCTTTTATAGTCTAGGGATATGTATTTCTTACATTGTTTTTGTAAATCTCTTGTCCCAGTTTTTTATCGGCACAATAGTACCATTGCGCCCAAAAAAAACTGGGACAGCAAAATGTAGTTTAATCTCCCAGACTATTAGCTTTTTTTTTTAAGTCAATTTAATTTAATTTTGTGACTGACAGTGGCGTGTCAAAAGAAATATTTTTTGAAATCGTTAACTATCGAGCAAAAAGCGATCATTTACACTCGATTGAGAGATGGGCATCAAATAGGAAACATCGCAGATAAATTAGGGATTAGCAAAAATACCGTGTTGCTGGCTAAGCACAAAATTGCAGAATATTGATGAATTGTAAGAAAAGCAGGTTCTAGTCGCCCCAAAATTTAGAATGACGGCCAAGATATAGAATTAATTAATTTTCTAAAAGATCATCCTTTCGAAACAGCAATACAAGCTAAAAAGAAACACATTTTCCTGGTTCAGCTAATACAGCGCGTAGAAGTATTCGTAGTTCAGATATAAAAAGTTGTTGTGCTGCCAATAAAATATTTTTGACCAAAGCAAACAAACAGAGAAGAGTAGAATTTGCTTATGAATATATAAATCAAGGTAACATATGGGAAACCGTAATATTTTCCGATGAAAAACCTTTCAATCATGCAATAATGGGAAAATACGCGTTTATAGGCCTTCTGGTACGAGATACGATGGAAGATATACAAATAAGACGAATCAAATCGGACGCTTTTCTATAAACGTTTGAGACTGGATTAGTGCAAGGGGCCCAGGAGTTTTCCAAATAGTGCAGGGAAGGCTCAATGCACCATTATTATGCCAGGACGTTCACAAGCATTAATCGATATTAATGGTGCAACTACCAAATATTAAAAACATGTTATTATATTAAGGTTTAAATATGATTGAAATTAAAATTTATTGGAACATAATATTAAAAAACTTTGTTTTATTTTTGTTTAAATATGCGTATTTTCATTTTTCCTCGTATTTCTAAAAATGTGGTATTGTTGCTAAACCTTTTCACTTCCATGACAACTATTATAACAACAATGATAATCTTTTCTCAATAGATTTTACATGTTCCTTATAGTCAAGGAGCTACTCTACAACAACAATTTTGCTGTCCCAGTTTTTTTTGGGCGCAATGGTACCTACATACACAAACTTTAAGGGATGAGCCAGACTGCGGAGATCGCTCAGCGGTGGGTATACGCAGAATTAAAAAAAGTATGTGAATTTAAGTAGGTTTAAGAATGCATTGAAGAGTGTCAAAGGTATCATCTCCCAACCCACCCTACAATGGCGGCTCGTCAGGTGAAGTAGGTGAAGGGGCTCTTCACAAAAAGAAAATAAAACCAGGAGGAAAGTTTTTCGACAATATTAAATATTAATGTACCAATACAGCTACCATTTTAGCCCTTAAATAATAATTATGTTCGAATTAATAATATTAATTTAATCCGAATGTAGCTATGCATAGTAGGGCCACGGTTAACTCCGATGGACAATAATTATAAACGCTCGTGCATTTTGGCGCGCCCCAACCGACCGTGTCCGTCTCACAGCAAGTGAAGACCCAACGCCCAACATGGCGTTGATATTCACTGTTGCATGTAACCATTTGCATTATGATGAAGGGCAATTTAAAAAATTTATCAGTCGTATGTACCATTATTTTATCATTGGGTTGCCTAACCTTAAGGTATTTATTTTGAGGCTTCGCGAAACTTACGGTTATAGATATCGTTGTTACGTGATTTACTGGGTGATTAAAAAGTTTTGTTTTTATTTTTCAGTTAATTCAGTTGTGTAAGTACCTACTTAGTTGTATGTTTTAAAAATGAACCCATTTATTGACATAGTTTGTAATTAGTTGGAAACTCCATTTAGTCGTTGGACAGATGAGGATAAGATAAACGTTAACGTTACACGGGTTTTTAGTCAATGTTTGTTTAAGTACCCGCACTATACCTAGCTCTTCACCATTTTTTAAGACCGCGAGCCGCCACTGCCACCCTATTCACGTCGGTAACCAGGCCGGATGAGATCGGATATCTCGTGGGGCGCGGAAGAAGGTACACACCCCCCAACCGGTAGGTCATGCAAAGGCACAAGAAAACGATTAGCCCTTGGGGAAGAGTGTCGCATGACTGAGGATCGTGGTTTGGAACCCACGTTAAGCTGTAGGTCCCTCAGGAATAGCCCTGGCAGCGAACGAAGAAGTAAAAAGAATTTTAAAGAAAGGAATGATCCCTTGTACGATTCTAAGAGAAAGTGTTCAGTTTTCTTGAATAATAGAATAGTTTTGGACTTGCATTGTCTTTATTTGTTTTCAGTGACAACGCTCACAGCTTACCAGTTGAAACGTGGCGATTTAAAACAAATAAAGGCAATGTAAGTCCAAAACTCTTCTATGATTCAAGAAAAAGTTTAGGTGCAGCTGTCATTTTTGTTTTGTCTTTTTTCTTCCTACCCCGACTTTATGTTTCATCTTTTTTTAGCTTACTGATTGAAATGATGGTTCCAGGTTATTGTTTTTTTAATAGGAAGTATGATCGTCCTATGTTTTATAATAGTTGTTTACGGGATGGGTGAATGAGCTATGATAATCCGTCATAATTTGTCAACTAACTTATAATCTACTTTTTTATAGTGACTTAGTACTGATAAATAAATAACATCTCAACAAACCTTTTTTCCTATTATTCTGTAGTAGTTTTATAATTTAACATGTGGATGGCACTGTAGATGTTACCTGAAACAAAATACTGTATTTAGTAAAATCCTATTTATAGTCTATTTCAGAAAGGCGTAAAGTAATAAAAGATCATTCAGTATAGTATGTTCACAGTATAAAAATGTACGCACTGTAGTAATTATAAGAATGTGATAATATAATGCCGACCTGCGCAAAAAATATAAATAGTAGGAAAAATAGTTAGTTGGTAATTCTCAAAATATGTATCAACATAAAACATTATTCAACAAAAAAAGAAATGTAAAAACACAAAACTTTCATGTTTTTTTTAAAGAAGAAATACTTATTTTTAAGTTTATTTCAGTTTTAACGACATTTTAAAAATAGGCGATTTAAGCAACTACATGACTCGAATCAAAAATTACGTCAGAAGCTGAAGTATCCAGCCAGTAACTGGACCAATGACGTAAAGATAGACCTCGTATCTAATTTATAAAATTACTTTTGCGCCGAGCCTATAACTTACTGTTTATAAGAGGGCGATAGCATGAAATCTATGAAATCGAGGAACTAAATCGGTTACTTTGCAAACCTGACACTGTCTCACCATATTGTTTTTTTATAATTAACCCACAAAACTTTCAAACACTAAAAACTCACCAGTTTTTATTTAATAAAGCTGGAAATAAATAATGTATTGTTCTTTATGTTAAAATTGGCATTTTTCATTTTCGTATTTTCACTTGCTACCGCTAGAAGGCAAACGTTGCCAAGTTTTGCACGATCGATCCGAAAAATAAATTTATTATAACTTCGTTGACTGTATGTTAAAGGCAATTATAAAATGTTATCGAAATGCTGGTTCAATATTTACTTTTCGAATTCATGTAAAGAATAGATGACTATGTAGTATACTCAAATCGTTTTGACAAGAAAACTATTTTATAATTAATTTCTACAGTAGTTCAGCTCAAAGTTAGGTTAAGTTATTTTAAACTGACAATCACGTTTCAAGCTCGATTCTGTTACGGTTTTCATTTAAATCTCGATACGGATACAAGTACAAAATATGCCAACTCGACCTTGAATAATCGAACTCAATACCTCTTTTTTTCTGAAATTTTTAATTCGCTACGTGGATTCAGGTCGATTTTTGTAAATATAGGTACTTCATGAAAATGTGGTAAATTATTAGGAATACATGAATACCACCTCTGGTGGCAGTCACAGAAGCTCTCTTAGCTGTCATTCTATGAGAAATGTTCTTGAAATGTTTGTCGTTATTAGTATTTTGACTAGTTTGAAGTTAGAATATGTTTTAAGCAATCCAACGATATGTTTAATTAGATATATTATTTTTTTCACGGCGAGTCCACCGGTGGCACCGGTTGAGCCAAGTCAAGTTCTTAAATTGCCTGTTGGACATAAATCATTTTCTTTTATTTATGGTAGATTTCTGGTGATTTCTATCAACGTCAACGAAAGAGAGATCGAAAAATAATTCACTAACTGGTTGATCATTTCACCAGCTGTCAATCATAAATTCATCACTTCCACCACTGGTTGAATTCACCGGCGAAAAAAGAATATACCTATTTGAGCCCAAATAAAACCTATAAGAGAATCTTTTAATCATTTGGCAACAGCGTATTATATACACGTAAAAATTTCCTACTATTTCCATGTGGTTTCATTCATTAAACTCGTCAGGAACTAAGTGGTAGTATGAATTTTATTTTTTGTCGGTTTGTTTTGATAAAGGGGAATGTGGGGTCTATCTTTGCTTTCTCGTGGTTGAACTGGACGGACTATATTGAAACTTTTGTGGGTAAACAATATATCTTAAACCCGACATCTTTAGAAGGTTTTGATTAAATGTCATAAATGCAAATCGCGAGTGAAGAAAATGATGGTAGACCCTTCTGGCAAAATTATACTACTTACATAATAATATATTAAAATATTTATTATACCAGAATTTCATTAAATATCCTTGTCATTCCATATTAGGACACAGTACAAAGAACTAATATAGATCCCCATCTCAATACAGATTTCTATCTTCCTCCCATCCGTACCTATCTTCTGTCCAGTCCACACAATATGAAGTATCGCATGAACTGTCCTTTGTTTGTCGCCAAATATAAAAGCGTGAAAACAGATTAAAAGAGCGTGTGACAGTTTTTATATTGCCTAAGAGGGATGTTTAGGGGGATTTGGGCCAATATTCTGGATATAGATCATATTTCGGATATGTTAGGTCGTGCGATGGCGTGTGGGTATTGTCACTTCAAAGACAGCGGCGTACAAGGAAAAAGTCTAATCTTTAACCACGTATACGCTAACACTTGTAATTTAACATTCAATTATATAAATGGGGAGAAATGAGTCAACCTTCATTAAGATTTGATAATAAACCTTTATTTTATTGTACTCTACATGTTTTGCATGTATAAACGTTCATCTTCAGGAGAAGTATAGCTTATGTTAGGAAATTGTGAGTGACACCCTCATAGAGCTTTTGAGGAAGTAAATTTATTAAAGAAAAGTGATGAAGAACTTTCATAAAAGTATGGGAGAAAAACATACTACCAAGTTCTATAGATAAAGATGGGAGAATGGTTGATAAAGGGTATTTTAAAGTGAGAAACGTTAGGTGTAAGGTAAACATACTTAATAACATGTATATCATGACGGAAATTATGTACTATTGTGCCGATAAAAAACTGGGACAAGAGATTTACAAAAACAATGTAAGAAATACATATCCCCTAGACTATAAAAGGTGTCTAGAGCTAAAAAGGAAAAACATTCAAAATTTAAAAAGTAACCTAGGTTACATAATGGAATGTTTTGTATTTTTCGATACGGGGTGGTTAAATTTGAGAGACATCATATAATATGGATAAAGTAAATTTATTAGATTTTTTTAAAGTCAAATATTTTATAAATTATTATATTTACCATTACCACAAAATAATAAATAAAGCTAATACAGGTAATAAAATACATTTAATAAAAAGAAAAAAATTGCGAACACAAAGTTTGTCAAAACAACACAAAATTAATATTTGGTCATAGAACCATTTCTGTTTATTACTTTTTGGAGCCTTTGTGGCATACTTAAAACTAAGTTTCTACATAATTCGACAGTTATTTCATCCCAAGCTTGATTTATCCTATGACGTAATTCATCCCTGTTTCTAGGTTGAAAATCATGTTTATACATAGATTTGACCATGGCACCCCAAATGTTTTCTATCGGGTTCAAATCGGAACTCTTCGAAGCCCAGGGAAGAACTGCTATGTTATTTTCTTGGAGAAAATTTTCTACAATGCGCGCTGTGTGTATTGGAGCATTATCATGCTGAAATGTGTAATTTTGACCGTATACAGCGTTTACCGATGGTATCATCACTTCGTTTAGTATATTAACGTATACTGCTGCAGTTAGTCTTCCTTCGACGATTTGGCAAAGTCCTGGTCCTCTAGCGCTAATCCAGCCCCAAACATTTATGGAGAAACGCCCACTTTGGTTGGTTTTGTGGGTGTATCTCTCATCATACCGCATGCCGGAAGGCCTATACACCCGAATTCTCCCATTATTGCATGACTGAAAAGTTTTCTCGTCAGAAAATATAACTGTTTCCCATAAATTTATTTGATTAATATATTCATGTGCAAATTCTAACCTGCCCTGTTTATTTATTTCTGTTAAAAAATTTTTATTGGCAGCACAACGGCTTCGTATATCGGAATTTCGAACCCTGTCTCTAGCGGTATTTGCAGAACCTGGAAAATTCGTCTCTTCTTTTGCCTCGATTGCAGTTTCGAAGGGATGATCCCTTAGATAATTAACCAGTCTTCTATCATGATCATCAGTAGAAATTTTAGGGGGACCAGAACCTGCATTCCTAATAATAGTCCCATGTCTTGCTATTTTTTGTTTTGCCAATAGCACGGTATTCTTGCTTACTCCCAGTTCATCTGCAATATCCCTAATAGCAACACTATCTCGCAACCGACTATAAATAATTGCCATTTGCTGGGGGGTTAATTGTGGCATATTTATTTACAAATAATATATGATTGTATGTTTGACGAGTCAATCATAAAGTGACAATCTTTATTGACATGCAAATTTTCATGACATTTTACTGGTACCAGGCTTGATGTAAAATTATTCTTAATAGTCTAGGAGAAAATAGAAAAATTTCCTGTCCCAGTTTTTTATCGGCGCGATGGTACGTTATTAACGAAATGTATCATAATAGAATATATCTACAGGGTCCTGCGCCTCACCTCCCGTCTTCTGTAGCTCGCTTATTAATTAAGTTAGAATTATGACGTTTTGCAAGCTTTCCCTGCATTCTAGGGTGCATTTCAGAAAAATATTTATGTTTATACAGGGTGTTCCAAAAAAGTGTGACGTCATAAGGATATGTTTTTTTAGATTACATGCCATATATTGTCTTACTTATTTGGATGCATCTTGTAGTTGCCTACATACCCCTAAAATTTTAATGAAATCGGTTCAGTATTGTAGGCGAAAAAAAATAAAAACTAAAAAAAATCAGGTTTTAAAAATTAATAAAATTTAAAAATAATGTCTCGTTAATAAAATTATACAAAGGCACTTAATAAATAAGGTCTCACAGTTTAGTTAACCAAGTTTGATTATTACGAATTGTACAGGGTGTCCAAAGTTTAGGGTCAAACTTTGCAAACTTTAAAGAAATTTATTTTTCTTATTTCAAATTGGAACCCCTGTATAATAATATACCATTCAATGCAGAATTAAAATTCAAACATTTGTTCTAATTACAACCCTATCGCAATTTCTAACGCATTAAGACTTATTTGCAGAAAACTCATTTTATCAACTATTCCACCAGTCATTATATAATAAATATCAAAGGTGGCTTTGAAAAACAATTTATTGATATTAAAGTTTACTAAAAGAACAAATAAAAATTCTTTTAGTATGCTCCTAATATAAAAATCATATCTACGAGCTTTTCTTGGTTGTATTCCATTACAAAAAATAATATAGCTTAAATAATTAATACTAATCTAACAATATTTGAAACTATAAAATACCTAAAGTCAAAATGGGCTTTTGTCACTCCAATAAACTTTAATATCAATAAATTGTTTTCCAAAGCCACCCTTTGATATTTATTATATAATAATGACTGGTGGAAAGGTTAATAAAACGAGTTTTCTGTAAATAAGTCTTAATGCGTTAGAAATTGCGATAGGGTTGTAATTAGAACAAATGTTTGAATTTTAACTCTGCATCGAATGACATAATAATATAGAGGGGTTCCAATTTGAAATAAGAAATATAAATTGCTTTAAAGTTTGCAAAGTTTGACACTAAATTTTGGACACCCTGTACAATTCGTATTAATCAAACATGGTTAACGAGATTTTAGGACCTTATTTATTAAGTACCTTTGTAGAATTTTAATAACGAGGCATTATTTTTATTTTTTATTAATTTTTAAACCCAGTGGTGCAAAACTGATTTTTTTTTTGTTTTTATTTTTTTTCGCCTATAATACTGAACCGATTTTATTAAAATTTTAGGGGTATGTAGGCAACTACAAGATGCATCGAAATAAGTAAGAAAATATATGGCATGTAATCTAAAAAAACATATCCTTAGGACGTCACACTTTTTTGGAACACCCTGTATAAACAAAAATATTTTCCTGAAATGCGCCCTAGGATACAGGTAAAGTCTGTAAAATATCAAAACCCTAACTTAATTAATAAGTGAGCTAGAAAAGACGGAAGGTGAGGCGCAGGACCCTGTATATTAAGATTCTTAACAATTATGTATAATAATATCATAGTAGAAAAAATTCTAGCGGTCTTCAGGAAATGTATATAATCGAACAGACGTCATGCTTGCAGTAATGTAGGCAGGACGAACTGAACTTCGTCCATCATATATTGTAATATACTGTTTATACAGGGTATTTCACGGTGGATGGAACGTTAAGCGTTTAAGGAAAACGGTTGATACGTTTTCTTCAAAAATTTGGTTGCTCACATAAACAACCATAGTCTATCGTTTTATAGTTATTTTCCTAACAAGTGCGCAAAGTGATACTTTTCCGCACGCAAGTACAGTTGGACGAACGACGCGAAGCGGAGTTCGGATAAGTTCTTGCGTGCGGAAAAGCACTTTGCGCACTTGTTAGGAACAACATTTTTCCTACGAGCTTCATATCAGATAACAACAAAAATAAAAATATGATAATTTATTTAACAGTGTTTAAGCCTTTTTATGATTTGATAAAAATAAAAGTGTCGGTGTTTGTAGATTCTTGTGGACATAGAAACTGAGGAAAAATCTGACATCATGTGTCAAAATCGACATGTACATTTATTGTTGCTTGGCAATATTATAATCATTTATCACTATACGAGGTACTTAAAAAATACAGTTTTTTTCGTTTTAAGCTGAAATACAAATATCGGGAATTACGATTAAAAGATAAAAGAGAATACTCTTGCAACGGCTTCTCACATTGCCATAAAATAGTTTACAGCTACTAAAATAAATATAAATATTCCCTACCAAGGAGATTTTTGAATAGTTTAACTTTTCCGCACCCAGTGCGGATAAAAGTCTTATCCGCACTAGTGCGGAAAAGTGTAACTTTGCACACAAAAATGCGTGCGCAAAGTACTACTTTGCGCACGCTCGTAGGAAAAAATATTTTCAGTACTACGGCGTTGCCTATTCTACCCAAAACTGGTGGCAACATCATTTTTTTAAGTAGAATACCCTATATATTATGTTATTTTTTAATTTTCTATACAATTCCACGTATGTTTTGTATAAAATGTAATATGTCTAAATTAAATTGTCTTTGAGATATTGACGTTTAAAATATGCCATTTTCAGACTTTGACAGGCTGTAGCACTGGAACGGCGCATCTTAGAGAAAAATGGGTTTCACCTTCCCATCTCAGTTTTTCATTTTTCAAACAACATTTTCAAATACCTTTTTTTTTTAACTCAAAAATAAAGTACTTACATTTATTTATTTCACTATGGATCAAATACGGTTCTGCCTAACTTGCCCGTTGAATAACATTATGAAAACTTCTGGGTGTACACTGTAAAAAATGGGTTGAATTTTACGTGATAGTTTCTTAAAATACACATAAATATTAATTAATTTTACACATAGATTCATGTGGTAATTAAGGATACATTAATTTTTTAGTAATATTAAATTTTGTTTTAAAATTACAATAAAACAATGAATTTTTAATACGCAGTTATGAATAAACCACTCAAAATACGTAAGTTTCAAAACAGTTTTGGAAAATTAAAACTTGACATTTAAATTTACAGCTTCTAATCAAAATTAATTTTTTTTTATGAAAATTTCATAACTATTAAAGGGTTTTTATGTAAAGGCACCGCAAAAATAATTCCTTCCATTATTTTTACATCTTCTACCTACTGTCACTGAAAACCCTAGTAATTTTCAATACACAATAATGGAAAAATATCTTAAAAGCCGTAAATTTAAAGAATATTTATTGAAAATTCAAAATATATATGAAAATTATGGAATTTTCATTTATTGCTGCGTAACAACGACACTGCCGCGCTTAAAGCATTTATCCGACGACGCTGGTCATACGTGCATCTTATTATAATCGTCCCTTCGGTGCTCATTTTTCGGCCATCTGTTGTAGTGGTTTGAACACGTTTGCTGTTAAAAGTGTAATAGGAATTAAGTAAGGTAGGTATTTACTATTTCAATAACAATGATAATTTGTTTCTTGTGTCATTTTAAGTGTTTAGATTTTGACAAATATGATAAACATTTATATTTACATAGAACCGTACCGAGAATGCAGTTTGCTTGTCGTCGCCAGGGGTGTAAGATACAGTTTTTAACCTACAATAAATATAAAATACATACCTTTCGAAACCATTCGAAAAGTCCAAGGAAGATAAACAGCATTTCATCACCGCTTATTTGCAAAGCTTGCAAAGAACAATTTAACAATAAAAAATTATTATTTCATCATTTAAATATCCATTTTACACAAGAAAGTTACTACTTGTCCGGCTAAAAACTGCAAAGTGTACTTTAAAAAAAAATAAAAATTCAAAAAGTAGAGTCATTACCCTCATTAATAAATTAAGAAATATTTAAATTTGTAGTTATTACCTAGTTCCTATTTGTTAACATGTTTGTAAAGGTTAACCTATTGACTGCTAAAAAAAATTTTCACAACCATGGTTTTAGCGCGCAAATTATTGTTGTGAAAATACTTACAGTTTTTTAAGTTTTTAGTATCACGTTGTTATACTTATACCTATTTAATAGTTTGACCTAAAAATGTTTTATTAAATTATGAATTATACTGATTTCGTTGCGTTAATACTGCGTATACTGTATATACTATACTATATACTACACTTTATTATACTTATTTAATCTGGACTAAATATGTACTATATTTTATACGTTTTAACAATAAAGAGTTGTGTTCTGTTTTAAATTGCAGTGTTTTTTTCTGTCCTGAAACAGTATTTTTACAACGTGTTATATTACACGTAATACTAGTGAAAACCATATGTTGTTAATGAATATTGCATAACTTTCTACGGAATTTTAAGATTACTTTTACTAGCCAATCTTAATATTACCTAAATATTAACTGAATAATAGTATAAAATATCATAGGAAATTACATTAAAGTTAACTGAATTTTACATACATAATTATGTTATTTTAAATTAAAGTTTAAGGGATTACAATAAAAGTGCGTTACTGTTTATTGAATATAACATTGCATTTTAAAAATCGCATGATATATAACATAAAATCCTATGGAATTTTAAAAATAATTTTACGTAATACCATTATTTTCACCTAATGGTTTATACAATTGTCGTTTTGAAATTCCAAAAACTACATTTAATATTACGTTAATATTTATGTACTGAAAATTACGCCAAAATAAATATATATGAATTTTACGTAAACTATCCATGGCAACAGGTTACCATGGATAGTTTAAGGAATTTTACCATATTTGTTTTTACAGTGTAGGATGAGTCCGCGAAGGAAACCGTTCTGCGTATAATCTCGAAGCAGCAGCCGCACTTTGACGGCACTCGCCGTAAATTAGCACCATATCTACTAGTTCATTGTTTTCAAATTTTACCATTTTTATCAATTTAAAATTGGTAACTTGCTTCAGAAAAACACATCACAGCGTATTGCCAAATAACTGACCGCCGACCCGTAAATTGCATTACTAATAAGAGATAAGACGAACAACATAAAGTATAGCAGGCTACGTTTTGATAACCAGGCCCGCATTTAGATTTTTTACTTCTGTATCTCGCCTATTTTTAAGTTTTTAAAAAAAAGGTATTTGAAAATGTTGTTTATTTTAATGCCTTTTATACGCAGCTAAAAAAAAAGTATCAACTTAGGAATCACCCTGTATATATTTTTAGAGCGGTTTGCAGATTAATATTTTGTCGCAAGCATTCGGAAGGGTTGGTTGGTTTAAGGTGAAAGTCAAGCGTGCGGCAAAAGCTTCTTGCACTGCAGCCTAGTGACTGATTGTGCACCCTGTCTTGCTAGATCTGTTCCTTTTTTCAAGTCCCGTAGATTTCTACCAAATTTGTCATGCGGGAGGTTGTCACCACATTGGATTCTTTTGAAAATGTTAAATCTTCTTCGGGTTAGTACTTTACAGCTATATTGTGGAGGCGGTTTCGTCCTCTTCGCCGCAAAGTCTGCATTTAATGGGTCCATTGTAAATTCCTATTTGCCATACGTTGAAACTTACTTCACGAGCATCATAGTCGGAAATATTAGGGCCTTCTTAAAAATAGTATATTACATAACAAGTGATGAAAGTGATACTTATCAAACGAGGAGATATTTAGCACGAGGCGTCAGCCGAGTGCGGAAATTTTCCGAGTTTTAGAATAATCACTTTCACACGAGTAATGTACACTATTTTTCCTACGACCACAAAGAATTATTTAAAAAATGTGAAAAAACTCTAGAGCTGAAAAAAAATATTTCAACTCTAGAGTGGAAATACAAGGCACACTATTTAATTTAAACATATGATGCCAATTTAATAGATCGAAAGATCACAGGTTCAAATTCCATCAGGAGTACTTGACTTTTTTTTATAAAAACAATAAGTAAGTTATAAAATTATTTTGAATTGAAATCTTCCTTCTTGAATGATTTTTTTTATTTAATCAAGGAAAGATGCATTAAAAATAAATTTAAAAAATTCACTTAACAAGGAAGATTTCAATTCAAAATAATTCTATAAATTATTTAATGTTTTCATAAAAAAAAGTCAAGTGCTCCTGATGGGATTTGAACCTGTGATCTTTCGATTCGTAGGTCATGGCTCTAGTCTCTAGGCTATGGCGACCCATAAACATTTTCTGCTTAAGTTTAATATATGACATTTTCTTCAGCGGGGCTTGTTTTAAATGGTAATAAATTTTCCAGTATATTCTTAACTTTTTTATAATTTCAGATGGCGTATTTTCACACTCAATAATTCTGAATCACTCGACAAATACGTGATAAATAAACTAAACTGCTTTCTAAAATTTGTTCTTTTTAATAAATAGGTGTGATCTGTCAAATTGGCATCATATGCTTAAATTAAATAGTGTGCCTTGTATTTCCACTCTAGAGTTGAAATATTTTCTTTCAACACGCGTGTGATATTCGGCGCTTTCGAGCCAAGTTAACCGTGCTTTTTTTCTCATTTTCATAGGTGGTCGTAGGAAAAAGTATATTCTCGTATTCGGAATGTTATCTCTGTTACCTCAGAACATCGCTACAGGTCGTCAAATCCACCCACTATCTTAGTTTTTGCTAAATCGTAACTCGATTACTTTCATATACATATTTTATTCATTTTTTGTCGTCTCCGTCACTGAAGATATGGGTCTGTACATAAAATATATTGTCAGGGATGTATTGTGAATCACCCCCTCGAAGGCATCTCTATATCTATTTGGTAAATGTTGATTTTTGTTGACATGTTTGTTAGGCAGCAGTGGGACAGGTGTCGTGGATGGAACGAATTTCGCTAAGAGGGGAAACATTTCAAGGGAAACTGGGGTGAAGGAACACGTGTGACGTAATTTTATTAGATCAAGAAATGTTTGTTGTTTGTGAAGTTTTATTATTTATGCGACAAAATTCACGTGTATAGAATTATTAGTATCCGTGAAAGAATATAGGCAATTTAATAAACTAATATTTTTGTTGTTTATAATCAGCTTATTAAGAGAACTTTTAAAAGTTAATATGTTGGCTTTAATGGTACCTATAGTCTATTTCAAAAAGGTGTAGAGTAATAAAAGTTCATTAGGTATACAAAGGGACTACAAAGTCACTCAACAAATATTTAAGCCACTTTTATAATATTGCAAAAAATCATAATATTCTTCGTCATCTAAGGAACTGTCATCTCCTCTTGACGTTATAATTAACGAGTCGACGGTCCGATCTATCAGGTGGTCAAGATCCCACATTTTCTCCTCTTCTTTAATTTCATGATGGACTGCTTTTCGCTAGTTCTCTGGTGTCACTTCCTTAATGGGTTGATCAAACAGTAGCTTAACGTCTTTCATTTTGAATGTCCTGTTGTGTCTTGCTACAAATCCTTTCACTTGCGCCCATATAAGTTCTATAGGATTTAGTTCGCAATGATATGGCGGTGTGCGCAGCACAGTAACACTATGTTTTTCAGCTATATCTTCCACGGCATATTTCTCATAAAACGATATTTGTGTAAATTTGCGATGGCTAATAGTTCCTTCTTTATCAAATTATCTTCGTTTTTTTCTTTGGTTACAGTTATCATAAATAATTTAATTGACAAAAAATGTACCTACGCCTATGGCCAACAACGAAATTGGGCGGAACTGGACAGGAAAATTGACACAAGGTCATGTCCAGGGTGTAGTCTCAAATTCGATGCGCATTTGTTAGACAAAATTTGAAAATTTTAGTTTTTTTTTGAATATATCAAAAAGTAAAAAAGAAAGCTCACATTTTTTTTACAATATTACTGGGCACAAAATTCTGCAACTATGCTACCATTTGACCGATGCTGTATCTGTTATAGTTTCAGAGATACCCATGATGAGCATGGAATTTGGGACACTCTTTACATAGTTTTAAAATAGTAAAGGATAGATGATGAGGCCAGCTAATTGGAAGGCAAGTGCGCAGCCAGAAAATCTATCTGAGGAGGGAGGTGTATACGAAAAATATCTCCTCTTAGTGCCGACCGGGACCGAAAAGTTAATCGTATATTAAGATCATTTCCAAGAATGCATTAGTTGCCGATTAATCGTAAAATGTATCGCCGTATAAGCATCCCATATGACCGTCCGAAAAGCAGAGATCTCATTTTATATTAACTTTTTAGGGGAAAGCAAAGGCAGTGGTTTTATACTAATGGAAGCGAGAGAGGTGGTAGGCAGTAAGCTAGAAAGAGATGCACAAATTTACGTGACTCGATATCTAAGCCTCCGTCAGTCATCCGCCCGCGTTTGTTAAGTGCATTGATGCCAATTTTTAAGTTTTGTCGTGGTTTCCAAAAATACTATGCGTTCCCGATATAACATGAGACACGAAACATGTTCTCATATTGTTTAATATTTAGGTTAGTTAAGATTTAATTAGTAACGTAAATTAAAAATTAAATTTTCTCTTCCTCCAGTACGGTTCTTTTTGCAGGATTTCGGCTTCTGTCCACATGGTATGATGGCCGTAAGTCCAGGCGTAGTCAGCTGCACCTGATTTTTCGGTGTCTCCATTTTGGATGTTGTTCTTATGTTCTTTAATCCTTCCTTTAAGTGGTCTTAGTGTCTCACCAATGTAAGATTGGCCGCACTGGCAGGGGATCTGGTAGACACAATTTTTCTTATATTTTTTGCTTGTTGGTTCGTCTTCGCCAGATCGCTTCTTAAAGTGTCTCTCGAGCTGATGTTGATGTTGTATCATTGTCCTAGTCTTCTTATTCTCGCGGATACTCCTTTGACATACGGAATGTTGAGTATTGGTTGTATCTCTTTCTCTGCTTTACGTGTGTTTGGCCGATTCTTGCGATTTTCCAATATTGTGTCGACCAATCTCATGGGGTAGCCATTCTTGTTGAGGTCGGTCTTGATGTTAGTTTCTCTTTTGAGAGCTTCGTTTGAGTTACAGAGGGTAATTGGTCTATCCACAAGGTTTCTTAATATGCCATGTTTTGTGTTGTTTGAGTGATTTGATGTATAATTGAGATATTGACCTGTATGTGTAGGTTTTCTGTACACTGAAGTTAGGAAGGTGTTGCCATTTTTCTCTACGTTGACGTCTAGAAAAGGTAATTGGTTGTTTTCGTCTTTCTTTATGGGGAATTTAATTGTCGGTGCAAAGTTATTGATGTAATGTAGGAATTTTTTGAATTCGTCATCATTTCCATTCCAAATAATGAAGGTGTCATCCATGCACATACCTCAGCTATATTTTTGTTTTTTTTTGCTTGTTTTATTGCTTTTCATTCAAACCATTTCATGTAAATGTCGATTATGGGCGAGAGTCGGAGACAGACACTATATATTGAGTAGTTAACAAAAACTTAAACAGAACAGTCCAGTTCATCTTTTTAAATCTGAAAATTGACATATTACAATGATCATATTCAACTTTACTTATTTGTGCATGAAGCCGTAAACTGGCTACTTCTGCAATAATTATTGTTTAAGGATCCAGTAAAATAGCAGTCAACGATCTACCTTCAAATGATCCATATAAATATAAACCTGAAAGTCAAAATATTATTGTGTTTACCCTTTTCACAAGAAATTTACGCAATTTTCAATTAAAAATCTCAGGAAATTCGAGTTAAATTGTTCTCCCTTTCTTGTGATTCCTATCTCGTTCCGCGATTCTAATTTATTATTCACTGATTTTCGTTAATTAGTCGAAAATATTCGTTTTGTCAACGGAAGTCCCAACCGCCATATTTTACATTTCTTTCATCTCAAAGACCTATATTTCATGAAATAATACTGTCCTAAGACGCCTTAAAGGAAATATAATGAAGTAATTTTAAAAGAAAAATGTTTGTATTAATATTGTTTATTAATTATTATTATCGCAGTTGCGTACATACAATATAGGCAAAAAAGCATTGCCTACCCTGGGAACAATACAACAAACAGAAACAATTTTTGTGTATTTTAGTTTTTATCTGTGTAATTCAACTTTGGCAATTTATCTCTACATTAATATAATAAATAATAATATAGGACCGAAAAACAAATCCCCTATGTCATTCGATGCAGAATTAAAAATCAAACATTTGTCCTAATTACAACCCTAAAGCAATTTCTAACGCATCCAAACTTATTTGCAGAAAACTCATTTTATCAACTATTCCAACAGTCATTATTATGAATAAATATCAAAGATGGCTTTGAAAAACATTTTATTGGTATTAACGTTTACTAAAGTGACAAAAAATAATTATTTTCGTAAGCTCCTAATATGAAAATCATATCTACGAGCTCTTCTTGGCTATATTCCATCACAAAAAATAATATAGCTTAAATAATTGATAATAATCTAACAATATTTGAAACTATATAATAATTAATGGGCTTTTGTCACTTTAATACCAATATATTGTTTTGCAAAGCCACCTTCGATATTTATTTATAATAACTGTTAGAATAGTTGATAAAATGAGTTTTCTGCAAATAAGTCTTAATGCGTGAAAAATTGCAATAGGGTTGTAATTAGAACAAATGTTTGAATTTTAATTCTGCATCGAATGGTATAATAATATACAGGGGTTCCAATTTGAAATAAGAAAAATAAATTACTTTAAAGTTTGCAAAGTTTGACACTAAACTTTGGACACCCTGTACAATTCGTATTAATCAAGCTGGATTAACGAGACTGTTTGACCTTATTTATTAAGTACCTTTAAATAATTTGATTAACGAGGCATTATTTTTATTTTTTATTAATTTTTAAAACCTGTGGTGCAAAACTGATGTTTCTTAGTTTTTACACGCCACTGAAATTATTTTCTCTCACGTCGCACAACTCGCTGCACTCTATATAAAGGCTATAGGTTACTGTCAAACATTTTGGATTGGCCTTAAAAATACCGTTTTAAACATGGTGTAAGGGGGAGGGGGCAGACCCCCACAAACCTAAACAAACCACTGCAGCGTCCTGTATACTAATTTAATTATTTAAATAGCACCAAAACAGCAAACTAATGAAACAAAAAAAACCTAACAAAGAATTATAGAGTGTATAAATACACCTTAAACAACCCTCTATAAAGTCCCATTTCCTAAGATAAAACCCGATAAGGCCCTTCGGATGTTATTTACGTTGTCTTACGGCGAATTAAGAAAAACAATAATAGAAAATAAGTTTTTTATTTCGGAATTAAGAGTATTGATACAGATTTTCCCTTATTTCATTGTCATTAGTTGGTAGTTTATAGCTATGGCAACGTGACGTCAGCACGCGCCAGCATGTAATAATTTCCATTACTGGCATTATAATAATGAAGGGCAATTTAAAAATAGTCGTATACACCCTTGTTTTATCATCAGTTCTGTTACTGTGGTATTAAAAAGTTTTGTTTTTATTTTTCAGTTAATTCAGTAATGTGTACGTACCTACTTAGTTTAATTTTTATTTTGTATTTTAAAAATGAACCCAATTAATGACATAGTTTGTAATTTGTTGGAAACTCCATTCAGTCGTTGGACAGATGAGGATAAGAGAGACATTTTGTTACACGGGTGACCTACTGGAATCTTAAACATAGATTTAAAGAAAGAATTTAAAAAAAGTGGCAGATCCTATAAGATTAATTTTAAGTGTTCCTGGTTTTTAGAATATAATTGGCTATGTAGTAGTGCTGCCTTACAAAAACTGTTTTGTTGGTCGTGTTTACTCTTTTCGAATAAACATTGCGTTTGGAATAGGGACGGATTTACATATTTTTTAAATATTACTCGATCGTTGCGTAAACACGGGGATTCTGGAGAACACTTGAAATGTCAGTTAATGTTAAGAAATTTTGAACAAAATCAAAACACTATTCCCGATGCTTTAAAAGAAAACACTAGACCTCAACCGAAGAATCGATCTGATTTACAAAAACTAGCTATGTAAGTAGGTACGTAATGAAAATATGAATTAGTCAATGTTTGTTTAAATACCCGCACTATACCTAGCTTTTCAACATTTTTTAAGACCGCGAGCCGTCACTGCATTGAAATAAATAAGCTAAAACAGACCGAACGCGGCAAACCGAAGAGACGTTATTATTAAAGTCTGGATGTCTCAGGTCGTTTGATTTCGTTGGTGTTCGGTTCTAGTGACAAGTTAAGCTACATAAATACCACTCTGTATATCCATCTCTTAACAACTCAGAAAATGCCCGTATCTGAGAGGTATTTTCTGAATTAAGAAAAAAAAAAGTTAATGCACTAAAAACTTACGTAATTTGGGTATAGCCTATTAATTTTCTACTAATTTATTTAAATAGGTCCAAAATACGGAACAAATGGCACAAAGCAACAAAGAATTATGGAGTGTATAAACACACCTAAAACAACCCTCTATAAAGTCCCTTTTCGTAAGATAAAACCCGATAAGGCCCTTTCGGACTTTATTTACGTTGTTTCACGGTGGATTTTTTCGGATGTTATCCAGCGCGAACGGACCGACAAATTTAATTAGTCAACCGTATTTTCGGTAGAATCTGAGTGTTACGAGGAGCCTTCGTGGCGAAACATAAACAACGTTTTCGGTGTTTCGGGAGTTCTTTTCCCCGGAGGTGGTGGAGGCATTGATTTTCGGCAATTCGGTGAGTTTAGTAATAGGAACTGGATTACAATTTGTCTAAATTTCATTGTATTTTATTCTTATTTTAAAAACAAGCTGTATTGTGTAGATCAGCGGTTCTTAACCTGTGGTACATGTACCACTGCTGGTACACTGGTACATATCATTGTTTGCAGTGGTACGCAAAAACAGACCTAAAATCACCACCACATAAAAAAAAATTAAATAAAACGGAAACTCGACTAAATACAGCAAAAAGAACTAAAATAGGGGAGCATTAACAACACTTATGTTGGGTTGCACAAAAAATTTTAATAATAATTATTTAACCGGCAAGTTTGACTGTGACATAAATGACTTTGACAGGCATTATATACATCACATTCAAAGGTGCGTGAAGGAAAATCTATTAACAGAAAAAACAAATCGCGCTGAAGAAAGTGTCATGTATTAAACAACAAATCTTTGTCAGTAGGGATAGCGTAGAGACTGAGAGCTGTAGCCTACAGATCGCAAGGTCACAGGTTCAAATTCCATTAGGTGTATTTGACTTTTTTTTATAAAAACATGAAATAATTTAAAGAGTTTATTTTGAATTGAAATCTTCCTTGTTGGGTGCATGCATCTTTCCGAGCATCTTTCCTTGATTAAATTTAAAAAATTTCATTCTGGTTAATCTAGACGTGAATCCAAGATTAGTTCTTCCTATGATATATAAAATATGAAAAAATGAAAAAGTTATACTACAAATAAAGGAAAAGCCTATTGACAAACTATGAAACCAGATATTAAGTGGAACATAATCCCAATGCTTATTT
Source organism: Polydrusus cervinus (assembly GCA_935413205.1). Lineage (NCBI taxonomy): Eukaryota > Metazoa > Arthropoda > Insecta > Coleoptera > Curculionidae > Polydrusus > Polydrusus cervinus. Next base: position 17,019,049 of record OW284517.1, read on the forward strand.
TAACACTAGTGTTAATTTGTTTTTTTAACACTAGTAGTGTTGATTTGTTTTTTTAACACTAGTAAATATAAAAAATATTTTTTTCACAAATCAAAGGCTTTTTTAATAATTCTTTGCGGTCGTAGGAACAATAATATACATTACTCGTGTGAAAGTGATCATTCTAAAACTAGGAGAATTTCCGCACTCAGCTGACGCCTCGTGCTAAATATCTCCTCGTTTGAAAAGTATCACTTTCATCACTTGTTGTAATATACAAATATCTGCAAATTTATCTTAAAGAAAATTCTACCGTATAAAAAAGCAACACCCTATATTGTCTACATCAACAAGGAAATACATATAACATTTTTATTAGTAAACGTTAAATAGGGGGGCGTTTAATAGTCGTTTTTATGATTAATTTTAATTTAATTTTCTTGTACTTGTATTAATTTCAATTCTTAATTAATTTCCCATAGCTCATTAGAACCTTATCTATGCGCACACCTGGAGGGCCCAAGTGTACAGGATATGGGGACAGATTGTTGGTTGATTATCGCTTTTTGAAATCTCTATGGCACGAAAGCATATAAAGTACATAAATTTGGGTTCGATAGATTGTGCGTGCAGTGCTGGTAAAAAGTTTTAGAATGATATAAAAACGATTTTTTACCATCGCCACAGCTTTAATTGCAGTGGCGGCTCGTCAGGTGAAGTAGGTGAAGGGCCTCTCCCAAAAAAAAAAAATAAAACCAGGAGGAAAGATTTTCGACAATATTAATGTACAATACAGCTATACCATTTTAGCCCTTAAAAAATAATTATGTTTCTAATTAATTATATTAATTTAATCCGAAAGTAGCTATGCATAATAGGGCCACGGTTAACTCCGATGGACAATAATTATAAACACTCGTGCAATTTGGCGCGCTCTAGCCGACCGCGTGTCCGTTAGCGCAAGGTAAGTGAAGACCCAATCCCCAACATGGCTTTGATATTCACCGTTGCTATGGTTACGTGACATCAGTCACGCTAACATCATGTAACAATTTACATTATGATGAAGAGCAATTTAAAAATAGATCAGTCGTATGCACCATTGTTTTAGCATTGGTTCGCCTAAGCTTAAGGTATTCATTTTAAGTCTTCGCGAAACTTACGGTTATAGATATCGTTTTTACGTGATTTACTGTGTGATTAAAAAGTTTTGTTTTTATTTTTCAGTTAATTCAGTAGCGTACGTACCTACTTAGTTGTGTGTTTTAAAAATGAACCCAATTAATGACATAGTTTGTAATTTGTTGGAAACTCTATTCAGTCGTTGGACTGATGGGGATAAGAGAGACGTTTTGTTACATGGGTTTGTAGTCAATGTTTGTTTAAGTACCCGTACTATTTATACCTAGCTCTTCACCATTTTTTAAGACCGCGAGCCGTCACTGTTTAATTGTGTTTTATTGAGTGCTGTAGAACCAAGTGCATAGTAAATTTATCTAAAGCGTTGGAAAGGGATTCGCAGACCTAGTCTAGTTCTTAATGTGTGGCCTTAGAAAGAAGTCGCACTCGCACATCGTAGGGCTGAAGTGGCCATCTAACTCGTATATTACGACTAATGATTCGGACTTCGAAAAATTATTCTAAAACAATTTAAATAAAAATAAATAAATAACGACTTTTTACCTTATCGAGAGTTACTTGAATTATTAAACCCTGTGTATATCTGTATAGATATGTATGATACGAAAAATTCTAAACATAAAGCATGTTATCCTATAGGTACATATTTAAGATAGCTTCCGAGAAAAAGGCGCTTGGGTTTGACCAGGTATCCTGTTCCATCGGGATAGGTGTTGTTGTTGCGCCCACCTGTCTTTGTTGCTTTGGTTACCTGTTTTGATATGCCAAGGGTGGGTTCAGGGCCCCTGAATTTTTGAGAAGATCCGGCTCTAGCCAGTTCATCTCCTTTTTCGTTGCTTCGCTATCCCCGAGTGACTAGGAACCCACAGGAGTTCTACCCTGTTGTTCCTTGTTGTTAGGTCTTTCAGGTTGTTTAGGCACTCCATTGTGATCCTCGATTTAAGTAAGTTGGAGATTAGAGCCTTGAGGGCAGCTTGACGGTCTAATAGAATGTATCTCTCTTCGTCGGGGTAGCCCTTTTCGAAATTTTTCTACACTGGCGTCGTTTTCCAGGGGAATGCTGATTTCCATTCCGGGTCTTTCCCCAAATATACCTGCTACTACTCCGTCAGCCTTGTTTGATCCATCCGTGTACCAAACTAGGCCCTTATCTAATGACGGAGGTGTCCCTTTGAGTAGTCAAATGTATTTTTTTTTAACATTTAAGTGTATCTATTTAATTATTCTTGTCAATACTAAATAAGCTCGTTTTACAATACTCATATACAGGGTGCTACAAATTTGTGTGCGTACAAGGGGATCTCGAAAGCAGTAAGAGATACGAAGATGGTTCAATTGAGGCGTTGCCGTTGGCGTATTTTGGGGCTTAATAATTTGGTGAAAGAAAATTGTAAATATTTCGAATACCTTCGAAGATATCCGAAAAAAAACTAATTTTTTAGTTTTTGTTTTTAATTTTTTGCGCCTCATTTTTGACTTGGGAATAAAACAAAAAATACTTTCCCATAGCCGTTCTTTATGTTCTATAAGATGACGTTATTAGACTGATAGAAGAGTTTTGGACTTGCATTGTCTTTATTTGTTTTACATTACAATGTTTCAACTGGTAAGTATCTCCAGTCGTCTTCAGGTGAATACTAAATAAGTAAAGTAACTACAGCTCTATTTATACTAGCTAGATGCACTGGAGCATGACCGAGATGGGTGCAGTCGCGTTTAGTTCGAGTGCGGTATTTTTAAGTTTACATCTACTTAGCAAAGGTTTCCAGATATTTCTTATATCTAATGATGGCTTACTAAAACAATCTGGGTTTTGGTATATGGTAGCAGCTTCCTTGAACTTCCTCCAATGTTGTTCTTTATGCAGGATTTGAGCTTCTTTCCACTTGATGTAATGACCGTGTGTCCAGGCATGGTCAGCTGCACCTGATTTTTCGGTTTCCCCTTTAAGCGTGTTGTTTCTATGTTCCTTGACCCTAGTTTCAAGGGGCCTTAGAGTCTCACCAATGTAAGATCGGCCACATTCGCAGGGATTAAAATTACATTACATTACAGAAAGTTATGATGTTTAGGCCGTTTTATATTTCAATAAGATTTACCGTAACAATACGCAGCACAGTAAGCAAGTTCTAAAAACATGAGAAGTAATTTTATTTTTTATTATTTTTTAATTTATTTTATTATTATAACATCTTAAGTTCTATGATTTTTGCCTTAGACCTAGACCGAAATACTGTAAAACAGAAAAAAATTAATGCTTGCGAGTGAAGAAAAGGTAACAGTGATGCGCTTATGTTTGTTTCAAAAACAATTCCAATTTTTTTTACTGTTTCTTCGGTCAAAAATAAACAGAGAGAAAAATATTTGAGGATGAGACTTAAGGTCTTTTTTCTTACAAAATATCAAATATCCGGCCTCTTTGAGTAAAAATAGAGATATTTTTTAAATCAGAAACTTTTTTTTTGGTTTGGCTCTAAATGTTCAGGACCGTAATGATATAATAAGAGAAAAAATGTGTTATTAGATGACAAAACGTTAAAATTTCAAAAACCTTTAAATTGTATTAAATTTTTACAGCTAAATTTCAGGTCCGTATTAAAAAAAAATTACTGGAAGTTGGTATCTAAACAACGAATTTAAAAACTAATAACGCCATCTTGGAGAGCATAAAAGACGGTTATGAAAAAGTGTTTGTTGTTTTTTTGCAAGTCAAAAATTAGACGCAAAAAATTAAAAACCAAAACTAGAAATTTCGGGTTTCTTCGGATATCTCCGAAGGCAATCAGAATATTTACAATTCTTTTACCAAATTATTAAGCCCCAAAATATGCAACTTTGCCACCATTTAACCATCCTTGTATCTCTTACCGTTTTCGACATCCCCTTGTACGCACACGAATTTGTAGCACCCTGTATATTTTTCAATAAACTTGATTTATTGTAATATTTAACACACAATAAAGAATTATTCTTTATTTCGAGTTAATAAGTATTCCCTTCTCCCCTTTTCTTTGTATATTTATTTATGCGACGATTCTCAATTAAAAATCCGTAGAAATTCAGGCTATCGCTTGCCTTTTTTCCCTTTGGATTTCAGCTTCATTGCTGTTAATTATTCGACGATTGCTGTGCTAATTAGTCGCGAAAATATTCGTTAACGGTGCAGTTTCAAACCGCCATATTTCAAATTCTTTTTAATTGGGTGACCCATTTTTTAAAGGCATTCGTGCTGATTTCTTGGTTTTGCCGATCAAATATATTTCATTTAGTTCGTCTTTTTAAATGGGGTTTTGTGTTTTTCTTCGTAATGATTATAGTCCATTTCAGAAATGTGTAGAGTAATTAAAGCTTAATAGGTATGTAAAGTGACTACAGATTGACCCAACGAATATTTAAGCCACTTTCATAATTTGGCATTGATTTCATTGCAAAATTCTTTATTTTCATCAAGTGCAGGTAGTAGCACCCGGGTTTGGGTCAACTTATGGGTTTTGCCTTTTGTTATCCATTCACAAATACTGAAAATGGCGTGACAAACGCGTGCATTATGTACATAGTATTAGGTTGACTTATTTTTTATTAAACATTATAAAAAAAATACAAAATACAAAAAATACATTATACAGAAATTAAATTATAAAAAATAATAATATTCTTCGTCATCTGAGGAACTGTCATCTCCTCTTGACATTATATTTAACAGGTCGACGGTTCGATCGATCAGGTGGTCAAGATTCCATATTTTCGCTTCTTCTTTAATGACATGATGGACTGCTTTTCGCCAGTTCTCTGGTGTCACTTCCTTAATGGCTTGATCAAACAGTAGCTTAACGTCTTTCATTTTGAATGTCGTGTTGTGTCTTGCTACAAATCCTTTTACTTGCGCCCATATAAGTTCTATAGGATTTAGATCGTAATGATATGGCGGTGTGTGCAGCACAGTTACAGCTATATCTTCCACGGCATATTTCATAAAACGACGTTTGTGTAAATTTACTCTTGCTAATAGTTCCTTCTTTATCAAATTATCTTCAAATTCAATACTTTTATTATTATGCAATCATGTAAGTAATTTAAAATAAAAACTTTTTAAATTCAATTTTTGGTCAGTTATCATAAATAATTTAATGCACAAAATTTACCTGCGCCTATGGCGGACACCGAAATTGAACCGAACTAGAGCCCATTTTATTACTCTACACCTTTCTGAAATAGACTATAATTACATCTTTTGACCAAGGCAAGAGATTGTTTTTGTCTGTTCTGGGTTACTGATGGCGACTTGTCCTTTCGAACATTCAGCCAGCTTGCTCTTAAACCTATAGCTTAACATGGGTTCCTAACCACGCTCCTCAGTCATGCTGGTAAGGGCTATCAACCCTCGCTTTCTTGCCATTGCATGACCTACCGATTCTGCACCCCCACGAGATGTCCGATCTCATTCGGCCTGGTTACCGGCGTGAAGATGATTCATTTTACACACTTCCCTGCATTCTTAAATCTGCTAAATTCGGACATACTTTTTTAGGGGGAGAGGGGGGTTTCATAGCAGCGTAATTGGTAATATCATCAGGAATTTAATTTCTTTTTAATTGACATGAACGGCACTGCGCTGTAGTGGTTACAGTAAGTAGGTACCTAACATAAAGTTGTAATCAACACGATAATAAAATTAAATTTTCATAGATTCGTTTTTAGAAACATCAATTTTAAAATCGGCAGATTTTACACAGCGAGATAGTTTAGCCATATATGCAGAAAGAGTGTTTACTGAATCAGTTCTAGATAATCCTATAGGCATTAAAACGAACATTAAAATCAATGGAATCCCCATCAACAATATAAGATATGCAGACGACACGGCAATACTTGCAGACAACACAAACGACCTCCAGACACTGCTAGACCAGGTCAGTGAAACCAGTAGAAGAATGGGTTTAAAAATTAATATCAACAAAACTAAGTTTATGGTTATCAGCAGAAACAATGTTCAGTATCCACGGATGCATGTAGATGGAGGACGAGTCACGAAATTTAAATACTTGGGGTGTATGCTGAACGAAGATTATGACCCAGAGCAAGAGATAAAATGCAGGATAGAACAAGCAAGAACAACCTTCCTGAAACTTCGGAAATTCCTCGTAGATAGGAATGTAAGCTTTAGCATTAGGTACAGAATGGTTAAGTGCTATGTTTGGTCAGTTCTCTTGTACGGGGTGAAAGCATGGACCTTGAAACTGCTTCAATAAACAAAATTGAAGCATTCGAAATGTGGACTCTGCGCCGGATACTAAGAATATCATGGATCGATCATATAAGTAACGAAGAAGTACTCCAAAGAGCAGCATTGATAGATCGTAAACTTTTCGAAGACATAAAAAGAAGAAAAATAGCTTACTTAGGGCACATTATGCGTGGAGAACGTTATGAGTTTCAACGCCTTATCCTGCAGGGTAAAATCGAAGGAGGAAAGAGAGGGATAGGAAGAAAGAAATTGTCCTGGTTGAGAAATATTCGATAGTGGATGAGGATACATGATTTTCAAACACTCCAGAACGCTGCAATAAACAGGAATATCTGATAAGGACGAAACGACGGACGCCTACGCAAGAATCTGCATGGCACCCTAAGAAGAAATCATACACATGTACTTAGTAGTCCAAGAGACAGCCTACTTAACAAACTGAAAATGGAACGGATTGATTAAATTTTGTTGAAAATATGGGCTTTTGAAATTAAGCTATTTTTTTAATTACTGCGTTGGAAGCAGTGTAGATAATATTTCGCATGGAGCTGGTAACTTTGGAGAAGAATTTAGAAATATCGTTAAGGATGGATTATTCATCTAATACTTCGCTGTGAAGTTAAGACTCTTAATGGGTGATAAGTTTGATAAAAAAATAGATGTAGTGAAAAGATAGTGCATAAAACAAGGATAAGAACATTTCTAGTTTCGTAGGAGGAGTCAGTAGACAAATGTTTATAAAAATAAAGGTCTGTAGATGGCGCCTCCACCAAATGTCGCGTATCAAAATGGTAAGCGACTGGAACGTGTAGCTTAGATGATTTGAAATTACGTTTTAATTTATTTAACTTGTTGTGCGCTATTTACTTACAGAAATACCAACGATTTTTATTAGTTTTATCAAAGCGAAGCAAAAGTAATATTCAAAATTGAACCCTTTCTTCAATCAATTTATCAGTTATTTTTATAAACATTTGTCCACTGACTCCTCCTACGAAGCTAAAAATGTTCTTATCCTTGTTCTATGCTCTATCTTTCCACTAAATCTATTTTTTTATCAAACTTATCACCCATCAAGAGGTCTTAACTTCACAGCGAAGTATTAGACGAGCAATCCATCCTTAAGGAAACCAATCCATATCCGACAATACAGGGCAATTTCCTAAGTTGATACTTCTTTTTTAGCTGTGTATAGAAGGCATTAAAATAAACAACTTTTTCAAATACCTTTTTTTAAAAATCTAAGTGCGGGCCTGGTAATCAAAACGTATCCCTTTACTTTATATTGTTTTTCTCCGTTTTTTTGTATGTTAGTCATGCATTTTACGGATAGGTCGTCAGTTATTTATTTTAATAATTCGCTGCGCAGTGTGGTTTTCTGAAGCAAATTAATTTTAATAAATTGGTGAAAATGGTAAAATTTGAAAACAATGAACTAATTATGGTGCTAATTTATTGTAAGTGTCGTAAAAGTGCGGATGTCTCTTCTCTGCACCCAGAAGTGTTCCTAATGTTTTTCAACGGGCAAGTTAGGCAGAACCGTATTTGATTTGTAGTGTAATAAATGAATGTAAGTACTTTATTTTTGGGGTTTTTGAAAAAAGGTATTTGAAAAAGTTGTTTATTTTAATGCCTTCTATACGCAGCTAAAAAAGAAGTATCAACTTAGGAATCACTCTGTATAAAGAGAACGTTAATGGATAATTAAACTAAACCTAATTTAGTATATTTTATACAATCCACATTACCTTTGACAAAAGACCATCGGCTGCCATTTCCTAGTAACTCATTTTGTTTACGACGTCTAATATAACCGAAATAATTGTTTTTAATTAAGTTTCCTCTAATAAAAAAGATGACGAGGACAATTTTAGTGGCCGATTTTGATGACGGTATTAAAAGGGATATTCTGGTGGAAATTATGACGATATTCCGAGAAAATTAAAGTAAGTTTAAGAGCATCATAAATAATCTTAATGCTGTTTCGTGTCCTTTAATACAGGGACGGGGTCGAGTGGGTGGAAAAAATTGATGAATCTACGAGGAAAGAGGAAACAGTGGCGTGCATACAATATAGGCAAAAAGCAATGCCTACCCTGGGAACAATAAAATAACCAGAAATATTTTTTTTTTATTTTAGTTTTTATCCGTGTGATCCAACTTTGGCAATTTATCTCTTCATTAATATAATAAATAATAATATAGGGCCGAAAAATTGATCCCATATCATTTCCACTAACGCATTCTTTGTTTATTGTATCGTAAACTAGATCCCTGCATAAGCATTCCGTAAGACTGTTCTAAAAGCAAATATTTCACTGTACATTTACGTCTTAAGCAAAAGCACTGGTTTTGTACGAGTGGAAGCAAGCGAGAGAACCGGTAGGAAGTAGGATAGAAAGAGATGTAACAAATAAACCCGTCGCAACCTTCGACCTTCCTTCATCTATCATGGTAAGTGCACTGGTGCCAATCTTCAAGTTTTACCGTAGTTTGGAAAATAATTCGCTCTCTCAATATAAAATATGAAACACGCCTCTATAAGTTTTATTATTAATTAGTTTAGTTAAGATATTTTTAAAGGGTAAAATAAGAAGCACTTTTGTAAAAATTAAAATAATTTTTACTGATGAGGTTCATAGTATTTAATAATTAGTAAGCTTATTATCATATTTCACTTAATAAATTACTTTGTTTTTGATAACATTGTTTCAATCAGGTGGATGATAGATTTTTAATTTATAATTCGTGTTTTCGGCCTTTTGCTAGTCTTCGCGCCGGCGAGTTTTGGGAAAAAAAAGAACTATGGAGGCGTTAATTGTTACTATTCCGGCTAGCAGTGCTTCTGCAAAACGATCCTTTTTCTGGATTAAAAAGAATTCAGGCCTATTTACGAAACACACAGGGAGAGACATGCTTAAGAGAATTAACAATAATATCTCTGGAGAGCGACCTTTTGCAGGATTTAAAACGCAACACCAATTTTTATGACGATATCATAAAAGAATTTTTAAGTAAAGTGTTGAACTAATTTACAAATAATGTCGTTTTATTCTTCTTCTGCCACAGTGTTCTTTTCACAAACTTAAAAACAAGACATTTTGTGACAAAATTTAAAATTTAAATGCTTGAATGTTAAGGAAGGTAAATTTTTGTCTTAAATGCAATTTTTGCCTACCCTGGTTAAAACAGCATTGCACGCCACTGAGAGGAAACCACAAAAACATTACTGATGAAACATATGCAACATTGCTTTTGGGTTATGTGGTGATGAATTAAAAGAACAACCTACTGGTTAATCAATCGCCGAGTTCAAGGAGTTGGAAACACGTCACGTCAATTTTAAAGCGTTTTTTAATGCTACTGGTAAAACTTTTAGGCAGTCCTCACACGGAAACTGTTGTAGCTTGGATACTAGGAGACTGGGCGACTAGATCACCCAGCATGTAGATTTTAATTGCGCTATTGGCTATACCATATACCTACAGTGAATAGTATAATGTATATTATACTATTCATAGTTTAATATATATTATATATTATACTATATATTATACTATTCATGTGTCAGGGTTCTATGGCTCACATACGAAACCATTTTTTGGACACCCTGTATAAAATAGATAAACATTGTTAGATTCATAATACCTCCAGACCCCTTGTCTAATTTTCCTAAATAGTTTTTTTTGCAATAAAAACAAACACTTAAAAAATACACGAAAATAATCACAAAAGCGTTCAAGGCACAGAGGAATGATAGGTCATCCCAGGGCTCTTTTATGGACTGATGGGTTCTGCTCACATCGAGTCGCGTCATGGCATCACATGGTCAAAGTTTCGTGTTTTACTACATATTGCGCATGCTCCTACTTCCCGATACGATATACCCAAATAGCATAGAGAGTGACAAATATAGCGTTGTTTAAGTCTAAATAACTTTAAGTATTTAAACGGAAAATAACTACTTAGTCCTGAGTTACAGACATAATAACGTTATATTTACTCTAAATGTGTCATATGAAGTAAGGTAACAATATATACCCAGTTAAAGTCACATAAACTGACCACTCACTTCAAAAATAAATAAATAAAAATGTCTACAAAGTATTTTCACTACAAAGTCGCTAGTCGACGGTAGCTAGAACTAAGGATTTACTAAAAATTCTTTGTTAAAGTAATTGTCATCAATGGGTGACAATCAACGAGTAATGGCGACTTAACTGGGTGCTTTGGTATGACTTTGAAATTAGTAACATATTAGTAGTAGTAGTCGTAAAATGTTTGTATCTTTTACTTCATAAGAATACGGTAAAGTAGCGCTTACTAATAAATACTTTATATTAGAAAACCTATAGTAAGGGTTACTACAACATAGAAAAAAATACTTTTAGGTGGAGAAATTATCTTTTAGGTAACAGTTTTTTAGTCCGCCATGCTTTTGAAATCAAATATATCCGATGATATTTATGTAGAATAAAAAAAATTGGGCTCTTTTTAAATTTTAGTTACATTTAATCTTCAATAGGCTATCGTTTCTTGCCTGTAAGTACTAATATGAAAAGTACGGTTGCCTAAAGAAGCAACTTATATATATTTTTTATTCTTTAACTTTTATTGAGGAATATATTTTTATTAAAAAATAAGAATTGTGCAGGCGCGTTCACGTTTAAAAAATATTTTTCATATTTTTATCAGTAAAGTTAAATACTTTAAAACATTTACCCCCAGCATACCTTTAAACATGCAATTATAAAACCACAATTAACAAGAACTTTAAAGTAGCAAATCGTCAATAAACATACTATAACCATGATGCCATAATATTGAAATTAATGTCAAACATTTTCTTTTAAAAAGGGAAAAAATACTAACGTCCAATAAGAAAGTACCAGTTACTATACTGTGACGTAGCAGTATAGAAACTATCTCTACACCGTTACGTCAAAAATAGTAACGTGTAAGTTCCAAAAACGTTATGGGATCTAAATCGCTACCCAGAAATCATTCCCCAAATTAGTGAATACAACATGGCGGATAAGTATTAAGACAGTAACAGTTATATTATTGGTTGCGAAACACTATAAAGTCACGACGTTAGTCGATATTACGTTCCTGCGTCGAAAAATGTTAGTTGGGTACACAGAAGCCCGAATTGGCGAAAGGTTGGGTGCGTGTAGTTGCATCCGCGGATACCCGGTATATTTTTCCTATAGTTAAAAGCTAAGATTACAACACAACCTGCATTTTTTATAAGACTTTCATTTGATCCACGCTCTAAAATAGCCCTTTTAACCTCTACTATAGCTTAATTAACCACATTTTATAGAGAAAAACCTTTTTTTGTTCCCTATTTTCGTCCCGGTCGTTAGTGTTGCGTAAAATTGAAAGAAATTACCCTTTTGGTCCATAATTGGGACTTACAGGACAATAAAAGATGCGTAGTTGTATGCTGTTAAAAACACGACTACGAAAGATAAAACCGCCGTGAACATTTATGTGATAATTCATGAGTTACGTTTTTTTTTATTTTTTCCGTATTTTCCACTGGCATCTCACAATAAAGCGTTTTAACATTTGACAACCATATTAGATGGCATCAACCGCTGATATTGGTTTCTTTAAAAAGTTACCAATTTGCTAGTGGTAGTAGTGGGGTATGTAGGGGGTTGCAGCACCCCCCGATGCGAGCAGCTCGGGGTTTAATAGTCTAATTTCAACTAATGTTTCGTCTTACACCATTTATTAATATTTTATATTCCCTGCAAACATTTCCTCTGATATTTAAAAAAAAAGTGGTACGCCACTGACATTTTTCCATGTGGATATTATTTCTGATTAGCCTGGTCAATTCTGCATAAAAATGGTCTCTTGCGTTTTTCTCCTCAGGCACACCGTTCTTAATTAAAATAATTTTGCCTGAGGAGAAAAACGCAAGAGACCATTTTTATGCAGAATTTACCAGGCTAATCAGAAATAATATCCACATGGAAAAATGTCAGTGGCGTATCACTTTTTTTCTAAAAAATATCAAAGGAAATATTTGCAGGAACGCAACTGGTGGGACAAAAAAAAATAACTTTTATTACTAAAAGATGTGGTTTTATGTCCTATTAACACATGCCAAAATTTAAAATATTATCTAAAGTACTTTCTCAGATATTACAAAAAACGCATTAAAAAAAAATAATTCAACACCCTGTAGCAAAAAATTTAAGCCGTTTAGGACATATGTTTATATGAACATTTTTTCATAAAATGACTTGAGGAATAACACCCTAAAATATTAGCACGTCATTAAGGAACACCCTGTATAGCGTTTAATACTGTAGGTAAATGAAAAAGATTTGCAAACCACTCTGTACTACGTATAAACCACCAACTGTCAAAACAAAAAAAACTTATCTTTTGAATAGCGTATCCCGGAACCAAACTAAGTAATAAAAATGAGTCATATGCCATAAATATTTAACCAAACAAACAAAGTTCCCATAATTTCTTTCCAGGGTAACGCCCATTTCCATTTTTCTATTTCTGGGTGGTGAATTACGATCGGGAATGGGGTATTTTTGAATTCGAGGGATGAAAATAACGTTCTCTCTGGTTATTCTGAACTTATATGATATTTTTGGCCAAAGAAAAATTCTAGTTTCAATATATTTATTCCCGGTTTTAAAGCACAGGCTACATAGGAATTTACTTTGGTATCAGATGTTTGTTGTGCTGTTATTGAAAAACACAAAATTTTTAGAAAACAATTTATTGTAAAAGATTGCTCTTCAAAAGACAATTTGACGTATAATAATTTTCATGAAAGCAACCATAATATGCGAAAAATCGACTGTCAAAGAAAAACTACACCAAATTTTTGTAACGTTTTTATTAATAACATTTTAACTACGCACGTTTTATATAAAAAAAAAATCGAAATACACTTAGCCGCAAAAATGACGCACAATCAAAAAGTATGCTCAATTTCAAAGTTGATGAAAAGGTATTCGAAATTGTTGTTTATTTTAATGCCTTCTATACGCAGCTAAAAAAAAGTATGAACTTAGGAATCACCCTGTATTTATTTTGGCGTAAGATCTATTTCTCGTCACATAAGATATACAGGGTGATTCCTAAGTTGATACTTCTTTTTTAGCTGCGTATAGAAGGCATTAAAATAAACAACATTTTCAAATACCTTTTTCAAAAAACCCAAAAATAAAGTACTTACATTCATTTACTACACTACTAAATCAAATACGGTTCTGCCTAACTTGCCCGTTGAATAACATTAAGAAAACTTCTGGGTGTAGAGAAGAAACAACCGAACTTTTACGACACTCACAATAAATTAGCAACATAATTAGTTCATTGTTTTTAAATTTTACCATTTTCACCAATTTATCAAAATTAATTTGCTTCAGAAAACCACACCGCGCAGCGAATTGATAAAATAAATAACTGACGACCGATCCGTAAAATGCATGACTAACATACAAAAAACGGAGAAAAACAATATAAAGTAAAGGGCTACGTTTTAATCACCAGGCCCGCACTTTTTTACTTCTGTAACTCGGCTATTTTTAAGTTTTTTGAAAAAAGGTATTTGAAAAAGTTGTTTATTTTAAAGCCTTCTATACACAGCTAAAAAGAAGTATCAACTTAGGAACCACCCTGTATATTTCTCTTCACATAAGAATTTCTCTTCTCGTAAAAGACGACGACTAAAAGTTCTCGCGGCCTTTCTATAATATTTTGTTAAAGAAATTTTTCAACTCTATCGGGGAGACTACCGACTCCACGGCGATTAATAACACACGGGAGAAATAAGCTGTTGAACATTCTCTTGGTTTAAGAACAAACGCTCTTGGATCGTGATATAAAAACTTCCAACGAAGATAAAAAGTATTTATTTCAAACTCTTACAGATACTTTATGGCAAGAGAATGACGATTTTGGGCCAAAAGCGATCGCATTTGGACCTATTTAAAAGTGCCAATCTTCTGGATTAAATGCGTATTCATTTCTCCCAAAAGATTGGTTTTTCAGGGTACTTTTGTTCATTTTGGTAAAATTAATAAAATGAAATTTTAAAAAAATAAACGAAACGCGCGATGAATTTCAAACGAAACCAGTGAGAAAACAATGATTTTCCCATTTTCCCGTCCCTTTTCCATTCTGTAACTCTTTTTTAATTCGTTTTGTAACGACTTTCCAGGAGTTAATTAACCAGACCAAGAATTGTGACAGTTATTTTAATAGGTACGTATCATTGTCATAAAGGCACTGAATTTAAAATTTAAATTAATGTTATTGCAGGGTTTTATTTCATTTTTACGATTTTATTTTTAAGTAGGTCGTTTTATACAATTTAAAATAGAGGTATATGTATAGGTTCCTTGTACTTCATTTAAATAAATTACCCTTTAAAAAAAAATATTAAATTGTTAAAATTAAAATTATTTATTCTTTACATACGAATATTATAGCCTTTTATGAGCCATAATATGGCGAAACGCATCTGGGAATGGATCTGACGAAAGTTATTTTGTAAAAATAATATTCCAAATCTAAACCAAGATGCATTGATTGTGGAGTACCTCAAGATTCAGTTCTTGATCCTGTGCTCTATTTAATCTATTGGGTGGCCCACTTTAAACGAAGAATTTTATAGTATCTAAACTACTTAACTCTTTGATAAGTTTCCAAAACAGAGTTATAGTGAGGCATAAGTTATACAATCTAAAATTATTTTAAACTATACAGCGTGTCTCAACTAGTCAAGGCATATTAAACAGACTTTTTTTAATGGAGCGCCCTATAGTCTATTTTAGAAAGGCGTAGAGTAATAAAATGGGAAATTCCGTCCAATTCGTCTAAATTTCGGTTTTGGCCATAGGCGCAGGTAAATTTTGTGCATTAAATTATTTATAACTAACCAAATTTAAAAAAAATACGATAATGTGATAAAGAAGAAACTATTAGCACAGCTATTAGCTATAGCAAATTTACACAAACATCGTTTTATGAAATATGCCGTGGAAGATATAGCTGAAAAACATAGTGTAACTGTGCTACGCACACCGCCATATCATTGCGAACTAAATCCTATAGAACTTACATGGACGCAAGTGAAAGGATTTGTAGCAAGACACAACACGACACTCAAAATGAAAGACGTTAAGCTACTGTTTGATCAAGCCATTAAGGAAGTGACACCAGAGAACTGGCGAAAAGCAGTCCATAATGTCATTAAAGAAGAGGAGAAAATGTGGGATCTTGACCACCTGATCGATCGGACCGTCGACCGGTTAATTTTAATGTCAAGAGGAGATGACAGTGCCTCAGATGACGAAGAATATTGTAATTTTTTATAAATTAATTTCTGTATAATGTGTTTTTTTTGTATTTTTTTGTTTAATAAAAAATAAGTGTACCTAATACTATGTACATAATGCACGCCTTTGTTACACCATTTTCAGTGTTTGTGAATAGATAACAATAGGCAAAACCACGGGCAAAACCATAAATTTACCCAAACCAAGGTGGTAGGTACTACCTGCATTTAATAAAAATAAATAATTTTGCAATGAAATCAATGCCAAATTATGAAAGTGGCTTAAATATTCGTTGGGTCACTCTGTAGTCCATTTGCATACCTAGTAAGCTTTTATTACTCTACACCTTTCTGAAATAGACTATATATATTAAATTATTTTCTAATTCTCCACAAAATTCTATGCTTTTTTGTAATTAATGTAATCTGTCGAAATTAAATTGTTTTTTAAATATTGACGTTTAAAATACGGCATTTTCAAAGGCTTCTAACATTGTAGCGGTTCGTCCAACAACCTATTACGGTTGTTGGATTCATCGCTATGATTGCTAAGATAAGTTCAATAGGTAAAAAGGTGATAAAGTAACTGCTGAAACATTAATTTTCGCTCTAACTTTTCAATAAATCAACAATGCAAAGTTTTAAAAAAATTAAAATTCGAGATAAAACAAAATCTTGCCAGAAATGTTTGGATTTTTCCTTTCTTGTCTAATCGGTACGGAGGTGACGTTTTGTTAATTTTTTTTTCCAAGATCGTTCAATAGCCAACTCACCGTGAATGGGTGAAGATCCTGTAAATGGTTAAAAAGTTTGAAAACGTAAACACCTATTTTAAAAATTGAAAGATACTAGACAGCATTTAAATGAATAAAATAGAAAATAATATTGTAAAAAGGTCATGATATTACCCACAATCATTAATTTGTCATAAAAAAATGCAATTTGTGTATTTAGAGTCACGGATATAACAAAGCACAAACTTCATCATATCGTTATAAATTCCGTGATGTATGAGTGTTTAAATTCCAGTTTGTTTTGTGATTTCATAACGATTATGAGTAACTGTCTAATTACGAGGGAGAAACTACCAAAAAATGAAATAGGACCGAGCCTGTAGACTAATGAAAGGAAGGAGGAAACGCTAAGTCCTACGTTTTATAAATAAGTATTATACAGGGTGTTACAAATTTGACATACCAGCATTGGAATCTCGGAAACCATAAGAGTTAGAGAAACGGTTAAATGGGGGCAAAGTTATGCAATTCGGTGCTAATTATAATGCCGCTTTAAAAGTTTTCAAATTCCAAATACTTCCGATTTTATTCGAAAAAAACCGAAATTTTGCAACGTTTTTTTTTTTCCTGAGCTCATTTGACAAGCTATTTAAAAATAAATGACACTTTGTCATTGCCACTTTTTCTCCTCTACAAAATGACGTTACTAAACTAAAGATACGCCGTTTCGTCTCCGAGCGGCCATCACCAACTTTACTTTTTTAAATACGGACCTCGATTTTTTAACCGATTTTTAAACCCTCCAACCCTCAAAATGTAATGGCGATATTACCTTCTCATAATGATTAATTGACCTTGCATATTTTTTTAAATTCATATTTTTTACACTTCTTGTCAGTCTAGTCCTGGCAGCGAATTACAGTGTTAATTAAAAACTTTATTTTATTTAAAACCTTTATAAATAAATTTCAAGAAAAAGTTTGTCTAAAGTTCATGTTATTTACATACAGGTTGCATTTGGTAGGATAAAGAGAAGATCGGTTGAAAGGGCTGTCGCCAAAATTGGAAGAAAAATCGATCTTTGTATTGAGCAAAACGGCAATCTCTGAACATTTAGAAAATTAAGATTTATAATTAGTAAATTTAGAATAATTGGAAAATTCTTAAAAAAATAAATTATATTACTTATGTATAAATGTTTTAAATAAAATAAAGTTTTTAATTAATATTGTAATTCGTTGCCAGGACCGGACTGACAAGAATTGTAAAAAATATGAATTTAAAAAAATAAGCAAAGAGAATTCATCATTAGGAGAAAGTAATATCGCCATTACATTTTGAGGGTAGGAGGGTTTAAAAATCGGTTAAAAAAATCCAGGTCCGTATTTAAAAAAGTAAAGTTGGTGATGGCCGCTCGGAGACGAACCGGTGGATCTTTAGTTTAGTAACGTCATTTTGTAGAGGAGAAAAAGTGGCAATGACAAAGTGTCATTTATTTTTAAATAGCTAGTCAAATGAGCTCAGGAAAAAAAACGATTTTGCAAAATTTCGATTGTTTTCGAATAAAATCAAAGCGGCATTATAATCAGCACCGAATTGCACAACTTTGCCCCCATTTAACCGTTTCTCTAACTCTTATGGTTTCCGAGATTCCAATGCTGGTATGTCGAATTTGTAACACCCTGTATAGTCGGTAATTCAATTAATTATAAGCAATTGAAAAAAATGTATCTGAAAGTTTGAAAAACTTTACCTTACGTTGGTGTGTTTATAATAATTTTTTTATTATTTTCAATCATCAGGGTAATTTTATTACAAGCAAATTTTCACTTACAATCTCCCTATAGTCTATTTCAGAAAGGTGTAGAGCAATAAAAGCTCATTAGGTATGCAAAGGGCCTACAGAGTGACCCAACGGATATTTAGGCCACTTTCATAATTTGGCATTGATTTCATTGCAAAATTCTTTATTTTCATCAAGTGCAGGTAGTAGCACCCGGGTTTGGGTCAATTTATGGGTTTTGCCTTATCCATTTACAAACACTGAAAATGGTGTGAAAAAAGCGTGCATTATGTACATAGTATTAGGTACATTTATTTTTTATTAAACATTATAAAAAAAAATATCTAAAATACAAAAAACATTATAAAGAAATTAAATTATAAAAAAAACATATATATTCTTCGTCATCTAAGGAACTGTCATCTCCTCTTGACGTTATAAGTAACGGGTGGACGGTCCGATCGATCAGGTGGTCAAGATCCCACATTGTCTCCTCTTCTTTAACGACATAATGGACTGCTTTTCGCCATTTCTCTGGTGTCACTTCCTTAATGGCTTGATCAAACAGTAGCTTAACTTCTTTCATTTTCAATGTCTTGTTGTGTCTTGCTACAAATCCTTTTACTTGCGCCCATATAAGTTCTATAGGATTTAGATCGTAATGATATGGCGGTGTGCGCAGCACAGTTACATTATGTTTTTCAGTTATATCTTCCACGGCATATTTCATAAAACGATGTTTGTATAAACTTGCTATAGCTAATGGTTCCTTTTTTATCAAATTATCTTCTCTTTTTTTGTTTGGTTAGTTAAATAATTTAATTCATAACATTTACCTGCGCCTATGTCAGAACTTGAAATTGAGCCGAATTGGACGGAATTTTCAATTTTATTACTCTACACCTTTCTGAAATAAACTATATTCATGACTTGAGTACTAGGTCATTAAAATAACAAGTCTTTCTGACATGAACACGTACGAAATCCATTAGGTGCGTATTTGTCCGTTCACTACGAAAGAACAATAAAGCAAATAAATATTTCAAATATTACTTTTGTTTGTACTACTTTCAAACTTTCCACAAGTTTTTATACAAAACAGCTACTGAAACATTTATGGACGCGTTTCTTAGCAATAAAAAAAGTTCTTCTTTTGCCTTCTCCCAAACATTTTTTAGGAAAATAAAACCATTCCAGGGCTCAATTTCCTCTTTATAACTTCTCCCGCGGCTTGTTTTAATACTAAAAATCCGGACCCCAGAAAAGAGAAGATTAAAAAAACAAACAAAGTGCTAATGTCCAGCCTGACCAAGTAGAATTTTAAACAGTGACGGCTTCAGAAAATTTTCAATATAGTACAGCGAGAAAATACAAAAAATAACTTATAGTATACCGGCAGGGGCGGTTCTACAGGGGGGCCCAGGACCCCCCAAAATTTCTGAAAAAAACTATAAAATTCATGCCACTGATAAAAAAAATTCCGGGTGCTTTATTATTTACATAATTTGATACAATTTGAGCATGATTATAAAAAATTTTGGGCTGTGGCGTTATTTGCTTGCGAAGGCTACCAAAAATTGTGGCTGCGCCCAGAGGCGTATATAAGGGGGGGGGGGGCTGCCGGGCTGCATTTTCATCTCACGCATGGACTCTTAATTTAAATCTTTAAATAATGTATTCTTGGCTTAAATTACAAAGGTCTTGTAGGAAACGTTTAGCTTTTAAACTTTTCCTTCTAAAAGTCCTGTTTTATATAGAGATTAAGGTTTCACACGCATATCGTTTTAGTTATTGATTTTTGATGCAATTTTAAAGGAAAACGAGTAAAAAGAATAATATTTTATAGAATTTTTCTATTATATACTTGTCTGTTCCGTTTTCCCTTTTTTACAGCTATTTTAAATCAACAAAAATATAACCCAATGCAATAAAATATTTTTACACCAAAAACAATTAGGTATTTATTTCTTAAGAGAAAAATTAAGGTAAACATTTCAATTGAAATATTGTTTATGGAAGAAGTGTGATAATTTATAATAAAAAAAAATAGTGCGGTATGAAATGAGAATGCTTTATTAGGAATATAAATATACGGCACTTAAGAAGGAGTATTTCAAAACCTAAGCATTTACACCAAAAACTGCTCTTAGATCTACGCTCCTAAAATACATGATTTCTGAAAAAATCATCAATTTTGGCGTGGTGAGCGATATTTACTTTTTTTTTAATCATGAAAAACCGAGCCCGGAAAACGCTGGTTAGTCATAAATACGTCTTATGTTAAAATTTTGGATTGACACCAATATTCATATTTTTCACAATTATAAAAATAGGAATTTTAAAAAAAAAACATTAAAAAAATTTTATCCAACCATGCAAAGGGGGAGAGGTAATAATTTAATTTTCTAAATTTGATAGTAGTTAGGTGAATTTTAAACGAACTTTGGGCGTGGCCCCGAAAATTTTTCGTCTGCGGCGCTTTTCCGCCTTCTACGCTAGGTACAATACCATGGAATACATATAGTCCCGACTATCCCTCTCTTCAGAAAAAAAAAATGTCCTACCTACGCCCACCCAGCCCCCCCTCCGAGCATATTTTCTGGCTACGCCAATGTGGTGCTCCCCCCAATATTTTGGGTCTAGAACCGCCCCTGTATACCGGGTGTTATGGAATTGGCCCCTTAAATCCTAATGGTTGCAGATATACGTTTTTAAATGTTACATCGCTATAAAAACTAGAAAGTTCATCATTTTTTTGGTATTATGGATCGACGCGGCGCCGCCATTGGAAAAATTCTGAAAAAAGGGTTACAGAACGATTCATGCGTTTACTTTTATTTAAAATGTCAAAGAATAGAGGTCAATTACCTGTGATTAAAAGAGAAGTTACCTGTCACATGTTCTAAGTTAAGAAATACAAATTGAACCTACCTCAAAAGTCAAACTGGCCCAAATGTACAACCATTATAAAAATATATAGATCGTTATACATTAAATCTACCACTCAAACTTTTCCCGCATTTTAAACATCCTTAAACCAATTGTACCAATGTACCAAAAAAATTACCTCTTAATATGTCATGAAACAACTCGACACTCAACAATCTTTATTTAACCACAATTATTTAAATATTTGTAATAAATAAATAAGCCTAAAATGAGCTAAAACAGACCGAAAGCGACAGATCGGGCTGATACCCTTATAGATTTCTAACATTGGGAACTCGCGTCATTTGTTATTATTTGAATTCGGTTCTGGTGACGCGGCCTTCCCTAAAATAAATAGCATCTTCTGCCAAATAAAGAAACAAAATTAATCAAAATCACACTTTTTCAACTTGGCGAGAATTTTAAACTTTGCTTACGCGGGCCATTTATGATTCGTTGTGGTCCGGGGGCCTAGGGCTGGGCACCTGGGCTTTAGTACCTGATGCCCAGAAAATAAATTAACAAATATTTACCCGAGTAAGCAGAACCGACACTCGGAGTACCAAGATGCATAGTAAGAGATGCCATTAAGCGATGGACCAGGAGTGAATACAAAATCCACTAGAGCAGCAGACAGAGATTACACTACAGCAAAAGCTTCATTGGGGATCAATAATCAAGACTTACGAAACAGCTGCTTCAAATGAACAGGAACCAGCTAAGAACCATGACAGGAATTCTGACAGGACACATGGTTGTCAAGAACCATCTGTACAGAATGCAACTGTACAATGGAGATCTGGGCTGCAGATTATGCGGACAAGTCAGGGAAACTATACAGCACATAGTTTGCCATTACGAGTCACTAGATCGGAAGAGGTAAGAAATACTTGGGCAACCAAAACTGGAACCAGAGGACATCCTTACCCTCTCCCCAGTTGACCTACACAAACTAGTGCAAGGAACTGGGATCACGGAGTAGGTGTAACAATCAAACAGGGTAAGCACAATGGTCCAAACCTGGCCTAAATAAATCGGGCGTACGGACGGGCCCTCGGAAAAAAAAACCGGGTAATGGGTACCCAGTGCAAACACATCAAATACAATAATTATTAAATACACAGCACTAATGAAAAGTTATGCTCACTATGTACTTACTAGTGCTCGATACGATATAACCGTAGAAATCCCGAAATACGGACCTTAAACAGAAAAGATTAAAAAAACAAACACAGTGCTAATGTCCAGGCTGGCCCAGTGGAAATCGAACCCCAACTTAGGAAAACCTCGGGAAAACCCTCCGGCAAATAAAGGAAGAAAAGCAGGGAAAGACGGGAAATTGACCGACGAATCTCGAAGGAAAAACTTGTGTGAATGTGAGATTTATGACAGACTATTGGATTTTTGTTTGTAGAGAGAGATTTAAAATATATACAGGGTGTTACGACCCAATTACGACGTAAATAATCATCACTTCGAGGAAAAGAAAGATTTTTGCACTGGCGTAGATATTTCGACGATAATGTTTTTGCTTTTTTGGTTTTTATGCGGCTTCATCAATAAAAATGAATTTTCGATAGTCTCCTCTATAACTGTCTAATTGCATCGTTGCTGCTAGACCAAGTAGAATAGTGAGGCGGACCAACTGATTTCATGGTTAGGTTCATAAATGTTTACTGTCGCTGCCAATTTAAAATAAAGATACTAGGAAAAACCTACATTTAAGCTGTAAAATCCACATTTTTGCTTACAGCAACTAGGTTTATTTTTCGTCACACACAACTTACAAACTATTTAGCAACGTTCAACCGGTAAATCTATACAATACCAGCGAAGACAATAATTCACAATAGCTCGGCGTTCAAACGAGTGAGTAGAAAGGTCGTTTTCAACAAACTAACTGTGCAACTCGAGTACGGTGCTTAAGAAAACACCTACACCGAGTAGGAATTTACAATGGTCCCATTGAATGCAGGCTTTGCGGCGATGAGGACGAAACCGCCTCACATATCATATATAACTGCGAAGCACTGACCCGAGGAAGACTCAGAATCTTCGGAGACATTCAATGTGGGGATAACCTCCCACATGACAAACTTGGTAGGAGTTTGCTGGACCTTATAAAAGGAACAAATCTTTTCTAGCAAGATAGGGGAGCACAATAAGCCACTAGGCTGCAGTGCAAGAAGCTTGGGCCGAACGCCCAACCCCCGCCTTAAACCAACCATACAACGATGCATAGCCGGCTTGGCGTACAGCTCGAGCTTAGTTGTTAGTGCCACTATGACGATCGAGAAACACTGTTGCCAGACGTAGCAAAATTCGATTATTGAATATAATGAATTTCGAAACTTTGTTAAAATGTAGCGGAATGTGGCCGAATATAAAAAATTAGTAAAGGGTGTGAGACGAAAATTTTATTTGCAATTAGACTTATGAGGCCCCGAGCTTTCAAGCTCGGGGGTAGGGAGGGGGGGGGGGAGGAAGCCTCCCCCTAAATACGCCACTGAACCCATGTAGAACCGGCTCTCAATACGCCTAAATATTTAGTTTCATTTTAAATTAACGTCGTCTTTCTTCTTGAAAGAACGCCCATAAATCCGTAATCTGGATCACAATGAGAAAAGATTAAAAATGCAAACAAGTGTAAACTTCAAGCTCGATCAAGTGAAAATCGAACCGCCACGAAAAGCCAAAAGAAGCCTATTGCTGGAAAAAGAAGGAAAATTGGAAAAAGCCGGGAAAACTGACCAAAAAACCGATCGATGAAAAGTTGTTTAGATGTGAAAAAGAGCGAAAATTTATGATTCATTAGAGTTTTTGTGTGTTGAGAATTTTAAAAGGAGATTTATTAAATGGCGTTATTTTTTTTTGTTGGGGGAATACAGAGGGGATTTTTGATTTCTTTCTGTTGTGCTAGTTTTAAATTAATAGTATTTTATTAAGAGTAGGGTTTTATTATCACCGGTCAAGATTTGTGTGAATAAATATAATGGTAATGTAACTTGGCACTTATGGGATTTCTGGTCCTACTATAACAAAATAATAAGTTAAATACCATCAAGAAATTTGTTTACCTACTGACTCGCGCCCTGTGCCTGTGTCGCGATCGATATCCCCATCATCCATTAAATCAAATAAAAGAAGTTTTTTAGGTTATAGTTTATTTCAGAAAGGTGTAGAGTAATAAAATGGAAAATTCCGTCCAGTTCGGCTCAATTTCGGTGTCGGCTATAGAGGCAGGTAAATTGTGTGCATTAAATTATTTATGATAACTTGACAAAAAAAAAAGATAATTTGATTAAGAAGGAACTATTAGCTATAGCAAATTTACACAAACATTGTTTTATGAAATATGCCGTGGAAGATATAACTGAAAAACATAGTGTAACTGTGCTGCGCACACCGTCATATTATTGCGAACTAAATCCTATGGAACTTATATGGGCGCAAGTGAAAGGATTTGTAGCAAGACACAACACGACATTCAAAATTAAAGATGTTAAGCTACGTTTGATCAAGCCATTAAGGAAGTGACACCAGAGAACTGGCGAAAAACAGTCCATCATGACAATAAAGAAGAGAAGAAAATATGGGATCTTGACAATAATACCATTTGACATGATAACTGAACATCGAACGTGTCACATTGCCAAGCCAGATTATATTCTCTTTCGATCAAACCATTTGACATTTTGGTCTAATAAATGCAGAAATATTATTATTGCTTTCCACGGCATACTAGACTGGCCTTGACTAAATTTCTTATAGCTTATTCGAGTCTAGACATTACTTTTATGAGGTTTCTTGTTAATTTCTACTATTACCTTATGAATAATTTTTAACTTTAGAAAGATAATTAAATGAAAAATATTATTATAAAATGTAAATAAAATATCTCTAACGGATACATTTTTCTTAAGCAAGTCAATTTTATACTAATAACTAGGTTAAAATGAGCCATTTTAACGTTTCCATAATCTTAACTACTTACCTCGTTTTACCAAAACTATGGATACTTTAAAAAACCAAAGAAAATTGATCTAGGCGGCCATTTTTAACACAAATGATAAAGTATGATATGACATTAAAAAAAAAATTTCTATAGAATTTAAACATAGAATAAAATAAAGGGTATCCATTTAAAATTTAAAAGTTCTAAGATTTATATTGGTCGAAAAATGACAATTTTAATTTATTAGCGTCTCATATTTTTAAATATTTACTGTTAAAATTACGAAAACAATTGTGTCACCCGGTGTAGATTAGAGAAATTACCAATTCAACCCTGACCATATGAATTCTAACTGGTACTTTAACTGCAACTTTGAGAAACTGGGCCATTACAAAAATAAAACCTCAATTAGCCATTACATATATAACTTTAAATCGTACATTTTTAAACCTTTTATCTTTAATGTCCCTCAATGTATCTTCTTAACTATTTGTCTTTCATTTATTTTATATAACTTCAGCTTAAACCGATGTAAATAGTATACTTTTGATACAAACGCTTTATTCCTGTTTCTTCCTGAAATAGTTAAAACTGAAAATATAAAGGAGTCGTTCTCCCTAAAACAGGAATTTCTTTTATATTAACAAAATGCTGAATAAATATTTTTGCGGTCGGGGCGCCATAAAAATATCATTTGATGGCAGGTATATCGAAAAAAAGGTTAATTGGATTGATTTTTAAAGGAATTCTCAACCCGGCGCGATACCGTTAATGACCTTTTAGAAAATATTTTAAAAATACTATAGACAATACAGGGATGCGACAATGCTACTTTTAGCAGGAAGGCGCACCACTTCACGTACACGTAGAGAATGTTATAAAACAACGTATAAGAAATACAATAATATTTATTATAATTCCTACAGTCTATTTCAGAAAGGTGTAGAGTAATAAAATGGGAAATTCCATCCAGTTCGGCTTAATTTTGGTGTCGGCCATAGGCGCAGGTAAATGTTGTGCATTAAACTATTTATGATAACTAACCAAAGAAAAAAAAGAAGATAATTTATAAAGAAGGAACTATTAGCTATAGCAAATTTACACAAACATCGTTTTATGAAATTTGCCGTGGAAGATATAGCTAAAAAAAACATAGTGTAACTATGCTGCGCACACCGCTATATCATTCCGAACTAAATCCTATAAAATTTATATGAGCGCAAGTGAAAGGATTTGTAGCAAGACATAACACGACATTAAAAATGAAAGACGTTAAGCTACTGCTTGATCAAGCCATTAAGAGAGTGACACTAGAGAACTAGCGAAAAGCAGTTCATTATGTCATTAAAAAGAGGAGAAAATGTGGGATCTTAACGACCTGATCGATCGAACCGTCGACCCGTTAATTACAACGTCAAGAACTGATGACAGTTCCTCAGATGACGAAGAATATTATGATTTTTTATAATTTAATTTATGTATAATGTATTTTATTAAATATATCCACTCTCCCTAACCACGAGCCGCCCCTGGCCGTTAACTATTATTGTTTCCCAAAATCTAAAAATTTCTTTTTAGAAAGGCTTAATAAAGTTTTAAAATTCCATACACGAAAACCAAAATACCGATGAATCATAACTCCTACTCTGATATCCACATTTGCACAACATTTTTCTTCGATCGATCAGGGACGTGCGGTAAAATTTAATACAAAAGAGGGATCGAAAAATGTAAGGGGACACTGGAAATGTTTTCTTTTTGTCAATGAAAAAAATGCTTTTGAAAATTTTATTTTCTAGCATACCTGTGAAATTTTTCTGTCAAAAATTACCCTTAAAAACACACAACTTTGTTTGTACTGATTTTAATTATTAACTTTTATATTATTTACTGAGGCTTAATATGTTTTATTGTAATTTTATGGGCAAGGCCTACTCATTCCGAGTAGGGAAGAGTGGGAAGGCAATCAGTATAGGTATAATGAAAACAGATCACGCAATCTTCACAGACGGTTCAAAAATGGACGATGGTGTGGGAGCCGGGGTCTTTTCCGAAAGTTTACAAATACAGAAATCGTATAGACTCCCCAACTATTGTAGTATTTTTCAAGCAGAAGTACTGGCAGTAGAGAAGGCGGTCAATATCCTGCAAGAACACCTTGGCCTGGGAGTAGCCTCGTCAATCACCATCTTCAGTGATAGTCAGGCGGCGATTAAGGTAATCTGTTCCAGCAGCGTTAAATCAAAACTCGTAAAGCGATGCCGCAACAATCTATGCACACTTGGCAACCAACATCGGGTTATTCTGTGCTGGGTTCCTGGACACTCCAAAATAGATGGCAACGAGGCTGCCGATGCGCTTGGAATTTCGTGTATACCGGTTTATACCAATCGGCGAAATTTTGAACCATGTGCCCTTTACTATCCATTTAGGATTCGGTATCAAAAATAATATGTCCGTTTTAATGTTAACGCCTTGTTTAGAAGTTTTTCAAAAAGTTTGATATTATCTGGATAAACTTTATTTTGGATCAACCATTTACTGCCTGACAAGACGTTATTAGAAGTTGCAACTTCGCGGAGCCTTCAAACTATCCTGTATTATTTTAAAATATAAAATGTTTTTGTATCTAGCGCTTTTGACATTTTAGGAACATCTCTCCATTACTCTCTCATGAACCGCCCCTGGCGATCGATGCTCTGGCCAGTTTTCACGATTTTCTTTTATTTCCAACGAAGGCTTTTCTCAATTGCGGCTCGGTTTCCACTTGGTCAAAATACACGAAAACTTTTGTTTGCTTTTTAATCTCCTCCTTCTGGTTTGGACATGAAATGAAATTAATATCTGAGAATGATTTTATTTTCGTTAATAAAAGTTCAATAGGGTACCCCTTTTTATTGCCGAATTAATTTATCTGTACCGTATGCATTTTTATTGTTTATTTTCATCCAGAAACATTAAAATAAGTTCATTGTCCTTTCCATTTTGCCCTTTCGATGGGGGATCCCTAGCTCAGAATAGGAATTCGGCAGTCCGTAGTTATTTAAAAAAAAAACAGTGTTCCACACAAATAACATGGTATGAATCAGTGGCGTAGTATACTTGGGGGGGGGGCTCAATGGGCGTAAATAGGATTTTTTTTTCTCGAGAGAGGTACAGTCGGGACTACATGTTTTGTTTAAAATTCACTTTACACTTCTATCAAATTTCGAAAATTAAATTATTACTTTCCCTCTCTAAATGGTTGAATTAAATTTATTTTTGTAAATGTTTTTTTGATATTTCTAGCTGGCTCTTTATTAAAAAAAAAAACATTTTTTATATTTGTGAAATATATGAATATTGATGTCAACCCAAAATTTTAATATATTAGACGTATGATTGTATGACTCTAACCAGCGTTTTCCGGGCTCGATTTTTCATGATGAAATGAAAATTGATGAGTTTTTCAGATATCATGTATTTTAGGAACGTAGATCTTAGAGCAGTTTTTGGTGCAAATGCTTTGGTTTCGAAATACTTCTTCTTAAGTGCCGTTTTGTATATTCATAATAAAGCATTCTCGTTTCTTCTCGCACTATTTTTTTTATTATAAATTATCACACTTCTTCCATAAAAAATGTTTCCATTAAAATTTTTACTTTAATTTTTCTCTTTAAAAATAAATAGCTAATTGTTTTTGTTGTAAAAATATTTTATTGTATTGTGTTATATTGTTGTTGATTTAAAATAGCTCTAAAAAGGGGAAAACGGAACAGACAATTATATAATAGAAAAATAATATAAAATATTTTTCTTTTTACTCGTTTTCTTTTAAAACTGCATCATAAATCAATAAAGAGTCCAACCGTGAGACCAACTATTAGACCCGAGCTCCTTGGCTCAGCGGGGGGGGGGCTGCAGCGCGGCAGCCCCCCCCCCTTGCCTAAATACGCCACTGTTATGAATTACTAATATTTGGTTCTGACAACCATTTATTTTCGTGAAATCGGACTCAGCCCAAAAATTAATCTATACAACGAAAAAAAAATCGCCGTTATTCAACTGTAGAACTAATAACATGAACATAAACATGAACCAACCCAACCTACAAATTTTAGTTGTCACAACGAAATTTTATATACGGGTATCCAAAAAAATGTTTACATCTAATATATTATAATATGGTGCTCCTGCCTTTAAATCATACCTATTAGTTTTCACAACTAATGTGTAAATATGAAAAATTGAAAAGGAAATATCGCTTTTGTTAATGATGCAATCTACAAATATTGCACTCAGATGTTACTTCCTTGTGCAATATGGATTGTGCAAACTACTAATTCCTAGTACCTTCTCTTCACATAAATTATTACAAAATACATATTTATCGTTAATATTCACGTCACACGCACGTACGCAAACTTCTAATAAATCCCAAAT
This sequence comes from Polydrusus cervinus, assembly GCA_935413205.1. Classification (NCBI taxonomy): domain Eukaryota; kingdom Metazoa; phylum Arthropoda; class Insecta; order Coleoptera; family Curculionidae; genus Polydrusus; species Polydrusus cervinus. Next base: position 17,048,560 of record OW284517.1, read on the forward strand.
TTCACTCATGATTTTGCATTCATACAACTTTTTCTTCGATCGACTTGATTCCCCCTTTCCGCGCTGTTCCGCCTAAGGGCTTTTCTCGGTTTCGGTTCGATTTCCACTTGGTCAGACTGGACGTTAACGCTTGTTTGCTTTTTAATCATTTCTTTTTGAGAACCGGATTTAGAGCAAAAAACATGCCAGAAAGATGGATATAAAAACGAATGTTGTCTGGACACAGATAAATGGGTAATTCCTAGCCAATATGATGTTTCAGACAAAAAAAATATACATGTATCTTTTTAATCTGTCAAAATAATAAAGAGCACCTTTCCTGCGCTTAGAAGTACATTTATATATATTATATATATATATATACATTTATATACATTATTACATTTGAATAACAATCAGCTAATTCATGATGAGTTATTTTTGCTATGCAGTCATTTACGTCTGTCAGTGTACTCTGTTCCTGCAAGTATTTTACATCCTCCTATAATATGTTTTAAGGTTTTTTTAAATTGATGACATCTTCTGCATATAAAAAAAACCCAGAGAACTCGTTTTTCGACAATTGACATCCAGATACATGACATCGGCCAGCTGATCATGATTAAAATGACGTTTATATCGTTTTTAGTGTGAGACTCTGTAATTTTGGACATTAAATTGAAAGTTTTATTTAGTATTTGATTGTCTGAGTTATTATTAAATTGGCGGTGAGTAAAATTAATTTGTCCCAAAATGTATTGCTTTATAAACGTATGATATTTTGTTGTAGATTTTAACTAACCATTAAGGATCATAATTAATGTTCGCCCAGTATTTCGCTGATGCCATTGCTGAAGAGAATAAGGTAATTATAAACAGTTTCAATTCATTTTTACAAATATTTGTCACATTTAGCAGTTATGTAAGGTATTCGACCAATTCGTTAAAAGTGTACCCTGTCAGGGTGGTACGGTTTTTCACTTTGGAACTAATGGTCGCGGTTTCGAATCCCGCGTCGGACAGTTTACTTTTTTTATTTAAATATTTTTTTTGTTTTAAACTTCTTTTTAAATTATTTATTTATTTTTTAAATCGAAACTAGAAAAAAATGTAAGAGAATTAGTGAATTTTAATTTTTAAAATAAAAAATAGTGAGTTTTATTATGTATGTATGAGGTGATTTATAAGATATTTTCATACTCACTAAACTTAGTTAAAGAAAAACGGTTAATCGAAATAAATTTTGGTATTAAATTCATACTTTAAAATGGCCGCAATGGGATTTTTTATAATTTAATAAGAAATAACAAAGTATAAATTGGTTTCATCAGGCCAAAATTGATGATTTTTTTAAGAACGATGTATTTTAGGGCGTAGATTACAAATCTAAATACCGTTTTTGTCGGAAACGCTAGGATTTTACTTCGGACTCAACTTTTTGGGATTCAATTTTAAAGGAAAAACAAGTAAAGGGGGCAATATTTTATATTCCCCTAATTTTAAGATATTTTAAATTAAAAATATAACCAAATGCAAAACCGAATATAATAAAATACTTTTACATGTGACAGTCCAAGAACAAATGACAATCAACCTTGTGTGTAGCTATAACAGATAAATACCAAAATGTTGTGTCATAAAGAAACATTTTTAGATTTCATTTTCTAATAACTAACACGTTTTTTTCTCTTTTTCCAGATACAAAAAAGTTTCCTCCATAGACTAAGCAAAACCCACATTTTTATTCAATTAGTTTATAATGCAGTTTTTGCAACAGAAATCTTAAGATTCTTAAATTTTTCTTAAATAAAATTTCCAATATTAAGATTTTTTTACATTTACTTATCCCACCAGTACACGTTTTCTTCAATTGTGCACCACTTTCGCTAACATTTGGGGATTTACTTCCTCATCTTATTACAATCTTGTTTGGCATAATAACAGTTACAATTAATAGCTTGCTTAAAGAATATTATTCGTTTAAAAATAAACTTTCAATATTAAAAATGTAAATCCAAACCTGGTATTTACGTCAAATAATACCAATATAACACACTAAAATTAACCAGCTGTCATTCATGTCACGTGATTGGGCCACGATATCGCGAGTTCTATCAAAATTATTACTATAAATATATGACCCTTTCGTAAGCAATACTCGTAATAATATTTCCAACAATAGACTGATCAATCACTTAATTTTCTCTTCCTCGCTCCGAGTTTCCTCGACCTCCAACACGCTTCCATTTCACCCTTTCGGTAAATATGAATCATGGCTTGCTGTAATGTGACAAGTAAGAAAGCGCCGCCATAAGTATAAAGATTTCTGTGATTTATCACGAAAAAATCCGGAAAATTCTGTAGTAAAGTCCGATTTTATTGGTCTGTGATTCTTTCTTAAAGTGGAATAGCGACGTATATGGATATCTTTGTAGTGAGAATGGGACAAAATGACATCTAAAATGACGGCTATATTTTCGAAAGATTGGTCCTTTGGGAAAAAAAGGTCATTATTAATGAATATGGATATTTTTTGGCTAGTTGGCACTTTTTCTTTGATGGTGCCCTTTAGAGCTGAAAGGAATGGGCGGCACTTTTCTGATATTTACCTCCTTAGTAATGTGTGACATAGTGATAGTCTGGATTTTTTTTTGTATAATGAATTGTCTTAAAATTAAGGAAAATTTAATTTTATTATGTAAAGTTAAAAAATGATAAAAAGACAAGGATGGAGTCTTTCAACAACTCCCTAGCAGGGCGCCCGCGTTCAAGGAGATTTTTTTTTTTTAACAATTTCCAACGAGCAAGGCACCAAAGAAATCGTTTTTTTCAATAATCTAAGCGAAGTTTATGTTCATAAATATAATTACCTACCTAATTCCTTATATTGGAACAGGAAACATTATATTTTTAAAATCAATCACCAATATTCACATCTGAATATGCAATATGATCCAATATACAATACCCTTATAATTCGATAAGTTTGCATAGAAGTTGTTGGAACTTGCCGATTTTCCTGTCCAGACTCGAATACTCTAGGAGTATAAAACAGCGGGAGGCGTCGTAATCCAAATAATTGATATTTTATTTCGCAACGATTAAGGGTCAAGACGCAAAAACTGAAAATATTTTATATTTATATTTTATAAAATTAAATGACGAAGATCTTTTAAAATGCTGTCATGCTCTACAACAAAAGTTAACTGATCAGGAAAGGAAGGAGGCTGACTTGGAAGAAAATGATTTATTTAACGAGATAAAAGCCCTAAGATTGTTTTCACTACCTGAAGCGTCAAATCCCCTTGAAATTCTACAATATATATTTGAAAACAATCTAACTTCCTCTCTACCAAATATTAGTATTGCCTTAAGAATCCTCCTCACTTTACACGTATCTGTTGCTTCTAGTGAGAGATCATTCTCTAAATTAAAAATTATTTGAGGTCTACCATGTCACAAGAAAGATTATCTGGTTTAGAAATCTTAGCTCTAGAGCAAGAGATACTCGATAAAATGGATTTTGATAATATTATAAAAGAATTTGCAGCAGCTAAATCTAGAAAAACACCCATTTAATTTCTGGATTGATCCAAATTAAATGTTTTAATTGTTTATTGTTTGGTTTATGCCTTTATAAATAATTTAAAGAAGAATAAAGCTTTAGTTTTGAAACCTCTGTCTGTTTTTTTAACCGTTCTACACTAAATTCTTAACAAAAACTGGACAAATTTGGGCGTGGCACCCAAAAATTTTTTGCCGATTATCCAGCAGCGCTTTTCTTCAGCTTCCCCCTTTAAGGGACGCCAAAATATTTTCGGCACGCGGGCGTTGATAACCCTTGCGGGGGCCCCGCTCCCTAGAAATCGGAATGGTATTTCAATATCCAATCAGTTGCATATTCGTACTCGTAAAAAAATGTGTGACTTTTTGAACACCACATTAACACCAAATGTGGTCTATACAGGGTGTCCCAGATAAGGATGTACTCTACAGGGATCTCTTTTTTTTTTTACGGTTCGCCGACTACGTAGGCCATCTTGAACCGGTCATCGACCACAAATGTGATCTACTGACTGGGGAGTGTAAAACGGCACCTTCATCCTACGAAATATCCGATCTCATCCGGCCTGTCCGGCGTGAATAGGATGGCAAGATGAGGCAAGAGCACGCCGCGGTCACCCGCCCAAGTACTAACCGCGCTCGACACAGCTTAACTTCGGTGATCTGCGGGAACCGGTGCTTAATATGTCGACAGGCCCTTGCCTACAGGGATCTCGTAAGCCATATAAGAACAGAGATGATTAAATTTTTAAAAAAATGCGCCCTACCAAATTCTGCAACATTATGTTTTTAAATTTAAAAAACTCCAAATCCTTCCTACGCAAAATTGAGTGCCTGCGGACATTTTTCTAATTTTTGAGGAAATATCTAAAATGCATGACTTACAAATTCATATCAAAAACATTAGCTAGGAAATTTGACCACGATATGATTCACGTTTCTTTGAGTGGATTAGTATAGGCAATGAAGTCGGTCAAAGATTTTGAGGCATTGTTGCGAATCTTCCAATGTGGTTAATGTTAACCAGGTATCCATCAAGTGCCATCGCTTAACGATTCAGAACAATTTTCAATACAACCAACCTCTAAACTTAATAATGTCTTGCTTAGATAAAAATAAATAAATAAAAACACTCAGTTGCAGTGAATGCAGGAAACAGCATAAAAATAAACAAACCGTGTTGTTATTATTATAATTCATAATCATTAACAAGTAAATACAAGGACGTAAATAAAGCACCAAGTGGATATTTCATTCATAAATCCATCAGCTCCAAAAAAGGAAAAGGTTAAAAAACAACGCCGTAACTCGATTCTTGAGCCTGCGACAAAGAAACCAAAGAAAAACAAAACATTATCGTGATGTCATCGCCTACTTTCGCTAACCAATTGCATAATTTTAAAGGTAACTGGTTGTGACATTTGAATAAAAGGAATTTTAAAGATAACACTGAACTTTTTATGCGTTCTACTAAAAATGCAAATTTCTTCCATAACATGTGCCGGATCGAGAACTAGTAAACTATAGTAATATATACGGAATACAGAGTGTTTCTTTTAAACTTTCTGTCCACAGTCTCCGTGTCTCCATGAAATTTACCCTTCTTTTGGGGGTAGAAACCGCCCCCAACTTATTTTTTCAAAAGTAGAGATTCTGGTTGGGATAGCTTGTTTGAAAGGGGAATACGATCTATCATAAGAGTACTTTCTCCTAAAGTAGATAATACAGTTCTTCAAAATGTTCTTTTTTGTTTGACAGTATCCGTTTTGAGATAAGATTTGTTGTTGGGGAAATTCATGTCAGTATCTTCTTTCTTCTGTTCTTATTTGGCCAAAAAGACCTACAACTGCTATCAGGTATTTGTAAAGAAATATCTAGAAATTATGACTTTGAGTAAAAATGAACCACCCTCCCTGATGGAGATATATCGTTAAGGAAAGTTATTCAAAGTAATAATTCGATCGTCGTTAATTTAATATTTTGCACAACTTTTCTTAACGAATTCTTTTAATATCTTCAACAGGGAGGGTGGAATGCGAGGTGAATAATTCAAAATATCAAAGTAGGCATAGGATGTATTCTTACGTAGTTTTTCTTCATGATCATATTTTCTTAATAATATATTTTCGTATTTTTTAGACTATTTCACTAGAGTGTTTTATACTGGCAAAATATCATTTTCTAGTGGAAAAACTCTTAATTACATCTCCCTGGACAAAATCAACAAGATGGTTTTTCAGCGGCAAAATGTTGATAGATGTCAGGTAAAAAGTATTGTTAGTCTGCCAATTGTCATCCTGGTTTGAAAAGACAAAATAAGCAATTTAAACGAAAATGTAAGGTTTGGATGCCAATCTACCCAAGAAATTAAAAAATCGATAGCTGAAAATATTCCACTTAACAAACGGAAGTTCAAGAACTCAATATGGGCATGGTTCTCAAAGTTTCTAATGGTAGGAATTATAAACTGGAAAAATGTACTACTGTGATGGAACCGGTGAAAATCCTCGAAGATTACGCCTTTAATATGAAGATGGGTAATGCCGAAGACTATAAAGAATCTTCTGTAAAGGCTATATGGAACACTACAGCAAAAATGATTTAGGAAATATATTTTACAGAATACGAAATAAAAAATGACCCGTTTACGATATTTACTTTAAAAATGCACGAATGGCAAGAGACACAATGAGAAAGCAGTTCAAAGTTGTCAGGAAAAGAGGAAAGTAAGTACAAAAGCGTAATCTACGAAAGATTTACTAACAAGAATGCAAAGCTACAATGAAGAAATCCCCGTTAAAGCACAAAAAACTAGCTTGGAGAGGCAATGAGGTCTTAAATTGCAATATTCGGACGAATTGAATATAACAGCATATTTTCCAAGACAACTGAAGGTGGGTAAAAAGGATTGGCAAATAGCAAATTGTTGGTAAGAAATTCATTAACCAAAGACTTATGCCCTGTAAGATTATTTATAAAATTATTGGAAAAAAAAAACTAAACATTTCCACAGACAGACTATTTTTCTCCGTTCATCCAAACTGGCAAAAGGGATGTTGGTTCAAAAATACTCCACTAGGAATAAATACAATATCTAAGGGGACCAAAACTTCAGCGGAAATAATTGGAATTGATACGAAGATGCATAAAATAACAAATCATCTTCCGCTGTGTCTACCCTATTTAAACAAAGTGTTGGAGAACAAGAGTTAATTAAGTTAACAGGTCACTCAAACGCAAATTCCCTGAAACTATATCTGCTGCTAGATTTTAGTCATCATTTGAAATTCATCGAAACTCTCCCAACAACAAATGAAGCATGTTCTGGACCTTCGAGTTCTCAAAGGCAAGTCAATCATACCCAAAACCATGCTTTGATAGAAAAGAATGGACAAACTATTACTTATAACAATTGTACGTTTAAAATGTAAAAAGTTTACTAATAAGTAATAAATAAATAAAGTTTCTAGTTTGCTAAATAAACAGTGTGTTTTTATTGTTTTGTCGTGAAATAGTCTTGTCGAATATTATTTGAGAGAAAATTTTGTATCTGCAAAATTTTCTCTTGGTTTTATTTAATTTTGTTTTTTTGTAATTTCGCTCATGAAATTTCCAAGCAACAAACTTTCATACCAGTCGAAAATTTTACCAGAAAAATTTTCTTTCTTATGATATTATATACGAGAAAACTCACTTTACTAATGAAAAAAATAAGTTTTTAGTAAATTTCCCAAGCAACACCAATCAGTTTAAATCTAAGCAGAGCTGAACCTGGTGAAGTTTCAACTCAAAAATGTTTAGTCTTTTCACCTATTCATGCGTCAATTCGGGGACACACTACAAAGAAAATTTTACCAAAAAGTGTCCCAGTGTGAGACGGGCACACATATACACATACACTATATTGCCAATACAAGCAGCCGCACGAAGCAAGACGACATCGTGCGATTCAAGATAACCTGAACTTGAGCCCGTAGCGCTTGCGCAATAGGGAAAAAATTAGGCAACCGACACGATATCTAACAGAATGTAAACAGAACCGGCTCGCCGTTATTTGTATTTTTATTCGTCGCCATGTTTTGTTTCCTTCGTTCGTGTGTGGTTATAATTTCCAAGTTTTGGGTGTTAATAAAAACTTTACTTTAGACATTTTTTTTGTTAATTTGTAAGTTGTTTGTCGTTTCCATCTGTTTTTACGTTGTATTCGTTCGAATGTCCTGTGTGTGATTGTGGATATTATTTTTAAGTTTTGGGTGCGAATTTACGTATAAAACTTTACCAGACATTCTGTTATTGTTAGAGACTTGTGTCTCAAGATGGATAGAAAAAAGTGCATGATCCTTTTTTGCACGAATCGCGGTTTAATACCAGGAATAAGGTATTTAGGTATGTAAAATATTGGTTACTTAGTTTTATTTGACCATAAACTGTACACACCCAAACTAACTGGTGAATTTAAATAAAAGCTTGTAAAAATATTTTGAGAGTCGGTCCTGTCAAATGTTTACATCAAGAAACAAATTTCCGAGCTGCGCAAACTCAACGGACCCTGATCATCTGCCTACAGTGGTGTCATCATTGAATTATGGTATTAGCAATATAGCGTATTATATATGTGGACAGGCATTACTGAAGAAAGGTCTAAAGTCTGTAAATAAGCATATGTAACCAGTAAATACCCTGGGAAAAAAACATAGTTTGCACCTAACTATATAACATCTGTATAGCCCTTGGTATTTTGTAATTGTGTAAGGTATTTTTCTTTAACCACGTATTAATCTTGTTAAAGGAATTCCTCGAACAATGGAAGCAATAATTTTTCACAAGTTCTTCAACAAAAGCTCTTAAATCTTAAACAAGTAAAAGAAAAACAAATGAATCCCGCCCGTCTAGTCAATAGTGCAACATTCGTCTGCTTGTCTATCCGTCCATCCGCTTCAGTCTCAGGGCTGCCACAAATTTACATTTGTATAAGAAACTGTACTTTGGGCATCGAGCGGTACAATTACATATTATTATATACAAAATGTCATTTTTTAAACCATAGCCAATTTGATCTATTTTGTATGATGCAGTATTCTTAGTTGCCTGTTTTCACAAAAATAATTCCACCGATTTCTAAGTAAAATAGTTGTAAAATTTGATTTAAAATATTAAAAACGGCTTTTACGCTTTTTCGGGAGCAACGCTGTTAAAGTGATAAGAGAAGTGGCAATACCGCTTAAAAAATTGACAAAGGTAAAAACGACACCAAAAGCTCTAAAGTTTTGTTTAATTATTTTGTTTTATTTAATAGAAAAATTCCAGGTAAAATTATTGTACAAGGACGGAAATTTCTATTACAACGTATAAGAAATGTAACAATATTTATTATAATTTCTGGTAGTATTTATGACCATAATCCGTAATACCGTTTACAATAATATTATTATACTTCACATACTGACGGGTATTATTTTTGGTAATATAAATTATTATATTATTTTGTAATCTTCATAATGGTTTAATTAAAATTTATGAACATTTTTAATAAATATTACGATACTTTCTTATAACATAAGCAATATTATTTTTTTATTTGCTTTTACTAGATTTTACTGTAATATTTACTAGATTTTCTTCTAAGATTTACTAGATGTGATTGTCAGATTTACTAAATTTTATTGTAAGATTTACTAGATGTCATTGTCAGATTTACTAGATCTTATTGTAAGATTTACTAAATTTTATTGTTAGATTTACTAAATTTTATTGTTAGATTAACTACATTTTATTGTTAGATTTACTATATTTTATAGTAAGATTTACTAGACGTGATTTTCAGATTTACTAGATTTTATTGTAAGATCTAATAAATTTTATTGTTAGCTTTAATAGATTTTATTGTAAGATTTACTAGACGTGATTTTCAGATTTACTACATTTTATTGTAAGATCTACTAAATTGTATTGTTAGCTTTACTAGATTTTATTGTAAGGTTTACTAGACGTGATTTTCAGATTTACTAGATTTTATTGTAAGATCTACTAAATTTTATTGTTAACTTTACTAGATTTTATTGTAAGATTTACTAAATTTTATTGTTAGATTTACTAGATTTTATTTTAAGATTTACTAAATTTTATTGTTAGGTTTACTAGATTTTATTGTAAGATTTTCTAGATTTTGTTTTAAGATTTACTAAATTTTATTGTTAGATTCACTAGATTTTTGGACATCATATCCACTCTTGTTGTACAAACTATTATTTTGCGCAAGTGTCATAAAACATGGCGTAAAATTTGTTTATATATCATCATTCTCAAATTGTAATAATCTCACCACTGTGATTGGTCAATTTAATATCCTAACAAGGATGGATATGAAATTATATCCTTTCACTTGGTTATAAAGGAAACATACAATATTGATGTGGAAGTAGAAAAAATGATTGCATCTATCTTACTCATTGTCCACTACAATTATTACAAAACCGTACATTTGAAAAATTAATTCTCGCATTATTCCTAGTTTAATTCTTTTTGGAAAAAAGTACAAATACGAGTCAACTAATTTTGACTTCGATATGATGCCAGAACACATCGTCTCGAAGGTGGAGGGGTATTTGCTTCCTTTGCCCCCCCTGGATACGTCCCTGAACATAAGGGACAAGGATGTTCCATTTAAAATAACGTTACATCGGGTCTTCCACTATTCATTCTAATTAAAACGGTACAATTCCACATTTTTCTGTACATAAAAGGTATTCCTCGGAACGACGCTGTTGGGTCTCAGTTCTTCGCTTCAATGGCCTCGAATCTTGCACCTGGCTCACTTAAAATATTATTCACCTTTCGTTTTTTCCCGTAACACTCGTGGTTACGTTCCGTAATCACAAATACGAGTTCTTAATGCCCTTTTTGCATTATTAAAAACCCCAAAAACATATTTGGTATTTAAAAAATAATACGGAAAATCTTACTTCCCCCCATATTCTTATATGCCCTGGTACCATTTAATTAGCTTTACTAAACGACCTGAGGCAAAGACGGATTTATGGAGGGGGCTATATGGCCCCCTCTCGTGAAGACCCAAAGGTACTCAAAATCTTCTTCTATAGTCTATTTCAGAAAGGTGTAGGGTAATAAAATGGGAAATTCCGTCCAGTTCGGCTCAATTTGGGTGTCGGCCATAGGCGCAGGTACATTTTGTGCATTAAATTATTTATAACTAACCAAAAATTCCAGAGGATTAGAGAGAGAATTAACGCTTATTAAAATAAAATAGTATTGTTTGTAATACTAAAAAAGTAATTGCGTTAAAGGATTAGGAAAGGTATATTTTCTGACCTGAAGTGTCAAAATCGAAATATTGTGTGGATTAGTTTAGTAGTAGATTATAAAGTTACGTTTTGCGTTTAACAGGTACCTTGGAGAAAGCAAGAAATTATCGACTGGTTAACCACCAAAAGTATTGAATTTGAAGATAATTTGATAAAAAAGGAACACAAACATCGTTTTATGAAAAATGCCGTGGAAGATATAGCTGAGAAACATAGTGTAACTGTGCTACCAGTGTTGCCACAATTTTTTTTTGAATCGTAACAGATTAGCTTAAAAACCGTAACAGATTGACTAAAATAGTAACAGCATTATAGAATATCTCTTCTTTTAATCCAAAGTGACTAAAAAAAAGGTCAGCACCCCTACACAACATACGCAAAGGACGAACTCTAACAAGCCCGACCTAACCTACCCCTGCACAACGTACGCAAACGGCGAACCCGAACGAAAGTGATGCGTAACAGATTGTTTAAAGGCGTAACAGCGTAACAGATCCTTTGAAAACGTAACAGATCTATTACAATTGTAACAGCTCGGCAACACTGTATGCTACGCACACCGCCATATCATTACAAACTAAATTCTATAGAACTTATATGGGCGCAAGTGAAAGGATTTGTAGCAAGACACGGCATCAAAAATGAAAGACGTTAAGCTACTGTTTGATCAAGCCATTAAGGAAGTGACACCAGAGAACTGGCGAAAAGCAGTCCATCATGTCATTAAAGAAGAGGAGAAAATGTGAGATCTTGATCACCTGATCGATCGGACCGTCGACCCGTTAATTATAACGTCAAGAAGGGATGACAGTTCCTCAGATGACGAAGAATATTAAGATTTTTTTAAATTTAATTTCTGTATAATGTATTTTTTGTATTTTGTATTTTTTTATAATGTTTAATAAAAAATAAGTGTACCTACCTAATACTATGCACATAATGCTCGTCTTTGTCACACCATTTTCAGTGTTTGTGAATGGATAACAATATGCAAAACCCATAAATTGACCCAAACGCGGGTGGTACTACCTGCACTTGATGAAAATAAAGAATTTTGCAATAAAATCAGTGCCAAACTATAAAAGTGGCTTAAATATTCGTTCACTGTGTATGCCCTTTGCCCTAAGGAGCTTTTATTTCTCTACACCTTTCTGAAATAGACTATAATTGTTAAAAAATGTTCGCCTGTCGTATTATTCCTTGTTGACTTTTAAAGGTTACTCAAGTCAGAAAACGAACATAGTCCTTGCATTATTCACCTCCTGTATGTTTTTTTCGACGGCTTTATACTTGCTCTTTGAGCTATGTACCGTATCTCTGTTCCTCGTCTTGCACGCATATCCTCCGCTTGCATATCCTCTGGTCATATACATACATCTCGTACCGAGATCAAGGAATTTATTCTGCACACCTTTGATTTATTACATTATGTATAGCACTGTAACTGGTATTTATAATGTTAATGGTCGAGGAACTCGAATCTGTGAATTGTGTAACATAATCATAAAATGTATCTAAATTAATGTTTTAATATACAGGGTGACCCACCGGCCATATCTCGGAAACTACTGAAAATAAAACTACTTCAAAATAATTTTAGGGGGCTGGGGGTTTCATTGGCCAATGATAAGAAACTTGCAACAGAAAATTCAACATTACGATATCTTAAATTTTATTTCCTGTTGCTTCAGTGGCGGCTCGTCAAGAAATAAAACCCGGAGGCAATTTTTTTTCGACAATATTAAATATTAATGTACCAATTCAGCTACCATTTTACCCCTTAAAAAACAATTTTGTTCGAATTAATAATAATAATTTAATCCAAATGTTATAGCTATACATAATAAGACCACGGTTAACTTCGATGGACAATAATTATAAACAGTCCTGCATTTTTGCGCGCTCCAGCCGACCTTGTCCGTAAGCTCAGAGCAAGTGAAGACCCAACGCTCAACATGGCTTTGATATTCACCGTAGCTATGGTTACGTGACGTAAGTCACGCAAACAGCATGTAACAATTTGCATTATGATGAAGGGCAATTTAAAAATGGATCAGTCGTATACACCATTGTTTTCGCGAAACTAACGAACGAAACGGTTATAGATATCGTTTTTACGTGATTTATTGTATGATTAGAAAGTTTTGTTATTATTTTTCAGTTAACTCAGTAGTGTAAAATTAGGCAATTTGTTTAGGTTAGTACCCGCACTATACCTAGCTCTTCACCATTTTTTAAGACCGTGAATCGCCACGGTGTTGCTTGTTGCTAAAAACTTAATTGTGTCGTGATTGATTTGCTTGTTTCAAGATTTATTTCTGTTGGTTAATGCTTATCGCTTAATGCTTATTTTTTAATTGTGTATCGGTCTTAATAAGGGTCTGTTAACCATAAAGTGTGTTACTTCTTTGTTTCTTTGTTCACCTTAATTTGGATATTTCTTCCACTTAAATTTGACGTTTGTATCTCTATTTTCTTGTTCCAACGGAGTATTTTTTGAATGAAATAAAAACCATTAACCAAAGTCGTATTTTGTAAGTAAGTATAAACAAAAACTGTGGAAAATATGTGTTAGACTATACCCCATGCAATAATAGCTTGATTCCTAAAAAATGCGCATTTTTCTGATTTCAACTGACGTCGAAGTTGAGAAAATGTAAATGAACGCCATCAGTGTCAGATGTGGATTACGTTTATTTTTCAGAGGGAGTTTTTTTTTGCACTTTATCGAGTTTTTTATTATTAAAGTTTAGGAGTCTGGGCTTTAAGACGGCATATCTATAGAAAAAAACCTGGAAGAGATCGTTAAGTTTTTGTGGAAGCAATAGACAGGAAAAAACAGTCGGTAAAAAAGTTTCTGGACTTTACATGTTTACTATACCAACTAATAAAGAATTCTGGAAGATACATATACAGTGTCTTTATGGATAGAGTATGGAAGAGGAAAAACTTTTTTATTAGTAGGCATAGAAGAAAAATTCGTTCTTTCTAAAAACGTCTGCTTGTGCTGAAATTACAATTTCGAATATAAGATTTACTATACAGGGTTCGTCAGAAAAAAACATTTTTAGTTTTTTGGATTTCGTTCAAAATAAATGTACGTAAAAACAAACAACAATTGTTGCCTTCTTACTACGAATATGATTTTGTTGTAAGAAAGCTATTTTTCTTCGTCTGCTTTTGAAGTATTTTTATTAATATATATCATATTTCTTTAATTTATTCAGTCATAAATTATAAATTCTAAAAATAGTTTTTCTGTCCATACAATAGTTATCGCAAATCTGATATTCGAATTTGTAGTTTCAGAAAAAGCAAAATTGATTGCATAAATCAAGGAATTGCAAATTAGAATTGAAAAAAAATTATATTAGTTTTTATCCGTGTAATCCAACTTTGGCAATTTATCTCTACAATAATATAATAAATAATAATATAGGACCGAAAACTTAATCCTACATCATTTCCACGAACGCATTCTTTGCTTATTATATCATAAACTAGATCCCTGTATAAGCATTCCATAAGACCGTTCTAAAAGCAAAGATCGCGCTGTACATTAGCGTCTTATGCAAAAGCAAAAGCACTACTTCTGTACAAGTGGAAGCAAGCGAGAGAACCGGTAGGCAGTAGGGTAAAAAGAGATGTAACAAATAAAACCGTCGCAACCTTCGACCTCCCTTCATCTATCAGCCCGCGCCAAGAAAGCACGCGTTTGGTGAGTGCATTGGTGTCAATCTTCAAATTTTACCGTAGTTTGGAAAATAATTCGTTTTTACAATATAAAATATGAATCACGCCCCTATAAGTTTAGTTAAGATATTTTTAAAGGGATAACGACAGTGGCGTAGCCAGCCGTTTGGGCAAGCATATGTTGGGGCGCTTTACAGTGGCGGCGCCGGGACTTTTGGGAGGGGTAGACACTAGCCAAATTAAAAAGTGACTTCTAAAAAAAAAAGGTCGCCGCCACGCTCTCTATAACGAAACTCCTCTCTTGTCTAAACTGACGTCTAAAAAAAGGTAATGATCGTTCTCTTTAATGTAACGTCTAAAAAAAAAAGGGTCGCGAACAGAAATAGGTTTATTATGTACGGGACCAAAACAGCAAAGGGGGCGCCAAGCGCGGCGAGCGGGGGGGGGGGGCGTAAGCCCCCACGCCCCACCACCTGGCTACGCCACTGGATAACGGATAAGGTATCGTAAAATAAGAAGCACTTTTGTGACAATTAAAATCATTTTTGCTGATAGGTTCATAATATCTAATAATCAGTAAGCTTATCATCATATTTCACAAAATAATTGACCTGGTTTTTGGTAACATTGTTTCAATCAGGTGGATGATTTGATTTTTAATTTATAATTAGTGTCTTCGGCCTGTTGCTAGACTTCACGCCGTCGGGTTTCGGGAGAAAAATAAATATGGAGGCGTTAAATATTACTATTCCGGCTAGCAGCGCGCCTGCAGAACGATCCTTTTTTGGATTAAAAAGAATTCATACCTACTTACAAGACACAGAGACATGCATATTAACAATAATCTCTCTGGAGAGTGACCTTTTGCAGGATTTAAAACGCCAAATAAATTTTTATGACGATGTTATAAAAGAATTTTTACTTAAAGACCGCCATGTTGAACTTATCTACAAATAATGTCATTTTATTCTTCTTCTGTCAGTGTTCTTTTCCTAAATTAAAAAACAAGACATTTTGTGAAAAAATTTGAAATTTAGAAGCAACGGAAGGTAAATTTTTGTCTTAAATTAAATTTTTGCCTACCCTGAATAAAACAGCATGCACGCCACTGGCAGAGACCGAGGGAAAGCTGGTATCTATGTGGGTGTGAGAAACTTATTTTTATGCAGAAAGAAAATCGGGGAAAATGATATAAGCCAATGAAAATCCTAAAAAAAAATATTAAAGTTCAATGTAAGTATTGTAAAAAATATTAAAAATTATTTGTTTTTTATAAAAATAACTTTCTCACATTTTCCAATATCTGTAGGTAAAATGTAGTGTTATGTTTTTGATTATGGATTAATGACACACGCGCTGAATTAACTTATCTTTATTCACCTTTATTCGCCTATTAACAACAGTAAAAGACTTAAAGTATATTATGTATATACACCTAAAAATCCAATAATAAACATGTACAGATTCAAGAGAACGCAATGTTTTTAATATATCTAGATATAATTTCGCATGGAGGTGGTAACTTCGGAGAATAATTTAAAAATATTGTTCAGTTGCTTGTAAATTAAAAACTATAGATAATTACTACCCAAAGAGCGTTTTCACACGGCACCATATATCGAGCGCGACAAATGGTCGCAATATTGCTTTTACACCAAATTATGTGCTTTCTAATGAGCCATTTTCACACATAAGCGATATTAGAGAACACATAATTTGGTGTAAAGCAATATCGCGACCATTTATCGCGCGCGATATATGGTGCCGTGTGAAAACGCTCTAAGTCCCGGTTGTACAATGTACAATTATGGTTCAACGCTAAACTACCGGATCTTATACGGTTATTTCGCAGCTTTTTGGGTAAAGCAAGAAATATAAATATTGATCAAAAAATAAATCGGCGAATGCATCACTGGCTTAACTCTTAATCCTTGCCAGCGACTTCAATTTCATTCTTACGAACTTTACAAGCATAATTCAATCCTTTTACATATTAATTATCACGTCAGTGTTGTTTAACAAATGATCTTTTTGATTTTAATTAATTTTTTAGACATGAGAAATATTTTCGTTTAAAAATATTAACTAGCTTATATACACTTCAGTAGGTGGTCACTTAAACATCGCTATGCTCGTTACCTTACGCCACTTAAGCCTTCAAACTGACATTAAGAACGTCCTGTGGAAAAAGCATTCGTACTTTAAAGAATTTTTCCAGTGGCGTTCGAAAAAAGTATAGTGTGTTGTGTATCCAAGTAGTAGAAAAATTGAATCTTTTTTTTTTGAAAAATACTATGGGCCCGTCATATTAAAAACTATGGTTACGAAGTGACAAAAAGGGGGGCATATAAGTGTGCGTACTGATACGTCAACTGATGACAACGACAGAAGACTAGTGGTGTAATAATGATGGTTTTAAATTTGATCCTGTCGCAATTTTAAATTTGTTTTTCTACTCCTATACTAGTAAACATTGTTTTATGTACAGTTCACTCTATAAGTAAATCCATCCTTACGCACAACTGTGCGTAAAAAATAAAAACGCACAACCGTGCGTTATGACGCCTAGTATAACAATCAAGTTAGCCTTGAACCACTCAAATCGTGACATTTATCTATCTTGCCTTTTGAAAATTTGACAGTGACATTGTCATTATTTGAGATTTGAAGTTCAAATCGATACTTTATAAAATTATAAACCCATCTTTAATTTATTAGTAAGAGTCGTAGAAAAAGTATAGTACGTATTGCGTGTTGTAAAGCAATTAAGCACTGATGTAATTACCGCACTCGCCGCTACGCGGCTCGTTACGTAATTATTCCATTCGTGCGTAATATGCTTTTTACCACACCTAATACGTGATGAATATAGTGGGAATTCCCACTTTTCCATCTATGCATTAAGGGCTCTACGCTTACAACAACTATAAGAAGTAATTTCCACAATGCTTGTTTAGAAGTAACATAGAATTATAGATATTATAGAACCCGCTCTTGGTACATTAAAACAGGCAACTAAAGCAACATCCGACAGGTGGGCGCAACAACAACACGATACCTGGTCAAACTCAAGCGAGGGCCACAATTGGAAAACCCTCCAAAAAGCTATTAACTGGAATGTTGCTTCTAATAAGTGGTCGGCCTACTAACAGGCCACTGCCACTTAAGAAAACAACTACGCCGAATAGGCATTTACAATGATGGTCTCATTGAACGCAGACTTTGTGGCGAAGAGGACGAAACCGCCTCACATATCATATATAACTGCGAAGCACTGATCCGAAGAAGATTCAAAATCTTCGGAGGAATCCAATGTGGGGATAACCTCCCGCATGACAAACTTGGTAGAACTTTACTGGACCTTATAAAGGGAACAAATCTTTTCTAGCAAGCTTGGGCCGAACGCCCGACCTCCGCCTTAAACCAACCAACCAACCAACATAGTAACACACACACTATACACTATACACATATCACTATATGTCGTCGATGCATATTTGTGTAAGATACAATAGATCTTAATGGTTTCAAATCGCCTAAAATTCTAAACTATATACAAGTAACATAAAAACGAAATTAGTTATACTGGCAAGGTTGGTTGAGAAAAATCTCTACCAAGACATAAACCTTATGTAATTTAAAAAACGTTGTCTGCTCTATCACAGAACACCGTAATGCCTGTATTTTTTAATAAATCAATTCTACGCCAATGTTTTCATGCATCATTAAATCCTATTATTCCACGAGTTAGTTCTCCACCTTTTCAATTAAGAAAACTAATAGAACTAATTGGATTTCTCTATTTTACGGCGTTAGGTAGCATTAAGGTGAGATAATAATAGCGATCTCTTGATTAGTAGTGCAAAATTTTATCGTTTTGATTGAACTATTGTTATCGGTACTCATTCATTGGTTTTAGGGTTTTTCTCTCGGTTTTTCTGTTCGATATTTTAGATTATACAGGGTGATTCCTAAGTGGACACTACTTTTTTAGCTGTGTATAGAAGGCATTAAAATAAACAACATTTTCAAATACCTTTTTTCAAAAAACTTAAAAATAGACGAAATACAGAAGTAAACAATCTAAGTGCAGGCCTGGTCATCAAAACGTAGCCTGCTATACTACAAACAACATAAAGACGTTGTTTGTCTTATCTCTTATTAGTCATGCAATTTACGGGTCGGTGGTCAGTTATTTGGCAATCCGCTGCGGTGTGTTTTTCTGAAGTAAGTTAATTTTAAATTGGTGACACGTGAAAATGTTAAAATTTGAAAACAATGAACTATGATATGGTGCTAATTTACGGTGAGTGTCGTCAAAGTGCGGCTGCGGGCTCATCCTACACCTAGAAGTTTTCTTAATGTTATTCAACGGGCACGTACCGGACCGTATATGATCCATAGTGTAATAAATAAAGGTAACCTTATTTTTGAGTTTTTTTAAAAACAGGTATTTGAAAATGTTGTTTATTTTAATGCCTTCTATACACAGCTAAAAAAGAAGTATCAACTTAGGAATCACCCTGTATAATTTCATTCACCCTTATCCCCACCCTCTTTAACTCTTTAAAAAATGTGATGACTAAAATTTGTTCTTCTGACCTCGATAACCCCAAATTTGACATAGGTAGGGGAAGTGCGGGATACTTGAGCCACTTTTTCCTTTCTAGTTTTTTCTCAGTGTTTTGAAGTCGATATATTTTGTAAACTTTAAAACTATACTAAACTACAGGCGCGGATTCAGGGGGATGATGTTTTTAACTTATCGTTAGTTCCAAATTTTTTTTGCTTTTTTCGTGTTTTAAAAATAATTTATATAGGACGAGAAAAAGTCTCGGAAAAAGTATATATAAAGATTTAAATAAATTGTCATTTTTCGAGCAATTTAAACCCTCGAAACCACTTCCGGTTTAACCGGGGTGCAGTCAACTTCTAAATTTTAAATGGAAACCCGTTATTTTTATTCTATATTTAAGTTCTATAGAAAATTATTTTTCCAATGACATTTCACACTTTATCATTTGTTTTAAAAATGGCCGCCGAGATCAATTTTCCTTTGTTTTTTAAAATGTCCATATTTTTGGTAAAACAAGGTAAGCAGTAAAGAGTAGGTCATGGAAACGTTAAAATAGCTCATTTTAACCTACTTAATAGTATAAAACTGACATGCTTAAGAAAAATGTATGTGTTAGGGCTATTTTATTTACGTGTTTTCTAAAAAAAACAAAGCGAAATTTTTCAATTTTTTTAAATGGCAACCCATCTTTGTTTTATTATATTTTCTTTCTAAACATGTATCACAGGTTAAAATTATTCATTATGTAATAGTAGAAATTAACAAAAAACATCATAAATGTAATTTCTAGACTCGAATAAGCTATAGGAAATTTAGACAAGACCCGTCTACACTCTTAAAAATAACATGGTATGAATTACTAAAATTCGGTTCTGACAACTATTTATTTTCGTGAAATCGGACTCAACCCAAAAATTAGTTTGTACAACCAAAAAAAATTGTCGTTATTGAACTGTTGAACTAATTAATAACATTAACCAACCCAACCTACAGATTTTACTTGTCACAACGAAATTTTATATGCGGATAACTAAATTTATTTGGTACTCTCGCTTTTAAAATTAGTTGTCACAACTAATGTGTAAATATAGAAAATTGAAAATTTTTTTTCAAAGCAATATTATTTTTGTTAATGATGCAATTTACAAATATTGCCAAAGCAATCATTTATTTGGGCCAAACTTGAAATTTTTATAGAGTAACAATTACGTATGTAGTCAGAACATTGTGTTTATTATCTTCTTTCTGTACTTTCTAATTGTAAGAAAGAAGTTTGAAACATGAATTAGTAAAAATTTTATATTTTTGTCATTGCAGTTGCAAATTAGAAAGTTTGAATGAACTGCTTATAACGCATAGCAAAATTAGCAAGTTGATTTGATAGAAAACACTTTTAAAAAAGTCTGTTTCATTTTTAAAAAAATGCCATATGTAATTTATACTTAGTAACGAAAAATATTCCTTCCTAGGTCCCCATTTAAATAAAAAAATGCTTTGGTATTACTACTCTATTAGGTATGCGTAAACTAATTGGAATAAATTATCAGGGATATTATGGTTCCTTTAAAAAAAATTATTTACAATGTTCTTGTTCTCTCATGTTCTTAATAATACATACTTATGCAATACAAAACAGAAACACTAGATTTTTAACTTATTTTACTCAACCTTTTGGGTTGTTTATAGAACTGAATTGTCCTTATATAAATTTTCTTATCTGCAACTGCGATTATTAAAAAACAAAAAATATCCCCTGGACTTTTATATTTAAAATATACAGCTATATGAAATTTGTTGTACTTGGTCAGATTAAAAAGTCATCAACATGACGTTCTTTTATAGAAATGAAACATAGAACAAAAACAAAACAAAAATTTTTTTAAAGTTATTTCTCATCGGGTCACCTTGCCATGCTTTATAAAAATCTCATTTAAACTTGCTAATGTACAACTGCAATGATAAAAAATAAAATGTTTACTTACTTATGATTTAACTTCCTTCTGCCAATAAGAACGTACACAAGAAAGACAATAAACACAAATATATTACACCAAATATTGTCACATCCCTTTTCTACACGGGCACGGCCATGAAAATGGCCAATTATTGCCTTAAAAACACGAAAAAATGGACACGGATTCGCAAAAGCAACCTAACATAAACACAACCTCCTGACAGTCCTGGCTAGAATGATGTCACATGTCACCCACCGGGCAAGGGCGTCAAGTCTCTGTTAATGCCGTTAGTTATAAATATGAAGAATAATATTACTTGAAAAGAAAAGTTAGTTCTGGTAACTAAGAATGTATCTTAATCAAAATTAACAAAATGATAGGGACTACAAATTCATAATGTGTTATTACAACAAGCTTAATTGATAAATAAAAGTTTGTAGGAACCTTGATGTAACATTTAAATAAGATATATACAGAGTAAAATTCAGCTAAACAAAATATTTTATTTCTGCCAACTAATATGAAAACAAGATATTTTTTTTGTTCTGATGGCATCATTTTTTGGTAAATATAACCAAGAAAAATATCTTTTTTGTTTTCCTAACTAAAAATTGTTATTTTTGGTAACGCAAACACAAGAACAAATAAACATTAGTACCAAATACCAAGTCATTTTTAAGAGTGTAGTATGCCGTGGAAAACAAACATATTATTTCTGCATTTATTAGACCGAAATGTCAAATGGTATTAAATAATAATAACGAAGATTGAAATAAATGAATTGTTTTTCTAGGCATACTTGACATAACTTCTGGCTTGTACTGGTTTAGAAATTATATTTATGATATTTTTGTTAATTTCCACTATTACCTAAAAAAGAATTATTAACTTGTGATACACCGTTAAAAAGGAAATTAAATGAAGAATTATATTATAATAAAACAAAGATGGGTTGCTTATTAAAAAATTCGAGAAAATCAGTTTTGTTTTTTTTTGCAACAGGTTGTAAATATAATAGCCCTAACGGGTACATTTTTGTCAAGCAAGTCAATTTTATATTATAAATCCGGTTGAAATGAACCATTTAATCGTTTTCATGGCCTACTCTTTACCACTTACCTTGTTTTTTCAAAGTTATGAACATTTTAGAAAACAAAGGAATAATAAAATGTGATATGTCATTGAAAAGATAATTTTTCATAAAATTCAAACATCGAATAAACATGGGGGGGTTTCCATTTAAAATTTAAAAGTTAACCTTACTTCCGGTTAAACCGGAAGTGGATTTTAGGGTTTGAATAGACCGAAAAATGGTAATTTACACACTTATTAACTCCTCAAATTTGTAAATTTTTACCTTTAAAATTACCCGGTATATTTATAATAAACTTTTTTTTTTGGTGATTCTTGGGTATATTAGGCTACTCCAATAAAAAACTCGTTGTTATGTTACAACGTTTCGTACGTCTGTATCGTACTTTCTCAAGTTTTTAATAAAACATGTTGGAGTTGTTTTATGGTGAACTGATGCAATTATATTTGATGCGTTTAGCGTTTTATGAGTGAATGGTGACATTTTGCCAACCAGCAAAATCCCGTTAATCGATTTTTCAGGCGTTAAAATCTCCGCCCTGGCTTACGCATAAAACCGGATTTTCGATTCGCTGGAAAGAATTATGTTTGTCGCTGAATATGAAACACGTTTTTACAAAATTGTGTGTGTGGATTCTAAGAAAATCACGTTTGAAGAATCGCTTAGCGGGATTTTGTTGGTTATCAAAATGTCGCTAACGAGTTTTTTTATTGGAGTAACCTAATATTCTGACAGTGAGACAGCCCTGAGATCCAAGGTCCTTAGATAGATAGGTTGTCTGGTAACTTTGGACCAATCAGATGTTCGCATTTAATGCGCGGGAATGCGTCATTTAGAGGAACTTTTTAAAATCTCTTGATATACGAATGCAAGCTAAGGAGTTTGGAAATGTAATTTAAAACGTGTTTTTTTAAATATCATTTGTCGACAAATTGTGTGTAGGTGTGCCATAAGTCTCTTAGCCAATATTGAGATATTGTGACTCTTTTACATAGCTTAAATTTAAAAAATATAACTTCTGGCACATGATCACGAATCACGTAGTTACCGCAACTTTAAAGAGGCAAGTGTAAATCATACATATATAGAAATGAAGAAATATAGTCCCGATGGACGAACCCTATTTAAGAGGGAAAATAAACTGAATCTAGCCCTTAAAACGCTTTTTACAAATCATTACTATTATCGTAACAAAATATTTTTCTGTTTGATTTTCTTTTATTGAAGAATTTATGATTGCGGTAATATATAAAAAAATCTTTTAATAAATACCTTATTATATTAATATTGTGATTAAATAGGTCTATCAGAAAATAGCCCCAGAAACATTATAGGTCCAAGTGCTAAAATTATTAAAAGAATTGGACTTGATAGTGTCAAAAAATGTATATTTAAAAAAACACGTTTTATCATAAATAGGAATTGTGGAAATTGCGAGAAATAAAACTACACTTATACCATAAATTTAAAAATACTTTTAGTGATGTACTCCACACTTTCATTTTAAATCACTATCAAAATGTATTGGTGGTATAAAAATATTTCTGAAAATATGGTTTAATAGATTGTTTGATATTTGACAAATATATTTTTTAAGTTTGTATGTAGTCCAAAATTTTAACGCAAAATAATTACAAGTAAATATAGAGGGATCAAGCTTATCTTATGATAGGCTGACCAGACGTACTCTTTTTAAGAGAACAGTTCTCTATTTATCACTCCAGTAGGTATTCTTTGTTTTTTTTTGTTAAAATTTAGGTAAAAGTTCAATTTTTCCGTTTTACAACTTTTAAAAATCTATTTCCAGGTCCTCGAATTGATTCAAATCGAAACTGTCCTTTCTTTTATTTTTAAGTAGGTACCTACTCTCCTAAAAGCTTATACGTAATATTAATATTTTGAGTATTAAATACGATTTTGTCGCCACAAATACATAGGTAGATCAGTTTTTTTTAAAATCATCTTTGCATGTTTGCATTGTCGTTGATCCATATTTCAAAATTTCTCTATATCTACGTTTTTTCGGTTTTATCGAAACGTAAAATTTCTAGGTTTTAATAGTCCAAAAAAGGCCGTCCAATTGTCTTTTCGGCAACATTTTCTAATCCAATCTTTCAAAATATTGGGGTTTTTTGGAAATGTAAAAAAAATTATCTTTTTTCCATCTGGATCTGGCCTCTTGGAGTTACTTTTGCATGTAGCTATGCTACAAACATTGCCACCACCCATTATCTAAATAAATAATCACAGAATTAGTTTGAAACTAACGATTAAGCGTGAGAATCTAGTTTAATAAACTAACCTTAAAATACACAAAATTAAAACTTTGACCACTAAGGCCACCCAAACGAAATAGAAAAAGAAGAAGAAGAAAACTTTGATGAAAATTCAGTATTTTTAATAGTTTTTCCACTAAATTTTATTATCAGTTCAAAAACAAATATATTCACACTTTAGAATTTAACGTTAAACACACAAATAACACTGAAAACCGCTTTTTTGCGTTGTATCTAGCTTAAAACACATACAAATCAGATGTAAACAAATGTATTAGTTCCTCGTGATGACGCGGACACCCCGCTCATCGTCGCTTCCGCCATAATGTTACCAGACAACCTATCTATCTAAGGACCTTGCCTGAGATCGCTAATTAGGGAATCCAAACCACGTGACTCAGTATGGAGGTTGGATGGCAAAAAGCACTAAGTCACCCGTTAAATGCCACCAGCAATATTATTTTTAGGGTCACGTGTACCAATTTTATTACAAAGCAGTATTTGCCATCCAGCCGCCATTCTGACACATCGTTGGATTGCCTAATATGCAACAAGGTAACCTCAAGACTGGTATGGAAATATCAGGAGGAACTGGATGCTCTGGCAAAAGTAAACAAAGTAATACTGCAATGGGTACCGGGCCACGAAGGTATTACAGGAAACGAAAAAGCCGACAAACTTGAGAGAAAAGGCTCAGAAAATACATTCATTGGTCCAGAACCGGCACTCGGAGTGCCAAGATGCACGGCACGAGATGCTATAAAGCAATGGATCAGGAATGAACACAAAATCCACTGGAGTAACAGACAGGGATTATTTCATAGCAAAAGCTTCATTGGGAACCCAGACCCAAGACTTGCGAAATAGCTGCTTCAAATGAATAGGAACCAGCTGAGAACCATTACAGGAATTCTGACAGGACACATGGCTGTGAAGAACCATCTGCACAGAATGCAACTGTACAATGGATACTTTGACTGATTATGCGGCCAAGACAGAGAAACTGTACAGCATATAGCTTGCCATTGCGAGTCACTAGATCGGAAGAGGCAACAAATACTCGGGCAACCAAAACTGGAACCAGAGGACATTCTTGCCCTCTCCCCAGTTGACCTACACAAACTAGTGCAAGGAACTGGGATCACGGAGTGGGTGTAAAGCCCGGTTTAGACATAACATTTTACCTTACGTCTTGCCTGTTCAGTCCACCTGCATCAAGTAAAACCTTGTGTGTAGACTGAAAAACGGACGTTTTACTTGAACTGATTTAAGACGGAAGACCGCCCAAAGAACTGACCGGATCACCCATTGTTTTCCAATAAAACGATCGTTTTGCCGTACAATCTTGCACGTGTAGACACTCGTCCGTTGTGAACTGTTGATTTAAGCTCATTTTGTTTTGGCAAACGTGGCCGGTACCTACGCAGTAAAAACATGTCAGACTTACGACAATGGTCCCGTGATTTTTTTACAGAATTTATTGAACTGTATCGAAATTTCCCATCCCTATGGAGTTAAAGTTAAAACAAGCGATTATAGTGACAGAGAAAAGAAAAATCAAGCATATGCCGTTTTGGTTAAGAAATGCCAGGAGGTGGATCTTGCTGCGACTAAGGATACTGTTACTAAAAAAATTAATTATATTCGATCGGTTTATCGGAAGGAGTTACAAAAAGTAAACAAATCAGAACGATCTGGGGCGGGTACGGATGACATTTATAAGCCATCACTTTGGTTCTTAAGTAATTGCGTAAATCTTCAGGTTCATGACGTAATTCTCGCACTAAGTTTACGTGGGAGAACCTTCCTCTTTTCAGCAACCACGCTCTTGACCATCGCGAACGTCGAGTAGCCTTTCTTTTTCTTTCCAATTTCAATAAACACAATCCTATTATTGACAAAAGCAGTGCTTCCTCCATGGTCTATCAAAAACTGATCTAAAAACGTACGTTAAAACTTTCAAGTGTGTATAATAGTCTTTTAACCGTCATACTTGACCATTTTGACTGACAGGCAAGACGTAAGGTAAAATGTTATGTCTAAACCGGGCTTTTTAGTGCATACGGCGCACGGACGGGCCCTCGGAAAAAAAAACCTAATATACCCAAGAATCACCAGAAAAATAAATACAAAGTTTAAGAAACATCCCATCAAAAATGTATAATAAAAGGCACCAGGCATAATCTGGCATATGTAAAACGTAGCCTAAGCCCTTACAATCGAAATGTATCGGTAACAATTTGGATCATTGACTCTATCGATAATGATTTTAATTCTATTGTAATTAAAATCATCTTAATATCTATGACAAGGCGTTTTTATCAGCTAACAGGCATTTTATTATATCAAGTCGATTGCCTTACATTAAACTGCACTTTAGATCGGAATCTAGTGCTGTATGCAATGACAGCTTAGGGATTATGCTTCGTCGGCGTCGTTTAGTACTTTGCCTTCAAACTTTTAACGCTTCGATGGTTTTAACTATTTTAACTTTTAAATAGGTCTCTTATTGTTTAATTGATAAAGTTTTTATTATCTTGTAGCAGAAGAATTCTGCAACTGAGCTTATATTCGGCTCTAAGCAGAAAAATACCCTATAGTCTATTTCAGAAAGGTGTAGAGTAATAAAATGGGAAATTTCGTCCAGTTCGGCTTAATTTTGGTGTTGGCCATAGGCGCAGGTAAATGTTGTGCATTAAATTATTTATTACTCGATTTATGATAACTAACCAAAAATTTTTGAGAATTAGGTTAACTGGTATTAAGATAAAATAGTATTGTTTGTAATATTAAAATTTCAAGTAATTGCGTAAGAGAATTAGGAAAGGTATGTTTTCTGGCCTGAAGTTTCAAAATCGAAATATTGTGTAGGCCTTAGTTAGATAAAAGATTATAAAGTTACGTTTTGCGTTCAACATGTATGTACCATTGCACCCAAAAAAAACTGGGACAGCAAAATGTAGTTTAATCTCCCAGACTATTAGTTTTTTTTTTGAAGTTGTCAATTTAATTTAATTTTGTGACTGATAGTGGCGTGTCAAAAGAAATATTTTTTGAAATCGTTAACCACCGAGCCAAAAGAGATCATTTACACTTGATTGAGAGATGGGCATCAAATAAGAAACATCGCAGATGAATTAGGGATTAGCAAAAATACCATACTGTGTTGTTGGCTAAGCACAAAATTGCAGAATATTGAAATATTGTAAGAAAATCAGGTTCTAGTTGCCCCAAAATTTCGAACGACGGCCAAGATATAGAATTAATTAATTTTCTAAAAGATCATCCCTTCGAAACAGCAATAAAAGCTAAAGAAGAAACTCATTTTTCCTGGTCTGGCTAATACAGCGCGTAGAAGAATTCGTAGTTTAGATATAAAAAGTTGTTGTGCTCCAATAAAATATTTTTGACCGAAGCAAACAAACAGAGAAGAGTAGAATTTATTTATGAATATATAAATCAAGGTAATATATGGAAAACCGTAATATTTTCCGATGAAAAAACCTTTCAATCATGCAATAATAAGAAAATCCGCGTTTATAGGCCTTCTGGTACGGAAGATATACAAATAAGACTAATCAAAGTGGACGCTTTCCTATAAACGTTTGGGGCTGGATTAGTGCAAGGGGCCCAGGAGTTTGCCAAATAGTGCATGGGCGGTTGAATGCACCATTATATTGCAACATACTAAACCAAGTTATGATACCATTTGTCGACGAAGTATATGGCCACGGTTTTATATATCAACAAGATAATGCTCCTATACATAAAGCCATGGTTCAAAATTATGTAGAAGAAAATCAAATTCGTGTTCTGCCTTGGCCTTCGAAAAGTCCGGATATCAACCCAATTGAAAAGGTTTAGGGTGAGATGACAAAATTTATGTATAAACACAACTTCCAGCCTAGAACTCGGGATGAATTAAGCCAAAGGATAATGCAAGCATGGGATGCAATAACGCCAGAGTATACGAGAAACCTAGTATTAAGTATGGCACGACG
This sequence comes from Polydrusus cervinus, assembly GCA_935413205.1. Lineage (NCBI taxonomy): Eukaryota > Metazoa > Arthropoda > Insecta > Coleoptera > Curculionidae > Polydrusus > Polydrusus cervinus. Next base: position 17,077,019 of record OW284517.1, read on the forward strand.
TTTACAAGCGTTAATCGATAATAATGGTGCAACTACCAAATATTAAAAACATGTTATAATATTAAGGTTTAAATATGATTAAAATTTATTGGAACATAATATTAAAAATTTTATTTTATTTTTGTTACATTTTAAAACACAATATGCGTATTTTAATTTTTCCTCGTATTTCTAAAAATGTGGTATTGTTGTTAAACCTTTTCCCTTCCATGACAACTATTATAACAACAATGATAACCTTTCCTCAATAGATTATATTCCTTATAGTCCAGGAGCTACTCTACAACAAGAATTTTGCTGTCCCAGTTTTTTTTGGGCGCAATGGTACCTTGGAGAAAATAAGAAATTATCGACTGGTTAACCACCGAAAGTATTGAATTTGAAGATAATTTGATAAACTATTAGCTTTAGCAAATTTACACAAACATCGTTTTATGAAATATGCCGTGGAAGATATAGCTGAAAAACATAGTGTAACTGTGCTGCGCACACCGCCATATCATTGCGAACTAAATCCTATAGAACTTATATGGGTGCAAGTGAAAGGATTTGTAGCAAGACACAATACGACATTTAAAATGAAAGACGTTAAGCTACTGTTTGATCAAGCCATTAAGGAAGTGACACCAGAGAACTGGCGAAAAGCAGGCCACTATGTCATTAAAAAAGAAGAGAAGTGGGTTCTTGACCACCTGATCAATCGGACCGTCGACCCGTTAATTATAACGTCACGAGGAGGTGACAGTTCCTCAGATGACGAAGAATATTATGATTTTTTATAATTTAATTTCTGTATAATATATTTTTTGTATTTTGTATTTTTTTTATGTTTAATAAAAAATAAGTGTACCTACCTAATACTATATACTTAATGCACGCCTTTGTCACACCATTTTCAGTGCTTGTGAATGGATAACAATAAGCAAAATCCATAAATTGACCCAAACCCGGCTGGTACTACCTGCACTTGATGAAAATAAAGAATTTTGCAATGCAATCAATGCCAAATTATGAGAGTGGCTTAAAAACTCGTTGAGTCTGGGTCCCTCTATAGCCCCTGATGACCTAATAAGCTTTTATTACTCTACACGTTTCTCAAATAGACTATAATTTTTAGTTTTTTTATAACAATTTGTAATAAATACGACGTTCTCGACGACGTAGTATGTCGCATTTCTGGATATTTTGGCTCGTGTCTTGGGTATTGTTCCTTAATATTTTGTAAAAAATTTCGCTCGGGTATGGCGCCGTAACGTTATTTTTTTAAATTTAAATATTTTATTTACATTATTAAAAATACCCCAAAACACTATATTAAATTGATGAAATTTAAAACATTAATGTCTGTGTACCTGCAATAATATGTCAACTCTTTTATTTTCCCAGGTCCATTAGTGCAGTCACAATACTGTTATTATCCAATTGTCCGAAACATTACAAAAGGTGCTTCAGGCCATTTCTGATATCTGAAGTGTCCACTTCTCGTGCTTAAACTTAATAAATGAAATAATAATAATTGATATGAACTTTATTGTTGTTGAACACCAATGCGCCTTACGGAGGCAAGGCATTATATTTTACAATCTTTTTAACGGTTTTTTTTAATCTTTGGGGATCTTTAGGGTTCTATTTTAGACCTTCCATAACGACTACCGGCTAACACATTCCCCAACATTTATACGGAAAGAAAAATTAATCAAAGTATGATAATTACAGATAGTTGCCTACAGTTTTAAGACGAGTTCCAAGTGGTAAAAGATATACGAGAAAATATTATTAAATATTAATTTTAAACTTTTAACAGATAACAGTGTTAAATTGTAAATTTCTCTTTTGGCCTGAGTTCACTGTAAAGCGAAAATTGTTTCTCCTGAACTTACTTGAAATAGCGTCGTGTAGGACGGATTGTCCAGAAAAAGAAACACGGGTTCTTCAAAACGTACTTTAATATAGCAAATTTTATATTGTACAAAAACAAACGCGTCGTTTTACTTTCCTTCTCAAATCTCTACTAATTTTTACTTCTATTCATATTTTTTAACACCACTCCAAAAATCCTTCTTAGAGTCGATAAGTCTAGTCTAAACAAATCACGCCCGTATTAAATTACACTTATACAACTTGATGGTTGAAATCCAGTGGTGTCCTACAGTCGTATGTGAGTTTTAAGGGAGCAACCCTTCTTTAGAGAAAACTCTCCAAATTTACTGATTTAATAACTTTATTTTTATTTCTTAAGACTTGTATGTTATTCACCATAATGTAATCGTAAATTGCTTTGCTTCGCTTTAATAAAAAAAACTATTCAAAATCTTTGGCGTTTCAGTAAATAAATAGCGCACAACAAATTAAATCTAAGCTACATATTCCAGTCGCCTACCATTTTGATACGCTACAATATAAACCTTTTTGAGTTGTATATAACATTTAGCGCCATCCCGCGGTAGTCCAATACAATCTATCCGAGCATACCCGTCTAGCCCTTTACAGTAATTCTAAAGAATTCAATTTTAATACATGTCATCATCAATCGTTTTTATTGATAACCAAGTGCACTGACCTCTCTTTATTACAGTTAATATTGTGTGTGTATTTGTCCTTTGACACCTTTATTCATGCCTTTATTTGTATAATAAATATTAAACTATTTAAGTGGCGTAAGTATTTAAATAGCAACGAGACCAGTAATTATATGTTTACTCAAGTGGTTTAGTGTAAAATAAGTAGGTAGTGGATTTATTTTACGTTGACGCACGATTTTTGTTTGCAAACATTTGCAAATAAGCTTCTTTTGTAACTGAATATATGATATTTAGCACTGATATCCTCGATTTGAACCACATATTTATAACAGAGCATATATGTATGTTGATAATGGCATGTACAAACCGGGATATAAAATTTGCGCACAATTATCACAGTAATTTATGAGGATGTCCAAATTGTCCAAAATAATTTTTTTCAAACACAACGTCTTAAAATTCCTCAAAAATACACCTACCACTTCAGCCAGTGGAATCATGTCAAGGCTTAAAGAATCGAGCGCTAATATATCGATAAACAACATTCGTCAGAATTCCCTGAACAACTTTTAAAACTCCTGGGCCCCTAGCACTAATCCAGCCCCAAATATTACTCGAAAAACAACCACTTAGATTAGTTTTATAGATATATCTATCCGAGGTCATATCTCTCATCATACCTATCTCATGTTTCTAGATCTATTCTACATACAGGAATTTTGCCGTTGTGCACGATTAGAATGGTTTCTCGTCAGGAAATATTACTCTTTCTTTCTTTCCTTGACTCTTTCCCATAAATTATTCTGGTTGAGATATCTATCCCTACATACTCTTGCCTGTGTGCTGGTCTGTATATTTCATTAGTCAAAAATATTTTTTAGCAGCTCATCGGTTGTTTATATCTAACGCTCCTAGTCAACGCTTTGCTGACTTGGAGCATCCAGGGAAATTGGATTCCTCTTTCGTTAGCATTTAGGGTTGTCCTAAATAGATGTTCTCTGAGAAAGTTAACAAGTAAAAAGTAGGGATTGGACAGAATTCCGGCAGTTGTACTGGGTCCGGCCTTAACACCGGATCTACTGTTCTGGCCGGATTTAAACCCTGATCCGGCCGAAACAGTAGATCCGGTGTTAAGGCCGGATCCAGTACTACTGCCGGAATTTTGTCCCATTTCTACTTTTTACAATATTGTCACTCTTTATAAGATATCCATCTCACCCCTAAAGTCTGGCTACGCCACTGCGGGGTAGGTATTATTCTTATCGTAATGCTAACAAAATAAGTTAAAAGAATCTTTTGTTTAGGATTCATTTATAATGTTTTTCTTTCGATTATTCTTGACTATTGGCATTTAAAATACTTATACTGAAGTATAAGTATTGTGGCGCCCAACATGGGGTTACTATATTAAAATGTTTAGTTTAGTCATATTTATGGTGGTTTGGATGTAATGTTAGCATGGACTATTGGAACCCCAAAGCCATAAAGACAAAAATTTACATACCTGGACTCGTGGACATAATAAATTAAAAAACAATTAATTAAATGATACATGTTATTGCTTTATTTTAACTTTATTGAATATACAAGGTGTCCCATAGTAATGCACTCTACAGGGATCTCGTAAACCTTATAGGATACAGAGATGATTAACTTAGAAAAAAGGTGCTTCCTACTAAATTCTGCAACATTTAAAAAACTCCGCAACCTTCCAAAAATATTTGGGCAATCCCGAAATTTCGCGATTTAGTTTTTATTTTTTCTGGCTCTAAAAAATTCTAAATTCCCCTCCTTTATAATTCAACGACGTATCATACTAAGTATTAATAATACGTTTCGGCTTGAAAAACCCGTTATCAATAAAAAATGGCTACTAATTCATCTTGTATTTATTAACTTTATTTTATTTTCAAAGCCAACTAGAAATAATTTGACTCCGGACGTCGACTTTAAATCAATTTTTCTTCTCTTAAATAATGTTCCATAATTTTTATTTAAAAAAAAACTATAATGACGCAACTCCTCAAAAACATAATGACTTTAAAGAACTAATTTGCACTAAACGATTTCATTAACTTCATCCGTCATTTAATAAATATTTATAATTTATTCGAGAATTTATTGAAACAAGTACCTACCTGTCACAGCCTACTATACAGTTGAGGCAGATTACGGACATTGACAATAAAACAGTTACAATTAAGATGAATGTGAACTTATTTTTATTGATGAAGGGTTTTTAAGTCCGAAACGTGTTATTAATACTAGGTGTATTACGTCATTGAAATTTTTTTAAAAAAGCAAAGTTGTTGGTTTGAATAAAACAAAACGTCGGATGAAAAATCCAATTACACCAACTAGAGGACAAAAAATGATAAGAAAAATGCACACTTTATGCTGACATATCTCTTCAAATAGAGTCAGAAAAAAATAAAAACCAAATCGGGAAATTTCGGTTTTACCCAAATATCTTTGGAAGGATTCGGAGTTTTTATTTTAATTTGATAGTACAATGTACTACTGCATACGCAAATCCGGGAGAAGAAGTCATATATTCACCAGTTTTGACTTCTTTGTTCAAAGGAATCCAGTTAGACAAAAGTTGATACATAACAAAATTGTCGATTGAAACTCACAGAGCATTTGTGAAGAGTTTTTTATGACATCACTTGATTAGATATTTCCTCAAAACTAGACCAGACTTTTGGCAATACTTAAAACATACAATATAACATAACAATAACGAAAAAAGTACAAAACTGACTCTTAATAAGTTTTGACGATTTAACGTCACTGGGTGATGAGCATCGTTGGTTAAGTCCTCGTAACGTTATTTCCTCCAGACTAAGATCCGGTTGTACAATAAGAGCTTAAGTACAAGTTTTGTAAAGCTCGACCTAAAATTGAACTTGGTTTAAAAAGGTAATTCTGTTATATAATTAATTCCTAACTAACCACAGGTCTTCACAGGTGGGATCAATAATTGAATTACCATGCTGGCAATGGTTACGCTGTCAAGAAACCATCAACTTTATTTGTTATCAAAGTTTGGGGATTTACAATTTGCAGCTACTTTTTCCATGTATTCTAACACAAAACTATCTGCAAATTTTACTTTCAAAGAAGAATGTCTGCTATTAGCTTTTATTCAGGAGTTTAAAGGTATTTTGGAAAATAAAAAAACAGGTAATATTTTTAGTAAAAAAAAATAGAATGTTACTCGGAATGTTAGAAAAAGATTGAGACTAAATTTAATTACAAAAATTTGAATATGATCAGGTCTCGGTCTGTAGTTTTGGGGCCGTCCTCGAGCGTTTTCTATAACTCCTAACACTTCCATAAAATCTTCACCATCAGATTTTTTTGTTAAATCCAGAAAAGTTCAACCTCATCATTCGCATTCATAACTTTAAAATATTATTACCACAAATTTTGAAGTAAAAAAAAAATTTAGAAGGTTTGTTATATGGGGTTATATGTCATCGTCAATTATTAATAACTTGGTTTAAGCCTAGAAAATTGACAGCTTACCTAAAGAATACAAGCTCAGTAGAACCGACTTCAACTTTAGGTCGATCTTTACTAAACTGGTACTTAAGCTCTTATTGTACAACCGGATCTTAGTAGATATAATATCAATGAAGAACTTATCAAGTGAACCCAAATTTTACCCGTTGGTATCATATTCAAAAAATTATTATGCAGCAAAATATTCCACCTTTAGGAACAATCCATTATTGTAACATCACAGTAAATTTAAAATCTATTAGGTACCTACATGAAAAAGAACCTTGGGACCTTTAGCAATCCAATGATACCAAATTATGTAATACTTATTGCATTAGCTTTTAGAGTGTTAATTAATAAAGATCCTTTTTGTAATATGAATTACCCGTATTTTCAAGAACAGGTAGCAAAAGCTTCATCTTTAAATGATTACTTACGCAAGAATTTTTTTAAAAATATATTAACATTATCACCATCATCATGAGTCAAAAATCAAGGACGTAATTTTAGATACACAAAAACATTATTAAATAAACAGTTCGGTTCTAGCTGTAATAATTGCATTATGATTCGAAAACTTACTGTTCCCGCTAATCTAATAATATCAACAATAGATTTCACAACACCATCTACGAATCAGCAGCACGAGTTCATCCACCTACCTTTTTCAATAGATTTAAAATCCTTGACACACCAATATCAAAACAAACGACACTCGCACTAACACAATTAAAATTTTCAAATTTCCTTATGTGTTTTCACTATTATTCAGCACTACAAATTCTGCACAAAACACTGTCAAAATAGTACGGGTATCGAATGATATAGGATTTTTCAATTTATCTCAGCACGTTTTGACTTTGCCAAAAACATCCCATTATTCCTTGGAATTAAATGAAAAGATCAACGTCACGGACGCGAATTGTAACACGATATATCATGAACCAGACACGACGAGAAATTTTTATCTATCTCCCTGAAATTACTAATTAGATCAAACTTTTACTCTTCAATGTTGTTTATAAACATAATTTTTACCGGCGATTTCGAAACGAAAGTCGCGACACGACCTTCGTACAAACGACGGAATCGAACTGAATTTTGTTTTGTATGATGTTAGCGCGATGTTCGTAGATCGTGCACGCACTCGGATCGTTGACGAACATTCCCGAATGAGCTACGACGTGCATGCACCGAGGGTGAACTTTTGGGAAGGGAGATTTTTGGTCAGGCTTATTACAAAATTCTCTTATTCTCATCTATATCTAATTTTTTTGCAGTAATAAAGGTATTGAAGATTGAAGACAATGATGTTTCTTGAATGATAGAAGAAATTTGATCTTGCATTGTCTTTATTTACTTTAAATCATAACGTTTCAACTGGTAAGTATCTCCAGTGGTCTTCAGGTGAATACTAATGGCGACTGGAGAGATACTTTCCAAGTGAAACATAGTAATTGAAAGCAAATAAAGACAATGCAAGTCCAAAACTTTTCTATCAATAAAGGTATTCCTGGGAACACTTTTCTCCAGGCGAAGCAATGATGACATTTTGCAAGCCAACAAAATCCCGCTAATTGATTCTTCAGGCCGTAAAATCTTCGCACGATACCTGAAACCAGATTCTCGATTCGCTGGAAATAATTATAATTAGCGCTGAATATGAAACATGTTTTTACAAAATTGTTTGTGTGGATTCCAAGAAAATCACGTTTGAAATAGCATTTAGAGGGATTTTGTTGGTTTGCAAAATGTCACCATTATCTTTCATAGACAAGGCGGAATACTCTATAGAATCATAAACGAAGGATAATCTTTTCCAGACGAAACCATCTTTACAGACGAATCTATTGCCCGCAAAAAATTCACACAAGATTTCTAATCTTCAATGAAAAAAGTATAAAAAAGAGACAAAACGAGATCTTTTAAAAAGAAACCACGATTTTCCATAGATTGAGCATGGTTTTACTTGCTTGGATATGTAAATTAAATGTATTTTTTTTTAATATGTAGGTCCTGAACGATAATTAAACTTTTTTTAAGAATCATAAGCTCATTTGCGCAACTAGTGGGAAGGGAGGAGGCTAGAGAGAGTTAAATCTTCCTGAATTGAGATTAGCCCTCCTAGACCAACTGGTGTTTTTTAATCCTTTTCCATTTTTAGAAGACATTTTAGGAGTTCTAGTAGGATTTCTACACAGGGCTTAATAAGCCCCTCCCCCCCCCCCCCCATATAGGTGTCCAGTTGCATCACAGCAAAAACTATACATTTTTTTTACAAGACCTGAACAAGAAATAAGTAAACATATAATCATAGATGTTCTTTCGCCTAATTTTATAAGGTCGATCTAAACCCAGATCCAGTTTAAATCAAACAAATATCAAAAATGGTAATTTTATAACTTAGGATTGACAGCAAAGTTCCCGTTAATGGTGATTTACCTGGTTCTAACTTAGTATAATGTAGCATAATAAATTATAACTATGAACGGCAGTAGAGTTTTGGACTTGCATTGTGAAGACGACTGGAGATGCTTACCAGTTGAAACGTAGTGATTCTAAACAAATAAAGACAATGCAAGTCCAAAACTCTACTGCCGTTCAAGAAACGTCATTGTCTCCAACCTTTAAAGTTATAACTATGTTGATTACTCTTAAGTTAAATTTTGCTAGAAAAGAAGGTTTTTTAGCGGCAGGCGGACAATGTAGTGCATCTATCTTTTGCATTGAGTACACAGGGACGCCAAACGTAATGAGTTCCCTGGGGCACAGGTAGACAATGACAGGCTGTTTCGTTCTTATTAGAACTCATCAGAAAGCCATAACCTGTAAGCGATGTGTACTCAATGCAAAAGATAGATGCGCTACATTGTCCGCCTGCCGCTAAAAAACCTTCTTTTCTATTTAATTATACGGACACTAAACTCTACTACTTTATTTTAAATTTTGCTGTCAATTCCACAATATAAATCGTCTATTTCTGACGTTTCTACAATTTTAGAATTATTCTTCGGTTTAAACCTAGAACACTTAGATTTAAGAAGACTTTAAAAAATTGGGTCTTGCATTAAAACCTGAAACTAATTTCTAACAAAATTTTTCTATACTATGTTTATTAGTAGTAAGATTTTCAGTAACGTAAAAATTTGAACATTTTGAATCATATTTTAATATTTATTATTTAAAATTTGGCTTATCATTAACCAGTACCGCTTTCAAATGTCGATAGTGCGGCTTCTGGTATTCCTAATTGTATCTTCCTAGTTGCTCCCGGTCTATAACCTACACCCATACCGTACGTCGCTTCCTGATCGGAACGGCGCCCGCCCTGTCACGTGATGCCTGACGCCGCGACGCCCTCGCGCGCCGAGGAAACTGCGATATTCAGGTTGCTGAACTAGGATCGGGATGTAAGAAGTGAACGTGTTACAATAGAGGTGACTATTAAGCGGTATTGGGGGGAACGGGAAGATAGGGGAAGTAAAAAGTGGATTAGTAGGTCTTACCTAAAGGTCCTTGTAGGGGAAAGAAGAATGGTCAGTATTATTTTGGGTCTTTTAAATGAGTTTTAAATGCCTCTGATCCGTTTATTTCTGTAATTTATTTTTCAATCAAAAAATTCAAGGATTCAAATATTTACAAATCACCGAATTTGTATGCATGGTTAAAATTCAAAAAATGTTAGTGTTATGGCTTAAATATATTGAAGTTAATGTGCCTAAAAACCACAAAAAAAGGGGGACGATGAAGATTGTAAGACCAAAGTAATTAAAAACATTGGGTTAAAAATATCAAAGCTGTATTTCGACACCATTTAGCTCAACTCGACTAACTCATTTTTTATCCTTATTCTAAACATATACCCAAAATCGCTGATCGCCTTTCATATGGATTAACTTAAATAATCACTAACGTAATCTTATACATATACAATTTAAACCATTTAACTTTAGTTATCAATAATCGCCTTTGAAATAGTAAAATAATAGTTATTTACGATATAAGGGTTGTAAAGATTCATATTACAACACGAGATGTTAAAGTTGTCAAACAAGGCGTCAGCCGAGTTTAATAAAACATATGTAGAGTGTAGTAATATGAATTTACAACAAGAATATTGTACAAAATGTTATCTACTTTTATCTATGAATTAAAATATTTGGCAAAAGGCATTTTTAAAAATAAAAATGCACCTGTAAAAATGCACCTGCTATTAAGTTTACTAATCAAGTTTTTTATGTTACCTTTCGCATAGTTACTATTGCGAATGGTTACTGTCGAAACTTTGTCAAATAAATTCAAAAATATAATAAGCGTTTTTCAAAATGAGCGATTCTGATGGAAGTTTACCCTCTGATATAGAAGCAACCGCAAACGAAGCGATCTCAAGTTTAGTTCCGACAAAATCCAAGGCACGGTATGAGTTGGAGTATCAGAAGTTTGCAGATTGGTGCAAAGCTAACAAAATAAAGCAGGTGTCTGAGAAAATCCTTTTGGGTTATTTTTCCGTAAAGCAACGCTCCCAGAAACCACCTACACTATGGACTCACTACTCAATGTTAAGAACTATGATTTCAGTCAAGAAAAATCAAGATATAAGCAGATTTTCTCAACTAATCGCATTTTTGAAAAGAAGTTCAGAGGGTTACAAGGCCAAAAAGTCCAAAGTTTTCACAAAGGAAGACTTATGTAAGTTTCTAAGTACTGCAGATGATGAAACATATTTACTTATGAAGGTTGTTATGATAATCGGCATTTTTGTGGCTTGTCGGCGCGAAGAATTAGCTAAGTTAGTGTTGGATCATATTGAACACAATGATTTGTATATAAAAATTGTGATTCCATTCTCGAAAACCAAAATTATGCGAGAATTTGTTATAACAGAAGGAAATGTGACAGGTGTCAACTGTTTAAGTATTTTTCGAAAGTATGCTAAACTTCGTCATCTTAATGCAACTTACAGGCGGTTTTTTGTATTCTATGGAAAAGGAAAATGCACCTCCCAGCCTGTCGGAATTAATAGTTTTGGAAGTATACCAAAAAAGATTGCAACAAAACTTTGATTGAATAATCCCGAAGGATACAGTAGACATTGTTTTAGGAGGTCCTCAGCCACCATTCTAGTTGATGGTGGTGCAGATATGCAGATGTTAAAGCGTCTTGGGGGCTGGAAATCCTCTTCTACGGCAGAAGGCTACGTTGAGAATTCTTTAGAAAATAAGAAACAAATAGCCAAGAAGATCATGGGGTCAGACACGGATTTAATGATTGGAAATTCGAACATGAAGGGTTCCATCACATCCACTTCTGGTATACAAATTTCTAACTGTAAAAAGTGTATTATTAATGTTTATAATAAACTTTAAATGTTATATTTTAATTAATAATTGGTAATTAATTTTATAATTGTTAATAATAAATCATTCTTCTAAAAGTGTGGTTTTATTTAACAGCAAAATTTTAATAAAACCGGTTTTTTTTTCATTACAGCACTAGTGCTATAATAGATGCCCTTACAAAACGATTTACAGAACTGTAAAATTCATATTACTAAATGAAAGTAGATAAAGTATATTTTTACAAGATGTTTATCAGCCATGAGATCCTTACAATGTCTAACAGTCTAAATCAAGCCCTCTGTGATTTTTATTATAAATACCAATAATTCCATAAGTAACTACACTTTAAAATACTGAGTATTGACATTTTTCGGTTCAAAATATTGCCCATACTGCAAAACATCCGTTCTGTTGTAGAAAAATTAATATCTCCCAGATGTTTTACAGTTTTTTTGTCAAATCTACTAAGGGCAGTTAGATAAATAATAAATGAAAGCATTGCAGAGTCACATTTATTTATTATTTCTCTAAATGACTTACCAGACTTACCACCAGTTTTATTAAGCCCACTTTCATCCATCGTAAATTATGCCGATAATACAAATCTACTAATTAGAAAGAAAAATATCATAAATGTATTAAACATCTCGAAAAAGCATTCTTAATAGTAAAAAGTGATTCTATGACAACGTCCTTATTCTCAATACAGAAAGAACCCTATGCTTAATTTTTAACACATCTAGAATTAATAAGACAGAACTCCTGATAGATGGTTCGAATGGTGATATTGTGGAGACTTACAAATTTCTGGGAATGCACATCCAACGAAATCTTACATGGAATAATCATACAGACATCCTTTGTAGACATCTTGCCACATCTTGTTATATGCTAAGAATAGTGTCTAGATATCTAAACTTTAGTATATCTTGCACCATAGTAATTTTTTTTCCTTTCTGCGTTTCGGTATGGGATTATACATCAGATTTGGGACTAGTAGTTTGTAGAGCAAGAGTAAATCCACTCGAGTTGAACAGTATAATATATATAAGTTTTTAATACCAATACTTTAAAATATATTCGTTAATTATGGAAATCTAGACAAAAGGATATTTTTCCAGCAGGATGGAGCCCCTTCTTACTTTGAGAGAAATGTAAGAGAATTATTAAATGTTACATTTCCAAATAGGTGGATAAGATTGTGAGGATTTATAGAGTGGCCGCCCAAATCTCCGGATATTACACCCTTAGATTTTTATTTATAAGGCGATTTAAAAAGAAGGGTATATGTCACCAGACCTAGAAATCTGGAAGAATTAAAGGCAAGGATTCGGGCAGAGACACGTTTAATCGCGCCAGAAGTTTTGGAAAGAGTAAGGGATTATGTATATGTGTGTTATGTATTTTTGGAAAAATTTTTGAAAAAATTATTCACAACATCATACTGGAACAGTTAAAGATATTATTTTAAAACAACAACACGGATTTTTTCCACGTAGGTCAGTTGAAAGTAATCTAGTAGAATTCACAGATTTTGTTTTGGGTAGTATGGATAATCGCGAGCAGGTCGACGTGGTGTATACAGACTTCAGTAAGGCGTTCGACAAAATTAGTCATTCTATACTGATGGAGCGTCTTGCTGATGTCGGTGTGCATAACAGTTTGCTCAAATAGATCTGGTCATATCTCAGCGATAGACGACAGATGGTTTCTGTTGGGGGATTTTACTCTGAGCCTTTTAGCGTGCCGTCTGGTGTACCGCAGGGCAGTCACCTTGGCCCCCTGTTTTTTATTATATATATTAACAACATACAACAATGCTTCAATTTTTCTAAATTTCTACTGTACGCAGATGACCTAAAATTTTTTAGAATAATCAGGGTGCCAAGGGACTGCGATAGGTTGCAAGATGATCTTAATGCTTTGGTAAGATTCTGCGAAAGTCGGAGTTAATTTCTTAATCTAGATAAGTGTGTGTCGATTACGTTCACCAGAAACAAGAATGTGCATAATTTTCGTTATTCGATTAATAATAGTGATCTTAAGTCGGTAAGTGAAATACGTGATTTGGGTGTTATAATGGACACTAAGTTAATTTTTAGCTCTCACATTGAGCAGGTTGTTAATAAGTGTAACCGATTCTTAGGATTTATTATAAGAAACAGTTTAAATTTTCAAAATCCTCAAACAATTCTAAATTTGTACTACGCGTTTATATTTAGCAAACTTAATTTTGCATCAGTTGTTTGGAGTCCTCAGTACGCGATTTATCTGCGGAGGCTGGAAAGTATTCAAAATAAATTTTTACGGTTCTTATCACGTAAGACGGATGTACTTATAGTAAATAGCAATTATAAACCTATTATGGAAAAGTTTTCAGTAGTAACGCTTGCTGGAAGACGGACAATTTCTGATCTTGTTATGATTTATAAGCTGGTTAATAGTCTTATTGATTCGCCAATACTTAGATCAAAGCTAAGTTTTAATGTACCGGTTAGGGCCCTAAGGCTTCAAAATACATTTAACATTTCACTTCGAAATACGAATTCAGGTCAAAATTCTCCTATCTATAGGGCGACACGTACCTATAATGGTCTTTCCTTGAGTATGGAAATGTTCGATATGTCTATAGTTAGATTTAAAAAACATGTCAGATTATTGTTGTAATTTTTTTTTTGTTTTTAATTTTAATTTTTGTAAGGTTTTGTATTATATTTTTGTTTGTATAATTAAAACATTTAATTCCCACTAGCTAATACCACAACGTGGATGCTTTATTGGACTTAGTGTCTGTTGTATCCCTACTTGTTAATAAATAAATAAATAAAGAGTTCTATCATCGGTTTGGTCTATGAGATTCATGGGGTACATTTTCAACAATTGCTATGCTCAAAAGGCAGTGGCGACTCGCGGTCTTAAAAAATGGTGAAGAGCTAGGTATAGTGCGGGTACTTAAATAAACATTGACTAATTTATATTTTTATTACATGCTTATATAGCTAGTTTTTGGTTTATAAACTAAGTACGTACACTACTGAATTAACTGAAAAATAAAAACAAAACTTTTTAATCACACTATCTATTATAACCGTAAGTTTCGCGAAACCTCAAAATAAATAACTTAAGGTTAGGCGAACCAATGCTAAAACAATGGTGCATACGACTAATCTATTTTTACATTGCCCTTCATCTTAATTCAAATTGTTACATGCTGTCGCGTGACTGACGTCACGTAACCATAGCGACGGTGAAAATCAAAGCCACTTGACTGTATGTTGGGCGTTGGGTCTTAACTTGCTGCTTTGAGCTCACGGACAGGGTCGGCTGGGGCGCGCCAAAATGCACGAGTGTTTATAATTATTGTCCATCGAAGTTAACATGCATAGCTATATTCGGATTAAATTAATATTATTAATTCGAACATAATTATTTTTAAGGGCTAAAATGGTAGCTGTGTACATTATGTCGAAAACATTTTCTCCTGGTTTTATTTTTTTTGGTGAAGAGCCCCTTACGAACCGTCACTGTAAAAAGGTGACATTGCAGTTTTAAAGTTATTGTTTGTAATTGTTTCTTAAATTCATTTTTATTAAATTTGTGACACATATTTTAACAGATTTAAAATTTATATAGGTATGGCAGCAGACAATACAGTGAACAAACCACTGGGATTGGTCAAAGAGGAGATTGACTACACGGCCAAGCAGCTTGCACAGAACAGATGGACAGAGTTGACAACCTGTAGTACATCCAGGCAACTGTGGCCCACATTCGATAAAAAGAGAACCGCAGAGCTATTGAGACACAGTAGAAAAGACGTGAGAAATATTACTGCGGTTGTTGCCGGACATTGCCTCTTCGGTAGACATGCCGAACGTATGCAAATACCCACTAACGACTTTTGCAGGAGTTGCAGAGATAAGGAAGAGGAAGAAAGTATTCAACATTTTCTGTGTGAATGCCCTGGCCTCGCAAGAAGGAGGTTCACTACTCTGGGTGAATCATCTTTCGATAGCCTGGAGGAACTAAGCAACTTACAACTTGGACGGCTGAGCAGATTTCTGAACAGTAGTGGCTGGTTTGAATGAGTTGCTAAAATCCTTCCGCGGTTACGTCGCACTAACCATCAGAGATCTGATGAAGGTGGGTTCTACGGAACACGTGTGGTATCACAACGGACCTAATTAGGACTACGTGAGACTGTTTGGTCAAAACCAAGGGTCTGCCACTCTTACCTAACCTAACCTAACCTATATAGGTATGGAGAAATTCCTTTTTGATAAGCTTCCCAAAAAGGTGCCACAAGTGGTATCCTCTAATTTAAAAAAATAGGTTGATTTCCTTGGGTCCTAATTTTTTTAACATGACAAAAGCGAGGCCCATAAAAAATCTTTGAGGACGTATTTCTGGATTTTAGGAAAATCTTATTTCCACAAGCAGCGTTCCATATAAAATCCCCACCCTGTATAATCTTTAGCATTATTTCCTTGGCAACTAGGATAAGGTGTTGCTAAGGCAGGGCCGTAGGTAGGGGGGGGGGGGTTAGGGGGTTCAAACCCCCCCCCCTCCCCCCATGATATATTACTTGACTGAACTACCCAACTCAAAAATCGTCTCCCTAGCCTTACTAGAGAAGATAGAAAAGATTCTTTTCTAAAACAAATATTACTAAAATATATTAGATACTAAAAACATTATTACCTAAATGAATTAAGGTGTGTCCTTCCACGTTAGCCTTAGCTCATTCATCACCTTAAGATTTACTAACAATTTTATTTGTCCGTCCGTTGGACAACTTCCATTTTCGACAAGTGCGTTTAGTCAGTCCTGTTCTGTGGTCAGTCCGACCCAGTGGCGTTATTTGGGGGGGGGGGGGGGGTCTGCCGGGCTGCAGCTCCCCCCGAGCTCTGGAGCTCGGCTCTAAAAATCTAATTGCAACCTAATTTTTGAACGCTTGGACACTTAATTTAAATCTTTAAATAATGTATTCTTAGCCTAGATTACAAAGGTTTTGTAGGAAACGTTTGGTTTTTAAACTTTTCCTTCTAAAAGTCCTATTTTGTATAGAGTTTAGGGTTTTCAGACACATATCGTTTTGGTTACTGATTTTTGATGCAATTTGGAAGGAAACCGAGTAAAAAGAATAATATTTTATAGCATTTTTCCAATATATACTTGTCTCTTCCGTTCTGCCTTTTTTAGCGCTATTTTCAATCAACAAAAATATAACTCAAAGCAATAAAATATTTGCACAACAAACCAAAAAATAATTAATTAAAACATTTTTTATGGAAGAAGCGTGAAGAAACAAGAATGCTTTATTATGAATATACAAAACGGCACAACAAGGAGTATTTCAAAACCTATAAGCTTTTGCACCAAAAACTGCTGTTAGATCTATGCTCCTAAAATGAAAACATGATTTCTGAAAAAATCATCAATTTTGGCGTGGTGAGCGATATTTACTTTATTTTTAATCATGAAAAACCGAGCCGGAAAAACGCTGGTTACAGTAATACATATGTCTTATGTTAAAATTTTGGTTTGTTATCAATATTCATATTTTCACAAATATAAAAAATGTTTTTTTTTTTAATAAAGAACCAGCTAGGAAGATCAAAAAAAAAGTAAAAAATAACATTTAGCAAAACAAATTTAATCCAACCATGCAGAGTGGAAGAGGTAATAATATTATTTTCGAAATTTGATAGTAGTTAGGTGAATTTTAAACAAATTTGGGCGTGGCCCCGAAAATTTTTCGCCTGCGGCGCTATTTTCGGATTTAACAGGGCATGGCACCCAAAAAATGCAACTTTTTTTTTAACTTAATAACCTAACACCCCCCCCCCCCCCCCCCATGAATAACGTCTAGCTACGGCCCTGAAGGGCATCGAAACACTTAACCGTTTTTGATTGTTACGATAACTAGCCAAAGTAGTTGTTTTTTACTTAAAGTGGAGTGGATAATTAAGGAAAGAAATAAGAACTCAAAATCTTCCTCTACTGTTATATTAATAAGAAGCTCATTTTAAGATAGAAATTCTCTACATATTTTGAATGCAGAAGCATTTATCTTCAGGAGAACAAATGAATTTAAGAAGAAAATGGTAGATATCATCCTAACGCAGCTTTAAGATTAAATATTAGAGGAAATAAAGGTTCAATGAGTAGAGAAGGGAGAATCATTACCAAAATACACGTCACCCATTGAAAAGGGAAATTACAATAAGGTTTGTAGCTTTGTTGTTAAACTTTTTATTCTGCAATTAAATTCTGATAGTAGATAGTAGCCAAAGCTACAAACCTTACTGTAGACACTGTAGTTTCACTTTTCACGGGTGTACAAGTATTTTGGTAATGATTCTCCCTATTCTACTCATTGAACCTTTATTTCATCTAATATTTATTCTTCAAGCTACGTTTTTCTTCTTAATTAAATTTGTTCTTCTGAAGATGAATGCTTCGGTACCGTCAAATGGGGTAAAGTGGATAAAAAATTCAGGTTTTTTAAGAATATTTCGGTAAATATGTATATAAATCTTTTGAGCACAGAAATTTAGAATCTTTAGTACCTTTCTTTTAATATCGCCAAATGTTAGCTTTCTTTTGTTTATATTTTTTAAATTATTATATGCCAAATGTTGATCCACTTTACCCCATTGATAGGGGTAAAGTGGACAACATGTAAAATTCATTTTAAAAATGTTTAGGGTAAAGTGGATAACCAAATACCGTTTTAAAAATAGTTTCCTTACAAAAATTTGTAAAAAGAAATAAGACACAACTTATGGAGATTTTAAAATATATTAAATACCTACAAAAGAAGAGATTTAACACAACTTAATCTATGTAAACTTATTTTTATCTACAAAACAAGCTTTGAAACTTGCCTGGGCCAATTTTCTTCTTGTATACTCTTGGCATTTTTCTGTAAACGCAAATAAGAAGAATGAGAAAAAATATTGTAACGTAACCCTAATTTATTAATAAATATTGTGATCCACTTTTCCCCACAAAGTTACAATTTTTTATACATCCGCGAAAAAAAAATTGTTTAATTTATTTTTAAACAACTTGCACTGCAATAATGTGATCTAGATACAGTATACAATTACCTTAAATCGACAAAAAAAACCATAGGTTGTCCACTTTTTTTACTGCAGGTGAATGTTTCAAGGACGGGTGAAATTTCAGGGAAAACACGAACTCAAATAATACTGAATTTGCGAACACCACCAGCCTCAAACGTCGCTTCCCTTATACTAAATACTCGTCTCCTGTACTCAGCGTTGCCACATTTATTTTGGCGAATCTACTTTTATTTTATTTTGAATCTACTAAAATCTACTAAATTAGGGGAGAGGGCACAAATGGGCTCGGTGATTTTTGAGTGAGCACTAAAAATAATAGTGAAAAAAGGGTCGCGGCCTCGACATAGGCAGCAACAACCATAACCTTCCTCTTGTTTTCTAAGTGGTGTCTAAAAAAAAAAACAGGTCGTCGTCCGATATTAAAATAAATAAGTACTTAATTAATATAATTTTTCCAATAGTTCTATTGTTAATGGCATATTTACATTATTAAAATTGATATTAAAATCTACCAAAATCTACTAAAGAAAATATGCCTACTAAAATTTTCTGAAGAAGGGTGAAAATCTACCAAAAAGTAGAAAATCGACTAGATGTGGCAACGCTGTCTCCTGTACTTCTGTCAACATTTCTTAATACGCGGCGCGGCAGCACTGGCGTACCGTGCAGTTAACGGTCGATCAATGAGTTCGGACCGTTAGAGTTAACTGCACCCCATAGTGTCTACTTTACCCCATTTGACGGTACTCAAAATATGTAGAGAATTTCTAACTGATATTAAGCTTTTCATTAATATAACAGCGGGGGAAAACTTTGAGTTCTTATTTCTTTCCTTCTATCCCCTTTAGTTAATGCCTGGTTATACAATTCTAGCTAACTACATAAAGTATCTCTTATTCTCCTAATATCATTACGTACTAATATTCCTTCTTTAAGTCTTATAATGTCATTATTTTACTAAACTTTAACCAGGCAGATGAGGTTCATTTTTTTGCATTAAAGTTAAGTTCTGGTACTTGTACATACTTATTTTCACATGAAAAGAGGTAAATGAATCGCCCAAACATTCTATCCTTGAAACATTTCAATATCTTACCCAAATCCATTAGTTATCGACATCGTATGTACATCTCAATACATTTTTAATTACAATTACATTATACGGCGATAATTATAGCCCAACATTAAGGCCTTCTCCTTCAAGAAGGTTTAGTTTATGCATGTTTACACTGACATATTGTCAATCAGCATTAATGTTTAATAAGCTAAGTCATGTAGGGATACAACATACTGGGTGGTGCATCGCGGTTGGAAACATAGGAAATCCCAAGCAAGTTTTAGACTGTCCAAATATTTGCTCCGCGCGGAGTTGTAGGGAGACTTTTTTTAGTGTCTCTGTGTGGTGACTGCACATTAGGAGTTTGAACAATTTTGGAAAACCGAATCTTAACTTATTTAAATAGGATTGCGGTTGGTTTTTTATTGGAATTCAACAGGTGATGCTGCGGACACCAGCATTGATCGGACTTATCAACCTGTGATTTGTCATTGTCAAATGTAATTTGATAGTATTAGATTTTTACTATAGTCTATTTCAGAAAAATGTAGAGTAATAAAATGGAAAGTTCCGTCCAGTTCGGCTCAATTTCGGTGTCGGCCATAGGCGGAGGTAAATTTTGTGCATTAAATTATTTATGATAACTAACCAAAGAAAAGAAAAAGAAGATAATTTGATAAAGAAGGAACTATTAGTTATAGCAAATTTACACAAACATCGTTTTATGAAATATGCCGTGGAAGATATAGCTGAAAAACATAGTGTAATTGTGCTGCGCACACCGCCATATCGTTGCGAACTAAATCCTATGGAACTTATATGGGCGCAAGTGAAAAGATTTGTAGCAAGACACAACACGACATTCAAAATGAAGCTACTGTTTGATCAAGCCATTAAGGAAGTGACACTAAAGAACTGGTGAAAAGAAGTCCATCATATCATTAAAGAACAGGAGAAAATGTGGGATCTTGACCACCTGATCGATCAGACCGTCGACCCGTTAATTATGACGTCAGGAGGAGATGACAGTTCCTCAGATGACGAAGAATATTTTGATTTTTTATAATTTAGTTTCTGTATAAGTAATGTATTTTTTGTATGTTGTATTTTTTTTATAATGTTTAATAAAAAACATGTGTACCCATATTACTATGTACATAATGCACTCCTTTGGCATACCATATTCAGTGTTTGTGAATGGATAACAATAGGCAAAACCCATAAATTGACCCAAACCCGGCTGGTACTACCTGCACTTGATGAAAATATGGAATTTTGTACTGAAATCAATGCCAAATTATAAAAGTGGCTTAAATATTCTTTGGCTTACTCTGTAGTCGCTTTGCATACCTAAAGAGCTTTTATTACTCTGCACCTTTCTGAAATAGACTTATTATTTTTAAAATGCTACCAGAGCTGTAAAAGTTACTTCAGAAAAGTAACTAGTTACTTTTTCGATACTTTTGCACAAATGTATCCAGATACTTAAGAGAAATAGTTACTTTTACCTTAAAGTAACTTAGTTCTTAGTTACTTACTTAAAGTAACTAGTTATAGTAACTAAGATACTTTTACAGTAACTAGTTATATTGATTGTAACTACGATAATTTAAAAGTAACGAAGTTACAGTTACTTTTGGCATGATTCAAAAAAGAACTAAGTTACCAAGTATCTAGTTACTTTAAGTTACTTGATACTAAAAAGTATCTAGTTACTTAAGTTACTCACAGCTCTGAATGCTACCTAGATCCGTTGACTTCTAACCCCCTTTATATTTCCTTTTAAAAAATCTTTAATAAATTTACACTTAACACCTTTTAGAACGTTTTCAGCCTGGATGAATCCTGTCGAACATATCATGTCAACAAAATGTTTCCGTCAATTTTTTACTACCCTCGTCCGAAAAACATTTTCTATTTGCTTTCGCTTATTAAAATAAACAAAACTGCCACAATATTCGATACTCTGGACAGCCCGGTTCATTGAAAAAATGTTGGCTTTAATAATTTTCTTCTCTGAAATTTTATTTTTTAGTAAATCAATAAGTTATAATTAAAAACATCTAAAACTGTCAAATAGGCTCGTAATGTAGAGTAATATTACAGTAAATTTATCTTTACTAAAATGCTTATTTTTAATAGGCTAATACAGGGTGATTCCTAAGTTGATACTTCTTTTTTAGCTGTGTATGGAAGGCAATAAATCACACAATATTTTCAAAAACCTTTTTGCAAAAAAATTGTAAATATGCGAGATACAGAAGTAGAAAATCTAAGTGCGGGCCTGGTTATCAAAACGTAGCCTGCTATACTTTTTGGTGTTTGTCTTATCTTTCATTAGTCATGCAATTTACGGGTCGGTAGTGAGTTATTTGGTAATACGCTGCGGTGTATGTTTCTGAAGCAAGTTAATTTTAAATTGGTGATACGTGAAAATGGTAAAATTTCAAAACAATTAACTAGTAGATATGGTTCTAATTTAGGGTGAGTGTCGTCAAAGTGTGGCTGCTGCTTCGAGATTATATGCAGAACGCTTTTCCTTGCGGGCTCATCCTACACCCAGAAGTTTTCTTAATGTTATTCAACGGGCAAGTTAGGCAGAACCGTATTTGATCCACAATATAATAAATAAATGTAAGTACCTACCTTATTTCTTAGTTTTTTGAAAAAAGGTTTTTAAAAATGTTTATTTTAATGCCTTCTATACACAGCTAGAAAAGAAGTATCAACTTAGGAATCCCCCTGTATAGTCCGTACTGGCTGGATGCACGTCACAGCTTCTGACGTAATTTTTGATTAGAGTCATATCGTTGATTAAATCGTATATTTTTTCAATTCCGCCAAGATTTAATTAAACTTTAAAATTAGCATTTTTTTTTTGCTAAATAATGAGGCATATTTTTAGAATATATTCCAACTAACTATTTTTCGTTTTCAAATCACTTAACATTAAAGTTCTTCGAAATGACAAAGGTTGTCAAAACGAATTTTATGTCAATTGACAGGACCTTATTTTTTGTTATGATTATGTATTTGCTAGTTGTGACGTACCATTGCGCCCAAAAAAAACTGGGACAGCAAAATGTAGTTTAATCTCCCAGACTATTAGTTTTTTTTTTGAAGTTGTCAATTTAATTTAATTTTGTGACTGACAGTGGCGTGTCAAAAGATATATTTTTTGAAATCGTTAACCACCAAGCAAAAAGAGATCATTTACAATTGATTGAAAGAAAGGCATCAAATAAGAAACATCGCAGATGAATTAGGGATTAGCAAAAATACCGCGTTGCTGGCTAAGCACAAAATTGCAGAATATTGAAGTATTGTAAGAAAAGCAGGTTCTAGTCGCCCCAAAATTTCGAATGACGGCCAAGATAAAGAATTAATTAATTTTCTAAAAGACCATCCCTTTGAAACAGCAATAAACGCTAAAGAAGAAACACATTTTCCTGGTTCGGCTTATACAGCGCGTAGAAGAATTCGTATTTCAGATATAAAAAGTTGTTGTGCTGCCAATAAAATATTTTTGACCGAAGCAAACAAACAGAGAAGAGTAGAATTTGCTTATGAATATACCTATAAGTCAAAGTAATATATGGGAAACCGTAATATTTTCCGATGAAAAAACCTTTCAATCATGCAATAATGGGGAAATTTGCGTTTATAGGCCTTCTGGTACGAGATACGATGGAAGATATACAAACAAGACTAATCAAAGTGGACGCTTTTCTAAAAGCGTTTGTGGCTGGAGTAGTGCAAGGGGCCCAGGAGTTTGCCAAATAGTGCATGGGAGGTTCAATGCACCATTATATTGCAACATACTAAACCAAGTTATGATACCATCTGTCGACGCAGTATATCGCCAAGGTTTTATATTTCAACAAGAAAGAAAAGAATATCAAATTCATATTCTGTCTTGGCCCTAAAAAAGTCCGGATATCAACCCAATTGAAAACGTTTGGTGTGAGATGACAAAATTTATGTATAAACACAACTCCAGCCTAGAACTCGGGATGAATTAAGCCAAAGGATAATGCAAGCATGGGATGCAATAACGAAAGAGTATACGTATAGTATTAAGTATGCCACGACGTTTACAAGCATTAATCGATAATAATGGTGCAACTACCAAATATTAAAAATATGTTATTATATTAAGGTTTAAATATGATTGAAATTAAAATTTATTGGAATATAATATTAAAAAATTTTGTTTTATTTTTGTTACATTTTAAAACACAATATGCGTATTTTAATTTTTCCTCGTATTTCTAAAGATGTGGTATTGTTGTTAAACCTTTTCACTTCCATGACAACTATTATAACAACAATGATAACCTTCCCTCAATAGATTTTACATATTCCTTATAGTCAAGGAGCTTCTCTATAACAACAATTTTGCTGTCCCAGTTTTTTTTGGGCGCAATGGTACATCCAACCAGTAATTGTACGGACTGTAGTCCATATGGAAAACTTTTTTATTATTGATTTCACAGAAAATTTTGTTCTGGATAAAAGTTTCTGCGTCTCCTTAAACTAAAAAAATGCTCATTAAAATTGAAAAAAAAACTTCAGTTCATACGAGGGAAAGTCAATGATTTAAAAGTGGCTCAACAGGAAAGTATTCTTATTTTTCGTTTTAGATAAAATTTCTATTTATAAAAGTTGGAATTAAAAGTTATGTTCGAGTACGAAGTCGCGGCCTGCTATTCAAAAACGAAAAGAATACTCATTATTTGTCTTACCCTGTATAGAAATTAGATTGAAAAGATCCAATTATTTTAAAAAGTTCTCTATAATGTTTAGTTTTAGAGTATTGGTCAAACTATAAATTTCTTGTTATTTCTAATTTTTCTTATACCATTCAAAAAAATGATGACAAAATTCGTTTATTTTTGGAGCAATTAAGTAGATTTAAACTTAAATTAATTTTACACTATATATTCGGGATCGTCTTAAATTACTTAAAAAAGGTCTTGTCTTCCAAGTTACCTAATTAAAGTTAAAAAATCTAGTTACATACAGGGTTAGACAAGAATAATTAGTTTTTTTTCGTTTTTTGAATAGAATGCCGTAACTTCGTATTCTAACATAACTTTTAGAAATGAAAATTTTATCTTAAACGAAAAATAGGAGTACTTTATTTCAGAGCAACTTTTAAAAAATTGAATATTCCTGGAACGAACTATAATTTTCGTTACTTTTAATTATCGTCCTTCTGTAGAATTAATATTAAAGAGTTTAATTTTCTTGAAACGAATCCTATTTATGTTTACTATTGGAATTTTAAAATCTTTTTAAATATGAAGTATACAGGGTGCTACAAATTCGTGTGCGTACAAGGGGATCTCGAAAACTATAAGAGTTACGCAGATGGTTAAATTGAGGCAAAGTTGCGTATTATGGGACCTAATAGTTTGGCAAAAAAAAATTGTAAATATTCCGAAAGCTTTCGGAGATATCCGAAAAAAAACGAAATTTCTATTTTTGGTTTTTAGTTTTTGACGCCTTTATTTTTGACTTAGGAATAAAACGTAAAACACTTTTTCATAGCCGTCTTTTAGGTCCTACAATATGGCTTATTAGTTTTTAAATACCAATCTCACGTCAATTTTTTTAAATACGGACCTGGAATTTTAAATACAGTTTTAGGGATTTCTAAGCTTTACAAAATACAATTTAAAATTTTTGAAATATTAACGTTTTGTCATCTAATAACAAATTTTCTCAAGTTATCTCTTTATGTCATTACGGTCCTGAACACTTGGAGCCAAACCAAAAAAAAAGATTTCTTGTTAGAAAAATCCGTCGATTTTTACTCAAAGGAGCCCGATACTTGATATTTTGTAAAAAAAAAGACCTAAAGTTTCAGCTCCAAATATTTTTCTGTCTGTTTATTTTTGTTACATGTTTCGCCTGAAACTGCCATCATCAGATCGTATAAACAGTAAAAAAATTAAAATTGTTTTTGAAACCAACATAAGCTCATCGCAGTAACATAACTAACTAGGTAACACTCCAGTTACCTTTTTTTCATTCGGGAGCCTTAATTTTTTTCTATTTTACAGTATTTCGGTCTAGATCTCTAAAAGCATAGGACTAAAGATGTTTTATTAATACTAATAAAAAATAGAATTACTTCTCATACCTTAACAACTTGCTTACTTGTATTGTTACGGTAAATCTTATTGAAACAAATAAACCCTAAACAACAACTTCCTGAAATGGAAAGTTATGTTGATTTAAATTATCCTAAAAATAATTGCCAGGGCCGTAATAGTAAAGAAATAATAATATCTAATATTAATGATGTGATATTTGATGACCAAACGTTAAAATTTTGAAAACGTTTAAATTGTACTAATTTTCTAAAGCGTAAAAGTCCCTAAAACTGTTTTTAAAATTCCAGGTCCGTATTTAAAAAAATTGACTTGAGGTTGGTATCTAAAGAACAAAACGTCGAATTTGAAAACTAATAACGCCATCTTGGAGAATATAAAAAACCAGTATAAGAAAGTGTCTTTTGTTTTTTTTCTCAAGTCAAAAATAATAATAAATAATTAAAAACCAAAACTCAAAATTTCGGTTTTATTCGAATATCTCCGAAGGTATTCGGAATATTTGCAATTTTCTTTCACCAAATTATTAAACCCCAAAATACGCAACTTTGTCTCAATTTAACCATCTTGGTTTTCGAGATCCCCTTGTACGCACACGAAATTGTAGATATGGGAGAATGTGAGAAAGTTCTATAAATTAAAAAAAAATAATTTTCAAAATGTTTTACAATACAATGAACTTTTGTAATTTTTTTTAGCCTATATCTTTTTCGTCGTCCATTTTTTTCTGCATGAAAATCCCCTACATATACCATAAATTAGATGTAAATGTATATGAAGCAGCCAAGGATATAAAAGTCAACTTTTTCTTTTTATATAAAAATATATCATTTAATCCTAAAAAAACTACTACAGCCTTAACACCACAAAAGAAACAACACCCAGGATCAAAATAAAATTCCTATTCAATATCGACGAAGAATTGCAATAATCCGTTTCGCATTGTTTACAATCAGTTCTTAAGTTTTGATTCGCGATTTGATTTTTTTCTATTATCATTTCACATGTATCGGCTGAGTTCTTGATGCTGCATCTTCTTGTATATGTTGAATTGTTGTTAAGAGAGTCTGGAAATAAAATAAATTATTTTATTATCAGATTGCGGGACAGTGTTTCGCATAATGCATTTTGTGGATACAATTTTTTTCAGTATCTTCATTTTATGTGCATTATTTTAAGTGTGGGATGCATAGTGGCGTATTTAAGGGGGAGGGGAGCTGCTAGGCGGCAGCCCCCCCCCCCCCCGAGCTTTGGAGCTTAAGTCTAATTGTAACCTAGTTTTTCGTCTCATGCTTGGACACTTTAATTAAATGTTTAAATCATGTATTCTTGGTTTAGATTATAAAGGTCTTGTAGGAAACGTTTAGTTTTTAAACTTTTCCTTCTAAAAGTCATATTTTATATAGAGATTAAGGTTTCGGACACATGTCGTTTTAGTTATTGATGTATGATGCAATTTTATAGGAAAACGAGTAAAAATAATAATATTTTATGGTATTTTTTCATTATATACTTGTCTGTTCCGTTTTCCCCTTTTTTAGAACTATTTTAAATCAATAAAAATATAAACCAATGCAAACAAAAAACAATTAGGTAAGTATTTATTTTTGAAGAGAAAAATTAAAGTAAAAATTTTAATTGAATCATTTTTTATGGAAGAAGTGTGTTAATTTATAATAAAAAAATAGTGCGGGAAGAAACGAGAATGCTTTAATATGAATATACAAAACGGCACTTAAGAAGGAGTATTTCAAAACATAAACATTTACACCAAAAACTGCTCTTAGATCTACGCTACTAAAATACATCTGAAAAAATTATCAATTTTGGCGTGGTGAGCGATATTTACTTTATTTTTAATCATAAAAAACCGAACCCGAAAAACGCTGGTTAGAGTCATACATACGTCTTATGTTAAAATTTTGGATTGACACCAATATTCATATTTTTCACAAATATAAAACATGTTTTTTTTTTAATATAGAGCTAGAAATATCAAAAATAAAGTAAAAAAAAACATTTACACAAAGAAATTTAATCTAACCATGCAGAGGGGAAGAGGAAAATTTTGCCCTTTCGCCTTCTTCACTAGGTACAATGTCATGAAATACATATAGTCACGGCTGTTCCTCTCTCCAAAAAAAATGACCTACTTACACACACTGAGCCCCCCCCCCCCCCCCCCCGAGCATATTTTCTAGCTACGCCACTGTGCTGGACAGTTTCGCGTAATACAATTCTTTTTCAGTATCTACATTTTATGAGCATTATTTTTTAAGTTTATTAGTATATTATTAGTATTTTATTTATTTCATTAATATAACGTATATCTTAAGTCCTATGGTTTTTGCCTTAGACCAAATACCGTAAAACAGAAAAAAAAAATAATGCTCTCGAGTGAAAAATGGGTGGCTGGAGTGTTAGTCTAGTTTTGTTACTGTGATGCGCTTACATTTGTTTCAAAAGTAATTTCAAATTTTGTTTACTTTTTATACGATTTGATGAGGTTAGTTTCAGGCGAAACATCAAACAAAAACAAGAGTCAGAAAAATATTTGAGACCGAGACTTTGGGTCTTTTTTCTTACTAAATATCAAATATCAGGCCTCTTTCTGTAAAAATGGACGAATTTTTCGAATCAGAAATCTTTTGTTTTTTTTTAGTTTGGCTCTAAATGTTCAGGACTGTAATGAAATGAAAAAGATAATTTGAAAAGCGAGTTATTAGATGACAAAATGTTAAAATGTTAAAAACTTGTACATAATACAATTAAATTTCTAAAGCTTAAAAATCCCTAAAACTGTATTTAAAATTCCAGATCCGTATTTAAAAAAATTGACTTGAGGTTGGTTACTAAAGAACGAAACTTCGAATTTAAAAACTAATAACGCAATCTTGTAGAACATGAAAAATGGCTATAAAAGAGTGTTTTTTATTTTTTTTCAAGTCAAAAATGAAAGCGCAAAAAATTAAAAATCAAAAATGAAAATTTCGGTTTTTTCCGGATATCTCCGAAAGCCATCGGAATAATTAGAATTTTTTTTACCAAATTATTAAGCCCTAAAGTACGCAACTTTGCCTCAATTTAACCATGTTCGTATCTCTTACCGTTTTCGAGATCCCCTTGTACGCACAGGAATCTGTAGCGCCCTGTATACACTTTTTGAAAAATAAATAACCTAATAATGTAAATAAATAACCTATAAATGCTAAAAAATAATTTTTAGCATTTATAGGTTTATCACAGGGGCGGATCCAAAAAGGATCCCTCCCATAAACTTTTTTTTAAATGGATCCGCTCCTTGTTTACCGAATCATTAAACATTTTTTTAATTATCTATAAAATTAATACCTACCAGTTTCCTCTATAAACAAACACGCATAAATCTTATTCAATGCTGGATTATCGTCTATAGTGTAGATAGAATTTTGGCAATTGGTCACTGACACCTTGTTCATGTCGAATTGCATTCCACAAGATTTTGGTTCACTTTCTGTACATTCATAGCAATTTAATGAAGAAACTAAAAATTTAAAAAAGAATACATTGAAAATAAAAAGTTATGTATAATAGAAAGAATGTTTTTAGCGGCAGGCGGACAAAGTAGTGCTATCTTTTGCATTAAGGTACACAGGGATGCCAAAGATAATGGGTTCCCTGGGGCACAGGTAGACAATGACAGGCTCTCCTTGTTAGGACTTATTAGAAAGCCAAAACTTGTAAGCAATTCCCAATACAGCGAAAATTATTTTTGAAAATAAATATATGATGAAAACCTAGTATCGCCATCTGTATGAATCAACTTAAAGCAAAAGATAAGCATCATACGTAAAAACATAAGTAACAATAGCCAAGTACATTAAGGCTGAGACACAATTCAACAATAAGAAAATAGCAATAAGCAACAGAAATATATTTTGACACGTACAAACAAATCAATCACGACACAATCAAGTTTTCAGCAACAGGACCCTGCCAAGCAACTACCAACCCGTCGCATTGCTTTCAGTAATTTCAAAAGTAATGGAGAAAGCTATTAACCAACAACTCCTAAAATATCTGGAAGGGCTTAACATTATCAGCGACCATCAATACGGTTTTCGTAAGTCCAGATCAACAGGTGACCTTCTGGTATATGTCACCCATCTTTGGAGCAACACCATCGAACATCATGGAGAATCCCGGGCTGTTGCACTGGACATCTCTAGGGCTTATGATCGTGTTTGGCACGATGGGCTTCTAAGTAAATTGCGATCCTACGGTATGCCTAATGGATTTTGTTTATGGTTAACCAGCTTCCTTAAGAACCGTTCTCTGCAAGTGGCGATTGACGGGTTTCTCTCAGACACCTTCACCATCAATGCCGATGTTTCTCAAGGGTCCATATTGTCGCCTACCCTCTTTTTACTGTATATTAAAGACCTTCAAGTGAAAACCCAAGATCCAATTTATAGCTTTGCTGATGACAGCACACTTGTCTCATCTTTTACCTTGACTCCCCAAACATCCGCTGCCGACGCACATCTTCGCAGGCAGCATGAAGTATTGCGCCTCAACAATGACCTGGAAGAAATTTTGGCTTGGGGTGACAGTAACCAAGTCGAATTTAATGCTAAGAAAACCCAGGCAGCAGTCTTCTCCAAAAAGGTTAACATTGCAGAACCGGATATAGTCATGGCAGGACACGCAATTCCCCTGGCACCGTCTATTAATTTGCTGGGGGTCAATCTGGGAGGTAATATGTCTTGGCATGATCACGTTGCCGCAATTGCCAAGGCAGCTGCACAGAAACTTGGTGTACTTTTCCGCACCAAAAGGTTGTACACACCTCATCAACTTTTGACACTCTACAAAGCCCAGATTCGACCATCATTAGAATATTGCTCTCATGTCTGGAGCTCTGCACCCAAGCACACCCTTCGGCTACTGGATTCCATTCAAAGGAGAGCCGTTCGTCTGATCGGCGACCCCGAGCTGACCAAGACCCTTGATAGCCTGGAGCATCGAAGACAGGTTGGTGATTTGGCTCTCTTTTACAGATATTTCCATGGCAGGTGTTCGACTGACATTGCCCACTTGATTCCACCTAGAGCAATGCAAAACAAAAATACACGGCGAACCACTGCCGCTCATCCATATGTTGTTCAGCTTAGTACTCCTCGAACTTCATTGTTCAAGAATTCTTTCATCTGGAGAACGTCATCTTTGTGGAATGATCTTCCTGAGGCCGTGTTTCCCAATGAATACAATCTTCAACGTTTGAAGACCAACGTTAATTGCTTTTTTCGCACTCGCACCGCTCCCAGAGCGCCTTAAAGGATTTTTCCTACAGTGCAGGTGTTATCATAAAAAAAAAAGGAATTAGTATTTATATTATATTTTTTTACTGCATATTTCTTATTTTTTAATTGTGTCTCGGCCTTTGGGCCAACACATCCAGTAATAGGATCCATCCCTACACTTTTTCTACAGGTTTGTAGATTCAAATATAGATCGCGCAGTAGTAGCCCACTGGGGTGCCGCACTATCCGTATAGTCTTAATGTTTCAAATTTTACGTACAATTTTAAATCTATAAAAATAAATTTTAACAAAAATAAAGATTGTTCAGTTTAACTATATTTTGGCAAGCTTGACAACGTCGGCAATCGATAACATCCAATGCAAATGAAGCGCGCCAATATTTGCAATGCGAACGAAGCCGAGCCATACCGATGGACTGACATTTGTCAAATCTAGGTTATAATTCGGTAATTCGGGGTTTATTTGTAGTTTAATTTATGTTGTAAGCGTGTAAAGTTTATGGACAATGGTTAGATATTGTATTGTGTCGAAAATAGGACAATTCTTCTCCAAATATTACTTATCACTAGTAAGTGTATCCTGTCAGTTCTAGTGTCATTTTAGCCAACAGTGGCGGTCCACCAGGTCATTTAAAATGTAGAAAAGGGTAGTGTTCCCAAAATGTCCTAAACTTTTAATGCAGGAATAAGGATGGGTGAATTATGGTATTAGTATTATAAGATGGTTTGAATTATTGGATTTAGCAGGACACCGAATTCTTTCACATCAACTTATTTCGTAAGTAATCTGGTGTCGTAGAACACATATCTGAAGTTTTTTTGGCTGTTTTTTGAGAAAATAATGAAAACAGGGGATGATTAGAGCTTCTTAGGTTAATTTTTTTCGTTTCTTCTTCTAAATTATTTTGTTAATACTGATATATTGATTTACATGCTACACTACGCAGTATTTTTGTAATTTAATATCAAAAATTACATACAGAAGTAAGAAAATCACCATATTTTTTTATTGAATAGTAACAAGTTTTGAATATAGGTAGGTATTTTTTATTTTGTTTTTCACATCACCATTCTACCTCTAATACATCCATTCATTATTAATTGTTGATGTTCAATGGTTAGACATAAATATACATATTCATATTTTATTTTACATTTTACCTGTTTTTATATCTATATACTTAATTTGATTCATTTGTCTTAAGCCGTTCTCATGTTAGTATACAAAAAAGTAACATGTTGTACGCTACTAGTTATTCCTAATATATAGACCGAGATGGTAATCCCGAACCTCTGGGGAATTAAAAAGGATAAATTAGTGATAACACGTGGTTCGGATTCTACGCTAAACTGTATGTCCCATCTGGCGGACATTGCCAAGACGATAGAGGATACAATGGGCCTCGTAGGTCTAAGTATACTGGCTTTTTCGCCAATTCCTGCTACAACGAAAAAAAATACTGTATAAATATGTATAATATATTCAGAGAAAGGCGAACTTTCAATATACACGTAATTTTTTACCGGTTGACATCCATCACACTTATTATGCCCAAAAATAATAAGAAACAAATTTATATCGCTACGCCACTGAGTTTAGCGATAGTAACTACTTATTCTGTGAACCATCGAACATGTAGTCGATGCCATTTTTATGAATCAACGTATTTGCCATCTATAATAGGTTGTTGTTAAGAAACATCCAACAAAATATAAAACAATTATGGACTTAAATTTGGAGAATTTGTATACTACTTAAAGCTTTATTTTTTGCACGTGATTTAACTTAATGAAAATTCCGGTTTGCCCAAACTAACTGTACATTACCAAATTGCTGTTACAAAAGTTTAAATAAATCGAAAAAAAAAGTTACAGTAATTTGTGCCAAAACTTTTGGGACACACTTAACAGCAACATAACCTACTGAATTTACTAATATCTCAGACCCTACAAACGTTGGTCCGACTAGGTAGACTTGACCTTGATGGTCAGATCAAGCTTGTTATTAAAAAAATAAAATTTTGAATAATTTTACCCATAAGCAAGTAATAATAACTAATCATTACAAACGTGTGTAATTAATCAAAAGCCTAAATTTATTATTATAAATAACAATTTAGTATGACTTGAAAATCCAAATAAATAAATTAGAATATCGTATTTTTGTTAGATAATAACAGAGAATATTATAGAACAGTGGTTCTCAAACTTTTATTTTTGCGTGATCAGGAAAAACTCGAAAGTTTAAAAATTTTCAACCATGAAAAGAGTTTTTTTTCCGAGGGCTCGTCCGTGCGCCGGATGCACTTAGGCCAGGTTTGACCCATTGTGCTCACCCTGTTTGGTTCTTACACCCACTTCGTCACAGCGGCGGCACCAGGGGGGACCAGGGTGGGCACCGGCCCACCCTAGAAACATGAGTGCCCACCCTGGTCCCCCCCCCATGAGTGCCCACCCTGGTGCCCCCCCCCAAATTGATGGATCCGGTTCTGTTAGGAACTTGGCTATAAAAGTTTTGATGAGTGGTTGTATGGTAATTTGAAGAGAACGATGCCCTTTTTTTTTGGACCTGCCTATAGCGTCGGGAGGCGCGGCGACCTTTTTTTTTAGAAGTCACTTTTATTTTGGGTAGTGCCCACTCAAAAATCACCGAGCCCATTTGTGCCCTCCCATCCCAAAAATCCTGGCGCCGCCACTGCTTCGTGATCCCAGTTCCTTGAACTAGTTTGTGTAGGTCAACTGGGGAGAGGGTAAGGATGTCCTCTGATTTCATTTTTGGTTGCCCAAGTATGTGTTGCCTATTCCGATCTAGTGACTCGCAATGGCACACTATGTGCTGTAAAGTTTCCCTGACTTCATCATCACATAATCTGCTGTCAAGGTCTCCATTGTACCATCGCGCCGATAAAAAACTGGGACAGGAAATTTTTCTATTTTCTCCTAGACTATTAAGAATAATTTTACATCAAGCCTGGTACCAGTAAAATGTCATGAAAATTTGCATGTCAATAAAGATTGTCACTTTATGATTGACTCGTCAAACATACAATCATATATTATTTGTAAATATGCCACAATTAACCCCCCAGCAAAAGGCAATTATTTATAGTCGGTTGCGAGATAGTGTTGCTATTAGGGATATTGCAGATGAACTGGGAGTAAGCAAGAATACCGTGCTATTGGCAAAACAAAAAATAGCAAGACATGGGACTATTATTAGGAATGCAGGTTCTGGTCCCCCTAAAATTTCTACTGATGATCATGATAGAAGACTGGTTAATTATCTAAGGGATCATCCCTTCGAAACTGCAATCAAGGCAAAAGAAGAGACGAATTTTTCAGGTTCTGCAAATACCGCTAGAGACAGGGTTCGAAATTCCAATATACGAAGCCGTTGTGCTGCCAATAAAAATTTTTTAACGGAAATAAATAAACAGGGCAGGTTAGAATTTGCACATGAATATATTAATCAAATAAATTTATGGGAAACAGTTATATTTTCTGACGAGAAAACTTTTCAGTCATGCAATAATGGGAGAATTTGGGTGTATAGGCCTTCCGGCATGCGGTATGATGAGAGATACACCCACAAAACCAACCAAAGTGGGCGTTTCTCCATAAATGTTTGGGGCTGGATTAGCGCTAGAGGACCAGGACTTTGCCAAATCGTCGAAGGAAGACTAACTGCAGCAGTATACGTTAATATACTAAACGAAGTGATGATACCATCGGTAAACGCTGTATACGGTCAAAATTACACATTTCAGCATGATAATGCTCCAATACACACAGCGCGCATTGTACAAAATTTTCTCCAAGAAAATAACATAGCAGTTCTTCCCTGGGCTTCGAAGAGTCCCGATTTGAACCAGATAGAAAACATTTGGGGTGCCATGGTCAAATCTATGTATAAACATGATTTTCAACCTAGAAACAGGGATGAATTACGTCATAGGATAAATCAAGCTTGGGATGAAATAACTGTCGAATTATGTAGAAACTTAGTTTTAAGTATGCCACAAAGGCTCCAAAAAGTAATAAACAGAAATGGTTCTATGACCAAATATTAATTTTGTGTTGTTTTGACAAACTTTGTGTTCGCAAATTTTTTCTTTTTATTAAATGTATTTTATTACCTGTATTAGCTTTATTTATTATTTTGTGGTAATGGTAAATATAATAATTTATAAAATATTTGACTTTAAAAAAATCTAATAAATTTACTTTATCCATATTATATGATGTCTCTCAAATTTAACCACCCCGTATCGAAAAATACAAAACATTCCATTATGTAACCTAGGTTACTTTTTAAATTTTGAATGTTTTTCCTTTTTAGCTCTAGACACCTTTTATAGTCTAGGGGATATGTATTTCTTACATTGTTTTTGTAAATCTCTTGTCCCAGTTTTTTATCGGCACAATAGTACAGTTGCATTCTGTGCAGTTGGTTCTTGACAGCCATGTGTCCTGTCAGAATTCCTGTTATGGTTCTCAGCTGGTTCCTGTTTATTCGAAGCAAGTGTTTCGTAAGTCCTGGGTCTGCATCCCCAATGAAGCTTTTGCTGTGGTATAATCCCTGTCTATTGTTCCAGTGGATTTGATGTTCACTCCTGATCCATCGCTTTATGGCATCTCGTACTATGCACCTTGGTGCTCCGAGTGCCGGTTCTGGACCAATAAATGTATTTTCTGTCTTCTTAGCCTCTTTTCGCAAGTTTATAGGCTTTTTCATTCCCTGTAACACCTTTGTGTCCTGGTACCCACTGCAGTATTACTTTGTTTACTTTTGCCAGGGCCTCCAGTTCCTCCTGACATTCCCATACCAGTCTTGCATATTAATGATCTAAGGGCTGCTTGACTATCAGAGTATGCAGCCTTTTGTTGTGAATATGTCAACGAGGAATGAGTTAACATAAAAATAGCGGCACAAGGAAGATTTTGGTATTTTTGATCATTCTTTAGCGGGAGATAATAACTTCCCGATTACCGCCCTCAGCGACATAATTACAGGAGGCCTGAGGGGCCGCCCCTCATAAGGATTTATCAGCTCCCCATCAAGAAAAATAACAGTTTATCAAATATATATATAGTAAAATATATATATAGTAAAAAACTGACACATCATCTTTTTCCGTAAAAAAAAATTTCCGTACCGTTTTATTTTCCATTTTTTTTCAGAAATAAGCTAGACCACTTTACCAACGACCTCCCTCCCTCCTACTCCTAGGTCAGATGGCTATAGTTTCGTCAATATACCCAGCTCCCCCTGTAAATCCATTCCATACTGTCAGAAGTGGCAATAGGTACTTTAAATGAAAACCACGTAAAGTGTTTTTCAAATTAATGGAATGTAGTTCTAAGGAAACGAGGCACTAATGTTGGTTGCATCATAATTATGTCGTTTTAATTACGTAAAATTAAGATCCCGACAACAATATTAAAGTTAATATAAGTGCTAATAACTAATAACAAGTCGTGTGTGGAATAACATTATAAAATACGAACATGAACAATGTTTTCCATGTGCATTATTTATTGTTTGTAACCTTTAGACGTATCTTTTTAACCATCTCACAGGAAACAATCACAGAATACATATGGTTTAATGAATTAGCTGGAAATTATTTGTTGGGGCATAGTGAGAAAATTATGAAACGGTAGTTTTACTGAAAATTTATGTGATTCGCAAAAACTCTCGCTAAAATTAATTAGTTTTTCTTATTATTGCGGGGGCCATAAAACAATTACTGTCAAAACCTGATCTCTTATCAGTTTTATAGAAACTAATAGTATATTACATAACAAGTGATACTTTTCAAACGAGGAGATATTTAGCACGAGGCGCCAGCCGAGTGCGGAAGTTCCCCGAGTTTTAGAATAATCACTTATACACGAGTAATGTACACTATTTTTCCTACGACCACAAAGAATTATTAAAAAAGCCCTTTATTTGTGAAAAAAATATTTCAACACTAGTCTTGAAAAAAAAAGATTAACAAGTGTTGAAATTAGCATATTTAGGATTATGTTCTACTTAATATATGCTTTATGTATATGTTATTAAGTTTAACTTTTTAATTTTTTCATATTTTATATATCATTGGAAGAATTAATCCTGGATTGACTTCTTGATTAACCAGAATGAAAAATGTTTAAATTTAATCAAAGAAAGATGCATTAAACATAAATTTAAAAAATCCACCCATCAAGGACTATTTATTTTTTTAAAATCAAAATAATTCTTTAAATAATTTAATGTTTTTACAAAAAAAAGTCAAATACTCCTGATGGGATTTGAACCTGTGACCTTGCGATTTGTAGGCTAGAGCTCTATTCTCTGCTCTATCGCTACCGATAAAGGTTTGTTGTTTAAATATGTCACTCTCTTCAGCGCGATTTGTTTTTTTCTGGTAATAGATTTTCCAGTATATTATTAACATTTTTTATAATTTCAGATGGCGTATTTTCACACTCTAATTCTGAATCACTCGACAAATACATGATAAATAAGTTAAACACTTTACAATTACTGCTTTCTAAAATTTGTTTTTTTTTTAATAAATAGAGGTTGTCTGTCAAATTGGCACCATATGTTAAAATTAAATAGTGTGCCTTGATATTTTAACACCAGTGTGGAAATATTTTTTTTTTAACACGCGTGTGATATACGGCGCTTTCTAGCCAAATTAACCGTGCATTTTTCTCATTTTATATCCTTTATCTTCAATGTATCATTTATGATTCCCTTAGCTTTGAATCCATATGAATTCATACCCTGGTAGAATGTATTAAAGCATCATCTTCAAAACATTAACTTAAAATGACAAAGGAAAACAAATTCACAAATAAAAGTCGGTGAGGGGGGGGATGAGGTTTGGAGATTTGATACATCTCCCAATTCACCCTATTCATGCCGGTAATCAGGCCAGATAAAATCGGACATCTCGTGGTATGCGGAAAAAGGTACACACTTGATGATCGTGTTTCGCAACCCACGTTAATGTGTAGGTCCAAGAGCAAGCTGACTGAATGTTGGAAACAACAAGTGGCCATCAGTATGTAATCAATCTAACAAAATTAACAAGAAACATCATAAATGTAATTTCTACACTAGAATAAACTATAAGAATTTTAGTCAAGACTAGTCTAGTATGCCCTGGAAAAGAAAAATATTATTTGTGCATTTATTAGACCAAAATATCAAAGGACAATAAATAATAATTACGAAGATTGAAATGAATAAATTATTTTCCACGACATACTTCTTGACATAACTTCTCATGGCTTATAAGCAGCGGGGGCGCCAGGGGGGGGGGGCAGAGTGGGCACCGGCCCACCCTAGAAACATAAGTGCCCGCCCTGGTGCCCCCCTAAAAATTGATGGATCCGGTTTTGTAAGGGACTTGGCTATAAAAGTTTTGATGAGTGGTTGTATGGTATTTTTTTTTTAGACATCGGTTAAAACAAGAGGGAGGTTTTGTTTGTCGCCTTATCGCTGCCTATAGCGGTCTAGAGCGTCGGGAGGCGCGACTTTTTTTTTTATTTTTTAGAGTCACTTTTATTTTGGGTAGTGCCCACTCAAAAATCACCGAGCCCATTTGTGCCCTCCCTTTCCAAAAATCCTGGCGCCGCCACTGCTTATAAGGCTCTAGAAATTATATTTATTTATAATATATTTGTTAATTTTCACTATTACCTAATAAATAATTATCAACTTTTGATACACCGATAGAAAGGAAATTAAATGAATAATTGTATTATAATAAAGCAAAGATGGGTTTCTATTTAAAAAAATCGAGAAATTCCATTTTTTTAACAGGTTGTAAGTATAGTAGCACCAACGGACACATTTTTCTCAAGCAAATCAATTTTATATTATAAAGCAGGTTGAAATGAACCATTTTAACGTTTTCATGGCCTACTCTTTACCACTTACCATTTTTTATCAAATTCATGTACATTTTAGAAATTGATATTGGCGGCCATTTTTAAAACAAATGATAAGTGTGATATGTCATTGATAATTTACCTCACATATATAGAACCAATCAGAACGCAAATTTTCATAGCAACCCCCTTGGTAACGTGGTCTTACCCGATAAGACCTACGACTAGCTCGGTAAGACCACAGTAACTTTTTGTCAAACAAACAGTAATTTATTTTAAGTAATCAAGTTTAATAAATAAATATTATAACCCCTACAAAATAAAAGTGACACACAACACTATTTGAGGTGATTTTAGGGCATAAACTTAACTTAATTTTGACATTTTTAAAGAAATGTTTTATGACAAAATGTATGCAAGATTAAATCCAGTGTGCTTTGCTTTGACGTGAGCTTAAGACATCTTGGCGTTTTCATGGCAACCGTGATGAAAATAAGCGAATTTGATTTTTGACGTTCCACGCATCTGATTTAGTCTTGGATTTTTAATTAATTGTTAGTTGTGGAACGTTTATAAACTTAAAAGTAAATCATAATGGTGTGTTTGCATATTTTCCTTGATAACAAACGGCTTTTATTTCGGGTTTAGTAAATTATCCAATAAAATACACCTCTAGAAGCGGCGTCTTATCTTCATACCGTTGTTTTTCACTCGAAACTAGATTTTCTAAGAAAATTTTCACTCAATATAATTTTTACTTATAATCAAAGATAAGACCCTCGAGCTAAAGCTCTCGGGATCTTATCATGTTATAAGTAAAAATTATATTTCGTGAAAATTATCAGAAAATCGATTTCTTGTAAAAAACAGCGGTATTACCGATAATGCTCTATCGGTATATTACTGTTGAAAAGACAATATTTCATAGAAATTAAGCATCAAATAAAATTGGGCAGTTTCTATTTAAAATTTAAAAGTTGACTTCACTTCCGATTAAACCGGAAGTGAATTTAAAGATTTTAAGTTGGTCCAAGAATGATAATTTACACACTGATTAAACAAATTTTGAAATCTTTACTCTTAAAATTATGGAAAAAATGGGGGGGGGGGGGGGGGGGACTTTCTTGTGTCACCCGGTATATTGTCTCACGTTTCTAATTTTTAAATGATTATTTTTGTTATATTATTTTTATTCACTATTTTTAAAATAATGTTATACTCCAAACGTTTTTTTAATACCTCAATCACTTAAATCTACTAAATTTGAACCGGTTTCAAATGTTAAAAACTTATTTTTTAATGTATTATGACTGAAAAATTAAAAAATCCTTAGGTAAACTTGGTAACTCACCTCAAATTACTTAAACTGACAACTGACCACCTTATAATAAAATTGTTAAGACTTTCACTAATTTTTAGCTTACATACCTTTATTAAAAACACTGCACAGCATCACAACAAAGAAATAAAAACTATTTTCTCGCGGCATTTTCATATTATTGTAAAACGACGCACTGATATTGTTTGCCTTGAGATGTCACACTTTAGTGAGTTTGTTGTGTATATGTGGTATTATAGGTACTAACTATACGAGATCTCGGATTTGTTTAAATCAAAGTTGGCATTGGACTGTGTAGTATTTTATTATGACGTGTTTCCTGCATTTCCCACAAACGTGAGCGATGTA
Source organism: Polydrusus cervinus (assembly GCA_935413205.1). NCBI lineage: Eukaryota > Metazoa > Arthropoda > Insecta > Coleoptera > Curculionidae > Polydrusus > Polydrusus cervinus. Next base: position 17,117,533 of record OW284517.1, read on the forward strand.
GGCGATTTCTGCTAAGCGCGTTCTTGGATTCTTTTGCTTGTGTAATTTTGATACCGGGAGATATCCGTAATTAGGAACTACCGAATTAGCTAGTGACGTATGGTGAACTAATGAGTTGTGACTGTTTTGTTATTAAACCTAAAATATGGGCATTATAATAATATTAATAATATAGGTATTATTACTATTTAACTTTCTAAAAGTAGACAGGGCCTATTTTCCCAATGGGTCCAGTAGGCCCGGGCGTCCAAGTTTAGGGGCCCTGGATTACGTTACGAGTCTGGGGCCCCAGTGGCGTACAATGCTGTTTTAACTAGGGTAGGCAAAAATTGCACTTAAGACAAATATTTACCTTCTGTAGCATTCACGCATCTAAATTTCAAATTTTGTCACAAAATGTCTTGTTTTTAAGTTTGTGGAAAGAACACTGCCAGAAGAAGAATAAAACGACATTATTTGTAAATTAGTTCAACACGGCGGTCTTTAAGTAAAAATTCTTTTAAAACATTATCATAAAAATTGGTTTTGCTTTTTAAATCTTGCGAAAGGTCGCTCTCCAGAGAGATTATCGTTAATTCACTTAAGGTGTCTCTCCATGTGTGTTTCGTCAATAGATATGAATTATTTTTAATCCAGAAAAAGAACTGTTCTGCAGACGCGCTGCTAGCCGGAATAGTAGTAATTAACGCCTCCATATTTTTTTCCGAACCCGACGCGACGGCGCGAAGTCTAACAAAAGGGCGAAAACACTAATTATAAATTAAAAACCTATCATCCACCTGATTAAACCAATGTTGCCAAAAACGAGGTCAATTATTATGTGAAATATTATGATTAGTTTACTGATTATTAAATATTATGAACCTATCAGCAAAAAGTATTTTCACAAAAGTGCTTCTTATTTTACGATACCTTATCCGTTATCCCTTTAAAAATATCTTAACTAAACTAATTAATAATAAAACTTATAGAGGCGTGTTTCATATTTTATATTGAGAAAGCGAATTATTTTCCAAACTACGGTAAAACTTGAAGATTGGCACCAATGCAGATGAAGGAAGGTCGAAGGTTGCGACGGCATTTTTTTTATTACATTTCTTTCTGCCCTACTGTCTACCGGCTCTCTCGATACTTTTGCTTTTTTCATAAGACGCTAATGTATGTACCGGGTGTCCCACTAAGAATGGCTCTCGGCCGTATCTCGGAAACTACTGGGCATAGAAACTCAGGAAAAAAAATTATAACTAAAGTGGTCATGAGAAAATCCTGGAAATAATTTTTAAGTTCCGCATTTTGCCGCAAGAGGGCGTAATTGAAAAGTAAATTTTAAAAGTTTACATATCTCCGAAAATTCCACATTAAGGTATATCTTTGATAACACCATTGAAAAGCTTGGACAATTATGCATCATTTTGGTCTTATGCTCATTGGCGTACCGACTTTAATAAAAGGGGGGGAAGCGGTTGAATGTGTAATCAGTTAAATCGCTCTAACTTATAAACGACTTATCCGATTTTAGCAAACTAAAGACTGTTTGGAAGAGAAATGTATGCACTTTCACCAATCGTATTTAGTTGCCCATAATAGTATAAAAAAAAAATGCTAGAGGGCGCAATTTGTAATAATAACACATTTTTTTATTTTACTCCGAAAAAATAAATCATACGGTATAATTATGATACCATAATCGAAAAGTAGATTAAATTTGCTAGAACAAATATTAAAACCGCAGCTCGATATCTCCGTTCGTTTCAGCGTTATCGCCAATAGAATAATTTTTAAAAGTAAGCGATTATATATTTTTTAGAAAAAAAGTGGGACCCACTGATATTTTTTCATGTGAATATTATTTCTGATTAGCCTGGTCAATTTTGCATAAAAATGGTTTCTTGCGTTTTCTCCTCAGGCACACCGTTCTTAAGCGCAACCTTTCAAACTAATTTTTTTTTGTGGCGGCAGGCAATGTTTGGCATTGCTGGTCTTACAAACTGTTTATTAAGGCTTTATATTGTATAATTAATTTTGTTTTAATTAAAAATTTTATTTTATTTAAATTTAGCAAATTTATGAAAATTCATAATTTTATTCATTTATGCACACCTCAAAAAAATGTTTAGTTGCGTTAGTAATTTTATCAAATCAAAAAAAATGTAGGGTTAAACAGGAGTACAAATCGCACATGCTAGTTAGTAAATTTTTATGTTTACTCATATTTTTGAAATATGGTCCAAAACTCCATCTAAGAATGATGGATGCGTATACGCACCTTTGGCCAAAAGCAGTAACATTGCTAAATGGCAGGTCAAGACGAGTCTAAAACCTTGAAACGAATAAAAATAATATCAGTTTATTATGACCCGTCCTATGAGTTACGTCGTGTTGGGTCGGTTTCATAAAGCGGATTTTTTAACTAAGTGAGTTTTATTTATCTGTAAAGTTTATTTATTTGTGGCCATAGGCAATTTGTATAAATAAGCAAAATGAGGTAAGTTTTATTATTATTTTTATTGATGGGTTAGCAGTACAGTTTGATTTATAATATTTCAGCAAATTTTCAAAGTATGAAATGAAAAGGGCACTAAACACTAAGGAATTGATGGCATTGTTAGAAGAGGACTCAGACTGTGAAAATGCTGAATCGGTTGACGTTGTTTATGTGCCACCAGATACAGATGAAGTTACCGACGAGGAAGACATTGACGATAATGCCATCGGGGAAGCAAACATAGAGACAGATTTGATCGAATGAGAAGGCTTAATCAGCCTTAACTAGAACTCAGGAGCAGCCAAGCTGCCTACCTCTCATGTGTCGAATAAATCACCGACAACAATGAGCTAAGGAGTCTAGAGGATCAATATGATAACTGGACATCGAACGTGTCACATTGCCAAGCCAGATCACTGATAAGCACCCAGAATCAGAAACAAGGATGACCTCACATTTCATTTTAAGTAAGGCAAGGAATGTTAACATCAAATTAAATGACAGGCTAGCCATGGTACCATCACAAACCCGATGGACGTACCTATCGGTAAACGATTCGTTTATTGGTAGCTATCCACGGCATCGAGCGTCCGGGGTTTGCACGCTGTGCACCCCTTCGTCTATTACCCGCTGTCCCCTCACCTTGTCAGTGGGGAATGGCAGTTTACGGAGGTTTTAGACTCACTGCTAACAACGGTATGCCCTGTCTTCTTCCGTTAACATCTCAATCCTTTCGTTGTTTCGTCCTACTGGGACTCATCAGAGACGCGCGACCATCCTGAGGCCGCGGCCCGCGGTCGCGTTCGATGTCCAGTTATCATAGAGACAGATATTGCGGGTACTTTTGAAATACAGCCAAACATAGTCGAAAATATAGAGAGTGATGATTCGGATGACGAGGTTCCTTTGAGCGAAATAGCCAAACGCGCAAAACTACAGTCTCAAAGAGCAGGTTGTTTTGTACCCAAGTGGGTAAAAACGGACACGCAAACTTATTCTAGTATCCCTCAACAAGGATCCAGTCGACATTTGGAAAATATAAAAGCCGAGCATGATGGCAAGTCACCTTATGAAATTTTTTCGTTGTTTTTTGATAGGGAAGTCACTAAAGAAATAGTAACTTATACTAATGTTTACGCATCTCAGAACAACCGCCACAATTTTGAAATCAACGAGTCTGATTTGAAGAACTTTGTTGGTATACTAATTTTATCAGGATATCACACATTGCCACAGACAGATATGTATTGGTCTAAGGATAAAGATAAAGAAGTGCGTATTGTAAGAGAATGTATGAGCAGAAATAAATTTCGTTCGATAAAGCAAAACCTTCATTTGTCAGATAACCTGAAGCTCAACAAAAATGACAAATTTTCTAAATTGACACCAATTTTTGAAACTATGAACCGAAAATTTATGCAATTTGGAATTTTTGCAGAAAACCTCTCCATTGATGAAGAAATGGTGCCTTATATCGGGCGCCACTCCTGCAAAATGTTTATCCGTGGAAAGCCAGTTAGATTCGGCTTCAAGCTATGGTGTCTTTGCTCCGATACTGGTTATCTATTCAAATTTATTCCATATGGTGGAAAAGGAGAAAAAACAGATCAAAATCTTGCACTAGAAACTAGGGTGGTTCTGGAGCTTTTGTCCGTGGTCGAAAATCCACAACAACACAGAGTTTTCTTTGACAACTTGTTTACTTCCTATTCCCTATTTGCAAATTTGAGAGAAAATGGATTTTTTGGAACAGGTACAGTAAGAGAAAACCGCACAGCAAAGTGTCCCATTGAAAGTAATAAAGCAATAGCCAAAAGAGAAAGAGGTTATTACACCTGTACGTTTGATCCGAACTTGGAAGTTTTAGTGGCTCGATGGAATGATAATTCTGTAGTTTCCGTGATGACCAATACATGCAAAGTTCTTCCTATAATGCAAGCCAAGCGCTACAGCCGAAAAGAGCATGAAGATGTTCTCTTACCCCAGCCGAATGTGATACACCATTATAACAAATACATGGGAGGAGTGAACCTTATGATAATGGCATTGCGAACTACCGTATCGGAATAAGGGGTAAGAAGTGGTGGTGGCCATTGTTTATCAACATGATCGACAGTGTAATTGTAAATAGTTGGAAAATTTATAACATTGCAAACGATTCCAAAGTTTCTCAACTTGAGTTTCGTTCTCAGTTAGTCCTTATTTTACTAAAGTTCAGCGCAGAAGCACAAGATGGTACTGAGGCTGCTCATAATGTTGCAGAATCAAACTTAACCTACGGACGACCTTCTAAAGGAGCTCTACCGGATGATATAAGGTTCGATAATATTGGCCATATTATACGTAGAGACTCTAATAATGCACGCAAAAAATGTAGATATTGCAAAAGTAACACAATTTATTTATGTAAGAAGTGCAAAGTTCATCTGCACCCAGATTGTTTTGAACTTTTTCACACGAAAAATTTTTGTTTTCTTATTTCATATTTTAAATAATAATTATATTACAGGTTGCCAACTCTTCAAATATTACATATTAAAATTTTCATTTTAAAATGCTGTTTTTGGCCAAAGGTGCGTATACGCACCCACGTGTTTTTTTCAAAAAAATGTATTTGTTTTTTTATAGCTGCTAAATTAGTCTTAGTTAATGTATTTTTGATGGACTTTAATAAATATTTTTCAAAAATCACAGTATTCTATTACCTCGGCAGATAATGGGTTAATTGAAATAATTAAATTAAATTAGACAGGCGGAAGTGAAGGTGGTCATTTCCAACAATTTTTATAAAACTAAATTTTTCATTATCAATGTTAATAATGATAATAATAAATAGTAGAGCTAATTTATTTTAATTAAGAACGGTGTGCCTGAGGAGAAAGACGCAAGAGACCAGTTTTATGTAGAATTGACCAGGCTAATCAGAAATAATATCCACATGAAAAAATATCAGTGGCGTCCCACTTTTTATCTAAAAAATATATAATCGCTTACTTTTAAAAATTATTCTATTGGCGATAACGCTGAAATGAACGAAGATATCGAGCTGCGGTTTTAATATATTTTTTCTAGCAAATTTAATCTACTTTTCGATTATGGTATCATAATTATACCGTATAATTTATTTTTTCGGAGTAAAATCAAAAAATGTTTTATTATTACAAATTGCGCCCTCTAGCATTTTTTTTGAGAACTATTATGGACAACTAAATACGATTGGTGAAAGTGCATATATTTCTCTTCCAAACAGACTTTAGTTTGCTAAAATCGGATAAGTCGTTTATAAGTTACAGCGATTTAAATGATTACACATTCAACCGCTTCCCCCCCTTAAAGTGGAATTTTCGGAGATATGTAAACTTTTAAAATTTACTTTTCAATTACGACCTCTTGCGGCAAAATGCGGAACTTAAAAATTATTTCCAGGATTTTCTCATGACCACTTAAGTTATAATTTTTTTTTCCTGAGTTTCTATGCCCAGTAGTTTCCGAGATACGGCCGAGAGCCATTCTTAGTGGGACACCCGGTACAGCAAGATCTTTGCTTTTAGAACGGTCTTACGGAATGCTTATACGGGAATCTAGTTTACGATATAATATAGGATTAAGTTCTCGGTCCTTTATCATTATTTATTATATTAATGTAGAGATAAATTGCCAAAGTTGGATTACACGGATAAAAACTAAAATACAAAAAAATTGTATCTATTTGTTTTATTGTTCTCACGGCAGGTAATGCTTTTTTGTCTATATTTTATGCACGCCACTGTAGGGGCTCCCTATAACCAAAAATAGGCCCTGCAAGTAGGTAACTTCTGGAAGGGCGATCCATGGAACATTTACAAGCGGCAGGCAGAACATTTTTTTTAGAAGTCACTATTTTGAGGCGTGATAGGTTTTCCATTTTGGAGTGAGTTTATAAGGTTAATAAACATTAATTACTCCAAAAGTGCTTTTTTAACAGTTGCCGTTCTGCCCTTCTTTCGAATTAGGCTTTTTTCCTCTTCGTTCGCTGCCAGGGCCATTCCCGAGGGGACCTACAGTTTAACGTGGGTTCCGAACCACGATCCTCAGTCATGCGACACCCCCAAGGGCTATCAACCCTTGGTTTATTGCCATTGCATGACCTACCGATTGGGGAGTGTGTACCTTCTTCCGCACCCCACGAGATGTCCGATCTCATCCGGCCTGGTTACCGGCGTGAATGGGGTGGGTTGGGAGATGATACCTTTTACACTCTTCCCTGCATTCTTAAATCAACTAAATTTCGGACATACTTTTTTTATTATACGTATGCCCACTCCGGGAATCGAACCCGGGTCGCCGCGGTCGAATGCCAGTAGCTCTACCTCTGAGCCACAACCGCGGTGCTTTTTAACAGTTGGGTAATACATTCGAACCAGCGCAGCGGCGCAGCCGAGCTGTGAAGTTCGGATCTAAACGTCTATAGTCTATTTCATAAAATGGGAAATTTCGTTCAGTTCGGCTTAATTTCGGTGTGGGCCATAGGCGTAGGTAAATTTTGTGCAATAAATTATTTATGATAACTAACCAAAGAAAAAACAAGAAGATAATATGATAAAGCAGGACCTATTAGCTATAGCTAATTTACACAAACATTGTTTTATAAAATATGCCGTGGAAGATATAGCTGAAAAACATTGTGGAAGAGCGTTTTCACACGGCACCATATATCGCGCGCGATAAATGGTCGCAATATTGCTTTACACCAAATTATGTGTTCTCTAATATCGCTTGTGTGTGAAAGTGGCTCATTAGAAAACACATAATTTGGTGTAAAAGCAATATTGCGACCATTTGTCGCGCGCGATATATGGTGCCGTGTGAAAACGCTCTAACTGTGCTGCGCACACCGCCATATCGTTGCGAACTAAATTCTATAGAACCTATATGCAGAGGCGGATTATAGTAGAAGCCGAAGAAGCCTAGGCTTCTAGCGCCAAATCTGAAAGGGGCGCCACATTTTCCAGCGCCAAGACTCCATGAGAGACTAAGATAACCAAAAAACAAGAGATGAAATTAAGCGAATTCAACCGTGGTTAGAAAAAAACGGCGTTTGATTAACCAGTTAATTTTTAGCTAACACCACCCGCCATGTATATTATTCTGTAATAATTATTGTAGCTTATTTTCCCAGACTAATACGCTTCGCATCGCGACATAGGCATCTTTTTGGCAGTGGGCGGCGTAGTGGCTACGCGTGCGGGGGCCAGAGGTGGTCCGGGCCATACCAAAAGTTTTTTCGGACCTTCTAAAATTTAATCTTAAGAAACTCTTGAAAAAGTTATTCACTTACTTTATGTTACCAATACATATTATAGGTAGTTGTAATATACAAAGTCAATTCTTGTGCTTTATTAACGAACCTATTTTGCCCCCCCCCCCCCCCCCCCCAAATTCCTTGCCCCTTCCTGGCCTCCCCTGTAGCAGAAAGCTGGCGTCGCCACTAGTTAAGTCTTGGGGCGGCGGCAAACGTGCAGCGCAAGTGTGAATGTATTCGTTTAAAAAAAACAGGCACTGGTGGATTTAGCCCCCCCCCCCCCCCCTAGAGCTCTAACGAAACTATATAATATTTATAGTTCTATAAAAAAAATATTTTTTTGTTTTTCTTAACATTATTTATTATTTGTGTGTATAAGTGCCTTTGGCAACATCACTTCTCTACCAAGCAGGTGTACAACCTCTCAAATTTCGAATTATCCCCCCCAAATCCCTATTGAAAGTTGACACCATAAACACCGATAGCGGTCAAAACTCACAGATTAAAAGAGTTTTTTAAAGTCTGGCATATTGCCGCAGATTAAGCTTTACAGTTATTTAAAGCCAAAAAAGGGTGTGGCACCCAAAAAAATTTCGTCTGCCCCCCCCCCCCCCTCTAGAACAAATCTTAAATCCGCCACTGTAAAAAAAATATCCCAGGGCTTTGGGCGCTTCCAAGTGTTAATACGCCTCTGCCTATATGGGCGCAAGTGAGAGGATTTGTAGCAAGACACGACACGACATTCAAAACGAAAGACGTTAAGCTCCTGTTTGATCGAACCATTAAGGAAGTGACACCAGAGAACTGGCGAAAAACAGTCCATCATGTAATTAAAGAAGAGGAGAAAATGTGTGATCTTAACCACCTGATCGATCGGACCGTCGACCCGTTAATTACAACGTCAAGAGGAGATGACAGTTTCTCAAATGACGAAGAATATTATGCGCTTTTTTATAATTTAATTTCTGTATAATGTATGTTTTGTATTTTGTATTTTTTTATAATGTTTAATAAAAAATAAGTGTACCTAATACTATGTACATTATGCACGCCTTTATCACACTATTTTCAGTGTTTGTGAATGGATAACAATAGGCAAAATCCATAAATTTACCCAAACCCGGGTGGTACTACCTGCACTTGATAAAAACAAAGAATTTTGTAATGAAATGAATGCCAAATTATAAAAGTGGCCTAAATATTCGTCGGGTCACTCTGTAGTCCCTTTGCATACCTAATGAGTTTTTATTACTCTACACTTTTCTGAAATAGACTATAATTGCAACCTACTTTTTCGTCAACCACGGTTGGAGTTTTGATCTAAATTATTTATTTAAAAAATCTGGGCATTGATCCCTCGTAACGATATCAATAAAAATCTTAATAATTATGATTCATGATGATAATTTGTGGGGAATCACGGAATTCTTAATATTATGTCGAGCATTACATATCAGAATAAATTTATCTCTAGAAAGTATGCTTCCATCTATTCGTCATGATTGTATAGTAATATCAGGAAATTGAGGTATTTTTTCTTTCCCGTGTATTCATTCAATGACCTCATTGACAAATTCTACAAGCTATGTCATCGAGACTGTTGGCCCGATTCGAGTAATTTAAGTAAAAGTTCACGGTTTCTTTAAAAAGTGTCTATGTGTCGATATTTAAAAGTTGTTTATTTATTAAAAATATATTTTACACTCTAAAAAAAGAAATTGATGGCTCAAGATAATTTTTTCTTGCTAGATAGATTTTATATACCGGGTGCATCGTGGTTGGAAACATAGGAAATCCCATGCAAGTTTTAGACTGTCCAATATTTGCTCCCCTGTTGACTTTAGAGCAGGGTTGTAGGGATACTTTTTTAGGGTCTCTGTGTGGTGAGTGCACATGCGGAGTTTGAACAATTTTGAACTCAGCACTTACCACACAAAGACCGTAAAAAGTCTCCCTCTCCCTACAACCCCGCTCTAAAAGCAACAGGGGAGCAAATATTTGGACAGTCTAAAACTTGCATGGGATTTCCTATGTTTCCATCCACGATGCACCACCCAGAATAATAATCTTTAATTTCCCAAATGAATTTCTTGGAAACTAAATCTTGTTCTTAACTGTATTATAGTATTGGCAACCAAGTCGGCATATTGCAATTAACGGATTAGCTTGCGTAGTTCCCACAAGTTTAAATATTTATCTTAACCGACACAAGGACTACCAAAAGACGGTTCTAAAAGTTACACAGGGTGGTAATTTTAAATGGAAACCTTGTCGAAAAAATAATTTGTCCATACATTTTTTTACATCTGTCCAACTAACTGTCAGAAATTTAATAAAAACTAATTTAAGGAACAATTAGATACATTAACTATAACTTTAAAACTGTAATGTCACTTTTTTAGCATGGCAATTGTTGAAAATGTGCCTCATGAATCTGTGGATGGTAGAACTCTTCCCGTACTCTGTCCAAAACTTATTTCATGATTAAACGTATCTCTGCCCGAATTCTTTCCTTCAACCCTTCCAATTTTTTAAGTCTAGTGACATATACTCATCTATTTAAATAGCCTCATAAATAAAAATCTAAGGGTCTATTATCCAGAGATTTGGGCGGCCACTCTACACTTTATAAATCCTCGCAGTCCTAGCCACGTATTTGGAAAAGTAACATTTAATCATTATCTTACATTTCTAGCACAGTTTTTAATGCCAAAACTTCAAATAATAATCCCTATAGTTTGTTTCAGAAAGGTGTAGAGTAATATAAGCTCATTAGGTATGCAATGGAACTACAGAGGGACTTAACGAATATTTAAGCCACTTTCGTAATTTGGCATGATTTCATTGCAAAATTCATACTTTTCATTAAGCCCAGGTAGTACCACCCGGGTTTGAGTCAATTTATGAGTTTTGCCTATTGTTATCCATTCACAAACACTGAATATGGGTGACAAAGGCATACATTATGTACATAGTATTAGGTGCACTTATTTTTTTATTAAACATTATAAAAAAAATACAAAATACAAAAAATACATTATACAGAAATTAAATTATAAAAAATCATAATATTCTTCGTCATCTGAGGAACTGTCATCTCCTCTTGACGTTATAATTATAACGGGTCGACGGTCCGATCGATCAGGTGGTCAAGATCCCACATTTTCTCCTCATCTTTAATGACATGATGGACTGCTTGTCGCCAGTTCTCTGGTGTCACTTTCTTAATGGCTTGAATGTTAAAATGTTTAATGTCGTGTTGTGTTTTGCTATAAATCCTTTCACTTGCGCCCATATAAGTTTTATTGAATTTAGTTCGCAATGATATGGCGGTATGCGTAGCACAGTAACACTATGTTTTTCAGCTATATCTTCCACGGCATATTTCATAAAACGATGTTTGTGTAAATTTGCTATAGCCAATAGTTCCTTCTTAATCAAATTATCTTTTTTTTTTGGTTAGTTATCATAAACAATTTAATGCACAAAATTTACCTGCACCTATGGCCGACATTGAAATTGAGCCGAAGTGACCGGAATTTCCCAATTTATTTCTCTACGCCTTTCTGAAATAGACTATAATTATGGAAATCTAGACCAAAGTATGGAGCCCCTCCTTACTTTTTTGTAACGATATTTGACAACGGCGCACTTAACGTTGGATTATTTCGCGCGGTCCATAGGCTCTTGTAACTGCACGTGACACACCTCCAAGAGATTTTTTTCCCTGCCTCCATAAGAGTCTGGCCCACATATATACATACACTATATTGCTAATACCATAATTCAATGATGACACCACTGTAGGCAGATGATCAGGGTCCGTTGAATTTACGGAGCTCGGAAATTTGCTTCTTGATGTCAACATTTGACAAGACCGACTTTCAAAATATTTTTACAAGCTTTTATTTAAATTCACCCGTTAGTTCGGGCGCTTACAGTTTATGGTCAAATAAAACTAAGTAACCAATATTTTACATACCTGAAATACATTATTCCTGGTATAGAACCGCGATTCGTGCAAAAAAGGACCATGCACTTTTTTCTACCCATCTTGAGAAACAAGTTAACAATAACAAAATGTCTGGTAAAGTTTTATACCTAAATTTGCACTCAAAACTTATAAATAATATCCACAATCACACACGAACAAATACAACGTAAAAAAAATGGAAATGACTAACAATTTACAAACTAACAGAAAAAATGTCTATAGTAAAGTTTTATAAACATATTAACACCCAAAATTTGGAAATTATAAACACACACGAACGAACGAAACAAAAGATGGCGACGAATAAGAATACAAACAACAACGAGCCGGTTCTGTTTACGATCTGCTAGATATCGTGTCGGTTGCCTAATTTTTTTTCCTACTGCGCAAGCGCCACGGGCCCAAGTTCAGGTTATTTTGAATCGCACGATGGGTGTCTTCTTGATTCGTGCGGCTGCTTGTATTGGCAATATAGTGTATGTATATATGTGGTCTGGACACGCCACTGCTCCTTTCCCCAGAAGGATATTCTGGATACGCCATTGAGCCCACCCGTCATTTGCCTGTATCGATTAACCTTTCAAAATACTTTTATTCCAACTGATTGCTTCCCATAAATAATCATAAACAACAATAATACGAAAAACAGTTCGGTGAGTATTTCAACCGCACCGGAAAATTTGTTGCCGGTAATGTAGACACACAGAGGGACTCATCGATTGTTTTTAATAATTAAAATGTCATCAACAAATGTTTCGTGGACGAATCGGTGGAAAAACGATTGGGTCGCGTAAATTTACCGATTTATCGCCGATCATTTTACTAGAGTTTTTGATACTGGCAAAATATCATAGCAACGGCTTGTTTTCTAGTGGAGAAACTCTTGATTACATCTACCTGGACAAAATCAACAAGATGGTTTTTCAGCGGCAAAATTTTGTTGGATGTCATGTTAAAACTATTGTTAGTCTGATAAATGTCATCCTAGTTTGAAATAGTATATTACATAACAAGGGATGAAAATAATACTTTTTAAACGAGGAGATATTCCCCGAGTTTTAGAATAATCACTTTCACACGAGTAATGTAGGTACGCTATTTTTCCTACGACTACAAAGAATTATTAAAAAAGCCTTTGATTTGTGAAAAAAAAATTTAAACACTAGTGTTGAAACAAAAATATCAACACTAGTGTTAAAATTAGCATACTTTGGATTATGTTCCACTTAATATCTGGTTTCATAGTTTGCCAATAGGCTTTTCCTTTATTTGTAGTTAATTTTTTTCATTTTTTCATATTTTATAATATATCATAGGAAGAACTAATCCTGGATTGACTTATTCTAGATTAACCAGAATGAAAAACTTTAAATTTAATCAACGAAAGGTGTATCAAACATAAATTTAAAAAATCCACCCAACAAGGAAGATTTCAATTCAAAATAATTCTATAAATTATTTAATGTTTTTATAAAAAAAAGCCAAATATTCCTAATGGGATTTGAACCTGTGACCTTGCGATTTGTAGGCTAGAGCTCAATTCTCTACGCTATCGCTACTGATAAAGATCTCAAATTAATAGTATATTACATAACAAGTGATGAAAGTGATACCTTTCAAACAAGGAGATATTTGTCTGTTTAAAGGTTGGAGACAATGACGTTTCTTGAACGGCAGTAGAGTTTTGGACTTGCATTGTCTTTATTTGTTTAGAATCACTACGTTTCAACTGGTAAGTATCTCCAGTCGTCTTCAGGTGAATACTGAATAAGTACGGTAACTACAGCTCTATTTATACTAGGCAGGTGCTGTGACGCATGACTAGTGGGCGGAGTCATGCGTGTTGCTAGGTGATGACGCATAACTGGATGAGTCATGCTTGATGAGTCATGCTCGATGACGTCATGCTCGATGAATCATGCGTTTAACTCTTGGGTGGTCTTATTCTAAGATTACATTTACTTAACAAGGGTTTCCAGACGTTTCTCATGTCTAATGAAGGCTTACTAAAGCAACCTGGATTTTGGTGTATGGTAGCAGCTTCCTTAAACTTCCTCTTCCTCCAGTGCGGTTCTTTTTGCAGGATTTCCGCTTTTGTCCACATGATATGATGGCCGTGCGTCCAGGCGTGGTCAGCTGCACCTGATTTTTCGGTCTCTCCTTTTCGGGTATTATTCCGATGTTCTTTAATCCTTACTTCTAGTGGTCTTAGTGTCTCACCAATGTAAGACTGGCCGCATTCGCAGGGGATCTGGTAGACACAATTTTTCTTGTCTTTCTGGCTTACTGGTCTCGTCTTCGTTAGGTGGCTTCTTAAAGTGTCTCTAGAGCTGAATACTGTTTCGATGTTGTATCGTTTTCCTAGTCTTCTTATTTTCTCAGATACTCCTTTGACATACGGAATATTGAGTATTGGTTGTATCTCTTTCTCTGCTTTACGTGTGTTTGGCCGATTCTTGCGATTTTCCAATATTGTGTCAATCAGTTTCATGGGATAGCCATTCTTGTTGAGGTCGGTCTTGATGTGGTTAGTTTCTCTTTTGAGAGCTTCGTTTGAGTTACAGAGAGTAATTGCTCTATCCACAAGGTTTCTTACTATGCCATGTTTTGTGTTGTTTGAGTGGTTTGATGTATAATTGAGATATTGCCCTGTATGTGTAGGTTTTCTGTACACTGAGGTTAGGAAGGTGTTGCCATTTTTCTCTACATTGACGTCTAGAAAAGGTAATTGGTTGTTCTCTTCTTTTTCCATGGTGAATTTAATTGTCGGTGCAAAGTTATTAATGTGATGTAAGAATTCTCTGAGTTCGTCCTCGTTTCCGTTCCAAATAATGAAGGTGTCATCCACATATCTAAGCCATATTTTTGGTTTCTTCTTTGCTTGTTTTATTGCTTCGGATTCGAACCATTCCATATAAATGTTGGCGATTATGGGCGAGAGAGATGAGCCCATTGGTAGTCCGTCCTCTTGGCTAAAGAATCTATCTTTTTCTTGAAAATAAGAATTGTTAAGGCAGCATTCCAATAGTTCCATGATGGCATTTGTAGGTAGCGGTGTTCTTTCTTGTAGGGTCAGACTTGAGGAAGACTTGACCCTACAAGAAAGAACACCGCTACCTACAAATGCCATCATGGAACTATTGGAATGCTGCCTTAACAATTCTTATTTTCAAGAAAAAGATAGATTCTTTAGCCAAGAGGACGGACTACCAATGGGCTCATCTCTCTCGCCCATAATCGCCAACATTTATATGGAATGGTTCGAATCCGAAGCAATAAAACAAGCAAAGAAGAAACCAAAAATATGGCTTAGATATGTGGATGACACCTTCATTATTTGGAACGGAAACGAGGACGAACTCAGAGAATTCTTACATCACATTAATAACTTTGCACCGACAATTAAATTCACAATGGAAAAAGAAGAGAACAACCAATTACCTTTTCTAGACGTCAATGTAAAGAAAAATGGCAACACCTTCCTAACCTCAGTGTACAGAAAACCTACACATACAGGGCAATATCTCAATTATACATTAAACCACTCAAACAACACAAAACATGGCATAGTAAGAAACCTTGTGGATAGAGCAATTACTCTCTGTAACTCAAACGAAGCTCTCAAAAGAGAAACTAACCACATCAAGACCGACCTCAACAAGAATGGCTATCCCATGAAACTGATTGACACAATATTGGAAAATCGCAAGAATCGGCCAAACACACGTAAAGCAGAGAAAGAGATACAACCAATACTCAATATTCCGTATGTCAAAGGAGTATCTGAGAAAATAAGAAGACTAGGAAAACGATACAACATCGAAACAGTATTCAGCTCTAGAGACACTTTAAGAAGCCACCTAACGAAGACGAGACCAGTAAGCCAGAAAGACAAGAAAAATTGTGTCTACCAGATCCCCTGCGAATGCGGCCAGTCTTACATTGGTGAGACACTAAGACCACTAGAAGTAAGGATTAAAGAACATCGGAATAATACCCGAAAAGGAGAGACCGAAAAATCAGGTGCAGCTGACCACGCCTGGACGCACGGCCATCATATCATGTGGACAAAAGCGGAAATCCTGCAAAAAGAACCGCACTGGAGGAAGAGGAAGTTTAAGGAAGCTGCTACCATACACCAAAATCCAGGTTGCTTTAGTAAGCCTTCATTAGACATGAGAAACGTCTGGAAACCCTTGTTAAGTAAATGTAATCTTAGAATAAGACCACCCAAGAGTTAAACGCATGATTCATCGAGCATGAGGTCATCGAGCATGACTCATCAAGCATGACTCATCCAGTTATGCGTCATCACCTAGCAACACGCATGACTCCGCCCACTAGTCATGCGTCACAGCACCTGCCTAGTATAAATAGAGCTGTAGTTACCGTACTTATTCAGTATTCACCTGAAGACGACTGGAGATACTTACCAGTTGAAACGTAGTGATTCTAAACAAATAAAGACAATGCAAGTCCAAAACTCTACTGCCGTTCAAGGAGATATTTAGCACGAGGCGTCAGCCGAGTGCGGAAATTCTGCGAGTTTTAGAATAATCACTTTCACACGAGTAATGTATACTTTTTTTCCTACGACCACAAAGAATTATTAAAAAAGCCTTTGATTTATAAAAAAAATATTTCAACACTAGTGTTGAAATTAGCATACTTAGGATTATGTTCCACTTAATATCTGGTTTTATAGTTTGTCAATAGGATTTTCCTTTATTTGTAGTTTAACTTTTTCATTTTTCAATCCTGGATTAACTTCTAGATTAATCAGAATGAAAAATTTTAAATTTAATCAAGGAAAGATGCATTAAACATAATTTTAAAAAATTCACCCAACAAGGAAGATTCAATTTCAAAATAATTCTAAAATGTTTTTTTAAAAAAAAGTCAAATACTCCTGGTGGGATTTGAACCTGTGAACTTGCGATCTGTAGGCTAGAGCTCTATTCTCTACGCTATCGGTAGCAATAAGGATTTGTTGTTTTTTAATACATGACACTCTCTTCAGCGCGATTTGTTTTTTTTGGTAATAGATTTTCCAGTATATTATTATTTTTTTTATAATGATGGCGTATTTTCACACTCTAATTCTGAATCACACGACAAATACATGATAAATAAGTTAAACTTTTTAAAATTACTGCTTTCTAAAATTTGTTCTTTTTAATAAATAGGGGTGGTCTGTCAAATTGGCACCATATGTTTAAAAAATAGATAGCTGAAAATATTCCAATTAAGTCCAAGAACTCAATTTGGGCACAGTTCTCAGAGTTTCTAATGGTAAGAAATTATAAACTGAAAAAATGTACTACTGTGATGGAACCGGCGAAAATCCTCGAAGATTACGCCTTTAATATGAAGAAGGGTAAAGGCGAAGACTATAAAGAATCTTCTGTAAAGGCTATATGAAACAATACAGCAAAAATGATTCAAAAAATGTATTTTACAGAATACGAAATATAGATTGACCCTTTTACGGATATTTCCTTTAAAAATTCACGAATGGCAAGAGACCCAAAGATAAAGCAGCTTCAAAGTTGTCAGGAAAAGAGGAAAGTAACTTCAAAAGCATTATCTACCAAATATTTACTAACAATAATGCAAAGCTGCAATGAAGAAAACCATGATGAAGCACAAAAAAAGTTTTACCATCTTTGCTCTTTTGAACTAGCATGGAGTGGCAAAATTCAATATTTTCATTTCCTTTTTGTTGCTTTTTGGTAATTTCGCTCATGAAATTGCCAAGGAACAACTTTTCACACCAGTTGAAAATTTTACCCGCAAAATTTTCGGGGGTAAGTGCACAATAAGTTCATCAAAATTACCGATAATTTTTGAATGAAATGTGTTGTTTTTATAATTGCAAGAGTTTGTTCTCATATTTTCGCGAAAAAGCCCGACTCCGCAGGAGGAGGCGGGGGACTCTCTTGAGCTTGACGGTTGGTCATTGTCCCGCATTTTTTCAATCAAAAGCATATGGTGGTTCTCATCCATCTGAATGTAAGGCGTCAGTGACTTGGTATTTGAGTGTCCACTTAGTTTAATTAACTGTTGTTCTCCAACACCTTTTTTGGCAAGTTTTGATACGGCGGTTGCTCGTAAGCTATGATTCGTCAGTTTGATATTTTTATTGGTGAGGCCTGACTTTTCCGCTTGTGTAGAGGTCCATTTATTCATCAAATTTCGTCCAACCGGTATGCTTTTGTACCATTTTCCTGATTGCCAGAAAGGATTCAAGGTGAGAAAAAGTCGCTCGCATTTTATTGCTTGCCTTTTCTGCATGAATTTCTTATATAGTCGGATAGGGCAGATGTTCGGGTTTACTTTATTCCTGACCAACCATTTCGAGGATGCGCAGGGCTTATCTCCTCCTTGAGTAGTCTTGGTAAAAAGCGGATTGTACTCTATTCGTCCCGTCTTCTGACCCGCGTGATCCGGTTCTTCTTTAAAATAGTTTGTTAATCACCTTGGGCCTTCTCCTCCACGCCAGACCAGCTCGTAGGATAAAACAAAAAACATTTCTTTTGGCAAACCGTCGGGGGTTTCCTCGTCGCAAGTCTCTACTATTTTAATGAATTCGTCGTGCTTTAGAAAAACTGAGCTTTGTTTTCTTTTTTCCGGCTCCTGTTGTAGTTGTTTCCGCTTAGCATTTTTGGCATCACGTGATGATTTAAACTGAATGTCACTGAATGGGTTGAAAATAATATTGTAATCTCTGTGATACTTATTCATCAACAATTTAGCGGTAACATTCCATATAGTTTTGACAGTATAATCTTTATAGTCCTCACCATTTTGCTTTTTCATATTAAACGCCCAGTCCTTCAAGATATCTGCCAGTTTTGAAACATTAGTGTTTTCATCAAGAACGTGCCCCCTTTCCTTGCAAAAACACATGAACTGCCGCCAAATATAGTCGTTATTTGATGCAGTATTCTTTGGAATGGCTTCTGTTATTTTCTGCTCTATTTCGAGGATAGATTCTTCGCCAAAACGAGACATTTTTGTAGTAAAATTACGTCTACGGAAAAGTTCAATAGCGTTGTTTACAAAAAAACAAAAAAAAATACGTTGCCACGGGTTATCCCAATGCAAAGAGATAGTTATTAAGAATTCTTGACAAAATGAAAGGAAAACATTCGTTGACATTGACTTTTTTGTCTGCTGTCACTCAATAAGATGACGTTAATTGTCAGAATATTACATTTTTTGACGTTTGTTAACAATAAAATCCCGCTTTGACGTTTGTTAAAATTGCATTTCTCTTATGAGAACTTTAAAATATGAGGGAAATATTCGCTGTAATTTTGCGAAAATTGCATTTCTCTTATGGGAACTTTAACATATGAGGGAAATATTCGCTGTAATTTTGCGAAAATTGCATTTCTCTTATGGGAACTTTAACATATGAGGGAAATATTCGCTGTAATTTTGCGAAAATTGCATTTCTCTTATGGGAACTTTAACATATGAGGGAAATATTCGCTGTAATTTTGCGAAAATTGCATTTCTCTTATGGGAACTTTAACATATGAGGGAAATATTCGCTGTAATTTTGCGAAAATTGCATTTCTCTTATTTGAACTTTAACATACGAGGGAAATATTCGCTGTAATTTTGCGAAAATTGCATTTCTCTTATGGGAACTTTAACATATGAGGGAAATATTCGCTGTAATTTTGCGAAAATTGCATTTCTCTTATGGGAACTTTAACATACGAGGGAAATATTCGCTGTAATTTTGCGAAAATTGCATTTCTCTTATGGGAACTTTAACATATGAGGGAAATATTCGCTGTAGTTTTGCGAAAATTGCATTTCTCTTATGGGAACTTTAACATATGAGGGAAATATTCGCTGTAATTTTGCGAAAATTGCATTTCTCTTATGGGAACTTTAACATACGAGGGAAATATTCGCTGTAATTTTGCGAAAATTGCATTTCTCTTATGGGAACTTTAACATATGAGGGAAATATTCGCTGTAATTTTACGAAAATTGCATTTCTCTTATGGAAACTTTAACATATGAGGGAAATATTCGCTGTAATTTTGCGAAAATTGCATTTCTCTTATGGGAACTTTAACATACGAGGGAAATATTCGCTGTAATTTTGCGAAAATTGCATTTCTCTTATGGGAACTTTAACATACGAGGGAAATATTCGCTGTAATTTTGCGAAAATTGCATTTCTCTTATGGGAACTTTAACATATGAGGAAAATATTCGCTGTAATTTTGCGAAAATTGCATTTCTCTTATGGAAACTTTAACATACGAGGGAAATATTCGCTGTAATTTTGCGAAAATTGCATTTCTCTTATGGGAACTTTAACATATGAGGGAAATATTCGCTGTAATTTTGCGAAAATTGCATTTCTCTTATGGGAACTTTAACATATGAGGGAAATATTCGCTGTAATTTTGCGAAAATTGCATTTCTCTTATGGGAACTTTAACATACGAGGGAAATATTCGCTGTAATTTTGCGAAAATTGCATTTCTCTTATGGGAACTTTAACATATGAGGAAAATATTCGCTGTAATTTTGCGAAAATTGCATTTCTCTTATGGGAGGGAAATATTCGCTGTAATTTTGCGAAAATTGCATTTCTCTTATGGGAACTTTAACATATATGAGGGAAATATTCGCTGTAATTTTGCGAAAATTGCATTTCTCTTATGGGAACTTTAACATATGAGGGAAATATTCGGGGGTAATACCACGAGTGCTTAAAAATTACCGATAATTTTCATGAAAGCTTGTTATTTATAATTCCACGAGTACGAAGAACAAGTGGAATTAGTATAACAAGCTTGAATGAAAATTATCTGGTTAATTTTTATGCACGAGCGGTATTTAGGGAGAATATTTCTAGAATGAAACCCGGGTTGGGGAGGTAAATAATATTTATATTTTTTCATTTATGCCATAATTATATCTTTGTCGTTATCTGTTGAGAGGGTTTGTTTTTCAAAAGCAATGAATTTCCCGAAGGGAACTCATAACAATAACGATCACGTTCGCAGTAAAAAGGTAAAAAAAAACTGTCTCGTCAAATAGGTTCGATTGTTGTGTGTTGGATATACAACGTTGCCTAGGCAACGTTGTATATCCGCTGATATTTTTTTATTTTTAACGTTTCTTATGGGAAAATTTATACATGAGTGAAATATTCGCTGTAATTTTGCAAAAATTGCATTTCTCTTATGGGAACTTTAACATATATGAGGGAAATATTCTCTATTATGATATTATGTGCGATAAATTTGATGACTAAAATTTTTTTAAATAAAAAATAACGTTCTACTTAACAAAGCTGGGACCGTTTGAAAAAGAAGGAAGGAAACCGGAAACAATTAACAAATAATATTCGTGTTATAAAAAGAGGCCTGGCACAAATATATGGTCATCGTAAAGGGTGTCCACCGGGAACCGCCTCGATCTATACAGGGTGTCCCAGATAAGGATGCACTCTGCAGGGATCTCGTAAGCTATATAAGATACAGAGATGAATAAATTATAAAAAAGTTGCGCCATACTAAATTCTGTAACATCGTGTTTTAAAATTTAAATATCTCAATCCTTTCGTTGTTTCGTCCTACTGGGACTCATGTCAGACGATTGACCATCTATAGGCGCAGACCCTTTGCGGGCCGCGGCCTCAGGATAGTCGCGCGTCTCTGATAAGTCCCAGTAGGACGAAACAACGAAAGTATTAAGATGTTAACGGAAGAAGACAGGTCATACCGTTGTTAGCAGTGAGTCTAAGGATCCATAAACTGCCATTCCCCACTGACAAGGTGAGGGGACAGCGGGTAATAGACGAAGGGGTGCACAGCGTGCAACCCCAGACGCTCAGCGCCGTGGAGGTCTACCAATAAACAATTTTGTTTACCGATAGGTACGTCCGTCGGGTTTTGAGGTAACCACGGCAGGCCTGTCATTTAATTTGATGTTAACATTCCTTGCCTCACTTAAAATGAAATGTGAGGTCATCCTTGTTTCTGATTCTGGCTGCTCATCAGTGATCTGGCTTGGCAATGTGACACGTTCGATGTCCAGTTAGCATACTTATTAACGTCATACATTTTTAAATCTTTACTGCTAAATGGTAGATTTTGTGCATTAAATTATTGATGATAACTACCAAAGAAGAAAGATAATTTGATAAAGAATGAACTATTAGCTATAGCAAATTTACACAAACATCGTTTTATGAAATATGCAGTGGAAGATATAGCTGAAAAATATAGTATAACTGTGCTGCGCACACCGCCATATCATCACGAACTAAATCCTATAGAACTTATATGGGCGCAAGTGAAAGGATTTGTAGCAAGCCAAAAAATGACATTCAAAATGAAAGGCGTTAAGCTACTGCTTGATCACGCCATTAAGGAAGTGACACCAGAGAACTGGCGAAAAATGTCATTAAAGAAGAGGAGAAAATGTGGATACTTGACCACCTGATCGATCGGACCGTCGACCCGTTTAATTTAATTTCTGTATAACGTATTTTTTGTATTTCGTATGTTTTTTAAAATGTTTAATAAACAAATAAGTGTACCTAATACTATGCACAAAATGCACAATTTTGACACACAATTTTTTGTGAATGGATAACAATAGGCAAAGTCCATGAATTGACCAAAACTCGGGGGATACTATCTGCACTTGATGAGAATAAAGAATTTTGCAATGAAATCAATGCCAAATTATGAAAGTGGCTTAAATATTCGTTGGGTCACTCTGTAGTCCCTTTTCATACCTAATGAGCTTTTATTACTCTACACCTTTCTGAAATATACTATAAAACTACGAAAAAAAAGTCTGTGCTTTGTGTCACCCGGTATATCTCAATAATAGAACTTTTTCTGGAAACAATTAAAGCACGACGCCAGAGCAGGAAGCTTAAAACACATAAGGTGAGAAGAGATGGTATTCCTATTAACAGCGCAATTCTTTTGTTTTTAGGTGCGGAAATAGTACATTATATACCTAGTAGGAAAAGCTGAACATTCCCGGACGACCGTAAAGACTTTATGTCGAGGCGCAAGCCGAGACTGGCAATACGGAGTCTGGGAATGTAGCTTTTTCTACGAGGCATTAATACTATTTTTTCGTAAATCGAAAATTATTAAAAGAACATAACTTATTACAATCAACTTCTTAAAATTTTATAATAAATATTATTAACTTTGTTCACAAATGAAGGTTGCCATTAAATATTTGTGTTGTAACTATGGAAACACAGTAATATTGAATTGTCAAGCTTAATACATTTTAGTTTACAAGTAGCCGTACAGAAATAATATTTCCTTACAGTACAATAATAAATATTTCCTAACAGTTATTTTCCGTTGCCCAGCCACGACTAAGTATAAGGAAATATTGAGTTTTTCTTTCAAAAATATTATCAAAAATGTCAATATTTCCTATCGATTTTCGGAAAATTACATTATTATTTTTGTTTCACTAACTTAAATAGACAAAAATAGTTTAGAAACAGGAAACCACACTCGACATCTCAGCCACGAAGGAGTGCTTCGTTCACAGAGCGATCGGCAGTTAACATTGCTTGGAATTGTTGTTGAAGTCGGTAAATTGTTTCGCGTGTTGTAAATAATTGAAGAAATTAAACCCTGAAACCACAGAAAATTTAATTTTTTCTTGCTCGGTACGATATGGTCAAAGTCAAAATGTACTTTTGACACTGAACCGACAAAATAGCCATTTCAAGAACAGGAGCACACCTCTTCCTGCTGTAGGGTAGGAAATAACAAATATAATTACCCAGGATTCCCTCAGGAAGGACAAACAGATATTTCTATGAAGTCACGTGCCGATAATTGTCGGAAAGAAAGGTCCGGAGGGTCCGACCGGACCCCATTTCAATATAGTACATTGTGTGAGTGTCGACTTTATTTACGATTATTGCGGTCTTCGCTCATTATTAACCGCACGATGAAAATTTGTCGAAAATTGCCGAAATTCTCACTGGAATTTTAATTTCAAGATATAATGGGTGTTGCTTATTAAGATTAATCAAATACAAGGCCACAAGGGTGTCTATAGGACGTTTATTAGGGAGAAGACCCAATTAACCGAATATAAATGATAGAAGAGTTTTGGACTTACATTGTCTTTATTTGTTTTACATCACAACGTTTCAACTGGCAAGTATCTCCAGTCGTCTTCAGGTGAATACTAAATAAGTAAAGTAACTACAGCTCTATTTATACTAGCTAGATGCACTGGAGCATGACTGAGATGGGTGCAGTCATGCGTTTAGTTCGTATGCGGTATTTTTTTAAACTAGGGTCAAGGAACACAACAACACGCTTAAAGGAGAAACCGAAAAATCAGGTGCAGCTGACCATGCCTGGACACACGGTCATCACATCAAGTGGACAGAAGCTCGAATCCCGCATAAAGAGCCACATTGGAGGAAGAGGGAGTTCAAGGAAGATGCTACAATATACCAGAACCCAAATTGTTTTAGTAAGCCCTCACTAGATATAAAAAATATCTGGAAACCCTTCTTAAGTAGATTTAAACTTAAAATACCGCATACGAACTAAACGCATGGCTGCACCCATCTCAGTCATGCTTCAGTGCATCTAGCTAGTATAAATAGAGCTGTAGTTACTTTACTTATTTAGTATTCACCTGAAGATGACTGGAGATACTTGCCAGTTGAAACGTTGTGATGTAAAACAAATAAAGACAATGCAAGTCCAAAACTCTTCTATCGTTCAAGAAACATCATTATCTCCAACCTTCAAACAGACATAACCAAATATGATTACGTAATTTTTCGCACCTACGGCTTAACGTCGGTTCCAAACCACGATCCTCAGTCGTGCGACGCTCTTTAAAGGCTATCAACCCTCGGTTTACAGCGTCCTTGTAATCATCGCCACGCAGTGGCGTATTTAGGAGGGGAGCTGCCGGTCTGCACCTCCTCCACCCCGAGCATAGGAGCTCGGGTCTAAAAGTCTAATTTCAACCTAATTTTTCGTCTCACGCTTGGACTCTTATTTTCAATTTTTAACTAATGTATTCTTCACTTAGGTTACAAGGGTCTTGTAAAAAACGTTTAGTTTTTAAACTTTTCCTTCTAAAAGTCCTGTTTTATATAGAGATTAAGGTTTCGGACGCATATCGTTTTAGTTATTGATTTATTATGCAATTTTATAGGAAAACGAATAAAAATAATAATATTTTATAGTATTTTTCTATTATACAGGGTGTTACAAATTCGACATACCAGCATTGGAATCTCGGAAACCAGAAGTTAGAGAAATGGTTAAATGGGGGCAAAGTTGTGTAATTCGGTGCTGATTATAATGCCGCTTTAAAAGTTTTCAAATTTGTTATTGCCACTTTTTCTCCTTTGCAAAATGACGTTATTAAACCAAAGATCCGCCGTTTCGTCTCCGAGCGGCCACCACCAACTTTACTTTTTTAAATACGGACCTGGATTTTTTTAAACCGATTTTTAATCCCTTCTACCCTCAAAATGTAATGGCGATATTACTTTCTCATAATGATGAATTGTTCTTGCCTATTTTTTTAAATTCATATTTTTTACACTTCTTGTCAGTCCGGTCCTGGCAACGAATCACAATATTAAATAAAAACTTTATTTTATTTAAAACATTCATACCTACATAAGTAATATAATTTATTTTATAAGAATTTTCTAATACTTAATGCTAAATTTACTAATTATAAATCCTAATTTTCTAAATGTTCAAAGAGATTGCCGTTTTGCTCAGTACAACGATCGATTTTTCTTCCAATTTTGGCGACAGCCCATTCAACCGATCTTCTCCTTATCCTACCAAATGCAACCTGTATGCGTTCTTCCAGTTCTTCCATGGTATCTACGTCATTTTTATAAATAACATTTTTTAAAGCCCCCCATAAAAAGAAATCCACCGGTGAAATATCTTACCAGGACCGGACTGACAAGAAGTGTAAAAAATATGAATTTAAAAAAATAAGCAAGAACAATTCATCATTATGAGAAAGTAATATCGCCATTACATTTTGAGGGTAGGATGGTTTAGGTTAAAAAAATTCCAGGTCCGTATTTAAAAAAGTAAAGTTGGTGATGGCCGCTCGAAGACGAAACGGCGGATCTTTAGTTTAGTAACGTCATTTTGTAGAGAAGAAAAAGTGGCAATGACAAAGTGTCATTTATTTTTAAATAGCTAGTCAAATGAGCTCAGAAAAAAACAAGAATGATTTTGCAAAATTTCGTTTTTTTTCGAATAAAATCGGAAGTATTCGGAATTTGAAAACTTTTAAAGCGGAATTATAATCAGCACCGAATTGCACAACTTTGCCCCCATTTAACCGTTTCTCTAACTCGTATGGTTTCCGAGATTCCAATGCTGGTATGTCGAATTTGTAACACCCTGTATACTACTTATCTGTTCCGTTTCCCTTTTTTACAGCTATTTTAAATCAACAAAAATATAACCCAATGCAATAAAATATTTTTACAACAAAATCAACAACAATTAGGTATTTATTTTAAAAGAGAAAAATTAAAGTAAAAATTTTAATTAATTCATTTTTTATGGAAGAAGTGTGATAACTTATAATAAAAAAAAATAGTGCGGGAAGAAACGAGAATTCTTTATTATGAATATACAAACCGGCACTTAAGAAGGAGTATTTCAACACCTAAACATTTGCACCAAAAACTGCTCTTAGATCTACGCTCCTAAAATATATGATTTCTGAAAAAATCATAAATTTTGGCGTGGTGAGCCATATTTACTTTATTTTTAATCATGAAAAACCGAGCCCGAAAAACGCTGCTTAGAGTCGTACAGACGTCTTATGTTAAAATTTTGGATTGACACCAATATTCATATTTTTCACAAGTTTTCACAGTTTTTTTTTTAATAAAGAAACAGCTAGGAATATCAAAAAAAAAACATTTACATAAACAAATTTAATCCAACCCTGCAGAGGGGGAGAGGTAATAATTTAATTTTCAAAATTTGATAGTAGTTGGGTGAATTTTAAACGAACTTTTGGCGTGGTCCCTAAAAATTTTGGCCTGCGGCGCTATTCCGCCTTCTTCAATAGGTACGATATCAAATACATGTAATCCCGACTTTCCCTTTCTCCAGAATAAAATGCCCTACTTCCGCCACTGAGCCCCCCGAGCATATTTTCTGGCTACGCCAATGTGACGCCACAAAATATTTCCTTCCTAAAAAATCAACAATTTTTAGGTAGGAGGTAGATACGCGTTATTTATTATTTAGATTTTTGTTTGATGCTCGCGTAACAAATAACATTTTTTTCTATTAATCCCTAAGCCAAGATTTTTGTTGGCACATCATAGCCATATTAAACACTTCTTTGAGGAAAATGGCAAGTAAATGTATAAAGGTTCGCCACCAATAATGTCATGAGACTTGATCATTATCTTTCGAGACCTATCAATACAACTAACATAAAAATGTGACATTTGACAGGTCAAATTTTTTAAATTTTATTTAAATCAAACAAGGACCAGCATTAAAAAAAATTTGCAGTGTACAGACAGACGTTAACATTTAACGGACGTTTTCTTTTTGCTGGAACTCCGAGAAAAAAATTAATCTTTTTGCTTTAGGAATAATTTTTATCTTCATAATGTTGTCAAGAAAATCAAATCTAAGTGTGTTCATTCAATATTTAAAAAATTCTCAAATACCTTGGCCCGGCACTTTCCTCGCAAACATATATATTTTTAGTGGTTCACTCTGTAATAAATATACAGGATAATGTAATAACTAATTAGCATTTTTCCCAAAAAAAGATGATAATGAGAAAAAAGAATAATACATTGTATACCTAGTAGGAAAAGCTGAACATTCCCGGACGACCGTAAAGCTGGTATGTCGAGGCGCAAGCCGAGCCTGACAATACGGAGTCCGGGAATGTGGCTTTTTCTACGAGGCATACATACTATTTTTCTGTAAATCAAAAATTATTAAAAGGACATAACTTATTACAAGCAACTTGTTAAAATTTTGAAATAAATATTAATAACTTGAGGAATAAGTAAAAACATGAAGTCTTTCTTCACTGGTTTATCAAAGTAATGAAATTAAATTCTAGTAGATACTCTACATGTTTCGGGTATAGTAACACCCATCATCGGGAATGAGATACAATGAGAAAATAGTTGTAAGTAAAAGGAAAATGTGTAAGAAGGGACTACTTCTTCAAAATTATTAACTTTGTTCACAAATAAAGGATGCCAATAAATATTTGTGTTGTAACTATGGAAACAGTAGTATTGAATTGTCAAGCTAAACACATTTTAGTTTACAAGTAGACGTACAGAAATAATGTTTCCTTACAGTACAATGATAAATATTTCCTAACAGTTATCTTCCGTTGTCTCGCAACGACCAAGTGTAAGGAAATATTGACTTTTTCTTTCAAAAATATTATCAAAAATATCAATATTGACTTTTTCTTTCAAAAATATTATCAAAAATGTCAATATTTTCTATCGATTTTCGGAAAAACCTATTGTGCAAGCGGAATTATATAATCATACAAAAAATCCCAACTACAATACTTGCTAAGAAAATAAAAAGAAGGTGGACTTTTTTGTTCGTTTTAAATTATATTTATTTCAATTTCATTGATAGACATTTTTAATTAGAAAGGATTTTAATTTTCATGCCCGCCTGAGGCACGGATCAGTGGATGTATTTTCTTTAGTTTTCAGTGACGTCCAAGGAAATTTAAATAAAAATATAAAATCAATAATGATGGATGGATGAATGGATGGAGGGAGGATGAACTGCACTATAGGTTTTTTTTTAAAAGATGTTTGTTTATTGAAAAATATTTAAGTAATTTTTGTGTTAATAACGAACACTTAGATAAATATTTCAAAATTAGTTGCAGGCATTTGGTTGTAAAATTTTTATAAACATGTAAAAATTTGGTATTACTGGATTGTTTAGGTTTAAAAATATTGTTTAAAATATAATGGATTATTAATGTTTTCCTACGACCACCTATAAAAATGAGAAAAAAAGCACGGTTAATTTGGCTAGAAAGCGCCTTATATCACACGCGTGTTGAAAAAAAATATTTCAACACTAGTGTTGAAATACAGGGCACACTATTTAATTTAAACATATGGTGCCAATTTGACACACAAAGACCTTAAAATGGAAACGATCCAAGACTACATCACGAACACCAGCAACAATTACTTCAACATAGCAGAACAAAGCCAGAACCCGCTAATCCGCCATTCCCACCAACCACAACACCAGGCAGGTCCATATAGGCTACCACGACAATGAGGGACCCAGGTTCAAACCCCTCACACAACACGAACATAATGTACTAGTTTTAAGCTAATGTTTTATCAATAATTAAGAGGAGTTATAGGTCTAGCCTCGCTTAAAATTTTAATCAATGAAGATCCTATATTCCTATATAGATCTATATTTATTAAAAAGAAGAAATTTTAGAAAGTAGTGATGGAAACAGTAGAGTTTGAACAACAGAAACAACTTGAATAAGAAAATTTAGCAGAGCAAATAATGACAAGTTTAGATTAATTTTATATATTTGACAATACTAATTCAACAATCAAGCGTGCTGGGCCCATATCCTGATGGAAACAGTAGAGTTTGAACAACAGGAACAACTTGAATAAGAAAATTTAGCAGAGCAAATAATGACAAGTTTAGATTAATTTTATATATTTGACAATACTAATTCAACAATTATATTAAAACTGGTACAATCAAAAAACACAGAGTGTTGTCTTCATGAAATCCTAATTCAACAAGTAGTAATTGTAAAGTGTTTAACTTATTTATCATATATTTGTCGAGTGATTCAGAATTAGAGTGTGAAAATACGCCATCTGAAATTATAAAAAATGTTAATAATATACTGGAAAATCTATTACCAGAAAAACAAATCACGCTGAAGAGGGTGTCATGTATTAAACAACAAATTCTTATTGGTACCGATAGCGTAGAGAATAGAGCTCTAGCCTACAGATCGCAAGTTCATAGGTTCAAATTCCACCAGAAGTATTTGACTTTTTTTTATAAAAACATTTTAGAATTATTTTGAATTGAAATCTTCCTTGTTGGGTGAATTTTTTTAATTTATATTTAATGCATCTTTCCTTGATTAAATTTAAAATTTTTCATTCTGATTAACCTAGAAGTTAATCCAGGATTGAAAAATGAAAAAGTTAAACTACAAATAAAGGAAAAGCCTATTGACAAACTATGAAACCAGATATTAAGTGGAACAACACTAGTGTTGAAATGTTTTTTTCATAAATCAAAGGCTTTTTAATAGTTCTTTGTGGTCGTAGGAAAAAAAGTATACATTACTCGTGTGAAAGTGATTATTCTATAACTCGCGGAATTTCCGCACTCGGCTGACGCCTCGTGCTAAATATCTCTTTGTTTGAAAAGTATCACTTTCATCACTTGTTATGTAATATACTATTAATTTGGGATATTTAGTGAGAGAAAATAACTCGCTCCTACATGTTACCTAAATTAAGTATATAAAAATATAAATAAAAACTTTTACATCCCTAGATGCGTTTCACCATATCATGACCCATTAGTAGAGCTATAGGATCCGACGAAAACACAAAGAATTATCTAATGCTTAAGCAGTCTATGGAGAAATCCATCCGCAGAATATTACATATAGCGACCTCTAGTATCGATGTAGATACTCTGAAAGCATATCAGCACCTCTAACAAACTTATAGAAATAAATAAAAAAAAGTTAAGAAGAAATCACCTGTGAAGACATTCATCATAATTACAGAAGAATAAAAATAAATAGAAAGAAAGAAAAAAAGAAGAAGTCTCTGGTTTAACTCTTCATAATACAGGATTAAGCAAATGTTCTGGAACGGGGGAGAGCGACAAGTGATATCAGTTTCAGGTTTTCGACTAAACAGACCAACATTTTACTTTTTTATTTTGTTATTTGACTGTCCCTTCTAAATGTCAGTAGCGCGATATCAACTGTCAAGTGGTAACATTACTTACACACACACATTTACAAAACGTTCGTTTCTTTTATTTAAAGAGAGCTTACTAAAACAACCTTGGTTTTGGTGAAAGAGCATGATAGACGCGTGATTGCAGTGTGTTATTGATATGATGCGGCACCTCATTTTCTTTCCATTTAGCATATTGTTTCTATGTTCTTTGATCCTAATTTCGAGTGATCTCACATATTAAGGGCTCTTTCTTGCTAGATAGACTTAAATTAACCTAACAATAACAAACGAATTTTAGCTATTACTTCCCATAACAAGTTTAAATATTTATCTTAACCAAACACACCAGATCTACCAAGAGATGGCGCTTAAAGTTATATCGTCGGTCCAGTGCCAAAACCATGAATGTGCAAAATTGGTCAATTTGACCTATGTGCATCATCTTACTAATAAAGACAGCTTTCTTCCTATGCCAAAGTCGCGATTCCGTTTACGCGTCATAAGTTGTGGTGGAGGTCGATTCATAATTCACGTAAGTTAGTTTGCTTACGATCGTACAACAGCAAGGTCGCGAATGTGCAAGTTTCGTGTTTATGGCATTGTAAATATTGACACAATTATTTCGGAAGTGGTACTTTCGTGAATTTGGTTTTGCAACCATTGGCAAGAATAACCTGAATGTAACAGTTTCGTGTATTTGACTTTGTGAGATGTGCTACTAGTTTCCTGAATGTGACAGTTTAGTGTTTTTCTCTTTGCATACCTTTCTAAAAATAATCTGAGTGTGACACTTTCGTAATTTTGTTATTTTGAATGGTAATGTAAATACACTGAATGTGCCGTTTTCCTAATTTTGCCTTTAGAAAACTTAGTACCTACTATAGCTTTAAATCGTGTAATACTGAGAGTGATACAAAACGCAGTTTTTGTTAGGATACGTTATCTCTTTATGCGCTTAAAATAAGCGAATACTAAAATTTTGAAGAATGACATCTAGAATAAAAAGAATAATGGAATTTGCTAGCCAATCAAAGAGTACAAATGGCACATCTAATAAAAAGAAAAAGGTAAAATATACATTAATTGGTCGATTTCACCAATATTTAATTAGGAATTTGTCACTTCATTGTTCCCTAACAAGCCCCCAGAAAAGTTAATTAAGGTTGGTGGAACCGGCAAATAGTCACTTTATTTTTTTTGTAGATACTTTACTTAAAATTTGTTTTTTACAGCTAAGTGAAGCTGCGCCTACTTATCCTTCTGAAAATATTCCAGGTAATAGATAGTGTAAAAATAAACTTTTTAAATCAATATTATTAACCTAATTTTTTTAGGAAATGACGCGGTGACTCTGGAGGATACTAATAATAAAAAGAATGAGGTAAAACATACACTTAGTGATAGTGATCAAGATGTAGATTGTTACCTGTGGGAGGAAACTCAGGGGAAAAGAGGCTCAATCGAAGTAGCTTCTTCCATTCGTGATTACTTGCTAGCCCATCCGAACATCAAAGAAGTTCGAATGATGTCTGATGGGTGCGGGGGTCAACAAAAAAATTCCATTTTTGGTGCTATGTGCCTTGAGGTTTTTTCAGTTCACCCTAGTTTGGTTCAAATTGATCATAAATTTTTTGAGACCGGCCACACAGAGATGGAGTGTGACTCGGTACATTCAAAAATTGAACAAAAATCGAAATATGTACCTGTATATTCTTGTGAAGGCTGGGCACAAATCATTAGAAGCGCTCGTATAAAACCACGACCTTTTGTAGTTAAAAATTTAACACATGAAGATTTTTTAGACTTTAAAACATTTGGCGTTCAATCATTTAAACTGAGCCAAATTTCCTGGCGTAAAGTTTTTTGGATTCGCTATCTCAAAGCTGATCAAACAAAAATACTTTACAAATTTAATTATAACGATGAATTCGAGGTGGCAAATATAACTAAATCTAAAGGAAGACCGAAGAAGGTACAGTTAAATAAAGCTTACCGAGATGAGTTACCAATTAATGCTGCAAAATTTCAAGATCTACAAAAAATGTGTAGCGACCTAACCATACCAAAAATTTATCATCCATTTTATAATTCACTAAAGGTCAGTGATAAAGTCAGAGACAGATTGCCTGGACCTGATGTTGATGAAGACCCTGTAAATAGCGATGCAGAGGAAGATTGTTAGGTTAAGTCAAGTCAAGTTAACACTCGATATTTTCTGTTACCTCATAGTTAATAATTATCTGAAATAAGTGACTGAATAATAATTAATATTATCATAATTAAACAATTTAAAATAATGTTTTTGTTTACTTTGTTAAACCTAGCCCAACTGCCTATTCATTTATTTTAAAGGTGCACTGACATAAAAATGAATATCAATTTTTGAGAAACCACAAGTATACCGTGAATCTGACATATTCGGGTTTTTGACATTTCAATAACAACATAAGCTTATCAGAATGTGGTACATTCGCTGGTTTGGTTTTGCGAAAATAGGGACCAAATCCACGAATGTGACATTTTCGAAAAAATTGACTAAAAAGAAAAAAAATATTAGGCGGGTTTTGAACTGTTTAATTAAAGCCTAAAAGTATAAAAAAATAAGATAGATAAGTTCATAAACTGATTTTTCGCAGCAAACTGAAACTTTAAAACGCTTATTTCTCATAATCACGATTTTGCACATTCATGGTTTTGGCACTGGACCGACGATATATACAACCCTAGAAATTTGATAATATTGTTATTTTTAGTATGAAGACTATCGTTTGGAATATTTAGATACCTACCCTGTACGGACGGAAACGAAAGAGTTCGAAACCGGTCTACAGGTGGTTGCATCCTACCAATAGTGATGACTTCTTGGTGGTGTAATCTGATTTGTGTTTTGACAGTGTTGACAAAATATTACCATATATTAAGTTTTATGCATTGGTGATGTAATCTGATTTGTGTTTTGACACAGTGTTGACAAAATATGACCATATATTAAGTTTTATGCATTTTTCAAACAAATTAGTACTGGTAACAAACAATTAACCTAACAATCAAATGTGACAACAATGCCGGAATCGGCCTAGCAATAAAATGTAGTTTGCGTTACTAAGTTTATTCTTGAGCCTATTTTAGTTTTTTTGTTACGGAAGCTAAGACTCTGGTATGGTATACTATAGTCTATTTCAGAAAGGTGTAGAGTAATAAAATGGGAAATCTCGTCCAGTACGGCTCAATTTCGGGGTCTGCCATAGGCGTAGGTAAATTTATGCATTAAATTATGTATAATAACTAACCAAAGAAAAACAAAGAATATAATTTGAAAAGGAACTATTAGGTATAGCAAATTTACACAAACATCGTTTTATGAAATATGCCGTAGAAGATATAGCTAAAAAACATAGTGTAACTGTGCTGCGCACACCGCCATATTATTGTGAACTAAATTTTATAGAACTTATATGAGCGTAAGTGAAAGGATTTGTAGCAAGATACAATACGACATTCAAAATGAAACACGTTAAGCTACTGTTTGATCAAGCAATTAAGGAAGTGATACCAGAGAACTGGCGAAAAGCAGTCACTTATGGCATTAAAGAAGAGGAGAAAATGTGGGATCTTGACCACCTGATCAATCGGGCCGTCGACCCGTTAATTATAACGTCAAGAGGAGATGACAGTTCCTTAGATAACGAAAAATATTACAATATTTATAATTTAGTTTCTGTATTAAATATTTTTTGTATTTTGTTTTTTTTATAATGTTTAATAAAAAATAAGTGTACCTAATACTATACATAATGCACGCCTTTGTCACAATATTTTCAGTGTTTGTGAATGGATAACAATAGGCAAAACCCATAAATTGACCAAAACCCGGGTGGTACTATCTGCACTTGATGAAAAGAAAGAATTTTGCAATGAAATCAATGCCAAATTATAAAGGTGGCTCAAATATTCCTTAGGTCACTCTGTAGTCCCTTTGCATACCTAATGAGCTTTTATTACTCTACACCTTTCTGAAATAGACTATAGGCCAGTTTTTAAAGTGTACAAAAAAGGTTCATGTTCATTCTGCATGTCCACCACTGACCACTGACTACATATAAAAGGGTACATCTCTCACAAACAGTCGGAATGAGTAGCAATCGCGTAGCCCCGGGCGTGGCCAGTGCGAATCAGTGCAGCCCTAATTCGAAAATTCGTTTAAATGTGTTTGTGGGAAAGCGAACAGCCTTCGCGCCCCCGGGGCACATTTTCGTTTGTCCGAGCCTGGCTGATGTGGTGCCGTGTGCAGACACGAAAGACCTATACTAAAGTCTGCGTCATGACGGCCACAAGTTGCGCATTGCCAAATTGTTTATAAAATACATGTTTTAAAGAATTTTATATGTCAAGAGAGTAAATTTAGAATAAATAAATAATTTTTTTTGTGTAAGATTAAAAACGTTGCTGGTCGTAGATATTAGTACTTTGTGCAACAAGAGTGGATATGATGTCCATATCGCACGAGGAAGGAAAATGCTCAAATTTCCGAGCGCAATATGGGCAATCCACTCGAGTTCTACAGTATATTTTTTCTATACGACTTAACTTCCGAACTTCATGCTAAGAATTTTAAAAAAATATTTAAATTAGGCATCATAACTTGTCTTTTAAGTTGGCCATGAACTTGTGAGAACGATAATAAGAAACAATTAAACAAAAATTCATTTTGATGGCAGACCCATGGACCAAATTACACTGTAACATATTTATTGATTTGGGTAAGTTCTTATATTTATACAAACTCACTTTTGAATTTATCTATCTTTCTCACATTCGGCTTTTTGCAGAATAACAGACAAAAAGCTATTATATGTATTAATAAACACGAACAATTTATTTTCTCAACTGTAGGTATTTTGATTAATTGTTTTACTGAATTGCACAGTAGAAAAAAGGTTTGTCGGGTTTTTCTGCTTGCGTAAGAATTATAACTCCGAAAGTACAACAAAATAGCTGTAGAATAAGTTTTAAACAGTTAAAAATGGATTTTGTGCATTAATATGAATTTTTAATGTTTGCTATGGTCAAATTTTTCAAAATAATCGCCAATTTACAACCTAGCAACACTGTTAACGTGGAAAGAGAAGTGGCAATAGTATATGTAGAAAAAACATAACCTCAAGAATTTTAGTAAAAATGGATTTTTTTTCTAGAAATCTTATAATTTCGTCTGTTTTATTGGGTTATCTTTATGTTCCACCATTTATGGAAGAATTACCAGTTAATTTTCTACGTTTGTTGCGTATAACAAAAGTTTTAAGATCAATTGGGGTTAGATCCCCGTTCAAAATATATTGGAAAATATCCCCGTGCACAAATATTTATAATAATATGATATTTATATGGAAAAAAATAACCAAGGTTAGTAAGAAAACGTTCATTTGGTAGGTATATAGTACATTTTATGCAAAGCTTGTAGTAATTGTCTAGAAGGGAATGGAAATAAAGATACTTTTGAAATAAAAGAGTGGGTCTGTGGGCAAATCTTTAGTTCGTTCAGAAAATAACAATAATTTGGTAGAAATATATTTTGGTATTAATTTTTGCACCATTTCGTGTACTCGTTAGGAAAATATTGTGTATTCTTACATGGACTCTGGGATAAATGTTTTGATTTAAATTTAAAAAGAACAAATTTCAACTGACAGATTTGCATATTTTTGAAGCCTATTGTTAACCTAATTTCTCTCAACTGTCAGAAAAAGAATTTACAACATGTAAATTTGGCTTCTCTGTAATTGACTACTGTGATTGGTCAGTTTCATAACCTAACTAGGATGGATATAAAATTTTGCCGCACAGTTAACTGTAATAGCCTACTTTACCCGCTACTACAGCGTAAAGGAAACATCAAATTTCCATGTGGGAGTAGAAAAAGTAAATTTGTGATCTTTTATTGGGAGAAAATAGCTGTTAAATGAGACCTACTCGAAAGAGAGAGAGAGAGAGAGAGAGAGAAAGCCGGCAACATATTATGTAGCATCGATGGTGGTAAAAAATTTGTGACAGTCAGTACTAAGACAATAATAAAAGAACTAGTGATCAAACAGAAACTTTTTGAGCATAAAATAACGTAATCATATTTTAAAATTAGGCTAAAATATGATGCATTTTAATACAGTTTATAGTCTATTTCAGAAAGGTGTAGGGTAATAAAATGGTAAATTCCGTCCAGTTCGGCTTAATTTCGGGGTCGGGTAAATTTTGTGCAATAAATTATTTATGATTACTAACCAAAGAAAAAGATAATTTGATTAAGGAACTATTAGCTATAGCAAATTTACACAAACAACGTTTTATGAAATATGCCGTGGAAGATATAGCTGAAAAATATAACTGTCATGTCATTGCGATGCGAACTGAATCCTATAGAACTTATATGGGCGCAAGTGAAAGGATTTGTAGCAAGACACAAGACGACATTCAAAATGAAAGACTTTAAGCTACTGTTTGATCAAGCCATTAAGGAAGTGACACCAGAAAACTGGCGAAAACAGTCCATCATTCATTAAAGAAGAGGAGAAAATGTGGGATCTTGACCACCTGATCGATTGGACCGTCGATCCGTTAACTATAACGTCAAAATGAGATGACAGTTCCTCGGATGAGGAAGAGTATTATTATTTTTTATAATTTAATTTCTGTATATTGTATTTTTTTATAATATTTAATAAAAAATAAGTGTACATAATGCACGCCTTTGTCACGCCATTTTTAGTGTTTGTGAGTGGATAACAATAGGTAAAACCAATAAATTGACCCAAACCAGGGTGGTACTACCTGCACTTGATGAAAATAAAGAATTTAGCAATGAAATCAATTCTAAATTATTAGAGTGGCTTAAATATTCGTTGGGTCACTCTGTATTTTGCATAACTAATGAGCTTTTATTACTCTACACCTTTCTGAAATAGACTATACAGTTATTTTGGTCCAGTGACGGAATCTCTTCAAGGAATACATAGATTCGTCCAACAACCTCTTGTAGATGTACAAATACGTTCATTAATAAAAATTGCTCCTCCTCCCGATAGCATGTTCGATGGTTCACAGAATAGTAAGTAGTTACTATCCCTAAACTCAGTGGCGTCGAATTTAAAAACTAATAACGCTATTTTGTAGACCATAAAAAACTACTGTAAAAAAGTTTTTTTTGTTTTTTCAAAAATCAAGGCGCAAAAAATTAAAAACCAAAACTAAAAATTTCGGTTTCTTTCGGATATCTCCGAAGGTAATCGAAATATTTAGAATTTTCTTTCACCAAATTATTTAGCCCCAAAATATGCAACTTTGCCTCAATTTAACCATTTTCTCTTACCGTTATCGAGATCCCCTTGTACGCACACGAATTTGTAGCACCCTGTATAGGGTGTTCTATTAAAAATAGTATTTTTAATATACTCGTAAATTATGGATCCAATGCCTACTTAGATATCTCTGTTTTTGAAAAGTATTAAAAAGTTAAGTCGTTTAGATGCTATGGAATTCTACGTTGAGAGCGGGCCACCCTGTATACCGGGCAATGGCGGCTCGTCAGGTGAAGTATGTGATTGAAAAATGATGAAAAAAATTAATAAAACCAGGAGGAAACGTTTTCGACAATATTAAATATTAATGTACCAATATAGCTACCATTTTAGCCCTTAAAAAATAATTATGTTCAAATTAATAATAATAATTTAATCCGAATATAGCTATGCATAATAGGGCCACGGTTAACTCCGATGGACAATAATTATACACTCTCGTGCATTTTGGCATGCCCCAGTCGACCGCCATGTTCTCTACTCAACAGCATTGGAAGGCAAGCAGAGCCATCCAGTCAAGCGGTTTTGTTTTCGCGGCGCTATGGTTACGTGACATCACTGGCCACCGAAACGCGATACGTCACGCGGCCGCATGAATAAATTTGCATTTTAAAGAAGTGCAATTTGAAAATAGATCAGTCGTATACCATTGTTTTATCATAGGTTCGGGACGTTCGGGTATTTATTTTTGAGGCTTCGTGTAACTTACGGTTATAGATATCGTTTTACTGTTATTTACTGTGAGATTAAAAAGTTTTGTTTTTGTTTTTTAGTTAATTCAATAGTGTGAAAGTACCTACTTGGTTCAATTGTTATTGTGTGTTTTAAAAATGAACCCAATTAATGACATAGTTTGAAATTTGTGGGAAACTCCATTCAGTCGTTGGACAGATATGGATAAGAGAGACGTTTTGTTACACGGGCGACCTACTGGAATCTTAAACATAGATTTTAAAAACAATTTAGAAAAAGTGGTAGATCCTATAAGATTAATTTTAAGTGTTCCTGGTTTTCAGAATATAATTGGCTATATGTACTAGTGCCGCCTTACAAAAATTATTTTGTTGGTCGTGTTTACTCTTCGAATAAATATTGCGTTTGGAATAGGGACGGATTTACAGATTTTTTAAATATTACTCGATCGTTGCGTGAACACGGGGATTCTGCAAAACACTTAAAATGTCAGTTAATGTTAAGAAATTTTGAATAAAATCAAAATACTATTGCCGATGCTTTAAAAGAAAACGCTAGACCTCATCAAAGAATCGATCTGATTTACAAAAACTAGTTATGTAAGTACGTAATTAAAATATAACTTAGTCAATGTTTGTTTAAGTACCCGCACTATACGTAGCTCTTTACCATTCTTTAGGACCGCGAGCCGCCACTGATACCGGGTGTCTCAAATTAAACTGAAAATAGAAATGAGGCCATTAGTTCTACCTACTGAGGTACAGAGCTTTATCCACTAAACCAAAATCAATATCTATTACGTTACATGATAATTTAACAAAGAGATTCGACAAAAAGAAACACAGAAAGTAAAAAAATAAAAATGCACAAACCGTTTCGGAACAAAAACAATATAAAAATTTAAAAAATATGAGCAACAAACGAACCGAGTTAAATTTAAAATAATTAACAAAAAAAATTACGGGGGTAATTCTGTATTGTTTTCGCTAAAATTAAAATCGTGTAGAGCCCGAGGCTGAACGAGCAAATTATGCATCACCTTTCAGAGTATATTTTCATGTACGGTGGTTTTAAAGGGGCATTATTTTAATAAATGTATTTTTGTTTGACCTACACTAAAATGTGGAGTTGGACAATAATAAAATTACTATTAATGTTTCCAACTTTGTAATTTACCTGTTTTGTTACGACAGTGTTTGTACGAAAGGCACTAAAAAAAAAAGTTGTATCCCTAATAACGAATTAAAAGACTCGCCCTCCGCTGTTACTTAATTTTTTCAAATTGGGACATACAATTTACTTCAGAGTAAAGTAGGAGCGTGCGATTCATGGAAGCTAGGGAAACATTGCTTCTCCTAAAACTTTTGCTTTAACTTCTTTATTTCATAATACACTAAATAAATATAAAGGTCAAGCAAGCCTCCAAAAAATAGCTGGTCTTGAGTATTGCCTAGCAGGACAAGTGAGAAAATACAATAACATATTATTAGGTCTTTGTCATACTAATAACAGTGCAGCCAGTGAGTCTTTTTTTGACTCATCGGCCGCCATCGACGACGAAGCGACGATTGTACACTGCTCATCGCATACCCGAGTATGTAAATCTTAAATTGCCTCTACTTATTGTTAAACAAATTTTGGGGTCAAACGCAAAAATTGAGTGTTCAAGTTACGGGAGCATTGCAACCAAATAATCGGTTATTTAGATTGATTATATATTTCGCACATTTCACTTAGGAAAATCATGTTTCGGCCAAATCTTGGCCATATATCGGAAAACCCAACACACAGCTAAAAATTAAGATACATTTAAGTTCATATTTTCACCAAATTTTTCCTTATTATAACAAAATATTTTTTCTACTCCCACATGGAAATTTGCTGTTTTCTTTACACTTAAGTGGCGGGTAAACTAAGCTATTCCAGTTAACTGTGCGGCCAAATTTCATATTCATCCTAGTTAGGTTATGAAACTGACCAATCACAGTAGTCAATTACAGAGAAGCCAAATTTACATGTTGTAAATTCGTTTTCTGACAGTTGAGAGAAGTTAGGTTAACAATATGCTTCAGAAATATGCAAATCTGTCAGATGAAATTTGTTCTTTTTAAATTTAAATCAAAACATTTATCCCAGAGTCTATGTATATGTTACCGGCAAAGCCCGTTACACAATCATACCTAGGTTTGCCTAGGCAAAGTCCGCATTGCCGGGCCACTTTAGGCAAGGTCCGAAATTATTCGATATTTCGGACATTGCCTACACTGTGGTACTACCAATCTTAGGTTTGCTAGATGTGTAGCAGGCAAACTACGAAATAAGTTGATATTCCGATTGTGAAAACTTTGCACTTTTTGGCCTTGTAACCCTCTGAACTTCTTTTCAAAAATGCGATTAGTTGAGAAAATCTGCTTATATCTTGATTTTTCTTGACTGAAATCATAGTTCTCAACATTGAGTAGTGAGTCCATTGTGTAGATGGTTTCTGGGAGCGTTGCTTTACGGAAAAATAACCCAAACGGATTTTCTCAGACACCTCCTTTATTTTGTTAGCTTTGCACCAATCTTCAAACTTCTGATACTCCAACTCATACCGCGCCTTGGATTTTGTCGGAACTAAACTTGAGATCCCTTCGTTTGCCGCTGCTTCTATATCAGAGAGTAAACTTCCATCAGAATCGCTCATTTTGAAAAACGCTTTTTATATTTTTGAATTTGTTTGACAAAGTTTCCACAGTAACCATGCGAAACAGTAACTATGCGAAAGGTAACATAAAAAACTTGATTAGTAAACTTAATAACAGGTGCATTTTTACAGGTGATTTTTATTTTTAATAATGCCTTTTGCCAAATATTTTAATTCATAGATGAAAGTAGATAAAATTTTGTACAATATTCTTGTTGTAAATTCATATTACTACACTCGATGTTTTTTAAACTCGGCTGACGCCTCGTTTGACAACTTTAACATCTCGTGTTGTAATATGAATCTTTACAATACTTATATCGTAAATAACTATTATAAAATTGGGCAAAAGGACTAATATAAACCGAGGATTATTATTTTATAATGTGGAATTGAGAGCAAAGCTCAAGTTAAAAGTATTTTTGGTTATTTATAACTTAACACATAACATAAAAAGTTATGACCAGGTTGTTTACTTTTTAATTCAACTTTGCTATTAATCCCACATTATAAATGGATCATTTGTAACGTTTCTACGATTTTAGAATTTTTTTTCGGTTTAAACCTAGATTTTAACTTTGGTTTAAGAGGACTTAATTAAATTGGGCCTTAGTGCATTGGTAAGACAAAAAAGGTAATAATTCGTTGATTCATCCTTATCTAAAAAATTTTGCCCCTTAACGAGTACAACAATTTAATAAACTATTAGATTATTCTCGATTCTATTAAATTATAGCTGAATATGATTTACTCCTCTTATAGTCTACTTCAGAAAGGTGTAGAGTAATAAAATGGAAAAATCCGTCCAGTTTGGCTCAATTTCGGTGTCGGCCATAGGCGCATATAAATTTTGTGCATTAAATTATTTATAATAACTAACCAAAGAAAAAAAAGAAGATAATTTGATAAAGAAGGAACTATTAGCTATAGCAAATTTACACAAACATCGTTTTATGAAATATGCTGTGGAAGATATAGCTAAAAAATATAGTGTAACTGTGCTGCGCACACCGCCGTGTCATTGCGAACTAAATACTATAGAACCTATATGGTCGCAAGTGAAAGGATTTGTAGCACGACACAACATGACATTTAAAATAAAGGCATTAAGCTACTGTTTGATCAAGCAATTAAGGAAGTGATACCAGAGAACTGGCGAAAAGCAGGCACTTATGGCATTAAAGAAGAGGAGAAAATGTGGGATCTTGACCACTTGATCGATCGGGCCGTCGACCCGTTAATTATAACGTCAAGAGGAGATGACAGTTCCCCAGATGACGAAAAACATTATAATTTTTTTATAATTTAATTTCTGTATAATGTATTTTTTGTATTTTGTATTTTTTTATAATTTTAAATAAAATATAAGTGTACCTACTACGTACATAATGCACACCTTTGTCTCATTATTTTCAGTGTTTGTGAATGGATAATAATACGTAAAACCTATAAATTGACCCAAACCCGGGCGATACTATCTTGACTTGATGAAAATAAAGAATTTTGCAATGAAATCAATGCCAAATTATAAAAGTGGCTTAAATATTCGTTGGGTCACTCTGTAGTCCCTTTGCATACCTTTTGAGTTTTTATTACTCTACACCTTTCTGAAATAAACTACTTCAATTTAAAACAATAACAATACAATTGTGGTCCGATTAATTAATAAATAAGTTATATTAAACCAGCGGAATTCATATATTAAACCGATTATTCTTTTAATTTGACCCAATCGATTTTCATACACCTTGGAACGTGCAGCTGAGCGAATTTTATTTTTAAAACAAATTTGATGGATGGAATATCAGTTACCCCGCGGGACTTTGTTATAATGTATACCCCCGTTACGGAATACTAAAATATGTAGATCCATTAACTCTAAAAGCCGGTAGCGACCGAATAAAAAGGTCCCGAATGAAATTATCCGATTGTTTACGGTTTCCAGAATTATTTAAGGTTATTTGTGTGCATTCTATTACGCAAAAAATAGTATTTTCCTACGACCACCTATGAAAATGAGAAAAAAAGCACGGTTAATTGGGCTAGAAAGCGCCGTATATCACACGCGTGTTGAAAAAAAATATTTCAACACTAGTGTTGAAATACAAGGCACACTATTTAATTTAAACATATGGTGCCAATTTGACAGACCAGCCCTATTTATTAAAACAACAAATTTTGGAAAGCAAAGTGTTTAACTTATTTATCATAATTTGAGTGATTCGGAATTGAGTGTGAAAAATACGCCATCTGAAATTATAAAAAATGTAGTAATACACTGAAAAATCTATTACCAGAAAAAACAAATCGCGCTAAAGAAAGTGTCATGTATTAAACAACAAATCTTATCGGTAGCCATAGTGTAGAGGAAAGAGCTCTAGGCTACAGAT
This sequence comes from Polydrusus cervinus, assembly GCA_935413205.1. NCBI lineage: Eukaryota > Metazoa > Arthropoda > Insecta > Coleoptera > Curculionidae > Polydrusus > Polydrusus cervinus. The sequence continues at coordinate 17,161,456 of OW284517.1, forward strand.
CGCAAGGTTACAGGTTCAAATCCCATCAGGTGTATTTGACTTTTTTTTATAAAAACAAAATTTTCAATTCAATATAATTTATAAAATTATTTTGAATTGAAATCTTCCTTATTGGGTGGGTTTTTTAAATTTATGTTTAATGCATCTTTTCTTGAACAAATTTAAAATTTTTCATTTTGGTTAATCTAGAAGTCAATTCAGGATTAGGTCTCCTCGTTTGAAAAGTATTACTCTCATCACCACATACAGGGGTTCATTTGAAAACTTCCCACCACGGATTTATCGAAAACCACTGATTAAAAGGAAAAACGTCGAGACACGTAAAAAGAAGTGCCAAGGGGGACAACTTTTTAACCTACTTCACCCCCTTTTACCCTCTGCCCCCCGGGGTCATCCCCTTAAAAATTTTAAACGACAAGGGGTATCAAGTAATAGCTTGTTTGAAAGGTCTTTCAAAGTGCTTTATTTTGACGTTTGATTTTTTGAAATCGGTCGATTCGTTTTCGAGAAAATTAGAAAAATCTTAATTTGTTCAGAAAAAAAAACACACGAAAATATCACTTTTTATTTCAATAAGTGTTCAAAAACCAACATAAACAGCAATTCGGAAGATTATACGTGGCAGCAACCAAATAACAACCAGATTTTTTTTCCGCCTTCTTTTTATCAACACAGATAACATGGGCGAACTGTATTTATTCTTATACCTATTTAGTTTTTTTATAGTTGCTAAGGAAAAGAAAGAATTTAATTTACTCTCAGTTACCTTTGTGACAATCTCGGGATAGTGAAAATTAATTTATTGATTCACATTTTACTTCCAAAATGGTTTACACATTGAGCCGAAAGAGTGGAAATGATTCTAATTTATGGTGCCCAAAATCAACGTGCTCGGCAAACTGCCGTCACATTTAACGCCAGACATCAGGAAAAGATAACTTCGCATAGGTATGTTTTGGACCTAGTTACTAAATTTACCCAAACTGGATCTGTTGCAAATAAAAAACGTAAACATCGTAGATTTTTGGATGAAGCCGCTCAAGTTAAAATTTTGGGTCATTATCAAATATATTATATATATAATAACAACAAGACGGCGCTCCTCCTCACTATGTTCTTCCGGTTCGGCAATGGCTAGACGAATAGTTTCCAGATAAATGGATAGGGCGAAAAGGACCTATAGAATGGCCTGCTAGATCTCCTGACTTGAGGCCATTAGACTTTTTTCTATGGGGCCATTTGAAATCTATTGTGTTCACTCCCCAACCTGAAACTTTGGATGAAATTCGTCAACGCATCACCGAAAGCTGCCATAATCTCCCACAACATGTATTTGAAAATGTCCGTCCGGAATTTGAACATCGCCTATATCATTGTTTGGCCAATAACGGGCAACATTTTGAACACTTATTGAAATAAAAAGTGATATTTTCGTGTGTTTTTTTTCTATCTGAACAAATTAAGATAAATAAAGAGTTTTCTAATTTTCTCGATGAATACCCTGTATATACATACACTATGTGGTAATCACTTGTTATGTAATATACTATTTCTCTGTAGTAGTGTAGAAATGTAAAACCATCTTTTCCCCCACTCTCATGAAGACACGCGTGACCTTGATCGCGTACCTGGATAGGTCTGTTTTATACCACTATACACATGAACAAATGTTTATTTATGATCATGATGTTGGTGCGTTAAATTTCTAGAGTCAGCTGATTTCGGCAGTCAGGGTCAACTTTGTTATTTTAAATAGAATACCGTGTATATCTTTATAGATATGCATTCTACCTACGAAGATCTCTAAGGATAAAATATGTATCATATTATAAGTATACCTTTCCTGGCATCTAGGACAGTTTTCGACAAAATTACGTTGGAAATTTTCAAATTAACCACACGTTTTCTTGTTGTAGTTAAGTGAGTCACAACTATTTTGTTTTCGGTTTAATATAAATTCAATGGCACAAATCTAATTTTCAAAGTTATCTTACTTTTCTAAATATGTTTTATTTATTCTCCTATTATACAGCGTGATCAGTTAAGGATACGAAGCGGCCATATCTCGGAAACTACTAGGCATAGAAATTCAGGGAAAAAAATGATAACTAAAGTGGCCATGAGAAAATCCTGGAAATAATTTTTAAGTTCCGCATTTTGCCGCAAGAGGGCGTAATTGATAAGTAAATTTTAAAATTTTACATATCTCCGAAAATCCCACATTAAGGTATATCTTTGATAACACCATTAAAAAGCTTGAACAATTATCCATCATTTTGGTCTTATGCTCATTAGCGTACCGACTTTAATAAGAGGGGGGGAAGCTGTTGAAAGTGTAATTATTTAAATCGCTGTAACTTATAAACGACTTATCCGATTTTAGCAAACTAAAGACTGGTTGGAAGAGAAATGTATGCACTTTCACCAATCGTATTTAGTTGTCTAAAAAAAATGCTAGAGGGCGCAATTTGTAATGATAACACATTTTTTGATTTAACTCTGAAAAAACAAATCATATGGTATAATTATGACACCATAATAAAAAAAAAGATGAAATTTGCTAGAAAAAATATTAAAACCGCAGCTCGATATCTCCGTTCGTTTCAGCGTTATCGCCAATAGAATAATTTTTAAAAATTTAAATGAAGAAGCAAGTGGGACGCCACTGATATTTTTTCATGTAGAGATTATTTCAGATTAGCCTGGTCAATTCTGCATAAAAATGATTTCTTGCGTTTTTCTCCTCAGGCACGCCGTTTTTAATTAAAATAATAAGAACATTCATAATGAAAAATGTTGTTTTATAAAAATTCTTGGAAATGACCACCTTCATTTAATAGGCATGCTTGCGCCCATTTAATTATTTTAATTAAGAACGGTGTGCCTGAGGAGAAAAACGCAAGAGACCATTTTTATGCAGAATTAACCAGGCTAATCCGAAATAATATCCACATGGAAAAATATCAGTGGCGTCCCACTTTTTTTCTAAAAAATATATATCCGCTTCTTCATTTAAAGTTTTAAAAATTATTTTATTGGCGATAACGCTGAAACGAACGCAGATATCGAGCTGCGGTTTTAATATTTTTTCTAGCAAATATCATCTACTTTTCGATTATGGTATCATAATTATACCGTATGATTTATTTTTTCGGAGTAAAATCAAAAAATGTGTTATTATTGCAAATTACGCCCTCTAGCATTTTTTTTGAGAACTATTATGGACAACTAAATATGATTGGTGAAAGTGCATACATTTCTCTTCCAAACAGTCTTTAGTTTGCTAAAATCGGATAAGTCGTTTATAAGTTACAGCGATTTAAATGATTACACGTTCAACAGCTTCCCCCCTCTTATTAAAGTCGGTACGCCAATGAGCATAAGACCAAAATGATGCATAATTGTCCAAACTTTTTAATGGTGTTACCAAAGATATACCTTAATGTGGAATTTTCGGAGATATGTAAAATTTTGAAATTTACTTCTCAATTACGCCCTCTTGCGGAAAAATGCGGAACTTAAAAATTATTTCCAGGATTTTCTCATGGCCACTTTAGTTATCATTTTTTTTCCCTGAATTACTATGCCCAGTAGTTTCCGAGATATGGCCGCTCCGTACCTAATTTAAAAAATGTATTAGTCTTTAAGATATGAGCAATTAAAAGTTTAGTTATATTATCCATCCTGTTAGCTATGGATCTCCGCATATCTGTTTACTATTTTTAACTATTTTGCGACGTTATCGTCATATTATTTTTATCCAAAGCTACCTTAGATGAAACTATGAATAAATTAACATCATCAGACCGACCTCCACAAAAATACCTACCCTATGCATTTAGTAGATAAATTAATAAAAGATCGTAATAATCGGCCATATACACAAAAGAAGCAAACAGAGTCATGATTAAAGCGCGGAATATATGCAGACTGCATATACATGCATATTTTGTCAGTTTTTCTAAAAAAAGCATATTTTGACATATTTTTCATTTTCTTGAATATTATGGTCATCTTTACCCAAAAATTATTAAAGATATCTAAATCCATTATCATCACTCCGGCGGAAATTCCCAAAGATTAGGGTCAGCCGCCGACCCTAATCTTTGGGAATTTCCAGGTACTTACTTATACCTACTATTGTTAGGCGAAATATACAATACCATACAATTTTAATGAGATTTTAATGATAAAATAACTTTTACTAGGGTTTTAATAATCTAATAATAAGAATAAGGTTATTATTGGTTTGCACATAAATATTGGGTAGGCATAACTAGACTTACGTTAGTATTTTCAGTTTGTCGAAAAGCTTTGGTGTGATAGCAGATAAATAGCGAGTTTTGATTGGTTTTAAAAATGGCGAAAATAGTAAAAACTGCAACGTGGATTAAGGGCATTTCCGAGTTAGAATTTAGTGGAAAAAAAGTTTTTTGCAAAGCCTGTGTGAAAATAATTGTTGTGAGAAAAAGTTTCAAGTGGATTAGCATTTTAAAACAGCGGTGCATATCGCGAAGGTAGCAAAAATGAAATGTGCGCCAGTCCAGCAGAGTGTTAAAAATGCATTTCAAAATGTGGGTGCAAAATCTAAGTCGGATAAAGAACTTTTTCAAGAAGACTTATGCCAGACTATGATGGCAGCTAACATACCACTAAGAAAACTTCAACATCCCCAATTTAGAAGTTTTCTACAAAGGCATTGCAACCAAATCATTCCTGACGAGTCGACCCTTAGAAAGAAAAATGTTCATTCTGTCTACGAGACAGTTCTTAAGGAAATAAAATCTTCCATTGGCGAGGAAAACTTCTACATAGTTGTGGATGAAAGTACCGATGCTTGTGGCAGATATATCGCACATCTGATGATTGGAGCACTTCAAGAGAATAATTCCACAAACGCATACCTAATAGCTTCGAAGCAGTTTCTTTGTATAAACACATTTTTACTGATAGGAGACAATCATTTTTACTTAAAAATTTTGAAAAGTATCTGGTCGTAAATGCCTTTTATAGCATTTCCAAACGAGAAAGTGTGTAATATTTTTTGTGTCTTGTATATATTTTATCTATGATTAAATTATAAAGTAATTTTGTATTTTTTTTAAATAAGAAATAATTGTATCTGACTATGTTTTTCTTACTTAATACGTGTATTTTCTAAAATAAAAACAATTTTTAGAACATAATATTTGTTTTCACCCTATTTTGTTCTATTAAATCATTAAATTTTATTGCATAGAGAATGCATATTTTGTAAAAAATATCAATATTTGTGCATATTTTTATGAAAAAGGATGCATATATATGCGCATATTTTGTCAAAAATTTGGTGCATATATTCCGCGCTTTAGTCATGATATTATGTTGTATCGTTGTCCTAGTCTTCCACTTCTCTCAGATACTCCTTTGACATATGGAATGTATTAGTATTAATCAATACTCAACATTTCATATGTCAAAGGAGTATCTGAGAGAAGTAGAAGACTAGGACAACGATACAACATCAATACAATATTCAGCTCGAGAGATACCATAATAAGCCATCTGACGAGGACGCAACCAACAAGCCAAACGACAGGAAAACTGTGTCTACCAGATCCTCTGCGAATATGGCCGACCTTACATTGGTGAGACACTAAGGCCACTTGAAGGAAGGATCAAGGAACACAGAAACAACACGCTAGAAGGAGTGACCGAAAAATCAGTTGCAACTGACCATGCCTGGACACTGGCCATCATATCAACTCGACAGAAGCTCAAATTCTGCATTAAGAACCATACTGGAGGGAGAGGAAGTTCAAGGAAGCTGATATCATACACCAGAACCCAGATTGTTTAAGTAAGCCCTCATCAGTGGCGACTCGTCAGGTGAAGTAGGTGAAAAATAATAGTAATAAAATAGGAAAAAAAATAAATAAAACCAGGAGGAAAGTTTTTCGACAATATAAGATATTAATGTACCAATACAGCTACCATTTTAGCCCTTAAAAAATAATTATGTTCGTATTAATAATATTAATTTAATCCGAATGCATAATAGGACCACGGTTAACTCCGATGGACAATAACTATAATCACTCGTTAGCTCAAAGCAAGTGAAGAGTGTGAAGACCCAACGTCCAACATGGCTTTGATATTCACCATTGCTATGGTTACGTGACATCAGTCACGCAAACAGCATGTAACAATTTGCATTACGATGAAAGGCAATTTAAAAATAGATCAGTCGTATGCACCCTAGTTTTTTTGCATTATTTCGCCTAACCTTAAGGTATTTATTTTGAGGCTTCGCGAAACTTACGGTTATAGATATGGTTTTTACGTGATCTACTGTGTGTTTAAAAAGTTTTGGTTTTATTTTTCAGTTAATTTAGTACCGTACGTACCTACTTAGTTGTGTGTTTTAAAAATGAACCCAATTAATGACAGCATGTAATTTGTTGAAAACTCCATTGAGTCGTGGAACAGATGAGGATAAGAGAGACGTTGTGTTGCACGGGTTTTTAGTCAATGTTTGTTTAAGTACCCGCACTATACCTAGCTCTTCATCATTTTTTGAGACCGCGAGCCGCCACTGGCCCTCATTAGATATAAGTAATATCTGGAAGCCTTTGCTAACTTTAAATACCGCCCAGAAACTGAACGCATGACTGCACCCATCTCAGTTATATTCCAGTACATCTAGCTACTATAAATAGCTGTAGTTACTGTACTTATTTAGTATTCACCTGGAAACGACTATTGATACTTATTGGTTGAAACGGTGTGATTCAAAACAAATAAAGACAATGCAAGTCCAAAATTATTCTATCGTTCAAGAAACATCATTTTATCCAACCTTTAAACAGACCCTAAAATAACAAAGTCACTTTCGGTTCAACCGGAGGTGACAGTAAGACGTTTGAATTCTCAAAATGTGCGCATAGTATAATAATATAACGTATGATAATTTCATAATAATATTTTATTTTATAAGGACGTGACACGCTGGGTAGTAAATTCGCGGTCACCCGTATACAATGCAGATCCATGCAACTACAAGAAGATATGATACTGCCCAGGTGGGCGTGACTTTCGTGACGTCACCTAGTGAGTAAAAACCGCCATGTACAAGTCGTTTATTTCTGATAACTGATTTGTAAAATTACTGAAAAACGAGGTGTGCGTTATATAGTTGTATAATGTCGATAATAAACGCAAGAGTTTTACGCCTAATGTCCAATTTTAAGGAATTACAAGGTGTTTGGAAGCGTGTGTGTAAACGCAACGATAAGTTTAAAATTAATAATGCTGGTGCTTGCTCCAAACATTTCCGTGACGATGACCATGAATGAAATTTTGAAACACGAATTGTGGAAAAATACACCCGACAAGTATCGGCCTTGTTTATTTTTTTTACTCTGCATATTCATTCTTTGAAATCAGCTCTTCGATATTATGTTCGAAGGGCAAAAATGTTATTTTTTGATGTTGATGTATTTTTGTAGCAGAGAATTAAAATGACGCGACCCTTTCTAGAAAAAGAAAAATGAAAAATAAACAATAACCTAAATTTTGTATTAAAACTTTTTATGTAAAATAAATTCAGAACATTTTTTTTAAACGAATACTAGACACGGGTAAAAATATGTTAAGCTCTTTTCTATACAAAAAAATATTGGACAGTGTGTCGTTTTCCAATTTCGATATTCGCAATGTATACCTACTTAACTTGTTCGTGTTAAGTATATCAACTTTTAGAGTGAACGGTTAAATATTCATTTCTATTGTCTATTTTTATAATTATTTTAAATAAAGATATTTCTTATTATTATTTTTATTATTATTAACTTTCCCAAACAATGCTATCATTTATTATTAATTCTACTTCTGCATATCATCTTTAAAGTACTCGGAGTCAAAATATTTATATTTTCAAATAATTTAAAAATAAAATATTTTTGCTTGTAAAATAAGTAACATACTTTAAAGAAGTTTTCGTGTTAGCATAATTACATCTAAAAGTTTGAGTTAAGGAACGTAAGTAAAAAGAAGTTTTAATTTTTGATTACAATAATCAATCTATCTATATAAAATGTATGTTTCAAGATTTAAGTCACAGTAGAAATTCTAAGGCTAATATGATTTGAAATAAATTTATTAAAAATTTTATATAAAATTGCCTTTTAATAACGTAAACTGCGCTTTGCCGTAAAATTCGGCGCATTTAATTCAAAAATTCCTCACTAGGTGACGTCACGATCTACTGCGCACCCTGCTGACATCATATCTTGTGTAGTTGTATTATGATGCAGATCCTCATCAAGTTGCTCCTGCGTAGCTCGCTTTGCAAAACTAGTCGGGGTCGGTCGGACGTTCCAACAGGACTAGAGATTAGCAGGAGTAGCAGGAGAGAATAAAGAAGCAGTATACCAACAAAAACTACCACCCCCCCAAAAATAACATTTTCAAGTAAATTAATTCTTAAAATTAGGTTCGCCAATATAATGTTTAATATATAAATGAAAAAGACATTTTTATATTAATCAAAATGGAACAGAAATATTTGGTAAGACCAACAGAACTCCATGCTTTATCCAGCCATATCGTAATTATGTAAATATTGAAAATAATGCATGAATCATTTAATCTCGCTCAATTTCCTCCGGAATTATGTTTTCATTAATTACTCGTTCGAATGGCCGCCCATTATTATTTACGAGCCGTATTCGTTGTAAATTGAAAGCAGGAATACGCCTGGTTTGCTTATGATATTATCATCGTTAATATAAAATGTAATAAACATACATTTCCTGTGTCCTATTTTCTTACATAAAACACCCCGCATGGAGTGCTCCATGCCAGTGGGTAGCCAGAAAATATGCTCATGGGGGGGGGGGGGGGGGGAGAGCTCAGTAGGCGTAAGTAGGACATTTTTTTTCTGGAGAGAGGGAAAGTCTAGAGTACATGTTGTATTTCATGATATTGAACCCAGCGAAGAAGGCGAAAAAGCGCCGCGGACGAAAAATTTTCGAGCCACGCCCAAAATTCGTTTAAAATTCACCTTACTACTACCAAATTTCGAAAATTAAATTATTACCTCTCCCCCTTTGCATGGTTCGAATAAATTTGTTTTTGTAAATGTTTTTTTTTTAGTTTTGTTTTTGATCCTTGCTGGCTCTTTATTTAAAAAAAAAAACATTTTTTTATATTTGTGAAAGGTATGAATATTGGTGTCAATCCAAAATTTTAACATAAGACGTATGTATGACTCTAACCAGCGTTTTTCGGGCTCAGTTTTTCATGATTAAAAATAAAGTAAATATCGCTCACCACGCCAAAATTGATGTTTTTTTCAGAAATCATGTATTTTAGGAGCGTAGATATAAAAGCAATTTTTGGTGCAAATGCTTATAGGTTTTGAAATACTCCTTAAGTGTCATTTTAAATATTTATGATAAAGCATTCTCGTTTCTTCCCGCGCTTTTTTTTATTATAAATTATCACACTTCTTCCATAAAAAATGTTTCAATTAAAATTTTTACTTTAATTTTTCTCTTTAAAAAGAAATACCTAATTGTTTTGCTGTAAAAATATTTTTTTGCATTGGGTTATATTTTTGTTGAATTAAAATAGCTCTAAAAAAGGGAAAACGAAACAGACAAGTACCTACATAATAGAAAAATAATAATCCTAATATTTGGTAGTGCTACATTGCTAACATAAATTTTAGTCAGAATCAACTATCCTTACTGTCAATAACAACTGTTGCTGCTGTGTTTTATTTTTGTAATAAACTGTACATACATACAATATTGATTACAATACATACAGTGGCGTAGCCAGAAAATATGCTTGTGGGGGGGGGGGCGGCTCAGTGGGCGTAAATAGGACATTTTTTTTCTGGAGAGAGGGACAGTCGGGACTAAATGTATTTTATGATATTGTACCTAGTGAAGATGGCGGAAAAGCGCCGCAGGCGAAAAATTTTCGGGACCACGCCCAAAGTTCGTTTAAAATTCACCTAACTACTATCAAATTTCGAAAATTAAATTATTACCTCTTCTCCTCAGCATAGTTGAATTAAATTTGTTTTTGTAAATTTTTTTTTGATAGTCCTCTAGGCTCTTTATTTTTAAAAAACCATTTTTTATATTTGTGAAAATATGAATATTGGTGACAATCGAAAATTTAAACATAAGACGTATGTATGACTCTATCCAGCGTCTTGGGGGCTTGGTTTTATTTGGTTAAAAATAAAGCAAATATCGCTCACCATGCCAAAAGTGATAATTTTTTCAGAAATCATGTATTTTAGGAGCGTAGATCTAAGAGCAGTTTTTGGTGCAAATGCTTAGGTTTTCAAATACTCCTTCTTACGTGCCGTTTTGTATATTAAGCATTCTCGTTTCTTCCCGCACTATTTTTTTTATTATAAATTCTTCTTCCCTAAAAAATGTTTCAATTAATTGTTTTTTGTTTGGTTGTAAAAATATTTTATTGCATTCGATTATATTTTTGTTGATTTAAAATAGCTCTAAAAAAGGGAAAACGGAACAGACAAGTATGTAATAGAAAAATACTATAAATATTATTCTTTTTACTCGTGTTCCTCTAAAATTGCATCAAAAATCAATAACTAAAACAAACCTTAATCTCTATATAAAACAGGACTTTTAGAAGGAAAAGTTTAAAAACTAAACGTTTCCTACAAAACCTTTGTAATCTAAGCTAAGAACACATTATTTAAAGATTTAAATTAAATGTCCAAGCGTTCAAAAATTAGGTTGCAATTAGATTTTTTTAGTATCTAGTGAGACGATTTTTGAGTTGGGTAGTTCAGTCAAGTAATTTGTCATGGGTTGAATTTGAACCCCCTAAAACCCCCCTTACTTACGGCCCTGACTATCAATAATACCTGTTGCTGCTGTGTTTTATTTTTAGTTTGGTAATAAACTGTATGTAAAATAATGATTGCAATACATACACAAATAACAGTATAGGGCTTATCGAACCCATCATAAATATCCTGCCAATTTCCCAACCTATGAATACGGCTATTTATTTAAGCAGCCCACCCCTTATCCTAATATTTATCCAAGAGAACAAGTCGACGCCGACGTTTGTTTTTGTCTTAAAACTACACGCAGATTCAAATTAGACATTTATTATTTAGCTCCAAATATCCGAGTTATTTCAATTAAAGTAGGTATCTTACTTCAATAGGAACCAGGGATGGAGTTCTGGAAATTTGTACACTCTTAACTGAAAATGAGTTGATTGCTTAAGCTAATTTTTTCTTGCTAGAAAGACTTTCCCAAACGAATTTTAGCTATTACTTGGTTGGTTTAAACAAAATTATTTAGTTTTGGAGAAACAATTTCCGCTTTACAGTGAACTCAGACTAAAAGAGAAATAAACAATTTAACACTTAAATAAACATTACAAAGATCACTTACCCACTGGCTAAAAAGTGCTCTAGTTCTGGTATTGTGTTTTACATTTGGAAAGGCTTGAGTGACCGAACGGGCAGAGGTTACCCTTACACTTGGATACACTAAACAACTTCACTGAGTAAGTGTTCCTTTGAGTTTTCATAGTGTTTTGTAACCCCTACCAAAATAGAGAAGGGGTTTCTTTTTGCTATGTCAGGAATTATTAACACTAGGACAAATTATTAGTTTGTTTTCCTGACCGTTTTAATCGATTACAATGTTTGTTTTTCTTGGGTTTTCGGTCACTCTTGATTAAAACTTTTTCTTAATAAAGGGTTAACGTTTCGGTTTTATTAGGAAACCATCATCAGAACCTTATTTAGTTTTTTACACTGCAAAATTTTCGTCTTAATATTGAACATTTCCAACATGACAGTCATATTGTGAATTTGAAGTTTTGTGCAGTGTAAAAAACTAAATAAGGTTCTGATGATGGTTTCCTAATAAAACCGAAACGTTAACCCCTTATTAAGAAAAAGTTTTATTGAGTGACCAAAAACCCAAGAAAAACAAACATTGTAATTAGGAGAAATGCTTCTTAAATGTACTATTCAAAATGAAACCATTTCTTCAACCAATTACAGATAGTTATTTTTATAAACATTTATCTACTGACTCCTCCTACGAAGCTAGAAATGTTTTTGTCCTTGTTCTATGCACTATCTTTCCACTACACCTATTTTTTTATTAAACTTATCACCCATTAAGAGTCTTAACTTCACAGCGAAGTATTAGATGAGTAATCCATCCTTAAGGATACCAATCCATATCTGACAATATTATTGTTAACTGTATTATAGTATTGTCAACCAAGTCGGCATGTTGCAACCAATATATTATTAGCTTGCCTAGTTCCCACAACCAGTTTAAATATTTATCCTTACCAAACACACCAGGACTACCAAGAGACGGAGCTAAAAGTTATATGCAACCCTAGAATGTTGATAATATTGTAATTTTTATTATCGATACTGTTGTTTGGAAGGTATAGACAAAAAAAAATTTATAGGGTTAGAAATGTTAACTCCTTGTTAAACAAACGCAACACAAAAGAGAGAGAAAGAAGAGACAGAGAAAGAGCTTTAGTTTGCCACCTCGCTATGAGAGGCGCAACGGCGGGAAATTTGAACGGCGATTTTATGATTTTCGATTTATTATTAATTTTTCACGAGTTTTTATTGATTTAAATCGTGATTCAAAAAGTAATGAATCACAAGTTAAATCAATAAAAAGTCGCATAAAAGTTTTTATTTTATGGAATCAATCAAAACACATTTTTATATTAACAAAGTAAATTATGTTTATTTTCAAAAAAAAATTTGAAGGGAAGCCAAGAAAATCGTATAAGTAGTACACAGTCTAAGCTACAATGCCTTTTCTCCTATGCATAATAGAACTATTTGTACAATTTCTTGGACCATAAAACAGTGTAAAATAAAATAACAACTTTAACGAAAATAAAGTAATGTTCTTCGGTCTATCAGGTCTCACTAATAATAATGTCTCTAAATCCATGGGGAATTTCTAGAGAAGTCTCTGAAACAAAGGAAAAAGAAGCAGTGTCGGCTCGAAACTAATAGCGTTTTCAATTACCAGTACTCCGAGAGCGCTATGAGACATCATAGATCTGCCCGAAATCTGTCATAGCCATGTAGTGAGATTACTCGATTCTGATAATTGAACATGCAATACATACAATCTCGGGGAAAGCACTCTCAGAGTGCCCGAGAGCAGTAAATCGAAAACACTATAAATTTGTCAGGTCTCTTCGTCCATGTTAGAAATGTCTCAGGAAAAGGATATCTATATAGAAGCAATGAGATTATTTTGCACTGGTCTCTTTAAATTTTTTAACCTTTTCACTGTGACCTAAACTATTATTTCTTTTTGGTAGTGTGTCTTTGATGTATTTATATATATCTAAACGTATGATTTTAGCAATAATTTCTATCTTATAGTTAGGGTACAACTCTACATTAAGACTATTTGAATATGTGTTTTTTTCTATGTTAGATCCTCGCAGATTCGTAAATTTGTACACTCGTTATTAGAATTAATGTTGCAATGCTCTTTCCAGGTATGCACACGTTGGGCATCTTTTAAAGGAAATTGAAAAGTGTTTGTTTTTAGAGTCCTCATCTGCGACAGAGACTAAGTAAGAATTAGTGCAACCTGGAGAAATACAAGAATATATTTTCTGCCTCCAACACTGCGATTAACACTATGCCATGTTGATAACAAAGTGATAAAAGTTTGTTATAATATATAAAAATTACTTACTCAGTTAGCTCGTTACCATTGTCTTCGTCCTCATGTTTATTCCGTTAACATTGGTCAATGTTAAAAAAATCCCTTAAAACAAATAAGTCTTATTAGTATAAAATACATTTCTAATCGGTAATATAATATGTATAAGGTTTCATGTTTATTTGCTTATTATAAATTGTAAACTTAAAATTTACAATATAAAAAGTGTGCCTTCGTGTGCATAATGCAAATAAAGTTAATAAACAAACCTAACTATAAGATACAGAATTTTAATTACCTGCATGGTAGGCTGGAATAATATTTTAAAAAACTATAGATTTTAGACATTTTTATGGCCAAAATCATTAGAATCTTACAAAATTTAAGAATAAAAATGCAAAAAAACACGTGGAAAAAATAAATTGACTCTGTTGACAGCTTAAGACGGCGAGTTGATCCGATTAGCAACTGATTCAATTTATGGTTTCTTAAACTAGTTTGGAATGGGACTGTCCTTCTCTTCTATGCGTCAAAAGTATGCGACAAAAATCTACTCTCACTCTGCCAACTGAAGAACCTGAGTGCGCAGATAGCGCCAATTTCTCCCTGATGAGGAGGAGGCAAAGCTTCAATGAAAAATGACCTTGTGATGCAAAATCTCTCATTTAAAGTTTCACCGGGGTGGTATAGACACCTACCCTGTACGGACGAGAACGAAAGAGTTCTAAACCAGTCTGCAGGTGGTTGCATCCTACCAATAGTAAAGTCTTCACTTCTTGGTGGTGCAATCTAATTGGTAATTTGATATCTAACACAGTGTTGACAAAATATGACCTTCTATTCCTTTCCTTCTTTTCCAAACAAATTAGTTCTGGCAACAAACATAGTCTTTAACCTAACAAGTAGTTAGTTTGCTAATGACAAATGTGACAAGTAACCAATGCCGGATTCGGCCTAGCAATAAATGTAGTCTCCAATGGCAGAAGAGTGTTGGAGTTGCATTGTCTTTATTTGTTTTAAATCACAACGTTTCAACTGGAGATACCTACCAGTTGCAACATTGTGGTTGAAAACAAATAAAGACAATGCTAGTCCAAAACTCTTTTGCCGTTCAAGAAACATCATTGTCTTCAACCCTCAAAAAGACAAATAAACTCGTTACTAAGTTTCCTCTTGAAGCTATTTTAATTAACTTCTGTTGTCGCGTAATCTGAGATTCTGGTATGGTATACTAGGCCATTTTTAAAAGTGAATAGGGAAATGGGACGATTTGATATAGCCATGAAACCATCGATGATCAATATATTTGACGACTCTATATTTATTTATTTATTTAATATTACCACATTCTACAGAATCAGATATCCAATTATCGAATAAATATAATATAAAAAAAAGTTTTAACATAATACAAAGCATTATAAAAAAGAACAACATAGATATAGTAAAAATAATTACACAATGATATATAATATGTAAATAATTACAGAGTCAGGCGTTTAACGGAGGCCACAGTGCAGGCATGTATATCTAACTGGTTTTGAATTTTATTATATTTTTCACATATTTGATGTAATGGAGAAAACTTTAGTGTATTTATCCTTGGAGTTGGTAGAGTAAAAGTCAGGTAATTACGCGAGGTTGGCCTTGGCACCTGAAAGTGCAGGGACTGTAAAATATTCCCAGCATCAATTTTTCCGAAAAGTACGTTATGTAGAAAGATAATTTGAGATTTTGTTCGCCGTGTTTCGAGGCTTTCCATTGAAAATCTTGCCAAAAGACGATCGTGTGGAAACCCTAGTTCGGGGTAGATTCCATCTAGCTTAAAACTGGTATACTTTAAAAAGCATCTTCGAATTTTTTTCAGACTACTAGTTTGGGTTTGATAGAAAGGGCACCAAATAACCGAGGAATACTCAAGGCGTGACCTAACAAAGCTATTAAATAACAACCTAAGTGTGTCCCAACTCGTGAAATCTCCAGCGTTTCTTATAATAAAGCCCAGCAATTTTAAACTTTCTCCAACAATTTTAGAATAATGATCACGGAAAGAGAGCTTTGAGTTCAGCACAATCCCCATTTATACTATACTCATATACAATCGGATGCACTTTTTTAGTAAAGGTAATAATAATGCACTTAGACACATTTAATAGTAATTTATTTTTCTCACACCACCTATTCATTTTCTCAAAGTTATCTTGTAATTTCATGCAGTCCCTCTCGTCTCTAATTCTAAGATATAACTTGACATCGTCGGCATAAATTAAATGATCGACATCTAGGATAAAAATAAGGTCATTAAGAAATATAATGAAAAGTAGGGGTCCCAGATGTGACCCCTGGGGGACACCTGAGGTGGCAGCAAACTCTCTGGAATTTTGACCATGGCATTGAACATATTGTAGGCGGTTAGTCAAATATGACTCAAAATATGCAATAAGTCTTTGTGATAGACCAAACGTAGCCAATTTATCGAGAAGAATACCATGATCGAGCCGATCAAAGGCTTTGGAGCAGTCAGTGTAAATGACGTCAGTTTGTTCACCCGCATCAAGAGATTCCGCAAGATCCTGAGTAATCTATCTGATCTATATAAAGTATATATAGATACCACTGTCGAAGTCGCCTAGTTTTAAGTTATATGGTTCTCGGTTTAGCACCCCGAGAGTCCTCCGGAAGCGATCTGTGACGTCATAGATCTGCTGTCACCCTGAATGCTTGTAAATTGAACGTATTACTTGGAGTGAGATCACTTGATTTTGATAAACGAACACGCAAATTTTGGGGAGAGTACTCTTAGAGTGCTCGAAAACGGTATTAAATTTTGTCAATGGAAAAAACAATAATACCTGTATTATTTTTAAATTTGAATAAATAATAAGCTCTTGGGGGTAGTAGTCGTAGTAGGTAGTTGTGCGGAGGTTCAGTAACCTGACAAGTAGACCAAGGCGATCCGACATTTAAAATTGTATTTAACCGTGGGGGGGGGGGGAAGGCATCTCCCTAGTGGCGTGCAAAAATTGCATTTAAGACAAAAACTTACCTTCCGTAGCATTCAACCCTCTAATTTTCAAATTTTGTCACAAAATATCTTGATTTTAAGTTTGTGGATTGGACACTGTGGCAGGCGAAGAATTAAACGACATTATTCGTAAATTAGTTCAACACGGCGGTCTTTACGTAAAAATTGGTTTTGCGTTTTAAATCCTGCAAAAGTCGCTCTCCAGAGAGATTATTGTTAATAAGCGTGTCTCTCCCTGTGTGTTTTGTAAGTAGGTATGAATGGGCTCTTTCACTAAATTTTGATTTGGGTTGTAGTGTAGGAACATAAAATAAAATTTTCTGTGTTTTTACTTTCTGATATTTTTAAGCCATTACTGAGAAAACAGATAAATAAAAAAACTATTAGAACAAAAATGCGGACTTTATCGAAACTACGTCATGAAAATGGAACTTGACAATGTTGCCAGTGTTTTTGTAAAATGTTTATATTGTAATAAGAATAATGACTGAAAAATAATCCATGCTCAGTAGCAACGTTCTTTTGAACCTACGTCATAGATTGCGCCTGTTTTGCGTTTTTAAATTTGTTCGAATTTAAGCAGGTTTTTAATGAGCTGAAAAAAATTAATGGTATGACCCAGCAACAGTTTTATTGATCAAAACCACTTATAATAGCATCGACTTAACAATTTAAATGCCAAAACTATCAAATTTGAGAATAGTGAAAGAGCCCATTATTATTCTTTTTAATCTAGAAAAGGATCGTTCTGCAGACGCGCTGCTCGCCGCAATAGTAACAACTAACGCCTCCATATTTATTTTTTTCCCGAAACCCGACGACGCGAAGTCTAGCAAAAGTGCGAAAACACTAATCATAAATCTATCATCCACCTGATTAAACTAATGTTGTCAATAACGAAGTCAATTATTATGTAAAATATGATGATAAGCTAACTGATTATTAAATATTATGAACCTATCAGCAAAAAATTATTTTAATTGTCACAAAAGTGCTTCTTATTTTACGATACCTTATCCGTTATCCCTTTAAAAATAACTTAACTAAACTAATTAATAGTAAATCTTATAGAGGCGTGTTTCATATTTTATATTGAGAAAGCGAAGTATTTTCCAAACTACGGTAAAACTTGAAGATTGGCACCAATGCACTTCCAAACGCGTGCTTTCTTGGCGCGGGCTGATGAAGGAAGGTCAAAGGTTGCGACGGGTTACGACGTGTTGTTACATCTCTTTCCACCTTACTGCCTATCGGCTCTCTTGTTTGCTTCCACTCGTACAAAAGCAGTGCTTTTGCAGACTATAATGTACAGCAAGATCTTTGTTTTTAGAACGGTCTTACGAAATGCTTATACAGAGATCTAGTTTACGACATAATAAGCAAAGAACGCGTTCGTGGAGATGATATAAGAATAAGTTTTCGGTCCTATATTATTATTCATTATATTAAGGTACAGATAAATTGCCAAAATTGGATTACACGGATAAAAACTGAAATACAAAAAAAATTGTATCTGTTTGTTTTATGGTTCCCAGGGTAGGCAATGCTTTTATGTGTGCACGCCACTGACTCTCCCAAAAGCGGCCTAACACGGGCACCGAAAATAGAGAAAGAGTAAAAAAGCCGATTTAAAGCAGTTTTTGGTTAGAAAATAATAATTAATTAATACATCAATAAAAGGTTTTGAGTGTCTAATACCACTTCTGTAAATGGGTATTTTCACTATAATCGAATTTATTATATTCAGCACTAACATCCTGAACTAAAGAATTTGCACCTATTTTTATTGATGATGGGTTTTTAAGTCCGAAACGTCTTACTAATGCTTGGTGTGATATGTTGTTCAATTGTAAAGGAGGAGGGAAATTTAAAAATAATAAAATAAAATTTCTCTACTATTTAAAAAATCAAAGTTGATGATTGTTTTGAAAAAACGAAACGTTGATTTCAGCACTAACATCCTGAACTAAAGAATTTGCACCTATTTTTATTGATGATGGGTTTTTAAGTCCGAAACGTCTAATACTTGGTGTGATATATTGTTGAATTGTAAAGGAGGAGGGGAATTTAAAAATAATAAAATAACATTTCTCTACTATTTAATAAATCAAAGTTGATGATTGTTTTAAAAAAACGAAACGTTCGATTAAAAATTCAATTATACCAAGTTTTACAGGAGAAAAAATGATACTGAGAATGTAAACTTTATTTTAACATATATCTTGAAATAGAGTCAGAGAAAAATAAAAGCAAGATCGCGGAAATTTCATTTTGCATAAATATCTTCGGAATGATTCGGATTTTTTTAAATTTGAAAACACAATGTTACAGAATTTAGTAAGGCGCAACTTTTTTCCAATTCAACCATCTCTGTATCTTCTATGATTTACGAGATCCCTGTAGAGTGTATCCTTATGTGAGACAAACTGTAAAAATGATTCTTAAAAATCTTTATGCGGTGATTTATTGGAAAATAGGCACTTACGGCACTAGTTCCATAAATTGCCATTCGGAATAAATGTTCTCTCTGCGGCAATGATTTAAATAACTTCCAACACCAACCAAAAAGCAAAGAGACTTACAATTCTCGTTTCATTTCCTTTTCCAAATATTAGCAGAACGTTATGAACGCCTGTTCTGCGGCAAAACTTACATTTTCGAAGCTTTTGGTAAACAATATATTTTATTTAAACATGTTCGAAAACTTGGAAAAACTTTAATTAATTGCAGTTAAATGAGAAAAATAAATAAATACCTATTTTTTACGGGATTAGTTTAAAAAATGAATATAATTAATAAAGACAGGAATTGGGGTTTATCCTAATTGTGATATCCTATATTAATTGTGTGAACAACTAACAATAAAAATAACAAGCAATAGTAACAGATTCATTGCTATTTCGTATTTATTTTTAGCATTTTTATTATAGGACAGCAGCTATAGTCTAAAACAAACTGAAGGATAACGGTTGTTGCGCAAATAATGGTGGACATTTTGCAAGCCAACAAAATCCCGCTAATTGATTTTTCAGGCCGTGAAATCTCGCACTGGCTGATACCTGAAATCGGATTCTCGATTTGCTGGAAATAATTATAATTGCCGCTGACTATGAAACAAGTGTTTACAAAATTGTTTGTGTGGATTCCGAGAAAATCGCGTTTGAAATAGCGTTTAGAGGGATTTTGTTGGTTTGCAAAATGTCACCAATAGTGACATTTTGATGTCCTCAGCCCAACTTAAATAATGAAGTGTCTTTCACAAGCCGGGGAAAAGTTATACCAGAAAATATATTAAATATAAATATGAAAAATACGGGTGGATCTGTGACTGTGAGATAAAAAAATAGTGTTATGATTTAGTGCATCTCGTTGAAAAGGGCAAATTTCAAACAGCACCTTACAAATCAAATGCGTCTAACCTAAAACATGAAATGGGGAATGCAGTGAATGCACCACTAGCACTAGCTCTTAGAAATCTTTACTAAATCATAATTTACGATTGTTTTGCATTAAGTAATAATTTTAAACACTATTCCTATTACTAGAACAAACAAGGATTGGCTAAAAATAATTCCAGAATTACACATATTATTACTACATGTGTAACAGCCGTACACTGTACTTCCTGATCCTCCAACCACCTTTTGATTCACAAAATCACAGGCTGTTGAAAGAGTCTTGGTATTTTTGGGTACACATCCTCTAAACGTCTTCTTCTGGCCGTTACCATCTAAAAACGTAAAATAAAAATATTTTTAAAAAATGTTACTGTATCAGAACTTATTTTTCTTCTGAGCAGTAATTTTTAGTCCAAACGTCTGTGTTTTAGATGTATAAGTTTGGACAATAATTTAAAACAATAACACACAATCTAATATTATTTTTTAAATTTCTTTCTACAACAATACAATCAGCTCTCTCACTATTCTCATATTTGATAGTTTTAGCCTTTAAATTGTTAAGTCGGTGCTATAAAAAGAGTTTATCATCAATAAAACTATTGCTAGGTCATACCATGGATTTTTTGCTCTCATTGAAAACATGCCCAATGTCCGCAAATTTTAAAAACGCAAAACTGGCGCGATTACTCGATGACGTCGATCCAACAAAAATTTACAGTTAGCATCGTTACCGATCTTTCACTTGTCATACCGGTGTTTTGTTTACACCCTACTTACATGTTACAACCCCATAAGAATAGGTAGAGAAGTACGCCAGGGTGATACTATGTCACCCAAACTGTTTATCACCGTTCTGCAATACGCCTTCGGGATGCTTGAATGGAGCGAAAAGGGTTTGAATATAGATGGCTTAAATCTAACAGATCTGCGCTTCGCGGATGACATAGCTTTGATGTCTGACAACCTACAAGATATTAGAAAAATGCTGGAAGATCTTTAGGAAGTATGTGCTCAGGTCGGGCTAAAAATTAATATATCAAAAACGAAATTTATGACGAATTTGGTCCCTAGTGGAAATATTGCTATCGGTGACTGTGAGGTGGAGAGCGTGGATAGGTACACATATCTTGGTCATGAAATAAGAATCTCGAGAGACAATCAAACATGCGAATTAAAAAGAAGAATTACGCTCTCTTGGGCTGCATACGGCAAACTTGGGGACGTGTTAAGGAGTAATCTCCCAATTTGCCTGAAGCGAAAGGTTTTTAATCAGTGCATTCTACCGGTTATGACCTACGGCGCCGAAACTTTAACTCTGACGGTCACATCTGCAAAGAAGCTTAGAATAACACAACTCAAGATGGAAAGATCGATGCTCGGTATGTCACTTCGCGACCACGTCAGAAATGAGGACCTACGGGCGAGAACAGGAGTCACGGATGTTATCTGCCAGGTGGCAAAGCTCAAGTGAAACTGGGCTGGACAATGGACATGTGGCCCGCATGACAGATGGACGATGAACAAAAAGGCTGCTCGAGTGGAGACCAAGGGCTGACAAGAGAAACAGGGAAAGACCTCCCACGCGATGGACGGACGATATTAAAAGGATAACTACAAACTGGATGCAGAGCGCTCAAAATAGAGGACTTTGGGCAGAAATGGGGGAGGCCTATATCCAGCAGTGGATGCAAAGGGCTGATTGATGATGACATGTTACATCCGAATCATTGTGGAATTTTGATGTATTCTTGTTTAAAATGACTGTTCCTTTTATTTATTTGCTTATATAGCAGAAATATTGACAAATAACTTTAGTTAGACTTTTTCAACCGTCATTTCATAAGCTTGGTCTTCTGTCAATAATTTCGGTGTTGCCACATGTGAAACCTTTTATGCTAGTTAAATAATAATAATAATTTCTAGACCTCTATTAAATTATTTTAAGACAAAATATAGATAACATTTTGGAAATAATATGATGATTTTTTTATTTTTCCGCATATGTCAGTTTTGGACAATTATTTCTATTGGATTACTTTTCAGACTTTGTCATTGTATTATAATACCTATAAAAATGTTAGAAAACATTGGCAGCATTGTCAAGCTGCCGGTTTCATTATGACGTATATTCGATAAAGCCCATGTTTTTGTTCCAATAGATTTTTTAGAACCTATTGCCATTTAAAAAGCGACGTGGCTTAAAACAAAGAAACTGTAACTGTGGCGTAAAGTAATTGATTTTTTTAATGGAACGGCCTCTATATTTTTCTTTTTGTGAAAGGTCATAAAAAAACGACATGACGAATGGGTCACTCGCACCAACTTTAAACTTACTATTATAATTAGCTTTGACGCAAACAAATTGTGTGTTTGCATCAATTTCCCCTTTATTGAAGAACTCCCAAATTTTTCTCTGAATGTCAAAGAACTCGGCGTGAGTCCTCCGTCTTATGACCTCATTGGTGTTTTGAGAACTCAGTGTTTCTATGTCCTCAGAGTTATCTGTACCAACTTGTGAATCTACAAACATAAATAATTAAAAATGGGTTTTAATCCATGCATGAATTCGCGTAAAGAAGAATATTTAAAATTTTCTTTTACCCCAAGAAGAAGACTATAAAACATGCTTTTGACCAAGTTGATTCAAATGCAACGTTCCCAAAATTTTTCAATTTTAGTTAGAACCTACTACAGGGTGTTTCATTAAGGTTGGCCACCGGCTATATCTCGAAAACTACTGGGCATAGAAACTTAGGAAAAAATCGGTATTAAAGTAGCCATGATAACACGCTGGAAATAATGTTTAAGTTCCGCTTATTGCCGTAAGAGGGCAGAATTTAAAATTGATTATTAAAATTTTAAATTTTTCCGAAAATTTTCACATTAAGGTACCTATATCTTTCGTAACATCATTAGAAAACTTAGATAATTCTGTATCATTTTGGTTTAAGGCTTATTAGCGTACCTATCTTGATAAGACTGGAGAAAGCCAATGAAAGTGTAATCATTTAAATTTCTTTAACTTCTAAACGACTTATCCGATTTTAGTAAACTTAAGCTTGTTTGGAAAGGAGAGGTAAATACTTTTAATTGTCATATCCATTGGTACACAATAGTTTATAAGAAAATTGTTGGAGGGCGCAATTTGTAATAATTATAGGTTTTTTGATTTTATCCCGAAAACTTAAATCATACGGTATAACTTTTTTTTTTATGATAAAACACCTGCACTGTAGGAAAAATCCTTTAAGGCGCTCTGGGAGCGTGCGAGTGCGAAAAAAGCGATTAACGTTGGTCTTGAAACGTTGAAGATTGTATTCATTGGGAAACACGACCTCAGGAAGATCATTCCACAAAGATGACGTTCTCCAGATGAAAGAATTCTTGAACAATGAAGTTCGAGGAGTACTAAGCTGAACAACATATGGATGAGCGGCAGTGGTTCGCCGTGTATTTCTGTTTTGCATTGCTCTAGGTGGAATCAAGTGGGCAATGTCAGTCGAACACCTGCCATGGAAATATCTGTAAAAGAGAGCCAAATCACCAACCTGTCTTCGATGCTCCAGACTATCGAGGGTCTTGGTCAGCTCGGGGTCGCCGATCAGACGAACGGCTCTCCTTTGAATGGAATCCAGTAGCCGAAGGGTGTGCTTGGGTGCAGAGCTCCAGACATGAGAGCAATATTCTAATGATGGTCGAATCTGGGCTTTGTAGAGTGTCAAAAGTTGATGAGGAGTGTACAACCTTTTGGTGCGGAAAAGTACACCAAGTTTCTGTGCAGCTGCCTTGGCAATTGCGGCAACGTGATCATGCCAAGACATATTACCTCCCAGATTGACCCCCAGCAAATTAATAGACGGTGCCAGGGGAATTGCGTGTCCTGCCATGACTATATCCGGTTCTGCAATGTTAACCTTTTTGGAGAAGACTGCTGCCTGGGGTTTCTTAGCATTAAATTCGACTTGGTTACTGTCACCCCAAGCCAAAATTTCTTCCAGGTCATTGTTGAGGCGCAATACTTCATGCTGCCTGCGAAGATGTGCGTCGGCAGCGGATGTTTGGGGAGTCAAGGTAAAAGATGAAGTAGAAGAATGAAACTATGACAACATAATCGGTAGTTAGATTAAATTTGCAAGAGAAAATGTGAAGACTCCAGTTCAATATTTCTCTCTCTCTCTTCAGTCAAGTTTTGTAATGATGTTACCATATGTGGGAATTTTCGGAGAAATTTATGATTTTTTATGTAATTGTGTGCCCTCTTGCGGCAAAATGCGAAACTTAAAAATTATTTCCAGGATTTTCTCTTAGTCACTTTAATTACGATTTTTTTGTTCCTGAGCCTCTGCCCAGTAGTTTCCGAAATATGGCCGCAGGCTAGCCTTAATGAAACACCCTGTATACGGTCAATAACCGGTATAGTAATATTTTTTAAAAAATTTGTACCTCGTTAACTTTTAAGCTAAACAAAAGCGTAAGTAAAAACTTGGAAATGCTAAACTAAAAACAGGTTCAAACCCCTAATATGTATTAACTTATTTTGTATGCCGTCGGTCGCTGTAAACAGCATTACCACATTACAGTATTAAAAGGACACGAAAAATGTTGCCAGATAAATGATATTTGGTTTTCCTACGACCACCTATGAAAATGAGAAAAAAAGCACGGTTAAGTTGGCTAGAAAGCGCCGTATATCAACACGCGTGTGGAAGAAAAATATTTCAATACTAGTGTTGAAATACAAGGCACACTATTTAATTTAAACCTATGGTGCCAATTTGACAGTCCACCCCTATTTATTAAAAAGAATAAATTTTAGAAAGCAGTAATTTTAAAACTTATTTATCAAGTATTTGTCGAGTGATTTAGAATTAGAGTATGAAAATACGCCATCTGAAATTATAAAAAATGTTAATAATATACTGGAAAAGCTATTATCAGAAAAAACAAATCGCGCTGAAGAGAGTGCCATGTATTAAACAACAAATTTTTATCGCTAGCGATAGCGTAGAGAATAAAGCTCTAGCCTACAGATCGCAAGGTCACAGGTTCAAATCCCATCAGGAGTATTTGACTTTTTTTATAAAAACATTAAATAATTTATAGAATTATTTTGAATTGAAATCTTCCTTGTTTGTTGGATTTTTTTTAAAATTTATGTTGAATTCATCTTTCCTTGATTAAATTTAAAATTTTTCATTTTGGTTAATCTAGAAGTCAATCCAGGATTACTTAGTTGTTCCTATGATATACTATAAAATATGAAAAAATGCAAAAGTTATACTATAAATAAAGGAAAAGCCTATTGACAAACTATGAAACCAGATATTAAGTGGAAGATAATCGTAAGTATGCTAATTTCAACACTAGTGTTGATATATTTTTTTTCAACACCAGTGTTGAAGTATTTTTTTCACAAATCAAAGGCTTTTTTAATAATTCTTTGTGGTCGTAGAAAAAACAGTGTTCATTACTCGTGTGAAAGTGATTATTCTAAAACTCGGAGAAAGGTATCACTTTCATCGCTTGTTATGTAATATACGATTCTAGTAAAAATAAAGAAAACTTGCAACTAAAAATAAATGGAACTTACTTTTAATTTAAAATGTAAGTTTACATAATACTAAAACTGATAAAAAAAATTATGATTCTGCAGTTATTTAACTTGTTTAATTTAACGGCGTGGATAATTCCACTTCATTTTTAATACCAAAACAAGTAAATAAGTGAAAAAAAAAATATTTGTCTCATACTTTCTGAAGATGGTTTAATATAAATAAACCGAAACGTCAAAAACCCAAATTAAAAAAAAAAACTACTTACTCTCAATATTTTTTAATGCGCCTGAATTAGCTGCACTGGCAATTATTCTACTGGAATACAATTTAGCATTTTTAAAAACATCAGAACAACTGGCTGTAGCTGCTAAAACTGTATCGTAGGGGTCGCCACAGTAGAGGCTATTGCAGTGATAACATTGGGATACATTAGCTGAAGCTAAAAAAAATTATTCTCCAGTGGTGAATTTGTATTCATAACACAGCGAACTACTTTTATAGTATATTACATATTAATGTCGGGTTGCACAAAGAATTTTATTAATAATTATTTAACCAGCAAGTTTGACTGTGACAGACGTAACATGGACAGAAATAATGTTCTTACAATCATACTGGCCCGGTTACTTTAATTTTAAAATTTACTAATCACGTACCTTTGAATGTGAGTATATAATGTCTGTCAAAGTCATTTATGTAATTTTGTGAAACCCGACATAAGTATGGTAAAAAGCATATATATACGAATGGGAAAATTGCGAACGAGCGTAATGGCCAGTGCGGTAATTACATGAGTGCCTAATTACTTTACATCACAATATTATTTCTACGGCTCTTACCAATAAATTAAAGATCGGTTTATAATTTATAAAGTATCGATTTGAACTTCAAATTTCCAATAATGACAATGTTACTGTCAAATATTCAAAACGCAAGATAGATAACGATAACGATTTGAGTGGTTCAAGGCTAACTTGATTGTTATACTACGCATCATAACGCACAGTTGTGTGTTTTTGTGCATCATAATGCACAGTTGTATTGTGCGTAAAGGCCTTTTTACATTGGGTGCAATTGCCATAAAAAATTGCCGGAAAGCATGCGCTTTGTCGACTTTTTAAACAGCTGATGCAGGTTTTAAATGGGAAAACGTGCATCAGCTGATTAAAACGTCGTCGAAGCGCATTCTTCCAAACCATTTTTCTTGCAATTGCACCCAATGTAAAAAGGCCTTAAGAATGGATTTACTTAGTGTAACTTAGTAAACTGTAGCACAGAATATATAGCTATATATTCTGTGACTGTAGGTAAGACAATGTTTTTAATTAGAAAGAATATAATACTTTTCTTTTAGAAAAACTAAAACAAACTAATAAAAGAGCTTACTCGCAGATTTCAGTTTAAAAATAATGGGTCCAAAAGTTTTAATGGTCATTGGGATGTAAAACATACTCGCAAGCACAAGACACAAATAAAAGTTTTGGAAAACACTAATAAAAATTTTCAGAATAATAAATCCCATTTTTATCTCATTTGTATTTATTAAATATCTATTTAACTAAGATATTTCTCGGGAAACCTTATGCCTAAAGTGAATCCGACAGCGCCTATATTTGTCGTATCAAATTGCTGTTCTTCTTAGTTGGAATTACAAAAAATTAAGCCAATTTTAGTTTTTTTTTACCATTGGAAAGGTGGCATCTATGTGGATGTGGGAAAATATATTTATACAGAAAAAAATTAAAGAAAACGGTATAAGCCAATGAAAACCCAAAAAAAATAATGACTAAAGTTAATTATTGTGTTCAAGATCATTTTTTTTAATAAATAAATATCTCCAATATCTGAGTCCAAATGTAAAAGGTTTTTAAAAATATATATTAATAAACATACCGGGTGGTGCATTGTGGTTAGAAACATAGAAAATCCCATGCAAGTTTTAGACTGTCCAAATATTTGCTCCCCTGTTGAATTTAGAGCGGAGTAGGGAGACTATTTTAAGGGTCTCTGTGTGGTAAGTGCACATGCGGACTTTGAACAATTTTCGACAACCCGATCTTAACTTATTTGAATGGGATTTCGGTTGGTTTTTCATTGGAATTCAACAGGTGATGCTGCGGACACCAGCATTGATTGGACTTGTCAACCTGTGATTTGTCATTGTCAAATGTAATTTGAAAGTATTAGATTTTTTACTAGTAATAATTTTTCACCAGGTAATTATCATAAGTTACACAATAGAAGAGAAAGTTACTATGATAAAATGGCACTATGTGGGGAAAAGCTTAATATTGTATCTGATGTTTTCCGTTTATATCTCTGATAGACCCATTTCTACCAAGTCGACAATACAAAGAGTGATTACTAAGTTTGAGGCAGAAGGCACTGGAATAAACAACTGCAAATGCAGAGCACAGAATCATGAGAAAACTGAAGAAAACAATGATAGAGATCTTAATATTTTACTTCACGTCGCAAAAAAATAACAATATCAGCACTAAAACTCTCGGGCAAGAGGTAGAAAAACATCACACCACAGTAGGCGAACCAGGCCCGTAGCCAGGATTAGATTTTAGAGTGGGCAGTCAAAGTTTTAGGGGGGGCAAACTTACAATAATTTTTGGTGATCAGATGACGTAAGACCAAGGAAAATAAAAAAATCGTTGATTTCAAAATTTAATTAACTATACAGGGTGCTACAAATTCGCGTGCGTGCATGGGGATCTCGAAAACGGTAAGAGATACGAAGATGGTTAAATTGAGGCAAAGATGGAGATATCCGAAAAAAACCGAAATTTTCAGTTTTGGTTTTTAATTTTTTGCGCCTTTATTTTTGACTTGAGTAAAAAACAAGAAACACTTTTTTATAGCCGTTTTATGATCTACAACATAGCCTTTTTAATTTTTGAATGCGACGTTTCGTTTTTTGGATACCACCATCAAGTAAATTTTTTTAAATACGGACCTGGATTTTTTATTATAGTTTTAGGGACTTAAAGGTTTTAGAAACCTAATACAATTAAAACAATTTAAAAATTTTATGGTTTCGTCATCAAATAACACATCAATATTTAAAATTATCCCTTTTTACCCATTACGGTCCTGGCAATTATTTTTAGGATTAAATATTAAAATTGCATTACAGAAAGTGAAACGTATGGTTTAAGCCATTAATTATTTTAATAAAATTTGTCAGACAGTCAAGGTCAAATATTTCAGCAGGTCAATAAAACGCATAGTTTTTAATTCACTAATCAACATTAATATTTCTTTTTCCTTGTAATAATAATTGTATCGTATTTTATTTATAGGTATCTAACTAAAACATCTTAAAACTATAAAAAGGACTAACATTTTTTTAAATAATTTACAGGGCCGTAAGGAAATAAATGGATAATTTTAAATGTATTATTTGATGACGAAACAATAAAATTTTTAAAATGTTTTAATTGTATTAGGTTTCTAAAGCCTATAAGTCCCTAAAACCGTAATAAATAATCCAGGTCCGTATTTAAAAAAATTGACTTGATGGTGGTATCCAAAGAACGAAACGTCGCATTTAAAAATTAAGGCCATATTGTAGATCACAAAAAACGGCTATGAAAAAGTGTTTCTTATTTTTTTCTCAAGTCAAAAATAAAGGCGCAAAAAATTAAAAACCAAAACTGAAAATTTCGGTTTTTTCGGATATCTCCGAAGGCATTCGAAATATTTAGAATTTTCTTTCACCAAATCATTAAGCCCCAAAATATGCAATTATCTCAATTTAACCATCTTCGTATCTCTTACCGTTTTCGAGATCCCCATGCACGCACGCGAATTTGTAGCAGCCTGTATAGTAACTACAAAAAATAAAACTTAAACAAAACCAAAAAATCATTAAAAACGCAACGAAGGTAAATCACTTTAATATAATTGAGTTTTCGGTTTTTCCTTTTGTTAAATTTGTTTAAAAACACCTCAAAGTTTACGTTATTTGTTTGCTTACTCTCAAAAGCTAAATAGGTATATCAGATTGGCCATCCTCTGCTGAGACGAATACCTTTAATATATATGTATTTTAAGTAAACAAGACATTTATCATGATTTTTTCTAGAGTGGGCAACTTTTTCTGTCAGAGTGGGCATTGCCCACTCTGACCCCCCCCCCCCCCCCCCTGGCTACGGGCCTGAGGCGAACTATGAAAAAGCATAAATATCATTCATATAAGTATCAAAACCATCAAGAATTGCTAGAAGGGAATGAAGAGCAAAGATCACTTTTTTGTTTTGAAATGATGGAGCCAGCTTACAACTACAGATATATTTTACAAAATATTTGCTTCTCAGACGAATAATAATAATAATAATAATAATAATAATACATGTCTTTATTAAAAAAAAAAACACAAAATATATAATTATACAAATTAGGTGGCGCTACTCGCAACTTGCGCTATTATGTAGAACCACCAGGAGAAAAAAAAAAGAAAATACATACAAAACCAAACAATAAATATAACAAAAATAACCCAAAGCAAAACTGATTCTCCAGCTTTGACAAATCTATAAGGAGATACTTACACTTATAAAAATACAATAAGGGAAAAAAAAGATTATATTAGTAATATATGAGTAATATTCAATAATAATAACCAAAAAAAAAAAATTTTATAATAAAAAAGAAACATTTTTCCTATTTACCACCATGATACTTAAGGAATTATAATTGACAGGAAGAACATTCAATAAGGGGGCAAGCATGGCCAGCGCACAACATAACATACTACCTATCTTCAACCATATGTACCCTGTATCGTCTAGCGAATGTACCAAGGCTAGGAAGTACCCTAATTTCCAGAGGAATTGAGTTAAGTAACTTAACAGCATTATAACTAAATGACCTCTGGAATAGAGCAGTTGTATGACGAGGAATACTATAGTTGTTACAGTGACGTGTATCACGCGCATGAGTTACTCGACGTTTATGTATTTTGCAACTCAAATATTGAGGACGTTGAGATTTTGTCAACCTGAAAAGAAAACGTGCGAATTGAAGCTGAAAACGTTCGTGTAGATTAAGCCATCCGGAGTCAGCAAAGCTAGGAGAAATGTGATCATATTTCCTCAAGTTATAACAAAAACGGATACATGCATTCTGCAGTTTCTGAAGACTTTCCTTATCCCTATTTACAATGGCGGGCCAATATATTATGCTAGAATAGGCAATAGATGACAAAATCAAAGAGTCGCAGAGTCTTAATTTCAGATCAGTATTTAACATATCCTTATGCATGTAAAGAGACTTTAATTTACAATAACAATTTTGAATTATTTTGTTCACGTGATTGGAAAAACGAAGATCAACATCCAACACAAGGCCCAGATTCCTACCAGATTCACTAGGAACTAAAACTTGGTTATTCAAAAACACCGAGAAATTGTTATCAGAGATAATTTTGTGTCTTTGACCGCCAAATACCAGCATTACTGTTTTTGACTCGTTAAGTAGAAGTCCATGAGCAGCTGAAAAAATAGAAATATTTTTTAGATCTGTATTAATCCTATGTACGGCCAAAGCAATGTCGGACAAAGAAAATGAAAAATACAACTGAATGTCGTCAGCGTATTGGTGGGATAGACACCAGATTAAGAACTTGTAAATATCAGCAGTATATATTAAGAACAAAAGTGGCCCCAAAATGCTACCCTGGGGAACACCCTTAGCGAGAACAACAGCCTCCGACTGAGAATTACGAAGTAAAACAGTCTGTGATCGGCCCGATAAATATTTTTTAAAAAAGTTTACAGCGTTGTTATCAAACCCAAAATATCTCAACTTAGTACACAAGATCTGATGATTAAGCGAATCAAATGCCTTGCTATAATCTAGTAAGATTAGGCATGTATTAAGCTTGGCATCAACAGCACTGAATATATCATCAGTAACCTTTAACAAAGCAGACGTAGTACTGTGATCCGGACGAAAGCCAGATTGGGTCAATGGCAATATACTATTATTGTTTAGAAATACGGTGACCTGCTTAGCAACAATTTTTTCTAAGAGTTTAGATAAAGTTGGTAGCAAACTGATAGGACGAAAATCACTAATAAGAGATGGGTTCGATTTTTTCGGGACAGGGATAACATACGCTTTCTTCCAAGCACTAGGAAAGACACCGGTGGAAAGACACTTGTTTATAATGAGAGTTATGTACGGGGTCAAGAATGGTATCGTCAATAAGATCATTTTAATATTAACCTTGTCTGGTCCCATTGCAGTAGATTTAATGGAGGATAATGTATTTTCAATCACATCTGCACCCACTTCACGAAAATGAAATCTACCAGCCAGGCCGGGAAAAAATCTATTTTCATAATTTTGAGAAATAAATTCATTATCATTGAGCACAGTACCAGAGCCAGCACTTGAAAAGGCCATATTGAAACTGTCCGGGCTTGCAACATTATCAGGACCATCTGACTCTTTGGGTATAACATTAAGCCAACGTAAGAATTTCCAGAAGTTACTCGGATCCGTTCTAAATTTATGGTTCAGAAAAGCTTTTTTTTCGGCACGAACGCAGGTATTAACAAAGTTACGCATCTCCTTATATTCCAACCATGCAGCATCAGATTTACGAATACACGTTTACATTAAATAATGAGCCGAATATACAAATATATCGGTATTGGAGCCTACAAAATGAACATCGTCTAGCATGCACTCGAACCCAATACTCTTAGAAAATGAATGTTTGGGCATGAGTTTCTAGACATCGCATCATTGGACCATTTTTTATTGATGGAAATCTCTCGGGTCCAACATAATTAGATCCTCTTCAAAATCAAATTGGACCCGCACTGGAGGAAGTCGCTGGTGGATACCAAGAGATTTGGTTCCAAATGGATGATTGCCCGGCCCACAATTCGCTTGGTGTACACGAATTTCTAAATAATACTTTTAAGTGGATCCGACCGCGCAAAAATTCGCCGTGTAAATTTGCCGTTTCTTTTGAAGTGAATTACAAAAAAAATAACTTTTTATATTTTTTTTTTCACCAATGAAAAGGTGGTACCTATGTGGATGTGCGAAAGTTATTTTTGTGCAGAAAAAAAAATCGAAGAAAAAGATACGAGGTAATGAAAACCAAATTTTTTTTTACCAAATTTCATTGTCTATTGTTAAAAATATTAAAAAAAAAATTTTTAATGAAAATAACTTTCGCACACTCCCCAATTCCTGTAGAGACTAACTAAAAAAAATTTTTTAAATCCATTAAAAAACATGGTCAGGATTCACTTTAAGAAAACGCAATGTTTTTGGTCTCTAAAATCAAACGAAAATAATTTGTCTCTGTTGAAAATCGACATTTGGTTTTTGCTACACGTGTTGTACTTGGGGTAGTACGCCTAAACATTAAAATATTGCTTTCTAATCATTACTAGATTATATCCTAGGCTTCGCTTGCGTAGAATATGAAAATAATGAGAAAATCAGTTGGTTTCCATTGCAAAGATCTTAAACAGTCTTCAGCGCAGTTTTATGCTAACGTGTTAAACGTTTTCTTATGTGTATATGATTAACTTTAGGGTGTTAAAAAATGAAACTAAGTTCAGAAAATTAGATTTAGAAAAAATATATATTTAGCAATGATGAATATGAATAATAACAATAATAATATAAATAATTAGAGAAGCTCCGAAAAGTGGTTTAGGTCATTAGCCCAATAACGAATATTCGGCCTATTTTCAAGGCCGAATAATCGAATATCGTCATATCCGTAACTCACACTTAAAATGCTTTGCGTAATGTATTAGCTTATGTACTGCTGCTCTTGAATTGAAGAGAAAGATCGCCGTTCAATACCTGAATGCATCAAAGGAGTGAAGGACGATAACTGGTACGACGAGGAAGATAATTCGGTATATTTTCTTATAACGTCGTGTTTCGAGCCGGTAACTTTGGAAAAGATTTTAGAAATATTGTTCGGATCCTCTTAATGGGACGTTGTCCGTTTAAACTCAACAATCAATTGGCCAGCTAGGTCCCCTGACCTTTCACCAAATAACTTTTTTCTCTGGGGGCATTTAAAAATTCTCTTTGTAAAAGGGTTATCTATAAATTTCGAGAATTTAGGGAAGGAATTCTAAAGTTATGTCGTTATTGAGCAGTTTATGTAAAAATAACTACGTAGAACATGTATGTCTATCACACAATCTAACAAACGAAAATCCTTGCAGCAGCTGATCATGAGGAAAACCTCTTTCGGGATAAACTCCATCAGATCTATACCACAAATCATTCAAAAAACGTCTCTGAACACTCTCAATATCGTCAATGTGGATTTTTATAAATGAAAACTAAATGATTGAAGAGAACGATACAAATTTATTAAAGGATCAAGTTACCGAAAATCTCTAGTAATACTAAGAACAAAACCAATTATAGGCGGTGGACACGACGTGATCAATATGAGGAAAAAAGGATAGTTTTCTATCGAAAATGAATCCTAGATCCTTAAACACAGTAGATCTTTCCAGGATCTTACCATTTATGTTATAGTCGACATCAAAAGTGGTGTTTTTGTTGGTATATATCATAACATTACATTTAGCAATATTTAAGTTTATTCTGTTTTTAATTTTAAGATGGAAAGTTCTTGTGTATAAACACCTAATTTGAAATTCAGAAAAAAGTATTTCCTCGAGCCGGATTCGAACCGACAACCTCCGTATATCCAGTACAGAGCGCTAACCAAATCATTTTTACCCTTTTTAAACAATACAATTACAATATCTATCACTGTGCGTATCTCAGTAAATATTTGAAATTTTTGGACGAAAGTGTTTCTCGATTTGCCGTTGTGAACCTACTTCCTTGATGGCGCAATTGGTTAGCGCTCTGTACTGGATATACGGAGGTTGTCGGTTCGAATCCGGCTCGAGGAAATACTTTTTTCTGAATTTCAAATTAGGTCGAATCTACTCTCCAGAAGGGACATGATAAATTAGGGTTAGGAACAAAAAGCCCTATCTTTCTTCTTTTTTGTAAGAAGGAAGATAGGGCTTTTTGTTCCTAATTCAAATTAGGTGTTTATACACAAGAACTTTCCATCTTAAAATATATACATACTTGATTTTCTTATGAAAAAGAACCGATAGGTATTAATCAGCCGCCTGAAAAGCATGCATCTGGTTGCCGAAACGGTAATGTTGTTGTTTAAAAAGGGTAAAAATGATTTACAATATCTATCACTGTGCGTATTTCTGTTTTTAATGTACCAATCATGCAATATGGTCAAATTACGCTGTAGCTTTAAACAGTCAGAAGGTAAAAATAAGAACACAAAGTCTTCCTCCACTGTTATATTATAGAAATATTTTAAACAACTTCTCTACATGTTTCGAATGCAGAAGCATTCATCTTCAGGAGAAAAATTAAAAGAAGAAAAGACCAGTAAATATCACCCTAACTGACCAACACAATTATAGGTTCGGTATAAAATGAGTAGAACGGTGAGGAATCCGATACACACATTGCATTGTGAGTAAGAAAAGTTTATGGGTTTGAGGCTTAAGGCACTGTGAAAACTTTAAAGGTAGAATGAAAGATTTAACATCTTTGTGTGAAAGAACTGTCAAAAGATGAGACTGAAGTGAAAGAGAATGAACATTTAAGCAAATAAAGCTGTTAGCTAGTCATTAGAGAAAAAAATATGGAGAAGAAGTGGATGTAAGTGTGAAGAAGAAGACTATTAAAAATTATTTAGAAATTAATATTGACTGGATGTAAACCTGAAAAAGAAAAAGACATCTTTTTAGGATACATCAAGTGACCAAATATAGAAAAATCTTACCTCATTGGTTTACGAATAAACATAGTGAAAATAAAAATAGAAAAATTGAACTTTAAAAAATTCTTTCATTTTAAAGACTTTTTAGAAATAAAATTTATTTCAAGTCTTTAAAATGAAAGAATTTTTTTAAATTCAATTTTTCTATTTTTATTTTCACTATGTTTATTCGTAAACCAATGAGGTAAGATTTTTCTATATTTGGTCACTTGATGTATCCTAAAAAGATGTCTTTTTCTTTTTTCAGGTTTACATCTAGTCAATATTAATTTCAAAATAATTTTTAATAGTCTTCTTCCTCACACTTACATCCACTTCTTCTCCATATTTTTTTCTCTAATGACTAGCTAACAGCTTTATTTGCTTAAATGTTCATTCTCTTTCACTTCAGTCTCATCTTTCGACAGTTCTTTCACACAAAGATGTTAAATCTTTCATTCTACCTTTAAAGTTTTCACAGTGCATTAAGCCTCAAACCCATATACTTTTCTTACTCACAATGCAATGTGTGTATCGGATTCCTCACCGTTCTACTCATTTTATACCGAACCTATAATTGTGTTGGTCAGTTAGGGTGATATTTACTGGTCTTTTCTTCTTTTAATTTTTCTCCTGAAGATGAATGCTTCTGCATTCGAAACATGTAGAGAAGTTGTTTAAAATATTTCTATAATATAACAGTGGAGGAAGACTTTGTGTTCTTATTTTTACCTTCTAAATTCCCACTCCACTTTAAGTATGGACTATTTCTTCAAGTTTAAATAGTCAGTTAAACAGATTTTTTTACATTATTTGCATACAGCAGAAAATAGAAAGGCCATTTACAATGTAGATTATAAATAACGTAAAAAGATGGGGACCGAAAATGGAAGCTTGAGGAACTCCCGATGTTGCGAAATATTCGATAGACTTCGAACTTATTGTAAGTAAAATAATTCGTTTTCGATTAAAGATCCGTTTTGAAAATAATGTTCGTTTTATTTGAAAATATTAGTTAAATCCAGTGTAAAATGTGTCTGTTGAAGATTTTTAAAAAGCCTACCGTTTGCAAATTACATTTGACAATGACAGATCATAGGTTGACAAGTTCAATCAATGCTGCCATCAGCAGCATCACCTATTGAATTCCAATGAAAAACCAACCGCAATCCTATTCAAAGAAATTAGAGAGACAGAGACCCTAAAATGTCTCCCATCCCGCTCTAAAGTCTACAGGGGGCAAATATTTGGATAGTCTAAAACTTGCATGGGATTTCCTATGTTTCCAACCACGATGCACCGCCCGGTACGTTTCAATTTTGTACAAGTTAGAAAAAAATAGACATTTTGTAAGATAGTTTGGAACTTCCCGTCATTACATTATTAAAAACTTTTTATTTGTGATTACTTTTTGTTACTTGCCATCCGTTTCAACAAAGTGTTTTCCGAAAAATCGAACGGAAATATTGACATTTTTGATAACATTTCTGAAAGAAAAAGTTAATATTTCCTTACACTTAGTCATTGCTAGGCAACGGAAAACAACTGTTAGGAAATATTTATTATTGTACTGTAAGGAAATATTATTTCTGTACGGCTACTTGTAAACTAAAATGTGTTAAGCTTAACAATTCAATATTACTGTGTTTCCATAGTTACAACACAAATATTTAATGGCATCTTTATTTGTTAGCAAAGTTAATAATATTTATTTCAAAATTTTAACAAGTTGATTGTAATAAGTTACCTATGTCTTTTTAATAATTTTCAATTTAAGGAAAAATAGTACGTTTAGTAGAAAAAGCCACATTCCCGTACTTCGTATTGTCAGTCTTGGCTTGTGCCTCGACATACAATCTTTACGGTCGTCCGGGAATGTTCAGCTTTTCCTACTAGGTATATAATGTACTATTATTGGAATTACAGTACCAAAGAAAAAAAATCACAACATACCTGATGATCTACATACACTTAAAATTGCCAAAATGGTAAAAATTTCCGAAACACTAAACATCTTAAAATTAAATCAAAATTAGAATAGATAGGACCTAAATAAACTAAACATCGCTTAACACATTTTAACAAAAAACAATGAACAGATTTGTGATTCTGTCGACTTAATATATTTACAATAATTATCTTTGTCAAACAACTGACAAGAGGATCGCTAGTCGCACCCAGGCTTATATTGAGCAAATTGTAAAAACCAACAGTTATTCACTACTAAGTATATATGCACATAAAGATAATATGGTAGGCGTAAAATAGTAAAAAAGGTCGTTAAAACTATGGTTTTTGGGTTATAAAGTAATTTTTACTGTTTTTCCGAATACTGCAATCTTTTCCCCAAATTTTCACAACTGAGCAATAGAAATAA
The DNA here is from genome assembly GCA_935413205.1 of Polydrusus cervinus. NCBI lineage: Eukaryota > Metazoa > Arthropoda > Insecta > Coleoptera > Curculionidae > Polydrusus > Polydrusus cervinus. Next base: position 17,199,349 of record OW284517.1, read on the forward strand.
CTAAAGCAATGACAGCTCCTCTTTGATAATTTTATTTCATCATGTTTATTGTTTAAGGTATATCTACCGATAATTCAGGAGGATAATGATCTGACAACTGCGATTGGTCAGGTTTATATCCTAACAAGGATCAGTAGCGGCGCCAGAATTTTTGGAATGGGTGCACTCTTTAAAATGCCTTGGTATTTGTTACTAATTTTTATTTTATCTCGTGTTTACGTTACCAAAAATAACTATTTTTAGTTAGGAAAACAAAAAAAAAAATTCTTGGTTATATTTACCAAAAAATGATGCCATCAGAACAAAGAAAATATCTTGTTTTCATATTAGTCGGCAGAAATAAAATATTTTGTTTAGCTGAATTTTACTCTGTATATATCTTATTTAAATGTTACATCAAGGTTCCTACAAACTTGTATTTATCAATAAAGCCTGTTGTAATAACACATTATGAATTTGTAGTCCCTATCATTTTGTTCATTTTGATTAAGATACATTCTTAGTTACCAGAACTAACTTTTCTTCTCAAGTAATATTATTCTTCATATTTATAACTAACGGTATCAACAGAGACTTGACGCCCTTGCTCGGTGGGTGACATGTGACATCATTCTCGGCAGGACTGTCAGGAGGTTGTGTTTATGTTAGGGTGCTTTTGCGGTTCCGTGTCCATTTTTTCGTGTTTTTAAGGTAATAATTGGCCATTTTCATGGACGTGCCCGTGTGGAAAATGGATGTGACAGTATTTGGTGTAATTTATTTGTGTTTATTGTCTTTCTTGTGTACGATCTTATTGGCAGAAGGAAGTTAAATCATAAGTAAGTAAACATTTTATTTTTTATCATTGCAGTTATACATTCAAAAGTTTAAATGAGATTTTTATAAAGCATGGCAAGGTGACCCGATGAGATATAACTTAAAAATATTTTTTTTGTTTTGTTTTTGTTCTATGTTCCATTTCTATAAAAGAACGTCATATTGATGACTTTTTAATCTGACCAAGTACAACAAATTTCATATAGCTGTATATTTTAAATAGAAAGTCCAGGGGATATTTTTTGTATTTTAATAATCCCAGTTGCAGATAAGAAAATTTAAATAAGGACAATTCAGTTCTATAAGCAATTGAACAACCCAAAAGGTTGAGTAAAATAAGTTAAAAATCTAGTGTTACTGTTTTGTATTGCATAAGTATGTATTATAAAGAACATGAGAGAACAAGGACATTGGAAATAATTTTTTTTAAAGAAACCATAATATCCCTGATAATTTATTCCAATTAGTTTACGCATACCTGATAGAGTAGTAATACTAAGGCATTTTTTTTATTTAAATGGGGACCTAGTAAGGAATATTTTTCGTTACTAAGTATAAATTATATGTGACATTTTTTTTAGAAATGAAACAGACTTTTTTTAAAGTAATTTCTATCAAATCAGCTTGCCAATTTTGCCATGCGTTATAACCAGTTCATTCAAACTTTCTAATGTGCAACTGCAATGACAAAAATATAAAATTTTTACTTATTTATGATTCAACTTCTTTCTTACAATTAGAAAGTACAGAAAAAAGATAATAAACACAATATTGTGATTACATACGTAATTGTTACTCTATGAGAATTTCAAGTTTGTCCCAAATAAATGGTTGCTTTGGCAATATTTGTAGATTGCATCATTAGCAAAAACAATATTTCCTTGAAAAAAATTTTCAATTTTCCATATTTACACATTAGTTGTGACAACTAATTTTAAAAGCGGGAGTACCATATAAATTTAGTTATCCATATATAAAATTTCGTTGTGACAACTAAAATTTGTAGGTTGGGTTGGTTAATGTTATTAATTAGTTCAACAGTTCAATAACGACAATTTTTTTTAGTTGTACAAACTAATTTTTGGGTTGAGTCCGATTTCACAAAAATAAATGGTTGTCAGGACCAAATTTTAGTAATCCATACCATGTTATTTTTAAGAGTGTGGGCACAAGTGGGCCCGATGATTGTAGGGTGGGTACTACCCAAATCAAAAATGACTTCTAAAAAAATAGTCGCCGCCTCCCTGACACTCTAAGAGCCATAAGCGGGGTAAACAAAACTCCCTTCTTGTCCAAACTGATGTCTAAAAAAAAAGATCATCATCCTTGTCTTATTACTTTATTACATCCTTCTATAATACCAATCATCCTTTTTGGGTGGGCACCCATATTTTTAGGGTGTGCGAACGGTTTTTGATGCAAGATTCAACTCAAGATGAGAAAAATGTATCAAAGCTTGGCTAGACCGACGGCTCTCGATGCAAGATGTAACGCAAGATGAGAAAAATTTATCAAAGCTTGGCTAGACCGAACGGATTTTTATTGTTGTCAAAATCGGGAAAAATGATTCATTTATTGGTTGTTGGGTAAACGGTTTAGTTTCTTTTATTTCTTAGTGCATTAGTGGGATAAGAACCTAATAATCCGTTGATCCATCCTTACAGTGGCAGTGCCAGGATTTTTGAGATGGGTGGGCACAAGTGGGCCCGATGATATTATAGTGGACACTACCAAAAAAAATGACTTCAAAAAAAAAGGTCAACTACCCCTACATAAAGGGCGAAGCCCGACAACCACAACACTACACCTCCACAACCTACGCAAAGGGCCAAGCCCGACAAAAGTGATGAGCAAAAACAAATCAAAATTCCCCTCTTGTCCAAAGTGGCGTCTAAAAAAAGGGTCATCCACGTTCCCTTGAAAATAACATACATAAAACTTTCATAGTCTTTCCCCCGGAAATTTCATTGCAAAACCGTCAATTTTGGTTGGGCACTAGGGTGGGCACTGATGTTTTCAGGGTGGACCGGTGCCCACCCTGGCCCTCCCCCGGCGCCGCCGCTGACAAGGATGGATATGAAATTATATCCGTTTAGTTATAGTCTATTTTAGAAAGGTGTAAAGTTATTAAATGGGAAAGTCCGTCCAGTTCGGGTCAATTTCGGTGTGCCATAGGCGCACGTAAATTTTGTGCATTAAATTATTTATGATAACTAACCAAAAATTTTAGAGAATTAGGTTAACGGGTAGGTATTAAGATAAAATAGTATTGTTTGTATTATTAAAATTTCAAGTATTTGCGAAATTCAATTCGGAAGATTACCACGAGGACATGAATTTGAATGTTCTTGAGGACTATTTTGGTGAAATGATAAAATATCTTTAAGCTGATTCAGTAGTAGTTATGGATAACGCAAGCTATCATTTACGACGCACAGAGAAGACTCCAATTTCATCTTGGAGAAAACAAGAAATTATCGACTGGTTAACCACCAAAAGTATTGAATTTGAAGATAATTTGATAAAGAAGAAACAACCCGCGATAGCAAATTTACACCAACATCGTTTTATGAAATATACCGCGGAAGATATAGCTGAAAAACATAGTATAACACCGCGACCGGCATATCATTGGGAACTAAATCCTATAGAACTTATATGGACGCAAGTGAAAGGATTTATAGCAAGACAACACGACATTCAAAATGAAAAACGTTAAGCTACTGTTTGATCAAGCCATTAAGGAAGTGACACCAGAGAAGTGGTGAAAAGCAGTCCATCATGTCAATAAAGAAGAGGACAAAATGTGGAATCGTGACCACCTGATCGGTCGGACCGTCGACCCGTTAATTATAACGTCAAGGGGAGATGACAGTTCCTCAGATGACGAAGAATATTATGATTTTATATATTTTAATTTCTGTATAATGTATTTTTTGTAATTAGTATTTTTTTATAATGTTTAATAAAAAAAATAAGTGTATTAATACTATGTACATAATGGACGCCTTTGTCACACCATTTTCAGTGTTCGTGAATGGATCACAATAGGCAAAACCCATAAATTGACTCAAACCTGGACGGTACTACCGGCACTTGATGAAAATAAAGAATTTTGCAATGGAATCAATGCCCAATTGAATGGCCTAAATATTCGTTGGGTCACGCTGTAGTCCATTTGCATACCTAATGAGCTTTTATTACTCTACACCTTTCTGATGTAGACTATAACTGGTGTAGCTCATTTATCCAGTAACTTGGTTATAAAGGAAATGGACAATATCCATGTGGAAATAGAAAAATGAATTTTTCCAAATTGAGAAATACAGGATATATAAGTTTAAAGATATTGGATAGTTCCTCCTTTTTTTAAACTTCCATTTTCGAAATTGGTTCACGCAGAAAATAAAATATCATATTTTCTAATCAAATAACACTCAATAAATAAAATATAATATTAAGCGAATCGTAAAATATAGTAAGAAGTAATAATAATAAAATCTAGGCCTAGGTTATCCAAGATAATCTCTAATAAGTATGTTAACTGGTGTGTAAACAGAACAGGTTGGGTGTCTAAACATTAAAAACTTTGATGGCCCTATAAATCTATGACGGTAAATTTTTTTAAAAAAGGTTTTGTTATAAAATTGTAAATAGATATGTCATTTCCTGTTATTAAAATGGAAAATTTAGAAATCCTCTTATTGGCGCCCGTATTTTACTATCATTTAGTACACAGAGAGTGCTATAAATTCGTGTGGTACAGTCGTATTCTTTAAGAATTATTTTTTAATTTTTGGGTAGCTTTTAACCTCTTAAAATTATTATCTTGAAAATTGCCTTAAGAAAGTGCTCTTGGTTTTTAAAATATTGAGTACTTATTTTGTCAAATTAAGAAACAAGTTTTTCGTTTCTTTTTTCGGATATCTCCGGAAGTCATCGAGATTTCATTAAATTTCTTTTCAACAAATTGTTTAGCATTAAAATATGCAACTTTGCCTCCATTTAACTTAACTTTTTTTACCTCTCTATCTCTTATAGTTAGCGAGATAGCAATGCTAATGCATCGAATTTGTAAAACACTGTATTTAAGAAAAATCAAAAAAAAAACTTACCGACTAATTAAATGAAGCATTTGTATTTCTAACAAAATATGTTTAGAAAACAGTCAAATTTCCTTATAAAACGGCATACGTCTTTATTTTTTATTTGAAAATGATTCAATCACTTTTGTTCTTGAAGTTACCACAAAATATTTTTCGGCAGACAACATAACTAAAGCGCTAACGTATTTCCTCTTTCATTTTATTCATTTTAAAACTGATACACCTAAAGCCGGATTCAGGAACTGACGGATTGACCTAAACCTAACCTACAAGAATAATTTATGCTATAAATAGGTATGCTGTACTTGTCGTTTGAATCTCTCACTTTGGAATAGAGTATGTGCCACAGTGTCCTCCTCGTCGCAGTGCATACATCGATTGTTATCTTCCACCCGTCTTCTTTGGAGGTAGGTAAAAAACGATCCGTATCCAGTCAGTACTTGTGTGGTATAATAGTCCATTTTCTTGTATTTCCAATTTATTCATTGTCTTATATCTGGGATCAATCATTTTGTCCATTGTCCCTTGAAGTGTTGTTAGTCCACATGTCTTGCCAGTTAGTTATAGTTATGTTTCTTCCGTGAAATAGGAAACTTTTATACATATCACCATGTGTAAAATAAAATATGAATTAGCGACAAAATGACATTATTATTAAGCATAAAATTATCTTTCAATTGAGCCCAAAATTATTAACATTGCATAAAAGATGTGAAAGATATAGTATTTTTAGTAATAAATTATGTACCAGCTTCCCCCCGACCCAGTTTTATTATAGGAGTTACAAAAAAAATCTTTAAGGTCAAACTGCGGCAAGGATGGATAGGCTTTTCATTGCCGATATCAAAACAGCACTTTAATGAGGCTATTTTAAAAATAACTTGAATTTTGTCCCATCAGTTACAACCTCTAGCGGCAATCGTACAACTTTAAAAATAATTTCTAGTACCTATTTTCTTTTTGCCGGTTTACCTAAAAAAATTTTCCCAAAAATTTATGACCATTATTTTCCAAGAGACAGCCTTTGGCTGACCTTAGCGGGACACCCGGTATATTAAATAAATGTCTTATAGTCTATTTTAGAAAGGTGTAGAGTAATAAAATGGGAAATTCCGTCCAGTTCGGATCAATTTCCATGTCGGCCATAGGCGTAGGTAAATTTAGTGCATTAAATTATTTATAATAACTAACCAAAGAAAAAAAAAGAGAATTTGATAATGAAAGAACTATTAGATATAGCAAATTTACACAAACATCGTTTTATGAAATATGCCGTGGACGATATAGCTGAAAAACATAGTGTAACTGTGCTGCGCACACCGCCATATCATTGCGAACTAAATCCTATAAAACTTATATGGGTGCAAGTGAAAGGATTTGTAGCAAGACACAATACGACATTTAAAATGAAAGACGTTAAGCTACTGTTTGATCAAGCCATTAAGGAAGTGATACCAGAGAACTGGCGATAAGCAGTCCATCATGTCATTAAAGTAGAGGAGAAAATGTGAAATTTTGACCATCTGATCGATCGGACCGTCGACTCGTTAATTATAACATCTAGAGGAGATGATGACAGTTCCTCAGATGACTAAGAATATTATGATTTTTTATAATTTAATTTCTGTATAATATATTTTTTGTATTTTGTATTTTTTTTATAATGTTTATTAAAATATAAGTGTACCTAATACTATGTACATAATGCACGCCTTTGTGACACCATTTTCAGTGTTTGTGAATGGATAACAATAGGCAAAACCCATAAATTGACCCAAACCCGGGTGTTACTGCCTGCACTTGATGAAAATAAAGAATTTTGCAATGAAATCAATGCCAAATTATGAAAATGGCTTAAATAGTCGTTGGGTCACTCTGTAGTCCCTTTGCATATCTAATGAGCTTTTATTACTCTACACCTTTCTGAAATAGACTATAAATAGTATAATTCTAAGGCTAGTAAAACAAGATAAATCAAAAAAGTCGTATTTCGTAAACGAGAAGCTCTTCTCTTGTGACAATAGAATATCTCTTTTATAAAGATAATTTCTCTTGCCTCTCATAAAATTAACTTTCAAGTGAGTTCACTTTTTTAGGCCAAGAACACCTATTTTTTTCAGTGTGAGTAACTATCTTGGTATCCTAGGCAATAATCGATCGTTTAAAAAATTGGGTAACGACTCCTTAAATCCCACTGAGGTCACTGCACACCAATGAGAAAACAATATCGATTCGAATCCTAACATTTGATTTTGCATCGTTCGCAACATTCGTAATTGTACTTAATATTATTTGGATCTCTCTCTCTAGAAGATGTACGGTTTTTTGCTAGACCCGCCTGAAAGTTTCTATAAATTAAATAAAAAATAAAATGTCATTCCACGCACCCTTCCAAAATACTTAATGGCGGACAAGGTCCACATTAAAGGACATTTCCGTCACTTATGTCCGAACTATTACAGGATAATATTAAAGTTGGGGGGCGAATATGGTAATTTAATGGAATAGTAATGGGGTGTAAAAATTGAGGACCGAAATGAATTACTCGGTGTATTTGGGGATTGTTTTTATTATGATTTATGATTTTTTTTTTATTTAGGTTTAATATAATGTTCAGTTTATTAAAAAACAATGAAAGATAGACGTTTATCTACACACTCTTAAAAATAACATAGTATGAATTACTAAAATTTGGTTCTAACAGCCATTTATTTTCGTGAAATCGGACTCAACTCAAAAATGAATTTATACAACCAAAAAGAATCGTTATTGGGTTGATCTAATTAATAACATGAACCAACCCAACCTACAAATTTTAGTTGTCACAACGAAATTTTATATACGGGCATCTACGGCAATTTTTACATCTAATATTATATTATATGGTACCTACTCCTGCTTTTAAACCATACCTATTAGGTTTCACAACTAATAAGTAAAGGTGGAAAGTTGAAGAATTATTTTTAAAGAAATATTGTTTTTGTTAGTGATGCAATCTAAAAATATTATAAATAATCATTTATTTGGGCTAAACTTAAAATTTTCATAGAGTACTTAACAATCACGTGGTAAATTATTAGAAATATGAGAATATCACCTCTGGTGGCAGTCACAGAAGCTCTTTTAGCTCTCATTATATGAGAAGTTTTCTCAAAATGTTTGTCGGGAGAAGGAGGAAAAGCGCCGCAGGAGAAAATTTTTCGGGGCCACGCCCAAATCACCTAACACGTTGAGTGCCATGGTGGGATTCAATTAACGACTCTGAGGAACCAACACCAACTTTTGGGTTATATGATTTTTTTTAACGATAAATGCATGTTCATGGTCTTGTTAACTAACCTTGGCCATTTTCAAGGTCGCCAGTAGATGTCCAGTAAACTGGACAATGGGCTATGAACATACTTTTACCCCATATATCCCGCTGTCCAGTTAACTGAACATATAAATATTCTTCTCACTACAAAAATAATGATTACTTTTTAAGCTTTATTTATAATAAAAATAATAGTAATACATGTTTGGCTTAAATACTACATATAAAGCGCTCAAGTAGATTGTGCATGCCAATCCTTTAAACAGGGATAAATACATAATCCTGATTTTTTTGGACAAACTGGACAGGAATATCTGGTTTTCTTTTGTGCTTTTGTTTTTGTACACTGACGGCATCGTCTCATTGTGCATTTGTCTTGTTCTGTCGGAGGATTCGGCTCTAGATAGTGAAATTTGCCTTTAGTTTCGACCTCATCTTCTACTTGCAAATTGCGTGGCTCATTGTCGTCATTGATAAGTTTCATAATCACTTCTTCCCGAAAGTTTAAAAGTCGAATACTTTTCTCCTGATGAAGATTATATATGTAGCAGGCATTCCACATACACAAATCCATCAAATGGAAAAATATTTTGCGGTACCATCTGACGGTTTTACGAGGGGTAGAGTAGTAATAAGCCATCATCTGATCTGATCGGTCAATTCCCGACATGTGTTTATTGTAGTCGATAACGCATGCAGGTTTTATTTTATTGTTATTAGCTCTCTTTCCCTGAATTTCGACCATAGAATGTTTGTGGGCAGTACTTATCATTCTAACATTCCTTTTGTCCTTCCAGTTAGTAAGTGAAACTGGTCCCTTCCTTTTCCAAACTGCTTCGCCATGAGTCATTCAAACACCCTTCTAACTCAGCCTGCGTCAGTGGTCACAAATCGCCCAAACAGTAATAACTTTAATTTACAGAAAGAACTAATTACTAATAATAATAGATAAGACTTACCTTGGAGTTGCGTAATTATCACTCGTAGACATCTTGAAAAATCAACAAACTTTCACAGCTTTGCATAAACAAACACCACAACAAAATTTCACACGACGTGCCTGCCTGCATGTCATGTCCATACACCAAGAGTGCGATCGGACTGGAATTATTCGTCTTTCGAACTGCTTGTTGCCATATTGTGCCAGATCTGATATTGCTATTAAAATTGTCAAATCTATGATTTATTCTTTGACTATAGCCCGCACTGAACAAATTCATTTGATTCCCGTAACCCGCAAACAAATCGAAGTATATAAACGCGCTGTTTAATTACGTCAAGTTAACTGGACACGAGCTATATATAAAGAACTTGTATGTCCAGTATACTGGACGATGGCACTCAACGTGTTAACTACTATCAAAGTTCGAAAATTAAATTATTACTTTCCCCCTGTGTATGGTTGGACTAGATTTGTTTTTGTAAATGTTTTTTTTTACTTTCTTTTTGATATTCTTAGCTGGCTCTTCATTTAAAAAAAAAACCTTTTTTATATATTTATGTGAAAAATATGAATATTGGTGTCAATGCAAAATTTTAATATAAGACGCATGTATGACTCTAACCAGCGTTTTTCGGGCTCCTCCTTCTTACGTGCCGTTTTGTATATTCATAATAAAGCATTCTCGTTTTTTCCTACTAAAAGTTTAAAAACTAAACGTTTCCTACAAGACCTTTATAATCTAAGCCAAGAATACATTATTTAAGGATTTAAATTAAAAGTCCAAGTATGAGACGAAAAGTTAGGTTGCAATTAGACTTTTAGACCCGAGCTCCGTGGCTCAGGGGGGGGGCTACAGCCCGGCAGCCCCCCCCCCCCTAAACACGCCACTGCAATGTACTATTTCTAGTATAAGTCCGATTCAATTTGTTATTTATATCTGTGAAAAACGGCTGATCATTAAAACTATTGAAAAAAAAATTACGTTAGACTTTTTTATCCATTAGAGCTTGTTTGGGTTTGTTCGGGTTTATCAGACTTAAGGGTTACCCATTGTTTAGTTTGCTGCGTGTCCTTAGGACATTACCAATTTTCCTTCTCTATTATTTACTATATTTACAGTTTTCTTATTTTATTAGAAAAAGGCGCCGTATTCCTTTTGTATAAGGGGCATTTCGTAACCCTCTAGTCTGTCTAGTAAATTATGTATACCTTCAACGATTATTGTTTCATTTGTAAGTTAGATCCGATTTTAAGCATCTCTTTTTGTGTCATTTAGACGTCGTAATGATTCGATGGCGTGCCACGCTCAAATTGTATCGATTGGCTTGCCCCGACTATTATTTTGTTACTATTTACTTCAATAAATTTTATAATTTGTATACATTTGTAGTGTCTGGCTTGTTTTTTTCGATTTATCGTTTATTATTAGGTCAGACTCGGCACGTAAAGTTTTCTTTACAATCTTCTAATATGAAAATGGTATGATTTGTATAATTATTCATATAAAGGCTATTTCACTAGAGTGTTTTATACTGGCAAAATATCATAGAAACGGCCTATTTTCTAGTGAAAAACTCTTAATTACATCTACCTGGACAAAATCCAAACAAGATAGTTTTTTCTGTGACGGGAAAAAAGTTTGATATTTTATCTCTGTTGACAGGTAATAAAATGTCAATTTTTGTGAAATTACTTTTTTCCCCGGGAAAAAAATAATCACTTTTTTATATTTATATAATATACACACATAAGTAAAGGTAGATATTTAATTTTAGAATATTTTATTATACAAAAAGTTACATTTTCTTTAAATCAAAAAGTACAATTATTAAATGTGCATTGCATGCATGACATGTTTATTTTACTATTCGGTACAGTCGAATTTTCTCGTGTTGAAATTATATTTTCTGCCATGGACACAACTGCCGTTGATGTAACTGGTCGCAAATCTGGTGTCCTTTCAGCACTGCCACAGGTTCTAAACACTTTATTAGCTATTTCTGTTCTGTGTGCTACCGATTCATCAACATACCCTTCAGCGACCGTTGATGACTTCCAACCGCCATGTTTCTTGAGTGTCAACAAGTCTCCCCCAGATTCAACCAAAAGTGTAGCAGACGATCTTCGAAATGAATGACCCGGGTATAAGGTAACATTTTCAAGTGGAAGAAAATTAGCTACTGTTTGGGGTACCTTATAAAACTGATTTTTACCCACAACTTGATTGATACATTTTCCATTGTGATATGCATGCGATCCTTTGCTGCTGTTGGACGAAGGGCTGTACATTCGGTAAAATTTAATATATTTTTCAGTAACTACAAATCTCCTGTTGACATCATTCTTGTTTGCTTAATTTTCACAATTAATAACGTTCCCGAATCTTCAATATCATCTACTGTTACCTGGCTGATTTCGCAAATTCGACAAGCTCCTGCAGTCGCAAGTAAAACAGCAACCTTGGCCATTAAATAAACTTCATCGGGAGCATTATTTAAAAAATCACTAATTACTTGTAAAAATCGCAGATTTCTTGGACGTGTAACCTTTCTCATTTTGTTTTAGAAATGTAATTAGTTTGAAATATTTTGAAATATCTACATTATTATTGGATTGTAACATACTTTTAATCATTGAATAATTCGACCACACTGTTGATGGCTTTTGTTGTTGTGTCAGTTCCGAAAAATAGGCCAATAACACCGTCTCCGACAAAGAACTGCATACCTTTTTCATCTTCCATTCCATAAATCTTGAAAACGCGTTTTCGTAAATTTTGCGCGATTTAGCTGGCAATAATTTTTGTGACGCTACTTTCGCTGCTTCTACTAATTCCGGTGGAGTTAGAGAAAACTCAGAATCAGACATTTTAAACTTTATATTATTTAAAATAACTACTAAATAACCACTAAAGTTCTTACTTTTTATATTAAATCACGGAATTAAATTGACAGATATTTGATTATTTTAAAGGTTTCTTTAGAAATGCAGGTCCAATTGTCGTTATAAGTAAAACAGCCTACTTACTAGTTTATAAAGTCAAATTTCACATCGATACTTTTCTGACTTTAATATATTGTAATAATATCGTCGTTTTTCCCGTCACAGAAAAAAATAGTGTATTATACACGGGAAAAATATTAGATTTTAGCTCTCGCTTTTTTGTCTCCCTCCGCTTCGCGTCGGGACAACACAACCTCGAGCTAAAATCTAATGCTTTTTTCCCTTGTATAATAAATAACTATTTTCATCGGCAATATGTTGATAGATGTCAAACTATTGTTAGTCTGACAAATGTCATCCTGGTTGGAAAAAGACAAAATAAGCAATTTAAACCAAAAATGCAAGATTTGGGTGCTAATCCACCCAAGAAATTAAAACATCGATAGCTGAAAATATTCCACTTAACACACGGAAGTCCAAGAACTCAATTTGGGCATAGTTCGGAGTTTCTAATGGTAAGAAACTATAAACTGGAAAAATGTACTACTGTGATGGAACTGGTGAAAATCCTCGAAGATTACGGCTTTTAATATGAAGAAGGGTAATGGCGAAGACTATAAAGAATCTTCTGTAAAGGCTATATGGAACACTACAGCAAAAATGATTCAAGAAATGTATTTTATAGAATACGAAATAAAGATTAACCCTTTTATGGATACTTCCTTTAAAAATGCGCGAATGGCAAGAGACACAAAGAAAAAGCAGCTTCAAAGTTGTCAGGAAAAGAGGAAAGTAAGTTCAAAAGCATTATCTATCAATGATTTACTAACAATAATGCAAAGCTACAATGAAGAAAACCACGATGAAGTACAAGAATTTGGTCAATGATGCTCCTATAAATTGGATCCACCTAATTAATTTATTTTTCAAAACAAATAATAATATATTATTGACCAAGGTTTAGACAGATACTATTATTGACCGAGCGTCGATTTTAAATTTATAGACATGAGGCCAATAATAGTTGTCTAGATCGTGGTAAATATATTATTTTTTCCACTACTAACACATTTACAACATTATAGCTATTAATATAACGAGATTATTATACGATTTATAATAGTCGAGGACATTACTAGGTGACGAGGCAACAGCCGAGTCACCCGCACTGTCCGAGACGGTGTTTTAAATCGCTAATAATCGAGTTGTATTCAAAGCTTTATCGTATCATTGACAACGGCGATGCGAAAATAAAAACAAGGTTTTATGTCATTTCATTTTGGCATTTCAAAAAGTCATCATTAAAATCATGCAAGATTTTGATATTCCTGACGATATATTAGCTGCAGCCAACATTATAAGGTTGAACTTGCTTCCGGACAAATCTAAAATCCATTATGAAAAAGAATATCGGCAGTTTTGTGAGTGGCGAAACAAAGTACATGTTCAAGGTGCAGAAGAAACGGTATTGCTGGCGTATTTCGCAAAACTCTCTGAGGAATACTCTGCTTCATCCTTATGGTCGAAATATTCCATGTTACGAGCGACTTTAGAACTGAAGGAAAGAGTGGAAATCGACAAATACGGCGCCTTAATACGTTTCATCAAGAAGAAAAATGATGCATATAGAGCAAAAAAATCAAAAGTATTTACAAGAGAACAAGTCAACGAATTTGTGTGTTCTGCCTCAGACGAGAAGTTTTTAATGATGAAAGTGGCTTTTTTTAATTGGAATTGGAGGAGCCTGTCGAACTAATGAATTAGCGAAGATGACCACGGAAGATGTTGACGTTTTAAAGGATAAGCTGATTGTTACTATTCCCGACTCAAAAACCCACAAAAAACGTATTTTCGCTGTGATATTTGACGGGGTAGTCAATCCTGTGCTTTTATTTAAAAAGTACGCAATGTTAAGGCCAGACCATGTCACCCACCAAAGATTGTTTGTATCATATAGAAAAGGGAAATGTACGGTACAGCCTTGCGGCATTCACTTCTTCTCTAAAATACCTCAAAAAATAGTATCTTTCACTTAAAAATCCTAATTTGTATACTGGTCACTGCGTTAGAAAGATCTTCGGCAAATTTTCTTGTTAATGCTGGAGGAGATATATTAGACCTACAAGAACTTGGTGGATGGGAATCGGCGAAGGTTGCTAGAGGGTATTTAGAAGAACGTGTGACCAAGAAAGTTTCCATTGCTCGCAAAATTCAAATCGGCGATGTTTCCGGCAGTGGATTAAGCACTGGAGAACCGCACGAAATCGAAAGGAATGCTTGCTCGGTCATTAATCAGTCTTCAGAGGGCATATTTAAGATCGTGGACGTTAAAAACAAAGGTGTATCCATCAATTTAAAAAACTCTCAAATATTGCTTTACATGTTCATGAAAAATAGTTCTAATATTATTTGGTATCTAACGTATTATGCTTTCGTAACTAACGTATTAAATTATGGTAACTAATAGTAGGTTTTAGTACGTTTATGATGTTAATAATTATTAATAAAGATATCATATAAAAATGACTTAATCTTCAATGATACGATAAAACTATTAATTAAAGTTAACATACCTTCTTAGGGTTGCTTCTGTTATTTCAGTCAAGTTACCTTTGCTTTGAAATTTGCAGCATTTTTTTTATCTGGTCAGATGGCATTCTTAGTTGTCAGTATTTGTCGACTCATAAAAAAATCCAGGTCTTTTTGATAAAATAAAGGAAGAAACTATTACTGATATTATTTTAATTAATTAATGATGAGTTGCTACCCCAAAAATCTAAGGTTTTGTATTTAAAAACCTACTCAGTATTTAAGGACTGGTGCCAAATAAAGAAAGCTGGAATACCTGGTTGTCTAAACATGACGTTTTCATATATTTTTAAAATAAAAAAGGTCAAGTTGCCTGTTTAATATTGTTTTTGCCAGAAGCCTCTTTTATTGACCGTTGTCAATAACGACGGTAAATAATAGATGCTTCTGGCAAGGGGTAATGAGGAACGATTTCTAAAGTTAATAATCGGTCAATAATGAGTGATTTCAAAGATATATTAGTTTATATGGAATTAAAATATTGCAGAAATTACTTTGAAGCGAAGATTGAAACAGACTTACGCACTCTCGAAAGTTAAAAAAGGACGGGAAAACGCCAAATTAAGTCGTCGCCGGGGACTTCTTCACAAGGCACTTTCAGTCAGTGGGTCTAATATATTGTTTATTTACTTAATTTTTGACGTGTTTACAGTTAAAATTCTAGTTGGGTACAAAATCTAATGAAAGAAAAAAACGAGCACGCAACTGCAGATATCAAATAGTTCAGGCATAAAAACCTTGTATAATGGAGCCTGCAGCTAATTCTGTAGCCTCACTAATGATCCGTGAGATGGCAAAACGCGTCTAGCGACGTATCTGGCGAAATAAAAGAAAACTCTTCGTATTCTGTACTAATATAAGAGTTAAATGAAACTCAAATTTAATTTTTTTTTATACGCGTACGCGGTCTATCTGTCTTTTACCATTGCATTTAACATTTAATTTTTAAAACAAGAAAAAACTTCTGCAAGCGACTTACTTATAATTAAACAAGCGTTCCCTGGGGGAAGAAAACAGGACTTTCGGGCACAAAAACTGCCCCAAAGGGGGTCTTTGCAAATTACACCCAAACAATCATATTTTACCGTTTAGTTGTTTCTGTATTATCTGTTGGCAACACTGACTAAGATCAAAGCTAAATTATTTCCTCGTTTACTTTGTGGATGCGGCCTTAGGCGATGTTTCGAAATTTGTGGTAAAATTCATTTTTGTTTGGTAATACTTTTTTCTAAAATGGGACATTGAACGCCTAAATGAAAATTATTATTGCTTTATTGTTTTTGTCAGATTATTTGGGGTTTAATAACGGGGACGTTTTTAAGAGGATATTTATTTTTAAGTTTTGAAAATGTTTAGAAGTTTTGTATAGTCTATTTCAGAAAGGTGTAGAGTAATAAAAGCTCATTAGGTATGCAAAGGGACTACAGAGTGACCCAACGAATATTTAAGCCACTTTCATAATTTGGCATTATTTTCATTGCAAAACTCTTTATTTTCATCAAGTGCAGGTAGTACCACCGGGTTTGGGTCAATTTATGGGTTTTACCTATTGTTATTCATTCACAAACACTGAAAATGGTGTGACAAAAAAAAAAGCCGTGCATTATGTACATTGTATTAGGTACACTTATTTTTTATTAAACATTATAAAAAAAATACAAAATACAAAAATATATTATACAGAAATTAAATTATAAAAAAATCGTTATATTTCTCGTCATCTGAGGAACTATCATCTCCTTTTGACGTTATAATTAACGGGTCAATGGTCCGATCGATCAGGTGGTCAAGATCCCACATTTTCTCCTCTTCTTTAATGACATGATGGACTGCTTTTCGCCAGTTCTCTGGTGTCACTTCCTTAATGGCTTAATCAAATAGTAGCTTAACGTCTTTCATTTATAAGTTCTATAGGATTTAGTTCGCAATGATATGGCGGTGTGCTCAGTACAGTTACACTATGTTTTTTAGCTATAACTTCTACGGCATATTTCATAAAACAATGTTTGCGTAAATTTGCTATAGCTAATAGTTCCCTCTTTATCAAATTATCTTCTTTTTTTCTTTGGTTAGTTATCATAAATAATTTAATGCACAAAATTTACCTACGCCTATGGCCGACACCGAAATTGAGCTGAACTGGACGGATTTTCCCATATTACTTTACACCTTTTTAAAATATACTGTAATTTAAAATTGTATTTTTAAACTCCGATAAATAACCATCGAGAACAGAGCAAGACAGATAATACAGGATTATAATCAAGAAACATCCAGTGGCATAGGTAGCTAGAGCTTATGGGGGCCCCAAGGGTAAAAATTTAAAATTATTAAATGCATTTAAACCAATACACTTTTTCCTGCTATACCTAATCTCCATTTTCCAATGGTTTTTGTTTAATTAAATACATATCCTTAATATCTTGCTGCCGCCGGGGCCCCTGGTTGGTCCAGGGCCCCGAAACACAGACCCGGTGTGCCCTACCGTAGCTACGTCACTGGAATTAGCATTCCCAGTAAACATATTTGGTTTTATAATATTTACCCTAAATGCCAACTTTAAAGAACCAATAGTTATATATTGAGTAACAGAAATATTTTCTGAACGGCAGTGGAGTTTTGGACTTGCATTGGTCTTTATTTGTTTTGAATCACAACGTTTCAACTAGTGGAGAAAGTAGAGAGTTAAATAAAAACAATGCAAATCCAAAACCCTACTGCCGTTCAAGAAACGTCATTGTCCCCAACCTTCAAGAAATATTTCCGTTACTCCTATAAACCCCTTAAAGAACTTAAATGCGTTTATAATGGTTGCAAACATTATTATTTAGTAACGCTATATATAAATTTAGGTTATGTAACCAGGAGTAACAGAAAAGTTGTGTTAACCACTATATAACATCTTAAATAACCGAGTCTATCTGTCACTTGTCAGTAAAGTAGTTTATTTCTCTCTCTTAGATACATTTTATTTATTATTACTGTCTTTTTCCTTTTCCACAATTAAATTATTTGTAAATTAAAAAATAAAAATGGAGAGCAGAGGTTAAAAAATTACTGTTTTATTTTATTCTTTAATATGTATGAATCAAATTTGAAATGGGAAGAGTTTTTCAGCAAAAATAGACCGAGTACTTCGAAAAAATACAGGGTTCCTTCAAATATCTAATAAAACTTAATTTCAGGTAAAGTTTTCAGAAAAAAAAATATAAATATTTTTATTTTAGGACAATCGACACTTTATAGCAAATATTATTAATATAAGACACTATTTAACAAGTATAAGCACGTATTTTGCATTAATCAGTGTTAAATTTTGTATTTATGCAAAGACCGTTCCCAATATGATAAATTTAGGTAAACAATTATGGCGGAATCAATGTAGTAACGTCGGAAAGCCTAATATCCTACATGGTGACCTTATTTAATATTTAACATAGTAACAGTATATAACTTTTAGATATATGCAACCTTAGGAGTTTAACGGCACAGCATTTAATATTTCAGTACAGTTTTTTGCAATTTTGCAGCCAAATGAAGTGTTGTGCTTATTCATTATAAATACTAGAAAAGAAAAAACTGTTAAGTTAGGTATTTATACTATTATGGGAGACGGGCATTTTATAAACAAGAAGTTTATATAAAGGTTTATAGGGGTAATTTTTGTAACTAATATTTGAGAAGTTATATAGAAGAAGATTACGAAGATATAGATTACTGATAATATCGCCAAGAGTTTTATAATACAGCATAACCAAACACCACCGTATTACAGTTTTTATCAAGGTGATTACAACCACTTCCACATAACTATGGGTATTCTAGTTGTATGAATGAGGTTGCGGCAAGCCTTATATCAATTCATTATAAACAGATCGGTTACCATTATACCACAAGTTTTATAAATTATGGTGGAAACAGTTATATTACCTTATTATATACTTGTAACTTATTGTAAACTTATAAACCCCTTATAACCTTCTTATATACTTTTATTACATTTATATAACCATTATAGTTATAACTTGATGTTGCCATAAGGTGCGAAAAATGTGTATTGGAAGAAAATCATATCCAGTGTAATGAAAAAAAAAATCTGGACTGGAATTGTTGAAAATAGGGAAATCGGACCACTTTTTTTTGATGAGATCCTCACTGGAAAAATATATCTAAATTTCTTTCGAAATGATCTGGTTCCAACTCTCACCGCTCTATTTCCAGATGATAACGATCCTGATTTACCAAATGTAGCCTTATGGTTTTAACAGCATGGGTATTTAAAAACTATTTTTTCGGAGCGCTGGATAGGTAGACAGAATGGCCACGTGCTACCCAGATCGCCCGATCCTAACCCACTGGACTTTTTTGGTGGGAATTCGTCAAAAATTTAGTTTTTAAATCTAAACCCTATTCGAAAAATAATTTTAACGAATCCATTTGACGTAATACGAGAAATTTATCCACAAGTAATACAACACTAATGTCGGGTTGCACAAAGAATTTTAATAATAATTATTTAACCGGCAAGTCCCGACATGAGAGTACCCGAAATAAGGATAAAGGAATATAGAAACAATACGGTAAAAGGAGAGACCGGCAAATTAGGTGCAGTTAACTTAAATTGAACTAACTGAACGCACGGTCATCATATAACCTGGACAGAAGCCGAAATCCTGCATCAAGAATCACACTGGATGAAAAACAAGTTCAAGGAACTGCGCTGCCACCATACACCAGAACCCAGATGGCTTTAGTTAACCCTCATTTAATATATCTCAGAAATATCTGGGAACCTTTGTTAAGTTAATGTACCTAATCTTAGATTAACGCCGCTCCTGAATTAAGCGCCTAACTGTACCTATCCCAGTTCTGCAGTAATGCACCCATCTAGTATAAAGAGAGCTGGAGTTACAATACTTATATAGTACCGTCAAATGGGGTAAAGTGGATCAAAAATTCAGGTTTTTTAAGAATATTTCGGTAAATATGTATATAAATCTTTGAGCACAGAAATTTAGCATCTTTAGTACCTTTCTTTTAATATCGCCAAATGTTAGCTTTCTTTTGTTTATATTTTTTAAATTATTATATGCCAAATGTTGATCCACTTTACCCCATTGATAGGGGTAAAGTGGACAACATGTAAATTCTCACGTAAAATTCATTTTAAAAATGTTTAGGGTAAAGTGGATAACCAAATACCGTTTTAAAAATAGTTTCCTTACAAAAATTTGTAAAAAGAAATAAGACACAACTTATGGAGTTTTTAATATAATATATTTTTAAATATATTAAATACCTACAAAAGAAGAGATTTAACACAACTTAATCTATGTAAACTTATTTTTATCTACAAAACAAGCTTTGAAACTTACCTGGGCCAATTTTCTTCTTGTATACTCTTGGCATTTTTCTGTAAACGCAAATAAGAAGAATGAGAAAAAATATTGTAACGTAACCCTAATTTATTTATAAATATTGTGATCCACTTTTCCCCACAAAGTTACAATTTTTTATACATCCGCGAAAAAAAAATTGTTTAATTTATTTTTAAACAACTTGCACTGCAATAATGTGATCTAGATACAGTATACAATTACCTTAAATCGACAAAAAAACCATAGGTTGTCCACTTTTTTTACTGCAGGTGAATGTTTCAAGGACGGGTGAAATTTCAGGGAAAACACGAACTCAAATAATACTGAATTTGCGAACACCACCAGCCTCAAACGTCGCTTCCCTTATACTAAATACTCGTCTCCTGTACTTCTGTCAACATTTCCTAATACGCGGCGCGGCAGCACTAGCGTACCGTGCAGTTAACGGTCGATCAATGAATTCGGACCGTTAGAGTTAACTTTACCCCATAGTGTCTACTTTACCCCATTTGACGGTATTCACCTGAAGACGACTAGAGATACGTACCAGTTGAAACGTAGTGATTTAAAAATAAATAAAGGTAATGTAAGTCAATAACTCTTCTATCAATTAATCAATAAGCTGTAATGATACACTTACGACTGTTCTATATAAACTTTCGCTTTTCTTTATAATAACAAGTTTTCGGTAAATTATCCAAAACTGGTTTTCGGTAAAATTTGTGTAGAGAATCGCGTTGATAGTGGAAATATATCGATGGTCCCAGAGCACTGGTGTCATTTCGAAGCAATATCCGCTAATAACCCAATCAAAATGTATTAATTCCAAGAGCGTGTGGAAGTCGTTTGGGGAATTGAGTTTTTCGAATAGATCCCACTTTTTATTTCCTGTTTTATTTTTGTTTGCGCTTTTTTGTAATTGAGGCGAATATATAGTAAATGGGACAAACCGGTTTACAATTTTAATTATATAAATAAAAGGTTCGGGTTTATTTACATTTAAAAAAAATGTAATAATATTTATCATTTTAATTTAAGTATATTTTGGGTATAAATATTTTTTTTCTGTGAGCCCGTCCATATACAGGGTGCTACAAATTCGTGTGCGTACAAGGGGATCTCGGAAACGGTAAGAGATACGAAGATGGTTAAATTGAGTCAAAGTTGCGTATTTTGGGGCTTACTAATTTGGTGAAAGAAAATTCTAAATATTCCGAATACATTCGGCGATTTAGAAAAAAAACCGAAATTTCCTTTTTTGATTTTTAATATTTTGCGCCTTAATTTTTTACTTGGTAAAAACAAAAAACACTTTTTCATAGCCGTCTTTTATGTTCTACAAGATTATTAGTTTTCAAATTCAACGTTTCGTTCTTTAAATACCAACCTCAAGTCAATTTTTTTTAATACGGTCCTGGAATTTTAAATACAGTTTTAGGGACTTCTAAAGTTTACAAATTTAATATAAATAAAAGTTTGAAATTTTAACGTTTTGTTATCTAACAAAACATTTTTTCAAGCTATCTGCTTATTTCATTACGGTCCTGAACATTTAGAGACAAATAAAAAAAAAGATTTCTGATTTGAAAAATCCGCCCATTTTAACTCAGAAAGACCTGATATTCGATGTTTTGTAAGAAAAAAGACCAATAGTCAGCCTCAAATATTTTTCTGTCTGTTTATTTTTGTTAAATGTTTCGCCAGAAACTGGCATTATCAGACCGTAAAAACAGTAAAAAAAAATTTGAAATTGTTTTTGAAACAAATTTAAGCGCATTACAGTAACATAACTAGACTAACAGTCCAGTTACCTTTTTTCGCTCGGGAGCATTACATTTTTTCTGTATTACAATATTTCGGTCTGTTAAGGCAAGAACCATAGGATTTAAGATGTTATATTAATAAAATAAATAGTATAGGTACTAATAAAAAATTGATTTACTTCTCATGCCTTAGAAACTTACTTACTTCTTAGTATTGTCACGGTAACTCTTAATTAAACGGCCTAAATGTCATAACTTCCTGTAATGTAATTTTAATATTTCAGTTATCCTAAAAATAATTGCCAGGGCCGTAATAGTAAAGAAAAAATAATTTGAAATATTAATGAGGTGATATTTGATAACAAAACGTTAAAATTTTTAAAATCTTTAAATTGTATTAAATTTCCAAAGCGAAGAAGTCCCTAAAATTTTTTAAAAATTCCAGGTTCGTATTTAAAAAAATTGACTTGAGGTTGGTAACTAAAGAACGAAACGTCGAATTTGAAAACTAATAACGCCATCTTGTAGAACATAAAGGACGGCAGAGAGAAAGTGTTTTTTTCCCAAGTCAAAACTAAAAGCGCAAAAAATTCAAAACCAAAACTAAAAATTTCATTTTTTTTTCGAATATTTAGAATTTTCTTTCACCAAATTATTAAGCCCAAAATACGCAACTTTGCCTCAATTTAACCATCTTCGTATCTCTTACCGTTTTCGAGATCCCCTTGTACGCACACGAATTTGTAGCACCCTGTATAGGATGCACTTGGGCCTGGTTTGGCCCATGATACTCACCCTGTTTGACTGTCATACCCACTCAGTGATCCCAGTTCCTTGCACTAGTTTGTGTAGATCAACGGGGAGAGGGTTAGTCTTATGGTTTCAGTTTCGGTTGCCCGAGTATTTGTTACCTCTTCCCATCTAGTAACGCGATATTAATTTTATTTAATAGTAACCTTACGGACTATTAAGAAAATACCTTGTTAGTCGACTGTTAAACATTGTGCAACTGTATTAAATAATATAGGTCCGTATTTAATATAATCACCTGATGATGGTACCAGAATAACGAAACGTCACAATCAATTTTTGATACAAAATTACAAAAAATAGCTATAAAAATGTAAACTAAATTTTTACCCATCTGTTTGAGTAAAGCTAGAAAAAAATAAAAACAGAAACGAGAATTTTTGGTTTTTTTCCAATTTGTCGATAGGTTATTAGTGGTCTTCAAATTGCATAATTTTGTCCCAATTTAGTCTTAGCTGTATCTCTTACCGTTTACGAGATGCCAATGGTGTGAGCTTCGAATTTGTAAGCCCCTGAATGTCCAGCTAAACCTTTTTGAGTTAGAAAGGACCCTGTTTAAAGTCGCCCCCCTCCCATAAAAGAGCTACGGGCTAAGGAAAAGGGGGGGAGGCGGTCCAAGAAGGTAGTAGGTGCCATTGGGAAAAAACTTCATTTTTTTAGAAATCCTTTTGTTAGGAAAAGTATTTAGAAACGGCGATGGTGGTGGCGGTGGGGTGTTCAGAAGTTAGAATTCCATTCCGAATGTTATCCCTTCTTTAATGCATAATAAATAAATAAAATGGATTTATTTTACTTGAGTTCATGCGCTGTCCTCTTAAACCTAAGTTTAAATCCAGATTTAAGAATAATTCCAAAATCGTACAAATGCCAGAAATGGTCGATTTATAATGTGGGATGGCTACAGTTTTAAATTTTGGAAGTTCTGTTTCCCTTCCATACAGCTATTTGGCCCAATTTTCTTTTAAACAGAAGCATAATTCTATAATCGTAGAAATGTCAGAAATGGTCGAGTTATAATGTATGATTGACATTAAAGTTCAATTTAAAAATATTCAACCTGGTGATATCTTGTTATGTATGTACTTTTGATTTCTACTTTTTTTAGGTTTGGGATGTTCTATATCCCTTCCATACAGCTATTTGGGCCAATATTATAAAGTCCCTTTAAACCTAGGTTTAAACCAAGGTTTAAACTGAAGAATAATTCTAAATTCGTAGATATGTAACAAATGGTCGATTTATAATGTGACAGCAAAGTTCAATTTAATAGTAATCAACCTGGTCATAATTTGTTATTTTATGTTACATTATATTAAGTTGATGACCAGGTAAATCACTTTTAATTCAAACTTTGCTGTCAATAACACATTATAAGGTGACCATTTTTAACATTTCTTCGATTTAACTGGACCTCAGTTTAAATCATAGATGTCCTTTTGCCCAATTTTATATGTTAATTTAAACCTAAATCCAGTTTAAATCGAAGAAATGTTAAAAATGGTCGGCTTTGTCAGAATGTGGATTTGACAGCAAAATTCAAGTTAAAAGTGATTTACCTTATTATAACTTAATATAATGTAACATAAACATAACAAGTAATGACCCGGTTGATTACTCTTAAATTGAACTTTGCTGTCAATCCCACATTATAAATCCACCATTTCTGACATTTCTACGATCGGTTTAAACCTAGGTTTAGGAGGATAAAATTGAGCCTTAAGGCAGAGTTAATAAATGGACTTCAAATAAAAGCCTTCTGTTTTACTGTCAGAGAGATTTTTTTTATCCTCTCGTAACCAAACAAAATTTATTATATTTTTACAAAAATTCATTTAGTGTATTATTTCGTTCTCTAACTGTATGTGCGCTCTGTTATTAATATCTTTATTAACCATCCAAGAATAATCGGCCAAACTCTTTGATGCTTTGTACTCAACTCTCCACTCAATATCAGCATATTTTAATAGGAATTTTTTTATAATTTTTCATTAAAAACACGATGTGAACCGACCCAAACGGACTGAAAAAAATTAATTTAAAAACATTATTTACCCCGGGCAACTAAAAATGTCTGCATCAGTAATGGCCAGTGGTGTACTAAGGTAATGTAAGATTATATTTGTTCCGAATATACCGGGGTGATTTAAGGAGAGTTAAATGATCTCGAACCCTGGCGGATCCAAGGCATTTTTTTTCCGAGGGCCCGTCCGTACGCCGGATGCACTTAGGCCAGATTGTGCTCACCAAACTTGTTACACCCACTCCGTGATCCCAGTTCCTTGCACTAGTTTGTGTAGGTCAACTGGGGAGAGGGTAAGGATGTCCTCTGGTTCCAGTTTTGGTTGCCCGAGTATTTGTTGCCTCTTTCGATCTAGTAACTCGCAATGGCAAACTATGTGCTGTACAGTTTCTCTATCGTGTCCGCATAGTCTGCAGTCAAAGTATCCATTGTACAATTGCATTCTGTGTAGATGGTTCTTGACAGCCATGTGTCCTGTCAGAATTCCTGTAATGGTTCTCAGCTGGTTCCTATTCATTTGAAGCAGCTGTTTCGTAAGTCTTGGGTCTGAGTTCCCAATGAAGCTTTTGCTATGAGCTAATCACTGTCTGTTACTCCAGTGGATTTTGTGTTATTTCCTAATCCATCGCTTTAAATAGCATCTCGTGCCGTGCATCTTGGCACTCCGAGTGCCGGTTCTGGACCAATGAATATTCGGAGTCTTTTCTCGCGAATTTATCGGCTTGTTCGTTTCCTGTAATACCCACTGCAGTATTACTTTGTTCACTGTTGCCAGGGCCTTCAGTTCCTCTTGGCATTTCCATACCAGTCTTAAGGATCCAAGGCATGAGGGGCTTCCCCTTCACAACAACAACACCCCCCCCCCCCCGCTCATTAAGCAAAGGAATTAGCGCGGTACGCTCAACTAGGCAAACATGATAGTTAATAGGTTAGTATTTGTTAACCTAACAACGACACAGGTGTCGCTCCGTACCACATCTGGCTGGTGTGCTCCACCAAATACGGGTTAAAGCAATTTTGAGTTATTTCTTTCATCGCATCGTAGCTCTACTGATGAGGCATGATATGGCGAAACGCGTCTAGGGATGTACCTGACGAAATAAAAGAAAATTCTTTATTTGATTTGTTTTTATAATATTAATGTTATATACACGCTTAAAAAAAATATCCTAATAAATATTTGTTTAAACAATTTTTACTTAATACATAAAGGTAAAAATTCTTCGTCTTAAATACGTTTTGTTTGGGTGAAATAAGTAAAAATTGAATTAAATAAATGATGCTTTCCAAATGCGTCATTGAGTCTCGCGTACGCCTTTTAGCTATATCGTTTGTGCTTTCTTTGTTTATTGAAACAGAAGTAATGTTTCGGTAATTTTAATAACTCTATGTTATGGAAAATTTCGTAGTGCGTAAAAAAAGAAGTAGAGTTTAATGTTTTTCTAAAAATATTATAAAAATAATAAATTTTGAAAGTCCTATAATGTATGACATAATAGATATTTATGTTACTAGTAACAACTAAATAACAATATACATTTAGGACAAGTTATTTTATTGTTGGGTTGCACAAAATGTTTTAACAATAATTAACTAACCAGCAAGTTTGACTGTGACATAAATGACTTTTATAGGCATTATATACTAAGGTAACCGGACCGGTGCGATTGTGAGAAAATTATTTCTGCCAATGTCTTGTATGTCACAGTCAAACTTGCTGGTTAGATAATTATCATTGAAATTCTTTGTGCAATCCGACATTAGTCTATGTATCATTAAAGAAGACAAGTCTAATAGAATGCATTATGTACGACGAGTGACACTGGCGTAGCTTAAGAGGAGGCATCCCCCCCCCCCCCCCGAAAGAACCATTAATGTTAAATAAATAAATAAAAATAATACAATGCTGCTTTTTGTTTCCGCGCTAAAGAAAACTAAAAGCGACTATTGCTAGTTTATTTTCCAAACTTATGAATATTAAAAAAAAAGTAAAAAACATCGTCCTTCCTACATTTATGAAAAACCTTATAAATTATTATTGTTTCTAATTTTAATTTATTTATATTTTTTATTTAAAAAAAAATAAGTTGGATTATATCTCACCTCCTTAGGAGGAAAAAACATCTTATATTATGCATCTTATGTTCCACGGACAGTAGCTTTATCATCTACTGTTTTATACAATAAAAGTAATTCTTCATAAAACTTCGTTCGCAAAAGCTCTGTTGGTAAATTTTCCAAAAACAATTTTGTTTGCGGGTCAAATCAATAAAATCTTTTGTATTTTAACCTTTTTAAGTTCCTTCACCCATTTTCAACAACAAAATTTTCGTCTGAAGTTAAAGTAGGCCTGCAGTCCAATGCCGGCCGGCAAACGACTACACACGTTCAGTTTTATCAATCGATAGTCTCCGGCCGGCTATTATCTCTCCTGTAAATTTCGGCCGGCCGACTGAACGTGAGTTGGCTACTTACATTCGAAGAATTCATACATTTTTTACTCAAAGAGACCTGATATATGATATTTTGTAAGAATAAGACACAAAGTCTCAGCCTCAAAATTTACTACTTAATACTACGTTACATAAATCGTTTTTCCTACGACCACCTATGAAACTGAGAAAAAAAGCACCGTTAATTTGGCTAGAAAGCGCCGGATATCACTCGCGCGTTGAAAAAAAATATTTCAACGCTAGTGTTGAAATATCAAGGTACGTACACTATTTCATTTAAACATATGATGCCAATTTGACAGACCACCCATATTTATTAAAAATAACAACTTTTAGAGAGCAGTAATTTTAAAGTGTTTTACTTATTTATCGTGTATTTGTTGAGTGATTCAGAATAATTAGAGTGTGAAAATACGCCATCTGAAACTATAAAAAATGTAAATAATATACTGGAAAATCTATTACCAGAAAAAATAAATCGCGCTGAAGAGAGTGTCATATATTAAAAAAACAAATCTTATCGGTAGCCATAGCGTAGAGAATAGAGCTCTAGCCTACAGATCGCAAGGTCACAGGTTTAAATCCCATCAGGACTATTTGACTTTTCTTTATAAAAACATTAAATAATTTATAAAATTATTTTGAATTGAAATCTTCCTTGTTGGGTGGATTTTTTAAATTTAAGTTTAATGCATCTTTCCTTGATTAAATTTAAAGTTTTTCATTCTGGTTAATCTAGAAGTCAATCCAGGATTAGTTCTTCCTATGATATAAAATATCAGAACACGAAAAAATTAAACTACAACTAAAGGAAAAGCCTATTGACAAACTATGAAACCAGATATTAAGTGGAACATAATCCTAAGTATGCTAATTTCAACACTAGTGTTAAAATATTTTTTTCACAAATCAAAGGCTTTTTTAATGATTCTTTATGGTCGTCGGAAAATTAGTGTACATTATTCGTGTGAAAGTGATTATTCTAAAACCCGGATAATTTCCGCACTCGCCTAGCGCTTCGTGCTAAATATCTCCTCGTTTGGAAAGTATCACTTTCATCACTTGTTATGTAATAGAGCATGTTTTTTTTATCAAAATTCAAAGCCTAAATTATCATTTTTTAAGTTATTGTTAGAGAGTGTGGACAAATTTGACAATTTTTCGTTGTAAAGTTTGATTTTGTCCTGTTATTTTAAAACAAAATTTTTTATTTATCCCCGCGTTCAGTTATTATTGTGCTGGGCCATGCATATTAAGTTGCATTAATCATTTACGGAGGCTAAATTTTCCGTTATTATTTTTTGAATAAAATTATTTTCAATGTAAAACAAAATAAATAATAAAAATTACAATTTGTTTGGATTTTTATATTAATGGGATTGGTGCAATTTTTTAATACAGTGTCACCGGGAAAGTCATCACGAACAAATAGTGCATTTCCACCACATCGCACATATTGTACCTGAGTCTGGCGATGGCATTAAAATGTCTTTTTTTATACACAAAATATTATAAAAACGAATTTCACGAGAATTGGGTGGCGCGGCGTCAGTGGAGATTTTTGAGATAATATCGGGGCATCGATAGTAATTTTAATAAAAAATAAGATATTAACACGAATTGCAGCAATATTTTTATGTTCTGCATGGCGGATATAATTTAAACCTGTTTAGTTAAAACTTTTTCGAATTTAAAATAAAGTTTAATTTATTTTTTTTTGAAAAAAAAATAAGGTTTCATCCACCAAACTAGAAATTTCTATTATAAATTTTCTACATATTAGACTAGACAAGCCATGAAATGCTGGGTAACGCTCATAGTCTCTCAAAGGACGACCAATACCTTATTCCACTAGCAACCAACCCGGTGAGATTGCTTATGGGCGGGATCGAAGCTATTGACGTCAGACCTCCGGACTATTCACTCAAGTTAGAACCTTCATTTATCCCTATCGTTTATGTGTCTATATTACACCTACGTAGTTATTTCTACAAACTGAGCATGTTAACTAACACAGGCTAACGTGTTCCGACTGTATTTGTCTCTTTATACTTTAGCTACCGGTGGATTGCAGGAAGAGACGGCAATATG
This sequence comes from Polydrusus cervinus, assembly GCA_935413205.1. Taxonomy (NCBI): domain Eukaryota; kingdom Metazoa; phylum Arthropoda; class Insecta; order Coleoptera; family Curculionidae; genus Polydrusus; species Polydrusus cervinus. The sequence continues at coordinate 17,228,574 of OW284517.1, forward strand.
ATCCAACTGGCACGAGCAGTTTATTTTATAAATCTACCTCACTTCCCCGTCTGGAGCCAAATGGAAGTGGAATTTTCAATAGTTTTTTGGCTAAAATTATGCCAACAAAGAAAATTATAAAACTGTAGGCGTTTAAATGTCCCTCTTCTTGGCTCAAGGTTCTCGCCAGACACGATGGTGACGCCATTTGTTTTTGACGTTTCTTTGCTTCGACCAATTAACAAGTTTGTTTGTCTTGTTTTTTCTCTATTTGTCTTCGTTGTTAGCAAGGCTCTAAGAAATGTACATATGTATGGTTAAATGTTTGACGAAACTGAAATTTTTTTATATAGGTAGTATTTAAACATTATAAGAAAGTAACAGATCTTTAAAGTAACTGATTTAGTGCCAGAATTTTCATTTTATTAGTAAGTGTTCATAAACATGTCATTAGATAGAAAGTCCTCTATTAGTGTGAGCTCACATGACAAAAAAGGTACCTACCCCATAGAACACCTCAAAATTATAAAATGAAAATGACTGAAAAACATGTAAGAAACATGTTACGCCCGCCAGACTAATAAAAATGTGTTAATTGTTATTTTTTATAAATTTTTGAATTTTACTAAAAAAAATGATATTTTTTTCAAAACACCTGCTTGAAATTTATACAATTTGCAGGAAATAATGTACCATTTTTGAACAAATTTGTCTGGCTGACAATTTTTGTTAATTAACTTCTGACAGACCTTTTGTTATATATTATTTTCTTTATGAAAATGCACGTCATAACACCTCGAATTTTTTTTTAAATAAAGTTTAAGATCTCTTCTATCTATTGCAACTTGACTGGCTGACAATTTTTATTAATAAATTTGTCAGACTTCATTTTGAATGCGCAGCATCAATGTATCAAGGTCAATCACTGGCATTTAAGAACACGATAAAAAAAAACTGAAGCTTAAGATGTCCTCTACGCATAAAAATATTCCGGTTATTAAAAAAACGTTTTTTACCATGTCAGATTTTATTTTTAAGCGCTGTAACAGCATTATTTCATAAAAAAACTAAGCTTTTACAAAAGCCGTGTCAAAGCACCACCTTAATTTTTTTATGAAAGAAGGTTTGACATCTAATTTATGCACAAAAATTGGTCTGTCAGCGAATAAATATTTTTTACTCTGACAGACTTCATTGTTAAAGTGCTGCGACCACATTTTTTAATGGAAAAATATGGTATAATAGTTGCTAACTAAAAAATTTTTTTTTATTATAATTTAATAATGTAGATTCCTTTTATACCGGGTGACAACGAATGTTGTTACCCCCCTATTTTTTCCGTAGTTTTTTTAATAGAAATTTTAAAATTTCTGGAAATTGTAAGTGTATATTTTGTTAGTTTTTAGTAAAGTCATACTTTTAAAATCACTTCCGGTTTGACCGGAAGTGGTAAGTATCAACTTTTTTATTTTAAATAGAAACCTATTATTTTTATTCGATATTTAAATTATACGGAAAATTTCCTTTAAAATGACATATCACACAATATCATTTGTTTTCAAAATGGCTTCCAGGAAAACTTTTCAAGGAAATCCTTAGATGGCCATGGACTCGCTAATATAACATGACTTTTTGAAAGTTGGCCATGGGAGTTTTAAAGTGGTCTATTTTCACCCGTTTTATGTTAAACAATAACATTCTTGGCAAAAGATGCTTCTGTCAAAAATATTTTAGATATATCATATTTTTTTTAACAATGAGAAAGATTACTCAATATTTTTAAATGGCAACAAGCCATTCGTTTAGGGCCAAAAAAAAGCTTATTAAATTATCTTTTTAAAAATGTTACATAAGTATGGTATTATACGTAAAGGAGCGGCTAAAATTGAAAAAAAATCGAGACATGTCATATTTCATGCAGTTTTATGTCAGAAAAAGTTGTCCTCGTTTATTTCTAGATTTGTCATTTAACAGAATATTTCATAGCCTACTTGTTTAACATAAAACAGGTTAAAATAGACCACTTTAAAACTTCCATGGCCCACTCTTAAAGAGTCATGTTATATTAGCGAGTCCATGGCCACCTAAGGATTTCCTTGCAAAGTTTTGCTGGGAGCCATTTTAAAAACAAATGATAATGTGTGATATGTCATTTTAAAGAAAATTTTCTGTAGAATTCAAATATCGAATAAAAATAATAGATTTCTATTTAAAATAAAAGAGTTGAAACCACTTCCGGTCAAACCGGAAGTGATTTTAAAAGTATGACTTTACTAAAAACTAACAAAATATACACTTAGAATCTGCTGAAATTTTAAAATTCATATTAATAAAACTACGGAAAAAATAGGGGGGGTAACAACATTAGTTGTCACCCGGTATATTGTAACACGTTTTTCATACAAACTTTTGTTTTTTACTATGCCAGACCTATTTTTTAAGCGCCATATGACAGCGTTTTTTCATAAAAAAAAATAAGTATTTACGACAGGTGCGTCAAAACAACACCTTAATTTTTTCCAAATAGAAAGTTAAAAAAAATGCAAGGAGGTGTTATAAAGTGCATTTTCATAAAAAAAAACTTATAACAAATGAAGTCTGTAAAATTTATTAACAAAAATTGTCAGCCAGACAAGTTGCAATAGATAGAAGAGATCTTAAACTTTATTTTAAAAAAAAATTCAAGGAGGTGTTATAAAGTGCATTTTCATAAAAAAAAACTTATAACAAATGAAGTCTGTAAAATTTATTAACAAAAATTGTCAGCCAGACAAGTTGCAATAGATAGAAGAGATCTTAAACTTTATTTTAAAAAAAATGCAAGGAGGTGTTATGTTATGACGTGCATTTTCATAAAAAAAATAATTTATAACAAAAGGTCTGTCAGAAATTAATTAACAAAAATTGTCAGCTAGGTTTCTACAAATTGTATAAATTTCAAGCAGGTGTTTTGAAAAAAAAAAAATCATTTTTTTTAGCAAAATACAAAAATTCATAAAAAATAACAATTAACAAATTTTTACTAGTCTGGCGGGCGTAACATGTTTCTTACATGTTTTTCAGTCATTTTCATTTTATAATTTTGAGGTGTTCTATGGCGTACCTTTTTTGTCATGGGAGCTTAGACTATATAAACAGAAAGTGGTTGGCGCGGCTCAAAAGTAAGTTTATGAATGATTGGTCTATCTTATTGTATTATCGGTATTGGTGATATGAGACATATCTTGTATACAGTAACTGTCTCATATTCAACAATATGGGCAAAAGTGTAAATTTTGTAAAAAACTGATTATGGACCTCTTCCCCTGTATATGTACCCTTTATGTTTACCCCACATTTAACAAAAACATTTACCAAAACCGCTGTAAAAAGGCACATTATCCAGGTAAATTCCCATTTTATTCGCTAAATTTACACAACGTAATGGTGCGTTATTCCAAAACTAACAATGCTGTATCTCATTGAAAATTTATAAATTAAAACAAATACAGCCAAACTCTTGTTTAGACTTTTCTATAATTTATTAAACAAAGCGAACGAAAACAAATAAAACCATGAAAAATTTACGGTGGGCAATATTTTACACAGGAAATTATTTATTTGGGGAGTTTTTGAAATATAATAAAAATGATCAGGTGAAGTCTAGTGACGCATTCGCCATTTCATTTTTTGATTAATATTTTAATACTTTCTCTTTTATCCAAGCATCGGCGAAATACCGACATTTGAAGCATAATTAGGTACCTACAATTTAAAGTTAAACAAGTTTGAATTTATAAAGTAATAGAAGCAGAAAAAGGAAAATGGACAATATTCACAAATTTTCGTTTTTTGCTTTTATTAATTCATTCAATCAAAATTTCTTTAGTTCAAAACTGTAGGTAATTGCTACTCAAGGACGGGTATTTGGCCCCTTTTTGAAGAAAGCTGTATATCTTTATAGATATGCATTTTACAAAAAATTTCACTTTTTATTACCTGGTAATATAAAATTATATTAAAACCAATTTACTAGAAAAGTAATACTCTGTACTATAATTTCTTATAATATTAAATTAAGATATTTTGTAATAAGAAATACTATTTTTTTATTTGCTTTTACCTAATAAATTTTATTGTAAAATTTTTTATATTTTATTCTAAGATTTACTAGATTTTATTGTAAGATTCGCTGTATTTTATTGTAAGGTTTACTATATTTAATTGTAACATTTACTATTTTTTATTGTAAAAGATAAGATATATTTTCTTTTAACCGGTGGGTTTGTCTTCTGTATTGGAGTTCCTGCTAGATGGCGCTGCTACGTTTCCACTACCTATTTATTCCTAAGAAATTCTTGAAAACGCAATTTGTTTCCGTAGAGTCTTATTCTTAATAAGGACGGAAAGTCGTCCTGTAACTTTTCTCCATATTTTATCGAGGCGTAAACCAGAGTGGTCGTGCCACATGCATGTTCTGTTTTACAATAAAATCTAGTAGATCTTACAATAAAAACTAGTAACTCTGACAATAAAATATAGGTAGTAAAAGCAAATAGAAAAAATTATATTTCTTATTAGAAAACATCAACATTAATAGAAACTATTATGAAGATTACAAACTATTATAATAAATTATATTACCAAAAATAATACCCGTCACTAAATTAAATATAGTAATTTTATTGTAAATGGTATTATACTGGATTATGGTTCTATATACTACTAGAAGTTATAACAAATATTATTATATTCCTTATATTTTATTATTATAAATTTCCCTCCGTGTAGGTGATTCTTGAGCTATGAGCATGAAGTATTGCGCCTCAACAATGACCTGGAAGAAATTTTGGCTTGGGGTGACAGTAACCAAGTCGAATTTAATGCTAAGAAAACCCAGGCAGGTTGTACACACCTCATCAACTTTTGACACTTTACAAAGCCCAGATTCAACCATCATTAGAATATTGCTCTCATGTCTGGAGCTCTGCACCCAAACACACCCTTCGGCTACTGGATTCCATTCAAAGGAGAGCCGTTCGTCTGATCGGCGACCCCGAGCTGACCAAGACCCTCGATAGCCTGGAGCATCGAAGACAGGTTGGTGATTTGGCTCTCTTTTACAGATATTTCCATGGCAGGTGTTCGACTGACATTGCCCACTTGATTCCACCTAGAGCAATGCAAAACAGAAATACACGGCGAACCACTGCCGCTCATCCATATGTTGTTCAGCTTAGTACTCCTCGAACTTCATTGTTCAAGAATTCTTTCATCTGGAGAACGTCATCTTTGTGGAATGATCTTCCTGAGGTCGTGTTTCCCAATGAATACAATCTTCAACGTTTCAAGATCAACATTAATCGCTTTTTTCGCACTCGCACCGCTCCCAGAGCGCCTTAAAGGATTTTTCCTACAGTGCAGGTATTTTATCATAAAAAAAAATCTTAAAGAAATTTACATAAATTCCATTCCTTGGAACTATATGACGAAAAATACAGACGTAGCCACATAAAAAAATACCGGACGTGAAAAAACACCCTCAAATGACCCTTGATAAGCAATAAAAAACAAAAAAAAACATTATCGTATACAAAACGTTTCATATCAAAAGGAAACGAATGAATGTAAAAGAAACACCGGCACAAAGTGATCGTAATAATACAAGACAGAAACAACTCGGAATCATGAAAGAGACCCGCGTGTCCATAATTTTTCGTAAAAATGGTCGGTCAGGAGCGTATTCAGAGAGCAGAGAGGGGCATACCTACTCACCGTTCAAATTGAGTGGTGACTAAGGGTCTAAAATAGCTAAAAACCGATATACCGAACTGTACTAAATAATACTGAAACACATAGATGTTTTCTATTTAGATTTTGAAAAAGCTTCTGACAAGGTACCCCTTACTAAACTTATACACAAACCTAATCATTATGGTGTGAGAGGACATTTGCGAAGGTTAATAGAGAACTTGTTAAAAGATATACACTTCCATGTCAGGATAGGCCTGTCAACATCAAGACTGCGCGAGGTATTCAGTGGTGTGCCCCAGGGATCAGTGCTGGGTCCCTTGCTTTTTTTAGACTACATTAGCGATTTGCCAAAAAATTTAAAAACTAAAAAATTCTCTTTTGCTGATGACACTAACTGCTACTGCAATCCAACAACAGAATCTGAAGACCTACAGCAAGACATACAAACTATAAAAACCTGGACAGTTACTTGGCAGATGCCTCTGAACGACTCAAAGTGCTCCGTACTCCACTTGGGAAAAAACAACCTTAAAGTTCCATATACCCTGGGACCCACTCAGATATCTAAAGTGAAGGAACATAAAGACCTAGGAGTCATTATTCACCAAAACTTTAAATGGGAAACACATATAAATAGCATAATTAAGAAAACCAACAGCCTTATATACCTGGTGTCTAAATCCTTTAAGAACCTTACTCCTGAAATGTTTCTAAAACTGTATAAATCACATATAAGGCCAAGACTTGAGTATGCTCAGAGTATTTCGAACCCATATTATGTAAAGGATATCGAATCTTTGGAAAGAGTTCAACGTAGAGCCACCAAGCTATATAGCCACGGAATTAAAAAATCTACCCTATCAAGAAAGAGTGCAAAGACTAAACCTTCCAACCCTTCACCAAAGAAGGCTTCGAGGCGACCTAATTGAGACCTTTAAATTAATCACCGGTCATTATTCCTGCAACCTAGAAATCTTCCAGCCATCAGAAAACCAACAACTCAGGGGCCATAATAAGAAATTATCAAAGGAAAGATGTGCCAAACTTCTAAGAAGAAACTTTCTCTCAAACCGTGTGGTGTACAACTGGAATCGACTAAGTCAAGACACAGTCCTCAATGCAACCTCTATAAACCAATTTAAGAATAGACTGGACAAGGACATTAAACAATGGAACAATTCATTTCAACCAACATTTTTCAGCTCATTGCTCAAACATGGGGGGGAGCTGCCATGGAGCTGATAAAAAGATATTTAAACTTTGAAGTAAATAACGACTTTTAAACTGGATAGCCGGTAAGACGTAACACTAATGTCCTGTAAATAATATCACAAATACGTTATTTACTGGTGGTATTTTGTAACAGCCGACAGTCTACAACCATTTTCGAAATATAAAAAATCCTTAATACAGTGGCGGCTTATCAGGTGAAGTAGAAAAAAATAAAACCAGGAGGAAAAAATGTTTCGGCAATATTAAATATTAATGTACCATTTAGTGATGTAAATGAAATAAAATGTTGATGTTTTTTTTTCAAAACTTTTTTGAAAAAAAAACATAGGGTGTATGTTTTTTTTTTCTAAATTGCGGTTTTTTCACAATAATTAAAAATCTGTATTATCTTGTTGGATTTTTTAAAATAAAGTGCAATCAACACGAAAATATTTTTTCATTTGTCAATAAACTCATATTTAAAGAAAAAAACGAACATAAACCATCAACTTATAAAGAAAAATAACACAAAAACCTTGTAGTTGCACTATATAAACAATATAAAAAGAAAAAGGGTAGGTAACCTACAGTAACAACAGTAAATACTCTTTATATGCTCTATGCTCTTTGGTTTACTGAACAGGAACATAAAATAGAACCTATCATTCTATCAAAGTTATTATAGGTCTGTTTCATGGCGGGATTTTTAAATGATGCCTTTATGAAAAAAAAACGTGGATTGTTTTTTTTTCATGAGAAAAAAACATGTTTTTTTTACGTTTTTTTTCAGGTGGTCAAAAAAACGGTTTTTTACATCACTAGTACCAATACAGCTACCATTTTAACCCTTAAAAAATAATTATGATCGCATTAATAATAATAATTACTCCGATGGACAATAATTATTAACACTCGTGCATTTTGACGCACCCCAGCCAACCGTGTCCATTAGCTCAAAGCAAGTGAAGACCTAACACCCAACATGACTGATTTTACCCGTTGTTATGATTACGTGACGTCAGTGACGCAAACAGCATGTAACAATTTGCATTATGATGAAGGGCAATTTAAAAATAGATCAGTCATATGCACCATTGTTTTAGCATTGGTTCGCCTAGGTTAGGTTAGGTTAGGTAAGAGTGGCAGACCCTTGGTTCTGACCAAACAGTCTCACGTAGTCCTGGTTAGGTCCGTTGTGATACCACACGTGTTCCGTAGAACCCACCTTCATCAGATCTCTGATGGTTAGTGCGACGTAACCGCAGAAGGATTTTAACAACTCATTCAAACCAGCCACTACTGTTCAGAAACCTGCTCAGCCATCCAAGTTGTAAGTTGCTTAGTTCCTCCAGGCTATCGAAAGATGGTTCACCCAGAGTAGTGAACCTTCTTCTTGCGAGGCCAGGGCATTCACACAGAAAATGTTGAATACTTTCTTCCTCTTCCTCATCTCTGCAACTTCTGCAGAAGTCGTTAGTGGGTATTTGCATACGTTCGGCATGTCTACCGAAGAGGCAATGTCCGGTAACAACCGAAGTAATATTTCTCACGTCTTTTCGACTGTGTCTCAATAGCTCTGCGGTTCTCTTTTTATTGAATGTGGGCCACAATTGCCTGAATGTACTACAGGTTGTCAACCCTGTCCATCTGTTCTGTGCAAGCTGCTTGGCCATGTAGTCAATCTCCTCTTTAACCAATCCCAGTGGTTTGTTCACTGTATTGTCTGCTAGATTAGCTGGCATGCCTGCGCCCTCTCTTGCGAGCGCATCGGCAGCCTCGTTGCAATCTATTTTGGAGTGTCCAGGAACCCAGCACAGAATAACCCGATGTTGGTTGCCAAGTGTGCATAGATTGTTGCGGCATCGCTTTACGAGCTTTGATTTAACGCTGCTGGAACAGATTGCCTTAATCGCCGCCTGACTATCACTGAAGATGGTGATTGACGAGGCTACTCCCAGGCCAAGGTGTTCTTGCAGGATATTGACCGCCTTCTCTACTGCCAGTACTTCTGCTTGAAAAATACTACAATAGTTGGGGAGTCTATACGATTTCTGTATTTGTAAACTTTCGGAAAAGACCCCGGCTCCCACACCAACGTCCATTTTTGAACCGTCTGTGAAGATTGCGTGATCTGTTTTCGTTATATTCTGATTGCCTTCCCACTATTCCCTACTCGGAATGAGTATTGGTTCGCCTAACATTAAGGTATTTATTTTGAGGCTTGGCGAAACTTACGGTTATAGATATCGTTTTTACGTGATTTACTGTGTGATTAAAAAGTTTCGTTTTTATTTTTCAGTTAATGCAGTAGTGTACGTACCTATTTAGTTGTGTGTTTTAAAAATGAACCCAATTTATGACATAGTTTGTAATTTGTTGAAAACTCTATTCAGTCGTTGGACAGAGACGTTTTGTTACATGAGTTTTTAGTCAATGTTTATTTAAGTACACGCACTATACCTAGCTCTTCACCATTTTTTAAGACCGCGAGCCGCCACTGCCTTAATACCTAGTTCATATTTTTGAAACTTGTGTATTGTACACAGACATTTTACTATATAAAAATTGGTATCCCCCAGGAACGAACGAATACGCCACTGTCACCGGTTAATGGCGACGCAGAATGATACAATATTAAATATGGCGTGTCACGCGGCTATAACTGAGAGACAGAATACAATAATTACTTACGGTCGTTCGGGCAGAGACCGCTGTCCACTTTGCAATTGATCTCGGGCACGAATAAGGACTTCGGCGGGATTAATCATGCAGAGAAAGGACCCTTTTCCCCTTTTATATTGTGTAAAGGACGATTAAAAGTTGCTAAAATTAGGCTACTCTTACAATTCATTACTGAACCCTTTGTTCGGCGCTTTGTTTAACGGATTTAGTCTTGGTTCACGCACACCTCTACTCATTTGTTGAGTAAAACAATGAATATAAAACTTTTCTCTTGCCTTTTATTAGTACAAGGCAGTTAGTAGAATTTTTAAGTACTATCGAAAGATCGGAGTTAACAACACGTGAATTCTGACTCACTATAGTCTATTTCAGAAAGTGTAGAGTAATAAAAGATCATTAGGTATGCAAAGGGACTACAAAGTGACCCAACAAATATTTAAACCACTTTCATAATTTGGCATTGATTTCATTGCAAAATTCTTTACTTTCATCAAGTGCAGTTAGTACCACCAGGGTTTGGGTCATTCACAAACACTGAAAATGGTGTGACAAAGGCGTGCATTATGTACATAGTATTAGGTACACTTATTTTTTATTAAACATTATAAAAAAAATACAAAATACAAAAAATACATTACACAGAAATTAAATTATAAAAAATCATAATATTCTTCGTCATCTGAGGAACTGTCATCTCTATTGATGTTATAATTAACGGCTCGACGGTCCGATCATTCAGGTGGTCAAAATTCCACATTTTCTCCTCTTCTTTAATGATATGATGGACAGCTTTTCGCTAGTTGTCTGGTATCACTTCCTTAATGGCTTAATCAAACAGTAGCTTAACGTCTTTCATTTTGAATGTCGTGTTATATCTTGCTACAAATCCTTTCACTTACGCCCATATAAGTTCTATAGGATTTTGGTCGCAATGAAATGACGGTGTGCACAGCACAGTTACTGTCACATTTTAAAGTTAATTTTTATTTACACTGTATATTTTTTTAAATTATGTAATTTTTTTGTAAGTTGTCATGAACAATTTTGTTTTAAAAATAACAAGAAGAAATAGATATTTTTTGATAGAAGCAATTTTGTAAGAAGTTTTTATTTTCAAGACCACGAGTCCATTCGACCCGATCTAACATTATTCTTTTAGGTAAATATATCCAACAAATAGTCCATTCGACCCGATCTAACATTCTTTTAGGTAAATATATCCAACAAATGGTCCATCGTAGCCTATTGAATTAACCTATGGTAATGTCGCAAAATTTTAATGTTAGACGTAGCGAACGCTTGCGAGAGAAGGCTGGAGCAATGACTGATCCTCGTTTTGTCCAAATGGGTACCAGTAAAGGTGTTGATATGTCTACTAAGTCTTGTCCTGAACCAATGAATCCACATGGTTCAAAAAGTAGTATATCGAACATCTCTAAGGGAAAAACGAAGATATCAAGTAAAGAATCCAGGCGTTGTCAAGCGGAGCTAGAAAATGAAATGAAGAAAAAGGAAATCGAACAAGAACTTCTTCAAAAGAAACATGAGATGCTGGATTTAGAACTAAAATTGAAGTTAGTACAATTGGATGCAGAATCCGATGAATCCAGGAATAGTGAGCTAAGTGAGTCGATCAGTCCAGATGTCGAAGAATGGGTTAATGGAAGAAATCCTTGGGAAAATATAAATCCATGTTGTTCCGGTAAAAATTAAACTCAAAATAGAAATAATTCAGAAAAAACAAATAATAAAACTACAAAGAAGGTTAGTAATGTTTATTCTTTAAACTTGGAATCTGATCCAAATCAACTTGTACATCCCCGTCAACTAACTAAAATCTTAACCAGGCAATCTATGCCGAAAGATTTGCCAATTTTTACTGGAAATCCGTTAGATTGGCCAAATTGGTTTTTTCAGTATAAAAATTCAACAAATATTTGTGGATTTTCACAGGAGGAAAATCATTGGAGACTACAAAAATGTTTAAAAGGGAATGCTTTAAAAATTGTTGAAAGTCTGTTAATCATGCCCCAAAATGTAGACAAAATTATTAGCATTTTAGAAAGTAGGTTTGGACAGACCCAACATATTATTTTTATGCTGCTCGAAAAGGTGAAACGTTTTCCTATTGTAAAAGAAGAACGTTTAGACCTTTTAATAAATTTATCTGACGAAGTTAAAAATCTTGTGGGAGCTTTGGAGTCGCTAAATGACGAAGATAATAATTTAAGAAATCCTACTTTACTTCACGATTTGTTAAGCAAACTTCCAAATTCCTATAAGATGATGTGGGTAGAACATATTTCTAATAAAAATACCAGAAATTCTAAACTTTTCGAATCCAATTTATGGTTAGACACAAAAGCAATGGCAGCTTGTCAAATTGAAATGCCAAAATTTGATAACTCACCTGTTGGGCAACGAAACCACCAGAAATCAATTTTAGCTACGTCAGAAAAGAAATGTATATCTTGCCACCAAGAAATCCATTATTTAAGCACCTGTAATACCTTTAAAAATCTTTCTGTAAATGAAAAATGGGATTTTATTAGTGCAAATCGCATTTGTATATCTTGTTTGGTACCATATCATTCTATAAGGGAGTGCAAGAGAAAACGCATATGTGGCATAAACAATTGTCAGAAATATCATAATAGATTGTTACACAAAACCGAAAATTATAATTTACAGTCTACACGACAAACACGGATTAAACCTATCGAAGATAATTCTATTGAGAAATCAACAATTTCACAAGGAATGAAAAATGATCTAGAGAAAAATTGTCATATTTCCACAAACAAATGTACTTTACTAAAAATTGTACCTGTTAATATTATGTGTAATGACAAAAATATAAACACGTACTCTCTTTTAGATGATGCGTCTACCGTTACCCTAATAGATCAAGAATTGGCTTAGGGCTTAGATCTGCAAGGACCAATTCATCCCTTATGTCTGCAATGGACGAGCGAAAGTCAAGTTCAAGAACAAAATAACTCCAAAGTTGTAAGTTTCTCCATAAAGGCAGAAGGTGAGAAAAAGGTATTTCAGATTAGACGTGCCCGAACAGTTAAAGGACTGTCGCTGTCAAGTCAAACAGTGAATTCAGGTGAGCTGTCAAAGAAATATACCTATATAAACAATAGAGGTCATTCATTTATAGACTGTCAGCCCCAAATTATTATTGGGCAAGATAACTGGCCTTTACTTGTTAGCAGAAAAATTATATCAGGGCCGTGGGACGGACCCGCACTAAGTAAAACCTTATTAGGGTGGGTGATTCATGGAAATATTTCTTATAGTTCAAATTCAAAGAACCAAATAAATTCTAATTTATGTTGTTACATCAACAAAGATGAAAAAGATGATTTAGATTTACTTCATAATCTTGTAAAAGAGCAATGGCACATTGAATCAATTGGGATAGATAACCTTGCTAAATCTATGTCCAAGGACGATATAAGGGCTCAAAATATTTTAGACGAAACTATGAAAAGAGTAGGAAGTAAGTTTGAAACAGGGTTACTTTGGAAAAAGGATGATTTAATATTTCCAGATAGTAAAGAAAACGCGTTAAAAAGACTAAATTTCATAGAAAGAAGATTGGATAAAAATCCCGTTTATGGAAAAGTTTATTGTGAAAAAATGGATGATCTTTTACACAAAGGTTATATTCGAAAGATTTCTGATAAAGAGAAACAGGTAGCAGATTCAAAAATTTGGTATTTACCTCATTTTAGCGTAGTAAATCCCAACAAACCAAATAAATTACGTATAGTATTTGATGCAGCAAGTCGTACCAACGGAGTTTGTTTAAACGACTTTCTATTAACAGGTCCCGATTTATATAATAGTTTGGTGACAATATTACTGAATTTTCGTATTAAAAAATTTGCTTTTACAGCAGACATAAAAGAAATGTTCCTACAAGTTCAAGTACGAAATCAAGATTGTAAGGCACAACGATTTTTATGGAGAGGATTGGAGAGAAGCCAACCACCAGAGGTCTATGAAATTAATGTGGTATTCTTTGGATCAAAAAATGGACCTTGTTTAGCCCAAGAAGCGAAAAATAGAAATGCCCGAGAATTTGAAAAGGATTACCCATTAGCAGTTGAGGCCATCATTAAGGACCACTACATGGACGATTACCTAGGTAATTCAGACACCATACAGGAGGGTAAAACTTTAATTAATGACATTATTTATATTCACTCTCGAGGTGGTTTTAACATATGTAATTGGATTTCGAATTCTCAAGAGATTTTAAATCATATTGACCCTAATCTGAGGGCTTATCCAGAAAAAGATCCTAATGAAGATCGCGAAAATTCAATAGAAAGAGTTCTGGGGGTTTATTGGAACCATAAAAAAAAAATTTAATTTTTGAAACAAAATTTCATAAAATCAACAAAGATGTTTTTGAAACTTTGAGACGACCTACTAAAAGAGAAATTCTAAAAGTTGTTATGTCAGTTTTTGATCCTTATGGATTTTTGTCAAATTTCATAATACAGGGAAAAACACTTTTAAAAGAAGTCTGGAGGAGTCAACTTGGTTGGGATGATGAGATTACAGAAACTTTATTTGAAAAATGGCAAGTCTGGCTACACGATTTAAAATGTATACACACATTTACAATTCCGCGAATGTATTTTACTCTTTCTCGAGATCAATCCGTTTTACAATTACATATATTTTGCGATGCATCAGAAAGAGCATACGTTTCAGTAGTATATTTGAGATGTGAAGAAAATGCTACAGTACAAACAGCGTTTGTAATGTCAAAGGCTAGGGTTAGCGCATTAAAACCTACTTCCATACCACGCTTAGAACTACAAGCAGCCCTTATGGGTGCACGGTTGGGTTGTTACCTTATAAAAAATCTAAAAATAAATATAAATAATGTAATTTATTGGACTGATTCTAAGATTGTTTTATACTGGCTAAAGTCAAAAGCACTTCGCTTTAAAGTATTTGTTGCTCAACGAATAGGGGAAATACAATATCTTACGAATGTAACTAGCTGGCATTATATTAATACAGTTGAGAATGTCGCAAAAAAACAAAACATAATTTGGATTTTTCAGAGAACAGCAGATGGCTGTTTGGTCCCAAATTTTTATATTTATCTCCAGAAAATTGGCCCGTAGAAAAGAACGATAATCTAAATTTAAATACAGACATTCTAGAGGAAAGAAAAGAATTCGTTTACTTATCAGTAGAAAAACCAAGTATAACGATACCGTCTGCAGAAAATATATCAAAATGGACGATACTTTTACGATCAACCTCCTGGATGAAGAATCACAAACTGCCAAAAACCAGTGTCAGACAGAAAAAAAGAAGAACTAGAAGTAGAAGAACTTTTAGAGGCGGAGAAATTATTATACAAAAAAATTCAACAGGACAGTTTTAAAGAAGAAATAAGTTGTTTGGAAAAGAATATTTCAATTAAAAAAGAAAGTAGACTTTATACTTTATCACCGATGTTGGATCAAGATGGTATAATACGTTTGAATGGTCGCTTACAAAATTTAGAACAAGACTGTGAATATATTAAATTACCAATTATTTTAAATCCAACCCACAAAATTACTTCTCTTATTATCAAGCATTATCACGAACGGGTATATCATCATGGACAAGAAACAGTCATTAATAATTTAAGACAAAAATTTTGGATTTTAAGAATGAGATAAGCCGTGAAAGCAATTTGGGCAAAATGTCAAATATGTAAAAATAGAATCACAGTACCTATCGTTCCAATAATGGGACAGTTACCCACCTGTAGGATTGAACCCACTGTTCGCCCCTTTATTAAAACGGGTGTAGATTATTTTGGTCCCATCCTAGTCACGGTAAAAAGAAGTCACGAAAAACGCTACGGAGTAATATTTACTTGCATGGTAACACGTGCAGTTCACTTAGAAATTGCAAATGACCTCAGTACGGATAGATTTATTCATGTTCTGAGACAGTTTTCATGTAGAAGAGGCAACCCTGAAGAGATTTATAGCGATAATGGTACTTGTTTTAAGAGTGCAGATAAAGAACTTCGTATAGCATTGCTAGAATTAGAACAAACAGATATTAAAAAATGGTGCACGTTAAGAAGTATTGCATGGTATTTTAATCCACCATCGGCCCCTTTTATGGGAGGAGCATGGGAAAGACTTATTCAAACGATTAAAAAAGTTATGAAGGAAATTTTACAAAGCAGATATCCTCAAGAGTACGTCCTCAGAACTATATTTGCCGAAGCAGAAAATATTCTCAATAGTCGACCACTTACTCACGTATCCTGCGATTCGGACGATATGGAAGCCCTAACGCCCAATCATTTTTTAATTGGACCAAAATATACTGCACTTCCGTGTATAAACTCAACTGAAAAAGATTTAAATTTGTTAAATAAATGGAAGGCAGCACAAAAAATTACCGACATTTTTTGGAAACGTTGGACACAGGAATATATGCCTTTCCTTATTAAGAGGTCAAAATGGCACCAAGAAGCCCGAACACTAAAAGTAGGCA
Source organism: Polydrusus cervinus (assembly GCA_935413205.1). Taxonomy (NCBI): domain Eukaryota; kingdom Metazoa; phylum Arthropoda; class Insecta; order Coleoptera; family Curculionidae; genus Polydrusus; species Polydrusus cervinus. Next base: position 17,244,720 of record OW284517.1, read on the forward strand.
ACATAGTAATCATTGTTGATCCTAACGGACCCAGAAACACATGGCCAAAGGAAAGAATAGTTCAAGTATTTCCAGCAAGAGACGGAATAATTCGGACGGTCAATGTGAAGTTAGCCAATGGAATGGTGTTAAGAAGACCCACTTCCAAACTTTGTGTTTTAGATGTGACAAGTTAGAAGTAATTGTTTTTCCGAACAATACTGCGGGGAAGAATGTCACATTTTAAAGTTAATTTTTATTTACACTGTATATTTTTTTAAATTATGTCATTTTTTTGTAAGTTGTCATGAACAACTTTGTTTTAAAAATAACAAGAAGAAATAGATATTTTTTGATAGAAGCAATTTTGTAAGAAGTTTTTATTTTCAAGACCACGAGTCCATTCGACCCGATCTAACATTATTCTTTTAGGTAAATATATCCAACAGTTACACTATGCTTTTCAGCTATATCTTCCACGGCATTTTTCATAAAACGATGTTTGTGTAAATTTACTATAGCAGCTAATAGTTCCTTCTTTATCAAATTATCTTTTTTCCTTTATCTTTGGTTAGTTACCATAAGTAATTTATTGAACAAAATTGACCTGCGCCCATGGCTAACACCGAAATTGAGCAGAACTGGACGAAATTTCCCATTTTATTATTCGACACCTTTTTGAAATAGACTATAGATATTTGGGGAGATTATCAAGAGTGCAGGGTCAGGACTCATGGGAAAAACTTTTACTTTCGATTTTTGCTTTAAACGTACCACAATTAGAAAGGAAAAGATAATATTACCATTTTTACCTGTAGCCTTACCTTATTATATTTCTTTTAGTTCATGCATTGTTCTCAAGACATGCGCCGATGAACTTACACCAGTATTTTGTAGACTTTTCAACTTATCCTACAAAAAAGGAATATTTCCATCCTGCTGGAAGTCGGCGCGTGTCCAGCCCATTCCAAAGAAAGGTAAGAAGACCCTGCCAAGCAACTACCGACCCGTCGCATTGCTTTCAGTAATTTCAAAAGTAATGGAGAAAGCTATCAACCAACAACTCCTAAAGTATCTGGAAGGGCTTAACATTATCAGCGACCATCAATACGGTTTTCGTAAGTCCAGATCAACAGGTGACCTTCTGGCATATGTCACCCATCTTTGGAGCAACACCATCGAACATCATGGAGAATCCCGGGCTGTTGCACTGGACATCTCTAGGGCTTTTGATCGTGTTTGGCACGATTGGCTTCTAAGTAAATTGCGATCCTACGGTGTGCCTAATGGATTTTGTTTATGGTTAACCAGCTTTCTTAAGAACCGTTCTCTGCAAGTGGCGATTGACGGGTTTCTCTCAGACACCTTCACCATCAATGCCGGTGTTCCTCAAGGGTCCATATTGTCGCCTACCCTCTTTTTGCTGTATATTAACGACCTTCTAGTGAAAACCCAAAATCCAATTTATAGCTTTGCTGATAACAGCACACTTGTCTCATCTTTTACCTTGACTCCCCAAACATCCGCTGCCGACGCACATCTTCGCAGGCAGCATGAAGTATTGCGCCTCAACAATGACCTGGAAGAAATTTTGGCTTGGGGTGACAGTAACCAAGTCGAATTTAATGCTAAGAAACCCCAGGCAGCAGTCTTCTCCAAAAAGGTTAACATTGCAGAACCGGATATAGTCATGGCAGGACACGCAATTCCCCTGGCACCGTCTATTAATTTGCTGGGGGTCAATCTGGGAGGTAATATGTCTTGGCATGATCACATTGCCGCAATTGCCAAGGCAGCTGCACAGAAACTTGGTGTACTCTTCCGCACCAAAAGGTTGTACACACCTTATCAACTTTTGACACTCTACAAAGCCCAGATTCGACCATCATTAGAATATTGCTCTCATGTCTGGAGCTCTGCACCCAAGCACACCCTTCGGCTACTGGATTCCATTCAAAGGAGAGCCGTTCGTCTGATCGGCGACCCCGAGCTGACCAAGACCCTCGATAGCCTGGAGCATCGAAGACAGGTTGGTGATTTGGCTCTCTTTTACAGATATTTCCATGGCAGGTGTTCGACTGACATTGCCCACTTGATTCCACCTAGAGCAATGCAAAACAGAAATACACGGCGAACCGCTGCCGCTCATCCATATGTTGTTCAGCTTAGTACTCCTCGAACTTCATTGTTCAAGAATTCTTTCATCTGGAGAACGTCATCTTTGTGGAATGATCTTCCTGAGGTCGTGTTTCCCAATGAATACAATCTTCAACGTTTCAAGACCAACGTTAATCGCTTTTTTCGCACTCGCACCGCTCCCAGAGCGCCTTAAAGGATTTTTCCTACAGTGCAGGTGTTTTATCATAAAAAAAAAAATAAAGATAATACACACTTTATAAATTCTTGTTTTCATCATTTATAAAAAAGGGTACGCCTATGGTTCGAATACAAATGTTCCAGATAAATAAAGAATATCAAAAATATAACCACAGACAATTTTTGTTTATGCTCCTTTATACACTAAAACCAAAATCAAAATTAGTGAAAAGCCTATTAATAAATAGATTTATTTTGTCAGTATTCCTGGGAGAATTAAAATAGTATATTATTGACCAAGGTTTAGACAGATGCTATTATTGACCGACCGTCGATTTTAAATCCCGAGGAGCGCAGCGACGAGGAATTTAAGACGTGAGGGCAATAATAGTTGTCTAAACTGTGGTAAATATATTATTTTTTCCACTACTAACACATTTACAACATTAAATTATTAATTAAAGTTAACATACCTTCTTAGGGTTGCTTCTGTTTTTTCAGTCAAGTTACCTTTGCTCTGAAATTTGCAGCATTTTTTTTTTATCTTGTCAGATGGCATTCTTAGTTGTCAGTATTTGTCGATTCATAAAAAAATTCAAGTCTTTTTGATAAAATGAGCGAAAAAACTATTACTGATACGTGCACTCCTCCATAAATGAGGGTGGAAGCACAATAAATTAATGATGAGTTGCTACCCAAAAAATCTAAGGTTTTGTATTAAAAAACCTACTCAGTATTTAAGGACTGGTGCCAAATAAAGAAAGCTGGAATACCTGGTTGTCTAAATATGACGTTTTCATATATTTTTAAAATAAAAAAAGGTCAAGTTGCCTGTTTTATATTGTTTTTGCCAGAAGCCTCTATTATTGACCGTTGTCAATAACGACGGTAAATAATAGAGGCTTCTGGCAAGGGGTAAAGAAAAACGATTTCGAAAGTTAATAATCGGTCAATAATGAGTGATTTTAAAGTTAGTAGTGGAAAAAATATGTTTTTATAATTAAGGTACATTACAGTACACAATAAAAAATCTTCCAAGTTGTCTTCGTATTCTTCCATGTTTCACAACAGGAAACAGTACAGGTGCAGGTGCCTTGATCAAATATTTCACCTGCAGTACTGCACCTGTCTGTATTTAAAGTAAATCTTTCTTTACGTCACACCTGAAATGATAACATAATACAAACAAAAGAGAAAGGAAAAACGTTAATAACATTATTGTTTTGTTAATTTTTGTCACTCGCAAGGTCTTTCAGAAATAAGTAGGTTGAGCGTTAGTCCGAGGCCAAAATACAGAATGTACCTAACTGTTGTATCTACTAAGTTTTGCAGCAGTTATTCAAATAATACCCGCCCAATTGTTTGTAACACACATAAAGTCGCAGACTATTTTCAGAATTTTTTAGCATGCGGTTTATCACAAATTATCAGTGTCGTACAAGGGCGGTCCTACGGGGAGGGTACTGGGGGTAATTACCCCCCCCCCCCCCCCCCCAGAGACCAGGTTGAGGACGCAAAAACTAAAAATAATATGTCCAAAAAACTATAAATGTTTATTATTTTTAAATAAAAAACAAAACTAATAAATTTGAAACAACATTTTTTATATAAAAATATCAACATCTTAATAAACTACATTGCCATATTTAAATAACAAAGTCTAGATTTCTTTTCTTTTGCTTTGCAAAAGTATCTATTACCTTAGTTATGACAATGGAAATATCTCTATGAACATGAAGCAGAGCTAAACCTACGAGGCGCTCTTGTGACATTGTAGATCGCAGCCACGTTTTCAGCCGCTTTAAGGAAGAAAAACTGCGTTCAGCTGAAGCTACGGTTATAGGAATCGAACAGAGAATAGACAAAGCGATTTTTATATTAGGAAAAATATCTTTATCACAAAGAGAATATGAAACCACAGCGTTATCTGGCAAGACCTCAGATGTTTCCCATTTATTTTTCCATAGTGAAAGTTCGCCATTCAATTTTTCAACAATTAATTTTGCATCATCTAATAAAAAATTTTCTAAATATTTGGAAACATGATCCAAAATCTCATATTCAGGTGTTTTGACGCTATTAACCGGAATTAAATTATTTAAATAATATATGGTAGATAATCTTTCATCGTTAAATCTAAATTCAAGGTCTTGTATTACATTATCAAGAAGTGGAACAAATGTTGAAGTCCTGAAGTAAGTTTCCGGATCATTTGTATCCAAATTAAAACGGAAAGTCTGTCTCGCGACTCGCCGAGGTAATAAAAGAGGAGCATCTAACTTGTTATGGCAGTCCTGAACTTCTTTAAAAATTTTGTGAAACGAAGCATCAGCATTTCTTCGATTATCTTTTAGAACTGATAAAATGTCATCAACTAACGTTTTGGCTAAAAATTTATCTAAACTTTTCTTTTGCAAACATTTACTTAAATTAAGAGTTATGGACAATATGAAAGATAAAGAATAAAGAGACGTTATAAAATTGGTAGACAAAAGCGATGTAATTAGGGTTTGTGCTTTGGATGATGTTTCCGCATCTTTCCATGCAGTTATCGCTTGCATTGAATTTATAACCTGCTCCAAACTTAACTTAAATCTTAGCACTAAATCGTGACGTTCTGTCCATCTTGTTTCGCATAATTTTATTAAATTTTCTTCACTATAACTCTTTAAAACAGAGTGTCGTTTGGCAGAACTATTAAAGAATGATATTACTTCTTTCATTACACCTACACAATTTCTAATATCCTGAATGTTGCTAGACTTGGAAATGGAAAGATTAAGGGAATGGCTTAAACAAGGAGATTTTATTGCATTAGGCAAATGTTTTTGAAGTTCCGATACTGCACCTTTCTTGTCTGAAAGCATAACACTACAAGTATCAGTAGTGATCCCCACACAGTTTTTAAAATTAAAATCGTTATCTTTGAAAAACCCTAATACTACCTTAGCCAATGCTTCGCCGGTTAGCTTGATTTCGCCTTCTACGTTCTCCAAACTGCTATAACAATTTATAAATGCAACAAAATCTTCTCTTATTTCATTATTATTATCAAAATACCTTACGACTAACGACATTTGTGACGTGTGACTTAGGTCCGTGGTTTCGTCAAAAATTATACTATAAAAACACGAAATTTTAATTTGGTCTAATATGCTCGTTAGTATTTCGTTACCGCAAATTTTAATCAACTCATTTTGGATATTTTTGCTAATATATGTAGCTTTAGAACTTAAAGATTCCAAATGCAGTTTTAGTTCCTTGTCTCCACAAGACGCTCTAAATCTAAGAAGTTCCCTGAAATTTCCTTCATTTTTTAACGATTGCTCTAAATTAAAATTTCCGTAATCTCTATGTCCGCGAAGTGGTATATTTTGCCTCCCTAGAAATATTATTGTTTCTATTATAGGACGAAGTCTTTCTCGGTTTTGTATAATTTGGTCATTCCTTTTTAAATCTAAAATATTTATAATTTCTTTTTCAGAATTTTCGTAAGTGAGCATAAAGTTTTCAGCGGACTCCATAGCCTCCCGATGATACTTGTTTGTATCGTGAACAATTAAATCCCCATCTTTTCCAAATAATTTGGAATATTTAGAAAGTGGTAAGGTAACTAACTTTTTTAGCGGTGTACTTTTAGTAACGCCACCATATAATGCGAAAAGACTACAAAATTTACAAAAAACGCCAGATTGGTTTTCAGAATATGTAAGCCATTTAAATGAGTCGAAATGTTTGGACGATAAAAAACAGCGAATTTCCCTCTCACTTTTCTTGTGAACTGAAAATGGAAACTTATAATTTTTACCAGGTACAAAGGAATTTTTTAGTAAATTATATTTGTTAATGTCAGAAATAGATTTGCCAGAACTTATATAAACACCAATATCGCTGCAAAATTCGGGATCATCTTCTTTTGTTTTTGTACTTAACGAAGTCGATGGCTGATCCTTAAATATTTCACTGCTCAAAGCCTCAATGTTTTTTTGCAAATTGCTACTTGCTGACGGCAATTGTGTTTGGTAATCTAATGGTCGAATTTTCTTGACAAAACTATCTAACGTCGTGCTCTGTCGTTTACTCATTTTCTAAAATTAACCTTTAATTATATTTATAAAATAATAAAAAAATACAATTTACCTTTCCATTAATAAAAAGTACCATTCACAATACACACAGACAGCGCCTATAGTAGATCACTAAATCTTACTATCTTACTTTTACTTGTTGTAACAGGTCAATTGTTTCTCCTATAGACTCCTAGATAAGTCAGTCGGAGAAGACAAATAAAAACAAAGCGGGCTTGTTCCTTCGTCGCTTACAGGGTTGCCATTGTTGCCAAAGCACTAATTTATTAGGTGATTTTTTTATTCCCATTTAAATGCACTATGCAGTAATAAAAAAATGGTACAATCTAAAAGGCTTTGTTGCAAAAATTTAAAAGTACCCCCCCCCCAGAAAGACGTTCCAGGACCGCCCTTGGTGTCGTAGCTAGGCTCTAGAGGGAAATCTTTTGGGGGTGGCATGGTTACAATTTTATTGTTGTATCTACATTAGGGTAAAGTCAGGCCAGCGTGAGGATTTGCGGCGCGCGGTGCGGCATGGCTTCGCGAGGCTCTATGCGCCTATGTCCCAAAGTGACTCAAAGTATCCTGCGACACCTGTAAACGTCAAGTCAACCGCGGCAGTGGCTCCATGGTGAGACCGTGAGTTACTGGCATTCAACCGGAGTGGACATATGCTTAATGCTATTAGGAATCCCAATATCGGAACCTAGAGAGAGGGGCGCCGAGGACCAAGGAATCTCTGGGGGAGTAAAAAGGATAAACTAGTTCATATACTTGCTTCGGATTCCACGCTAAGCTGTAGGTCCCGTCTGGCTGATATTACCCAGATGATAGGGGATATAATGGGCCTTATAGGTTTAAGTATACTGGCTCTTCTGCCAACCCCAACAACAACAAAAAAAACGTCAAGCCAGCCAAAATATATTTTTCACAGTTGCGTTGAGAAATATTATTAACTGTAAAAACACAGAATTTCTTACTAGTCAGGTGGAAGCAAACATTTAAGAAAGCATGAAAAATAAATTTTCAAACCACCTGAAAGTGCCTTATACTATAAGGTTGTATTTTGTCTAACACTGTTAAATAAAATACAAATCTGATTGCGTGGTTCTACCAAGCCATGAAAACTTTACATTGGTAGAATGTCACCATCTGCAGACCGGTTTCGAACTCTTTTGTTCTCGTCAGTACAGGGTAGGTGTTCATACCATACCAAGTGAAAGTTTTAAAACCTAATGCATATAATATCAACCTTCTTCGGTCGTATATATACGTTAGCGCCATCTCTTGGTAGTCCCATGCAATCTATCTGAGTATACCAGTCAAGGGATTTACAAGAATTGTAAAAACACAGAATTTCTTACTAGTCAGGTGGAAGCAAACATTTAAGAAAGTATGAAAAATAAATTTTCAAACCACCTGAAACCGAAGAAGGTTGATATTATATGCATTAGGTTTTAAAACTTTCACTTGGTATGGTATGAACACCTATACCCTGTACTGACGAGAACAAAAGAGTTCGAAACCGGTCTGCAGGTGGTGACATTCTACCAATGTAAAGTTTTCATGTCTTGGTAGAACCACGCAATCAGATTTGTATTTTATTATCTAACAGTGTTAGACAAAATACAACCTTATAGTATAAGGCACTTTCAGGTGGTTTGAAAATTTATTTTTCATGCTTTCTTAAATATTATTAACCTTTTCCAGAAATTACCTAGATTCTATTTCAAAAAATTCTATCTTCGGCCTCTGTCAAAAATATGTCCAATTCTTCTCGGATGAAAACACAGGACTTCTTTGGCTTATAACCAACATTTTTTCTTTTTGAAGAAACTTTATTTTTAGAAACTTTGAGATAGGTATCTATGTTGTCTTCAATGGAAAAGGTGAATTTAATCTTTTGTTCGACTATTTGGGCAATAAAGCAGCCTCTGAGGCTGCATTAACATCCATTTCACCGTTTTTCTGACAAGACTCTGACGACACTGACAAAATGTTTAAATTAATTAATTAATTCCATAGAAAACGGTCTAGTCAATTTAAATTTGATTTTTAAATCTATTGTTGTAACTTGGATTAACTGAGTTGAATAAAAAGAATATAACTTTTTTGAATATACAACAATCGAAAAAATATAATATACAACTCGGGAAGTGATGCTCTTGACCAATCTCCGACTTTTTTGCAAGCCCTCGCTATCGCTCGGGCGCAAACCACGTCTTCGACTGTTAAGAACTATCTAAATTCCTTGTAGTGCAAATAACTATTAACACATGTTTGTCTTCGTTGATTAACACTATTTACACAAATTTTAGACACTGACAATAGGTGATAAAATTCAGAAGCCCATTATTGTCATTGTTATACAATCCCGTCACAATTAAAGTTATTAGTTAATTCAAGATTAAAATTGCAGTTTGCCTCTAGTATTACCATTATGCACATTATTTTTTAAAAGTCTTTTAACAGTGGAAGTTTTTTCCGAAATCTGGAAATTCTATTATTATACCAAAAGTATTTGAGGCAATCGTAAGTGATGATTTTTCTAATACCTACATCATATCTGAACAACATGGGATTTATAAGGACCGCTCAACATCAACCAACTTAGCCAGTTAATTAGCCAGGTATCACGATTTTTTAGTATCATCAGTGGAGGCAGGAAAACAGGTCGATGGTACCTACACCGATTTGTCAATGACCTTCGATAGTGTTTGTCACCAGCTGCTCATAAAAAAGCTTTCCAATATTGGTGTCTGCGAGTCTGCAGAACATATCTCCAGTGGATATAATCATATCTTACTTCAAGAACTCAACGTGTTACTGTGTGAAGATCGATTTGGGAAGAATTGACAGTAACGTCAGGTGTTCCGCAAAGTTCACACATCGGTCCCATTTTGTTGATCATTTTCATAAATGATGTTATACAATGCTTCGAGGCATCTCACTGTCTTATATAATATGCGGATGATCTTAAATTTTATTTCATTGTTTCACCAGGACACAATTTTTTAGAAAGGGACCTTGACGGTTTTGTCGACTGGTGCGATAAGAACTATTTAAAACTTAACGTAAAGGAGTGCAAAGTTTTAAATTTCTTTAAATGTACTAACCCGCAGAGTGTGATCTATAGTATTAATAGCGTTAAATTGGAAGTTGTATCGCATTTTAATGATCTTGGAGTCATTTTTGATAGTAATTTATCATTTAGTGTACATAGAGACAGCATCATTCTCAAAAGTTTTAGGTTGCTGGGTTTCATAAACGACACACAAAGCATATTTTTGACATAAAGGCGTTGACAGCCCTCTACAACTGTTTGGTGCGCAGTATTTTGGAGTATTGCTCTGTAATATGAAGCCCACATTATTAATGTCACATTAACAGACTGGAAAGGGTACAGAATAAATTTACAAACTATCTGCTGGCATTCCTTCTATGTGGCCTACAATCACTCGAACATCGGAGAAAAAAAGCACTTTTGGTCTATTTCTATACAGTAGTCAATGGCCAGATAAACTGTGAGTGATTACTTCAATCAATCTCATTCCGTGTCCCGGTCCGGAGAACCAGACAGCTCCAATTGTTTTTTGAACAGACACACAGAAGAAATTATGGTCGAAGTGCTTTCATCAACAGAATGTTAAATAACTATAACAGACATTTTGCAAATTGTGATATTTTAAGAGTTGGTCTTGTGGCATTAAAGAGACAAGGATTTGTTTTATAGTGTATAGTGACTATGAAGTCATATTAGGTACCATTTAGAATCTATGATTCTGTAGTGTACTGTTACTGTAAATAAATAAATTTAAAAAAATACAACTCGACATACGTACACAAGTATCATCAACTCACCACATACCCACGCACTAAATTTGACTTTCACTTCTTTAAAACCGACATAGTCGACCAATGAAACAATAATCTAAATCAATTAAACCATATAACCAGTCTTCAACGAAAATTCAACTGGTCCATTGTTAAATATCGCTAATTCTTTATTTATAAAATCTTGAAGATCATATGGTGAATTTTTTTATTTATTTTTCTTCAGTTTCTTCACTTTCCGCGGTTGTGACGAATTCGTTTTGTGTTTGTACTTAAAAATATACCGAAAAAATGGATTTAAAAATTACGTTTTTGCTGGTTTTTGTTTTTGTATTAGCCAATGGATTACCCACTATGTACAAGATGAATGAAAACAAGGTTTTAGAAAAAGGTGTGTGTGTGTGTGTGTATACATAATTTATTTTACATATTTGAAATTGAAAAATTAGAAAATAGGTGAGAAATATTTAAAAATTCTATAAAAAATTGTGATTTTTTCCACTAATTAAAAAAACATTTTTCACTAATTAAAAAAAAAAAATTGGTGACGCTATTGATTTTTAGTAATTAGGACCACAAAGTTGGTTTTGAGGGAGGAGGACACACTAGTGTTACAAGTAAGCCAAGTTACCATAAAAATAACGCTGCAAACATAATTTTTTTACAAAATTAGTAAAACCTACAGAAAGTATAGGATTGAAAGGTAGGAAAGTATATTTACAAATTAAATAATTTATAACTGTACTGCAGACTGAAGACAAAAATATTATCAATAGGATATGAAACTGACCAATCACAGCGCTCAATTACAAGGAACCCAAATTCAGGCGCGCATCCAGAAATAAATTTGGGGGGGGGGGGGGTCAAAGAGCGTCGAAGGCGCAAAAATAGCGCCGCAGACGAAAATGTTTAAAGGCCACGCCCAAATCTCGTTAATTTGAACGTTTTAAATGTTATGGGGACAAAAATAGCGCCTCAGGCGAAAATTTTTAAGGGCCACGTGAAATTTCGTTATATTGAACAACGTTTTGAATGTTTTGGGGGGGTCATGACCCCGATGCCCCCCCCCCTGGATCCGCGCTTACCCAAATTTACACGTTGTAAATTACTTAACAAAAATAAGGTTAAGAAATACTTCAAAAAGAACCAAATATGTCAGATCAATTTTGTTATTTTTTATACTTTAATCAAAACATTTATCCCAGAGCCTATGGGAATATTAAAGATATACAACCAAAATATAGTTTTACCGAACTATTCTTAAGTTTTTTCTGACCGAACTAAAGATTTGTGTACAAATAAATTTTCGCTTTTCCAAAATGTCCATTTTTCCACTCATTTAAAGACAATTACTACAAGATTTCATGCTTAACAGGGTGTTCCTTAATGATGTGCTAATATTTTAGGGTGTGATTCCTAAAGTCATTTTATTAAGAAAAGTTTATATAAACATATGTCCTAAACGACTTAAATTTTTTGCTACAGGGTGTTGAATTAATTTTTTTTAATGCGTTTTTTGTAATATCTCCGAAAATACTTTAGATAATATTTTCAATTTTGGCATGTGTTAAAAGGACATAAAACCACATCTTTTAGTTATAAAAGTTATTTTTTTGTCCCACCAGTGGCGTCCCTGCACACATTTCCTTAGATATTTTTTAGAAAAAAAGTAGTAAGCCACTGACATTTTTCCATGTGGATACTATTTCTGATTAGCCTGGTCAATTCTGCATAAAAATGGTTTCTTGCGTTTTTCTCCTCAGGCACACCGTTCTTAACTAAAATCATTAAATTAAATTAGATGGGCGGAAGCATGCCTATTAATGAAGGTGGTCATTTCCAACAATTTTTATAAAACAAAATTTTGCATTCTCAATGTTAATAATAATAAATAGTAGAGCTAATTTAATTATTTTAATTAAGAACGGTGCGCCTGAGGAGAAAAACGCAAGAGACCATTTTTATGTAGAATTGACCAGGCTAATCATAAATATATCCACATGGAAAAATGTCAGTGGCGTACCACTTTTTTTCTAAAACTTATCAGAGGAAATGTTTGCAGTGACGCCATTGGTGGGACAAAAAAATAACTTTTATTACTAAAAGATGTGGTTTTATGTCCTATTAGCACATGCCAAAATTGAAAATATTATCTAAAGTACTTTCGGAGATATTACAAAAAATGCATTAAAAAAAATAATTTAACACCCTGTAACAAAAAATGTAAGCCGTTTAGGACATATGATTGTTTATATGAACTTTTCTTTATAAAATAACTTGAGGGATCACACTCTAAAATATTAGCACGTCATTAAGGAACACCCTGTATAAAATGAACGTAGTACTTGCATTGTCTATTTGTTTTGAATCATTACGTTTCAACTGGTAAGCATCTCCAGTCATGAATTAACCTGATGACAATTGGAAATGCTTACCAGTTGAAACAAAGTGATTCAAAACAAATAAAGACAATTCAAGTCCAAAACTCTACTGCCGTTCCACAAAAGCTCTACTCACACTTGACTTTTTTTCCTGTGTATTTTGTGTTATTAAATTTGATGTGTAATCTGTACCATCACGATTTATCATTTAAACCTAGGCCTTGCCCATGTAGGTGTAAATTCAAGGAATTAGCGAATTAATAGTGTCTTGAATTATTTTTAAACGTGACAAACTCAAGATGAGATTTATTTTTATTTAAAATTTCAGCACCCACGAAGTTTCCGTTTTTAGTAAATTAGAACAACCTGATCAACGGTCAATTAACTTTATACAGGTTGAAAAAAAAATCACCTTTCTTGCCAATGCTAATGGTTGTTTTCTATTTTTATGTCTCCCTCTCTCTCTCTTTAAATGAAAAGACTGAGTAGTTCAACAAACCCCTAGATACTGGTATGGTATTTCAAAATTGGTGATATTTTGCCAACCAACAAAAAACCCGATAATCGATTTTTCAGGCGCTAAGATCTCCGGACTGGGTGACACATGAGCATAAAACAAGATTTTCGATTCGCTGGAAAAAACTATATTTGCCACTAAATATGAAATAGGTTGTTACCTCCGTTGTTACAAAATTCTGTGTGTGGATAAATAATTCGTTACTTTTTCCTTTTATCCAAAAATCGGCCAAATATCCATATTTTAAGCATAATTACCTACAATTTAAAATTAAACAAGTTTGAATTTATAAAGTAATAAAAGCAGAAAAAGATAAATTGACAAATTTTACTAATTTTCGTTTTTTGCTTTTATTAATTTATTAAACAAAATTTCTTAAGTTCCAAACTGTAGGTAATTGCTACTTAAGGAAAGGTATCTGACTCCTTTTTGAATACAGCAAGTAGTCATTATACAGTTGCATTCTGTGTAAATGATTCTTGACAGCCATGTATCCTGTCAGAATTCCTGTAGCAGTTGTCAGCTGATTCTTATTTATTTAAAGCAGTTATTTCGTTAGTCTCGGGTCTGGATCCCCAGCAATGGCGTAGCCAGAAAACATGCTCAGGGGTTAATTATTACCTTTCCCCCTCTGTATGGTTGGATTGGATTTGTTTTTGTAAACGTTTTTTTTTTCACTTTTTTTTTTGATATTCTTAGCTGGCTCTTAAAAAAAAAAATTTTTATATTTGTGAAGAATATGAATATTGGTGTCAATCCAAAATATAAACATAAGACGCATGTATGACTCTAACCAGCGTTTTTCGGGCTCGGTTTTTCACGATTAAAAATAAAGTAAATATCGCTCACCACGCCAAAATTAAGGATTTTTTCAGAAATCATGTATTTTAGGAGCGTAGATCTAAGAGCAGTTATGGGTGCAAATGCTTATATTTTTGAATACTCCTTACATGCCGTTTTGTATATTCATAATAAAGCATTCTCGTTTCTTCCCGCATTATAATAAATGATCACACTTCTTCTATAAAAAATGTTTCAATTAAAATGTTTACTTTAATTTTTTTTAAATAAATACCTATAATTGTTTTCTGTTTTTGTTATAAAAATATTTTATTGCATTGGGTTATATTTTTGTTAATTTAAAATAGCTCTGAAAAAGGGAAAACGCAACAGACAAGTACATAATAGAAAAATACTATAAAATATTTTTTTGTTTTAATCGTTTTCCTTTAAAATTGCATCATAAATCAATAACTAAAACGATATGCGTCTGAAACCTTAATCTCTATATAAAACAGGACTTTTAGAAGAAAAAGTTTAAAAACTTAACGTTTCCTACAAGACCTTTGTAATTTAAGCCAAGAATACATTTAAAGATTTAAATTAAAAGTCCAAGCATTAGACGAAAAGTTAGGTTGCAATTAGACTTTTAGACCCGAGCTCCGAGGCTCGGGGGAGGCTGCAGCCCGGCAGCCCCCCCCCCCCCCCCTAAATACGCCACTGCCCCAGTAAAGTGTTTAATGTCGTATAATCCCTGTCTATGGTACCAGTAGATTCGCGCCACTGTTATTGCGGAGTATATATAAAAAAACATAAAATAAAATTTTAAAAAAGAAAATTAGTGTTAGTGTGTACTAATTTGTTTTTATAAACCCATTTTATATTTTATATTAAATTTTCAAGTCATAATATTTAAAATATTAATTTATAAATACCTACAAAAGCCACTAAATTAAAGTCCACGTACGTAATAAATACAAAATTACTTACAATTTATTAAACGGTCTGCAGTTATTCTGCAAAACATTTCGATTAAACTTTTTATTAACATTCACAATTTAATACATTTTCAATTAAGGGAAAATATTCGGAAAAGCCTGAAAAATGTTTTTGAAATTGAAAAGAAATAAATTAATAAACTAGATAAATGAAATATTTTTAAATTATTATTTTTATTTATGCATGTAGTTCTTATCATTAGTAAATATTTAGTATGAACATCATAATTTGGGCCCATAAGAGAGAATTGCCTACCCTCGGAACGATAAAACAAACAGAATAGTAGTTTGTACAACAAGAGTGGATATGATGTCCATATCGCACGAGAAAGTAAATTGAGCACGACGCCGTAGGCGGAGTGCTTAAACTTCCGAGCGCAATATGGACAATCCACTCGAGTTGTACAGTATATTTTTTCTACGACTTAACTTCCGAACTTTATGCTAAGAATTTTAAAAAATTATTTAAACGGGCATCATAACTTGTCTTTTAAGTTGGCCATGAACTTGTAAGAACGGTAATACAAAACAATTGAACAAAGTAAACCGATGGACCAAATTACACTGCAACATATTTATCGATTTGGGTAAGTTCTTATATTTATACAAACTCACTTTTGAATATATCTATCTTTCTCATATTCGGGTTTTTGCAAAATAACAGACAAAAAGCGATATACAGGGTGGCCCATTTGTCTGACAAAGTAATATACCGTCTCTACTATTAAAGATATCAAAAAAAAGTTTTTATAAAAGTTGTAAGGTACAAAAAAATATATGTTCTAAAATTATTTTTAAACATACAGGATGGTCCAAAAAAGTAGGACAATAAAAATATACATTTTTTTAAATAGAACACCCTATATATTTTAGCATTTTTTGTTTCCTTACAAAATTGTCCATATGACGCCATATTTAGTTTTTTAATTTTTTGCAACGTTGCCAAACAAAATGCAAAATTCTTAAAATTTTGGAAAAAACATGATAGTAAAAAATTACCTGTATTTCTCAATAAGAGTATCGAAAATCGAAAATTTCTTGTAAGCTCTTAAGTTTAGGGATAGATAAACTGTCTTTAATCTTTAAGTACCAAAAATTTTGTACAGGGTGTTTTCTGTTGACATCCAAATATAAAAAATTTTAAAATACAATAACTCTGTTTTTTCAAATGAAACACCCTATATTTATTAGGCTCGTCTGATAGATATTGTAACTATATTTTATTATTGTTAAGTCATACCTATACCTAAATTTACTAGTTTTGGCAATATTTCGATTTTTATTTAAATTTTGGTGAAAAAAACTATAATTTTTATTTTTCTAGTAAGCCATGACCAGCAAACTAAAAACAAATGTAATTAAATATTATCCCATATTAAAATAAATTGATAACCATAGTTAGTTACGTATTTATTTAATTTAATAAAATTTTGTTTTTATTACGCAACTTGATATTGAAAATAAGTTAACAAACATTATAAATATAAATATAATAATTATAAATATGGCATTATATTTAATTACATTTGTTTTGTCTTTGCTGGTCATGGCTTACTAGAAAAATAAAAACTATAGTTTTTTCACCAAAATTTAAATAAAAATCAAAATATTGCCAAAACTAGTAAATTTAGGTATAGGTATGACTTAACAATAATAAAATATAGTTACAATATCTATCAGACGAGCCTAATAAATATAGGGTGTTTCATTTGAAAAAACAGAGTTATTGTATTTTAAAATTTTTTATATTTGGATGTCAACAGAAAACACCCTGTACAAAATTTTTGGTACTTAAAGATTAAAGACAGTTTATCTATCCCTAAACTTAAGAGCTTACAAGAAATTTTCGATTTTCGAATTGAGAAATACAGGTAATTTTTTACTATCATGTTTTTTCCAAAATTTTAAGAATTTTGCATTTTGTTTGGCAACGTTGCAAAAAATTAAAAAACTAAATATGGCGTCATATGGACAATTTTGTAAGGAAACAAAAAATGCTAAAATATATAGGGTGTTCCATTTAAAAAAATGTATATTTTTATTGTCCTACTTTTTTGGACCATCCTGTATGTTTAAAAATAATTTTAGAACATATATTTTTTTGTACCTCACAACTTTTATAAAAACTTTTTTTTGATATCTTTAATAGTAGAGACGGTATATTACTTTGTCAGACAAATGGGCCATGTATTAATAAAAACGAACAATTTATTTTCTCAA
Organism: Polydrusus cervinus; assembly: GCA_935413205.1. Classification (NCBI taxonomy): domain Eukaryota; kingdom Metazoa; phylum Arthropoda; class Insecta; order Coleoptera; family Curculionidae; genus Polydrusus; species Polydrusus cervinus. The sequence continues at coordinate 17,261,812 of OW284517.1, forward strand.
ACAAAAGTATTTTGATTATTTATTTTACTAAATTGCTCAGAAGAAAAAAGCTTTGTCGGGTTTATTTCTGCGTAAGAATAATTATAACTCCGAAAGTACAATAAAATAGCTGTAGAATTCGTTTTAAACAGTTAAGAATGGATTTTGTGCATTAATATGAATTTTTAACATTCGCTATGGTCAAATTTTTCAAACCAATCGCCAATTTGCAAACTAGCAACACTGTTAACGTGAAAAGAGAAGTGGCAATACTGTAAGTGGAAATAACATAACCTTAAAAACTTTAGTAAAAAATGGATTTTTTTTCTAGAAATCTTATAATTTCGTCTGTTTTATATATTCTTTATGTTCCACCATTTAAGGAAGAATTACCAGTTAATTTTCTGTTTGTTGCGTGTAATAAAAGTTTTAAGATCAATTGGGGTTGGATCCCCGTTCAAAATATATCAGAAAATATCCCCGTGCACAAATATTTGCAATAATACATTATTTATATGGAAAAAAATAACCAAGGTTAGTAAAAAAACGTTAATTTGGTAGGTGTATATAGTACATTTTATGCAGAGCTTGTAGTAATTGTCTATAAATGAGTGGAAATAAAGATATTTTTGAAATAAGAAAGGTGGGTAGAAATATATTTTGGTATTAATTTTGTTATTATACCTTCAATTTTCGCACCATTTCGTGTATTTTGTGTATACATATACTCTGGGATAAATAATGTTTTGATTTAAATTTAAAAAAAACTAATTTCATCTGACAGATTTAGATATTTTTGAAGCATATTGTTAACCTAACTTCTCTCAACTGTCAGAAAACGAATTTACAACATGTAAATTTGGCTTCTCTGTAATTGACTACTGTGATTGGTCAGTTTCATAACCTAACTAGGATTGTTAGGAAATTTTCCCGCACAGTTAACTGGAATAGCCTACTTTACCCGCCACTTAAGTGTAAAGGAAACAGCAAATTTCCATGTGGGAGTAGAAAAACATTTTTTTATATGTATTAGTTCTTATCCGTGTAATACAACTTTGGCAATTTATCTCTACATTAATATAATAAATAATAATATAGGACCGAAAAATTAATCCTATATCATTTCTCCGAACGCATTCTTTGCTTATTTATATCGTAAACTAGATCCCTGTATAAGCATTCCGTAAGACCGTTCTAAAAGCAAAGATCTCGCTGTAAATTGGCGTCTTACACAAAAGCAAAAGCACTGCTTTTATACGAGTAGAAGCAATCGAGAGATCCTGTTGGCAGTAGGGTAGAAAGAGATGTAACAAATAAATCCGTCGCAACCTTCGACCTTCCTTTATCTATCAGCCCGCGCCAAGAAAGCACGCGTTTGGTAAGTGCATTGGTGCCAATCTTCAAGTTTTACCGTAGTTTGGAAAATACTTCGCTTTCTCAATATATATATATATATGTATATAAATCTCATAATATTTAATAATCAGAAAGCGATCATTTGCAGGATATAAAATGCAAAACCAATTTTTGTTACGATGTTTTAAAATAATTTAGAAGAATTATATTCAAAACAAAGTTTATTTTCATAAATATTTTAATAGATGTGCCTAAGGTCCCGATGTACGGGTTCCTAAAAATTGTTTAAAGTTTTCAATCAAAAATTTAAGTCTAGTTTAAAAGCACTTTGCACAATATTTTTATCAACAAAGTACACGTGAATTTTTAATTTTTTAGCCTATCTTCAGTTAGAGGACTTTAGCCACCGCCGTAATTTTTTTCTCGACATACCATTAATAAATAAATAAATACTTCTCTTAACTACTTACCGGAAACAAAAGAACGATAATAAAAGCTCCGAAAAGAACTATTTTTACAACTGCGGCAGTAGCTCAGCGGTGTTCCGAGTTCGATCCTCGGAGTGGGAATACGCACAATAAAAAAATATGTCCTAATTTTAGTAGGTTTAAGAATGTAGGAAAGAGTGTAAAATGGATCATCTCCCAACCCACCCCAATGGACAGACTTCAAAAAATATTCAAATCAATCTGCAACTATTCATTCTCTTTTTTTCTTTGTTTAGCACGTTTCATTGGCAACGACGCATTGCACCATAGAATAGTACCCGGAAGACGTTGGGTTATGTTGTTATTCACCTTCATTATTATAACAAATAAAGATGGGAAGTTATAAATCACGTTGTAGCTCAGTGGCGGCTCGCGGTCTTAAAAAATGGTGAAGAGCTAGGTATAGTACGGGTACTTAAACAAATTGACTAAAAACCCGTGTAACAAAACGTCTCTCTTATCCTCATATATCCAACGACTAAATGAAGTTTCCAACAAATTACAAACTATGTCATTAATTGGGTTCATTTTTAAAACACACAACTAAGTAAGTACGTACACTACTGAATTAACTGAAAAATAAAAACAAAACTTTTTAATCACACAGTAAATCACGTAAAACGAAATCTATAACCGTAAGTTTCGCAAAGCTTCAAAATAAATACCATTGCATTATGATGAAGGGCAATTTAAAAATAGATCAGTCGTAAACACCATTGTTTTAGCATTGGTTGGTTCGCCTAACCTTAACGTATTTATTTTGAGGCTTCGCGAAACTTACGGTTATAGATATCGTTTTTACGTGATTTACTGTGTGATTAAACAGTTTTGTTTTTCTTTTTCAGTTAATTCAGTAGTGTAGGTACGTATCTACTTAGTTTTGTGTTTTAAAAATGAACCCCATTAATTACATAGTTTATAATTTGTTGGAAACTCCATTGAGTCGTGGGACTGATGAGGATAAAAGAGACGTTTTGTTACACGGGTTTTTAGTCAATGTTTGTTTAAGTACCCGCACTATACCTAGCTCTTCATTATTTTTTAAGACAGCGAGCCGCCACTGGGTGATCTAGGTATAGTGCGGGTACTTAAACAAATATTGACTAAAAACCCGTGTAACAAAACGTCTCTCTTATCCTCATATATCCAACGACTAAATGGAGTTTCCAACAAATTACAAACTATGTCATTAATTGGGTTCATTTTTAAAACACACAACTAAGTAAGTACGTACACTACTGAATTAACTGAAAAATAAAAACAAAACTTTTTAATCCCACAGTAAATCACGTAAAACGAAATCTATAACCGTAAGTTTCGCAAAGCTTCAAAATAAATACCATAAGGTTAGGCGAGCCAATGCTAAAACACGACTGATCTATTTTTAAATTGCCCTTCATCATAATGCACATTGTTACATGCTGTTTGCGTGACTGACATCACGTAACCATAGCAACGGTGAAAATCAAAGCCGTGTTGGGCGTTGGGTCTTCACTTGCTTTGAGCTAACGGATACGGTCGGTCGGCTGGGTCGCGCGAAAATGCATGCATGTTTATAATTATTGTCCATCGGAGTTAACCGTGGCCCTATAATGCATTGCTACATTCGGATTAAATTAATATTATTAATTCGAACATAATTATTTTTTAAGGGATAAAATGGTAGCTGTATTGGTACATTAATGTTTTTAATATTGTGGAAAAACTTTCCTTCTGGTTTTTTTTTTTGGTTCACCTACTTCACCTGACAAACCGCAACTGTTGTCGATTAATCGTTGAACAATAACGCACGAATAAAAAACTACTGTGAATACTTGTACATAATAATCTCTAGGTATATACAGGGTGATTCACAAGTTGATACTTCTTTTTTAGCTGCGTATAGAAGGCACTAAAATAAACAACCTTTTCAAATACCTTTTTTCAAAAAATTCAAAAATAAAGTACTTACATTCATTTATTATACTACGAATCAAATACGATTCTGCCTAACTTGCCCGTTGAATAACATTAAGAAAACTTCTGGGTATTGGATGAGCCCGCAAGTGAAAGCGTTCTGCGTATAATCTCGAAGCACTTTGTCACACTCACAGTAAATTACCACCTTATCTATTAATTCATTGTTTTCAAATTTTACCATTTTCACGTACCTATCAATAATTTAAAATTAACTTGCTTCAGAAAAACACACTGTACTGGATTGTTCAACACTACCCGCATGACTAATATTAATAAGAAATAAGAAAAACAATAGAAACTATAGCGGGGTATGTTTTGATGCCAGGCCCTCACTTAGATTTTTTACTTCTCTATTTCGCCTATTATTGAGTTTTTTGAAAAAAGGTATTTGAAAAGTTGTTTATTTTAATGCCTTCTATACGCAACTAAAAAAGAAGTATCAACTTAGGAATCACCCTGTATTATTACAATAAAATATTTTAAAACTAACTTGCAAAAATGTCGACAATATACTTTTACGCGGGTTCGCATACACAAATAAATAAAATTTCCATTAGGTAAAGTTTAATTCTTCATATCTATGTTTGTTGGTTTGAATAAGTTTTTATTTCTTTATTAAAACCGCTTTAAGTCAGAATTTTGCTGGTAATTTTGCAAGAGGTCATCGCGTCACATATTATTTATTTTTAACAGATAGAAAATAATAACCTCTCAGAAAGGATTACGGTCCTCCCTGTAAGAGAATTATTAAAAGTTACTTTCCAAATAGGTGATAGAACTGCGAGGATTTATAGATTGGCCGCCCAAATCTCCGGATATTACACCCTTAGATTTTTATTTATCTCACGATTTAAAAAGAATGGTATAGGTCATTTGACCTAAAAATCTGGAAGAGTTGAAGGCAAAGATTCGTCCAGAGATACGTTTAATCACTCCAGAGGTTTTGGAAAGAGTAAGGGAAGAGTTCTACCATTGGTTTGGTCTGTGCTAACAAATTTATGGGGCTCATTTTTAATAATTGCTATGCTAAAAAGTAACATTACAGTTTTAAAGTTATTGTTAATGTAAATATTGTTCCTTAAATTATTTTTTAATAAATTTTTGATACATGGGTTGACAAATGTAAAAAAAATATGGACAAATTTCTTTTTCGATAAGCTTTCAAAAAAAAACACAAGTGGTATCCTCTAATTTGAAAAAAAAAGTTAATTAGGTCTGCGCCCCCTCCTTGGGTTCCCAATTTTTTTTACATGAGGCACATAAAAAATATTTGCGGACGTATTTTGGGATTTTAAAGAAATCTTATTCCCAGAGCCGCTATAAGCAGCGTTCCATTTAAAGTCCCCACCCTGTATACCGTATGTATACAGGGTGTCCCATAACTTATTGGCCGTAGAGTAACTGGAGATACTAGACATCAAACTAAGCCGATAGTAGTGTAGAAATGGGAAATGACCTTCTCCCCCCACTCCTTCCATTGACCTTGACCGCGAAGGTGGGCAGGTGTTTATTTGACCTTGACCTTGAATGGGTGCAGGTGTTTTTTTGTGTGATGTCATATGACCTTGACCATGTACGTTTGCAGGTGTTTATTTATGACCTTGACCATATTCGAGGTCACTTGTTATATTGATGACCTTGACCATGTACGTTTGCAGGTGTTTATTTATGACCTTGACCATGATGGTATGTTTTTCCCATGAAGTGGTTACTCCCCCTGCCATTAATTTTTTTATTTCATCGACCTTGAAAACTCCAATAAAAGATGGTTCAGTTAGCAAGGTATTCATAGTCACACAAGCATAGCAGCCCATAAACTGTTACCTTAAAAAGTGGTGAATAGTAATATTTCGTTTGTGGTGTGTATTCCAACAGTGTCTATTGAAGGTATTTTAAATTATTTTATTACATATTTCAATAATGAGCATTTCACAGCAGACCTTGAGTGAAATTAATAATATGATAAACAAAGAAATGGAGTTTCCTGAACGTAAAAGACTTTCAACTTTGGATGTGGGAAAAGTTTACACCATTAAAAAAATGATTCCAGCGACAACACGCTTTGGTAAAAGTATTGTTGTCACACTATTTGATTCGCTAAACAATGTGATATTTCAAACATTTTTACCAAAACGTGTAGCTGAAACTTTTACCGAGGATATTATAGAGGGCATAAATATGTCTGATAATAAATATACTTTAACATATTTGGGGCTAAGTTCAAATGTTACTTCTGGGGGTAATGCACGAGCATTAATTAATTTTGGGACTTTGGAATAAACTTTTTATTTTTTTAATTTTGTTATATTGTTTATCATATTAGTTAAGTACTTATTGCTTGAATATGTAAAAAAATAGTTGTACACTTGAAGCACCTCCACAATCGCTTAAAATATTATCTATTTAAGATGTGTGACGATAAAGATACGGTCAGAGTTGCCCAAGATGCATATTTTACTGAACTATCGTTGAAATTACGAAAAATGGCTCAAGATGCTCTAGATGACTCCACACATGACAAACCCGGTTTGGGTTTGAGTTTAACGGAGTACAAGAAAAACATGATGGATGCAATTCGTTTTCGAGTTGGAGCTCATCTTTGCGAACAATTCCTATATGGGTCCGTTGGTTTAGATGAAATTTGTTCCGGTATGTACCTTGAACGACTGGAAGAGTTCTTTATCAAAATACCACATATTTCCAAAGAAATATTGCTAAATTATGGTTTAATCGCCGATGACGACACCGACGACGATGACGACGACGACGACGAGGATGAGGATTCTAGTTTTGGAGGAAGAAAAGAAGAAGAAGAAGAAACTAAAGAAGACGAAGAAGATGAAAAAGACAAAGAAAACATTTTCTCGTATGCGTGTTGTGGTGGCGGTGGTAGTAATGTAACAGTAATCAATGATTGGTGCCCCAAATGTTTTTAACCAATTTATATTGTAATGTTTAAAAATATAAAATTGTAAATAAATTGTATGTAGCAAAATTATTGTTTGTTTTTTCTCAACATATATAAGCGGATATCATAAGAAAAATGACTTAGTTGAAAATAAAAATGGGTCGTGTTAACAACACAATCGACAAATTTGGTCGTCAAAGAGTGAATGAAAAAGTTCAACTACTCCGCGGTATACCAGGTAATGGTTTTAAACTAACCTCTGACGGACAATATGATATCGAAGGAAAATGTTTATCAAATGTTGCTCAACCAACTAAAGATAATGATGCAGCAACTCGACTATATGTTTTTGAAGAACTGTACAAATCACGAAAACAGCTTTTTGATATAATCAATAAAGATTTCTTTGGGCTCTTTGATAGAAAGCAAGAAGATTTTGAAGAAAAAAATAATAAGCTTCTGGCAGCTCTTGAACATCGAGTTGATAACCTTGAGAAGAGTCAGACAAAGATGCCCATCCACTTGGTATTAGATAAAGATCACTCAAAAAAGAAAGGTCATAAGTGAGGGACATCTGTATTGTATAAAAACTAGAACCCAAAATCCGATAACTCAGTTTACTTCTACCATTCATACATCGAGTTTAATAAATTTTGCTCAAAAATGACTTCTAAATCACAAACAACGCTGGTCTATCCATTTTCTGTAAATGGACGTCAAATGTGTGTCAACTGTGAACATTTCGAAATTATCGGAGGAAAAAGGGGTTTTTGTGATTGGTGTGAAAAGGAGTTTCCTCCGAAACAGCAGGAAGAACAATCTCCAGCAAGACCAGAACAAGAGCGGCAAGAACAAGAACAACAACAACAACACCAGCAACAAGATCATTCACCATCAACACCTGTAATACCGAATGCTTCACTCGAGCCATCAACTGACGAATTTTGCGATGCTCCGCTCGACACATCAGACGAGGAATTTTGGGATAGTGATAGTGATCACACTGATGATGAGGAGGAGGAACAACGTATCCGCAGTATATGTTTATCCAAGGATGAGCTTCGCCAATTTGGTTATAACCCCTAGGTTAACTTATTAATATTTTTCTTTTTTGTTCTTCTTGTAAAAATATTATTATATAATAAAAAATATATTACTTTTATATCTGTTTTTTATTTTAAATATTATCAGTTACAAATCGTTCCTGATATATTTTATTTCTATAGTACATGTAAAATAAAATACAATTTTGCAAATTATATGTTTATTTTTTACTAGTGTTACACGATATATTTAAATATTTTTTATACAATATCAGACTTATCTATCCAAGAGTTAGCTTGGTTTGAAAATCCTAACCATTTTACAAACAATTGATCAGTGTGATTTTTCTTACGTTTTCTTAGAATTTTTTCCACTAAATAAACACCTGGACTATTTGTTTTTTGCAATTCTGGTTCGTAAAAACACCCTTTAATCGGTTGACCTTCTTCTAACGACTTCAATAGGTATGTTGGTGGGTTAGTTACATTAACTTTGGATATTTTAAATAGTTCAGTTGACCATGAGGGGGTATATCCTTTATCAAATATGCTCTTATACTTGCTAATGCGAACAATATCACCCAAACGATATTTTCTTTTCTTCGGAACAATTTTCAAATAATTGTATGCATTAATTTGTGTATTTTCTTTCACATCTTTCGGTTTCATTCCAATCGTACGATGTTTGGCGTTGTTATAGGCTTTCGTTATAGATGGTAAAATTTGTAACCATCTGTACGATCCTCTTGCTGAAAATTGCTTATATAACTTGTTTTTTAAAGTTCGTATAACACGTTCTACAATGGCTGCTTTCTTCGTGCTATAGGTAGAATAATGGTTTATGTTATATTTTCTCATAAGAGCTTGAAAGTTGCTATTGTAAAACTCTTTTCCTTGATCGCTTTGTAAATTAGTTGGAGTAAATGAAGCCTCTTCAATAATGCTTTTCATTGCATTAGTAACTTCAACACCGGTCTTATTTTTAACAGCTCTCGTGTACACAAATTTTGAATAACAATTTATGCAGACGACAATATAACGATAACCGTCGTTTTCATTAGCATATTGTTGCATTTCTGCCAAATCAATTTGCCACAAATCCTTATACCCTTTTATTATGGTGTGTCTTCTGGCGAAGTTTTTTCTTGCATTTCGATGTAGTTCATTTACAATTTTAAGCTTTTCGGGGCTAGGATCCATAGTATAGTATGTCTCATTCATCACTGATCAATATAACTGATTGCAATTACTTAATATATAATTCCTTCCTCTCGAAGCTCCTCAATAATTGACATAATTTCATTATCATGCCCAGTATGTCCTGCTACTTTTGAACTCCACAATAATCGTAATCGATCCACCAACTCACTGGGTTTATTCCAATAGACATATTGAGATGACTTTAAAGATAATGTCTTATTTACTGGCAAGTAAATTTTAGATTTTTTCTTTTGTCGCACTCCAGCACCAAGTTTAGTTCCCTGCATTAGCGGTTTTATAATTTGTCTATATTTTGGCCATCGAGTTTCCCGTAAACCATTACTTTTGTCGTAATGATTGTATGCTGCATTTGTCATATCCAAAATATCTTTGTATGTTTGCAGAGTGTCTTTATTCAAATCGTCTTCATGGCCCAGTAGTGGTGGTGATTTTAGGAAAATCAAATCATAAAGCTTTTTTGTTCCATTAAATATAGCAATATTTCTCTCCTTTTTATATAAACTAATGTTCCCATTGGAGAAACGTACTTCGACATTTCCGATATATGTTTTGTCTTTATTTGTTTTTGTTTTTGAGTCATAATGAACACCGTAAATGTTGTCATAATAGGATGGATGCCTTTGTAACCCTGTTAGATAGGTGCGAATATTTTTAAAAGATGTCCTCTCAATAGAACTAGTTTCATTAGATGTTGGTGTGGATTGCCTTGATGGAGATGGTGTTGCAAATACTGACGACTCATACAATTTATGTTTTGGGGTAGATGTTTCAACTGGCGCCATGAGTAATTCATCAAATATTTCTGTATTTGGATTAATTGATATAGCTGCATTATCCATTGTTGTGTTTAAACCGTAACGACTTCCAGGTTTACTTGTAGAAATTGATTTTTGGGTTAATGTTGGCTGTGGTGACTGTTTCTGCTGCTGCTGCTGCTGCTGCGGATGCGGTTGCTGTTGTTTTAGTGACTGTTTTTGTGGTTGTTGTTGTTGTTGTTGTTTCTGCTTCACTGCATTTGATATTGATGTCAACGGTTTAGTAATCGGTTCATAAAACTTTTCTAAATCGACATGATATTGAGATTTAGCTGCTTTGATTTGCTTAAATTTTTTCTTTACAGCATTGGTTGTTTCAACCAGTTTACGTTTTAAATCGATTTCTTCACTCATGGTGTCTTCAAATTAACGGACAATGATGGAATGAGGGTTTATTGCTATTTCTATAAATATATATAGCTATCAAATCCCTTGCGATATCTTCCCGAATTAACATCACTATCTTTATCGATAACTAAAAAACCATACTTATTGTCCCAACATTTAGAACACATGTCTTGAAATTGCGGAAACGTTAGATCAGGTGAAACATGATCAGAAAATATGTGTCGCATATTCAGCTCGTCCTGTTTAAACATTATAATGAAGTTTGCATTATCACGTACAAGTTGTTTTGGAACACGTGAATATGTTTGGGCTAAGTAAAAAGCATCCACATTTTTGTGTCGTCCCATACTAAAATATGATCTTATAACATCCTGTTTTTCACACATGACATCATCAAAAATAAATACAGAGTTTGGCTTTGCATCTGACGGTTGCACTATATTATTTCCATCGCTGAAAGTGTAGTAGCCAAGACCTTTAATTGGTGATAGGATTTTTCTCAAATACTCATATTTGGGTTGATACAGCGACTTTGAGAAAATATACACATTTTCAAAACGCAATCCCAACGGGTGTGTTAACAGCGATATCATAACATTGGTTTTTCCACAATTCGACGGTCCAATTAGCAACCCACGTATAGATGATGGAAGCAGCGGTCCATGTCTTCTTAAACATTTCTGATCGTGTCCCGACCCAACCTTGACATCAAGATTATCAACTGGTAGTTTTTGCTTAAGCTTGACAATTCTCATTTTAACTATATTTTATAGTGATTTTCACGTATGCAATCATTTAGATGTCATCAGTCAAGCGAAGTGGTCGCTATCGGTTATCAAGTAAGACTGGAGCTGGTATTGTTAATTCAGCAATTAATAGGTTACCAATTGAGTTACATATACCCGGTTATCAGTATTGTGGACCTGGGACCAAAGTAATAAAACGTGTTCAACGTGGTGATCAGGGAATTAATCCATTAGATGCTGCTTGCAAAAAACACGATTTAGCATATTTGCATAACAGTGAGGATTTAAGTGCACGACACCAAGCCGATTACGAACTCGAACAAAGTGCTTGGAAAAGAGTAAAATCTAAGGAGGCTAGTTTACGGGAAAAGGCTGCAGCTTGGTTAGTAACTAACGTCATGAAAGCAAAACAACGTTTTGGTATGGGAGTGCCATCGACTAAACAAAATAAACGCCGTTCAAAGGTTTCCAAAGGAAAAAAGAGGGGCAATAAGCGTCGTCGTCGTCATCATCAACAAAAACCCAAGAAAGCATTTGGATCAGCTATTAGACAACCAATTCGATCGCAATTAATGAAATCTGGAGAAAAGAAGAGCCTTGAAAAAAATCTTATGAAAACATCAAAAATAGCTATTACAGCTGCACGTAAATCCTTAAAAGCAGCTGGTGGTAAACGAAAAATTCGCACCCCTAGAATTATACCAATCCCCAAAACTGGTGGGATATTACCTCTAATACCGATATTTGCAGGGCTATCAGCTTTGGGTTCCTTAGCTGGTGGAGCAGCTGGTATTGTGCGTGCTTTAAAGACTGTAAAAAATGCAGGCACAGAAAAAACCGGTGCTACCTTGCGTTTGTGTTCAAAAGGAAATGGTTTGTTTCTTAAGCCATATCGTACAGGTATGGGATTATTTCTAAGCAATAGCAATGGAAAATCAAAAAACTAATTGAATCCCTGCCTCGAAGACCACTATCCAATATTGATATAGAAAAGTTTGCTGCAAAGATGAAAATACCACATTTTAGAGGGGTTTATATGAGAGATTCACTGCCAGTGCGAGGACCCAAACGTTATGAAGCTGCAATTATTAATTTGGATAGTATATTGGGAGGCGGGACGCATTGGGTAGCATATAGAAAAAAAAATATAAATGTAAAATATTTTGATAGCTTTGGTGATTTACCACCACCTACCGAATTGGTGCGCTATCTACAACGGGGATCCGAAGCATCAAGGAAAATCTACTATACATATGACCGCCAACAAGAATTCGGTACAGTCTGGTGTGGACATTTGTGTTTGAAGTTTCTCTCTCAAAATTAAAAAAAAATATATAATGGCAGCAGCGTGTGTGACACCAAAAGTGGATCGTGATAACTACACAAAAATGCTATTGTCGCTTAAAGCATATAGTCAAGTAGGTGGGCTGAGAAACATGTCAGCAAGACAGTTAGAAAATATGCCAAAGGAAGTGATGATTGCGTTAGCCTCAGATGAAATCGCACTCGTTTGGAATAAGCTATCTGAACATATGAAAAGTGACAAAGAATTGTTAAAATATCAATACTGTAATGAACATTATAACAATGAAAATAAATCAGATGTGGATGAAGGAGATGGACCAGCACCAAAAAAGTTATTTTGTTGTTATTGTAAAATCAAGGATGTAAAAATAACATATGAAACAGCTAAAGATGGATTGATGCATAGTCTAAACCCAATTAATTGCTGTAAACAACAATAAATAAGCCCGCATACTATGCTTCGATAGCAGTCATGTCTTACACATTCACCCTAACAGGACACAGAAGTGTTATAAGTGCGGATTTTTATCCGCCCATCGAATTGAATTCAACGCATAAGTATGGTCTTGCATTGTTGGGATTTTACACTTATAATTCAATTTTTAACGTTGATGAAAGTAACAATTTGTTTGCATACATGAAAAATGATGGTCAAAAACCAATACAATTATAGATTCCACCAGGAGCTTACGAAATTAATGAAATTTCCAAAGCGATGCACACAAGTTTAAAGCAATCCTGCAAACAAGACAAATGTGATATATTATTTTCATTGGAGGCCAACAATAATACATTAAAATGTGAACTCAAGTCGTCGCTCAACATTGATTTCAGAGGAAAAAACACTATTGGTGGATTATTAGGCTTTGGACCGGTTGTGTTAAAAAGTGGAAAACTACATAAATCAACTAGTAATGTGGACATAATGAAAGTGCGTATTATAAGGGTGGATTGTAACATAACTTCAGGAGCATATTTGAACTCAAGACAAAGCCACACATTATTCGAATTCGATGTTGATGTTGAGCCAGGTTACAAAATTTCAAAAGAACCTCAAAATATTATTTATATGCCGATAATGCCCGAGGGACGTCAGTCAATAGACAACATTACTCTACGCATCTTGGATGATAACGGTGATCTGATAAATTTTCAAGGTGAAAAAATTATAGTTAAAGTGGAATTGAAAAAAATATTATAAATATGGGTTTTTGCTTCAATCGTCCACTGAATATGCTGTCCAACACTCAAGCTTCAACTGCACAACATAAAAGAAAACATATTACACAGACCAAGATCATTCACAATCCAGACGTTAGATTGAAAAGACGTTTAGCTCGTAAGCAGCTCTCTGCAAAAGACCGTAAATTTCTACAATCCATTGGTTTAAGAGTACGAAATTAAAATATGGCCAGTACCAGTGACAAAATTGAGGTTTTTACCGAACCCATTTTTGATAATTCCATTGTCAGCTTACAAGAGCACACATATAAGCCGTATGGTTCTCCGACGTTTAGCAACTCTGATGAAATTCGCATTCCAGTACACTTTCAAGACATTATTTTGGATATATCAGACAGCTACATATACATCGAAGGAACTTTCAAATCTAGTGATGTTACTAAACACTGTTACTTATCAAATAATGCAATCGCTTTCCTCTTCGACGAAATACGTTATGAAATGGCTGGGGAACAAGTTGCTGTTGTTCGAAAACCTGGAATTACTTCAACGTTGAAAACTATGGCATCATTGGGTGCAACCCAACAAAAAAGTCTTATGGCCTGTGGATGGGGTTTGGATGAAAAAAACCAAGGTATATTTGATTCTACAAGTAAAGTGTTCTCTGGAAAGCTACCTCTAAAATATCTGATGGGATTTGCTGAAGATTATTCGAAGGGCATATTTAATATTAAGCAAGAGTTGATTTTAATTATCGCCCGCACTTTTTCCAACTGCTACATTGGTGAAGTTGATGCTGATATTACTATTGAAAAGATTGAGTGGAAAATCCGTCATATTATTCCAGATGACCGACAAAAATTGAAAATATTGTCCCGTATCAATAAAGGTGGAAGTAATGTAAACATTCCAATGGCATATCGCAAATGGGATCTTTACGAATTACCTGCTTTGCGACAAACATCATCCGACGTGTGGGCCTTAAGAACAAGTGCGAGCTTGGAAAGGCCGAGATATTTGATTATTGGATTCCAGACAAGCACTTTTTCTGACAATAGAGAAAAGAATGCCACTGAATTTACTACAGCCGATATCAGTGACATTCGACTCTACCTTAACTCGACAGTATTTCCTTATGAAAGATGGAATTTGGATTTTACGAAAAAACTATATGCGCCAGCATATTACAGTTACGAAAATTTCCAAATGAGCTACTATCAACGAGAACTTAATGACCCGATGATGAGTTTTTCCGAATATATCAAAAATCCTGTATTCATCATAGATTGTAATCATCAAGCAGAGGCGTTGAAATCATCTACTGTGGACGTGAAGTTGGAGTTTGAAACACGCAAAAGCAAATTTCCAAAAGACACTAAAGTGTATGCATTAGTTATTCACGATGCATATTTTAGCTACAATATACTAAATGGCTCTGTTAGCAATAAGTCAATGTATTAATTATTATTTATGTAATAGTAAAAATAAACTGGTAAACTAGATACTCTGTGTTTTATTCATGTTACTATGCATAGAAAGTATTTTCAAGGCTACAACGCTCAGGGTCAACGGTTGCAAGGATTCGAGAGAGAGAGAATTTGTAGTGTTGGTGGTGGTGGTGGAGGTCGAAAACTTGTATTTAATCGGGGGATGATGGGTGAAAAATTCATTCTACTTTACGATGTCGTCTAATTCAGATCAGGGATATTCGACGAACAGTTCTGACGATGACATGCCTGCTTCACAGGTCCAACAAAGAAGGGTACGCCGGCGACGTAGGTTAAGGCCGCGGTTCTGCATTGTGCAGTCATATGTGAAATGGGGCGAGCACGTCTCATTATGTATGCATTGCCACATAACGAGCTTTGGTGGTTTGATGAACGTAGATTTCATTCAAAGTCATCTTACGACTGCGATGATACGCAACGCGCGAAGTCATTCACGCTGTGTTTTGTGTCGCGAAAGACTTTTTACAGTCTTTCACCAAGACTCTTGCATTATCTGCAATAGAATTCAGTAAATTATATTGCAGATAATACAATATATCGGCCTTCCCTACCGACCGCTACGAACCCAGACATTCCCTGGTCCATTGTAGGACAACTGCCACCCCCGGTCCTACTTAGGACCACAAAAGACTTTTATGTAGATTAGTTGTATGTCACAGAGTGACATAGTTGTTCTTGGTTAAGAAAACCTTTCTTGGCTAAGAAGAATTATGTTACTCTGGTAAATACATAATAAGCTGTCGCGGTGAATGTAAAAAATTCTTTTTGACCACCTTTAATTTTACCAAACTCCATTCCCTTTCCTGTGGCAAGAGAACATAGTAAAAATATGTGGTCTTTACCTAGCCGTAAGAAAAAACATGATATGATCAAAACGCTCATTTAGAATTACAAAAATCATACATTCTTTGCTAATACATCCCGAGTGACATAATTTTCAAACAAGAAATGTATTCTTGAAGAAAATATATTGTCACATACTTGGTGACCATCTAACTACAATGAAAGTATTTTGTAGCCCTGAAAAGGGCTGATTTTTGGTGATGGAAAGGAGAAACCTAGAGTGGTTGGTGTCCTCTCGCCACCTGGACCGATCGCGGCGCAGGACGCCTATGCGGCGCCGGGCGTCGTTGCCGTCGTTGTTCCCGACGCTCTTCCATTTCTCTGAGGAGAGCATCTCTCTCCTCAGGGCCAAGCTGCCACGGTGGTTCCTCCACCACCTCTATCGGTTCAGTCATTACCACCACCGGCTCAGGTTCTGGTGGCGGCCTGGGAGTCGGTGGTACTGCAAGTACCGGCTTTTTTGCGTTTTTGACGCCCCAATCCTCCCAATACTTCGCTATTTTCTCGTCTCTGCTAGAGTTCGTCATCAAGCGACACTTTGTGCAACGGTAGGACGACATGTCGAAGAGAGTGAAGAAATATTTTTGTTGTGTTATTAAGTTCCTACATTTAGGTGGAACGTCGGCTGGTTATTACACCTAACGCCATCTATTAAAACTTTTTTGTGTGTAAACTTTTATTTCACAAAATATTTTTTGTGGTATTAAAATCGATTTATTTATTATATATTTTTATCAATAGATGGCGCTGAGGGTACTATTAAATAAATCGATTTTAATACGAAAGATATTTTGTGAAATAAAAGTTTACACACAGAAAAAAGTTTTAATAGATGGCGTTAGGTGTAATAACCAGCCGACGTTCCACCTAAATGTAGGAACTTAATAACACAACAAAAATATTTCTTTATACTCATCATGGCTGATGAAAGACCACCATCCCGAGGTTTATCCGTCTATAGCGACGAAACAGAGCGTTTCCGACCCATGAGTCCGGGGCTATGGGATCAGCTAAACCAAGCTGATGGTGACTGGGTGGAATTTGAACCTAATGAGCCAGCTGCTGCCGAAGCGGATGACGATTCACCGGTCGAGCCAGATTCCTCGACAGATTGGGAAGTTGGCAACGCCGCTGACGATTTCAGCGGTCCCGCTGACTCAAGCTCATGGTGGGACTATGAGGACGACGTGAGCGAGGGGCCTGCGGATTCAACAACTCCGTAAGGCATTCTCCCCTCGCTCACTAACGATGACGACCGCTACGAACCCTGACCGCCCCCTCGGGGGCACAAAAAGAATTCATTGTAGTTTAGCTAAATATATAATTTACAAGTTTTGATAAACATTTTCTAACGATGACGAACGCTACGAACCAAAGGTCAAACAGGACAGGGTCACTAAGTGGTTAAATGGTTTTCACTCTACTTAAAATCCAACAATTTTGTATGCAAAACCGTATGCCAGAATTCGATAATTTTTAAATCTATTTCTAACCCGATTCAGACAAAAATGAAATTAAAATAATAAATTTTAAGCAATATTAGTAACTTTACAAAAAAATTTTATAGAACATAAAAGATTCGTATGAAAATCAACAATTCATTCCCGACATAAAATTTGTAAAATTTATTTAAAAGAAAAGAGTAATAAAATCGTAAATTATTGCTAAAGTAAGGGAAATATCGAAAAAAGTTATAAAGGAAAGTTGATTAGCACATCAAATTACATGGGATAGCATTTTTCAAAAGTTAAAAATGTGAAAAACTGAAAAACGGCAAATGACAAACTTAGGTGTTTAACGTAATTGGCAACTTTAAAAATTCATAGCTCCCTTATTATACGTCTGACAAAAAAAACATTGGAGTCAAAACTTGTTAGAATTTTCTGAAGAACATTTTAGTGAAAAAAGAAATAAAATCGGTTAAAAAATAAAAAAGTTTATGATTAAATTAAATTATTGCTAAAATAATGGAAATATCGAAAAAAGTTATAAAGGAAAGTTGATTAGCACATCAAATTACATGGGATAGCATTTTTCAAAAGTTAAAAATGTGAAAAACTGAAAAACGGCAAATGACAAACTTAGGTGTTTAACGTAATTGGCAACTTTAAAAATTCATAGCTCCCTTATTATACGTCTGACAAAAAAAACATTGGAGTCAAAACTTGTTAGAATTTTCTGAAGAACATTTTAGTGAAAAAAGAAATAAAATCGGTTAAAAAATAAAAAAGTTTATGATTAAATTAAATTATTGCTAAAGTAATGGAAATATCGAAAAAAGTTATAAAGGAAAGTTGATTTGCACATCAAATTACATGGGATAGCATATTTCAAAAGTTAAAAATGTGAAAAACTGAAAAACGGCAAATGACAAACTTAGGTGTTTAACGTAATTGGCAACTTTAAAAATTCATAGCTCCCTTATTATACGTCTGACAAAAAAAACATTGGAGTCAAAACTTGTTAGAATTTTCTGAAGAACATTTTAGTGAAAAAAGAAATAAAATCGGTTAAAAAATAAAAAAGTTTATGATTAAATTAAATTATTGCTAAAGTAATGGAAATATCGAAAAAAGTTATAAAGGAAAGTTGATTAGCACATCAAATTACATGGGATAGCATTTTTCAAAAGTTAAAAATGTGAAAAACTGAAAAACGGCAAATGACAAACTTAGGTGTTTAACGTAATTGGCAACTTTAAAAATTCATAGCTCCCTTATTATACGTCTGACAAAAAAAACATTGGAGTCAAAACTTGTTAGAATTTTCTGAAGAACATTTTAGTGAAAAAAGAAATAAAATCGGTTAAAAAATAAAAAAGTTTATGATCAAAAAATGAAGTAAAAAGTTGATAAATCTCGTATCTATGCAGTCTGAGAGTGGGGAAATGGTGTGGACATGATTGGGAAGGGTCGATATACACGTTTTTTTTTTTTTTTTTTTTTTTTTTTTATAAGTCCAGTTGCTTTTTTTAAAAAAATTTTTTTTTCTGTTTATAGTCAATAAGAATTCATTACTATTTTATTCTTAGGTTTTTTTTCATCAGAGTAATATTAAGGAAGTTATAGTTCGCAGTAGATACCTAATATACAGTAAATTATCCCGTTTCTTTTTAGTAGACTAAAAATGTCTTTCACCAATGAATGCTCAATATTGAGGAGTATTTTAAATAAAACAATATAAAAATAATAAAAGATATATTCAGTAGTAATCTTTTTTTTATTACAGCCGTAGTACAGTAGTGTAGAAATGGGAAGTGACTACCAAACTATACCTAAATTCTAACCTAATAAACATTTCAGAAAAGGAATTTCCTTTCGTTTCGTCAGATCCATCCCTAGACGCGTTTCGCCATATCGTGGCTCATCAGTAGAGCTAGGATCTGACAAACGAAAGGAGACCTACTAAACATTACTATTATACAAATCTAATTTATTTTTATACTTGCTAATATTCTTTTTAACTAAACCTAACTGTTCCTGTAACTGTCTTATTTTAGTTTCAATGTCCACCACTTCTTTTTCACCGCACACTATCTTGTCCTTCCACATATTCCGCACATTAACAATTGTTTTTATGGCCTCCCGCTCCTGCTCCTGGCTGTAGGCCATCAACCACTCCGGTGTATTTGATGGCGACGGCGGCGGCGGCGATGGCGATGCTGCGGGTGATGATACTGGCGTTACATCCTCAAATATTTTTTTCGACCGGCCCTTACCCGCTCGTCTACCTGACTTGCAGATAATTGGAGACAGCGGACGCTCCATGGATGCCGGCGATGGTAGTCGTTTAGGAATTGAAGGTTCCGCAACTATTGGTTTTATTTGACTGTTTTTTTTCTTTTCTAGCCAGTCTGGCAACACTGCGCATTTCGCTGGTTTTCGAAATGTAAATTTCTTCCTCTTGCAGCTGCTGCCAGACGATGTTGTTGGCTGTGGCTCCACCATCTCTTGCCTAGTTCGCTTACTCGCATAAAACGTCTTGGCCTCCTTCGTTACATCCCCCGATGGCAACGTAAGCAACGTATGGAGTTTGCTGGGAACCTTCGCTTCCTTTACCACTATATCGCTAACAATATTTACTTTGGGTTCTTGCTGTTTAAACCCGCCCTCCAATAGCTTGTCAATTGCTTCGGACGCTAGCCGGTCTAGGTCCTCATCACCCCACACATCGTCACATTCCCTATTTAATTCTTCTTGGGTATTCTTCCCAAACATATCGCTAACATCTAAACTCGGTAAACTCATTTTAATAAACTGACTTAACACAAACTACTCGAACGACTTGAAAATTTATACTGAAGAAATAGGACTGGTGTATATTCTTTTATGTGCACCTCCCCACTACATACCCACCCCCACCCCTGTTCTCTCTCTCTTACAATACAACTCCCTCTCAAGGTTCAGATCCGTCCTTGTGTTATAATATATTTTTCTTGAAGTATGTATTTATTTTTAAGACTTATGTGAACCAATGTATTTTACACAATATATTTCCAAGGTTAAAATGTGTCCTCGATGTAATTTTAAAGGTTACAATGCTATTGGGATAATATTTAATAAAACAATGTTTTTTACGGCAAATTTTGGTTTTATTAATATCTTTAGTCTCTTCTGTCTCTCTTTCAAGGGTATAATACATCCTTGTAAATGCAATGTTCTCAAGGTTCAGATATAACCTTGTGTTATATTAGACTTTTCTTTAAAATATATATATTTGGTTTCAAGGTTTACGTGAATAGGTGTATTATGCACATTATATTGTCAGGGCTGAAATGTGTCCTCGAAGTAATTTTTAAGGTTACAAATTCTGTATATAGATGCAGACATTTAGCACGGAATTATTAGATATTTCTTTACCATTTCATTACAAACATCGTAGACATTATGCTGCCAATCGACCAAGAACCAAACTTTTCATCAAACAAGTATGAACAACCACAAAAGGGGTTTTACGCTATATGTGTAAGGTGTAAACGAAACGATTTGTATTGGCATCATAACAGCCGTATTAGTTATGTTGACTTTCTTAGAATACAAATAATTCGATGTGCTGTTTGTGGTATGCAGATGTACCAACATCCCCGTCCAGTAAGACAATCAGATATGGAGAGAAGAAGATGGGTGTTGAAAGAAGTGTATAATAAATTGTCCAATTAATTTTGTATATATATTAAATAAAACTAAATTGTTTGCTGCAACGTTGTGTTTTATTATTATTTTTAGTTCTTTAATATAACATATTATGTAAAAATGTTATTGTATAAATATTAACAATTTGTAAATATAAAATAAAATCTGAACAAATAATACAAATAAATGAGCTGCCTAATATTACGTTATATAAGGTATGAATTTTCCAGTTTATTATTTAAATGCCTCAATGACACGCAGTAAATTTTCTAAATTACTTTCCGGATCTGAATTATAAAAGTCAATGTCGGCGTGACCCCAAGGTAGAGTTTTTGTTGTTAACGGAATAACATAACGTTTATCGTCGTTGTGGGACAGGGCGATTTTATTTATTACTTGTGTGTATACATCATGTAACACACTGCGAAAAGTTTTCATTTTTCTAAAAATTAAACCGCCCTGTTCCACAACTTTTCGATAATCTTCTAGATGAAGTTCCTTTTCGATAACTGATTTTTTTATACCTTTTGCCTTTTTTAATTCCGCATTCTTAGACTTCACATAGTAAGCCTTGGCTCCGGTACCATAAAAACCAATTATCGGGTCACATGGAAATTCATCTTTCATCTTACCCGGAACCGAAATACTTTTTGTAATATTAAATCTATTGTTTTCAGGAAAATTTGAAGTATCGAATCTCTCAGGATTTTCGGCTATCACGCGATAAAAGTCATCACAAAATACTTTTAATATTAGCGAATCCGTGTCGGTGTACAGTAAAGAAGCATCATTACCAAACTTTTTTTTAATAAAATTGTAAAAAAAATCATAAATGACTGTTTTTGAAATGTCTAAAATGGAAAACCCAATATATATTGGTTTGTTGTAAATAATTTTTAATTTATCCATGTGAATAGCAACAAAATCTTTTGAAAATATTGATCGACTATTGAAGTTAGGTCGAGCAATTAATGCTCTAGCCCCAACTTTCCCTCTAGCATTGTCCCAATGAGTTATTAGTTTAATATCTTTTCGTTTTTCAACGTTTTCCATGGTTTTTCCGAAAATCGCATTAATAATTAGTTTAAACAAATCTTTACCAAATTTTGATTTTGCAGAGTTTCGTAAACTAGTATTAAAATCAATATATGTTTTAAGCCACGTTGATTGATTAAATTTCAAAATTCTGTGGGTCCGCATTACCATAAGGCCGTTGTTAATGGCTTGTTTTAGGGTTCTGTAATGAACAATATACTTTTTTTTATCATTTAAATTCGGAATTAATTTTGGTAACTTTGCTGTCTCCGTTGGTGGTACGATGTTTTCCACCAAAAATGGAAGATCTGAATGTGTATCATGCAATTCTTCTGGATAATGCACATCCACTTCCAAAACGTAGCCTTGTGGGCTATTATCATCTATATTCATAATATTTAGATCTAAAATTTCGCGTTCAGATAACCATCTAAAACCGCCAAATGGTAATGCTTGGGACATACTATGACCGTACAAATTTGTCGCATCTAAGTAAGTGATATAAGATGATGGTTGAGTTGGGTCAAAGTTTGGTAAATGAGAATTATTGGCAATATGTTTTCTTTCTGTACACTGACTTATACCACCGCGAATACCTTTTTGAAAAAAATGAACCTTGTCTATATCGGTCAAAAGCTCTAACTCTACCTTAGTCATGCGCAACATACAGTCAAAACTTAAACTTGGTAAAGTGTAGTATTGCGCAGAATCTAATTTATAAACTTTTAAGCATGTATCGCGAAACTGTTCGAAAACATCACATAACAATAGAACGTCTGATTTTAAATACAAATCGGAATATTCACCCAAATTTTTACACTTAAACACTCGCCATACTTCTCTTGCTCTATCATAGCATTCATCGCTGATGTGTTCTCCGCGTAATTGGTCATAAAACTGATTTTTCGTTGGAAGATTTGGGTTATTCATCTTTTCAATATTATCAACGTAACTATAAGGAAAAACCCCTTTCTGTCGCATTAAGTTAAATTCCTTGTTATTGACAAAATATTTACGGGTTTCCCTAAACTCATCATTGCTAAGACCATTACCTAAATTCTCCAACGATGTCGATAAAAATTTAAAACTATCAATAAAGCGGAGCTTTAAATTTTTTCTTTTTGTTTGACCCGTTTTTTGATCGACATAATCGTGCATGTAAATGCTCTTTGTAAATGATATATATTTCTCCTTACTTTGAGCTATAACATCAATTTTATCCCCATATCTGCATAATTCCTTGATGAACATGTGACTATCATAACCACTTAAATTATGAAATATTATGGGGATGAAATTGGGTATTTTATAATTTAAATTACAAACGGAATGTGCAGCACCAAATCTTTTTTTACCCGTTATATGGCAATGATCTTTAACTTTCTCTTTAACGTCTTGGAATGGCATTTCGCAAATACTACAAATGGTAGCATTTTCAAAATCCTCTCTCTCCTCACGCGTCAATTTAGCCATAGGAACGATATCTTTTAAATATGTATTGTAAAGGTGTCTTAAATCGGTTTCGATACGATCAACGAAAACTTTCGCTGCATCGTCTCCACGGTATAGCTCAAATTTCGAAATAGAATCATCAAAAGAACATTTAATAAGATAGGCAAAAGAATAAGGTTCATGCTTTAGATTTTCAACTGTGTAAGATTTTTGGGGGTTTGGTTCTACTGTTTCAACGGGTTTTAGAACAGATTCAAAATCCGCGTAAACAACAAATGGAACTCTCATTTGCTTCTCAATACCCTCAAATTTTAAAATATTTTCCGGAACACTTTTACCAAATTTATCGACTTTTACATCTGTTGAAGGTGTCAGCGTAAAGATATGCTTACAATCATTTTGTTGGTGTAACATTAAAGTTGATGGTGAAATAAAGTGAATAAGGCAGCCATCGCAAAAGTATAATTTATCGTGATGTTTGGAAATTTGACTGGAAACTAAGCGAGACAAATCAGTTATCCAGCAGTAGTGGTTTTTAACACAGTTGTCGTCACAAACATGTTCACTGTCACCTACACCATCATCTTTAACATTACAATCTTTAGTAATAAGCAACAAATTTACATGTTTTTGTAGTTTCTTTGGTGCATATCTTAACGGACCGACAACTTCGTATTTAATTTCATTATTTTCAAACCGCGACTCTAATCCATATACGTTGACTGAAATATTATTTAATTCCTCAAATTTTGAAATATCGCGCAATTTAACTGGAAAATTCATACCTGTAAAATTTAACACTGTTGAGAAATGGGGGTATGAAGTAACCTGTGCCCGCATCATGGCTGCTGGAAACAAAGCTGACGTTATGGCCCAGGCAAAACAGCACTCATCCCTATTCATAATGTTCACAACAGCCCTTTTAAGTTCAATAAACCTCGGCAACTTCACATACGAGGAACCACCCAACGGTGAGAACTTGTTAATGTTTACCTCAAGATATAAAATTTTTTCCAATGCCCATCCTGAAATCCAAACAAAAAAATATAAGTAAATTTTCTAATGGATTGCTACGTTTTATTTAATTTTGGTTTAAAATGTTTTTTATTCTTTTAACATACCTGAATCTTTCTCCTGAAATTCCGTAGACTGAACTTTCATTGCCTCCACAAAAGATTGGTAAACATCATCCAAGTCGCTTCCTTCATTTACAATTTCATTACACGTATTGAAGGATTTCTCACTGAAAACGTCCTGTGATGGTAGAAAATATCGTCCGACGACAACCATATTTATTTTAAGAGACCGGTGAACATGCAAAATCTTACTGATTAATTGCATTACTTTTGGTTTAAGTTCTTCAAAAAAGACGGAATAGTCCACATGCTCATTATCACTGCTGATGTGATAAGATGCTATTCTGTTTTTAAAACTGCTTTGCACCAACTGAACACCCGGACACACTGCTACACTTGCCTTACTTTTATGTTGTATTGTTCTTTGATGAGCTGCAACACAATTCTTTGGTATGCTAATATTGCATAGCTCACACGTTTGCATGGCAGATGTTGATGCGGCACCATCAACTTTTCTCCGCTTTTCCGCACCCACACTATCATTAAATCTTGCCACACATGACTCCTTTTGATGACGTGATAAATTATATGTGCGAGTAAACGCAGCACCACATTTTTCACACACATAAGACATTTTACTAAATATATTATAATCAAGAGAGAGAATGAACTTGCACTGTTGAAGAAAAAATGTACACTGACAAATTTTGCTCCCCCCACCTATTTATAGAGCACACACGACGAAGGTTAGACCACACCTCAAGGTCATCAATATAACCAGTGACCTCGAATATGGTCAAGGTCACAAATAAACACCTGCAAACGTACATGGTCAAGGTCATATGACATCACACAAAAAAACCACCTGCACCCATTCAAGGTCAAGGTCAAATAAACACCTGCCCGCCTTCGCGGTCAAGGTCAATGGAAGGAGTGGGGGGAGAAGGTCATTTCCCATTTCTACACTACTGCCGATTATGTCATATAAGTTTTTTTTTGATAATTAAAATATTAATTTAATTATTACTATGTTTTTTTTTATTCTTCGGGATGTTTAAAGGGAAATATCTCGAAAATCGTTAAAGATATTAAGATCAATCAAGAACAACTTTTTGACTTAGAAAATGCCCTTTTTAAGAAACTATAATTGAAAAACACCTAATATCACAGGTAAGAAAAAAAATCATAGATTTATGAAGCTTAGTGTATGCAACTAGCGCCGTCTAGTTTAAAACTTAAAAATTTCTACAAATTCTTATTTCTTGCTCATAAAAACATAGTATTGCCAACTTTCAATTCGATTCATTAAACCGTTTTAAAATTATGGCTTATTTTCGAGAATAAACTTTTACTTTCAACACCCTGTATCTCTAGAACGAGTAACAATCTGAAAAAACTTAAATGACATTATCGGCTTAGTTTGATGTCTAGTATCTCCAGTTACTCTACGGCCCATAAGTTATGGGACACCCTGTATATTAATCAGTTTTTTATAATAATGTGTTTTTTTATAGATTTGGTGCCAATTTCATCTACAGTAATTCCTCTGCCAATCTATAGAGTAAGTTCTGCAGGTTACAATGTAAAACCAACCAAAGAAGAAGAAATAAATCAAAGACCAAAGGGTCCCGTATCCCTTATAACAGGTAATAAGCAGGGATAGAAAATTTTGACTCATTAATAAAATCGAACTGTCATCGCGACGTACCTTATACTACCTACTAGAAATTTTCTGTCCCGGAAAACACAATTTTGAACGGAAAACACAATGTTTGAACTTCAAATATTGTATTTTACGCGACAGAAATACTATTCATACACTCCGGAAAAGCAGTTTGGCTTCAGGAATGGCAGAAGTGCGCAATCGATAGTGGCCCATGTGGCGCAAATGGCAATGCAGAAAATAAACCAACAACAATGCACCGTACTTCTGGCACTCGACGTCAGTAGAGTGTTCGATAATGTGTGGATCAACGGACTGATTTTTAAACTTGCAACTTTTCTAAGTTCCCCCTCTTCTTTATATCACTCCTCTATTCCTACATGTCAGGTAGAACCCTAAAAGTTAAAATCGAAAATGAACTCTCCAACCCTATAGGGTTACATGCAGGACTTCAACAAGGGACTGACTATCCTAGCAGCTCCCTTATTTTTACCTATACACAGCAGACATTCCTAGTTTTCCAAATTCCAATCTGGCCATGTTTCTAGATGACGTGCTGGTTTCTGCCAGCTCGTTCTATGTAAATGTGGCCAGACAACAATCAACATATTATCAACCACCTTAACGTCCTACTTCCTTTGTATAAGAAATGGAAGTTGGAAATAAACGGGGAAAAATGCGAATGCCTCAACATTACACAAAAAACACCTAACAAACATAAATCAACACTTAATAATAAACAGCATTCCAGCAGAACCTAAAGATAAAATTAAATATCTGTGGGTTGTACTGGACAAAAAACTAAACTTTATACATAACACCACACACATAATAAAAAAATTTTACACTATAACCATACAATTATACAAGCTGCTAAATTACAGATCTTTTCTATCACAACGAAACAAAGAGACAATATACAATCAAGTTATTAGACCGACAATGACGTATGCTGCCCCTGTGTGGTGCAGCATTTCAAACGAACAATTTAACCGACTACCAAAATCACAAAACATAGTACTGGGACAAATCCTTAAAGCTCGCAGATGGACACCACTAGTACAATTACACAGACGAACAAATAAATACACCGTACTTTATGCAATATGTACATGACATTTCGACTAAATTTTACGAAACACACATACAAAACGCAACCCGAACAAACACGAAACATCACTTACACAAGACATACAGACAATTCAAAACACAAACCGATTTACCACAGGCATCCCATTTTTCGACAAAATAGGTAAAATCAATATTTTTCCAATTTCCATTTTGAAAATTCACATGTCCCAGGGCTCCGTCCACACCTAAACCCCTCCCACATCTCGCAATAAATTATTTTAAGCCTATAGATATTTTATTTTAATTTCTATACGCAAAATTGAAGCTACTTTGTACCTTGTTTTTCCAGCAAACACATAGCAATAAAATTTAGTAAAACAGCAATCGTGTCACAACGAATTTTATAAGTAAAAGCTAAAACAAACTTTTTCTTGGCAGTATAAGGGATTACCAGAACTGGTCGATTATAAAAGAATAAAAGTAATTTTTATTTCTACCTGGCGTCTTGAGGACTAACAAAATTTCACAAATTTACGAACTGTATGTCACGGACCGGAGCACTAGTGCCCTCCGATCTCCGATATTTTTCTACCAACGATGTGTAGTTCCATCAAGTCAGCGATTTTTCCCACTTTAGGGAGACAACGGGCTTAGGTCGTATACCTTATTTCTGCCGACTTGATGACACCACAATAATTGTTAGATCGGGATGTACGTATAACATTTCATAATTGCAACTTTTTAAGATTTGTTTGATAAACTTGGCGCCGGTTTCATGTTGCGTTGAATGGCCTGTGTTAAACGCGAATAATGATTAAAATATTAAAATGGAAAATATATTGATTTATGAAATATTATATGTCCCCTTTCGTGACAATATTACAAAAAACAAATTAAAGAAAAAAAATTCAACACCCTGTAAAAAAAAATTTAAGCCGTTTAGGACATATGTTTATATATGAACTTTTCTTTATAAAATGACTTGAGGAATCACACCATAAGTCATTAAGGAACACCCTGTATAATTGTATGTATTTACTGTAGAGAAAAATGGTAATAACAATGTAATGTAATGAATAAAGATATTTTTTTAAAGTAGTATAAGGTACGCCGCGCCAGCTCAATGGACTCTTTTACTACAATCCAATTTACCATATTCAGCCCTAACATCCTCAACTAGAGCTTTCCTACCATTAATTTTTTTTCCAGTGAACAGCAAAAAGAGGCTTCTTCCGCAAGAAAAGAAGCCCATAGTTAAGCAGGTCACTAAGAAGGATTTCGGCGCTTAAGAAACAGATAACAGACGCCAAAGAGGCAATATTTCGACAACGCTAAAAAAATATATTTTTCATTTTTTTTTAAATAAGAAACCAAAGTTACCATAACCATAATACCTGAATTAACAGTACCTTAATAATGGTCATCGTTTATAAAGCTTAATTGTAAATTTCTGTGTTTAAATTTTTTTAATTAATAATTTATAATTTCCCAATAAAAATTTAACCAAATATCTCATAACTTTTTTTTAAATTTAATTCTTGAAGAAAATAAACATTCTTCGTTTTATTTGCTTAAATTGAAGACCAAAACAGGACTTTGGAATTAGGTAAGTGTCTGTGGAGGACGTGTCGAGAAAGAAGGAAGATATTTTTATCATCAATAAAAATTATGACACTTCCCAAAATAGTAGGTATATTACATAACAAGTGATGTAAGTGATACTTTTCAAACGAGGAGATATTTAGCACGAGGCGTCAGCCGAGTGCGGAAATTCTCCGAGTTTTAGAATAATCACTTTCACACGAGTCATGTACAGTATTTTTCCTACGACCACAAAGAATTATTAAAAAAGCCTTTGATTTGTAAAAAAAATATTTCAACACTAGTGTTGAAAAAAAAATATCAAAACTAGTGTTTAAATTAGCATACTTAGGATTATGTTCCACTTAATATCTGGTTTCATAGTTTGTCAATAGGCTATTCCTTTATTTTTACTTAGTTTAACTTTTTCTTTTTTTTTTCTTCTTTACTTCAATTCAAAATAATTCTATAAATTATTTAATGTTTTTATAAAAAAAAAGTCAAATACACCTTATGAGATTCGAACCTGTGACCTTACGATCTGTAGGCTAGAGCTCTCTTCTCTAGGCTATCGCTAACGATAAAGATTTGTTGTTTAATACATGACAGTCATGACACTCACTTCAGCGCAATTTGTTTTTTCTGGCAGTAGATTTTCCAGTAAAGCAGAATTTCTCGATTTTTCAAATAGCAACCCATTTTTTTTATTATAATAAAATTCTTAATTTAATTTCCTTTCTAACAGTGTATATACAGTGTGTCTACGTAAGTTGGCGGAATATGGGGAACTTTTTTATTATTAACTTTACGAAAAAAAAGTATTCTTCATAAAAAGTTCTGCATGGTTCAAAACCTAAAATGCAACCATCAGATGTTAAATTTTTTTAGTCGTATACGAGGTCAAAAACTATGAATTTTGCTCAAGAGTAAAGTACCTCTATTTTTGACAATATCGAAAACTGTAATAATGAAATGTTGTTCGGCATTAAAAACTATGTTACAAAGTGGAATTATACTGAAAAATATTTTTTTTATTTTTACAAATTTATCGGCAATTTAAGACAAAATTTGTTAAAATAAACAAATATTTTTTTAGTGTAATTGCATATTAAAACATAGTTTTTTTCATACCGAACAACTTTTCATAATTACAGTTTTCGATATTTTTAAAGATAAAGGTACTTTACTCTTGGGCAAAATTCATAGTTTTTGACAAACCTCGTATACGACTGAAAAAGGGTAACATCTGATGATTGCATTTTAGGTTTTGAACCATGCAGAACTTTTTATGAAGAATAACTTTTTTTCGTAAAGTTAATAATAAAAAAGTTTCCCATATGACGCCACCTTACGTGGACACACTGTTAATAATTATTTTTTAGGTAATAATGGAAATTAATAAAAATATCATAAATGTAATTTTAGACCCGTATAAGCCATAAGAAGTTATGTCAAGTATGTCGTGGAAAACAATTTATTTATTTCAATCTTCATAATATTTATTCTTGACTATCTTCACATTTTGGGCTAATAAATGCAGAAATAATATATTTGTTTTCCACGGAATACTAGACTGGTCTTTACAAAACTTCTTATGGCTTATATGGGTCTAGAAATTACATACTTATATGATGTTCTACTATTACTTATTGAATAATTTTAACGTGTGTAACATCGTTAGAAAGAAAATTAAATGAACAATAACATTATATGAAAACAAAGATGGGTTGCCATTTAAAAAAAAATGAGAAATTCCGCTGTTTTTTTAGAAAACACGTTGTAAATAAAATAGCCCTAACGGATACATTTTTCTCAAACAAGTCAATTTTATACTATCAAGTAGGTTAAAATAAGCCATTTTAACGTTTCCATGGCCTACTCTTTACTATTAAGTACTTACCTCGTTTTACCAATACTAGGGACATTTTAAATAACAAAGGAAAATCGATGTAGGCGGCTATTTTAAAACAAATGATAAAGTGTGATATATCATTGAAAAGATAATTTTCTATAGAATTTAAATATAGAATAAAAATAATGGGTTTCTATTTAAAAGTTGATTTAATTTCCGGTTAAACCGGAAGTGCTTTTGAAGGTTTAAATTGGTGGAAAAATGGAAAATTACATACTTTTAATTAAGAACGGTTTGCCTAAAGCGAAAAATGTAAGAGACCATTTTTATGCAGAATTGACCAGGCTAATCATAAATAATATCCACGTGGAAAAATGTCAGTGGCGTACCACTTTTTTTCATAAAATGACTTGAGAAATCACAGCCTAAAATATTAACACGTCATTAAGGAACACCCTGTATATTTTAAATAACAATATCACAAACAATTGTTATTTTTGTGATAAAAATGAACCCAACCAGCCTATTAAAATCGAATTTGTAGCAAATTAGTTTATCTAGGATTCCGTAATTGTTACATATTTACCTAAACCTATTACGAAGTCTCTGTCTGCCACCTTGAGACTCTAATGGATCTAATGAATACTGATGCCGAATAGAGCCGGTATCCTCGTCAATTGACAGTAGACTCTGAGATGATTTGTTTACTTATTCCCCACGTATCGCCGCTCTGTATTTCTCGATGCCCCTTCTTGCTTCTGGCGGTTTAGGGACGTCCGATAATAATTTCCGGCCAGAAATATAAAACAAATAATTGTAAAAAGATTTACATCTCAAAAGTAAGCTGCAACACTAAGATGGATAAATCTCTCAGAGAAAAAGGGTGATTTTGATTTTTTGCGTGGCACACAGCCGCGTACACAAGCGAAGCACGGACTCACTGCTAAAATCCCTATCCTCGTATTGTTGCGGTGCTGCGTTTCGCATAAAGGTATTTGAGAATGTTGTTTATTTTAATGCCCTCTATACGCAGCTAAAAAAGAAGTATCAACTTAGGAATCACCATGTATATTATACTATTTTCTAATTCCCTATTAAATTTCACGCATATTTTGTAATAAATGTCATGTCTAAATTCAATTGTTCTGGAGATATTGAGGCTTAAAATATGGCAATTTCGGACTTTGACAGGCTTTAGGATTGGAACGGCGCATCTTAAAGAAAAAAGGTTTTCACCTCACTATCTTAGTTTTTAACTTTCTATCCAAAGAGACTAACTTCCGGTTTAACATGTTAAACCGTAAAACCGGTTTTTTGGTTGTCGATTGGATTGGATTTGTTATGAAGTAGGTAAGATGTTTCGTAAGTTTTTACTAGAAAGAGAACTTTGTTTAATTATTAAAGTAAGGTAGGGGGTTTTAAGAGTTAACTTCCCCCCCCCCCCTTCCTCCCAGGGGCTGAAAAATATATTTTTTACAATTTAATGAAAATTAAATAAATTATTTTTTACTCCAATTCAATTATCGTTTTTATTGCGCCACGGTTTCAATTAAACCCGCCACTGATTAGAAACTCATTCTCAACGCTTGCATAGTAGGCCTTTCACAGTTGTATTGTTTTCCTGTCATTGGGGACTCATTCCAGGTATGTTATTAGATCTCGTCTAATTGAAACTATTCCCGAAATTATATGTTCCCGTTTTAATTCCCCCTGATCAATACCGGGCTTTAAATATAATTAATTTTGGAAGTCTATGTACGCTGGAACTGAATTAGACACACTTTACTTTGGCTGACGGCTCCATTTAAATTATAATCTCCTAGATAGAACATATGTTGTTTATTGTGTTCTCTATCGATTTTGTTGCTATAATTAAATAGAAGTTCATATATATGTCTCACACACAGCAACATAATATTAAATAAATATGCATTCAATGTCCACTTAATTAACTATGGGTATATTCATCTGAAAATGAGAATTTAATACAAAAAGTCCATTGACTGATTGGAATTAACCAAGATCAGGTGCGACTCTGCCATGTGGTCAAAAAAGACACCTCCGTCATTAGACAAGGGTCTGGTTTGGTACACTGATGGATCAAAAACGGCCGACGGAGTAGGTGCAGATATATTTGGGGAAAGACCCAGAATGTAAATCAGCATTCCCCTGGGAAACTACGAAACAGTATACCAATCGGAAATACGTGTTATACAAGCATGTGTACAGAGAAATATCGAAAAGGGATACCACGACCAGGAGATATACATTCTGTCAGACAGCCAAGCTGCCCTTGGCGGCCCTAAACTCCAACCGACTCAAATCGAGGATCACAATGGAGTACCTAAACAACCTGAAAGACCTAGCAGCAAGGAACAACAGGATAGGACTTCTATGGGTTCCTGGTCACTCGGGGATAGCGGGCAACGAAAGGGTCGATGAACTGGCTAGAGCCGGATCATCTCAACAACTCAGGGGCCCTGAACCCACCCTTGATATATCAAAACAGACAACCAAAGCAACATCAGACAGATGGGCGCAACAACAACACCTATCCCGATGGAACAGGACACCTGGACATATCCAAGCGAGGGCCACAATTGGAAAACCCTCCAAAATGCTATCAACTGGAATGTTGCCTCCAACGCATACTCAGCTAAAACAAGTGGTTGGCTACTAGTACTAACAGGCCACTGCCACTTAAGAAAACACCTACACCGAGTAATTTACAATGGTTCCAATGAATGCAGGCTTTGCGGCAAAGAGGACGAAACCGCCTAACCTATCATATATAACTGCGAAGCACTGACCCGAAGAAGACTCAAAATCTTCGGAGGAATCCAATGTGGGGATAACCTCCCTCATGACAAACTAGGTAGGAATTTGCTGGACCTTATAAAAGGAACGAATCTTTTCTAGCAAGAATGGGGGAGCACAATAAGCCACTAGGCTTCAGTGCAGGCTGCTTGGGCCGAACGCCCGACCCCCGCCTTAAACCAACCAACCAAGATCACTTTTCAATAGGCCCCTGGCAACATGTCATACATTAACTCTAAACAACTTAAAATTATCAGGAAATGCTAACAATATCTGATACTTTGATGGAATTGACCGATATCTTGGTGAAAATCCATTACAAATTATATACTTGAGAGTACGTACCTATACTAATACTGCTGTGTGATTCTTGGGGTTCCCCCTAAATTTATACATCAATCACTATAAAAATATCACTACTAACTTATAAAACGCCCATTATTGACCGATTATTAACCTCGACCTTTACACGTATTATTGACCATAGTTAATATTGAAAACAATCTGTTTGAAAGCATGTAACTTGATATTTGATTCTACAATAATAACATTGTAGGTAGGCAACCAGATAATATAATTGACAATACATATCAGATTCTCGTATATAATATCATAAGAGAGAGAATTTTGCCGGTAAAATTTTCGACTGGTATGAAAGTTTATTGCTTGGCAATCAAAAATCACGAGCTGTTAGACGAGTGATCTTTATCAAAAATTTCTTGAGCGAAATTGCTAAAAGGCTACAAAATTGAAAAAAAAAACAAGACAAAATTTTGCCGATACAAAATTTTCTCTCGAATGATATTCGGCAAGACTATTTCACGAGAGAACAATAAAAATGTATTACTTATATTAAACGTACAGTTGTTATATGTAATAGTTTGTCCATTCTTTTCTATCAAAGCATGGTTTTGGGTATGATTGACTTGTATTCGAGAAGTCGGAGGTCCAGAACATGCTTCATTTGTTGTTCTGAGATTTTCGATAAGCTTCAGATGATGACTAGGATCTAGCTGCAGATATGATTTCAGGGAATTTGAGTTTGAGTGGCCTGTTAACTTAATCAACTATTGTTCCCCAACATCTAGTTTAAATAGGGCAGACACAGCGGAAGATCGATGAGAATGATTTGTTATTTTATGCTTCTTCGTATCAATTCAAATTCTATCCGCTGAAGTTTTGGTCCACTTATATACTGTATTTATTCCTAGTAGGCTATTTTTAAACCAACATTCCTTCTGCCAGTTTGGATGAATGGAGAAAAATAGTCTGTCTGTGGCAATGTTTGGTCCTCTTTTTTCCAATAATTTTACAGGGCATACGTCTTTGTTTGGCAAATTTCTTAGCAACCATTTGCAATATGCCAATCATTTTGACCCACCTTGAGCTGTCTTAGAAAATATGCTGTTATATTCAATTTGTCCGGTAAATTTCTCCCATGGTATCAAACTCCTTTTAAAAATATTGAATTTTGCAAATTATGGCCTCATTGCCTCTCCAAGCTAGTCTAAATGAGCAGAGATGGAAAAACTTTTTTTTGCTTCGTAGGGAGTTTCTTCATTGTAGCGTTGCATTATTGTCAGTAAATCTTTGATATATAATGCTTTAAACTTACTTTACTCTTTTCCTGACAACTTTGGAGCTGTTTTCTTTTTGTGTCTCTTGCCATTCGCGCATTTTAAAGGAAATATCCGTAAAAGGATCAATCTTGATTTCGTATTCTGTAAAATACATTTCTTCAATCATTTTTGCTGTAGTGTTCCATATAGCTTTTACAGAAGATTCTTTATAGTCTGTTTCAGAGTAACTGCTTGCTTGTATGAGGTGCGACACGACGGTATTAAAAAATACCGTTTCAAAGTAGCAGTTACACAGATACCGACTCACCACTAGTATACAATGACCTGTAGCCTTCTCTCGAAGCATCCGCCTTCTCTCGAAGACGTCCAACACAGACCTATTGTTGCTAAGTAAGCAACTTTGTAACAGTAGAGTAGTTCTCCGATTGAGAATCATGTTATTAATTCTAGATTATATAATGGAAAATAAATTCAAAAAAATGTTCAAGCCAAAAAAATAACATCTGGCAAATAGTAGGGTTATATTCTGTTATCTTCGTATTTTTAATCAAATCTAGTAATGCCAAATTCTCTCCAACCGATTACCTAATCCGAAGACGGTGCTTATAAAAACGGTCAGCGAAGATTATTTCAGATTTACTAATCTTGATAAAGAAGTTGCATGCATTCGGGCGTAAACTTGTCTTACGAGAACCAAAAACCAACTAGAACTTTGCTTTCGAGTTCATGCATGCTGTTTTGCGCTTATAAAGAGATTGATATAATATCTATGTTATGCTTGATCTTTGATTTTAAATTAATTAGTAAAGATATTAAATAATGAAAACGTCTTTGAAAAAACCTTTTTTACCGACGAGGCATGGTTTTATCTCTCTGGCTATGTAAATTTTCAACAATTGATAATATAAAGCCCCTGCATTCTCATTAAGTCGGCGGTTTGAAGACCATATCGAACAAAAACGCTAATTGGAACGATTTTTTTTTAATCGATCAAGTTTCAATTGGGCGCAATACCTTAATAAAATTTTAGAAAATATTATATAGTTCCGCGGTGTAATTATTGTTAGTTTTCCCGTAAAAAAATTAATCTCAAAATATAATCGGGTGCCCAATATTGGATGTCCAATATTAGGATTTAAATCAAATGGTTAGGAAATCATTAGACAAGACATCTATTTATGCCTTTTAAAAGGAACACATTCTGTGAACGGCCTTGCGATTCGTGAAAAATTAAATATCTCTTTTGAAGATAAACCTGTCAAGAACATTTTGTTGAAAATAAAGAAAATGAAATCATCGAAGTTACAAAAATTCCAGAAAGACCTTAAAAGAATATCAAAATTTTACAGAATATTTCTATCAAAGGCGGTAGTTTTAATGCTGCCGTTGTTGAAAAAGGGCTAACAGACTTTATTAAATCAGCAGACCTAAGACTATTGCCAGTTTTACCAGGTCTTTCAGGAATTAAACAAAAAAAAAATACTGGCGCAGTTGCGTTAGTCAGTGGATCTCCATATAAGAATGCTTTAGAGAAAAGTCAAAATTTCAATACAAATGCACAGAAAATTTAAAAACCTGAAGAAATAGTCCATACTTAAAGTGGAGTGGAAATTTAGAAGGTAAGAAATAAAAATTCATAGTTAAAATGAGGAATATAAATCCAATAAGATTTATTTTTTCGACTACATACAGGGTGTTCATTTAAAAACTTCCCACCACGGATTTATCGAAAATCACTGATTAAAAGAAAAAACGCCGAGACACGTCAAAAGATGTGCCAAAGGGGACAACTTTTTAACCAAAAACTACTTCACCCCCTTTTACCCTCTGTCCCCCGGGTCATCCCCTTTAAAATTTTAAATGACAAGGGGTATCAAGTAATAGCTTGTTTGAAAGGTCTGTCAAAGTGCTTTATTTTGACTAGATTTTTTAAAATTGGTCGATTCGTTTTCGAGAAAATTAGAAAAATCTTTATTTATCTTAATTTGTTCAGATGAACACATGAAAATATCACTTTTTATTTCAATAAATGTTCAAAAACCAACATAAACAACAATTCGAAAGATTATACGTGGCAGCAACCAAATAACAACCAGAATTTTTTTCCGCCTTCTTTTTATCAACACAGGTAACATGGGCGAACTGTATTTATTCTTATACCTGTTTAGTTTTTTATAGTTGCTAAGGAAAAGAAAGAATTAAATTTGCTGTCAGTTACCTTTGTGATAATCTCGGGATTTGTCTTCGTTGCTCGGGATAGAGAAAATTAATTTATTGATTCACATTTTACTTCCAAAATGGTTTACACGCTAGCCGAAAGAGTGGAAATGATTCTAATTTATGGTGCCCAAAATCAATGTGCTCGGCAAACTGTCGTCACATTTAACGCCAGACATCCGGAAAAGATAACTTCGCATAGGTATGTTTTGGACCTTGTTACTAAATTTACTCAAACTGGATCTGTTGCAAATAAAAATCGTAGAGTTTTGGATGAAGCCGCTCAAGTTGAAGTTTTGGGTCATTTTGGCATAAATCCTAATACTTCATTACGCAAAATTGTTGATGCGACTGGTATTTCAATAGGCTCTGTACACACAGTTACTAAATTACATAAATTCCATCCATTAAAAATGAAAATATTGCAAGAGTTAACCGAAGATGATTTTGATAGGCGAGTTGAGTTTTGTGAACAAATGACTGCCGTAACGATTAATGATAATACCATTCATGTAAAGAATATCTGCTTCAGTGATGAATGCACATTTTATCTAAATGGATTTGTTAATAAGCATAACTGCAGGTATTGGAGCAATGAAAATTCTCATGCTTTTGTAGAAGGGCATACTCAGTACCCCCAAAAACTTGAAACCATTGAAAACCAAATCGAAGACGATGGAAACCCTATACTTGATGAGGCTGAAATATATTTCCAGCAAGACGCCCTCCTCCTCACTATTTTCTTCCGGTTCGGCAATGGCTAGACGACAAGTTTCCAGATAAATGGATAGGGCGAAGAGGGCCTATAGAATGGCCTGCTAGATCTCCTGACTTGACGCCATTAGACTTTTTTCTATGGGGCCATTTGAAATCTATTGTGTTCACTCCCCAACCTGAAACTTTGGATGAACTTCGTCAACGCATCATCGAAAGCTGCCATGATCTCCCACAACATGTTTTCGAAAATGTCCGTCAGGAATTTGAACATCGCCTATATCATTGTTTGGCCAATAACGGGCAACTTTTTAAAAACTTATTGAAATAAAAAGTGATATTTTCATGTGTTCATCTGAACAAATTAAGATAAATAAAGATTTTTCTAATTTTCTCGAAAACGAATCGACCAATTTTAAAAAATCAAGTCAAAATAAAGCACTTTGACAGACCTTTCAAACAAGCTATTACTTGATACCCCTTGTCATTTAAAATTTTAAAGGGGATTACCCCGGTGGGCAGAGGGTAAAAAGGGGTGAAGTAGTTTTTGGTTAAAAAGTTGTCCCCTTTGGCATCTTTTGACGTGTCTCGGCGTTTTTTCTTTTAATCAGTGGTTTTCGATAAATCCGTGGTGGAAAGTTTTCAAATGAACACCCTGTATACTCCTAATACATATCTATAACTAATATGAGATTTTTCATCTAGCTAAGACTACCATTTTTAATATTTTTTAATATTCATCTTCGTCACACTTATATCCACTTCTTCTCCATAGTTTCTCAAATGACTAGCCATCAATTTTCTTATCACCATTCACTTCAGTTTCAGTTTTTTCACACACAGATATCAAAGTTCTACATTCAAAATCTTATAGTGCCCTGAGCCTTAAACCAACATATTTTTCGTTTTCACAATGCAACGTGTGTACCTATTTTCTCATCATTCTACTAATTTTTCCAGCGAACGTACAATTTTGTTGTTGAGTTGATATCTACTGGTTTTTCTTCTTTTTATTTATTCTCCTGAAGATAAATGCTTCTGCGTTCGAAACATGTAGAGAAGTTTCTTAAAATATTTCTTTAATATAACAGTGGAGGAAGACTTTGTGTTCTTATTTCTTACCTTCTAAAATTTAAAAAGTTATGATGACATAATTTTTGTGGAAAGAATTTTTTTTAAATTTGTAATAACAAAACTATAAAGATCACTCCGCATCTCTCTATTGGATCTGCGCAAATTTTTACATAATACCAGATCGCGTGGAGCTTTTATTGCGATTAATTAATGAATTTAAATCAAATAGATTTAAATTCATTTAATAAAAATGTTAAGGAATGACAACTGTAATTTTTTAACTATAACTATAACATAAATCGTAATTTAATTTTATTATCTAACATATACCGGGAGTTGTAACTTGGATGATCGTGAGTTTTTTCATTACATTTAGATATCGACCCTACCTCATGGAGCATGGAGCAAGAAAAAAAGAGTTTTTAAAGGTTTATTTTTAAAATCTTGAATTATTTGCTTATTTGCTGAGAAAATAATTATACAAAACACTCCCCTGATAAAGACATGCAAAAACTTCTTTATTTTTTTAAGAGCATCAGAACAATAATTCTAAATTATTCTCCAAAGTTACCAGCTCTATGAGATATTACATCTATATACACTATTGGCAAACTCGAATCTAGGGTGCCGATATAAACGCATCAGACAGAGATTATTAGTAGCGTTTAACGCGTTAAACAAAGAACACGCTCTCCCCAACCTCCCACCTTCCATTCTTTAGAACACGCGGTCGAAGCAGCAGCGGCGGCGCCAGGGGGGGGGGGGGGGGAGAAACATGCCCACCCTGGTGCCCTCCCAAAATTGATGGATCCGTTGTGGAAGGGACTTGGCTATAAAAGTTTTGATGAGTGGTTGTATGGTATTGTGAAGAAAACGATGATCTTTTTTTTTTTTTAGACATCACTTACAAAAGAGGAAGGTTTTGTTTGTCGCTGCCGATAGTGTTCTAGAGCGTCGGGAGGCCGCGACCTTTGTTTTTTAGAAGTCATTTTTATTTTGGGTAGTGCCCACTCAAAAATCACCGAGCCCATTTGTGCCCTCTCATCCCAAAAATCCTGGCGCCGCCACTGCGAAGCAGCCACGGGAGCAGTCGATACGTCGAATAAATATTTTTGTATAAAGCAAGCCTTCCTCTTGCGATGTATTAATTAAGTTTAAGGCTAATAAATAACACTAACTTTTATATTGCTGTTGTATTGTCAAGTGCAACAGAGAAAAACGTGACATAAATATGAAAACATCGTAAAAATATCGCACGAAAAAAACACTCGCTGCATCGAAGCTACTTTGTTACTAAATTTAAATCAGTTTACGTTCATCATCCCCCCTTTCAGTAGGAACGTAGGAGTGGTTAGGTGTCTCTTTTTAACTATAAGTTTTGCCCATGTGTGCTTTCTCTCTTGGTTGCATTAAAGATTTCGCACCCCAGATTTTGCCAATAGTGTGTATTAAAAACATTGGGTTCTCGCTGCACCTAAATCCTGGGTAATGTTTGTTAATGGATTTTTTAATTTTTTTTTTAATTTGGACCTACAGTTACGCAGATATTAAAAAGTTTGAGAAAGTTATTTTCCTTAAAAAAAATATTTTAACAATACAATGAAATGAAACAATATTTAATAAAATAGTATAGTTTAGTGTCCATATAAGGAAGATAGAAAGAAAGTTCTTAGCAGCAGGCGGACAAAGTAGTGCATTTATCTTTTGCATTAAAGTACCCAGGGACGCCAAAGCTAATGGGTTCCATGGGGCACAGGTAGACAATGATAGACTGTTTCATCCTTGTTAGGACTCTTCAGAAAGCCCAAACGTGTAAGCAATTCCCAATACAGCGAAAATATGCTTTCAAGGTATTTTTAAGAATAAATATATGATGAAAACCTAGTATCGCCATCTGTATGAATTAACTCAATGCAAAAGATAGCCC
The DNA here is from genome assembly GCA_935413205.1 of Polydrusus cervinus. Classification (NCBI taxonomy): domain Eukaryota; kingdom Metazoa; phylum Arthropoda; class Insecta; order Coleoptera; family Curculionidae; genus Polydrusus; species Polydrusus cervinus. Next base: position 17,302,704 of record OW284517.1, read on the forward strand.
TCAGACGTGAAAACATAGAACTAACAATAATCCAAGTACGTTAGGCCAACACATCCAGTATAAGATACGTTTTTGTGCATCCCTACACTTTTTCTACGGGTTTGTACATTCAAATATATATCGCACTGCAGTAGCACATAATTTTTTTACACGGCATTTTATTACGGATTAGTGCGGCACCCCAGTGGGCGCTCGGCCTTAGCGACACTTTACTTGTTCAAGTAGTTTAAGGCAAAATCCTTCATTTGCCAAACTCACATGCTACTAAACTTTTTTAATGTTAAAAAAAATATTTTATGAAATCTAACCGATCGACAGTTTTATTTATTACTGTATGCAAAACAAACAACAATCGTCAAAACTGTCTGACGTATTGCGGAACACGTTTGTCGTCTTACATAAGGCCGCTCTACAGTTTGCAATTTTTCTTTCACGCAAGAAAATATTTCCCGGGAGTATGCGCAGAACGAGGCTAGTGATCAGCTGCCGCAATTTGTATTGCTTGCAAGAAATATAACTCCGACCCCATTTTTATTGCAATTGCAAGGGCAATTTTGGGGATTTTTTGGTGATTTATGAGACACCAACCTATATATGAAAATCCCTGACATTTGTTTATGTTCTTTCTAACCTATAGTCGGTACGTTTTGTTTTTGTTGGTTTGCTTTTGCATCCTGTAATGCTGTTATGTTAAAATTAATGCACAAAAAAGCGCCGATAAATCCTAACCAAATATATTTTTATTTTAAAGGTTGGCAAGTGTGGTACATCACCTACGACCTTGGCAATATTAATTGCTGCAAGACAACTTTCATGAAAGAAAAATTGCAAACTGTAAAGCGGCCTATATACAAACAAAATTTATTTTAAATTACATATTTTAAGAAATAATAATATTCCTATTCTTTTGCGAGAGATGTAAAGAAACCGTCACCGACGTACACTTGCAGGTATTCGTTCAATCACACGCCTCAACGACGGTGGACTTAATGAATATGAATTATTATTGTTTTGTAGTAACTAATTTATTTTCTAAAAGATATCATTGAAGTTGAGGAATTGTGAGGCGTCCATAGGGGGGTGCCCCTTCCCTGAATCCTGGGGATTTTTTGTAGAAATCACCTTTGATAAAAGTTTTTTTACTGGTTACCTTCACCGCCTGAAATTAGTCCTATGAGCGCCCATGATCGATTAGGGGCCCCGGATTGTATAACGGCGCTGGAGCCCCCTATAACAAAAAACAGGCCCTGAAAATTTGTTAAGACAGCGACTTTTGAGTTTTGTGTCATATTGGTTGGTTGGTTGGTTTAAGGCGGGGGTCGGGCGTTCGGCCCAAGCTTCCTGCACTGCAGCCTTGTGGCTTATTGTGCTCCCCTATCTTGCTAGAAAGGATTTGTTCCTTTTATAAGGTCCAGTAAATTTCTACCAAGTTTTTCATGCGAAAGGTTATCCCCACATTGGATTCCTCCGAAGATTTTGAATCTTCGTCGTGTCAGTGTTTCTCAATTATATTATGATATTTGTGTATGTGAGGCGGTTTCGTCCTCTTAGCCGCAAAGTGGACCATTTTAAATTCCTCTTCGACGTAGGTGTTTTCTTAAGTGGCAGTGACCTGTTAGTAGGCCATGTTTTAGCTGGGTGCGCGTTAGAAGCAACATTCCAATTGATAGCTTCTTGGAGGGTTTCCCAATTGTGACCCTCGCTTGAGTTTGACCAGGTATCCTGTTCCATCGGGATAGGTGTTGTTGTTGCGCCCATCTATCTCATGTTGCTTTGGTTGCCTGTTTTGATATGCCAAGGGCGGGTTCAGGGCCCCTGAGTTTTTGAGATGATCCGGCTATAGCTAGTTTATCGGCTTTTTCGTTGCCCGCTATCCTCGAGTGACCTGTAACCCATTGAAGTTCTATCCTGTTGTTCCTTGCTGCTAGGTCTTTCAGGTTGTTTAGGTACTCCATTGTGATCCACGATTTGAGTCGGTTGGAGTTTAGGGCCTTGAGGGTAGCTTGACTGTCTGACAGAGTGCTTAACTTCCCCGCCTGAAATTGGTCTTATGGGCGCCCATGATCGATTAGGGGCGGCCATGGCGATTGTGTAACGACCCTGGAGCCCCCTATAATCAAAAACGGGCCCTGAAAATGTGTTAAGACCGCGACTTTAAGTTTTGTATTGAAAAAAAAAGCGTTGATTTTTATTGTATTCATATGATTAAATAAAATAAACACACTCTATATTTGGTATTGGCTCCGAATTGCATTGCAGATTCTATCAAGGACGTTAAAGGAATTAATATTAACTTAATTCTGCTAATATATAAGTTGAGATGGGTATTTCTGGGCAATTATTAACAAAAGAAAAATAGTTGAGGTTTTGTTTTATTGGTGTTAATATGAATAAAGTAAGAAATATATTTTTGGTAAGTGGTTACTTTTGTAAATAAGTGTATAAAAAACCGAGAAATTTAAATACAATTTTCTTTTAAAAACTAAAAAAAAATATTCCATTTTTTTGTTTTTGCCAGTGAAAATCCAAAATAACTCTTCAAAGAGATTATATTATACAGGATGTTGTAAAAATTACTTATTGCATTTAAATGGCGCCACCGAGGTTGTCTTACCTGGAGAAACACTCCATGCTTTTTTTAATGGACTAAAAAGTATATTGATTTGAATCCTAACATATGGTGTATGTGCAACGTTGCCAGACATTTTAATCAGCATTAACTGTAGGTATGTGGCTGTCAATAACAGCTGTAGTAATTAGAAAATTAATAATAATAACTTAGATAAATATAAATAATCAGAGAATCATTAGTTTTTGTTAGGGGCCTTGATAATAAGTAAAGTTTCCTTTAAGGCTTATAATTATGTATAGTCTATTTCGGAAAGATGTATAGTAATAAAATGGGAAATTACGTCTTGTTCGGCTCAATTTAGGTGTTGGTCATAGGCGCAGGTAAATTTTGTGCATTAAATTATTTATGATACTAACCAAAGAAAAAAAAAGAAAATAATATAATAAAGAAGGAACTATTAGCTAGAGCAAATTTACACAAACATCGTTTTATGAAATATGCCGTGGAAGATATAGCTGAAAAAAATAGTGTAACTGTGCTGCGCACACCGCCTTAACATTGCGAACTTAATCCTATAGAACTTATATGGGCGCAAGTGAAAGGATTTGTAGCAAGACGCAACACGACATTCAAAATGAAAGACGTTAAGCTACTGTTTGATCAAGTCACTAAGGGAGTGACACCAGAGAACTGGCGAGAAGTAGTCCATCATGTCATTAAAGAAGAGGAAAAAATGTGGGATCTTGACCACCTAATCGATCGGACCGTCGACCCGTTAATTATAACGTCAAGAGAAGATGACAGATGACGAAGAATACTATGATTTTTTATAATTTAATTTCTGTAAATGTATTTTTTGTATTTTGTATTTTTTTTGTTTTTATGTTTAATAAAAAATAAGTATACCTAATACTATGTACATAATGCACGCCTTTGTCACACCATTTTCAGTGTTTGTCAATAGGCAAAACCCATAAATTGACCCAATTCCGGGTGTACTACCTGCACCTGATAAAAAGAAAGAATTTTCCAATGAAATCAATGCCGAATTATGAAAGTGGCTTAAATATTCGTAGGGTCACTCTGTAGTCACTTTGCATACTTAGTGAGCTTTTATTACTCTACACCTTTCTGAAATATACTATATTGTAATAAATTATATATTACCAAAAATAGTATCTGTTATTATATGAAATATATAAATATTATTTTAAACGATATTATACCGGATTATAGTCCTATATAATACTACTAGAAATTATATTAAATATTATTAATATATTTTTAATACGTTGTTTTATAACTTTCCCTCCGTGTACCTATTCACGTTAAAATTTAAAAATAAATAAATATTAATTTAAAAAAAAATTCCTTATGGCAAATTTTATGAAGAAACGCATTATGATATTGATAAAGAAACTTAGTGCCTCAATGAGTACGCTCTTCAAGCTAGGTTCAAAAATAAACATACAACTTATTAAAATGACTAAGTTTTAAACCTTTTTCTTGGTTATCAATTTTAAAAGTAAATTGTATAAACAACGATTAATTTTGTAGACGTTACATCAGTAAATTAGTTAAGAGGTCAAAATAAAATAATCAAAATCGAGAGTGGTAAGATCACGAAAATTTCGCATTTTGTTGATAACAGAAGAAATATAAAGGTTTGTAGAGTGGAATGTTCAGAAGTTCTAAGAGGGTAATCGTGAGAGAATTGTTACAGGATAAGTGATATTTTTATAAGAAATTTTGAAAAATTTAAGCAAAAATGAAGGTTCTTGTAAGTATTTTTGTGTCTATTTTTAATTTACGTAAACTCAGGGTGCAAATTCGTGTGGGTCTTGGGATACGCAGATGATTAAATTGAGACAAAGTTGTGTGTTTTTGGGCTCAATAATTTGGTTAAAAAATTGTGAATATTTCTATAAATATCTCGTTTTGACAGAATATAGAAGTTATAGCAAATTGACATATTCTAAAGCAGGTTTGCTTTCACAAAAGTCGTTCCAATTTACCCCCAATTATTATTACCCCAGTTGATCCTATTATTATTTAAATTATTTTTCCTACGACCACCTATGAAAATGAGAAAAAAAGCACGGGTAATTTGGCTAGAAAGCGCCGTATATCACACGCGTGTTCAAAAAAAAAATATTTCAACACTAGTGTTGAAATATCAAGGAACACTATTTAATTTAAACATAAGGTGCGACAGACCACCCTTATTTATTAGAAAGAACAAATTTTAGAAATCAGTAATTGTAAAGTGTTTAACTTATTTATTATGGTTTTGTCGAGTGATTCAGAAATAGAGTGTGAAAATACTCCATCTGAAATTATAAAAAATGTTAATAATATACTGGAAAATCTATTACCAGAAAAAAAAAATCACGCTAAAGAGAGTGTCATGTATTAAACAACAAATGTTTATCGGTAGCAATAGCGTAGAGAATAGAGCTCTAGCCTACAGATCGCAAAGTCACAGGTTCAAATCCCATCAGGAGTATTTGACTTTTTTTTATAAAAACACTAAATAATTTATAGAATTATTTTGAATTGAAATCTTCCTTGTTGGGTGGATTTTGTTTAATGCATCTTTTCTTGATTAAATTTAAAATTTTTCATTCTGGTTAATCTAGAAGTCAATTCAGGATTAGTTCTTCCTATGATATATAAAATATGAAAAAATGAAAAAGTTAAACTACAAATAAAGGAAAAGCCTAAAGACAAACTATGCTAATATCAACACTAGTGTTGATATTTTTTTTTTCAACACTAGTGTTGATATTTTTTTTTCAACACTAGTGTTGAAATATATTTTTCACAAATCAAAGGCTTTTTTAATAAATCTTGGTGGTCGTAGGAAAAATAGTGTAAATTACTCGTGTAAAAGTGATTATTCTAAAAGTCAGAGAATTTCCGCACTCGGCTTACGCCTCGTGCGAAATACCTTCTCATTTGGAAAGTACTACTTTCGTCACTTGTTATGTAATATACTATTTTCAAATGTTTAATACTCAGAATTAAGAGGAAAAAATGTTTTTTTATATTTCACAAACATTTTTTTAGAGTGAAGCCGGTCCAGTTCACATAATCGATCCCTCAGAACTTCTCAGACCAGAACCGAAATTCGCAACAAAGGAAATCGCCGCTTTTCGGGATTACCATATCGACGAAAATGATCCCATTCAGGAGAGGGTCAGGAAAACTTACCTCGAGATGCACACCCACCAGACTGTCGACTTTGTACAAAGTAAGTGTTATTTGGGAAAACTCAGGCAAGTAAGAGTAATTTGCAGGGCAACGACGAAGTACTTTTTTTAAATAGACCGCGCCTGAATTCAAATATATTTTTCAAACTTTATAAGGTACGGGATCAGTCAGTGGCGGCTCCTGATATAATCGATACAGGTGGGGCCAAAATATCAAGTCAAAAATCTTTAATGAGAATACAGGGTGTTACAAATTCTCGGTAACTATAAGAGACAGCGACCAAGAGCACTTGCTTAAGACAATTTTTTAGGTTTTTCAAGAAAATAATCTTATTTTTTAGATACGGCGTTCGTTTTTAAGATGCCTATATAAACTTAATTTTTTTAAATACGAACCTGCATTTTTTTTTAATTTTTGGTTGGTTTTTGACCTCTTAAAATTATTATCTAGAAAGGTGTCTTAAGAAAGTGCTCTTGGTTTTTTAAAATAATGTATTTTGTCATAAAAAAAAATAAAAAAAAAATTTTCGTGTCTTTTTTCGAATATCTCCGCAAGTCATCGAAATTTGTATTTTTCAGAAATTGTTCATGATTGAAATATGCAACTGTGCCTCTATTTAACCAACTCTATCTCTTATATAGTTACAGAGATAGCAATGCTAATGCATCTTATTTGTAAAACCCTGTATACAAAAATCGAAAAAACTTACCGACGAATTAAATGAAACATTTAATAAGGTATTCGAGTTGCTCTAAAAAAAATGTTCATAAAACACTCAAGTTTTCTTATATGAAAATTCCATACGTTTTTGTTTTTTATTTGAAAATGATTCAATCACTTTTGTTCTTTACAAAATGTTTTTCGTCAGACAACATACCTGAAGTCTTTCATTTTATTCATTTTAAAACTGATACACCTAAACCCGGAATCAAGAATATAATCCACTGACGGATTAACCTAAACCTAACCTACAAGGTCAGAACACCTACCCTGCAAGAATAATTTATGTTAAATAGTAAAAACTCTTCAAAAGAAAAATATTTTTAAATTAATATCTCGACAGGCAAAACCGTGTTAAAAACAGCTGCCATCTAGTAGCTAGTAGCGGTAGCAAAGTCGAAAGCATATTTATACTCTAGTAGTGTCCTAACCCGATTGGGACTCACTCTCGATAAAATAAAACATCATAATATGAGAATCTGGCCAGGCCAGTCGATTTATCTACGCGTCAGTAAGAGAGGGCGATAATTCATTGATGTTAGTCTCTCTCTTGTACGGGTTTAACATCGTGCCAAATACAGAGTTGGCCGGAAAGGCGTGGCGGCAGGGAATTTTCGCGGCGTCACCCACACATTAGGGAGTTTTTGCATAGTTAGGCGTTAATAGATATCAACGCCATGACACTGTGGCCCTACTGTACGAGCCGCCACTGGGATTAGTGTACATTACAAATAATAATGAAACTCATAATATAAATGGCGCGGCAGTGGCATTCGATCGTGGCGGTCCGGGTTCGATCCCCGGAGTGGACATACGTACAAAAAAAAATGTCTGAAATTTAATAGGTTTAAGAATGCAAGGAAGAGTGTAAGATGTATCATTTTCCAACTTACCCCATATACCCTGATGGGTGCCCTCCCAAAATCAAAGGAGTAGATCTTGCGCTGGATTTTACAGGGGGGAAAGAGGGAAAAAATTAGGCAACCGACATGATATCTAACAGATCGTAAACAGAACTGGCTCGCCGTTGTTTTTATTCTTATTCGTCGCCATCTTTTGTTTCGTGCGTTCGTGTGTGGTTATAATTTCCAAGTTTTGGGTGTTAATATTTATAAAACTTTACTTTAGACATTTTTTTTGTTAGTTTGTAAGTTGTAAGTCGTTTCCATCTTTTTTTAAGTTGTATTCGTTCGGATGTTCCGTGTGTGATTGTGGATATAATTTTTAAGTGTTGGGTGCGAATTAAGGTATAAAACTTTACCAGACATTTTGTTATTGTTAGCGACTTGTGTCTCAAGATGGGTAGAAAAAAGTGCATGATCCTTTTTTGCACAAATCGCGGTTCAGTACCGGGAATAAAGTATTTTAGGTATGTAAAATATTTTTTACTTAGTGTTATTTCACCATACACGCCCGAACTAACGGGTGAATTTAAATAAAAGCTTGTAAAAATATTTTGAAAGTAGGTCCTGTCAAATGTTTGCATCAAGAAGCAAATGTCCGAGCTGCGCAAACTCGACGGACCCTAATTATCTGCCTTCAGTGGTGTCATCATTGAATTATGGTAAGCAATATAGTGTATATATATATGTGGTGGGAGGAAAAGTTTTTCTTTGGGGAACTTACAGTGCCCACCCTAAACTTATCAGGCCCCCATGTGCCCAACCATTGCGATTTTCCTGGCGCCGCGCCGATATAAAAATATATACGTTCAGTTAACCGGAATAGCCCACTTATCCCATCACTTTAGCATAAAGGAAATAGCAAATATCCATGTGGTAGTATAATGACTCATTTGAATAAAGGGTTGTTTGTGAAATACCAATGATTTCTTTGTTTTACATAGATCGAATGTATTTAATTTAGGAATTAAGCTAGAAACTAAATGACTGGTCGTAGTTTTTATGTTTTTTAATTGTTATCATAAAAACTTATATCACGTTATAAAAAGACGTCATAAAGATCAATAAGTTATCAAGAAACAAAATTTTTAAAATTATATGTTAATTTTTAATTATATAAACAATAAGTAAATATCTACGTACGTCTTAAGATATTACAGGGTGTCCCAATTATCAAGCTCTCCAATATTTTCCATTTCTTTTATAATTGTTTTCAAGAGGGAGAGAGAGAGAGAGAGAGAGCATCGATTTATTAATGTCCTTTAGGTTTATTTACAAATTGACATGTTGTTTTTAAAAGTACTGACCAATCACAGTATATTATTTTTTTTACCGAGGCTCCGCCTCCTTTTTCAAGACATTAAATTATATAATTTAAATGCATATATGGTACAATTTGTTATTAATTTGTTCAAAATAATAAAATCTAGACGCATTTATAATAGATTTATCAATAATGCAACCTGCTGAATGTGCATAGAAAATTAATTTCATGTAGCATCATTTATCAGTTGGTTTTCCGATAATTAACTAAACGCTTCGAACGTCCAGACGTTAGAGCGTTGCACTATGAAACCAATGGTCGTGAGTTCGAGCCCGGCAACCTACAAACTTTTTTTTTTACATTTTTTAGCATAAGGTGGTAGAAAAAATATACTGTTTAACTCAAGTGGATTGTCCATATTGCTCTCGGAAGTTTGAGCACTCCGCCTACGGCGTCGTGCTCAATTTACTTCCTCGTGCGATATGGACATCATATCCACTCTTGTTGTACAAACTACTATTTATTACTCCCACATGGATATTTGCTGTTGTCCTTTACACTATAGTGATTGGATAAGTAGGCTATTCCTGTTAACTGAATGGATATAATTTCATATCCATCCTAATTAGGATATGAAACTCATAAATCACAGTGGTCAAATATAACGAAACCAAATTTACACGTTGTAAATTTTAAGCGCTGTTTTATGACACTAAAGTGAGGTTAAGAATATACTTCAAAGAAATGCAAATGTGTCAAATAAAATTTATTTTTTTATTTAAATTAAAAAATGTATCCCATCCCACCAATCGCCAGTTTTCCAGATATTTCTAGGCAATTACTACAAGATTAAATGCATAAAATGCGGTGCGGCTCGTACAATAGAGCCACAGTGCCACGTCACGAAAGTCAAGCCCACCTGCGCGGTATCATATCTTCTTGGATCATGGGTGCGACTCTAAGGTCACACCAAGAGCTAAACTATCACACTGATCACTCAAACGTGGTCACAACGTCCAGCAACCTTGCGATTTTATAGTGGTATTCGGCCCAGGCGCGGTTTGTCCATAAGGTCATTTAGTCAATCACCCACCCCAAATTTGACCCACCTTGTTATTTTATTTTTAAAACAAAAAAAAAATTATAATTGTAAAAACAAAGTTCCTTAGTGTAAGTATCATGCGAAAACTCCCCAATATATGTAGTTCGAAGCACTTGGCCGTATTTTACGTTAACCTTATGGGTATATATTAAATAGAAGATGACAAGAATGAATTGTAACCTAAAAGCGAGACAAACATATAAGCTAGTCCAGAAGTTAAAATATGACAATAGATAAGACCTTTCGTCGACGACGGGACCAATCACATCGCTTTTTAGGTGGTGTGACAGTTGCTTATTGAAACGGTCAGTAATTGAAACACACTCGAAACGCTCCGAAATTCGTTTAAGTTAGACAAAGAGAGATTTATAACCAAATGTGCTGAATTGATTTGCAAAATCCTTGATTTGTTATTTTCTTATATCGCCACATCGTGTCTTCAGTGTATTTTATTTAGTTTGTGTATGTTTGAGCAGTGGCGGCTCGTAGGGGTAACCGGGAAAATGGTGGCCTTCGGGGTAATAGGAGCCACCCCAAATCTCACGATATAATTTTTATTTCACACATGGACACAGTTGCGCCATCTCCTTATGGGTAGCTCAACTAGTTAACCAAGAACAGGCCGGAGATTCCTTGAATTAGAGCGCCCAGCATGACATTTCAGTTTTGATGTCGCAGTATGTAATGAACGGTTGAATTGAGAGGTTCGAAATCCAGATTATTGTTTTGATTTTTGTGAAACAGTTTATTGTTTTATTGTTTTATTATTTTGTTATTAACAGACTTCGGAGAAAACAATCGTAAGTAGCAGTTTGTTTAATTTTAGTATTTTTTCATTGTTGTTATTATAACATGTGTTGTTTGGGGTTATCGTGGCCGGTCACTGTGGGGTAATGGGAACCGGCCACCATTACCCCATTGCATTGAAAACATAAATTTTTGATTGGAAAATAAAAGAATTACTATTTTAAACATGCTGAAGGATACGTTAAGATACTGAACACATTTTCAGATGCCAAGGACCTATCGCAGACAAACTGAAAAAGGTACCTGGACATGTGACCAACTAAAGGCAGCCATCACTGCAGTTAGAAATGGTAGGAGTGTTAGGGAGGTATCCAAAGCTTTCGACATTCCTAGAAGTACCCTGCAAAAGAGATTGAAACAAAACAGCGATGTTGGGCCTTCTCTAGGACGCAAACCGGTATTTTCAGTAGATGAAGAAAATCTTTTAGCACAGCATGTTATTCATCTATAGAAACTTTTCTACGGAATTTCCAGACAGGAAATCAAAAAATGTGCTTATGAATATGCTATAAAAAAGCACCTACCTTGTCCTTTTAACAAAGATTCAAAAAGCGCGGGTGATGATTGGCTGTGGGGATTCATGAAAAGAAATCCCTCAATTGCTCTCCGTAAGCCTGAAGAAACATCAATAAATCGAATAACAGCTTTTAGTAAGAAAGAAGTCACCATATTTTTCAATAACTTAGAGCAAGTGCAAGCAAAGTATAATTTCAAGGCCCATAGAATTTTCAACACCGATAAAACAGGAATCTCTACAGTTCAGACGCCAGGGAAAATTTTAGCCAAGAAGGGGCTAAAACAAGTTGGGTTTGCCACAAGCTGGGAAAGAGGCCGAAACATTACAGTGGTGTGCGCTTTCAGCGCAAGCGGAATTTATATACCGCCAATGTTTATTTATGCGCGAAAACGAATGACGCCGCAACTCCAAAAAGGGGGTCCAGCAGGAACTCTCTATACTTGTTCCGACAAAGGGTGGATCACAGAAGACCTGTTTCTGCAGTATTTACAACATTTTCAAAAATTTGTAAAAGTGAGCCAGGAGGATCCGGTTCTTCTCATAATGGATAACCATTCGACTCACTCTACTCTACAAGCGTATGAATTCTGCAAAGCGAATGGCATTATTCTTCTGTCCATCCCTCCACACACCTCACATAGGATCCAGCCGCTTGATGTCACTTTTTACGGCCCATTGAAGACGGCGTACAATTCAGAATGCAGTAAGTATTTAAGAAATCACCCGCATGAAAAAATAAGCCCTTTTGAAGTTGCAGAGCTTTTTAATAATGCTTTTATCAGGGTTGCTACACCAGAAAAAGCTATAAAAGGGTTTCAAACTACAGGAATCTGTCCCTTGAATCCAGATGTTTTTACTGAGGAAGACTTTGAGCCAGCTGCACTTCAAGGAACCAATAGCACTGATGGTTGTGATGATCTTGCGAATGAACTTATCAACGACGTTTCTGGTATTCATGAACGTCAAGAAACCCCCGAAAGAGAGATAGTTCCAGCTCCTCAGCCGGGTCAACCCCCAGCATGCGAAAGACAATTGGAGGTAGTAGAGTTATCAGAATCTCAATATTCGGAGATTGAAAAGTCATTTCACGAAATTTTACCGTTACCGGGACCATCAAAATCTAAAACTGGGAGGAGTAGAAAGGCGACCGCAACACAGCATTCCCAAATAATTACGTCCACTCCAAACAAAGATGTACTCCAAGAAAAGGCTGATAAAAAATTATTAGCACAGCAAAAACATGCGAAACAGATTGCGAAACAGAGCTATAAAAGAAAAAATTTTTCCTGCGACATTACTGACGATCACAAAGAAAACCTTGAAGTTAAGAAGAGAGTAAAGTTACCTAGAGGAAGGAATAAGGAAACTTACAGGGAAATAAGTTCAGAAGACGAGGACAATGATGACGAATACAAGGACACAGATGCGAATGGGACTGATATATGTTTAGTGTGCGGGGAATTCGGTAAAAACGGGGAGGTATGGTTAAGGTGTAATTCGTGTGGGAATTGGGCTCATAAAGCATGTACCGATGCCGAGAAAAATATATACCTATGCGATTATTGTGTTTAAAAAAACTTTGATTTGTTCATTGGGGTAATTGTGGCCGTATGTCACCATTACCCCAACTAGTTGGGGTAATGATAGCAATGTAGGGGTTTTCTTTTTTTGTTGTAAAACAAGTTTGGTTATTTTTTGGTTACTTTTGAATAAAGATTTAGGTGAAAGATGACCTCTTTCAATTATTCCCTTATTTTTGAAGATATTTATACAAAAATAACAAAAACAGATTAAATAAAGCTTAGGGGGCCACAATTCCCCCGGTCTCCCCTACAGTATGACCACAGTGTCATGGCCCTACCTACCTGTACACCAAGCTTTTTATTTCTTAGGTACTTATAATTATTATTACTTTGTCTTCCTACGCTTCATTCTTTTTGTAAATGTAAATAATTTATAATTTAAGACGTTGATATCTGCCGCAACGCTGCTCTGACCAACTCTGTATTTGGCCCGATATTAAACGCGTACGAGAGAAATAATAACACCAATAAATGTATCGCCCTCTCGTACTGACGCGTTAGGAAATCGGCCTTGTTTGGCCTGGCCAGATCCTCATAGGATGCTTTATTTTATCTAGAGTAAAGATTCCCAATCGAGTTAGGGCACTACTAGAGTATATTTTTATGCTTTTAGCTTTGCTACCGCTAACAGATACCAGGTGGCAGCTTTTTTAAAAAGGTTTTGCCTGTCGAGATATTAATTTTAAAATATTTTTTTTTAAAACAGTTTTTATTATTTAACATAAATTATTCTTGTAGGTTAGGTTTTGGTCGGTCCGTCAGGGGATTATATTCCTGATTCCGGGTTTAGGTTAATCAGTTTTAAAATGAATAAAATAAAAGAGGTAAGACTTAGCGCTTTAGGTATGTTGTCTGCCGAAAAACATTTTGTAAACAATATTGATAACTTAAAAAAACAAAAGTGATTGAATCATTTTCAGTAAATTCATCCATTGACAACTTTTACAACATTTCTTTTAACCAAATTCTTAATTTTTTTCAGAAAAACACGAGAGATGGACCAAATTCAATACAATCAAGGCCACAATGAAAGACGTTCTCATAAAACTCAACGACTTGGTCGACGAAAGTGATCCAGACGTGGACCTTCCGAACATCGTCCACGCTTTCCAGACCGCTGAAAGGATCAGGAAAGATTTTCCAAATGAGGAATGGTTCCAGTTAACTGGATTGATTCACGACGCTGGAAAAGTAAGTGGAACTTACTAATTTTGAGTAAAAGACACTATTTTGCATTTAACCGGTTTGTCTTAGGTTTAAAGCTCTATCCATAAAAAACTCTCTATATCTTTAACGATATTTATTGTTAATCCAAGACCTAAGTCTTGTATTAACGTCTCTAAAGACGTCCAACGTGTATTAGAAAGCAAGCTACATTGACTCTTGCATTTGTATTGGCAGAAAATGACAATTTCTTATTATCATTCAATTTTATATCTATTTACGTCTGAACCTTTTGATAGATATAGTTGCGTGCTGTTCCTGTCTTTCGTCAGATTCTCTAGCCCCACTGATGAGTCATAAGATGGCGAAACGCGCCTGGGGATAAATCTGACTAAATGAAAGGAAACTCCTCTTCTCAAATTACTAATATGGTAATTAGAGGGTTCGAAAATGAAACACAATATAGGGAGTTTTCATGAAAATAATCCTAATTTATTTATGAATTTGGTGTTAACGCGCGTGGTATTAAAAAAAGTCGCCGGCCGATTTTTTTTAACAATCCTGGCAAAAACAGACGGGTAGACATATCATTCCCGGTCAATCCAAATGTAAGAAGCCAATAAAGAAAATGCCATGCTGCTTGCTTCCGTATATAGATTGGAACCCTTTCTTTAACCTATTAATGATGATTTCAGATTATGGCTTTTTATGGTGAACCTCAATGGTGTGTAGTAGGAGACACCTTCGTCGTAGGAGCCGACTGGGGCAAGGATATCGTATACAGGGATTCTTCTTTCAAGGCTAATCCAGATGGTAACAACCCTAAGTACAAGTAAGCTTTCTTTTTAATTTACTCACCACAAAAATACAATCATATATAATATATCACATGGTGCATCGGGGTTGGAAAAATAGGAAATTCCTTGCAAGTTTTAGACTGTCCAAATGTTTGCTCCCCTGTTGACTTTAGAGCGGGGTTGTAGAGAAACTTTTTTAGGGTCTCTGTGTGGTAAGTGCACATGCGGAGTTTGAACAATTTTGGACAACCCGATCGTAACCTATTTGAATAGAATTGCGGTTGGTTTTTCATTGGAATTCAACAAGTAATGCTGCGGACACCAGCATTGATTGGACTTGTCAACCTGTGATTTGTCATGGTCAAATGTAATTTGAAAGTTATAGTTTTTTTACTATACTACTATACCGGGTCCGCCAACGTGGGGGATGGAAGATTAAATCATTATCGAGGAGCTTATTAAAAATACTAAACCAGCATAAGGTATCGACTTAAAAGCGGCATATTTTAAAAATATTTTACATTATACAGGGTGGCTCAAAAAAGTGTGGCGGACTAAACTTGCATTTTTTTAAATGGAACACCCTATATATTATATTATTTTCTAATTCCCTATACAATTCCACGTATATTTTGTATAAAATGACATATGTCTAAATTCAATTAATTTTGAGTAATTGACGTTTAAAATATGGCATTTTTGACTTTGACAGGCTGTAACATTGGAACGGTTCATCTTAGAGAAAAATGGTTTTCACCTCCCTATCTTAGTTTTTATTCTCTATCCAAGAAAACCAACTTCCGATTTACTATGTTAAACCGTTAAAACCGTTTTTTTGGTTTAACATGGTAAATCGGAGGTTGATTTCTTTGGATAGAGAATAAAAAACTAAGATAGGGAGGTGAAAACCATTTTTCTCTAAGATGAACCGTTCCAATGTTACAGCCTGTCCAAGTCAAAAAATGCCATATTTTAAACGTCAATTACTCAAAAACAATTATTGAATTTAGACATATGTCATTTTATACAAAATATACGTGGAATTGTATAGGGAATAGTTCCTCGATAATGATTTAAATTTCCGTTCCCGCTTCGTTGGCGGACCCGGTATATAGGTGTAGAGTAATAAAAGCTCATTAGGTATGTAAAGGGACTACAGAGTGACCCAACGAATATTTAGGCCGCTTTCATAATTTGACATTGATTTCATTGCAAAATTCTTTATTTTCATCAAGTGCAGGTAGTACCACCCGGGTTTGGGTCAATTTATGGGTTTTGCCTATTGTTATCCATGCAAACACTGAAAATGGTGTGACAAAGGCGTGCATTATGTACTATTGTGCCGATAAAAAACTGGGACAAGAGATTTACAAAAACAATGTAAGAAATACATATCCCCTAAACTATAAAAGGTGTCTAGAGCTAAAAAGGAAAAACATTCAAAATTTAAAAAGTAACCTAGGTTACATAATGGAATGTTTTATATTTTTCGATACGGGGTGGTTAATTTGAGAGACATCATATAATATGGATAAAGTAAATTTATTAGATTTTTTTAAAGTCAAATATTTTATAAATTATTATATTTACCATTACCACAAAATAATAAATAAAGCTAATACAGGTAATAAAATACATTTAATAAAAAGAAAAAAATTGCGAACACAAAGTTTGTCAAAACAACACAAAATTAATATTTGGTCATAGAACCATTTCTGTTTATTACTTTTTGGAGCCTTTGTGGCATACTTAAAACTAAGTTTCTACATAATTCGACAGTTATTTCATCCCAAGCTTGATTTATCCTATGACGTAATTCATCCCTGTTTCTAGGTTGAAAATCATGTTTATACATAGATTTGACCATGGCACCCCAAATGTTTTCTATCGGGTTCAAATCGGGACTCTTTGAAGCCCAGGGAAGAACTGCTATGTTATTTTCTTGGAGAAAATTTTGTACAATGCGCGCTGTGTGTATTGGAGCATTATCATGCTGAAATGTGTAATTTTGACCGTATACAGCGTTTACCGATGGTATCATCACTTCGTTTAGTATATTAACGTATACTGCTGCAGTTAGTCTTCCTTAGACGATTTGGCAAAGTCCTGGTCCTCTAGCGCTAATCCAGCCCCAAACATTTATGGAGAAACGCCCACTTTGGTTGGTTTTGTGGGTGTATCTCTCATCATACCGCATGCCGGAAGGCCTATACACCCGAATTCTCCCATTATTGCATGACTGAAAAGTTTTCTCGTCAGAAAATATAACTGTTTCCCATAAATTTATTTGATTAATATATTCATGTGCAAATTCTAACCTGCCCTGTTTATTTATTTCCGTTAAAAAATTTTTATTGGCAGCACAACGGCTTCGTATATCGGAATTTCAAACCCTGTCTCTAGCGGTATTTGCAGAACCTGGAAAATTCGTCTCTTCTTTTGCCTTGATTGCAGTTTCGAAGGGATGATCCCTTAGATAATTAACCAGTCTTCTATCATGATCATCAGTAGAAATTTTAGAGGGACCAGAACCTGCATTCCTAATAATAGTCCCATGTCTTGCTATTTTTTGTTTTGCCAATAGCACGGTATTCTTGCTTACTCCCAGTTCATCTGCAATATCCCTAATAGCAACACTATCTCGCAACCGACTATAAATAATTGCCTTTTGCTGGGGGGTTAATTGTGGCATATTTACAAATAATATATGATTGTATGTTTGACGAGTCAATCATAAAGTGACAATCTTTATTGACATGCAAATTTTCATGACATTTTACTGGTACCAGGCTTGATGTAAAATTATTCTTAATAGTCTAGGAGAAAATAGAAAAATTTCCTGTCCCAGTTTTTTATCGGCGCGATGGTACATAGTATTAGGTACACTTATTTTTTAATAAACATTATAAAAAAATACAAAATACATTATACAGAAAAAAAAATCATAATATTCTTCGTCATCTGAGGAACTGTAATCTCCTCTTGACGTTATAAATAACGGTCGACGGTCCGATCGATCAGGTTAATAGGATAATCAATAAAGGTTGGGGGTTTCGGGCCCTAACAATTTTTGTCGGGCCTGCGGGCCTCCTGGGCTGTTCGGTTTTGGCAGGCCGGGTCAGGTCGTTAAATTTCGGTCCGGGCAGGGCTCTACTCTCAATAGCTTCAATTCTTAAGTTGTTTTTTTAAATTATGGCCTACATTTGATCAAAATTCGCCTATGTGCGACGGTCCGTCATTATTAGAGACTTCATTGTGCTATTCTTCTACCTATATAAATTTTGAATGTTAAAAAATTACGAAATAAACTTTTTCTAAATAAACTCTGTTTTTGTTAACGCGAAATATTGCTAACGCACAAAATAACGTAACTTTCCTAAGCCAAAATGTTAAACGACAAATCTCATGAATAGTAAATCATGAATAAGAGATTTCGGGTCACATTTCACATTCTCCCTTTCTTTGCCGACGTGTAGAATAAAGGGCCTAAGAAAATTTGTTTGACACATCTAGAAGAGATTAATTATTATGAGCGAGCGGGCGTCTTATCTGCGCCCTTTCGACCTATCCTCACCGTGCCACAACTTTCGTGTTTAAACGACAAAATGACAAAGTTTCGTAAGTATAGCGACTCTTACAAGTTCGCAGGTTTATAACAAAATTAGTACTTGCAAAGGCTTATTTTACAGAGAGTGATTCGAGATATTTTCTTTATGGTTCGTCTTCATTCTTGCTGGTGCAACTCATAATATAACTATACAAGGTATGATATCAACAGGGTGCGCAGTGGATCGTGACGTCACCTAGAGAGGAATTTTTGAATTAAACGCTCCGAATTATACGGCAAAGCGTAGTTTACGTTATTAAAATTCAATTTTATAAACAAAAGAAGCTTAGCGGCAAGCGGACAGAGTAGTGCGTCTATCTTTTGCATTAAAGTACACAGGGACTCCAAAGGTAATGGAATCCCTGGGGCACAGGTAGACAATGACAGGCTGTTTCGTTCTTGTTAGAACACATCCGAAAGTCATAACCCTTAAGCGACCCCCAGTACAGCGAGCCTGTTCTTTCAAGGCGTTTTTAAGAAATAAAATCGCGATGAAAACCCAGTAACGCCATCATAAGGAATCAACTCAATGCAAAAGATATAGCCATCTAACGTGAAAACGTAGAAATATAAATAAATCTAAATAAATCAAGCACGGAACGGCCACTTCACCAGTATAGGAAACATTTTTCGCTTCTCCATATATTTCCAAGCTTTGTGGATTTAGATCTAGATCGCGCTGCAGTCACCCACTGGTTTTGCAGCACTATTCCGTAAATGCCGTGTGTATAAGTATAAATAAAATAGTAGAATTTAGTGTCCGTTAAAATATATAAACAAAAGAAGCTTAGCGGCAAGCGGACAGAGTAGTGCGTCTATCTTTTGCATTAAAGTACACATTACATTGAAGTGGCCGTTCCGTGCTTGATTTATTTAGATTTATTTATATTTCTACGTTTTCACGTTAGATTGCTATATCTTTTGCATTGAGTTGATTCCTTATGATGGCGTTACTGGGTTTTCATCGCGTTTTTATTTCTTAAAAACGCCTTGAAAGAACAGGCTCGCTGTACTGGGGGTCGCTTATGGGTTATGACTTTCTGATGAGTTCTAACAAGAACGAAACAGCCTGTCATTGTCTACCTGTGCTCCAGGGATTCCATTACCTTTGGAGTGCCTGTGTACTTTAATGCAAAAGATAGACGCACTACTCTGTCCGCTTGCCGCTAAGCTTCTTTTGTTTATATATTTTAACGGACACTAAATTTTACTATTTTACTATTTTATTCAATTTTATATGACATTTTTAATAAATTTATTTCAAGTCATATTAGCCTTAGAATTTCTACTGTGACTTAAATCTTAAAACATACATTTTATATAGATAAATTGATTATTGTAATCAAAAATTAAAACTTCTTTTTATTTACGTTCCTTAACTCAAACTTTTAGATGTGATTATGCTATTAGGAAAACTTCGTTAAAGTGCGTAGGAATTCATTTAGACTAAAATTTTACATTGAAACAGCATGTTACTTATTTTACAAGCAAAAATATTTTATTTTTAAATTATTTGAAAATAGGTATAAATATTTTGACTCCGAGTACTTTAAAGATGATAATATGCACAAGTAGAATTAATAATAAATGATAGCATTGTTTGGGAAAGTTAATAATAAAAATAACAATAATAATAAGAAATATATTTATTTAAAATAATTATAAAAATAGACAATAGAAATAAATATTTAACCGTTCACTCTAAAAGTTGATATACTTAACACGAACAAATTAAATATGTATACATTGCGAATATGGAAATTGGAAAACGACGCACGGTCCAATATTTTTTTGTATAGAAAAGAGCTTAACATATTTTTACCTGTGTCTAGTATTCGTTCAAAAAAAAACTTGTTCTGAATATATTTTACATAAAAAGTTTTAATACAAAATTTAGGTTATTGTTTATTTTTCATTTTTCTTTTTCTAGAAAGGGTCGCATCATTTTAATTCTCTGCTACAAAAATACATCAACATCAAAAAATAACATTTTTGCCCTTCGAACATAATATTGAAGAGCTGATTTCAAAGAATGAATATGCAGAGTAAAAAAAATTAACAAGGCCGATATTTGTCAGGTGTATTTTTCAACAATTCGTGTTTCAAAATTCATGGTTATCACGACTGAAATGTTTAGAGCAAGCACCAGCATTTTTAATTTTAAATATCGTTGCGAGTTGCGTTTAAACACACGCTTCCAAACACCTTGTAATTCCTTAAAATTGGACATTAGGCGTAAAACTCTTGCGTTTATTATCGACATTATACAACCATATACCGCACACCTCATTTTTCAGTCACTTTACAAATCAGTTTATCAGAAATAAACTACTGGTAGATGCATTAAACATAAATTTAAAAAATCTACCCAACAAGGAAGATTTCAATTCAAAAAAATGTTTATAAATTATTTAATGTTTTTATAAATCATTAAATACTCCTGATGGGATTTGAACCTGTAACCTTGCGATCTGTAGGCTAGAGGTCTATTCTCTACGCTATCGCTGTCAATAAAGATTTGTTGTTTAATATATGACACTCTCTTCAGCGCGATTTGTTTTTTCTGGTAATAGATTTTCCAGTATATTATTAACATTTTTATAATTTTGGATGGCGTACTTTCACACTCTAATTCTGAATCACTCGACAAATAAGTACATGATAAATAAGTTAAACACTTTACAATTACTGCTTTCTAAAATTTGTTCTTTTTAATAAATAGGGGAGGTCTGTCAAATTGACACCATAAGTTTAAATTAAATTGTGTGCCTTCAACACTAGTGTTGAAATATTTTTTCTCAGCCCCCGTGTGATATACGGCGCTTTCTAGCCAAATAAACGGTGCTTTTTATCTCATTTTTATAGGTGGTCGTAGGAAAATTATACTAACTACAGGGTTAATTTTAAAGGTGTATAATCCGCCTCTGTTTCTAAATGTAATCATACTCCCGACCTACACCCTGCACCCCTTCCCCTATGCGAAGGTGTAAAATCTTTATTATCTAATGCAAAATTAAGTGGGTCGACACTCTGCACTTCTAACGGCGTTATCTGCGTTTTCCCCGACTTGTTTTTCCACTTTTTTACAACACGGAAAAACTTTTTAACTTTTCCTGATAGACGTGAAAATTTAATGAGTTTAAAATTTTCCTGCTAAATCTCGGCGGTTCGGGATTACATTAAAACACGTGTCTGCTTGAACAAAATATATTTTAGCATAGTGGGGAAATTTTACAGTTTTTTTTTATTAATTAGCGTGAAGATATTAATTTTATACAATTTTTTTTTAAACAAAAGGGAATAAATTAAAATCAACTTATTGTTGATTAGAAATTTATATTCACAGTAAATACTATAAGATAGTAATAGTTTGTGTACAATAAGTGTGGGTTTGATGTCTATATTGCAGACGAGGAAATGGAATTTCAACGCGATATAGACAATCCACTCGAGTGGTACAGTACTTTTTTCTACTCCTACATGGAAATTTGCTGTTTCCTTTACACTTAAGTGGCGGGTAAAGTAGGCTATTTCAGTTAACTGTGCGGCCAAATTTTATAACAATCCTAGATAGGTAATGAAACTGACCAATCACAGTAGTCAATTACAGAGAAGCCATTGTTGTTCTTAAAGGTAGGTACTGACCAATCACAGTAAATTATTTTTACTGAGGCTCCGCCTTCTTTTTCAAGACACTAAATTATATAATTTAAATGCATATGGTACAATTTGTTATTAATTTGTTCAATGTAACAAAATCTATACCGATTTATAATAGATTTATCAATAATGCAACCTGCTGAATGTGCATAGAAAATTAATTTCATGTAGCATTATTATTCAGTTGGTTTTACGATAATTAACTAAACGCTTCAATAGTCCAGACGTTAGAGCGTTTCACTATGGATTCAATGGTCGTGAGTTCGAGCCCGGCAACCTACAAACTTTTTTTTTACATTTTTTAGCATAAGGTCGTAGAAAAAATAAATAAACTCGAGTGGATTGTCTATATCGCACTCGAAAGTTTGAGCATTCCGCCTACGGCGTCGTGCTCAATTTATTTTCTCGTGTGATATGGACATGATATCCACTCTTGTTGTACAAACTACTATTTCCCTACACCCCAGTTTACGAGGCACGTCCGTGCATCCTATGCACTTAGGCCAGCTTTGGCCCATTATGCTCACCCTGTTTGGTTGTTACACCCACTCCATAATCCCAGTTCCTTGCACTAGTTTGTGTGGGTCAACCGGGGAGAGAGTTCGAATGTCCTCTGGTTCCAATTTTGGTTGCCCGAACATTTTCCGATCTAGTGACTCGCAATGGCAAACTATGTGCTGTACTGTTTCCCTGATTTGTCCGCACAGTCTGCGGTCAAGTTATCCATCCTATATAAAAGTTTTTAGATATTAAACAAAGAATATTGGAAAGTACTGTTGGTTTATCATATATATTGTTTCTAATTTAGCAACTCTATATTAACTTTCCAATATTCTCTAATTAGATCTAGGCATACATATATATCAATGTATTTTGTATTCAGACAGTGGCGGCTCGTCAGGTGAATTAAAGATATAATAAAACCAGGAAAAAAGTTTTTCGATAATATTAAATATTAATGTACCAATACAGCTACCATTTTAGCCCTTAAAAAATAATTATGTTTGAATTAATAATATTAATTTAATCCATATGCATAATAGCGCCACGGTTAACTCCGATGGACAATAATTGTAAACACTTGTGCATTTTGGCGCGCCCCAACTGACCGCCGTCCGTTAACTCAAAGCAAGTGAATACCCAACGCCCAACATGGCTCTGATATTCACCGTTGCTATGGTTACGTGACATCATTCACGCAACAGCATGTAACAATTTGCATTATGATGAAGGGCAATTTAAAAATAGATCAGTCGTATGCACCATTGTTTTAGCATTGGCTCGCCTAACCTTAGAGCGTTTTCACACGGCACCATATATCGCGCGCGATAAATGGTCGCAATATTGCTTTACACCAAATTATGTGTTCTCTAATATTGCTTGTGTGTGAAAATGGCTCATTAGAAAACACATAATTTGGTGTAAAAGCAATATTGCGACCATTTGTCGCGCGCGATATATGGTGCCGTGTGAAAACGCTCTTAAGGTATTTATTTTGAGGCTTCGTGAAACTTACGGGTATAGATATCGTTTTTACGTAATTTACTGTGTGAATAAAAAATTTGTTTTTATTTTTCAGTTTATTTAGTAGTGTACGTACCCCTACTTAGTTGTGTGTTTTAAAAATAAACCCAATTAATGACATAGTTTGTAATTTGTTGGAAACTCCATTCAGTCGTTGGACAGATGAGGATAAGAAAGACGTTTTGTTACACAAGTTTTTAGTCAATGTTTGTTTAAGTACCCGCACTATACCTAGCTCACCCAGTGGCGGCTCGCTGTCTTAAAAAATAATGAAGAGCTAGGTATAGTGCGGGTACTTAAACAAACATTGACTAAACACCCGTGTAACAAAACGTCTCTTTTATCCTCATCAGTCCCACGACTCAATGGAGTTTCCAACAAATTATAAACTATGTAATTAATGGGGTTCATTTTTAAAACACAAAACTAAGTAGATACGTACACTACTGAATTAACTGAAAAAGAAAAACAAAACTGTTTAATCACACAGTAAATCACGTAAAAACGATATCTATAACCGTAAGTTTCGCGAAGCCTCAAAATAAATACGTTAAGGTTAGGCGAACCAACCAATGCTAAAACAATGGTGTTTACGACTGATCTATTTTTAAATTGCCCTTCATCATAATGCAAATTGTTACATGATGTTTGCGTGACTGACGTGACGTAACCATAGCAACGGTGAATATCAAAGCCGTGTTGGGCATTGGATCTTCACTTGCTTTGAGCTAACGGACACAGCCGGCTGAGGTGCGCCAAAATGCACGAGTGTTTATAATTATTGTCCATCGGAGTAAAGCGTGGCCGTATTTTGCATAGCTACATTCGGATTAAATTAATATTATTAATTCGAACATAATTATTTTTCAAGGGCTAAAATGGTATATTATTATTTAATGATATCGAAAAACTTTCTGCCACTGAGCTTACCACCATTTTTTAAGACCGCGAGCCGCCACTGTGTTCAGGGAAATACAATACACTGTTCTTTCCTTTGAATCGAAAATCTAAGAACGATAACAATAAAAATGTTTTTCTGTTCTAGTACCAAGTACGGAATGTACAAACCAAACTGTGGTCTTGACAATCTACTTATGTCCTGGGGACACGACGAATACTTATACAGAATGCTAAAACATAACAAAACCAAATTACCAGAACATGCTTTGAATATGATCAGGTAAGGTATCCTAGTATAGATCTACTGAGAAAATAATTAAACGAAATATTAAATTTATTTTGAAAAATTTTTTCATAGGCCATAAAAGGGTTATTGGGCGTGGCACCCAAAAAATGTTCGCCTGCAGCTCATTTTCTTTATCCTAAGTAAAAATTTAAATACACAAAAAAATGTTTTTGTAAAAATGACCCCCTCCCCTAATTATTCTATTTAATTTTATTTAATTTATTGAAATAATTTTAGATATTTTAATAAATTCTGTTTGACTTTTTAGATTCCACAGTTTTTACCCCTGGCATACTACAGCTAACTACACACATCTTACGACCGAGGAAGATGAAACAGTGACCAAAAAATGGGTCTTAACATTCAAGTAAGTTTTACTATACGTGTTTGGTTTTAGCCAATATTTTCAACACGTTTAAGATTATACTGGAGATACTAGACATCAAACTAAGCCGATTATGTCATATAAGTTTTTTTTTGATAATTAAAATATTAATTTAATTATGTAGTAGGTACTATGTTTTTTTTATTCTTTGGGATGTTTAAAGGGATATATCTCGAAAACCGTTAAAGATATTAAGATCAATCAAGTACACTTTTTTGACTCAGAAAATGCCCTTTTTTAAGAAACTATAATTAAAAAACACCTAATATCACAGGTAAGAAAAATAATCATAGATTTATTATGAAGCCCAGTGTATGCAACTAGCGCCCTTTAGTTTAAAACTTAAAAATGTCTACAAATTCTTATTTCTTGCTCATTAAAACATAATATTGCCAACTTTCAATTCGATTCATTAAACCGTTTTAAAATTATGGCTTATTTTCGAAAATAAACTTTTACTTTCAACACCCTGTATCTCTAGAACGAGTAATAATCCGAAAAAACTTATATGACTTAATCGCCTTAGTTTGATGTCTAGTATCTCCAGTTACTCTACGGCCCATAAGTTATGGGACACCCTGTATATTAAATTCTATTGAACAATCCAAATGACAGTGGCGTTCCGAGTTCGATCCTCGGAAGGGGCACACGCCCACGATCGACGAATTTTAGTAGGTTTAAGAATGCAGGAAAGAGTGTAAAATGTCTCCCAACCGACCCCATTCACGCCGGTAACCAGGCCGGATGAGATCGGATATCTCGCGGGATGTGGAAAACACACTCCCCAATCGGTAGGTCATGTAATGGCGCAAGAAACCAAGGGTTAGCCTTTGGGGGGGGGGAGTGTCGCATGACTGAGGATTAAGGTTCGGAACCTACGTTAAGTTGTAGGTCCCATCGGAAATGGCCCTGGCAGCGAACGAAGAGGTAAAAAGCCTTAATTCGAAAGAATGGCAGAAAATGACAACAATCCAAATAAAACTAATAATATTAACAATATAAATGAAATTAACTGCATAATAATTAATTCGTTCATTTTTATGTTAATACCTATAAGTTAATTTTTTTTATGTCAAATTTAAATTTCGCCTGTGGTTTTTAATTTGTTTCTTAAATAATAAGGTTATCCAAACAAACCGTTACCCTACCTACAATTGACTTGCTCTGCCCCCTCTCAATTCAGCTGGGTACAGTCCTGGGATGAGGGGCAAAAAACAACATAGCAAGTAAACTTTTGTACAAATAAACTGCTGGACAATGCTTTCGAGCAAAAAAATTTCGCCTAAATTTAACAGTTAATATTTTCTGAACCAGATATGATATCGACTTACAGTTTTGAATGGTTGATAAATCCATCCCTTGGGAAACAATTGTTAATTTTCTTTAACTGTTATATATATATATATATATATATATATATATATATATATATATATATATATTTTCTTTAAATGTTATATACAGGGTGTTAAAGAAGACGATGATTTTTGCTCCAATTTTAATGGCGTGTAACTTTCACAATAATATTTTTAAATTTTATCACGCTATGTCAATTCAATCACTGGTTCATAACAAAGAAAATAATTTGTCAAATTTTTGATATCTGCTATATTTTAAGAAATACCGATTTTTTTGGAAAACCTTGCTTTATTTCAACTTATTGGTAGCTAGATCTCACTGTGCGTTGTATCATGCAAACTTTGCGGGTAGTTATTATACCTTATGAAAAGCTTGATTATGTTCAGTAACAATAGTTGTACCTAAATGTTATAATGTACAGTGGCGTACTTATAAACACCTATATGTCTATGGTTTACGAGTATCTTACAATTTTTCACGATTGTTTTATATTGGAAAATACTCGCCCCTAGATTAGGTAATTTTTTTCTTATTTTTTAGTTTTTTATATCGCACTATAGGTATATTATACAGTGTGTTCACAAAATTTTAACAAATTTTTGGACAAAATTTATTTTTTAATTTCTAACTTTCTAACACTATACCTAAAATTAAATTTCTTCTTCTTTGGCTTGTATTTCATTTATTTGGAAATGCATGAATGGTAATAAATCCCTTCTCTCCCCACCGGACAAATCCGCAATAAAGTGAGATCATCAATAATAATTTATTTTTTTAGTCAATATGATTTGTATACCAAGAGCACCGCAATTCCGGATATTGAAGCATTGTGGCCCTACTACGAAAAACTTATTGAGAAGTACATTCCTGGTGTACTCGAATGGTAAAAATACACAAATAAAAATGAAAATTAACTAAAAATATCAGAAAAATTATTGTAAAAATAGTCGATTTAAGTTGTGTTTGTAAGCATTTTTTAAAATGGGCTGTAACAATCATAATAATAAAACTTTATATTTATAAAACTTTTGTTTAAATTATGTAGTCTTAGCCAAAAGGAAGATTTCCATAAAAAAAGCATTGGGCAGTTAAGGTTTTTTAGGCACGATCATACCTACTAAAATAAAGTGCCAAAAAGTATCGCAAGAGTCATGTTAAAAATAATTGGATACTATTTATCGTTGGCAATTTATTACCACAATATATACTGGTAACTTTGATCGAAAGAGAAGGCTTAATCATCATGGAAGGTATCAGTCTCCACACTATTGGCTTTAACGAAGCTCACCAAAAGCCGACCCAGTCCGGACCCTTAAAGGGAGGTCCGTGAGTGTGGAGACTGACCTTCCATGACGATGATGGATAACGCCAGTTGTCAGACGATTGACCATCTATAGGCGCAGACCCTTTGCGGGCCGCGGCCTCAGGATGGCCGCGCGTCTCTGATGAGTCCCAGTAGGACGAAACAACGAAAGGATTGAGATGTTAACGGAAGAAGACAGGGCATATCGTTGTTAGCAGTGAGTCTAACCATAAACTGCCATTCCCCACTGACAAGATGAGGGGACAGCGGGTAATAGACGAAGGGGTGCACAGCGTGCAAACTCCAGATGCTCAGCGCCGTGGAGGTCTACCAATAAACAATTTTGTTTACCGATAGGTAGGGGAGAGCGGGTCACAGTGGCCACCGCGACACAGTGGCCAGTTGTAAATAATTTCCGAACACATTTATTACATACGCTACCATCTAGCTAGTAGTAGCCAAACAATACAAAGAACAGGATCTGCGTTACTTTAGTTCTTTAATTTGCTCTAGCTTAATATTGTCGTTAATTTCTATTTACTGTGAAGCACATGTAAAAATCAGGTTCGTCTTTTTTTTGTAACATTCCAATTTTAAGTAAATATTGTTTATTATGTTTTATGTAAAATATTGCTAAGATATTAAGCTAATAAATTACTTAAGCGAGGATTGGGAAAACTGCAAAGAAAATTGTATAGGGGATTTTCTTGTTTGGGGTTATGTTTGTACACAGTGGCCAGGCCTGGGTTGGGATACAGTAGCCACTGCTTAGTATACTTTGTTGGAGTGGCCACTGTGCCCCCTGTATCTATTTGGTTTCTTCTTAGGCGTAACAGTTTTTTCTTTGACAATACAGACATGTTTTATTGGTTTTAGATTATAAAATTTTGATGATGCTCTGCAACAGAAAATGCAAAAGCACAATTGGATTAATTGACGAAAACGATATGAAAGCAGCTGTTAGATCCGTATTAGACGATGGTTTATCAACAAAATCTGCTGCCGCTCGTTACAAAATACCACGTTCACATTACGTAGATATATTAGGAAATGCCGGGAAGTGAATATAAATAATTGGAATGAACCTATGTTTCCAAAAATTAAACCAAATTATGAGTGCATGAAGATTTTTGCTAATGAAGAAGAAGCTAAGTTATGTGAATACCTAATAAAATTAAAGATATTGTTAACGTTTTTCCACCACCTTTAAGTACTGGGGGTAATACCTCCAGATTACAAACCACTTATAGGTTTGGTATTGATCTGAGCGGCTATAATGTGCAGTAACCAGTTTTGATACGTTGTTTCATTTATTTTTAGTTAGAGAGTGTACCCCATATATGTGGCCACTGTTACCCGCCAGTGGGGAACAGTGGACTTTTTTCATATTCCCAAAGAATTAAGAATATATATTTTTTATATCATTTTGTTCCGTTAATAATTTTTTTTTAAGTAGTAGAAACTCTATTCATTCTTACCCTATGTTATATGTATCATTAAAAGCAATCGTTGCTGAGAAAAAAAAAATCATAACCAAAAATGTGGCCACTGTGACCCGCTCTCCCCTACGTCCATCGGGTTTTTGAGGTAACCACGGCAGGCATGTCATTTAATTTGATGTTAACATTCCTTGCCTCACTTAAAATGAAATGTGAGGTCATCCTTGTTTCTAATTATGGGTGCTCGTCAGTGATCTGGCTTGGCAATGTGACACGTTCGATGTCCAGTTAGCATATACTGGTAACTTATTACACTACATACTAATTGTATAAGAAATTTCCGTAAGTTTCATGTAATTATGTATTTATATAAGGTAGGGATTTTAAATGCAACGCTGCTTATACCTAGCGGCTCTGGAAATAGGATTTCCCTAAGATCCAAAAATACGTCCTCAAAGATGTTTTACCGTCCTAGCTTTTGTCATGTAAAAAAAATTTGTACGCAGCTCTAAATATATTTTTTTTACATCCGTCAAACCATGTGTCAGAAATGTAATAAAAACTAATGTAAGGAACAATAACTTTAAAACTGTAATGTCACTTTTTTAGAATATCAATTGTTGAACATGTGCCTCATCCCCATGAATCTGTTAGCACAGACCAAACCGATGGTAGAACTCTTTCCTTACTCTTTCCAAAACTTCTGGCGTGATTAAACGTATCTCTGCCCGAATCTTTGCCAGATTTCCAGGTCTGGTGACATATACACTTCTTTTTAAACCGCCTCATAAATAAAAATCTAAGGGTGTAATATCCGGAGATTTGGGCGGCCACTCTATAAATCCTCGCAGTCCTATCCACCTATTTGGAAATGTAACATTTAATATGGAAATAAACATTTAACATTTCTTGCAAACTTTTTAATATGAGAACTTCTAGTTATGGAAATCTATACCAAAGGATATTTTTTCAGCAGGATGGAACCCCTCCTTACTTTGCCAGAAATGCAAGAGAATTATTAAATTTTATCATCATTTGATCTCTTAAATCTAGTCTCTATACAGGGAAAGACAAAAATAAGTATTTTTTCCATTTTTTGAATAGAGGACCATGTTCGTATTCTGGTATAACTATTAATTCTAAACAACTTTTATAAATATAAATTGTCTCTGAAACGAAAAAGAAAAGTACCTACTTTGAGCAACTTTAAAAAAAATTAAATCTCCCTCGTATGCCCTGCAGTTTTTTCAATTTTAATGAGCGCTTTTTTAGTTTAAAGGGACGCAAAAGCTTTATTAAGAATACAATTCTCTGTGAAATCCATAATAAGTAAGTTTTCCATGTAGAGCCACATTTCTGCCGGTCACTGTATACAGAGCGTTACTTAATGATGGTATTTAATTTCAAGGATGCATTCCTGAACCAAATTCAAGTAGAACAGTTCATATAAACATGTGTCCTGAAACTTCTGATTTATAAGATAAAGGGTGTGAAACTTTAAAAAAAAAGTTTTTTATTAATATCTCGAGGCTTCTTTTGCCGATTTTGTTGAAATTTGTCAACTCAATATAGCGTACATTTTCTTTTCAATATTATTCGTGAGACTGCCCCCCGAGACACCACTGGAACTTATAATTATCTTTTAGTTACCGCTAACTTATTAAAAATGAACAACAGTCCCAAATTTCAACAAAATCGGCAACAGAAGTTTCGAGATATTAATAAAAACCCTTTTTTTTTAAACTTTGACGCCCTGTATCTTATTAAAAACTAAACTTTCCAGAATACATGTTTATATGAACTTTTCTACTTGAATTTGATTCAGGAATGTGCCCTTGAAATTACGGCCTATCATTAAGTAATACCCTGTATAAATATAATTTCACATGAGCTGGTAACCTTGGAAAAGAATTTAGAAATATTGTTAGGATGTTCTTTTATCAAAATACTACTAATAAAACCAGATTGCCAAGAAGTGGAATACTTTTCTATTAGTATGGAAGTCACCATGCATGGAACACCGACGCCGCTTAAACTTCCGAGCGTGGACAATCCACTCGAGTTGTGCAGTTTATTTTTTCTACGACTCAACTTTTGAACTTCATACTAAAACTTTTAAAAAGTTATTTAAATTAGGCGTCAGACCTTGTCTTTTTAGTTGACCGTAAACTTGTGAGAAAGATAATAAAAAACAATTGAAGAAAAAGTCATTTCGTTAGCAAATCTATGGACCAAATTACACTGTAAAATATTCATCGATTTGTATCATTTCTTATATTTACACAAAAGCACTTTTCATATTATATCTATATCTTTCTTACATTCGGATTTTTGCAGAGTAACAGACAAAAAGTAATATATTTATTAATAAAAATTATCAATTTATTTTTCCCAATCATAGCTAGTTTCATTAAATTGTTCTGCTGAAATGCACAGAAGAAAAGTTTTGTTAGTTTTTTTCTGCTTGCGTAAGAATTATAACTCCGAAAGTACATCAAGATAGCTGTAGAGTTCACTGTAAACAGTTAAAAACGGATTTTGTGCATTAATATGAGCTTTTAACGTTCGCCATGGTAAAGTTTTTCAAAATAATCGTCAATTTACAAAAAAGCAACACTGTTAACATGGAAATGTACTCATCTTCATGTTCCACTATTGAATGAAGATTTACCAGTTATTTTTCTATATCTGTTGAGCATATAAAAAAAGTTTTAAGATCGATTGGGGTTGGATCCCCGTTCAAAATATATCAGAAAATATCGCGGTGAACGAATATCCAACCAAGGTTAGTAAAAAACGTTCATTTTGTAGGTATGTAATAAATTTTATGCATTAAATCTTGTTGATTTTCTATGGTCTATTTCTTTTCGATTGCGAACGATGACAGAAACCCGTTTTACAATAAAAAAAATGCAAAAATTTTCATTTTTGACAAGTTGAAAAAGTAAGGTTAGGGATTTACGTCATAACTGACATTTTGTTGGAATAAGTAAAAACATGAAGTCTTTCTCTACTGGTTTATTGAAATAATAAAAAAATTTTTTTTTTACTAGTTCCCCCAATTTTTTCAAAAATTTTTATTTTACAACTTTGACTTAAGATTAATATAATATACAATATAATTGGCACATCCAATTAAGCTCCATGGTAGCCCCAAATAATTAATTTTTCTTTCCATACCATTTTCTTTTCTCTCCCCATGTTTTCTTCAGGATGAGATTTCTGGACCCATGAGTCTCCATTTTTCCTATATATTTTTTTCTCAGCCCTAACGGGCCCTCTTGTCACTGTTACCTTTTGCCCACGGTCAGTGTCCAAACTTAGCCTCGAGGCTCTAAGTATACCAATTTTTTAAATCATCAGTTCTTAATTTTTATCTCTCATGGCTCGATAGAGCTCCATCGATGTTCACTACCAGTTAATCTTGCTCCTTTATTTACTAATACTCTCTCTTTGTATTTTTTCCTGATGATGGGTGTTACAACACCCGAAACATGTAGAATATAAAAAAAAATTTATTATTTCAATAAACCAGTGGAGAAAGACTTCATGTTTTTACTTATTCCTATAAATTAACTCCACTTTAAGAATGGACTACTTCCTCAAAATTAAAATGACATTTTGTTGTTCTACTGTTTATAGCGGTTAGAATTTTAAATTAACACTTGTTAAGGCCGCTTTAGAGTTTGCAATTTTTCTTTCACGCAAGAAAAGATTGCCCGGGAGTATGCGCAGAACGAGGCTAATGATCAGCTGGCGCAATTTGTATTGCTTGCAAGAAATATAACTCGGACCGTATTTGTATTGCCATTGCAAGCGCAATTCTGAGGATTTTCTGGTGATTTATGAGACACCAAACTAAATATAAAAATCCCTGACATTTATTTATGTTTTTTCTAACCTATAGCGGGTACGTTTTGTTTTTGTTGGTTTACTTTCATGTCCTGTAATGATGTTTTGTTAAAATGAATGCACAAAAAGCGCCGGTAAGTCCTAACCAAATGTATTTTTATTTTAATGATTGGCAAGTGGTACATCACCTACGATCTGGGCAAGTCATTGCACGCTGTAAAACGAAGTGAAATTTTTATTGCCGCAATATTAATTGCTGCAAGACAAATTGCAAACTGTAAAGCGGCCCTTAAGATGAATTTTTAGGTTATGTCACAATGTTTGGCGTTTGGCATGGCCTTCTATATTTTGTCGATAAATCGGGCATCCTTTTTGCTTCAACACAAAGTAGGCATAGGTTTACTATTTTGTTGCACAAAAACGTGAAATTAACCGATTTTATGTACAGAAAGTTAATCGATTGTTTGTTTCGTAATATAACTAGAGCTAAAAGTTATTTTTAATTGCTAAAAGATTTATAATTAGCATATATTTGCTAGAAATCAATCTTATTCTTCTTCTGTGATTAAAAAAAAAAACTTTAATAAGTTGGCTATGCTTTTATGTAGTGTAAATTGGCCCATGATTTAACCAATTAGGTGATTTTTGGTTCAATTTTTTTTTCTGTCATCGTTCGCAAACGAAAAGAAATAGACCATAGAAACGCGCCTGAAATAAGACACATTATTTTAATAGCAATTTAGGTATATTTACTCTCTTCAAAAATTGTATTTGTTACCTACACACATTATGGGGGTGGAAAGATAAAAACAACAAACTACAAAATATACAAAAATATATTACAAAAATTGCAACTATACAAACAGAACAAACACCATCTGATACTATACACATTAAAATTTTTATTGCCAAATGAACCACAACTATAAGGGCAACGCAGAAATAAGAACCCTTAATTTTGTATTTAACCAATCAAATTATGGTTATTTAAAATATTAAATTATAGTAAGTAACTATTATACCTATTGGCATAAATTGATTAATTCACTATTGGAGGGATTTTAGTCCGCAATTTTACGATATGTACCCGATTCATGTGCCGTTTGTTGCCCGCCAATTAAAAACTACAAAATTTTAAAGCTGTTGTTTCGTTAATATCATATAATAAAGATACCGATAACTATTAGGCAATCCAACGATGTGTCAAATTGTCGGCTGGATGGCAAATACTGCTTTGTGATTGGTACACGTGACCATAAAAATAATTTTTCTGGTGGCATTTAACGGGTGACTCAATGCTTTTTGTCATCCATCCGCCATATTGAATCACGTGGTTTGGATTCCCTCATTGGCTGTCAAACTGTCATGTCAATTTTTGAAGTTTTGTCAGTTTCTAACAAAATTAGGGAATCCAAACCACGTGATTCCATATGGCGATTGGATGGCAAAAAGCATTGAGTCACCATTTAAATGCCACCAGCAACATTATTTTTATGGTCACGTGTACCAATTACAAAGTAGTATTTGCCAGCCAGCCGCCATTTGGACACATCGTTGGATTGCCTAATAATAAAATGTCAAAATGTCAATATTTTCTAACCTCAAACTACGTACTTTAATGTCAAAAACTCAGAAAATCCAAGGATGTGACAAAAATGGCGGCTGTGGGCAAATATTCTTTTGTAATTGATTCCCGTAACAATAAAAATGATATTGCTGGTGGAATTCAACAGGTGACTCAATGCTTTTTGCCCACTTCATGTAAACAGATGTGTTTAAGAGATTATTGGTTAATAGACAACCTGCAAAAGAGATTGATCTAATGAACTTTAAAAGACAATTAGCAACGAAAGAATCGGTTTATCACCCCATGATGAAGCACTAGCAGCATATACACTAATATACAGGGTGCCTCAAAAAGATCTGCTGAAATTAAAAATTTTAATTTTTTCGACTATTTTGAAAAGTAAAAAAGAAAGCTCAATTTTTTTTGTACGACATTACTGGGCATAAAATTCTGCAAGTTTGCCCCCATTTGACCGATACTGTATCTCTTATAGTCTCCGAGATACCCATGATGAGCATCGAATTTGTGACACCCTGTACAGACCTTTTAGAAACGCCCTGTCTACCACGATAGTAGTACGTAAAGTAACCGGTTAACCACCAAATTTACTGATTTTACAACCACAACACAAGTTCTGGTTTTTAAATATATTATATAATAAATTACGCCAAATCATAGCCTAACAAATCTTCTAACCCGTAACCGAACAACTTAAAATCTGCAAGGTACATTTTATACAAGTGTTCTATGTTAAAAATAGAGAGCTGTTGAAAGTGTTCCCTTAATTTATCTTTCGTATGACCGGCTCTTGTAACTGGGAAAACCACGGGAGGTGCAGAAACCATCTCTAGAATGGTTTTTGCATCTTGTGATAGTGTCTCGTAGTGACCTGAAAGAAATGAAGGACAATGTTACTTCCATTTAGCAACGTTCAAGAACAATTATAGAAACTATCGTATATACTCAGTATTCACCTGAAGACGACTGGAGATACTAACCAATTGAAACGTTTGTGATTCGAAACAAATAAAGACAATGCAAGTCCAAAACTCTACTTCCGTTCAAGACACGTCATTGTCTCTAAACTTCAAACAGACACTGATATAAACAAGTTTGAATTGTAAAAGTTGCACAATTTGGTGCCATCATGTGTCATTTAAAAATCGAGGTAATGGGCTTTTTACTAAATTTTGATTTTGGTTGTCGTATATAAAGAAATAAAAAATAAAATTATAGTCTATTTCAGAAAGGTGTAGAGTAATAAAATGGGAAATTCCGTCCAGTTCGGCTCAATTTCGGCGTCGTCCATAGGCGCCGGTAAATTTTGTGCATTAAATTATTTATGATAACGAATCAAAGAAAAAGAAAGAAGATAATTTGATAAAGAAGGAACTATTACCTATAGCAAATGTACAGGGTGTCCCAAATTCGAGCCTCATCATGGAGATCTCGGAAAGTATAAGAGATACAGCATCGGTCAAATGGTGGCAAAGTTGCGGAATTTTAGGCCCAGTAATATCGTAAAAAAATATTTTAGCTATCTTTTTTAGTTTTAAAAACAATGTTGTGTTTGTTTTTTAATAGCGGCCAAAATAAGTCGGTAAATTTAAAAAAACGAAATCTCAATATTTTAGTTTTTTTCAAATATTTCTAAAACTAAAAAAGATAGCTAAAATATTTTTTTACGATATTACTGGGCATGAAATTCCACAACTTTGCCACTATTTGACCGATGCTGTATCTCTTATAGTTTCCGAGATACCCATGATGAGGCTCGAATTTGGGACACCCTGTACACAAACATCGTTTTATGAAATATGCCCTTGAAGATAAAGCTGAAAAACATAGTATAACTGTGCTTCGCACACCGCCATGTCATTGCGAACTAAATCCTATAGAACTCATATGGGCGCAAGTGAAAGGATTTGTAGCAAGACACAAGACGACATTCAAAATGAAAGACGTTAAGCTACTGTTTGATCAAGCCATTAAAGAAGGGACACCAGAGAACTGGCGAAAAACAGCCCATCAAGTCATTAAAGAAGAGGAGAAAATGTGGGATCTTGATCACTTGATCGATCGGACCGTCGACTTGTTAATTATAACGTCAAGAGGAAATAACAGTTCCTCAGACGACGAAGAATATTATGATTTTTATAACTTAATTTCTGTATAATGTATTTTTTTAAATAATGTTTAATAAAAAATAAGTGTACCTAATACTACATAACGCACGCCTTTGTCACGCCATTTTCAGTGTTTGCGAATGGATAACAATAGGCAAAACCCATAAATTGACCCAAACCCGGTGATACAACCTGCACTTAATAAAAATAAAGAATTATTTATTCGTTGGGTCACTCTGTAGTCCCTTTGCATACCTAATGAGCTTTTATTACTCTACACCTTTCTGAAATAGACTATAGAAAAGGCAGGGATCGCAAATATAACAGACGCGACGTTGTCACGTTGACAAACTTGGAGAATAATAGTTCACTTGCCATATCACTTGATTTTTTTTTAATATCACTGCAAGTCACTGTAACTGTAAATATATGCGGTTATGTTGCTGCTGCTAATTAATTTTTAATTAACTTAGCTTAGCTTAGATATGACTTACCAATAAACGTGTAATTAAGTATACAAGGGTGGCACAAATCATAAATAGGAGTCCAATGCTCATTGGTATCCACTCCTTCATTCAGCAGGAAACGAACAAACTCAGGAAACGATACGTTTGCACCGGAATCTAGTTCACTGGCTGTTGCTGTCGGTCGGTATTTTTTAATTATTTGTCGACCATATCTTGCCTAAAAGAAAAAACCAAGTTTTAGCAACTAGTGTAACGCCACTAGTTCTTCAGTAAAATTCGGACACACGTCAAAAACAGATTTATTATCGTATGGAGGAGGAGGAATAATAAATCCTTTTCTTTCTTTGGTCTGAAGCCTACTTGGCGACCCATTTCCGCACGGATTCATAAAACTTTTGTTTCATAAAATGCGCCAAGTATCAGGTATTGGCTAATATTATTACGTTACTCTATTTAATTATTTTCATTTCAGAAGGGTTTCCTGGCTCCCTCATCGCACTACATTCTGAGCTACCGCTTGCGCCAGGGGAACGTAGCGGGATCGGCGGGGATGTGGGGACCTTTACTGTGTTTTGAAATGGCTTCTAGGATTAAAAAACATAATAACAACAGCTAAAAAAATCAGGTGTAGCAGAGAAAGTTTAAGGACGCTGCCACCATACACCAAAACCCAGGTTGTTTTAATAAGCCTTCGTTAGATAAGAGAAACGTCTGGAAACCATTGTTAAGTAAATGTAATTTTAAAATAAAACCAGTTAAATGCATATGACTTATCGGGTACGAGCACGATTCTTCCAGTTATGCCAGTCATTACACCTAGCTAGTATAAATAGAACACGTAAGAATTAAACGCATTACTTCGCCCACTTAGTTATGCGTCACTGCGCCTGTAGAGGACGGAGATACTTACCAGTTCAAACGTTGTGATTCAAAAAAAAACAATAACAATGCAAGTCCAAAACTATTCTGCCATTCAAGTTCAGTTTTAAAAACTGACAGTCGCCGGCCGGCCCTGGTTCGTCATGAAACTATGTGTGTGTAGCGGAGTCGACCAACCGGCCATTATCTCTCCGGAAAATACCGGCCGGCCGACTGAACGTTGTTAAAACAATATAATTTAATGTAACTGGAAAACTATAAATAGTTTATAGGCATATAAAGTGGGATATACTTGGGTTATCAGTACGGCGAGAAGGCGAAGAACAGTTGGTACTTAGTTTGAAGATCATTCAGGTGTACGAACCTACAAGGGACCACACAGAGGAAGAAGTGGAATGGTTCTATGACGGCGTCAACAGTGCGATACAAGAGGTAGACACCAACTATACTATACTGATGGGAGACCTAAATGCCAAAATAGGACACAAACAGGATTATTCAGAGTTTGTAGTTGGACCCCACGGATATGAAGATAGGAACGAAAGGGGTGAAACCCTTATAGAATTTCTTCTGCAGCAGAGGTTGTATGTCATGAACACATACTTCGAAAAAAAGCCCACAAAGAAAATGGACGTGGCAGTCAATGGCATGAACAAGAACGAAATAGACTTTATCATTATGTACCAACAAGAAAGAAGCTGTTCAAGACGTAACTGTACTAAACAAATTTTCAACCGGTAGCGACCACAGAATGGTTAGAGCAAAGATAGTCTTGAACATAAGGAAGAAAAGAAGAGATATGGTAACAAGGACCGA
Source organism: Polydrusus cervinus (assembly GCA_935413205.1). NCBI lineage: Eukaryota > Metazoa > Arthropoda > Insecta > Coleoptera > Curculionidae > Polydrusus > Polydrusus cervinus. The sequence goes on from OW284517.1 coordinate 17,341,515, forward strand.
AAACGTCAATTTCACTTTGATTACTAACATAAAGGCCCACCAGGAAGAAATAGAAAATAACTTACATAATGGCGTGGAATAATACCTTTAGAACAAAACAAAAGCCTTAAAGTTCTAAAACGAAAGTTATAGACAGGAATGAGGAATATTTATAAGTTGAAAAGGGCACATCATATACGAACAACAAGAGATTCTGAAAATCACCGAAGAATACTATAGAACACTATATAGTCAGGACGATTCCCTTCAAGAGGTAGAAATCCCAGTAATACAGAATCAAGGATAAGATGAACTTCTAGAAATAACCGAAGAGGAAATTGAATTAGCCTTAAAATGCATGAAGAACAACAAAACCCCAGGAGAAGACGGCATTGTCAGTGAAATGATAAGACTGGGAGGTAGATGCATAGTAAAGACCTTAAGAACCCTGTATAATGCCTGCCTCTTTGAAGGAAGTACACCAGAACAATGGAATAAGGATATCTTTAAATCAGATATTTCCATGTGCTTAAAGAGGAAAGTCTTTGATCAGTGTGTGCTCCCCATTCTAACATATGGAGCAGAAACACTCACTCTTACCAGAAAGGTCATATATAAAATCCAGATGGCACAGAGAGCAATGGAGAGATCTATGCTGAATATATCCCTCAGAGACAGAGTTCCAAACCGCATAATCAGGGAAAGAACCGGTGTTACGGACGCAGTCAAAAGAATTACAACGCTGAAATGGAACTGGGCAGGCCATATTGCGAGAATCAGAGATGGAAGATGGACCAGAAAAATTTTAGAGTGGAGACCTAGACATGATGCGTATCGAAACCGAGGACGTCCCCCAACAAGATGGTCGGACGACATTAAGCGCATACAACACAACTGGATGCAAACTGCTCAAGACCGGAAACAATGGAATGATTTATGGGAGACCTATGTCCAGCAGTGGACGCAGAGTGGCTAATGATAATGAAATAGTTTTCGAAGGAGAAAATTATTTTTAAAAAACATATAATAATATATGTAGTATAGGTTTACTTAGTAGGTAGTAATACACGACGAATTAACCTAATAAAACTAATATAAGCTATGTTTTCACGTACGATGTTTGATCGAAATAGAATGTCCCCTTTTTATAGGTCAATGGAAGTAACTTACCTGGAAATACTTGGAGCTAGGAAGACTATCTGTAAATTTGTTTCTATACGCCGAAAGTATCCTTTCAAATGGATGCCGAGCTATTAGAAATAGGGTATAATCTCTTAAAATTTGACTTATCTCGGCCGTTGGCAGTTGCGAGAGCCTAAAAATGAAAAATATATCATTATCTACAGATTCGGTATACAGGGTGATTCCTAAATTGACGCTTATCTTGTAACTGCGTAAAGAAATTATTAAAATAAACAAAATAAGAAACTTACATTTTGTTTTCACAACAAACACATCCCATAAACATTATTCACTAGTTTATTATTTTCATAATGTTCCATTTTTAAGTTTAAACAATTTAAAGTGACTCCCATAACATAAACACCACGCAACTAGTTGGCATTTAACTGACCAGTACACTGCGTGATTCATTAGGAAAGAAATAAACATAAATAGGCTTTATCAGCGATACATAGGACCTGATTAGGATTTTTTAAAATTTTGTGAGAGATTATATCTCGGATATTTTTGGATTATTTGAAAAAACTACTTATTTGGAAATTTTGTTTATCTGTAGACCAAGCTCCCATGACAAAAAAGGTACCCCATAGAACACTTTAAAATTATAAAATGAAAAAGACTGAAAAACATGTAAGAAACATGTTACGCCCGCCAGACTAGTAAAAATTTATTAATTGTTATTTTTTATAAATTTTTGAATTTTCCTAAAAAAAATTATTTTTTTTAAACACCTGCTTGAAATTTATACAATTTGTAGAAAATAATGTACCATTTTTGAAAAAATTTGTCTGGCTGACAATTTTTGTTAATTAACTTCTGAGAGACCTTTTGTTATAAATTATTTTTTTTATGAAAATGCACACAAATTTTTACTAGTCTGGCGGGCGTAACATGTTTCTTACATGTTTTTAAATCATTTTCATTTTATAATTTTGAGGTATTCTATGGGGTGCCTTTTTTGTCATGGGAGCCTACACTAGAGCATTTACAAACATTTTTCTTTCAGAAAATTACGTTGAATAAAAGTCGATCTCACCTAATAAAAGAAGAATTCGCATGCGCAACATCCGCCGGTATACTGACTAGATTCGTGGCATTCGATTGGCCAGTTAATACCATCATAACCCTCTTCCAATTGGTACAAGCCACCTTTGGGACATAGCAATAGAGTAACTTATGGTTATGGTCGACTAAAATGTGATTGGGAATTAGTTATATAATAATAATAGTAATAGGTTTATTTTCAATAGTTATAATAAATATGTTTATTTTATCTTGTTTAATAAACTCATTCTTCGAACCCCTGAAGACGTGCTTGTTAGAGGCAAATCTTATTATTTTAAGTATTTAAAATCATAAATATATTAAAATAGTTTTTAATATTTGTTAACATTATATAAAATTAAACGGCAAATAAAAAACGTTTAGGCGAATGGCGCTAACTGCAGCCGACGCCAAAAAGAAGTGAAGAAGAAGAAGAAGAAGAAGAAGAAGAAGAATAAGAAGAAGAAGAAGAAGAAGAAGAAGAAGAAGAAGAAGAAGAAGAAAAAACGTTTAGGTATAAACGCAGTTTTTTGAAGATATAGGTATAATAAAATTTTGAAAAATTTATGATTCATAACATTATTAATTAAAACATTTCCAAAAATGTTTTTAAGTTATCTGTTTCCAATATCCATGCTTTTATTTCTACTTTATATTTTTTTAATGAAATATATTTTTTATATTTTGTTGGTAAATAATCGTTTAAATAAAAACATAAATATTTGGAATTTTTATTGTCCTATAGACTTATTTATTTTGGATTTTATGGTTATTTCATTTTTATGACGTGTATTATGATTATGGTTTTTAAATTGTATAGGATTTTTATTTTTAAATATGTATATTAAGATATTATAAATGTAAACTTGTCTAATGTTCATTTTTTTTTTGTTTCAGAATATAATTTTATTGAAGGGTAAATATAATATTTATTAAATATAATTTTTAGAAACCTTTTCTGTAATATTTCTAATTTTTTAACTAAAGTTCTATTTATTCCTCCCCAACCTAAAATTCCGTAATTTAAATGAGTTTTAACTAATGCATAATACAGGGTGTGTCAGTAAGGTGTCTGTCTTAGATAGCACCTAAACTATCAAAGATAGGGAAAAAAGTGTAATACAAAAGTTAAAGGGTTTTTTAGGATACATAATCTAAAAATATTTTCTAATCTACAGGGTGGTCCTAAAAAGTGGTACTGAATAATAAAAAAGAAAATTAAATGGGACACCCAGTATAATTTTCTAGAATATGATTCAATGGAATAAGGACTTTGCAACCCTATTAAAATTTTTGAAGTGAAATGCAACGTTGCCAAGTAATTAATTTTTTTCCGAAATTTTAGTAATTTTAAGGGTATCGTTAAAAAATCATAGCAACCTGTGGATTAACCCTAGGCAAATATAATTTACGTTGTAAGTACTTTAAGGTACGATATATAGATCTATAATAATGTTTTTTAAATCTCTTATACAGAGCATTCATTACAAGTTGGACAACTCGATAGTTTTAAAAATGCTTTATTTCAATTTTTTTAAATGGTACCCCCCTAATTTTTTTAGGCAAAAGAATGTATCTTTCGAAAACCTTACTTTTTTGTTAAACATGTCATATATCTAAATATCATAGTTTTGGAAATATTTTAGGATTTGTCTTAAATCAGGGTAAAAAAGGTAAGTTCTAATTAAACTATTTAGTCAAGATTGCTTTGGAACAAAAAATAAATAATTTTCTTTGTCGCAATTGTCATTGCAAAATTATTTCACCAATATTTTGTGCTCTATTACTGTTTAAAGTTTAGTTTCCCGAACTAACTTTATCGAAATAGAAAAATATGAGTTATGATAAAGTTAGTTCAGGAAACTAAAATTTAAACAGTACTAAAGCACAAAATGTTAGCGAAATAATTTTGCAATGACAACTCCGATAAAGAAAATTATTTATTTTTTGTTCCAAAGCAATCTTGACTAAATAGTTTAATTAGAACTTTCCTTTTTTACCCTGATTTAAGACAAATCCTAAAATATTTCCAAAACTATGATATTTAGATATATGACATGTTTAACAAAAAAAGTAAGGTTTTTGAAAGATACATACTTTTGCCTAAAAAAATCAGGGGGGTCTCATTTAAAAAAATTGAAATAAAGCATTTTTAAAACTATCGAGTTGTCCAACTTGTAATGAACGCTCTGTATAAGAGATTTAAAAAACATTATTATAGATCAATATATCGTACCTTAAGGTACTTACAACGTAACTTATATTTGCCTAGTGTTAATCCACAGGTCGCTATGATTTTTTAACGATACCCTTAAAATTACTAAAATTTCGGAAAAAAATTAATTACTTGGCAACGTTGCATTTTATTTAAAAAATTTTAATTGGGTTGCAAAGTCCTTATTCCATTGAATCATATTCTAGAAAATTATACTGGGTGTCCCATTTAATTTTCTTTTTTATTATTCAGTACCACTTTTTAGGACCACCCTGTGGATTAAAAAATATTTTTAGATTATGTATCCTAAAAAACCCTTTAACTTTTGTATGACACTTTTTTCCCTATCTTTGATAGTTTAGGTGCTATCTAAGACAGACACCTTACTGACACACCCTGTATATTTCCATGTTTTACGATCAAAATTTTTTAATGTTTCTAAAAATTGGTAGTAAAATTCTTAATTTTTTAATTAAATATTCTATGTAAAAATTCCAATTTAATTTACTGTTAAATAATATTCCTAAATATTTTACTTGATTAGCTTTCAAAATTTGAACGTCATCATTTATTTTAATACTATTCATATTTTGTGGTATGTTATTTGGATTTAAAGTAAAAGAAAGATAATTAGTTTTATCGAAATTAATTGTTAATAAATTTTTATCAAACCAATTTTTTATAATTTTAAAATATTTTTAAGATCGAATGAACTTACGTGTTTTATACTAGAATTTTTCTAATTTTTACAAAACCAGTAGCGAAAAATTGCTGTTTTCGGAAATAGATACGGTTTAACTGAAAGTAAAGAATCGTATTTTTTGACATTATGCGACTATGCCCAGAATAGTGAGGATGCCTTATATTATTTCAGACAACAGTTTTTTTTTACCTGTAAAAACATTCTTTATATTACTTACCTAGAATGTGATTTAACTGAGTAAAGTTAAGGTGCCGTCTACGAGTAGGGCCCAAGTTATCACAGCCTAAGGTCAATTGTTCTTGGCGTGCGATTTGTTCAAACCATGGGTATTTTTCTGTGCTAAGGACTAAAAAACGGTCGTTTTAGTGTCACTGCAAGAAATGTAAGAGAATTCTTAAATATTACATTAGGATGGGACTGCGAGAATTGATACAGTGGACGCCAAATCTCCGGACGGATATACAGTAATACATCCTTAGACTTTTATTTATGAGGCGATTTAACAAGAAGGGTTTATGTCACCAGATCTAGGAATTTGGAAGAGTTGAAGGCAAGGAATCGGGCAGAAATAGGTTTATCACGCTAGAAGTTTTGTAAAGACTAAGTGAAGAGTTTTATCATCGATTTGGGCTGTGCTAACAGATTCATGGAACAACTGCTATGCTAAAAAAGTGACAGTAAGGAAAGGGTAAGAAAAGAGTTATACCATCGGTTTGGTCTATGATAACAGATTCATGGGGCACATTTTCAACAATTGCTATGCAAAAAAAGTGACAGTAAGGAAAGGGTAAGAAGAGTTCTACCATCGGTTTGGTCTATGTTAACAGATTCATGGGGCACATTTGTAAGTGCGGTGAGACTTTACAAAAGCGAGGCCCGTAAAAAATCTTTGAGGACGTATTTTTGGAATTCAGAGAAATCCTATTCCCGGAGTAGCTATAAGCAACGTTCCATTTAAAATCTCCACCCTGTATCTACTGCAGCATAAAACATGTTTTCTTGGTATTTCAAAGATTGTTCCGGGAATAAATTAATTTATATTTATTACTCCTTTTTCCAATTACCTGTAAATGGCATGAAACTGCTGACCATCACCACCGCAAAAACTAAGTGTCCTCTTTCTAGCCCTTGTTCCCACATAGTTGTCTATTAACATGTCTCAGGGGGCTCCGGTGGCCCCGTGTTCTTGGATAGTCTTTTGACAAATCGCAGTTCAGATCTAGAATCGTAGAAATATATTTAAAAATTAATTATTAATTTAAAATGTCTTTCATCTTTAAGGGTAAAAATAATGTTTTTTTTATTATGTTTATACAGAATGTTACAAATTTAACGTATGTTTATACAGGATGTTATAAATTTAACGTATAATATAAAATGTTTAATGTGAAATGTTTTTAGTCTAAATTGCGTATTCGCGGAAGGGAAATACTACGTAATTTCCATGGTAGTCATATCAATATGAAAATAATACTTACACTATTTCCTTTTAGTCTTACTAATCAGAGGTTCTAGCCAATCAAATTCTTTGATTAACTAGAATCCTGAATGACAGAAGAGTTTTGGACTCGCATTGTTTTTATTTGTTTAAAATCACAACGTTTAAACTGGTAAGTATCTCCAGTCGTCTTTAGGTGAATACGAAATACGTATGGTAACTACAGCTATTGGAATGCTGCCTCAGCAATTCTTATTTCCAAGAAAAAGAAAGATTATTTAGCCAAGTGGATGGACTACCAATGGGCTCAGCTCTCTAACCAATAATCGCCAACATTTACATGGAATGGTTTGAATTCAAAGCAACAGAACAAGCAAAGAAACCAAAATTATGTCTATGGTATAATTATTATTTGGAATGGAAACGATGACGAACTCGGGGAATTCCTACATCATTTCAACAGCTTTGCACCGACAATTAAATTTACCATAAAGAAAGAAGAAAATAACCAATTACCTTTCCAAGACGTCAATATGAGGGAGAATGATAACACCATCCTACTTCAGTGTACAGAAAACCTACGCGTACAGGTCAATATCTCAATTATTATACATCAAATCACTCAAACAACACAAAACATGGCATAGTAAGAACCCTTGTGGAAAGAGCAATTGCCCTTTGTAACTCGAACGAAGCTCTCAAAAAAGAAACTAACCACATCAAAACCGATCTTAACAAGAATGACTATCCCATGAGTTTGATTGACACAATATTAGAAAATCATAAGAATTGGCTAAATGCACAAAAAGCAGAAAAACCAGTACAACCACTACTTAACATTCCGTATGTCAAAGGAGTATCTAAGAGAATAAGAAGACTAGGACAACGATACAACATCAATACAGTATTCAGCTCGAGATACACTTTAAGAAGCCACCTGACGAAGACAAATCAACAAGCCAAAAAGAAAAGAAAAACTATGTCTACTAGATCCTCTGCGAGTGTGGCCAATCTTATATTGGTGAGACACTAAGACAACTAGAAGTAAGGATTAAAGAACATCGGAATAACACCCAAAAAGGAGAGACCGAAAAATCAGGTGCAGCTGACCACGCATGGCCATCACATAATGTGGACAGAAGCCGAAATTCTGCAAAAAGAACCACACTGGAGGAAGAGGAAATTTAAGGAAGCTGCCACCATACACCAAAACCCAGGTTGTTTTAGTAAGCCTTCGATATAAAAAACGTCTGGAAACCTTTGTTAAGTAAATGCAATCTTAGAATAAGACCACGAAAGAGTTAAACGCATGACTCATCAAGTCTGAGCATGACTTATCTCAGTTATGCGTCTCTGCTCTGCACCTAGCTAGTATAATAGAGCTGTAGCTACCATATTTATTTAGTATTCCCCTTACTGTATTTCTAGTTTTTACGCACACTTCTTACCTATTTATAACTCCATATTTACTAACCAATTCCTTGTCGTTCTTCAGCACCTTACCGTTCGCGATGTTCTGCAACCAGAACGTTTTCCACACGTACTTCCAACTGACTTTCGTCTTACTTTTCTGACGTTGTTGTTTTAAAAAAAAACTACGTCTTATCGCCTTTTTCAAGTCCAGGACTGTTGTGTTTTGTTGGGGAATCTGAAAATCAATTCGAATGATTGAAGTTACTCTTTTTTTCTTTATTTTTTAATTTAAATTAACATTCTATAATGTATGTACGAACTTGTCGGCTATTTTAAATCACCAATCCAACTCGAGTGGAAGAATTTTAAATAATATTTTTTTAAATTTTAAAGTGAAACTTAACAAAACTGATGGACGAGTTAAAGTGTTTTATTTTCACTGATTGTTCGAAACTAGCGTTCCTCTTGCAAAAAATACCACAAAAATTTCTCTTTCCCACCTGATTATATAAATAACTATTGTGTAACCGACTATGAGAGTGATACAATTACGATACCTAAGGCAAAGTACAACTGGCCAACTTAAGCCAAATGATATTCTATGTAGTTTAAAAATTACGCGATTGAAAGGAGAAAAATGTTAAGGGGATTACCACAAATAAATTTTCTAATATTTCAGATTTATGTCAAAGTGAAAATATGCTTTGGTGTCAGATTGAACCATCTTTAATTAAAGTATTAGTTTAAAAAATGCAAATAATTATAACAAATTATGATAAAAATATGAATTTAGGGTATAATATGCTTTTTTCTATTCCCACATGGACATTTGCTGTTTCCTTTACACTAAAGTGATTGGATAAGTAGGGTTTTCCAGTTAACTGCACGGAAACATTTTATATTTATTACTGTCAGTGCTGCACAATGTTGCAGTTGTTGTTTTTAACAGATCACAACCACAAGTGATCCTAAAGAATATCCTACGAATATGACAGTGTGCGTAAAAATTTCCCTTTTCCATTTGAAGACAGCGCCGACCCATCATTCCTCTGTGCTTTGGATCTTTATTTCTCACGAATGCGGAAATTTCCCATTTGTTGACAACATTGTTATAAAAATTAGATTACTCTGTATCTTATAAAGTACTGACCAATGACAGTTTACTGTATTTACTGAGGCTCCGCCTGCTTTTCAAGACACTACATTTTATAATTTATATGTTACCTGTACAATGTTATTAATTTGTTCAATATAAAAAAATATATACGCACGTTTTATCAATAATGCCACCTACTGATTATGCATAGAAAATAAATTTCATGTAGCAATATTGTTGAGTTGGTTTTACCATAATTTCTAACATGATCATATGGCCGAAACGACAAACTTTGAATCCACCGGAATAGCCCATTTATCCAATCACTTTAGTGTAAGATAACAGCAATAATTAATGTGGGAGTAGCAAAAGTTATTTTCACAAAAATTGGGGTTGATTTCATAAGAAAATAATCTGCAGCTGAACGTTGGAAAGTGTAACGTTGTATCCTTTACTACTAAATCCTCAACATTTCTAGACTATCGCTCAGTTTCACGTGTCGAGGAGTTCAAAGACCTTGGTGTAACTTTTGATACAAAACTCTCTTTTTGTTCACATATAGACAATGCCATTTCTGAGACTTCAAGGGCATATGGTTTCATTCTGCGTTGTACAAGAGAATTTGTGAATATTCAGGCTATAATTACACTGTATAATTCGTATGTAAGATCTAAATTGGAATATGGGGCAGTGGTGTGGTCTCCGGGTTATAATGTTCATAGTGACAATTTAGAAAAAGTTCAGTGGAAATTTCTAAAATATATTACATTTAAGCGAGAGAGAGTTTACCCTTATCGGGAATTTCCATATGAGCAATTGCTTGAAATGTTGTACTTATCTTCTTTAAAAGAGCGACGTAATTACTCCCTTTTAACAACTTTGTTTAAACTATTAAATAATCTTATTGACTGCCCAAATATCCTATTCAGAATTAATTTCGTATACCTCGCCTAAATAGCCGTTATAATAACTGTTTTTATTTGGACACTTCTCGTACAAACATTTTAACATTCTCTCCACTTTATGAAATGTGTGATTTGTATAATAAAAATATTCATATCGACTTTTTTTACTCGTCATTATCGGAGTTGGGTCGAATTCTTAGGCATTGAAAACCTCTTGCATAATTTTTCGGTAATTGTTTGGCACTTTTTAATTTTATTTTGTGAAATATCTTAGTGTGGTCAGTAATCTATTGTATTGTACCTTAAAACTTGCCGATTTTTCTTAATTTCTTTAATTTTTATTAGTGTTAAATTTGAAATATTTAATTGTTATACATTACAGGGCATGTATACATGTTTTGTCCTGTCTTGTAGTTGGGTTTGTAATAACCTGTAAGGCATGTACTATAAATAAATAAATAAATTACTGTAATGAAATGAGTGCAAAGTGGAGTCGTAAATACCCTTAAAGTTACAGTATTTGTTGTCAGGGATGTTTTTAATGTTTATAACACAGAAATGTCCCTATGACAAGCAAAAATAAATTTTGTGATATTATATCATATAAAATTACTTGTTTTCCTTAATTTGACCCTTTACTGCACCTGCACCTGCACCTGTTGCCAAGCTATTGTCTACATAATGCGATCGACCCGTTAGTTTTATTGCAATCATTCAATCAGAACCATTTTTCATAAAACTTTACAATTATATGAAAACGTAGTTGATACCCTTAATTCAATTTAGCTGCATAAGAAATTCTACACCGTTTAAAAGTTATTTTCAAAGAAAAATTCTTTTAAATCAGTAATGTAAAATATGAGTATGTGATAAAACTTGCATAAAAACGTGTTACGTTATCGGTGTTATTACTTTAAAAATAGATTTATGCATTTCTGCAACTAAATCCTCGAAAAATAACAAAGTTCGTTATTTATGTGTTTTTGGAGAAGACATAAATATAAAAAATATTATGTCACAGCATGGATATAACAATAAAATTAAAAACATGTTGCCCCCGAAATATTCCGCCCCTCAAGTCTGGCTACACACTCGGTGCAACCCAATGAACATTAGACAATTTTACATTTATATGATTTTAATAAACATATTTTTTTAAAAATCTTATGCAGTTTAAAAATTTTATTTATAATGTAAAATAACAAGCTTTGCCCCTAACAAGCACGTTTTCGGGGGATCAAAAAAAAAGTTTATTGAGGTAGATAAATAAACATATTTATTATGTTATAAATATTGAAAATAAACTTATTATTATTTGAAATAATTTTTAAAAAAACTTCAGCAAATACGCTACATATTTACAGAAAACAAGCCAGTCATTTTAATTTAATTTTTAATTTATTTATTAACGGGCCTTGCCCATAAAATTACAAAAACAAATGGTAAACCTCAGTAAATAAAATAAAAGTTAGTAATTAAAATTAAAATCAGTGCAACAGTACAGTACAAATAAAAAAATTCCCTATTCATAAATATAAAAGAAAAATACAAAAGTCACAAAAAAAACAATCAAATCTCAGGTACATAACTTATCACACACTATAAAGTTTAATCACAGCTGACAAATAAAACCTCGGTATGCGCCAAAAAAATCTAGTTGTTCAGGATGTCGAGTAGCAAGTTTGGTAACACGGGGAACAAAAGAATTTAACGCAAAGTTGGTACGACAAAGGGGTTGATGAAAAGTTCTGTAGAATCTCGTATTTCTTGCAGGAACAGCTAACCCAATTAAGCTCAAGAGAGTAGGACAATCAACATGCGCATTAATGATCTTGTATAGAAGTTTAAGATCCCTATCATCTCTTCTCTTTTTTAAAGTTTCTAAAGAGAATGTTTCCTTTTTGATCTACTATCCCAGTCTCTAGGGGCTTGTTGAAAGACTCCTGCTTTTCAATCTGTTCATTCAATGGTGAATACGCCGAAAATAAACTGATGCTAACAAAATTAAGTAACTGTTTATAATTTTTTATACGAAAATTACTAGAAAAAAAACTTACCACAACATTTAAGGGGTTCTCGGAATATCTAAGGATCGTTACAGTAATACTTTGACCCTGTACAACAGCAATTTGAGCTAATACCTAAAAAAAAATTAAGTATTTACAAAAACAAATTTACTCGGTCATTAATTCATTATCATGAAATACCAATTAGGCTTGTATACAGGGTGTTATAAACTCAATGTACGAGCATTGGGATCTCATAAACTATAACAGATGGACGATGGAACAGGATTCTTGGTTAAACCCACAGAACTCGAACAAAGAGAAAAGTTATTAACGTGTTAAATGATAGATGCCGCTGTGACTTTTAAATGACGTTCATGGCGATGCTAACGCCAAAGTGTAGTGCGTTTGAACTAACACGGGCAGAAGGGGGGTAGGGGAAGCCACCATATGTTTTAATTTTTTTGAAGGTCAAAATTAATATTTTGAAATTTAAAATTTGTAGTAAATATTTTTATTAATTACGTTTTTGTTACTAATAAATACAATTTGCACTGCACGATTTGTAACAACAACGTATCTTTAATAAAAATTATTTAACACAAATTTTAAATCTCAAAATATTAATTTACCTTGATGACAAATATATTTGGTTTATCTTTAGTAAAACAATCAATAATACAACTTTTTTTATTGCACTAAATCATTTAATTTATATAAAATAAAGTCTTGAAGAATTCTTTAACCCATACAAAAGCAGAGGCCAAGGATTAACCCTCCTTAAAAGTGTTCTCAAACTACTACATAGACATACCACCCTCTACAAACACCGGCCGCATAAATAAATTTATTAAGAAAATAAATAACTGAGATCACACATCTATGTACACAAATAAGTTTAGGGTCATAATCATATGTCGAGATCCAGTACCAGTAGAGATCAATAAATCAGGTCGAGGTCTTATTACAGTGAAGGTCAGTATCAGTGAAGGGCATCATCAAGTTCAGGTCTAAATCCATTGGCAGTTGGTTAACATTATGTTCATCAGCATTCTGAAGGATTTATCATGAAACAAGAGAACAGCGACAAAAATCTTATATTGGCAAATTATTTCTCTTACGACTAGTTATCACACATTCAAATACAAAGGCAAAAAAGGGGCAAAGAAAGAACAATTTAAGTAACTTTAAGATTTTATTGTTTATTTTGCTTTTACTAAAACTTTTGTATATTTAAAGTTAAAGTGACCAGAACTTATTAACTTGGTTATTTTATTCACTTAAATTCTTGTAAACCCTTAAATAGACAGTCAACTTGATAATATCAGTAGTTATATCTTATATCATGTTGCAAAGCAAAAATTAGGTAATGTACTACCTACCCGGAATATGTTCAATAACATAGAGCCTTTATTTTTAAACAACCTCGATAAGAAACTGACTTGAAGTTTTTATTAAAAAATATTATTTTGTGAAAATAGAGACGTTTTTTAAATCGCTTAATTAACAAATACATACCAAGATACTTAAATTATTTCTGGCAGAACAGTAAAAAATTGTTTTAAAATTTAGGGTCACCGACCTTTGCCGCTAGAAAATAGTTTGAACTCTGTTTTCAGATTTTTTTCTTAAATATATTAATATAACTTCTTGCCCAGACATGCAATAAGACTTTCTTTTGCATTTTAAAATCACGATCTTGAGATATTTGCGATAAAAACATAAATAATTTCTAAACAAAGGGCCATGTCATGAAAAATACCTTCAAAGCCGAACACAAGAAAAAACATCAACGGTTGGTTTTAAAAAATGGAGGAACTTGATTGGTCGAAAGATGACAGCAAAAGTAGTGGAAGACAAGTGACACTTGATGCGTCTTTTCGTATCCAAGTTTCATACCCCTGGTTAAACCCAAGCGAGGGCCACAATTGGGAAACCCTCCAAAAAACTATCAACTAGAATGTTGATTCTAACGCGCACCCAGCTAAAACAAGTGGTCGGCCTACTAACAGGCCACTGCCACTTAAGAAAACACCTAAGCCGAATAGGAATTTACAATGGTCCCATTGAATGCAGACTTTGTGGCGAAGAGGACGAAACCGCCTCACATATCATATATAACTGCGAAGCACTGAACCGAAGAAGATTTAAAATCTTCGGAGGAATCCAATGGGGGGATAACTTCCCGTATGACAAACTTGGTAGAAATTTACTGGACCTCATACAAGGAACAAATCTTTTCTAGCAAGATAGGGGCGCACGATAAGCCACTAGGCTGCAGTGCAGGAAGCAGGAAGCTTGGGCCCCGCCTTGAACCAACCAACCAACTATAACAGATAGAGAGATGGTGAAATTAAGGCAAAGTTGCATAATTTATCAGTGACGGCTCGCGGTCCTAAAAAATGGTGAAGAGCTACGTATAGTGCGGGTACTTAAACAAACATTAACTAAGTTATATTTTAATTACGTACTTACATAGCTAGTTTTTGTAAATCAGATCGATTCTTTGGTTGAGCTCTAGCGTTTTCTTTTAAAGCATCGGCAATAGTATTTTGATTTTGTTCAAAATTTCTTAACATTAACTGACATTTTAAGTGTTTTCCAGAATCCGCCTGTTCATGCAACGATCGAGTAATATTTAAAAAATCTGTAAATCCGTCCCTATTCGAAACGCAATATTTATTCGAAAAGAGTAAACACGACCAACAAAACAGTTTTTGTAAGGCGGCACTACTACATAGCCAATTATATTCTGAAAACCAGGAACACTTAAAATTAATCTTATAGGATCTGCCATTTTTTTTTAAATCTATGTTTAAGATTTCAGTAGGTCGCCCGTGTAACAAAACGTCTCTCTTATCCTCATCTGTCCAACGACTGAATGGAGTTTCCAACAAATTACAAACTATGTCATTAATTGGGTTAATTTTTAAAACACACAATAACAATTGAACCAAGTAGGTACTTCCACACTATTGAAGTAACTAAAAAACAAAAACAAAAATTTTTAATCCCACTGTAAATAACAGTAAAAACGATATCTATAACCGTAAGTTACGCGAAGCCTCAAAAATAAATACCCGAACGTCCCGAACCTATGATAAAACAATGGTATACGACTGATTTATTTTCAAATTGCACTTCTTTAAAATGCAAATTTATTCATGCTGCCGCGTGAAGTCACGTAACCATAGCGACGAGAAAACAAAACCGCTTGACTGGATGTCTCTGCTTGCCTTCCAATGCTGTTGAGTAGAGAACACGGCGGTCGACTGGGGCGTGCCAAAATGCACGAGAGTGTATAATTATTGTCCATCGGAGTTAACCGTGGCCCTATTATGCATAGCTATATTCGGATTAAATTAATATTATTAATTCGAACATAGTTATTTTTTAAAGGCTAAAATGGTAGCTATATTGGTACATTAATATTTAATATTGTCGAAAACATTTCCTCCTGGTTTTATTTTTTTTTTTTTTTGGTGAAGGGCCGCTTCACCTACTTCGCCTGACGAGCCGCCACTGTAATTTATGTCGGGTTGCACAAAGAATTTTAATAATAATTAACTAACCAGCAAGTTTGACTGTGACATACATGACATTGACGAAAATAATTTTTTTACAATCATACAGGCCCGGTTACTTTTTATTTAATTGACTAATCAGGTACCTTTGATTGTGAGTTCATAACGCCTGTCAATGTTAGTCAAACTTGCTGGTTAGTTAATTCTAGTTAAAAAAATCTTTGTGCAACCCAAGATTAGTGTTTAAAAAAATGCCGTTGAAAAATTAAGAAAATTCCGTTGATTTCCGGAGATATCGGAACGGACGTATATCCCTTCTCGCATTATGTTTTTAAACTTCCAGCTTTCCCGCTGTGTTTTTAATTGTTTCTAGAATAGGTTTGTGATGCTCTGAGAAGAAACACAAGTAAGATTGTTAGACTGGTTCAAAAAACCAAACTGTTATACAAAATGTAAAAATTATAGGTTATGTAATTTTTTTCGGGTTTGTGTAAAGAAGGGGTGTGTCGCTAAAATTTGGGAGCGCATGTGTCTTAGGACAAATTTATAATTTGAACTAAAAAAAATTTCGAAAAATATCCATCCGCACGTGTCGTTAATGTATCAACACTGTGGTTTGTAGAATATTTCGAAACAAGCAGTTCTTAAGTGTTTCTGGTGACTGGATTCGAAAATGTGTCGTAATTTTATAATTTTATTCATTCATTCATTTCAAAACGTTTCGCAGCAAAGAATTTGTGTCTAAAAATGCTACTTGGGATTTCAATGCAATATTCACTTTTCACATTACTAAGCTTTAGCTCTTTGGATTTATGCTTCTTACCTCCTCAGGTGTAACATCCACAGGTAAGTCTGAAAATATCACATCAGAAGCAATGAGTCTTTTAATGCTGCTTTGTGTTATCTCTAAAAGATCTTCGTGTGAAAGATTGTCAATGGCTTCGTCAAGGCTGGACGGTTCTTCGGGTTTCTGGATAGGTTCTGTCATTCTAAAAAAAAATAGTTTATTAGCTGTAAAATAATCAACACAATAAAAAATATATTAGCTTAAGGCCCAATTTTATTAAGTCCTCTGAAACCTAAGTTTAAACCTGGGTTTAAACCAAAGAATAATTCTAAAATCGTAGAAATATCAGAAATGGTCGATTTATAATGTAAGATTGACAGCCAAGTTCAATTTCAGAGTAATCAACCTGGTCATAATTTGTTATGTTATGTTGTTTTATATGTTATGACCAGGTTAATCACTGTTAACTCGAACTTTGCTGTGAAACTCACATTATAAAATGACAATTCTTGACATTTCTTCGATTTAAACTGGACCTGTCGTCAAAGTGCGTCTGCTGCTTCGAGATTATACGCAGAACGCTTTCCCTTGCGGGCTCATCCTACACCCAGAAGTTTTCTTAATGTTATTCAACGGGCAAGTTAGGCAGAACCGTATTTGATCCATAGTGTAATAAATTAATGTAAGTACCTTATTTTTGAGTTTTTTGAAAAAAGGTTGTTTATTTTAATGCCTTCCATATACAGCTAAAAACGAAGTATCAACTTAGGAATCACCCTGTATAAAGTACTCTCGGAGATATTACAAAATACCACTGTAGCAAAAAATGTATGATAATATGAACTTTTCCTCTTAAAATGACTTGTGGGATCACCCCACCAGTTTTTTTTTTTTTGGTAAAACTTACCACATTTAATCACAATTATTATTACTTACTGCATGCCGTTTTCAACTTTTTACACCGACTTAACTGCTTAAAATCGGGAAATAAGGTATGATTAAAAATCGACGAAATTATGATTAAACATCTTACAATTAAGAATTACGAGAATTTAGATAAATATGAGAAATATAGTAAGTAGAGTATTTAAAGTGTTTGACTTTGAAGATAAGCAGAGATACGAATGTAAAAAAAATGTTTCATTGAAAAGTATGAATAGGGACTAGGGAGATGCAGTTTTATCTACTAAGCTCGTTGGCCGCGCCTCCAAGGACCCATCAACGACGATGAAATAAGATTAGACAAATCATTTTAATCATAAATTCCCATAAGACGTCAAAAATATTTAATTAAACATCTATACCGGGCGGCAACGAAATCACTACCCAGCTTGTCACATTCTTGTAAAATAATACATTATTATGAAATATTGGCGAGTTATATGGTTGCACTGTGTACACAATTTCAGTAATCAAACGTTTAATAATAATAATAATAATAATAATAATAATAATAATAATCTCTTTATTGTCATAAAAACATTCAGAAATGAACATTGACAACGTCAGTGGTATAAATAAAATAAAACAAAATCTTAACCTAAGTACACAAATTAATACATAATAAGTGGCAAAAATATAGTATTCAAACAATGCTCGGTCTACAAACGAAACAGACAACAGTAGATAAACGACAGAAAACATAAACAATCAAAATCAATAAGAAGGCAAAAGAAAAAGAAAAATAAAAATTAGGGCAGCAAATCGTCATTCCAATATGAATAAATTTATCTGTCAAAGAAATCATTAACTGAGTAAAATTCATTTTCAATCAAAAAGCTCTTTAAATGACGCTTAAATAATTCACTGCCCTGTATGGCCCTAACTTCATTTGGTAAAGAGTTATACACTTTAATGCAGCTCATGAGAGGGCCCTTATGAAAAAGAGATGTTCGGTGAAGAGGTGTAACCAAATCGTTTCTACCCCTAGTTGGAGACATCGCTATTCTTAACAAACATACTAGCATTAGTCTTTACAAAAACAGCACAGCTATATATAAACAATGATGGTACAGTCATGATGTTTAACTGTTTAAATTTACCTCTACAAGAATCTCGGTAATACATCCCCAACATGATCCTAACCATTCTTTTTTGAGTCACAAAAACTCTATGTGCATGCGCAACCGAAGCACGGTACCAAAACATGATACTGTATGCAATCACAGATTGCACACTGGGCATATAAAAAATTCTTAATACGTTCAAACCAACCTGGTGACGCAAAAAACGAATAGCATATGCTGCCTTGCTAATCTTAATTACAATAGCATTAACCTGTTGGGTCCACTGCAGAGTATCATCCAACGTTACTCCTAGAAATTTAACAGTTTGTGCCTGCTCTATACTTTTCCCTTCAATAGGAACGTATAAAGATTCATTGGAATAATTGTTATTACCTCGAAAAACAATCAAGCAGGTTTTTTTACTATTTGAAATTAGCTTATTTGCTCTAGACCACTCCAACACACTCGTCACGATCTCAGTAGATTTTGACGCCAACAAAATATTACTTGCACAGGACACTATGCATGACGTATCATCCGCAAACTGATACAAAGTTGAAATATCAATTTTTTTATTGTGATCATTGGCAAATATCAGAAATAATATTGGGCCCAATATGGAACCCTGTGGTACGCCCTTTTTAACTGTAATAACTTCTGAGAATGCTGTTTGTTAATCGTCGTTGACACAAACCGTCATCTTCCTATTTGACAAATATGATTTAATAAAATTATTAGTCACACCTTGACTGTCACTTCCGGTTGAACCGGAAGTACACACAACTTTTTTATTTTAGATAAAACACCCTTATACAGGGTGTCCCATCGGGAACCGAATCGATCTATATATAGAAAACTATATATAGGAAAATTTTTAAAATTTGACAGTATGCTGATGCTGATGGGGGCGACCGGGCTAAAATATTTTCATAATGGTGGCACTTCCGGTTATACCGGAAGTAAGTGTCAAAATTCTTATTTTAAATGGGACACCCTATATATTATTACATTTTTGCATTCTACGTAAGATTCTAGGCAGATTTTGTATACAATGTCCTATACCTATGTCTAAACGTTTTTGACATATTTGAATTTTTATGTCAAACATGACGTTTCAAGCCTTAGAATAATTATCAATTTTTTCTATAAAGAAGCCTTATTTATTTAATTTAAGTGGGATTCCTTGTTATAAAGGACCTGCTTTATTAGATTTTTTATAATATTTTGATAACTATTATTACAGGGTGTTTAAAAAATAAGATTAAAAATGAAAATGAAAAAACTGTCAAAAGTCCAGATTTTCAAATGGAAACACCCAAATTTCATAATTATTTCTTATTTAGCATTAAAAATAAGGGTAAGTTTGTATATCACAAATAATATTAATATAATTTTATAATATTTTTATATGGGGATTTTGCTGCAGATTTTAGGTTCAGTTACTCTTAGTTGGCTATGACGGCGTTGAAAAATAATCAAATGCTAAAACATCTATAAAGCTGTCACTTACCATTTAAACATTATTAATAAGCACATTGTGATGGCTTCTGTTTTTGCGGATATCGAATGGCAAATGTGACATGATATAACTTTATCACATTCTCCATAAATAATAAATAAGTTTAAATAATCTTCGTTTGTATAATTTAAGCGCCCGGGTGACAGCGTTATAGATTTTTTTAGCATTTGATTATTTTTCAACGCCGCCATAGCCAACTAAGAGTAACTGAACTTAAAATCTGCAGCAAAATCCCCATATAAAAATATTAAATTGGCAATACTTTGAAAACTAAGAATTTTTGGGATATACAACCTTACAAACTTACCCTTAATTTTAATGCTAAATAAGAAATAATTATAAAATTTGGGTGTTTCCATTTGAAAATCTGGACTTTATGCAGTTTTTTCTGTTTCATTTTTAATCTTATTTTTTAAACACCCTGTATTAATAGTTATCAAAATATTATAAAAAATCTATTAAAGCAGGTCCTTTGTAACAAGGAATCCCACTTAAATTAAATAAATAAGGCTTCCTTATAGAAAAAATTGATAATCATTCTAAGGCTTGCAAACGTCATTTTTGACATAAAAATTCAAATATGTCAAAAACGTTTAGACATAGGTATAGGACATGATATACAAAATCTGCCTAGAATCTTGCGTAGAATGCAAAAATGTAATAATATATAGGGTGTCCCATTTAAAATAAGCAAGTTGACACTTACTTCCAGTATAACCGGAAGTACCACCATTATGAAAATATTTTAGCCCGGTCGCCCCCATCAGCATCAGCATACTGTCAAATTTTCAAAATTTTCCTATATATAGTTTTCTATATATAGATCGATTCGGTTCCCGGTGGGACACCCTGTAGATATGCATTCTACAAAGATAAGAGAAAACGGCGTGCCTCATTCATACGGAATACCTATAAAGAAGTAAAAAAATAATATTACATTTTTTTCTTATTCATTTGTTTTATGTAAAAACAATAAAATGTGGGGCTAATTTGACAATTTACAGAGGGATAATGATAGTGACCTAAATTTACTGCTTCATGTAGAAGAAAAAATAAAGGTATAATTAGACAGCTTTTTTTCTGGATTAAACTTTAACATCTGAAAATTTTCTGAATCTGTTGCAAAATTAAATTAAACCTGCATTGGAAGCTGTCGCTGATTAAAATTAGGAGGTCTGGGTTCAGATGAACGGCTGTCCAGCCCACAATTCCATTGTAATAAGGCATTATCTCCTGGATGCTTTTTAAGGAAATGTGATTGGACCAAACCATATGATAAACTGGCCGGTCAGGTCTCCTGATCTTTCTCCAAACGACTTTTTCCTATGGGGGCACATAACAGATAAAATTTATAAAGATATTCGCCACGAAAATCTGGAACAACTGGAAAACTCAATTTTAGCAGTTTGTGATGGAATTTCGTCATACCAACTGGCCAATGTAAGAAGGGAGTTTTATAATCGCCCTCTGCTTCACTTGGTGATAAAAAGGGAGGCAAGAATGGGACTCTATAGACTTCAGAGTTCGACGCCGCTCTTAAGCAGGCAGAGAACTGGACACGAACTTTTAAGCGAGACTATAAGGGGTCCTGAGTTAGAAATGAGATCAGACCACATAAATCCAAGGTTTCGCTATGGCATACCATATGAGGTCGTAATTGATGAACGAAACGTATGGAAAAACAAAACACCAGAAACTACTCCTGGGGCAATAATCTCGTACACAGACGGCTCCCAAACCAAAGAGGGTACTGGAGCGGGAATACACGGAATAAGACCGGAGAAAAATGCGTTTTTCTCTCTGGGAAACTCTCCCACAGTGTTCCAAGCAGAAATCTACGACATATTGCAATGTGCGTACGAAAACAACAGGAAGGCTTACCTCAATAAGCGGATCCATACCGGGTCCGCCAACGTGGCGGGGATGGAAGATTAAATCATTATTGAGGAGCTTATCAAAAATTCTAAACCAGCATAAGATATCGACTTAAAAGCAGCATATTTTAAAAATATTTTACATTATACAGGGTGTCTCAAAAAAGTGTGGCGGACTAAACTTGCATTTTTTTAAATAAAACACCCTATATATTATATTATTTTCTAATTCCCTATACAATTCCACGTATATTTTGTATAAAATGTCATATGTCTAAATTCAATTGTTTTTAAGTAATTGACGTTTAAAATATGGCATTTTTTGACTTTGACAGGCTGTAACATTGGAACGGTTCATCTTAGAGAAAAATGTTTTTTACCTCCCTATCTTAGTTTTTTATTCTCTATCCAAAAATACCAACTTCCGGTTTAACATGTTAATTAGAAATTAGGAATTAGAAAATAATATAATATATAGGGTGTTCCATTTAAAAAAATGCAAGTTTAGTCCGCCACACTTTTTTGAGCCACCCTGTATAATGTAAAATATTTTTAAAATATGCTGCTTTTAAGTCGATACCTTATGCTGGTTTAGAATTTTTGATAAGCTCCTCGATAATGATTTAATCTTCCATCCCCGCCACGTTGGCGGACCCGGTATATATTCTGACAGTCAGGCAGCCCTTGGAGCGCTAATATGCAACAAGGTAACCTCAACACTGGTATGGGAACACCAAGAGGAACTAAAGGCCCTGGCAACAGTGAACAAAGTAATACTGCAGTAGGAACCAGCTGAGAACCATGACAGGAATTCTGACAGGACACATGGCTGTCAAGAACCATCTGCACAGAATGCAATTGTACAATGTAGAACTTGACTGCGGAATATGCGGACAAGACAGAGAAACTGTACAGCACATAGTTTGTCACTAGATCGGAACAGGCAACAAATACTCGGGCAACCAAAACTGGAACCAGAGGACATCCTTACCCTCTCCCCAGTTGACCTACACAAACTAGTGCAAGGAACTGGGATCACGGAGTGGGTGTAACAACTAAACAGAGTGTGCACAATGGGCCAAACCTGGCCTAAGTGCATCCGGCGCACGGACGGGCCCTCGGAAGAAAAAAAAACTTAAAATTGACTTAAAATGACTTTGACAAATTTTTAATTATTCATTTGCGGGTGTTCTGAAATATGTCAGGTCCGTATTTCTTAGTTTATCATTTTTAAAATATATTTTGTTAAATAACTCTTAAATTACTAGGAAAGTGCACTTTAAATTGGACAAGTTCATTTCTCTTATCGCATTCTATAAAAAGTTAAAGTAACTTTTTGGCCCAAAATAAATACGGGAATGAATATTTGACTACCTCGAAATTTACAAGGAACATCCCGTGTGTCCTGTTTGGAGGGTTCGGACGCACCACCCGGTATATCAAATTCGACCAAAACCCCACTTAATTTACACACACAAGAAAGTAGCTGAATATTCCGAAAAAAAATGCTAAAATCATCTCGTTATTCTTGTTATCATGATCTTTAATTAGAATCATCACTATACAGTGAGTCCCAGAAGTAATGTCTAAATTCATTTAAAATTCAGCGGTTTTTTGAAAAAACGCTCGTACCCGTCGATTTTTATTTTTTAATGTGTTTTTTTTTTGTGGTAATTTCATGTATACAGGGTAGTTCAAAAATAAGTTACGACCATCAACTTCATTTTTTCAAATGAAAACATATATTTTTTATTTCATTTTTGAATTCTAAGCATGTTTCATGTACCATGTCCTATACATAAACTCAAGTTATTGAAAAAATTAGGATTGAACATATCATTTAGGGAATCCAACGATCTACCTATCAAATCTTTTGGAAATATGGCATTTTGGGCTCCCTAATAAGTAAGAGTGTCACTGTCACCGTTTATTTCTATAGAAACTGTATGACAATTTTATTTCAAACAAGTATAATTATTGTCAAGCCTAGTTTCAATTCACAATAATGGTGAAGTTAACGGAACGGGAAAAAATTGAAATTCTATGCATGGTTGGGTTTGGCGATAAAACACGTACTCAAATAGAAACAGCCCAATTATTTAATGAAATCCATCCTGATCGTCCTCCCATATGTCAAAAGATGGTGAGTAGAATAGAGGCTAAGTTTAGAGAATTCGGTCATGTTAGAGATTTGTCTAAATCTGGTGGTCCTACTCGAGATGAAAATGAAAAACTTGACGTTTTGCTTTCTTTGGAAGAAAATCCATGTACTCCCCTGTCGCACATTGGGGCCGATTTACACATGCCGAAATCTGTTGTTCACCGAGTAGTTCAAAAGCACAAATATCACCCATACAAAGTTATTCCAGTGCATAAGTTATTTGAAGATGATTTCGATAGGCGAAATGAGTTTTGCGAACGCATGCAAAATATGTGCAATCTAGATAATAATTTAGTAAAAAATATTATTTTTTCGGATGAAGCTACGTTCTATTTGAATGGTAATGTGAACAGACAAAATTGTCGATATTGGGCAACAGAAAATCCGCATTGGATGATAGAGGTTCACAGCCAGTACCCTGAAAAAATAAATGTTTGGTGTGGAATCGTACAAGGAAGAGTAATTGGTCCAATTTTCTTTGAACAGTCTTTAACTGGACAAGCATATCTCGAATTTCCCCAACTTGAATTAATTCCAGCATTAGTGGCTTTATTTCCGAATCCATTGGATCCAGACTCCCCTGACGAAGAACTGATATTCCAACAAGATGGTGCTCCTCCGCACTATGCTGCCACTGTGCGCACATTTTTGGATGAAACCTTTTCCAATCAGTGGATAGGAAGGAGAGGACCTATCGAATGGCCTGCTAGGTCGCCAGACCTAACTCCGCTGGACTTTTTTTTGTAGGGTTACCTTAAATCAAAAGTATTTGTTAACAGGCCAAACAATATGCAGGAGTTGAAAGAGAGGATCCGAAGAGAAGTGCGTGTCATAACTCCGGAAATGGTTGGAAACGTGCAAAGAGAGTTTATCATCTTGGATATTGTCAAACCATAAATGGCGCACATTTTCAACATTTAATTTGATTTTGTTGTGTTTTTTTAATAAACAGTTCTTACTTATAGATATGTTCAATCCTAATTTTTTCAATAACTCTTGAGTTTATGTATAGGACATGGTACATGAAACATGCTTAGAATTCAATGCAAAATTCAAAAATGAAATAAAAAATATATGTTTTCATTTGAAAAAATGAAGTTGATGATCGTAACTTATTATTGAGCTACCCTGTATACATGAAATTACCACAAAAAACACATTAAAAAATAAAAATCGACGGGTACGAGCGTTTTTTCAAAAAACTTACCGCTGAATTTTAAATGAATTTAGACATTACTTCTGGGACTCACTGTATAATTATTAGTTGAAAATAAATATTTGTCTTAATATTTTGACAATTAATTACTATATTTATATGACCTGAATAAATAGCATATTTTTTATATTCTTAGAGATACTAGTACAAAACTAATTTAACGTTGATTAAGTTATAAATCCAAAACGTTAACTATATTTTGCCATAAGATAAGTTATTGAAGTTCTAGGAACAAAATATATTATTTAACTAATATAAAATGTTTCACATGTGGCAACACCGAGTTTTTGACAGAAGACCAAGCTAATGAAATGACAGTTGAAAAAGTCTAACCTAAGTTATTCGTCTATCTATGAACAAATAAATAAAAAGAACAGTTATTTTAAGCAAAAATACCGCAAAATTTTACAATAATTTGGATGTAAGTGGGATGTAAATAAAAACACCGACATGACAAGTGGAAGATTGGTAACGATGCTCGCTATAAATTTTTATTGGATCGACGTCATCAAGTAATCGCGCCAGTTTGGCGTTTTTAAATTTGTGGAAATTGTGCATGTTTTCAATGAGCTGCAAGAAATTCATGGTATGACCAAGCAATGATGTTATTGATGATAAACTCCTATTATAGCGCCGACGTAACGATTTAAATGCCAAAACTATCAAACATAAGAATAGTGACCCATTGGAATAAAGAAACAAGAAACATCTGTAGTTGCATTTTATAATCATCAAACATAAATTAAGGTGAAATTTTGGTCAAAATAAATATCAATTAAAGGTCTACCCTACTACAATTATTGTGGTGTGCACTACATATAACGCCTAAATATCTAATAGTAGTTAGTATTTCAATTAAATTGTTATTTAAGATACAGTTGTAGATAGCAGAATTTTGTATTCTATAAAAACGTATTACTTTACATTTAAAAGGGTTTAAATGTAGATCATTCAAATTACACCATACAATAAATCGGTCTAGATCATTCTGTATCTGTAGTTCAATGTAATTAGCATGAGATAATATAATATTGTAAATTTTTAAGTCATCAGCATATAATATTAAATATTATATATAACTATTTTTAATGGATACTTTTAAGTCATTTATAAAGCAGTTAAATGAAAACGGTGATAAATGTGCACCCTGCGGAACACCCAACAACCTAAGAATTTCAGAAGATAGTTTTTAACTTTTACCACTTGCCTTCTATCTGTGAGGTAGCTTTTGAGCCATTTTAAGAGTTCTCTGAATCCCCAAGCCTGCAGGAATGATATAGATCATATTTATACCACTCGTAATAGAGCAGATGGAAATAAATAAATACCCAATAACTATAACAATCTATAATATTATACCCCATGCAATAAGACACATAGGGAATTTTGTTTGTATTTTAAAACTATGGTATTGAATTAGTATGTCTTTGAGTGTCTTGTTATGGTACACACAGATGTTTCAAGACTTAAGTGCCTTATAAAAGTATATAATATTTTAATCAATCTGTATGTTCTAAGATGCCTTGTAAAATTGTACCTAATAAAAAATTATAAGGGAAGAAACCAACAAATAGTCAAATTTAAAACCTCTTTAACAAGGTCAAAATTAAAAAAGATGGTGTTTATTTTTAAATTGTTCACTTACCATATATAGGTACTATTAACAATATTACATATGCGCCTTTAATAAACAACCACAAGCACAAAATAATTTACAGTCCTGCATGAAACATTAAACTATAAGTAAGCAAATAACCAACTAATAAAAATTTCCAATAGAACGATGCTTCCAATTACCACAACTCGTTTAACCAATTTAATTAATTTACTAAGAAAAGAATATGTGTAGTCTGTATTCCAATAGATACCAAATTCTTTAAAAAGTAATTTAACCAAGGATATTCTTTATGGTCATATAACTGTTTCTTACATGGGTAAACACAATAATTATGCTTCAAAAACTACTTGGTCAGCTATAAACAGGGTGACCACCTTGAAGTCAGTCGAAAACCGGAGATATATAATAATTATTTCTTCCTTAAAAAATGCGCCGCAGGCTTTGGGTGTCACGCCCTTTTTTGGGCTATCAATCAATATAGCCCAAAAAGGGGCGTCGCACCCAAATGACCCAAAACTTAGAGATTCTATGAGGAACAGTCAACAACTTTAATAACTATAAGTATAAGTAGGTACACAATAAAAGCAAAAATAAAAAAAAAAGATTTATAAGCAGGCCTGTTTATACGTCAGGCACTGACTTAAAAACCAATTATTATGGGCGAACCTCCCTGTTCTTTAACCAGGTAAGGATTAAAGTTTTCAAACATTTTTATTAATAATAATTGTTACATCTAGATAAATTCCAAAATGAGTTTTTAGGTCCAAACTCAAAAAATTACAAAAAACAAACTCTATCTTAGACAAAAGTTAAAATAAAATAAATTCGTAAAGCACGTTAAGTAAAACAGTAAAACTAGTAAAAGTAAGTTAGGTACCTACTTAAATATTAAATACAAGTTATATTACAAGAGAATATATGAAAACAAAACAAATTCCTAACCAATGGTAGGTAATGTAAACGAAAGCATTTTAAACTTGCTGAAATTTAAAAGAATACTTTTTATTGTTGCGGCAGCATTCTAAGAGTTCTTTTTGCTTTTCTTTCGACAAATATATAGCAAATTCTTGACAGGTCATTTTAAAATTGAGCTTTGTGCATAATTCCATTTTTACCAAGTTAACTCGCATCCTGTTTCTATCATCGGTCCACAATCCATTCATTAACGAAAATACACGCTCTAAATAAGCATTACTCACTGGTATCGAAAAAATTTTCGACACAATTTTTAAAGTTTCGGGAAATGTACCGAACTTAAAAAACTTTACCCAAATCTTGTCAAGGGGGGTAGTGTTAAAAAAATGTTTATTCTCCTTAGGAAGTTTAGCTAATGTTTCGTTTAGAATTGAAATTTCATCGAATAATATATCTTCGTCAACAGTGTGTGCAAAACAAGCGTTTTTAGCTTCCAACATTGCTGTGTAGGTAATTTCATGATTATTTTTAAGGTTTATATTCGTTATTATATATAGTTGTAAAAAATACGATTTAACTGCCGGCCAACAATGGATAAGACGTTCAAGAGCATTGAGTAAAGACAACCATCTAGTAACTACGTGTCTTAATATTTGGTCATATTCCATTTCCAAGAAATCAAAACATTCTTTAAGTTTTTCATATTTCTTGCTAGAATTCGAAAATTCGGCGTAAACCTTTAGAACTAAGTTTTCAACGTCATATGATAATACTTTACAAGCATTTCTGCCAGCATTATGTATTACAATGACATGACAATTGCAGTTTGCTTTTTTAATTCCTGGATTTTCGGAAATTAGCTTCTGGAATATAGAGTTATGAACGCCGTAATTCACAGACGCGTTGTCCGCACTATATGCACTTACCGCGGAAATTCTCGGAGCGCATTTGGACAAAGTATTTTTAATTTCACGTGTAACACTTTGCGAACTTTCATCGTTATTTTCGTGAAAATCAATAAGTTTGTCTTGAACTCCAGTGTATAAATCAAAATATCTGACTGCCATAGGAAATAATTTTTGATGTCCTTTATTAGATGCATCACAAGAAATTGAAAATGGGATATTCTCGTTGTCATTGCCAGTAAGGTATTTTAGGCAATCTTCAATGGACTTGGAACCTAGCACATTTTCCACAATAGCTTCAGATTTTGTTCGTCCACAATGAATTTTTTTAGCGAAATTCGAATCTTTAAAGAGGGAAGCGTTAAGTTTGATACCGCAATCTATGCTCCTATAGCTATGATGATGCATAATGCCATGATACACTTGGGCCACTTCAATTATTGTTAAAGAATCTTCTTCTGCTGAATTCTTTAACGGTATTAAATTCGTTAAAAGTTGACTTGACGTTTGACTCTTGCACCAATTTTGATGTTTTTTAGTTTTCATGTGGGATTTTAGTGCCCTTTCACCATCATGCTTGATTGTAACTTCGATATTACAGACACGACAACGAGCTCTAAATGTATCTAGTTTAACTAACCAATTTTTATATGACGGGTTTTCGCACCATTTGTCGTTAAAATTGGTAAAATAGACTGCTTTTTTTATTTTTTTGGGTGGGGTAGGTACGGCCGCGGCATTGCCAGAGTCACTGTCACTACTATCACTACTATCACCCATGGTAAAAGCTGCTTTAATTCAATAAACTATTTTATTTCGCGTCTACTTTATTACCGCCGAACAACGTCAAATGCTGCGCGAAATTGTGCACGAAATGCTGCGTGAAAACTGAAAAGTAAAACACAACGACGCTCAAATTTATTAAATCGTGAAGGTTCTCGTGATCGGCCGATTTCAAACGAGCACGT
This sequence comes from Polydrusus cervinus, assembly GCA_935413205.1. Classification (NCBI taxonomy): domain Eukaryota; kingdom Metazoa; phylum Arthropoda; class Insecta; order Coleoptera; family Curculionidae; genus Polydrusus; species Polydrusus cervinus. The sequence continues at coordinate 17,370,989 of OW284517.1, forward strand.
TTGCCACATGGCGGCCCGATGTTGCCGTTCCGATTGTTATCGTTTCGATGTTGCCGTTAATACTTCATTTCATTAAAGTTATTTTTTAGAAAAAATACGAAAATTCTTAAAAACCGGAGCTTTTACTAAAAAAAACGGAGCCCGGAGGTCAAGTATAAAAAACCGGAGACTCCGGGTGACAACCGGAGAAGTGGTCACCCTGGCTATAAATGATAATTATTGCTTAATTTTTAAAATAGCGTGTTGTATTGCATCATAACTGGTTTTGTTTTTGTTCTTGTAGGTACAAAAAGAAGGCAGAGCACGAGTTTAATTCAGCATTAGGATATTCCTCGAATGGGGATAACTGTACGTTAAGATGTAAGTTCATTGCCAAATATAACTTTTTATGAGTTTAACCAGGTAGATGTGTTAAAAAGATATGCAAATACGGTAAAATAAACTTGTTTGGAGCGATATAAACTTCTTACAAATAAAATAAACGTTTAAGTATTGACCTAATGCCCCATGTAAACTAGTTTTATAAAAAGTGTACCACCATCGTCTTTAAAAAATTCTGCTATTACATGTAAAGCATGGGAGACTTAAAAAGTAATAGAATATTAAAATCATACCTTATACATGTGGAAACAGTAAATATCTTTGTGTTTTAATCAGCTTATAATATAATGAGCGGAAGGTTATAGGTTAAGGTTAAAGTTTTCAAGTTTTGTTCCTTGCCTAAGGTTTTGTTAAAGAGAGGTTTTGTTGACGTTGACAGATAAATCTTCTAGTTTGGCTGGTTGCAGGAATTTAGGGGCAAATTTACAACGTCCTGTCGTCCTCTTTTAATCCAAGATACTAGAAAGAGATAGACCCTCTGCTCCTTAAATAATAAAATACAGGGTATTTTACAAATACCTGCGCAATATATTGTAAGTTATTACATGCATTTTAACAAAACTTTGCTTTCCTTCAATGGTAAACAAAATTACACTCGCTGTCACTGCATAGCTAGATAGCCAAGAAAACCCTATAAATTTTCTTTGGCCAAGAACACAGGCCAAGAAAACATAATTAAGCAGTCAGGGATAAGCATACTTTTAAAAATGTACACCACAGAAGAGTGTAATAATAGTACACATGATTTTTTGTGGCAGCACTTACAAGTCAATCTTGGCACAGAGAAATAATAGGTTGACATCGCCGGACGAGCGAATCAGGAACTTTCTTGATAAAAAAAAGAAGGTTCAAAGGCAAAATACCATGAGAACCCTGCCCACTATCGATAGTTCTGCACCAACATTTTCGGTGAATGCCACTCTCTCCTAAGGTTCTTATAAGAACAAGAACCTTGAGGTCCGCTATATCCATCTCTTGGTAATTTTACCAACAAGATAATTTCCAAAGAAACCTTTGTTGAGACAATTGTTTCCATGGAAATTATCTGCCTGGTAAAGTTACCAGGAGATGGATCTAGCGGACCTGAGTCTCTCCACCACTTAACATTGACACGTCACGACCATGATACAACTATATAGTTGTATCATGCGTCACGACTGCTATTGGCTACACTGATGTGACTCATTTGTATCAAATTTGTACAATTATTTATATTAATGTTCACCCCTGACATGTTTTTTTTAGTTATTTTCTGTTTCTTTCCGTTGGTATTTATAGTGAAAAGAGACGTTTGGGAGCTTAGCGATTTCCTTACGATTTTTCTCAAATTTTCGTCGAATTTTACTTGAAAAATTAGTGATTTTTACCGCAATTGTGATATATAACCCTGTGAATTACTTTGTAGATGTTAAAAACTGTACAAAAATGATCGTTGAACAGTTAGACGCTTTCAAAAGTTGGCTGACAGCTGTTCTCAAGCCCATGTAAGTTGACCCCCATATTTGGATTGATATAATTATCGTAATTTTCCTTTCTAATCTCTTTTTATCGATTAAAATTTCTCCTTGACAATAGGTATACCTTTTAAGCCCATTTGTGGCCCCCTAGAGACCCCGTAAACCCTCAAATATGCTATAGCTGTTAAGCTCAAACCTAACCCTACTTTACTTGATTAAAAATATATTTTTTTAAGGTGTGAAGCTGACCCAGCTGCATTAGCCAAATATGTCCTAGCTCTTATCAAAAAAGATAAATCTGAATCAGAGCTTCGTAAGAGCATGGTAGGACAACTTGAAGTTTTCTTGGAAGGGGGTAAGTCGTCTAAAAATATGTGTCTATTTTTATATTGCCCACCTACTTGAATTATCTCATGTAAACAACTTGAGATATGTGAACAACAATACATGTTGTAACTTATTCTTAATTTAATGACATGATTTGTGTTGTTTTATTTTAATGCATTATAAAAAAAAATTTTGTTTTAGATACTGAAAATTTTGTTAACCTGGTATTTCAAACTTTAACTACGAAGGACTATATTACAACGCCGGTGATACCCAGTGCTAACCCACCAAATCCCAATATTCCTGCAAAAGCTAAAGAGGTATTAGATTATTTCACATTTTTTTTTAGAAACAATTCATTTATTCTCAACAGTTTACAAGTTTTTACTTACAGAAACAAAAAAATCTTTTAAGCAGTGTTTAGAGACACTGGTATCAAAGATAATAAACTAAAATAATTTATCCACAGTGAGCATATTCTGTTTACAGATTAAATACTGACATAATCAATTCAAATGTTTTTTTTAAAAAACTTTGCATTAGAGTTAACTGTTCTGATATTTTCAGGTAGCTTATTATAAACCTTTGCTGCTTGTTAAAAAGGATTATATAACCCTTTGTTTGTTCTAATTAGTTCCTGATAAATGTTACTATAAGACCTAGTGTAATGATTATGCACATTTTTCAGAATTAAACTTTGCCTTTTTATTTAATAATTTATGTAAAAATATAGCAAAAGATGAGGAAAAAACCTCATACTAAAAAAAATTTGGTACTTATGTGGAATATACTCATTATGAATTAATGCCCAGCTGTATATCGTTGTCTGAGTTAAACTTGTGCACTTCAGTTACTTAAAAGAGTTTGTTTTCTATTTATTAGGTAACATATATATTTTAGGGGTTGTATTCACTTAATCAATTGTACTGTTTGTACAATTTAAGGACCCAGCATTATTATTTATAATAATTGTCAAAAGGCAAGTGACAGCTTCATAGATTTATTTAGCATTTGACTGTTTTTCAACGCCGTCATAGCCAACTACGAGTAACTGAACTTAAAATGTGTAGTAAAATCGCCATATAAAAATATTTTTTGGCAATATTTCGAAAACTAAAAAATTTCGGAATAGACAATGTTACACAAACCTACCCTTATTTTTAATGCTAAAAAATAAATATTATAAATTTTGGTATTTTCCATTTGAAAATGTAGATTTTTTGCAGTTTTTTCAATTTCATTTTTAACCTTATTATTAAGTTATTAAAATATAAAAATCTATTAAATCAGGTCTATTTCAACTAGAAATCCAACACAAATTAAATATTAAAGGCCTCCTTACAAGAAAAGTTGATAATTATTTTAAGGCTTGCAAACGTTATTTTTGACATAAAAACTTAAATATGTCAAAATCTGCCTAAAATCTTACATAGAATCTAAAAATGTAATAATGTATAGGTAGGGTGTTTCTTTTTCAATTTTTTTCACATCTACTTCTTTTCACTTTTACACCTACTTCCTGTATAACTAGAAGTGCCACCATATTGAAAATATTTTGGCTGGGTTGCCCTTATCAACATTAGCAGTTAGCACACTGTCAAATTTTCCTACTTATAGTTTTTCATATATAGTTCAAGGTGGTTCTCGGTGGGACACCCTGTATATTTGATTTAGTTTGTTGAATACTATTTTTGGTGCCAATCATTGAACTTGGTACAGCTGTGCATGCTGAACCCCTTACAGTTATATAATAGTTTAAATTAAATTCAACAAGTACAAATATACTATTTTTCGTGTTTATATTTGCATAAACTGTTTATATTTATATATTATTTTGTGGATCCCACTGGTTAATTGTTGTACATAGATAGAAAACTGTAAAGGGCCCAGCACCGTGCCCTGTGGCACCCCTAAGTCGACCGAATTGGAAGTACTAATGGTATTACTTTTGACACTTTGTTCGATTTTTTAGATAGGTTTCAAATAAATCGAGATTCTATGTAGGTATTCCAATTATTTCCATTTTAGGAAGATTACCATGCATCTCCCTGTTCCTTCCCCCCATGAAATTTACTCTATCCATGTCCATGTTAGTAAGTATTATCCCTGATAGTTTTGTATGGGAAGGAGGCAGAACACCCAAAACTTGAAAAAAAAATTATTATTTATTTCTGGCCCCACCCAGCTCTTCGCCATGTCTTACCTAAAAATGATTTTGTCCACACATTTTTATAGCATTTATGAATGACTTATGCAATCTAGAGGTAAAAGATCATTGCCAATATCAATCGTATGCATGCATATAAAAAAATAATAATATGTTTTTTTATAAATAAGAATTATTGTCAATGAGGACTATACAGGGTGTCACTTAATGTTATGTACTTATTTGATTGGACGATTCAAAGACCAATTTTAAGTCAAAAGTTCATACACCCATAGGTCCTAAAAATTTTTTTGTTTTTGATATACAGAAAGTTTTTATTTTTTTTTTCTTTATTTAAAATCTTGAAAATAGTTTGAGATATTACACTAAATTTTTGTATAGCTCATTATGAATTAAAGCATAAATATTTACCCTTTAAAACTGTAGATAATTGCTACTCAAGGACGGGTATTTGGTCCGTTTTTGAATAAAGTGAAAAGGATTAGAAATATTGATCAAAAAATGAAATGGCGAATGGCAATTTTCTAAGATTACGACTTTTATTATATGTCTAGTTTAATAAATATAATAAGTCATTTCCATGCTACCCTATATATTAACAATGGATAGAAAATTAATTTCTAAAAGGATAGTTTAATAAAACTTTTTAAAAAATCTTAGCATATCTATTTTTTTTGGTTGTTTTTTCTTTCAGACATATCTAATTGAAAGTAGATTGGGGATGTATAGAGATAGAATTTTTGTAAGTTCCTAAATGTTTGTCTTGCACATAATAATGTTATATACACACAACTATGATTTATTTTTAAAATCGGACGTTGTAGTTATCTTTGTAATATGTAATTAATCATGTAACCAGGCAATAGCAAAAAGTTTAATTTTTTTATGATTTATTAAAAAATCGGATTAATGTGTTGTTGAAATTTCAGTGTTACTTGTTAGGAAATTTGTTAAAAAAATATTGCTGATAAATTAACAAGAGATACACAGCTTTGAGATCAAATATCACAATCACTGTATATCACTTATTGCAGATTGCACCAAATTAAAATGACAATAATTTTGTTTAGTTTTTCACTTCATAATTTCCCAGCTCAACAATTACTCATTTATCCCAAATTTAACATTTCTGAATTGTGGGTAGAGTTACTGTACCCGAACACTACCAAATTTTTATTGTGTACCTTACCGTTAAAACCGGTTTTTTGGTTTAACATCGGAGGTTGGTTTCTTTGGATAGAGAATAAAAAACTAAGATAGGGAGGTGAAAACCATTTTTCTCCAAGATGAACCGTTCCAATGTTATAGCCTGTCAAAGTCAAAAAAATGCCATATTTTAAACGTCAATATCTGAAAAACTATTGAATGTAGACATAATATGACATTTACAACATAAGTGTAGAATTTTGTGGGGAATCAGAAAATAATACAATATATAGGGTGTTCCATTAAAAGACATTGTCAAAGACGTGACGACAGTTCTATGAGACACCCTGTATAATATTTTTTTATGTTAAAAAATGCACAATTAAAAATAAAAATTTACGGGTCCGAGCGTTTTTCCTAGTTCTTTTTCCTTTAATTAATATTAATTTTATGCGGGACTTTTGGGAGACCCATTATGTGTTTCCCATTTAAAATCAGATTGTATTAGCACACCAAGATCTTTCTGCTCTGAAACTTGTTTTTGTTTTATTTAATGAAATTTCAATGCAACATTTTGAAATGTTTAGTAGTTTTTCTGCATACATGTGGGTGTGTTACACTGTATTTGTTGCAAAATTATTGATAAATGCATTCATAAAGAATTATGAAGAACAAACAGTAATATGAAAATGGTTATATTTAAATCATGGTTTATAGGGAAAAGAAGCGAAAGTTATTGTTCAACCCAGTGAATTACAACTACCCTCTCTTGGTGAAGCTGTCAATGGTAATTCTTTAGACAAGAAGATCGAGCCAAAGAAAGATATTAAAAGTAGAAGAAATTCGGAAAATGGGGTAAGGCTAATTTATGTTTTGAATTACAAATTGATGAAAACAACTTTTGATACATTTTTACAAAAAATACTGTGGAATATACATTAAACGCAATGATCAATTATTACTTATAGTACCGATTTCGATCTTTAACAGCGGCATCATAGTTTCTGACGTCATATAAATTTCACAGTAGTGATAAAATGTTATGTTCTTTTTTTCGAAAATTCACGTCACCCTGAGAAATATATTACAACCATCTGTAGAAATCAGCTTCAATGGATAAAACAAAGCCACCGGATGTGTAATCATAGAACTAAAAAACAAGTTACTTATATCTTACTATAGTTCGTCCAATTACTGGCTGAATGCACGTCACAACTCGCAAATACATAATCACAATAGAAACAAAAAATAAAGTAGGTCTGTTATTAGTTTATGTGAGTACTCAGTATTCACCTGAAGACTACTGAAGATGCTGACCAGTTGAAACCTAATGATTCAAAACAAATAAAGACAATGCAAGTCCAACACTCTACTGCCGATGCCATTCAAAAAACAAAGATGGGTTGCCATTTAAAAAAATATAGAAATTTCGCTTTGTTTTCTTAGAAAACACGCCCTAACGGATACATTTTTCTCAAGCAAGTCAATTTTATACTATTAGTTAGGTTAGAATGAGCCATTTTAACGTTGGCCTACTTTTTACTACTTACTTTGTTTTACCAAAACTATGGACATTTTAAAAACAAAGGATAATTGATCTAGGCAATTATTTTTAAAACAAATGAGTAAGTGTGATAGGGACACTTTACAGGGTCATAAGGATTCCGTTACACACAGTATAAAACAAAAAATTACTTTTTATCACGCATCAAAGCTGAAACTATGACATTTTTAATAGAACTACCTACAATACAAAAAAAAATCATTCAAATAGGTTCAGAAAAAATATAGTATGTTTGCGTTAATTTCTTCCGTGAGTATATTTTGATATCGTAATGTGCTCATATTGAAAATGATATTTTAGAGCGAATTTAAGACGGTTTTACTACATGGATTCACGATTTAACTAATGACAATTTACAATTTATTTTAGGAAACTTATAAATGGGACATAGAATTGTCAATGCTTTCTATTATTTTAGCTACAGTAGCTACTACATTACATTTCTAAATTATGCTTTCAGGATAAAGAAGATAGACCACCTAGAAGACGTTCGCGGCACCGCTCTTTATCCCGTAATAGAACCCGGTCTAGGTCCCGGTCCTGGGACAGGGTGAAAAGATCGCGATCGAGAGAAAAGTCCCGGGAAAGGTTGGACAGGGAACAGCACAGGTTAGATAGAGAGAAAAGGGACAGAGAAAGGGGGGAGAGGGACAGGACGAGACCGTGGAGGAATAAGTCGCCTGGAAGAAGGTAAAGCATTTTTTCTTTCAATTTTTTTAATGCAATTGAAACTATGAGCAACTCTGTATTACTAAATAAATTGTATGCATTTGACGTTTCGTTCGTTCGTTCCATTTTTACTAGTTACTTCTACGTCTAAAACCTTATAATTTGTTTTTCTAGATACGAAAGGAGGCGGTCTAGGTCCCCCCGCAGTCCCAGTCCGCCCAGGTTGAGATCGAGATCTCGCAGTCCCCGACATTCACACAGGAATCGGTTCAGATCGAGCAGGAGCAGGTCGAGGTCGCTGGAAAAGAGGGAGAGAAGGGATTCTAAAGATATCAAGAATCACTCGAGGTGAGGAAATGGAATTTATTTTCTGAATTTGTCAAAATGTCATTAATCGATGACATTTGGCCCTAAGCGTTTGTACAGGGTGTTACTTAATGATATGTACTTATTTGAATGAGTGATTCCTGGACCAATTTTAAGTAGAAAAGATCATATACGCATATATCCTAAAATGCTTTGTTTTCGATATACAGAGTGTTAACGTTTTATGTTTTTATGAGTTTTTATCAAAAATCTTGAAGTCCGCTTGAGATATTACAATAAATTTTGGTATAGACAAATACAATGTATACATTTGGTAATCAATTTTTACAACAAGGTTCCTATGGTGATAAAAACCAATTAATGAATTTAAATTACAAAATTAAAAAAGATTTTAAAATAAAACATTGGTTTCATAAAAATTTATTAACAACTAATTTTGATAAAACTAATTATCTTCCTTTCACTTTAAATCCAACTAATATACCAAAAAATATGAATAGTATTAAAATAATTGATGACATTCACATTTTGAAAGTTAATCAAGTAAAATGTTTAGGAATAATCTTTGACAGTAAATTAAATTGGAATTTTCACATAGAATATTTGATTAAAAAATTAAGAAGTTTACTACCAATTTTTAGAAACATTAAAAAAATTTTGAACGTAAAACAACTGGAAATATTATATTATGCATTAGTTAAAACTCATTTAAATTACGGAATTTTAGGTTGGGAAGGAATAAATAGAACTTTAGTTAAGAAATTTAGAAATATTACAAGGTTTCTAAAAATTATGTTTAATAAAGATTATCTTTATCCTTCAATAAAATTATATTCTCAAACAAAGAAAATGAACATTAGACAACTTTACATTTATAATATCTTAATATACATATTTAAAAATAAAAATCTTATACAATTTAAAAACCATAATCATAATACTCGTCATAAAAATAAAATAACCATAAAACCTAAAATAAATAAGTACATAGGACAAAATTTTTTTAAATATTTATGTTTTTATTTAAACGATTATTTACCAAAAAAAATTAAAAAATATATTTCATTAAAAAAATATAAAGTCAAAATAAAAGCATGGATATTGGAAACGGATTATAAGTTTTAAGTTATTAGCTAAATGTACAGAGACCGGCAAAAAGTTCGTACTCATAAAATATGATTGCTTTAAATTAACGCATTTTGCAAATTAGTTAGTCTTTAGATCACAATTTACATTAAATAAATTATAAATACAGGGTGGCCCATTTGTCTGACAAAGTAATATACCGTCTCTACTATTAAAGATATCAAAAAAAAGTTTTTATAAAAGTTGTGAGGTACAAAAAAATATATGTTCTAAAATTATTTTTAAACATACAGGATGGTCCAAAAAAGTAGGACAATAAAAAGATATATTTTTTTAAATAGAACACCCTATATATTTTAGCATTTTTTGCTTCCTTACAAAATTGTCCATATGACGCCATATTTAGTTTTTTAATTTTTTGCAACGTTGCCAAACTGAAAATTTTGTACAGGGTGTTTTCTGTTAACATCCAAATATACAAAATTTTAAAATACAATAACTCTGTTTTTTCAAATGAAACACCCTATATTTATTCGGCTCGTCTGATAGATATTGTAAGTATCTTTTATTATTGTTAAGTCATACCTATACCTAAATTTACTAGTTGTGGCAATATTTTGATTTTTATTTATATTTTGGTGAAAAAAACTATAGTTTTTATTTTTCTAGTAAGCCACGACTAGCAAAGTCAAAACAAATGTAATTGAATATAATGTCATATTTATAATTATTTTATTTATATTTATAATGTTTGTAAACTTATTTTCAATATCAAGTTGCGTAATAAAAACAAAATTTTATTAAATTAAATAAATACGTAACTAACTATGGTTATCAATTTATTTTAATATGGGATTATATTTAATTACATTTGTTTTTAGTTTGCTGGCTTACTAGAAAAATTAAAATTATAGTTTTTTTTCACCAAAATATAAATAAAAATCGAAATATTGCCAAAACTAGTAAATTTAGGCATATGTATGACTTAACAATAATAAAAGATACTTACAATATCTATCAGACGAGCCAAATAAATATAGGGTGTTTCATTTGAAAAAACAGAGTTATTGTATTTTAAAATTTTGTATATATTGATGTTAACAGAAAACACCCTGTACAAAATTTTCGGTACTTAAAGATTGAAAACAGTTTATCTATCCCTAAACTTAAGAGCTTACAAGAAATTTTCGATACTCTTATTGAGAAATACAGGTAATTTTTTACTATCATGTTTTTTCCAAAATTTTAAGAATTTTGCATTTTGTTTGGCAACGTTGCAAAAAATTAAAAAACTAAATATGGCGTCATATGGACAACTTTGTAAGAAAACAAAAAATGCTAAAATATATAGGGTGTTCCATTTAAAAAATTTTATCTTTTTATTGTCCTACTTTTTTGGACCATCCTGTATGTTTAAAAATTATTTTAGAACATATATTTTTTTGTACCTCACAACTTTTATAAAAACTTTTTTTTGATATATTTAATAGTAGAGACGGTATATTACTTTGTCAGACAAATGGGCCACCCTGTATAAATGTTAAAAAATAATGGTCCCAAAATTGTTACTTGAGGAACACCATATTTAATTACTTTAGGATAGCTTTTTTCTTTATCTGTTTGAGCATAAGTTGGTCTATCTTTTAGATAATATTTGATTAATTCAAATTGCTTTCCTCTAAATCCAATATTTTCAATTTTTTCCAACAGTAAATTATGACTAGCTGTATCGAAGGCCTTTGCTAAATTTAGAAAAATGCAAATAGAAGGTTTTTTATTATCTAATGCATCATATATTTGTTCTGTTAAATAGCATTTTGTGTCGATTAATTTTTTTGAAACCCATATTGTTTATTAGAAATAAAATATATTTTTTCTAAATAATTTTCAATTCTTATTTTTTAAATTTTTTTAAATACTTTGGCTAATGAAGATATTAATGTTATAGGTCTATAATTGCTAATTTTATTTGATTCTCCATTTTTAAAGATAGGTTTTATAACACTAATTTTAAAAACTTCTGGATATAAACTTGATTTAAAAATATTATTTATAGACGTATAAGCGTATATGAACTTTTCGACTTAAAATTGGTCTAGGAATAACAATAACGCCCTGTATATGTTTAATTTGAGTGTATGTCGTTAATTTTACTAATAATTACTCCCCTTGACACATTGTTTTTTTTTTAAATAATAGACCCGGTACCCCAACACAAGACTCGAACCACGGCGACTCTGATTTGCCGTTAACCAATAGTACCCAAAGTTTGGCCAGTGTTATAATTCAGCCCAATAATTCTAAGAGAAGATGCAGGTATGGACATATTTTTAAAAATATATACTTTATGTTTAGAGTTAATAATTCAATTAACTTTTATCACTTTTAAACAACTATTTTTTTATACCTTCATAGTCTGGTCGTATTTTAGTTTGTTGCTAATTATGCGACGACGCTTTCAAATGCTTAATTATTTAATTAATACTGTAGTAGTCACCTGACGACGACTGGAGATACTTACCAGTTGAAACGTTGTGATACAAATAAAGAACATGACAGTCCAAAACTCATCTATCATTTAAGAAACATCATTGTCTCCAACACTCAAATACCTTATTTTACTTTTAACTTTTTTAACAAACTACATTTTAATTAATAGTACACTTGTATGTAAAGACAACTATTATTTTTCAAGTTTGACAACGTCGCGACTGTTATCTTTGCGATCTGATGGTGGCCTACTTTTTCTAAGGGCCTCCGTTTCATTAATATTAATTATGACGACCAGCTGTCGGACGCGGTAGATTGTTTTCAGCATGTATTATGAAAGTGTATTTTGTGACTGTGAAGTATATTTTAATTAAATATACTGTATATTGTGATAAAATGGCACGTTAGTTTGAAGTGTGCACGAAATTAAACCCTTTAAGTCTGGAAATAACATCTCACAGGTGAAAACAAAAGCGGTCATGTTCGTGGCCTGACGAACTGTGGCCGAAGCACTTTACAAGTAGTAGTAGAGGAAGAAGAAGGGTTCTTTATTTCAACATTCTTTGTCATTGGTGCCTTAATGGTTTTATACATCTCGCGCCGTTATTACTTGATATTTTTGAAAAATTCTTTAACTAGCCGATAGGTCTATTCGGCCTTTGCCCATTTTCCAAATCTAGTCTCCACCTCTGGTCATAAGGGCGGTAATCGCAAAATATATATCCCGAACCAGTTGACCGATCCGCTTAAGGTTTTCTCCAAACGCTTTGTTACGTCACCCCGAACACGTATCACTTTTGGCGTTTTGCAAGTGACAGATGACAGATAATGGCCACCATCTTTTCCTAAACGACTTGATATGTCACTCTAAACATATACCACGTGTCAAATTTTAATTTTGGCATTTGACAAGTGACACGTGACCTTGACATATCTTAATTGACATGTGACAGCCATTATCTTTTCCTAAACGTAATATAAGGTCATCCTAAACACGCGACCTAGTTGAATATTATTGCCATAGTATATATCTTTAAATTATTTAAAAAATATTTATTATGCGTTAGTATATTCAAAAATTCAGTATCTTATTTTAATTTGGGGTTTAGCAAACTCTATAGTATTAAAACCTTTAAAAAAATTACAAAATAAGGTTATAAAATGTATTCATAAACTTTCGCACTTAGAACCAACAATAAATTTATACAGGCCAAATAAATATTTAGATATACATAGTTTATATAATTTAAAAATTTGCATATTTATTTATTCCATAATCTTAAAAAAAAATTTCAAACATAACCTTTAGAATTGACCATGATGTACCATTGCGCCCAAAAAAAACTGGGACAGCAAAATTATTGTTGTTGTAGTCGCTTCTGGACTATAAGGAATATATAAAATCTATTGAGGAAAGGTTATCATTGTTGTTATAATAGTTGTCATGGAAGTGAAAAGGTTTAACAACAATACCACATTTTTAGAAATACGAGGAAAAATTAAAATACGCATAATGTGTTTTAAAATGTAACAAAAATAAAATAAAATTTTTTAATATTATGTTCCAATAAATTTTAATTCATTTTAATCATATTTAAACCTTAATATAATAACATGTTTTTAATATTTATTTGGTAGATGCACCATTATTATCGATTTACGCTTGTAAACGTCGTGCCATACTTAATACTAGATTTCTCGTATACTCTGGCGTTATTGCATCCCATGCTTGCATTATCCTTTGGCTTAATTCATCCCGAGTTCTAGGCTGGAAGTTGTGTTTATACATAAATTTTGTCATCTCACCCTAAACCTTTTCAATTGGGTTGATATCCGGACTTTTCGAGGGCCAAGGCAGAACACGAGTTTGATTTTCTTCTGCATAATTTTGAACCATGCGGGCTTTATGTATAGGAGCATTATCTTGTTGATATATAAAACCGTGGCCATATACTGCGTCGACAAATGGTATCATAACTTGGTTTAGTATGTTGCAATATAATGGTGCATTCAACCTCCCATGCACTATTTGGCAAACTCCTGGTACCCTTGCACTAATCCAGCCCCAAACGTTTATAGGAAAGCCTCCACTTTGATTAGTCTTATTTGTATATCTTCCGTACCAGAAGGCCTATAAACGCGGATTTTCTTATTATTGCATGATTGAAAGGTTCTTTCATCGGGAAATATTACGGTTTTCCATATATTACCTTGATTTATATATTCATAAGCAAATTCTACTCTTCTCTGTTTGTTTGCTTCGGTCAAAAATATTTTATTGGCAGCACAACAACTTTTTATATCTGAACTACGAATTCTTCTACGCGCTGTATTATAGCCAGACCAGGAAAAATGTGTTTCTTCTTTAGCTTATATTGCTGTTTCGAAGGGATGATCTTTTAGAAAATTAATTAATTCTATATCTTGGCCGTCATTCGAAATTTTGGGGCAACTAGAACCTGCTTTTCTTACAATATTTCAATATTCTGCAATTTTGTGCTTAGCCAACAACACGGTATGGTATTTTTGCTAATCCCTAATTCATCTGCGATGTTTCTTATTTGATGCCCATCTCTCAATCAAGTGTAAATGATCGCTTTTTGCTCGGTGGTTAACGATTTCAAAAAATATTTCTTTTGACACGCCACTGTCAGTCACAAAATTAAATTAAATTGACAACTTCAAAAAAAAAGCTAATAGTCTGGGAGATTAAACTACATTTTGCTGTCCCAGTTTTTTTTGGACGCAATGGTACACACTCATGATACAAGACAAACTAACTTTTTACAAACCATCAAGATAAACAGTAATTTCGGAACACGTTCATTGTTATATAATGGATTAATATTATATAATAATTTACCTGGACACATAAAAACAATTACAAACCTTCCATTATTTAAATTTCATTTAAAAAAATATTTCCTAAGGTAATTTTTATCTTTGAATTTATACGTTTTACGTTCAAACCATACTATTTTTAACTGTTTTTTTTTTTTTTTTTTTTTTTTTTTATAGAATAATATTGTTTTAAATTGTTATTTAAGTTAGGTAGTTACATTTTATCCCTGTAATAATTTTGTATAAATGGTTGGGAATATATATTATATACAACTCTGAAAACCTATGGAGGAAATTGATGCAGAATCACTCTTCTCTTTCTACTAGTAGTATCCCCTCTATTTCCTCCAGTTCTCCGCGTGTCCCGATTAATCCCCTTTTTTAATGGTGGGAAGCTTGTGTTCACACAATAACAGCTGTTTAATGATTACTTTGTCTATGGTAATTGGTCTGAGATATGAAGAAAGCAAGCTTTATTCTTCGACTTCTATAATAAATTATACAGGGTGTCAAAGAGTCTGAAATATTTCAAAAACTACCGTTATAATTTTTTTAAATGGGCAAATCCTGTATATTTTTGAAAAATTTAATATTACCATGTAAATTTTGCCAAACAAAATATTGAATTTTACAGGGATTTCGACGAAAAAGGATATTGTATGCGTGGCGAGATGTGTCCCTTCGACCACGGCATTGACCCTGTCGTCCTCGAAGACTCGACTTTGACACGCGTGCTGTCCTACAACCCCAACGGCGACGTAGCAGGGGCAATCGCTGCCGGGGCTCCGTTGCCTGGTACCCCCCTCCCTCCCGGGGCGCCCGCCCCCCTCAGACATCCTGTGGCAGATCATCCTTATAACCCACAAGCGCCGCAGATGTGGAGTGGGGGAAGGTTCAGAGGGCCGAGGCCAATGGGTGCTGTAAGTAACACCTTTTTTTTATTGTTTTGTTACCTACAAAATTTGATATTTTATAATAAAAAACAAGTTTATTTTGTTTGGATTTGCACCTTTGATTTATTTAATGTGAATTGTGATGGAGAAATTCATAGTTTCGCAGATGATACTGCAATTTTTTATACAGATACAAATTGGGACAACTTAAATAACAAAATTAAAAAAGATTTTAAAATAATAAAAAATTGGTTTGATAAAAATTTATTAACAATTAATTTTAATAAATTTAATTATCTTCCTTTCACTTTAAATCCAAATAACATACCACAAAATATGAAAAGTATTAAAAAAATGATGATATTCAAATTTTGAATGATAATCAAGTAAAATATTTAGGAATAATCTTGACAGTAAATTAAATTGGAATTTTCACATAGAATATTTGATTAAAAAATTAAGAAGTTTACTACCAATTTTTAGAAACATTAAAAAAATTTTGAACGTAAAACATTTGGAAATATTATATTACGCATTAGTTAAAACTAATTTAAATTACGAAATTTTAGGTTGGGGAGAAATAAATAAAACTTTAGTTAAATAATTAGAAATATTACAGAAAAGATTTCTAAAAATTATATTTAATAAAGATTATCTTTATCCTTCAATAAAATTATATTCTGAAACAAAAAAAAAATTAACATTAGACAACTTAACAATTATAACATCCTAATATACATATTTAAAAATAAAAATCTTATACAATTTAAAAACCATAATCATAATACTCGTCATAAAAATGAAATAACCATAAAACCTAAAATAAATAAGTCCATAGGACAAAAAAATTTCAAATATTTATGTTTTTATTTAAACGATTATTTACCAACAAAAATTAAAAATATATTTCATTAAAAAAATATAAAGTCGAAATAAATATTGAAAACGGATAATTTAAAAATATTTTTGGAAATGTTTTAATTAATATTGTTATGAATAATATATTTTCCCAAATTTTATTATACCTATATATTAATATTTGCCCCTAACAAGCACGTCTTCGGGGGATCAAAGATAAAGTTTATTAAGGAAAATAAATAAACAAATTTATTATATTATAAATATTGAAAATAAACTTATTATTAGATAAAGTTAGTTTATAATATTAATTGTATAGGTTCCATTTCCTCCACAACCTCCCACCGCTCTCGGCATTCAACGAGAACTGATCCCGGTACCCGTAGTCATGGACAGTACCAAGCCGCCCGGTGTGGCTCCTCCTGGGACCTACGTCCCTATTCCAGGGGTTCCGTATGGGCATCCTGGTGCCGGACAGCCGCAAGGATACGGACCACGTGGCATTCCTGGCGGGCATCCTGGGATGGATGGTGGGATGCATCCTGGAATGTACAAGAAAAAGGTAAGAAAGTGTTTTGAGAATATACAGAATTTAACAGGTTGTCTCACGAAGAAATTTTAAGTTTAGAACCAAATCCACAATCAATTTTTTTTTTATTGCTTACTTTAACTAATAATAATGATAGTAAAAAGTTTATTCAAATATTTTGTATAAAACATTTAAAATGAATATATAATTTCTTGAAACAACTAAAAATACCAATTCAGAGGTGCTCACGAAGTAAGATACTTGTGAGTTTAGTTTAAAATAATATTATTAAAAATATATTTTATTAATTAAATTGACAATGTGAGTTCTACCCTTAAAAATGAACGATTTCTTGGATTGCCAGGACTAATTTTCTCAATACATTGTGAGAAAAACATTTTTTAAAGTGCGAAATAAAGTTTCCAGATATTTATATATATATTTATTATAATTTAACAATGACCGGCAGAATTCTGGCTCCATATGGAAAACCATTTTATTATTGATTTCACAGAAAATTTTATTATTAAACACTATATTGTTTATCAAAATTGATAACTCTCTCATTACATCTCAAATTACCTTTAATTTTACCATTGGACTGACGATATCATTAAGTACTTTACAGCCTTTCTTTCAGTTTGATTTCAACAGACTTGGTCCTAGAAAATATCCCGGAAACTGCAGTTTGGAATTGAAAAAAGTGCCGATTGGAATGAACTCGATCACACATTTGAACAATCACTTCTCGAAATTTGGAAAAATTGTTAATATTCAGGTAAGTTACAAACTATGTTTAAGCCGCAGGCAGACGTCTTACAAAAAGTATTTAACTACAGCAGTCATGTGGAAAAATTATATTTTTCTACTCCCACAAGGAAATTATCTGTTTCCTTTACACTTAAGTGACGGAAAAAGTAGGCTATTCCAGTTAACTGTGCGGCAAAATTTCATATCCATCCTAGTTAGGATATAAAACTGACAAATCATAGTGGTCAATTACAGACAAACCAAATTTACATGCTCTAAATTCGTTTTCTGGCAGTTGACAGAAGTTAGGTTAACAATATGCTTCAAAAATATCATTATTTCCACTCATTTCTAGACAATTACTACAAGCTTTGCATAAAATGTACTATATACCTACCAAATCAACGTTTTCTTAATAACCTTGGTTATTTTTTTCCATATAAATATATATTATTATTATAAATATTTGTGCACGGGAATATTTTCTGATATATTTTGAACGGGGATCCAACCACAATAATTGATCTTAAAACTTTTATTATACGCAACAAACATAGAAAATTGGTAATTCTTCCTTAAATGGTGGAACATAAAGATAACCCGATAAAACACGAAATTATAAGATTTCTAGAAAAAAAAATCCATTTTTTACTAAAGTTTTCAGTGTTATGTTATTTCTACTTACAGTATTGCCACTTTTCTTTCTACGTTAACAGTATTGCTAGTTTGTAAATTGGCGATTATTTTGATAAATTTGACCATAGCGAACGTTAAAAATTCATATTAATGCACAAAATCCATTTTTAACTGTTTAAAACGAATTCTACAGCTATTTAGTTGTACTTTCGGAGTTATAATTCTTACGCAAGCAGAAATAAACCAGGACAAACCTTTTTTTCTTCTGTGCATTTCAGTAAATCAATTAATCAAAATACCTCTGGTTGAGGAAATAAATTGTTTATTTTTATTAATACATATATCGCTTTTTGTCTGTTATTCTGCAAAAAGCCAAATGTGAGAAATATAGATATATTTAGAGTGATTTTGTCTAAATATAAGAAATTAACCAAATCGATAAATATGTTACAGTGTAATTTGGTCCATGAGTTTGCCATCAAAATTAATTTTTGTTCATTTGTTTTTGATTATCGTTCTCACAACTTAAAAGACAAGTTATGATGCCTAATTTAAATAATTTTTTAAAATTCTTAGCATGAAGTTCGAAAGTTAAGTCGTAGAAAAAATATACTGTACAACTCGAGTGGATTGTCTATATTACGCTCGGAAGTTTGTTGAAGTCAATTTACTTCCCCGTGCGATATGGACATCATATCCACTCTTGTTGTACAAACTACTATTACGAACCTTTGACATTGTCATCCTTTTTTAGGTACAATATGAAGGGGATCAGGAAGCCGCTCTTATAACGTTCTCAACTCACGCGGAAGCCAATTCGGCCTACAGAAGTACAGAGGCTGTATTGAACAACCGATTCATCAAGTTATTCTGGCACGACTCTGAGGGTAATAAGCAAGAAAACGTTCCACCCGCTCAACAGTTGACGGGGAAAGATCGAGTAAGCGGGAACGTACCGCCCAATAGTAATAAGGTAAGAGAAAAAAAGATTTTTTTCACGAAACATTTTCCACTTGTATCTAACGTATATTTTTTCTGATCCCACCGGGATATTTACTGCTTCCTTTATAACCCAGTTACTGGATAAACTAAACTGAACGGATATAATTTAATAACCACAGTGATCTTACTGATACTGAAGACGACTGGAGATATTTACCAGTTGAAACGTTGTGATGTAAAACATATAAAGACAATGCAAGTCCAAAACTCTTCTATCATTCAAGAAACATCATTGTCTCCAACCTTCAAACATAGAACAATATACTGTACAACTAGAGTGGATAGTCTATATCGCTCTCGGAGGTTGAAGCAGTTCGCCTACGGCGTCGTACCCAATTATCTTCCTCATACGATATCCACTCTTTTACAGACTACTATTCTGATGTCCCTTATATCGGAAGTTTGTTAAAATTTCAAAAATAATATAATACACAATAAGAACAAATTAAACTTTTAGGTGCTTAACTTGGTTCAGCCAAAAGCAGGAGAGACTGAAGGCGATGCCAAAACTGAGGATAAAGAGGAACCCAAGCCGGAACTGAGTAAAGAAGAGACTAAAGCACAGGCAACTGCTGCCATTAAGAAAAATCAAGATTTGTTGGCAGCGCAGGCAAAGGTAATAATATCTTTATGCTGTGAATTTTGCTCATTAATATCATGTCCCACTTAAAAATTGGTAAAACGTCCCATTTTAAAAACTGGATATAAGCAAAAAAATATGTTTACGTCGAACAATCGACCCTATAGAAATGTTATATACGTCACGACTATCATTTGTTAGAACTTTTGAGAGAACTTCTAAGAATATGTGTTTTAAACTTATTTAAATAATAGTGTCATTCGCTGGCGCGCCACATTGCTGTTACTATAAAAACGAGAAATGTCAACATAAGTACCTGTTGACGGAAAGCCCAATTTTATAAAGTCCCCTTAAACCAGGCCCGGACTGGCCAGGTCCGCAATCGCGGAGGGCTCCGGGCCCAAGGGGCCCCAAATGGCTTCCCACATAACGTACAAAAAATTTAAAAAAAAAAGTTTTTGTCTTGTTAGAAGTTATTTTGTGTTATTAGTAATGTTTTGTTTACATTTTCCAAAAAAAATTACATTTTCCGAAAGTAGAACACGTCCAACAACTGTTTATATCTCGCCTTATAACTAAAGCTTTATATACTAAAGTTACTGTGTTGTGAGTTGAGTTACGTTGTTGTGGTGTAATGCATCGTCTGCGCGGTGACTTGTGTCCAGTAGACAACTACACAGCGATGCTCTATCAGATCAACTGATCACTCAGTAGGGCCGCGCCGCAAGCACATATTGTCCTAAATGCTCACATTTACTGCTCTGAAAATAGACAGTGTTTCCAGTGTTTGACATGTGCTTTTTCTGTTCTGTTTGAACTTACTCAATCTGGACTGTTTACCAACCTGTATATTGCATATAAATTTGTTCTTACCATACCTTCTACCCAAGGCACATGTGAACGAGTTTTTTCTAAACTTAAAATAGTTAAAAATCGACTTCGGTCGCCTTTAGGCCAAGACCTTATGTCCAGTCTGCTTTTTATTAATGTTAAGAGGGATTTATTTTATGATTTGGACAAAAATAAAATAATAGATGAAGTAGCGTTAACAAGTGAGTTGCTTACAAAGAAGCTGTCACTTTAGGCCTAGGGGAGTAAAATGTGGAATCATCTCAGTTAATTTAAGCCCCCGCTATTCTAGTATAACAACATTGTAAACTGTTAAATACGCAGGATTTTTAAAAAAATGTTAGTATTATTTTTCTAGTCCCTAAAATCCGTTTGTCATTATTTTTATTACACAAATAATTTTGACATAATTCATTAATACTTTAGGGTGAATAAAATACTGCACCTTATTTTGAACTCCATTGTAATTATTAGCAGTTTTACAACATGTGTTTTGTAGTGTTGTGGTATCCTAAAAATACTGTAAATTTCTTATTTTAATGAATAATAAAGTTAACAAAAGTGGAAAATCATAATATTCGTATAAAAGCCTAGCTAAATTTATTCTTCTTTATAAGTGCCAAAAAAAAACGCGTTTTCATTTTCAAGCACCTAATTTTCAACACCGAGACCCTCCGGTAGAGGGCCCCTTTACAGGTTTTAACTGAGGGCCCCAAATGGTCCCAGTCCGGGCCTGCCTTAAACCTAGGTTTAAACCAAAAAATAATTCTAATATCGTGGAAATGGTCGACTTAAAATGTGGGATTGGCAGCAAAGTTAAATTTAAGAGTAATTAATCTGGTCATAACTTGTTATATTAAGTTATGACCAGGTAAATCATTTTTAACTCGAACTTTGCTCTCAATCCCACGTTATTAATGACCATTTTTGACATTTCTTTGGTTTAAACTGGACGTCGGTTTAAATCGACACTATGAAATTTTGAAAGAAACATCTATAAGAAACTAAGTTTTATAATAGTACGATAGTAAGGAGCGTAATGAAATAATAGACCAAGTTAGTATTTTTATTTAAAAACTAGATAAGTCAATATATGTAAGTAGGTGTATCGTTTTCATGAGTCTTAAAAAAAATTCTTTAACGCAGTAATATATAAAATAGAAATCGGAGGATTTTTTGATAATTCTTTGTGGTCATAGGAAAAATACTGTACATTTCTCGTATGAAAGTGATTATTCTAAAACTCGGAGAATTTCCACACACAAGTTTTCCCAAAGTTCTAACTAACGCTTGTCGTGAATCGCCCTGTATTAATACATAATTTTCTTTTTTAAGCTAATTAGTATGTATCTTTATAGGTGAACAAGAACAAAGATGAACAGCGTAAAGAAGTATTAAAAATACAAAGTGATCTAAGAAAAAGGAAGCAAGAACTTTTAGATAAACAGTTATCACAGCAGAAAATACTAATTGAAAAAATGTCAAAATGTGAGTAAACCATCTTTAAAGGTTTTACTTTCCTCTTAAGAAGAAAAGTATTGTTTAGTAATTGCCCTTTCGCTTTCCGATTATTCTCAATACAGCGTGACGAAACGCAGGTGACTACTACATAAACTTATTTGTGCAATGTTGCGTTTTAGCTAAAACCACCAAGCATAGTAGTTGTGTTATAAATAAGTTTTTGCTTTATTTACTGTATACAGAGTGGCCCATATAAGGATGAACTCTACAGGGATCTCGTAAACCCTATAAGATACAGAGATCGTTAAAGTAGGAAAGCGCTGCGGCCTACTAAATTCTTAACAGTATGTTTTCAAATTAAAAAACTCGGTTTCCTTCTGAAGATATTTTGGCAAAACCGAATATTCGCAATTTCGTTTTTATTTTTTTCTGACTATTTAAAGAGTTATGTTAAAATAGAGTTTATATACTTATTACCATTTTTCCTTCGCTACAAGTTGGTGTAACTAGATTTTTAATCCGACGTTTGGTTTTTTTAAATTACCAAGAACCCATGGTCAATTGAATTGTTTATTATAACATTTAAAATTATTTTTCCCCGCATGTCATATCAGGATTGACGTGTTTAAATATAATAAGTCAGTTCCAACGGTTTCATATCGATTCTCAAGAGTAATTTGCAATGAAAAGTGGATTTTTTCAAGAAATTTCAAATCAACCCTCACATTTGGCGCGCGATATTCAGAAATTATCGAACGTAGGCAAAATATGCATATAAAGAAAAATATTTGCAATTTAATGCTCTACATTAATGGATAAAAATGTTTTCCCCTATATGCTACAAATACGGCTTAATTTTCTAAAAACCGCAGCGCTGCATAGGTCCACCTACAATACAAAAAAATATAATTGAAATCGGATAATAGGTTTAGAAAAAATATAGCCTCAAATATGTAGCAAATTAATGATATTGCGTTAATTTTGTCCAAGAGTTTATGTAAACAAAGACTAGTAATAAAGCTTTGAATGAACAAACTAAAGATTTACAACGGTAAAAAATAAATTAAATTACACTAACAATCTATTTTTTAGTACCTCCTGGTCCACAACGGGACGTCATCAAAGAAACCATCAAGAAAACACAGGAGGCGATTGAGGGAATTAAAAAAGATTTGGAACGAGCTGCGTTGGCTGCCAAAAGCTCCACCCTGTCATTGAAAAAGACCAAAGAAGAAACACAAAAGGTAAATCTTATTGACAAACATTTTACCAAGTTACTTTTTTCGTTTAAGAAATTAAATAAATTTATAATTGTCCTTATACTGTTTTATTTTAAGTTTAAATATATTGGAAATATATGTTAGAAACAACTTTTGATAATGATAGTCATTTACTGCTGAAAAAAATAGTAAAGAAAAAACTATCCAAAAGTATAATGTTCAAGAAATAATTTTAAAGTCATTTGTCAAAATTCTAATTTATCTGTTAACTGTGTCACAGTCAACTACGCGTAAGATGTTATATTGAAACACAAGTAATTTTATATTTTAAAAATACTTTTTACAGGAACTACTCGACATGGAACTAGATCTCATAGCCAAGCAACAGGAAGGAGCGGATACGTCGGAGCTACAAAAGAAACTGACGGAACTGAAAGCCAAGGCGTCGGTTCTGACTCGACCCACTAGAGGACGCGGCCGAGGAAGATACGTGCCCATCGTCAGCAGGCATTTACTGAGCAAGAACAATTTGATCGATAATAGTATGAGTAAGTATTTAGTGTTATTTACTAAACATGTTGTCAGCTACTTTTTGGTTTGACATAAAGAACTGAAACTCGGCACAGTGACACTGTTTTAAAAATTTATAAATATGTTTATTTTATCTTCTTTTGTTGCACAATTCTACTAACTGCTCTAAGAATTTAAATTATTATTATTATTGGGTTCTAATTTACAATTATCCCCCTAACAAATATAAATCTATTAAAAATATATCCATTTTGAAAATAATTCATTTAAAATTTTTTAATTAAAAAAATTATAAAGTTATTAAAGCAACAAAAAAAAACAGTAGATATTTAATTTATCAACGTAACTTATCGTTTGTGGTATAAAACCTCCTATTTTCAGAATTGACAGGTAAAATTAAGACAGTAAACAAGATAGTGAACAACGCGACCGTCGCGCCTATATCGGTTCCGGTGGTACCGCCTCAAATACCGGCGCCGTTCCCGAAACACACGGTGGATCACAGGCCGACCAGGTTACTAGTGTCTGGTTACGAGACTGAAGAGCAGGATGGAGTTTTAGGTCACTTTCAGGTATGTAAACTTTAGTAGCATTCACTACCGTTCAGTATAATGGTGTACCATCCAGTATCAACAAACATCTTTTATATTTCAAAATGCATTAACGTTCAGTACCGTACAGTATTACTATTTGCAGTATGTTGTACATAATTTTTAGTTTTTGCTTACCTCTTGCTATTATGGCGCCTACAGTTAGCTAGAGAGGAACGTAATTTTTCGCTACCCAAGATATACCAAGCATTTCATTTAGAATCGTATTTTTTCGCGGCACTCAATGTTTCTAGAACACAGACATTTTATACGACGAATGCTACGATAGAGCGAAAGAAATATGACCAGTGTTTAATTGAATATTACGATTTGTATTTAAAATCAGATGTTCTATAGTTAGGCGATGGTTTTGAACAGTTTCCCGACACATGCTTAAAAGTTTATAAATTGGATCCTTCACAATATTGCGCTCTACCCAGTTTAGGTTTTGATTGTATGTTGCGCATGAGCAAGGTAGAGTGAGAGCTTTTGACCGATATAGATATAATTTAATTTTTTTAAAGGTATTTTTGGCGGTGTAAGTGTACAGAAAGGAAGCATATAGTCAATAATTCCCATTTACCAAACTATGACCCCCACTAAACCAACTTCATATATTACTTATTTAGATGCGACAAATTTGTATGGTCATAGTATGTTTAGTTGAATCTTTATCCTTGCGTCATCATTCAACGATCGCCATCTTTATTTGGTATCTATAAACATAAAGGTGAATAAAAACATAACCCGACTTCTTCCGGACATTATTCTATTAATACGAGTTGTTAAATTAAATATTTATTTTTTAAGGATAAGTGATAAGTGACTTTAGAATGCCATCGTTTTTTTATTGTCATTTTGAATTATAATTTTTTTAAAAACAATTTTCTTTAGAGGTAATATATCTTAAATAAAGGTAGTTTTCTGTTTATCTAAACATTTCCAATAATCTTTGACAAAAGTTTAGTAAGGAATGAGTAGAGCTGTGGTGTAACAATACCATAACATACAATGTGCGGAAGCGCACAAATATAGAAATGAAAAAAATGGTAACTCTATTATTCCTTTAAAATTCAAGTATGGCACAAAAATAATCGCAAAATACTCTACATTCAAATTTTAACTTTGGTTTATTGTGATTTTGCACTAGGTCCTTGACTTTTCATCCCTCCTAAAAGCATTGTCGTCAACTTTTTTAGCTACATAGCCAGCTCATAGACGACGTCATTTTAGAAATTCCCCAATCTGTGAAAGCAGATCTTTGTTATAACAAAAAAATAATTTGTTGTGACTATAATATTTTTCCCAAATCCTTTATTTTATGCAAGAAAATAAAGATATCTGTCGAGGAACACACGGCGCCACGATCTACCGCTCCTATGTCGCAAAACCATAGGGCAAGAGTTAGTTTGTTAACTAAGTAGCTATCAATGGTAATATAAACCTGAAAAATTTTCGAGTCATCAAAAGTCAGAATCAAAAACTTTGTACGATGAAAAAAATTTGAAATAATAAAAGTACCCACGGGGAAAGGTATACAAGAAGTTTCACCTAAGTCTGTTGTCTAGTTTTTTTTATAATCTGCTTTGAAAAATGATTATTTCTGGTTGGAAGATTGTTGCAAAATCTTTAACTTCCCTAAAAAAAATTATTAATCCGTATATCAGGGTGCTAGGTACATCTATTATAATATTTATGAAATTATGTTTTGATATTTTTTCTTCAATTTGATTCATTCAATAACGAGTGATGACGCACGGCTAAAAATCCATCGAGACTACTGTATATACTGGATCCTAATTGGTTTTGAGGATTTATGTAATTTTTTCAGCAATATGGTGAGATAGTAGACTACACCATCGATACATCATTACCAAGTATATCACTGAACTACAAGACTAGAAAAGAGGCCGAAACGGCTTTATTGAAAGGAAAGAACTTCCAGGTAAATTATGGTTCAAAGTTTTAAAGATTAAAAGATAGCCATGTTTGTTAGTACAAGAGAAACCCTTATCCTACTGGACAACCCATCCGACGTGTCGGATAGTCTATGGTCATATCACTTTAACTTGAGAAAGATGACAGAAACCCATTAAACACGCGTTAAATTTTACTTGACACTTTAGAGAAGTGAGGTTAGGGTACATTTCAAAAAGTGACAATTCTGTCAGATTTGTTTATTTTTTATTTTGCTGTAATTAAAACCTTTCTTCGGTGGTATTCGTACATTTGAGTGAAAATTATAGTTAAAAACATTTGTGGATTATGTGTTTAGTTATCTATGCCCTTTGACCGTTCAGTTTATTAAATTTAAGTTGAAAATAGCTAAATGTTGGCGATGTTCCAGTTATGGATAAATAAAACTTCTTTGCTTTGAGTGGCAAAATAATGTTTTGGTTTTTAATAAGCTGATAAAGAGACTGGAAACCTACCCTTTATGGTGAGAGCAGAAGAATAAAAACTAATATATACCTAAATTTCATTGAAGAAGTGATTTTAGTGCGAGAATTAATATAAATTGGACACCTCTTTGTTATGATGAAAGCAGAATTAAAACCTTTATATACCTATGTAATACTCCAAAGAAAAGCTGTTTCTACTACACAACTTAATTGGACAGTTTTATAAGAGAAAGATTACTGCATTTTAATTTCACAGCCATGTTATGTTTAAACCCAACTAAGTTTGTTAAAAACAATATTTTAGTCAAGAATATCAGAAAAATGCATCGAATGTACTTACCCTAACATAAGTATGTATTTATGTGTTGCTTGAATTAACAAAAATATAGTGGATTAATAAGAAGTTATCAAAGGAAAGATGTGCCAAACTTCTACAAAGAAACTTTCTCTCGAACTGTGTAGTGTACAACTGGAATCGAGTGAGTGAAGACCCAGTCAATGCAACCCCAATAAACCAATTTAAGAATATACTTGACAGAGACATTAAACAATGGAACAGCTCATTCGTCCTTTACACACTGTGATATTTACATGTGATAACAGAATAGTCTCATCGGTTCTACCTCTTACTATTGCTAAATAATAATAATTTGTGAGTTTTTTTAGACCATTTTCTATTTTACAGGAATTAATTAGGTTAGTAATATTTTATACTCTATGGTTTATTTTAAAATATCTAGATACGTATAAGCATTACGGCTTAATACTTTTGAGAAAAAAGTATTCCTAGGGAGCATGGTTAACAAATATGGGAAAAATAAAATAATCTTTATAAGTATAGTCAACTAATAAATGTATGAACGTCAATACTTACAATCCAATGTGTTTGTGTACTAATATATTAAAACATGATTAAAACTATAAGACTATGTTTTTATTTACACTTAGCAGTCTCTCTAGCATAGTTATTTTTAAAAAATGAAAATTCTTTATTGATAGAAATCAAACTGAAACAATACTTTATTCTTACATTATACTTTTTCTCATTTTTCAAAATAGGTAAGTTTATTTAGACAATTAAATAATAATTAATCTATGTATACAAATCAAATATATTTCAGTTTTAGGTTTACAGTACATTTCTTATGTTAAATACACCCTATATTTGTTATATATGAAGAAATCAGAATTAAAATTAAGTTTGCTTGAGTTGCAATTGTATATAACTACGTACTATTTAAAAAAATATATTTGTTCGATGACTCTACTAAAATCTTTATAAATAAATATTACTCGAACTTTCACAATTATGACTTTTGAACTTAAGTACCAGAGGGTCCTTATCTAATAGGAAGCCTTCTGTTTTATTCTTCTTTAAGAACGTTAGTCCTGTGTTTAAGTCAGTATATATTCTGTTATGTCTTAGATGTGACCGGTGGTTTATTGTTGAAAGTAGACACAGTTTATTCGGTATATAAATTTATTCACACTACATAATATCACAGATTCGACATACTAAGTTAAAATGGAGTAATAGACAGGCTTGTGCGCACTGTACTATCGTTTTAGTAGGAAATTGTATCCCTACTCCTAGACGTTCGTCTGAATGTCGACACAACATATTCTATAAACATGCTTCCTTGTGCTTCCCAAATTAGTAATTTATTAGTCCATAAATGCCTTTTTTTTGTCACGACGATAGGTCTTTCCTTTTCATAAATGGTTCTAAAAAAATAATAACGATTTTTGGAAATTATTTTTTTTTAATAAACAAATTTCAAATTTTTTTTTTTGACTATGACTATTAACGACCACGCTGTATAAAAAAGACATAAAGTGAAGTAACACACATTGTACTAAGTGGTCCAAAAGACAGCCTACCCATTGAAGTGAAAATGGAATGGATTGAATTTTGATGAAGATATATGGGTTTTGAAAATCAAATTAGTGTATTTAAAACTTATATACTTGGTTGCACAAAGATTTTTAACAACAATTAACTAACCAGCAACTTTGACTCTGACATAAATGACATTGGTAGGCATAATTTACTCACAAACTTGCCAACCAGATCTATGTGATTGTGAAAAAAGTATTTCTGCCAATATCATGTATGCCACCGTCAAAGTGGCTGGTTAGTTATTTATTATGAAAATTCTTTATGCAACCTGACATTAGTCTCCCCATTATTTTTACCATGTCATTGTATTGACATGCAATGATATTGATTTTTTTGGAATTATAGATATCGTTTTATCCTCGGTTTTATCAATAAATCATTTTAACTGTAAGTTGTTTTCCTAAAACAGAAAAAAAAATTGTCAGATACAAATGTATGTCAAGAAAACATCTAAGAGCCTGCTAACTAATAATAAAAATAAAAAACTCTTGTAACATTATCACTGCAACATGCAATTCTAATTAAAAAGCTGATAAAAAATTAAAATTAGAACATGTGCAAGTATTTTTGATGTTGGGTAGGAAGGAAATATAGGGACTATTACTATCTCATATGGGACTCCCAAAGCTATTGAAAAGCACAGGTGTCAGCTTTAAGTTAATTTGTCTTAGGTTTTCCCGAGGGGTTTCCATAGATTTCCTGGTGTAAATAAATAACTTACACAAATTTTCCTATAAGATGTGTTGTCCGTGATCTGAAACACTATATTTTAAAGTTTTTACATGTCATCTTGTATGTAACCATCATGGAATCTTTTCTATAAAATAAAAAAAAATTAAATTGGTAGTGCAGTTGCTGACAAACATATACCAGGACATAACAGACATACATGTACTGACATGATAAACTCTAAAAGGTTATATTGAGCACAATTACATTTCAAATGGGTGTTTTCAGATAAAAATTATTATTTCTTCGGGTTTGTGGTTCGATCTTAATGTAAAGTATATACCTATTATGCAGAAATTATATTACTTAATGTGTTTTTAAGCTGATATCAAAAAAAGTTGTGTAGTGTAAAACAGTTAGTAATTTAATATTGCGTCCATAACTTAGATGCATAGAGCACATCATATCATATCAACCCCCAAAAATAGGATAAAAAAAAAATTTCAGAGATCCTATGCATGCATACACCAGTTTTTTATTAATTTTTTTCCTGAAAGAGTGATCAGAGTTGAAGATATGAGACTTAACACATGTAAATACCTACCTCTAAACTGGTTTTTATGTTTAACTGTTCACTTATTTAAAAAATCTCCAGTTTTCAACTTTTTTCTGCACAATTTCTACAACATTTAAAGCATAAAAATAATGTAAATCTAACAAAATGAAAATCTGTATTTACCTTCGTTGTAAGTAAATCCTTTTCCAACACACTTATTTACATTATTTTCTGATATATTCAACAGGGCCCCAATCGACCTTAAAACTTTTATTATATGCAACAGAAATAGAAATTAAACCGGTAAATAGTCCTTAAATGTTAGAAAATAAATATAATATTTTTGACTTTTGAGGTAATGTCATATCGGCTTGTCAGAAAAATGTCCTACAGTATTGCCACTTCTAACGGTTACAACGGTGCCATGTTATTACTGTAAATTGGAAAAGAATGTAATTAATTTTAAAAAACTTTACCATCCCGAATACTCAAAAGTTAATATTCATTCCCAAAAAGTATTTTTTAAATGAATTTAAAGCTATTTTGTTGAGAAACTGGGCTTTTTTGTTAGCGAAAGTAGGCAACCAAGAAAACATTTCTGAAAACCAAGAGATCACAATGGCTTTGGTACAAAACAACACATTGTTCGTTTTTTACAATAACTATAGTCATTTTTGTCTCGTATTATGCAAAATGTCAAATTTGAAAAAGATAGATATAAACCTGATGTCTTTAATGGCATTTAAAATTTTCTATAAGTAAAAGGAACAAACCCTTTTTTCTTCTGTGAGTAAAAGGAAAACGGCTAATTCGACAAATATGTTACCGTTTAATTTTGCCATGGATTCACCCAATGGAATTAATTTTTCTTCAATTGTTTTTTGTGTCATCTTTCTCAAGTTAAAGTGATTTGACCATAGTATTGTAAGGATAAAAACTTTTTCTACTCCCACATGGGTATTTGCTGTTTCCTTTACACTAATGTGATTGAATAAGCGGGCTATTTCGGTTATCTGACAAATTTGGGTTCTTTGTAATTGACCCCTGTGATTAGTCAGTTTCATATCCTAACTACGATAGATATGAAATCATATCCGTTCAGTTAACCGGAATACCCCACTTTTCCGATCACTTTAGTGCAAAGGAAACAGCAAATTTACATGTGGAAGTAGAAAAACTACTATTAATGATGGGTCATCGATCTAAAAATATTACCCGCATGGTGTTGTTGTTAACAATATTTTGATCATCCATAATTTCAGGACCGGACTCTTTCTATTACCTGGCAAACCGGCAACGCGCACCGTCTACAGACTCAGAGGAGCGGTGGTTCATCCACCAGGACCGTACTATTGTCCGAATCAGACGAAGATCACCTGATCGATCAGAGTCTATTGGAAGGAGACGACGAGGTAAGTGTAAGTATACTAGCCCCAGTCAATGTTTAATTCAAAATGACATTTGACTTTAAACTGGATATTAACGAAAGCTCTTATATACAGTATTCACCAGTAGACGACTGGGGTACTTACCAGTTGAAACGTCCAAATCTCTTATATCATTCATTTAAATAAAGGTTAAAGTATGATTTTAAGTGCCAAGAATAATTGGAAGACCTGTTTTTGGGCTACCTGCTAATATCTATTGCCGAGAGATGGAACACAATTCTATAGGTTTAATTTTCTAAGATCTCTGTGCTATAATAAATGGGGTGGCCTATGGGTAGAGAGACTAGTTGATACATATGTTTGATAGATTGAGATGCAGCTTTCCCCACATCACTCCGTGTGTTCAAAGGGACCATGGCTGTTTTGTGTCAGGATTCTTGGCGTTATTGTAAAATATACGATTTACTGATAAGTAGTAGTTCGTACAAGACAGTTCTTGTACTAACTTGACGTTTGGCAACACTATAATTTTTTATAACTCCCAAATGGAAATTTTCTGTTTCATTTACACTAAAGTGATTGAGATAGTGGGCTATTCTGGTTAACTGAACGGATATGATTTCATATATAGTTAGGATGAAACTGACCAACCACAGTGGCCGATTACTATACTTCAAGAATATGCAAATCTGTCTGATAAAATTTGTTCCTTTTTAATTTAAATCAAAACATTTATCCCAGAGTCTATGCATACACAATTTGTTCCTAGAGTGCACGAAATGGTACGAAAATTGAAGGTATAATACCAAAATATATTTCTACCGAACTATTGTAATTTTCTGATCGAACTAAAGAATTGCGCACAGGTGCACATTGCATTCTTATTTCAAATATATTGAGTTTTCCACTTATTTCTAGACAATTACTACAAGATTTAATGCATATAATGTAGTATATGACCACCAAATAAACGTTCTTTACTTAGCTTGGTTGTTTTTCTTCCATGCAAATATTTTTCCACCGCGATATTTTCTGATATATTTACGGGGATCCAATTCCAATCGACATTAAAAGTTTTATTATATGCAACAGATATATAAAATTAACTGGTAATTCTTCCTTAAATGGTGGAACATGAAGATGAGTACATAAAACCAGATAAAGCAGACGAAATTATAAGATTCTAGAAAAAAAATTAATTCCACTTTTTACTAAAGGTTTTAAGGGTATGTTATCTTTACAGGATTGTTACTTCTCTTTCCGCGTTAACAGTGTTGCTAGTTTGTAAATTGGCGATTATTTTGAAAGACTACCATAGCGAACGTTACTTTCGGTGTTCTTACACAAGCAAAAATAACAGGTGGCCATAGCAATCAAGACTAGACTAGACACGAGCAAAAATAAACCCGAACAAACCTTTTTTTCTTCTGTGCATTTCAGCAGAACAATTGAATCAAACTAACTATGGTTGCGAAAAATAAATTGTTCATTTTTATTACTAAATATATCGCTTTTTATCTGTTATTCTGCAAAAGGCCGAATGTAAGAAAGATAGATATATTTAAAGTGATTTTGTGTAAATATATGAAATGACCCAAATCCATAAATATGTTACAGTGTAATTTGGCCCATGGATTATCCACCGAGATGCATATTTTTTCAATTATTTTTTATTATCTTTTTCACTCTCACAAATTCACGGCCAACTTAAAAGACAAGTTATGATGCCTAATTTTATTAATTTTTTAGTATGAAGTGCGGAAGTTGAGTCGTAGAAAAAATACAGGGTGATTCCTAAGTTGATATTTCTTTTTTAACTTATAGAAGGCATTAAAATAAAGAACATTTTCAAATACCTTTTTTCAAAAAACTCAAAAATAAGATACTTACATTCATTTATTACACTATGGATCAAATACGGTTCTGCCTAACTTGCCCGTTGAATAACATTAAGAAAACTTCTGGGTGAAGATGAGCCCGCAAAGGAATGTATTCTGCGTATAATCTCGAAGCAGCAGCCGCATTTTGATTACACTCGCCGTAAATTGCCACCATATCTACTAGTTCATTGTTTTCAAATTTTACCATTTTTACGTGTCATCAATTTAAAATTAACTTGCTTCAGAAAAACACAGCGCAGCGTATTGCCAAATAAATGACCGTAAATTGTATGACTAATAAGACATAAAACAAACAACATAAAGTATAGCAGGTTACGTTTTGATGACCAGGCCCGCACTTAGATTTTTTACTTATGTAACTCGCCTATTTTTAAGTTTTTTGAAAAAAGGTATTTGAAAATGTTTATTTTAATGCCTTCTATACACAGCTAAAAAAGAAGTATCAACTTAGGAATCACCCTGTATACAACTCTAGTGGATTGTCCATATTACGCTCGGAAGTTTGATCACTCCGCCTACGGCGTCGTGCTCAATTTACTTCCTCGTTCGATATAGACACCATATACACTCTTGAACGGCAGTAGAGTTTTGGACTTGCATTGTCTTTATTTGTTTAGAATCACTACGTTTCAACTGGTAAGCATCTCCAGTCGTCTTCAGGTGAATACTGAATAAGTACGGTAACTACAGCTCTATTTATACTAGGCAGGTGCTGTGACGCATGATTAGTGGGTGGAGTCATGCGTGTTGCTAGGTGATGACGCATAACTGGATGAGTCATGCTTGATGAGTCATGCTCGATGACGTCATGCTCGATGACGTCATGCGTCTAACTCTTGGGTGGTCTTATTCTAAGATTACATTTACTTAACAAGAGTTAGACGCATGACGTCATCGAGCATGACGTCATCGAGCATGACTCATCAAGCATGACTCATCCAGTTATGCGTCATCACCTAGCAACACGCATGACTCCACCCACTAATCATGCGTCACAGCACCTGCCTAGTATAAATAGAGCTGTAGTTACCGTACTTATTCAGTATTCACCTGAAGACGACTGGAGATGCTTACCAGTTGAAACGTAGTGATTCTAAACAAATAAAGACAATGCAAGTCCAAAACTCTACTGCCGTTCAAGAAACGTCATTGTCTCCAACCTTTAAACAGACAATATACACTCTTGTTGTACAAACTACTATTTTCACCCAACGAATTATATTATCTTCTTGACCTCAGTACTATTCGATGTATTTTACTGCTCTTTTGATAATTCTATTTGTTTTATCCAGCTTGGTCCAGAAACGGAAGAAGCCCTCCTCCAAGACGATGAGGATGAAGACGAAGAAGACCGTTCATGGCGCCGATAGTTTTTAGTGTCACCGATCATTTGTCTCGGTTAACATTTATTTGCAGTGGATATTAACCACCTTCTAGGAAATTGACTTGGTGTTAATGTTTTTAAATCTGTCGATAATAATGTTACAAACACATCTCAATTATCATTTTGGGTTTTAAACGCAATTTTTGCCTTGTTAATTTAGCACACATCTATTGAGTCATTCTTTATTATAATTATTCGTTTTAAGCCTATTTTAAACGTATCAGGCAAAGGTTATTTTATGCAATAGAAAAGTTTTTTATTCTTTTTTAACATGGCAACACTTGAAAAGTACTGCGCGTACGTTTACTTATTGTCAGTAATTTCGTAAAGTAAGTCACCCTCCGACCGCTTAACAGTGACAAGCAGAAAATACTGGTCTATGAAATATATTTATATTTCTGATAAAAATTAACGTTTTAAAATGTTTTTTGTTATTCTCTTGTGAGTATTTCATAAAATAACTTTTAAATTTATTTGCCGGTACTTTTTTTATTCATAAAAATCAACAAAACGTGCTTGGTGGTTGACAGTCCAAACGCCAGTGCCTTAAGTAAGCCACTGAATATAAGTTTAGACTGTGAGCTATTTCACACTTTTGTTGTCCTCAGGATTGATTCAACACCAAAAACTTAAAATTATATTCGGTTGTCTATTTGAACTTACAATTATTAGTTTCGTAGTCAGAAAGGCCATAACCAAGTAGTGGACTTGTGTTTTATTGAGGGTGATTTTATTACTAGAAAAATAGCTTAAATATTAAAGTTATTCGTCTCGCGTTGCTAATATACCGGTTGTTCCCGTATAATGGGTTAAAGTGAAATAGTTGCATTGTGATTATTAAGACATATTCTTGAGTAAGTTACTGGCTTTACAACTGGATTTTGGCATTAATGGAGAAGGAATTGTAGGTTTATTATTACGAGGAACTTAAAAATATTTGCCGCGTAATGATGTAAAAGAAAATTACAAATATTTCGAATCTTTTAAATTATATATAATTTTATTTTTAAATTAAAAAAAGTAAATAGTACATTCTGATAGCAGTTCTTTATGTTCTACAAAATTGTGATAATAGTTTTTAAATACGACGTATTTTTAGATATCAATATGTTCTTATTTACCCGAAATTTAGGTTTGAGAACTCTTAAACCTTATTTTAATTTTGAAAATCCATTATCAGTATTTTGAACTATTTTTCTTGTCAATACGGCAATGGAATTTATTTTTTTGGAGTAAATTATATAATATTAAGGGTAGGATTTAGTAAATTTCAATCTAAAGTAGCCTCCTCACATTTAGTCGACCGGCCGGCCGGAATTTACCGGAGAGATAATGGCCGGCCAGCCGGAATTCACCATAGGGATAATGGCCGGCCGGTCGAAATTCACCGGAGGGATAATGGCCGACCGACCAGAATTTACCGGAGAGATAATGGCCGGCTGGCCGATTTCGCTACACACACACAGTTAAATGACGGGCAAGGGCCGTCCTATCGACCGGCCAGCGATTATCGGTTAAACCTGAACGTCGTTTGCCGGCCGGCATCGGACTACTTTTACTTCAGTTGAAAATGTTATTAAAAATGGCTAAAACAACTTAAAAAGGTTCAAACTTTCCACAAACATTTATATGCTAACGGAGCTTGTACATACGTAGGCTTATGAAGAATTACTTTTACTGTATAAAACAGTAGATGTTGAAGCTACTGTAGAATCTGTGAAATATATGTACATAATATGAGAAGTGCATTCAGAAAGGAACTTAAAAAGGTAAAAATATCAAAAAGAAGCAGAATTTAATAAATACTCGAAACAATAATTATCATTCTCCTTAAGATATTTTTTAAATTACTTGCACTCGATTGTCTGAGTTCTAGTATAACCTCCATATATGAGAAGATGCAACGTCTTTTTAACCACTCTTTTATTCAAATTGTTGTTTCTTTTCCCTGTTCATATGATATAATAACAATTGCCGCTGCGCTCTCTTCTTGTGACATGTTTGAACTGACGATAAAAAACTATGCGTGTGTAGTGAAATGGAGGCCGCAATCGAATCCGGCCCAGAACTGCCGGCCATTATCGGTAAACAAAACAGAAGGTGTAGTGTGACTATCTATAATTGCCGGCCGGCTGACGGGTCTGTTCCAATTTCTAGTTTCTTCTAAAAATAACATTGTGTGTTCATGCATGCAAAACAGTGCAGTAAAGTGTACTTACCGCACGTGAATAGGTAAATATATTTATAAAACCAAGCTATAATCGTGTAATTTTTTTTTGTGTGTAAGCTATACTTAAAATTTAGTGTGTTTCTACTCCCCTGATGGTATGCCACAACGGGTATTAAATTTTGTGGGACTTCACTTGTAATTTGTTCCGGCGGCGTGACATTTCGCCAGGGGAGTAGTTGTTTTGGGTCTTTCAACGTCTGGACTGAGTAAAAGTCAGTCATTTTAAAAAAAATCTATCGCCAAATGTGTCTATTGATTTGAGAACTCTTAAATACATCCGGAAGATTAAAATCATATGGTAAAAATTGTAACCCTCCTCCGAGGCCTTTTTAAGTTGAAAAAAAAAATTATGGTTATTGCTATAAGGAACACACAAGACAAAAAAGCCTGGAAAGAACAGAAAACGAAGAATATTTAAGCTATGTTTCTAGCGATAATGAATTAATTAGTTGTTTTGCTTATATGATTTAGTTTTGCCTGTACAGATATTTTATATTCCAAAGTTATTGTTTGGAAACCTTATACTTAACCTGGTCTTACAAGGAGACAACCGGTCGTCGCCGATTTTAACGAAATTTGGCATACAAGTGGAACACCCAAAAACTAAGCGACTAGTGTTTTCTTAAGCTGCCTTTTTTACAATTTTTATACCCACTGAATATGAAAAAAGCAGCTAAAAAAATAATAGTCTTTTAGTTTTTGAGTGGTCCACTTGTACGCCAAATTTCGTTAAAATCGACGATAACCAGGTGTCTTCTTGTTAGTAATTTAGTTTATTATATAGTTTGAGCGGCGACTGAAGGTTTATTTACGTTAGTGAGTACCTTAAGAGAAGTGATAATCATAAGCTAATGTACAGGGTGTCCCAATTTCGAGCCTCATCATGGGTATCTCGGAAACTATAACTCCGGTATTCTACGTCGACATGTAAACTAGCCACCGCCGTAGTTATTTTCGCGACATACCGTTTATAGTTAGAACTTTTTACAATAAATACATACGTATCATAAAGTACTAACCGGAAACACAAGAGAACGATAACAAAAGTTCCGAAAAGAACTTTTGTAATTGTATTTGTAAACTGTTATTACTGAAATAATTCGGGTCGCCCCCTAGACAGCGTGTAAGGCGAAACAAGCAAACGTCACGCCTCGTGGCATTTGCATCACATCAACGGAACAACGCGTATTATAGTTTCTAACTTGTTATTTATTTTTAAAGATAACAGTTGCGATCTATTGTTAAAAAATAACAGTTTTAAAATATCGATAAATAAAAACCCATCACTATTTAAATGACAGTTTGGAAACTATTAGGGAATCCAAACCACGTGATTCAATATGGCGGTTGGATGGCAAAAAGCATTGAGTCACCCCTTAAATGCCACCAGTAACATTATTTTTATGGTCACGTGTACCAATTACAAGGCAGTATTTGCCATCAAGCCGTAATTTTGACACATCGTTGGATTGCCTAATTGTTCTTGTGACGAGGTTATGTGAAATTAAACGTTTTTACGTGTTAGGTGAACATTATAATGAAACGATATTACAAGACGGTACCCCCGGTCTTTAAAGTAATAGATTTACGTTTTCATTTTTCAAGTGTACGATAGAATGTCCTCTATAAACAATGTTATATCGGTTCGGCGAAAAAGTATTTTTATGAATGAAATGGGAGTTTATTTTACTCTGTTGTCATTGGTTTCTATAACTGAGTTTTTTAAAAGTAATATTTTAAAACTGACTTTTTATTAGTCATATTTGAGAAATTGACTCCTAGAAAGTTATCTGGTACTTGGCGACGTAAAAAACTGCTTTCGCCGCTTTAACTCGTATAGGTCGAGAGGAGACACCATGAAGCGCTACGCCACTGAACTTACTTCTGTTTTATATTTATTCAAAAGATTTGTCCGGTAATGAAAAAATATGCTGGTAATCGTTGCAACCCTTAATGCAGACCCTACACGATCATTGATCATAATAATACTGACCGTGTAAGAGCAAATTTCAAGGACTGATGTAAATTCTCATTAGAAACAAGACTGGAGAATGACGAATGATCGTGTAGGATCTGCTTTAGAGTGGTCCGTCGGGAACTTCAGTTAGGATGATTCTAAGACAACAAACGCAATGTTCTATGACAGTGTTTCATGCGGTCGTTCCCTGCATTAATAGTCATCTTATTTTTCCTTGTTACTTTTTAGCATAAGATGTTATGTGTAAATTTTTGCATTTTGGAGCTGTGTGAGCCAAAAATCTATAATTTGGGGCAACAGATACTTCTTTTTTTACATATACAGGGTGGATTTTACGTTTTTTTATTTAGATTAACAGTATGCAAGCTTCTGTTGTTTTTTAAGGGTCTATATAATTTTAACGCTTATGAAAGAAAAGTATTGATAAGTTTACCGGGTGATTCACGACGAGCGTTCGCTAGAACTTTTGGGAAACTTCTAAAAATAATTTTTTTAAATTTATGTGTTGATATATTTTTCTATGTGCCCTCTTTAACTAAATTGTTAGTGTTTTTCTATCGTTGTACCGGAAGTAGCTATGAACTTTGTTATTTTAAATGGGATATAATTCATTCAGTTCAATCAAAAACCAGTCATTTAGACGTTTGATATCTGTCTGTTATCCACAATACGTTTAAAATCTTGAGAAAAATGCAATAATAATAATCATAATTTACTATTTAAAATAACAAATTTGATAGCTACTTCCGGCATAACCGGAAGTAATAAAATAAAGACAATATTTTAGTTAAAGGGGACGCATAAAAAAATATATTTAAACACGTTTAAAAATTATATTTTTAGTTTTCCTAACGCTCGTCGGTAATCGCCCTGTATAAGTATCTGTCTCCGTAAAACGAACTTAAAAAATGACAAATTTTTATTACTTTCAGTTTTGTTAAGGCGTTAGTTCCCCCTGTATATTATGCTGAATAATAGTCACAATATTTGAGATAATTTGGATTTTTGGTGTAAAAACTTATATTGTATAAAATCTAACTGTATATTCTGTATACCTTTATAAGCTGAGTTGGTAAAAAAGAAAAAAAGCACTATGCAAATTAACGCCCTTAAAAAAGTAAATGTTACAATTAAAAAATGTAATAAAAGGTAACAGTAAAAATAACAAAAAAAAAAGAAATTAGGTCTAAAAAAAGATAAGGAAAAAATATGTATATTTTAATAAACTGAACTTGGGGCATTAAAAAAAAAGATTAAAAAAACAAAATATATACAAAAGAAATTCGTTAACATTGGCTTAAAGTTGATGTTAAAAAAATAGGTAAGTAAGAGGTAAGTTTTTTTAAAAGTAATAAAGAATAACATTTTAATTTAAGAGCAAACAGTAGTCTATGAGTTATCACGAACAAACCATGCGTTTCTACCGCATCGCGCATAATGTACGCGTGTCAGGCGATGGCAATAAAATGTCTTTTTTTATATACAAAATATTGTAAAAATGAATTTCATGAGAATTAAGTAGCGCGGCGTCAGTGGATATTTTGAAGATAATATCGGGACATCGTTTGTAATTTTAATGGAAAATAAGAAATTAACATGAATACAAGGGGATCTCGAAAACGGAAGAGATACGAAGATGGTTAAATAAAGGCAAAGTTGCGTATTGTGGAGCTTAATAATTCGGTAAAAGAAAATTGCAAATATTCCGAAAAAACGAAATTTCTATTTTTGGTTTTTAATTTTTTGCGCCTTCATTTTTAACTTGGGACAAAAACTAAAAACACTTTATCATAGCGTTTTTTATGTTCTACAAGATGGCGTTATAAATTTTTTAAATACGGACCTGAAATTATAAATACAGTTTTAGGGACTTTTAAGCTTTACAAATTTAATACAATTTAAAGTTTTTGAAATTTTAACGCTTTGTCATCTAATAACACATTTTTTCAAGTTATCTTACGGTCCTGAACATTTAGAGCCAAACCAAAAAAAAATATTTCTTATTTGAAATATCCGTCCATTTTTACTCAAAAAGACCTGATATTTGATATTTTATAAGAAAAAAGACCAAAAGTCTCGGCCTTAAATATTTTTCTGTCTGTTTATTTTTGTTACATGTTTCGCCAGCATTCTCAGACCGTATAAACAGTAAAAAAAATTTGAAATTGTTTTTGAAATAAACTTAAGCGTATTACAGTAACATAACTAGACTAACACTCCAGTTACCTTTTCTTTACTCGGGAACATTAATTTTTTTCTGGATTACATTAGGCAAAAACCATAGAACTTAAGATGTTATATTAATAAAATAAATAATATACTAATAAAAAATAGAATTACTTCTCATGCTTTAAAAACTTACTTACTTCCTAGAGTATTGTTACGGTAACTCTTATTAAAATAAAACGGCCTAAACACCATAACTTCCTGTAATGTAATTTTAATATTTAAGTTATCCTAAAAATAATTGCCAGGACCGTAATAGTAAAGAAATAATAATTTGAAATACTTATGATGTGATTTGATGACAAAACGTTAAAATTTTAAAAATCTTTAAATTGTATTAAATTTCCAAAGCGTAGAAGTCACTAAAAATGTTTTTATAATTCTAGGCCCGTATTTAAAAAAATTTACTTGAGGTTGGTATCTAAAGAACGAAAGGTCGAATTTGTAAACTAATAACGCCATCTTGTAGAACATGAAGAACGGCTATGAGAAAGTGTTTTTTTTTTCCCAACTCAAAAATGAAGGCGCAAAAAATTCAAAAGCAAAACTAAGAATTTCGATGTTTTTCGGATATCTCCGAAGGTATTCGGTATATTTAGAATTTTCTTTCATCAAATTAATAAGCCCCAAAATACGCAACTTTGTCTCAATTTAACCATCTTCGTATCTCTTACCGTTTTCGAGATCCCCTTGTACGTACACGAATTTGTAGTTTTTGGTTTGGCTCTAAATGTTCAGGACCGTAAGATAACTTGAAAAAATGTGTTATTAGATGACAAAGCGTTAAAACTTCAAAAACTTTAAATTGTATTAAATTTGTAAAGCTTAGAAGTCCCTAAAACTGTATTTATAATTCCAGGTCCGTATTTAAAAAATTAATAACGCTATAATAAAGTGTTTTTAGTTTTTGTCCCAAGTCAAAAATGAAGGCGCAAAAAATTAAAAACCAAAAATAGAAATTTCGTTTTTTCGGAATATTTGCAATTTTCTTTTACCGAATTAATAAGCTCCACAATACGCAACTTTGTCTCAATTTAACCATCTTCGTATCTCTTACCGTTTTCGAGATCCCCTTGTACGTACACGAATTTGTAGCACCCTGTATAATTGACTCTTTAAAATACATTTTTAATTTTTTTTTTGACAAAAAATAAGGTATTCGCCAAACTAGAAGTTATTGTGAACCCCTGAGTAAAATTTTTATATTAAATTTTCAATTAGACAAGCCAGGAAGCTATGCCACATTTCACGCTGGTATGGAAATCTCTTAAAAGAACACATCACAAAATTAAGACATCATAAAGTTGCCACATATTTGATACCATATTTGAATTTGAACTCCCAGTGACGATTTTTTAATAACAGTTGCAGGCAGCACTGCTTCGAAATTTAAAAAAAAATAAGAAATAGTCCAAACTTAAAGTGGAGTGTTAATTTAAATTAAAAGACATAAGAAACTTAAGGTCTTCCTCCACTCATATATTTAGAAAAATATTTTAGAAGTTATAATCTCTACATGTTTCGAGTGTAGAAACACTCATCCTCAGGATAATAACTTTAAGAAAGGAAAGAAAAAGGGACTGATGTCTTAACGGAGCTTTAGATCCATGGTTATTTAGATTGTTTTCTGAAATTTAATAAAGAAGAAACAAAAATAATTGTAGAAAGGATTAATGATGAAATTCTGGATAGCACACAGGTGTAGGATGGAAAGTATCATTGAATGAAAGAGTTAAAGGAAAAGTAGAAGTAATTAAATGATTTGTGAGTTCAGCATTTTTATTGGTCGTCGATCCCAAATTGTGCTGGCGAAGGGCGCTAACTGCAGCCGACGCCAAAAAGAATTTAAGAAGAAATTGGTCGTCGCCGTTGAAGAGCGCCCCGTCACCCGACCGTTTGGTAGCCGAAACATGTACGTCATCCTTACTAACACTCGGCTTATGGAAATTTGACCTGCATCGTGAGAGTTTCACATTAAGAATTTTATATAAGACATACAGAGGGTACCTTAGAATTGTAACGGCCTTAATTCGAGGCTAAAACGATACAAAATTGTTATTTAAAGTTAAACTGCCATGCTAATGTACTGGAGTCAACTTTTTTATATAAGTAAATTAGGTTTGGACTTGGAACAAATAGGAGGTCTCAAAACTAAAATTAATTTTTTATTATCGCATTTACATACAAAAAGAGTACCTATCTTCATAAAAAAAAAATTCAGTGTCGTATTCTACTTTGGGGCGACCAAGAATTTGAGGAAGAGTAAGTAAGACACTTTTTTTCATTCGATATCAAAACGTCTTGTCTATTTGACTTTGATTAATGAGCCCCCCCACCACGGTTGTGGCTCAGAGGTAGAGCTACTGGCATTCGACCGCGGCGACCCGGGTTCGATTCCCGGAGTGGGCATACGTACAATAAAAAAAGTATGTCCGAAACTTAGTGGATTTAAGAATACAGGGAAGAGTGTAAAATGTATAATCTCCCATTCACGCCGGTAACCAGGCCGGATGAGATCGGACATCTCGTGGGGTGCGGAAGAAGGTACACACTCCCCAATCGGTAGGTCATGCAATGGCAATAAACCAAGGGTTGATAGCCCTTGGGGGGTGTCGCATGACTGGAGGATCGTGGTTCGGAACCCACGTTAAACTGTAGATCCCCTCGGGAATGGCCCTGGCAGCGAACGAAGAGGAAAAAAGCCTAATTCGAAAGAAGGGAAGAACGGCATAAGCCCCCCCCCCCCCCCCCCCAGGCGTCACATCCTCCCTAACGGCAACCACCCCACTATTACATTGCCATGGCCTAAGAATTCTGTATGTCCTAATGTATATTTCAGCTCACTTTTCTTTATAAAAATAATTTTCTTTTACTCGGCATTTCAATAGCTGATTTACTTAAAGCAACATGCAAAAGTTGCGGTAAAATCATATATATGACTAAGATTTTTACTTTTTAACTCAAACTGCCTTAATTTTAATTAGTTAAATAAAATTACGCTAGCCCAATAAAAATGCTCATGCCTTAATTTAAAATATTTCCATATACCAAAATACACGGCCTAAATATGTACCATCCACATATATACATACACGCACCATCGCGTTTAATAAAAACTAGGACAATAAACTTAAATCTCCTGGCCTATAAGGACAGTTTAAAATTTAAAGGTTCGACTTTTGTACTGACATAGTGGCACTTGAACCATAAAATAATTATTAATTTTGACAATCTGCCAAGATGACAAAGTCATATTCTTATTAGGGAATCCAAACCACGTGATTTAATATGGCGGTTGGATGGCAAAAAGCATTGAGTCATCCGTTAAATGCCACCAGCAATATTATTTTTATGGTCACGTGTACCAATTACAAAGTAGTATTTGCCATCCAGCCAAAATTTCGACACATCGTTGGATTGCCTAATAGACCAAGAGCTCAAATTAAAATTTTCATGTCCTAGTTTTCATTTAACGCGATGGTACATATAATATAGTAAAAGCCATATAAAACGTCGGGACCGTCGCATCGGAATCGACCTATCATTTCTCTGTGACTAGAGAAAGCAAAGGAACTATTATAGAGTTGGAAAAGTATCGATAGCGGGTAGAGTTAAATATATCGATAATTTTTGCCCTGATAAAAAGCTTAAAAAACTATCTACACAAAAGTTATCCCAAACCTTTTACAACAGGATAATAATTTACTATCGATAGTACGATAATAACTACAGCCCCCTAAGTTAAAGTATATAAGGCAATGTAATTAATAACACTTGAAAGTTTTCCACCTCTAGGAGGAACAGAGGGAATTAGAGGTGGATAACTATCGATAGTGGGTAGTGTTCGATATATCGATAGTAAAAGT
This sequence comes from Polydrusus cervinus, assembly GCA_935413205.1. Classification (NCBI taxonomy): domain Eukaryota; kingdom Metazoa; phylum Arthropoda; class Insecta; order Coleoptera; family Curculionidae; genus Polydrusus; species Polydrusus cervinus. The sequence goes on from OW284517.1 coordinate 17,415,843, forward strand.
GAAGACTTATCGATAGTTGTTGGTCACTTTTAACAGAAAAAACTTTTCTCGGTCAAAACCCATGATACAAACTACAAGAAGATATTATGTTACCGCGCAGGTTTTCGTGACGTCACCTTGTGTTAAAAACCGCCTTATAGCGATATTCTCCGTTGTTTACTATTTCTATGTAAAATTTTGGTCGAAACGAATTCCTAAATACTTTAATTTTCCTTCCAACATAATCACATCTACAAGTTTGAGTTAAAAGGAATGTATAAAGTTTTAAATCTTGATGATCACAGTAATTAATCTAAAATGTATGTTTCAATATTTCAGTCACAGTACAAATTCTAATGCTAATATGATTTATCATAAATTTATTAAAAATATCATATAAAATTGCCTTTTAATAGCGTAAACTTCGCGTTGCCGTATAATTCGGCGCGTTCAATTCAAAAATTCCTCACAATGTGACGTCACGGTCCACTGCGCACCCTGTTAATATCATGCCTTGTATAGTTGTATCCTGTTGTTCCACACATATCGTCCGTCACTCTGAATTTTTTTTTGGCAACGTGACAACATTGCATATCCGAGAAAAGTAAAAGCCGTCATCCAATCCAAACAATCAAATCGAAATCGCAGCTGATTGTTTTGTTTTGACAAGTGCATTTGATTTAGAAAATAGTTTTTTTTAAATCAGTTTTTCAGATATTTTATTTCTTGTAAAAAATGGCGTGGACGAGGTACCAAATATTTTTAGCTCTTCTTATGGTTTTTACCGGAAGTATTAACACTATAAGCACCAAGTGAGTAGATTTAAGGTTAAGATTATGGGAAAATTTTGATGTCAGCATATTTTTCCTGAAACAAAGAATTTAAAACATTATTTTAATCATTGATGTTGTTAATTTATTGAAGAGTTAACTTCTTGAGGTCATGGCAAATTTTTTTGTTTAGTTTGTATAAAAAAAAGGCTCACAATAGTGACGCCCCCCTATTTTGCCTCTAAAATTGCCATGCTATAATGTTATAAGGGTGGTCTCTTCGCCCTCTGCGTGGTTTTATGATGTAATGGGGTCTGTTGTACATCAGTGCACACAAATTTTAGGAAGGTTAGTTTTATCTCTTTAGTATTTTACTCAGTTTTAGCCCTTTTGAAATATTAAAGTATTATAAAACAACTTCCAAATTGATGATTTCTTCTTAAAGTGCCATTTTTCTTAGAGGTTACGTCACCACCACATAATTACCTACTTTTTCTTTTTACAATAATGTATTACAGACCCGAACATTTTAAACCATAAAACCATTTTTTTGGTTTAACATGTTAAACTGAATGATCTTTGGATAAAGGATCAAAACTAAGGTAGGGAGGTGAAACCCATTTTTCTTTAAGATGTACCGTTCCGATGCTACGGCCTGTCAAAGCCTCAAAATGCCATATTTGGACGGTGCTATGCAAAATAATGTTCACTCATAACAGTGGCGTAGCCAGAAACTATGTTCGAGGGGTGGGGCTCATATTTTCTAGCCAGGTTTTTTAGGGTTCGGGTTTTCAAATTAAAAATTAAACCATATTGATATGTTTATACATAACATAATAAAGTTGGGTTGCATAAATATTTTTAACAATAATTAACTAACCAGCACACTGTGGCATAAATGACATTGGCAGAAATAGTTTGCTTACAACCAAGGTGGCCTGGTTAACTGAATTCTTGATTTACTAATCAGACAACTATGATTTTGAGGAAATAATGCCTGCCAATGTCATGAATAGAAAATTAATGCCACAGTCAAAGTTGCTGGTTAGTTAATTATTGTTAAAAATCTTTATAATACCTACTTATTTATCCCCCGAATTGTATAGCAATAACTTTCAAGGCGCGCAATCAGATAAAAGTAAAAACTACTTTAATGTAATATTTTATAAACGTTTTCAATTTAATAAAAGTATTTTTCATTGCTAGGTATATTTCTGCTAGCCTGTTTTTAAAATAAAAATATTCAGATATTTTGTAATGTATTTTTACTATATTTATTATTTATCATTTTTTTAATATCTTATATTTTTTATAATTTAAATCAATTAAGCGAAGGCAAAAGCAAAGCATATTTGTTTATTGGCAATTGGCAGAAAATTTAAACATATACGCTAAAATATAATCGGAAGACGTGTTTATTTAAATGCAGGCTGAATGCAGTTCTCTTGTTTATATCGCGATAGAAAACGGCGTTTCGGCAGTTGAAAGCCACAGATGACATTCACAGCTGATTCTAGTTCCGCCGGAAAGTTACTAGATTTAGTATGGACCATAACAAGTTCACATGTCAGTTCGCGTCCTATTATGTTCGTTGTTTTTTGGTGTTTTTTAGTATTTTAGTAATGTTGATGATAGTGACGTCGATTTTTCTGACGATTCGGATTAATCAGTATCACATTAATATCAATAATAGTAGGTTGTAATCAAATTATCTGTCATGACTGACAATTATTTTGTTTTTTGTTTCTTGGTACAATTTCTGTAGCTTTCAGCCGAATGTTGCAAAATTCGAGTGTACCTACACTGTTTTAATATTTTCACACAATTATTCTAGTACAGGTGGCCAGAATTCATTATCATATGTATCTTTAACGATATTTAAAGCAGTTCGTCTAAATGCATTTAAAGAATCAGAGTTTGTAATGTCTTTTGTTAAGTCATTATACTATTTTAGTAGTTTGTGAAATAGAGTTTTCTGATTGAAAGTCATAACTAAAATGAAGCATAGTGATTGTTTTGTATACCAATATTTTAACCATATATACCATGTTTTACGTATTCTACCTAGCTGGTTCAGTATTACCGGCATTTTTTACATTCTTTAATATTCACGAGCAAAGGAGAGTAGTGTGTCGATAAGTTAAATTTTTTAAAAGCTTTATCGATAATATTTATGTTACTAGTACATTACTTTATTGTAAGTAATTCCTATCACAATATCTAGTTAGTATTCAGTGAATACCTAATAGGTTCTTGACTTTTGTTCCAATTTGGATAACATCTCCAAAAGTTTTTTGACAACTTTAGTTAAGAACGATGAATAGAAAAATTTTAAAGTCTTCTTTGATAAATTAAAATGGGAGATAAGGAACTTATTATTTAAATATTTTTTTAGTTTATTAATGGAACATAAAAATAGTCCGGTTCTGTCTTTTTAGCCAACCTCTAAACGTAAAATAGACACAGGTCAACAGGGTGCCATAAATGACAAGTGACTTGGCGTTTTCCTAAAAAAATTTGACTTTAGTATAGAAGGGACAATCTAAAATTCATTTATAAAGGTTGCCGACATCAAACAGCTTAGCCGGCATCTACCTAAACAAATGGGTTATTCTAAAACGTTAAAATATATTTTTTTCGGCGCTTATGTAAAAATTTGGGCTGCAGCCCTGTAGCTACCCCCTAACTAAATACGCCACTGACTCACAACGCACATGTTGAGAAAATGGCATTTGTAACTCTAACTGTTTAGGAATAACCGGAGCCCTTAAGTCAACCCCGACAGCGGCGCTAGAGGTCATGTTATATATACCCCCCTTGGATATCTATGAAAAAAGTATAGCTGCAAAAAGTGCCCTGCGACTAAAAGAGTCAAAATTCTGGAAGGAAACTAACTACGGGCACAGCAGTATACTAAAGATTTACCCGGGGAATAATCTACGAGACCCGACTGATTACTCTGTCCCAATAACATGCTTCGATAGAAGGTATTCTATACTCATTCCGAGTAGGGAAGAGTGGGAAGGCAATCAGAATATAACGAAAACAGATCACGCAATCTTCACAGACGGTTCAAAGATGGACGTTGGTGTGGGAGCCGGGGTCTTTTCCGAAAGTTTACAAATACAGAAATCGTATAGACTCCCCAACTATTGTAGTATTTTTCAAGCGGAAGTACAGGCAGTAGAGAAGGCGGTCAATATCCTGCAAGAACACCTTGGCTTGGGAGTAGCCTCGTCAATCACCATCTTCAGTGATAGTCAGGCGGCGATTAAGGCAATCTGTTCCAGCAGCGTCAAATCAAAGCTCGTAAAGCGATGCCGCAACAATCTATGCACACTTGGCAACCAACATCGGGTTATTCTGTGCTGGGTTCCTGGACACTCCAAAATAGATGGCAACGAGGCTGCCGATGCGCTCGCAAGAGAGGGCGCAGGCATGCCAGCTGATCTAGCAGACAATACAGTGAACAAACCACTGGGATTGGTCAAAGAGGAGATTGACTACACGGCCAAGCAGCTTGCACAGAACAGATGGACAGGGTTGACAACCTGTAGTACATCCAGGCAACTGTGGCCCACATTCGATAAAAAGAGAACCGCAGAGCTATTGAGACACAGTCGAAAAGACGTGAGAAATATTACTGCGGTTGTTACCGGACATTGCCTCTTCGGTAGACATGCCGAACGTATGCAAATACCCACTAACGACTTCTGCAGAAGCTGCAGAGATGAGGAAGAGGAAGAAAGTATTCAACATTTTCTGTGTGAATGCCCTGGCCTCGCAAGAAGTAGGTTCACTACTCTGGGTGAATCATCTTTCGATAGCCTGGAGGAACTAAACAACTTACAACTTGGACGGCTGAGCAGATTTCTGAACAGTAGTGGCTGGTTTGAATGAGTTGTTAAAATCCTTCCGCGGTTACGTCGCATAAACCATCAGTGATCTGATGAAGGTGGGTTCTACGGAACACGTGTGGTATCACAACGGACCTAATCAGGACTAAGTGAGACCGTTTGGTCAGAACCAAGGGTCTGCCACTCTTACCTAACCTAACCTAACTCTAACTATGGGTTATAAAAACTTAAAAGTTGTAGGAAACGACTGTTTATGTTTATGACTAATCAAGGTATCTGTTTTCGTGGTATTAAAAGAAACTAGGTTATAGAATCACACAACCCTTTAATTTTAACTGTAAACTCTTATTAATTGTTATTGTGACTGTTTTTTTTTATTGGTAATACAATAAATAATTGTTGTTATTGAGAAACGAAGTAGTTAAGTACCGGCGCGGCGTACTTAACAAAAGATTAAGAAAATATTAATAGTAGTTAAGTTGACAAAAACTTCCTGCTTCTTTATCTCAATTTTACCCTTATTTCTGTCGCAGTGGCGTAGCAGAAAATATGCTCGGGGGGGGGGGGGGGGGGGTCTCATTGGGTGTAAGTAGGACAATTTTTTTCTGGAGAAAGGGAGAGTCGGGACTACATGTATTTCATGATACTGTACCTAGCGAAGGAAAAATTTTCGGGGCCTCGCTCGTTTAAAATTCACCTAACTACTATTAAATTTAAAAAATTAAATTATTACCTCTCCCCCTCTGCATGGTTGGATTAAATTTGTTTTTGTAAATGTTTCTTTTTACTTTTTTTTTGATATTCCTAGCTGGCTCTTTATTAAAAAAGAAAAACTATATTTGCGAAAAATATGATTATTGGTGTAAATCCAAAATTTTACCATAAGACGTATGTATGACTCCAACTAACGTTTTTCGGGCTCGGTTTTTCATGATTAAAAATAAAGGAAATATCGCTCACCACGCCAAAATTGATGATTTTTTTTAGAAATCGTGTATTTTAGGAGCGTAGATCTAAGAACAGTTTTTGGTGCAAATGCTTAGGTTTTGAAATGCTCCTTTCTTAAGGGCCGTTTTGTATATTCACAATAAAGAATTCTCGTTTCTTCCCGCACTTTATTTTTTTTATTATAAATTATCACACTTCTTCCATAAAAAATGTTTCAATTAAAATGTTTCCCTTTAAAAATATAAATACCTAATTGTTTTTTGTTGTTGTAAAATTATTTTATTGCATTGGGTTATATTTTTGTTGATTTAAAATAGGTCTTAAAAAGGGAAAACGCAACAGACAACTATATAATAGAAAAATACTATAAAATATTATTCTTTTCACTCGTTTTCCTATAAAATTACACACCTATAATTTAAAATAGCTCTAAAAAGAGAAAACAGAACATACAAGATAAGTATATAATAGAAAAATATTCTTTTTACTCGTTTTCCTTTAAAATTGCATCATAAATCAATAACTAAAACGATATGCGTCCGAAACCTTAATTTCTATATAAAAAAGGACTTTTGGAAGGAAAAGTTTAAAAACCAAACGTTTCCTACAAGACCTTTGTAATCTAAGCCAAGAATACATTATTTAAAAATTTAAATTAAGAGTCCAAGCGTCAGACGAACAATAAGGTTGCAATTAAACTTTTTAGACCCGAGCCCCTAGAGGAGGGGGGGGGGGGGGTGCAGCCCGGCAGCCTTCCTCTAAATACGCCACTGCTCTGTCACAAAATAACATCAAGTAAAATTTAAGTAAACAAAAATAAATTTGGTACTACTGGATAAAAGGTTAAAAGTTTTTTTATGTTACGGATTTTTAATTGCAGGTTTCATTGAGAGAACAAATGAAAATTAAATGCCAACTTAAATGTGTTGCATGAAATTTATATAAGTAGTTTAACTCTGCATCTTTTAATATCTCTGAACTGAAGTAAATCGTAGTTCCCAATTTGGAGAAATTCAGTGACAAAAGTGGGCAACATTTTTGCTAATTTTTAATTTTTTTCTTTTCATAGATGGGCAGATCGAATAAAATCAATAGGACGAGATGGAGAAGAAAAGCTTTTCGATCATCCGTTCTTCCAAGCCAGCACCATGTTCTTGGGCGAACTTACTTGTTTAATATTTTTCAAGATTTTATACATGATTTATAGTAAAAGAGCTGTAAGTATTTTTTCTACTCCCATTTCTAGATATTGTCTGTTTTATAACCAAGTGACTGGAAAAATGGACTATACCAGTTAACTGAACAGATATAATTGCATATCAATTCTTATTGATAGAAAATGACCAATCACCACAGTGGTCAAATCATTATAATGTGAGAATGATGAAAGAAACCCAATTTACACATACATTTTACTCGTCGTTGTATGGCACTTAAGCAAAAGTGAGGTTAAGAATATATTTCAAGAAGATGCAAATTTGTCAGACTTGCTATTAATTATTTCAGTCAAAACGTTCATCTCTGATACTATATGCAGACACCAATTTTTTTAAATGTATAAAGGGTGACGTCGTGGGGTAAGTGGGGATCTGAGACAAGTGGATTTTTTTGTAATAATTGTAAAAAAAATTACTTTTAAAAACTAAAACTACAATAAAATGGTTTTTTGGACTTTTATAGACTCCAACGTTTTAAAAATTTTAATGTATTTTTTTAAAGTAACACAGTTTATGTCAAATGTATCTAAACTTTGTCTATAGTTACAAGGTACGGCAAAATTTTTTTATCTCTACTAATTTCAAAGTTTTTACATCCTCAAAGTTGTAATCACTAACGTTATCTCTTCTTTTTTTTTAACACTTCGATTTTTCAGGTTTTCAGTTTTAGGTCCATAGTTTCCACTTGCCCCGCTCTTTTTGTTAGTGGGGTAAGTGGGGATTAGTTTTCACTTTTCCCATTTAAATTTTTTATATTAATAAAATTCAAAGTAAAAAGGTTTTAAGAAGTTGAAAGGTGAGATTGTGCGCAATCTGCAAAAACTATAAAGTAAATAAAAACTTAAAAACCGTATTACGTAGTTTTAAAAAAAGTTATAGAAGAAGAAATCTCTTTATTCTTTATTTTTAGGAATTTTTTAAATCTGAAAAAAGCCTGTTGGTGAAATCGCAATAGATTAACCCATTTGCTCCAGTTGAATATAACATTACTTAAACGCGATTTATAAGTTGAAAACCCACTTACCCCAGTACCTGGGGCAAGTGCGTTCTATGGGTATATTTTCGTAACAATTTATTGTTTAAATAAAATTTTAGGGTATCTAAATATAAATTTAAACAAATTTTGTTGTAATTGTAAATATCACTAAGTACTTCCTGTCTAAAGCGCATCTCTGTAACTTAATTTTTAAAAGAGTTATGTGGTTTCAAAGGCGACCTTTTATATTTTTAATCCCCACTTCACCTTACATAATGCTTTATTAAAATGAAAGTTTGTACTTGCCTTTTTTGCGTTATGCGATGTAAATCATTTTCCACCATGATTTTTTTACTATTTTCTGATATTTTTAATGAGACCCCAACCCCAATCGACCTTAAAACTTTTATTATAAGCAACAGAAATAGAAAAATAACTGATAAAGCTGCCTTAAATGGTGAAAAATTAAGATAAATACATAAGCCAGTGAAGCAGACAAAATAAATTGAAATTTTTGAGTTTTTAGGTTATCTTATGTCATTCTTTTGTGTTTGTGAATTTCGTAGGCGGTGTTACCACTTCTCTTATGACGTTTAAAGCGTTGCTATTCTGCGAATTGTAGGACGTAATTGTTATTTTCAAGAAATTACCATCGCAAATGTTAAAAGTTAATATTAATGTAGTAGAATTTTAATGTCCGCAAAAATAAATAGATAGAAAAGTTAACGGCAACCGGACAAAGTTATGTATCTGTCTTCTGCATTAAAGTACAATGGGACGCCCCAACAACACAATGAGGGTCGTTTTGTCCTTATTAGGAATCTACGGAAAGCTATAACCCGTAAGAAACTTCAGCAGCGAAAACGCTCTTTCAAGACCTACTTATAGGTAGTGAAGACACGACATCGCCATCTAGCGGGAAGCAACTCCAATGCAGAAGACAAACCTACTGAAACGTGAATCGTTGAACTAAAAAACCCAGGACATGGTAGTCCACGCATCTCGCGGTTAGAAAAATATCCGCAGGCACTTAATTTTGCGTATCTACCTAGGTCTGCGCCCTCCCATAATCAATGGTGACATTTTGCAAACCAACAAAATCCCTCTAAACGCTATTTCAAACGTGATTTTCTCGGAATCCACACAAACAATTTTGTAAAAACATGTTTCATATTCAGCGGCAATTATAATTATTTCCAACGATTCGAGAATCCGGTTTCAGGTATCAGCCAGTGCGAAGATTTTAGGGCCTGAAAAATCAATTAGCGGGATTTTTTGGCTTGCAAAATGTCACCAATATCTACGACCCGCCGCAAATTTTTGTCCTTTGCTCAAATTTGTTATCTCTGCTTGTTTTTGTGTTTAGGAAAATATCGATTAGTAAATAAAACCTTTTTATGGAAATTTGTACTGCTTTACCATACTTCACTTTTGAAACTTTAATTAGACGTTTCGTCTGTAAGAGATCATCATCATCATGTATTCAATGTGAGTTGTTATTGTGAAAGTATTAAATTAATTATTTCTTTTTTCCAAGGGCCCATTATGCTCACCCTCTTTGGTTGTGACACCTACTCCATGATCCCAGTTCCTTGCACTAGTTTGTGTAGGTCAACTGGAGAGAGGGTAAGAGCGTTTTCACACGGCACCATATATCGCGCGCGATAAATGGTCGCAATATTGCTTTACACCAAATTATGTGTTCTCTAATATCGCTTGTGTGTGAAAATGGCTCATTAGAAAACACATAATTTGGTGTAAAAGCAATATTGCGACCATTTGTCGCGCGCGATATATGGTGCCGTGTGAAAACGCTTTAAGGATGTCCTCTAGTTCCAGTTTTGGTTGCCCGAGTATTTGTTGCCTCTTCCGATGTAGTGACTCGCAATGGCAAACTATGTAATGTACAGTTTCCCTGACTTGTCCGCATAATGTGCATTCAAGGTCTCCATTGTACAATTCTGTGCAGATGATTCTTGGGAGCCATGTGTTCTGTCAGAATTCCTGTAATGTCTTGTTCATTTCAAGCAACTGTTTCGTAAGTCTTGGGTCTGGACCCCAATAAAGCTTTTGCTGTGGTGTAATCTCTGTATGTTGTTCCAATAGATTTTGTGTTCACTTCTGATCCATCACTTTATGGCATCTCATACTGTGTACCTTGATACTCCGAGTGCCGGTTCTGGACCAATGAATATATTTTCTGAGCCTTTTCTTACAAGTTCATCGGCTTTTTCATTTCCTGTAATACCTTCGTGTCCTGGTACCTGTTGCAGTATTACTTTGTTTACTTTTGCCAGGGCACATAGTTCCCCTTGATATTCCGATACCAGTATTAAGGTTGCCTTGTTGCATATTAGCAATCTAAGGCGCGTATTATTCATCTCCTGGTAACTTAATCAGCAAGATAATTTCCAAAGAAACCATTGTTAAGACAATTGTCTCCATAGAAATTATCTGGCTGGTAAAGTTACCAGGAGATTAATAATACGGGCCTAAGGGCTGCTTGACTGTCAGAGTATATACGGATCTAATTAGTTTTACATAAATTAATTACTTTTTAGCCATAGAAAAATATATTAATTGAAGCATTACATTTATTTATTTGTTCAATGTAAAATAAATAACACATTAATCTTGTATTGTTTCAAGTGAAAAAAATTCAGTGGCGTTATCAAGAAACAAAGAATGCATTAATCAGAACACATATCAAAAATTTCTATTGATGTGTAATATGTAAATTAATCCTATCTATCTGTATTGAGGAAAAATTTAAACGCATTGTAACAATAACTATTTTCATTATACTGTAAGTACTTGTACCGAGTGAGTCAACGATTGCGCGGAGCAATTTTATGGCTTGAAGATAAAATTTGTCGACAATAAGCTTTTGTATTAAGGTATGGTTGGATATCAGGCACATTTTAAAAATATTTTGAATTATACAGGGTGCGCCCAAAAAGTAGGGTGTGAAAAAGGTACATTTTTTAATTTGAACACCCTATATATTGTATTATTTTCTGATTCCTCACAAAGTTCTACGCTTATTTCGTAAATGTGAAATGTCTAAAGCCAATAGTTTTTGAGATATTAACGTTTAAAATATGGCATTTTCAGACTTTGACAGGCTGTAACATTGGAACGGTTCATCTTAGGGAAAAATGGTTTTCACCTCCCTATCTTAATTTTTTATTCTCTATCTAAAAGTTACTACTTCCGGTTTAACATGTTAAACCGTTAAAACCGTTTTTTTTTTGTTTAACATGGTAAACCGGAGGTTGGTTTCTTTGGATAGAGAATAAAAAACTAAGATAGGGTGGTGATAAGGTGAAAATCATTTTTCTCTAAGATGAACCGTTCCAATGCTACAGCCTGTCAAAGTATGAAAATGCCATATTTTAACCGTCAATATCTCAAAAACTATTGATTGAATTTAGACATATGACATTTACAAAATAAGCGTAGAATTTTGTGAGGAATCAGAAAATAATACAATATATAGGGTGTCCCATTTAAAAAAATGTACCTTTTTGACACCTTACTTTTTGGGCGCACCCTGTATAATTCAAAATATTTTTAAAATGTGCCTGATATCCAACCATACCTTAACATAAAAGTTTATTGTCGACAAATTTTATCGTCAAGGAATAAAATTATTCCGCGCAATCGTTGACTCACCCGGTATATATTAGTAACCATAATATTATACAATATTTTACAAAAATTTTAAAGAACCATCAATGGAAAATGATCACTTTTGTTAAAAGTTTTTAAATAATTTAAACACTGGCAACTTTTAAGTAGATATCATGTTACAAAGATTACAAGATATAGTATATTTCACTTAAGCTTTTAATGGGCGTCGATGACACACATCATTTCTGCGTTGAACCAAGCTTTGAATTCCTATTGAGGTTGTATAAATAAAGTTTAAGCTTGGTACAACGCTGAGCTATAATTGTACAACCGGATGTGAATATTATATCTTGTAATCCAAATATAGAGTCGGTTTGATAGCTGGCAGAATTGACAGTATCAAGCAGGATTTATACCCACTAATTTCGCACTTTAATCATAGCAATAACACTAACCCTTTAAAACGCAAAATGTTCCAATATGAATTTTAAAAATACGTATCTGTAACAGTCAACGTGGACTACAAGAAAACCCTTTTTAATAAATATTCTATAGGCTTTCAAAGCCCGTTTTCCGCGGCTTAATCAATCAAAAAATGCAAAACTCAACCAATCAACAGTATTTCAGTCGCTAGCAGCCGAAGCTCCGATGCAGCTTTGCTCTGGTCTTATAGCAGACCCTAGAAGAACTGACAGTCCTGGATGATGTCAATCATTCGTCATTCTCGCATCAGTCTTTTTTCTAATGAGAATTTACACCAGTCCGGCCATCAATCCTTGAAATTTGCCCTTACACGATTATTATTACCGTCATTCCTTTATTAAAACTGTTAGTCTGGATGGTAGTGTATGGTTTGCTATAGATTTTTGGATCACTTTTAACCGTGATATCTATATATCGTTGTTGGAAACATAGGAAATTCCATGCAAGTTTTAGACCGTCCAAATATTTGCTCCCCTGTTGACTTTAGAGCAAGGTTATAGGGAGACTTTTTTGGGTCTCTGTATGGTGAGTGCACATGCGGAGTTGAAACAATTTTGGGCGACCCGACCTTAACTTATTTGAATAGGATTGCGGTTGGGTGTTCATTGAGGTTCAACAGGTGATACTGAGGATACTAGCATTGATTGGACTTGTCAACCTGTGATTGATTATTGTCAAATGTAATTTGCAAAGGGTGGTATTTTAAAAAATCTTTAACAGAAACATTTTACACTGGTTTTAACTAATATTTTTAAATAAAACGAACATTATTTTTAAAACGGATCTTTTAATAGAAAACGAATTATTTTACTTAGGTACAATAAAACCTATTAAATTGTACCATCATGAAGAATTGCTAAAAGGGGAAGAAAATTAGAGGGTGTTTAAAAATAAACCATTGTTTATACAGGGTGTCCCGTAACTTATGGGCCGTAGAGTAACTGGAGATACTAGACATCAAACTAAGCCGATTAAGTCATATAAGTTTTTTCCGATTGTTACGCGTTCTAGAGATACAGGGTGTTGAAAGTAAAAGTTTATTCTCGAAAATAAGCCATAATTTTTAAAACGGTTTAATGAATCGAATTGAAAGTTGGCAATATTATGTTTTTATGAGCAAAAAATAAGAATTTGTAGAAATTTTTAACTTTCAAACTAGAGGGCGCTAGTTGCATACACTGGGCTTCATAAATCTATGATTTTTTTCCTTACCTGTGATATTAGGTGTTTTTCAATTATAGTTTCTTAAAAGGGCATTTTCTGAATCAAAAATGTGTACCTGATTGATCTTAATATCTTTAACGGTTTTCGAGATATTTGCCTTTAAACATCCCAAAGCATAAAAAAACCTAGTAAATAATTAAATTAACAAAAAAAAAACAAGTGACAATTCAAAAAAACTTAAATGAAATAGTCGGCTTAGTTTGATGTCTAGTATCTCCAGTTACTCTACGGCCCATAAGTTACGGGACACCCTGTATAAAAAGAAAACAGTATTAATTGTATTTAAAGAAAACTGTACAATCGTTTGGAATATTGTTAATTCTTAATTAAATGTTCAAATAAACCGCCATTTGCTGCTATCTAAAACGATCTTAAAATTCTTACTAGTAAAAAATCTAATACTTTCACATTACATTTGACAATGACAAATCACAGGTTGACAAGTCCAATCAACGGTGGGGCCCGCAGCATCACCTGTTGAACCCCAATGAAAAACCAACCGCAATCCTATTCAAATAAGTTAAGATCAGGTTGTCCAAAATTGTTCAAACTCCGCATGTGCATTCACCACACAAAGACCCTAAAAAGTATCCCTACAACCCCGCTCTAAAGTCAAATAGGGAGTAAATATTTTGACTTGCGTGAGATTTCTTATGTTTCCAACCACGATGCACCACCCGGTATACGCTTTTTATTTACAAGGCGGCACTTTTTGCAGGAGTTTTTATACAGAAGACAAAAATTTAAACAAGAATGTTACATTTGTAGCTCTTACTCTACGTACCATTAAAAGAAGAAGGAAGTTTTTGTTATTTTATTAAATTAATTATGTTTATTATATTTTCCCAGAAAATCACGTTTCTATATAAACATAAGCATATGGTGACACACACACACACACACATTATAGAATAGAATAAATAAGGAATCATATTTAACCCACATAACCATAATTATTTCGAAATGTAATTCTTTTATCAGTAAATTCGTCACAGGTCATTAATATCGCTTATTATTTGAGTTTGAAAAGAATATAACTATGCAGGGGCGTACAGTCGACAGGAAGCAGAGTTTGTGCACGCAGTCAAGTGCGGAAAAGTACCTTGCGCATGCTCCAGGAACAATATTTTTCTACGAGCATCAGACAATAGTGAAAATATAAACAATGATTATATTTTGAAGAATTTTTAATGTATATTTTCTAGCTATATTTTAGCTTTTTAATGTTTCATTGACATTTATTAGATAATTACAATTACTCTATATGTTTCGCCTTAATAATAATACTCTTTAATGAACTTAAAACAACAATTTACCTGGTATGATAATATTAATTATTAATAATTAATAATGATAATTTTAATAAAAAAATACTAGGTATTATGAATATTTTTCAAATTGATAATTCAATCATCAATCTTTTAACGGGTACAGTGGCGTATTTGCTGCAACCCCCCGAGCCTAGGAGCTCGGGTCTAAAAGTCTAATTGCAACCTAATTTTTCGTCTCACTCTTGGACTCTTAATTTAAATTTTTAAATAATGTATTCTTGGCTTAGATTAAAAAGGTCTTGTAGGAGACGTTTAGTTTTTAAACTTTTCCTTCTAAAAGTCCTGTTTTATATAGAGATAAGGGTTTCAGACGCATATCGTTTTAGTTATTGATTTTTGATGCAATTTTAAAGGAAAACGAGTAAAAAGAATAATATTTTATAGTATTTTCTATTATATACTTGTATGTTACGTTTTCCCTTTTTAAGAGCTATTTTAAATCAACAAAAATATAACCCAATGCAATAAAATATTTTTACAACAAAGAACAATTAGGTACTTATTTTTAAAGAGAAGTGATAATTTATAATAAAATAAAATAGTGCAAGAAGAAACGAGAATGTTTTATTATGAATATACAAAACGGCACTTAAGAAGGAGTATTTCTAAACCTAAGCATTTGCACCAAAAACTGCTTTTAGATCTACGCTCCTAAAATACATGATTTCTGAAAAAATCATCAATTTTGGCGTGGAGAGCGATATTTACTTTATTTTTAATCATGAAAAACCTAGCCCGAAAAACGCTGGTTAGAGTCATACATACGTCTTATGTTCAAATTTTGGATTGACACCAATATTTATATTTTTCACAAATATAAAGAATGTTTTTTTTAATAACGAGCCAGCTAGGAATTTAAAAAAAAAACATTACAAAAACAAATTTATTCCAACCATGCAGAGGGGGAGAGGAAATAATTCAATTTTCAAAATTTGATAGTAGTTAGGTGAATAATAAACGAACTTTAGGCGTGGCCCGAAAATTTGTGGCCTTCGGCGCGTTTCCACCTTCTTTACTAGGTACAGTATCACATGTAGTTCCGACTGTCCCTCTCTCCAGAAAAGAAATTTCCTACTTACGCCCACTGAGCCCCCCCGACTCGATCATATTTTCTGGCTATGCCACTGAACGGGTATCTTACATATATACTACAAAGATACTTTAAGTGCGATTTTTACTGTCCCCCCTAATAAAAATAACGTCTGCTTCCTAAAGCTTCTACCCCAATCAAATGTGACTTCTAAAAAAGTACGCAAGCGCTGGACATAGTACGTAAATTATTCCCCTAAACATAATTGGATGGGCGCGCTTAGTTTCAAGGTGAGCCAGTGCCTCCACGCCCCTGGCGCCGCCACTGCGCACATCCCAACAGGACAAAAATAGTATATAAAATCACAAACACCCAATTTATAAGGGTTGCTATAATAGTTATAATTGGTGTATATGTACAGGGACATTATTTTAAGTGTCTCACCCGATTGGCGACTTTGCTATCGACTACAATAAAAAAAAAATGATGTAATCCCCAATAGCTTGTATTAAAGAAGCCAAATTTGATGTAAAAAAAATCTATGTTTACAAATTTGACAGATATGACGCCATATTGGATTTTCTTAAATGGCAACCCTACCTTATAGTAAGCCAGCTGCATTCGCCTATTTGTTCCAACATTAAAAATGTATAATTGTCAATATTTATTTTAAGCCGTTCCAGAGATACGAGGCTTCGAAGTTGGTGAGTTTATTTTCACCGAATTAACAGAAGCTTTGAGATAAGAAACTCAATTTTTTTTGGAGATACGTAGTTCTTTATGGCGAAGCCACCCATGCTATTGTCATATATGTCAGATGTCAAAAAATTACAGTTACGACGCCATTTTGAATATTTTTAAATGGCGACCCACATTTATAACTACGTCGGCATTTCACGGTCCGATTTCAAAAATATATAGTTTTCGATATTTATTTCCAACACTTACGGAAATACGACCGCATCAAAAACTGCATCGTTCGATTATGTGTTTTAAGTATCTCACCCCATTAAAAAATAGAAGCTTTGTGATTATTTCCGTAAGGATTGGAAATAAATATCGACAACTATATATTTTTGAAATCGGACCGCGAAATGCAATACACTGACGTAGTTATAAATGTGGGTAGCCATTTAAAAATATTCAAAATGGCGTCGTAACTGTAATTTTTTGACATCTGACATATATGACAATAGCGTGGGTGGCTCCGCCATAAAGAATTACGTATCTCCAGAAAAAATTGAGTTTCTAAACTCAAAGCTTCTGTTAATTCGGTGATAACAAAATCACCAACTTCGAAGCCTCGTATCTCCGGAACGGCTGAAAATAAATATTGACAATTATACATTTTTAATGTTGGAACAAATAGGCGAATGCAGCTGGCTTACTATAAGGTAGGGTTGCCATTTAAGAAAATCCAATATAGCATCGTATCTGTCAAATTTGTAAACATAGATTTTTTTGACAACAAATTTGGCTTCTTCACTAAAAGCTATTGGGGAATACATAAGTAATTGTTTTTTATTTTGGTTAATAGCAAAGTCGCCAATCGGGTGAGACACTTAAAATAATGTCCCTGTACATATATGCGGGGTCAATCTATTTAACAATATAAAATACAATCTATCGGGTGTCCTGAAATTTCAGTCATATATTTCAAGGGGAGAATCTCCATTTAAAAACATTCAAGGGCATTTATAGTACATTAAACGGCAAAAACATGTTTCCAAAAATTATGGTTCAGACGGGGTTTTTACACAAAAAAAATATTTTTGTAAAAAAAACTATTGGGCTAATAATTTAGGCGAACAGAGGATTTCTTTAAGTATTTAATAGACTCTGCCTTTACTAGGTGGAACTCCATAATTTAAAATATGAAGAAAACACGAATAGTGTGTTAAATTCCACTTTATTTAAAAAAAAACACTATTAAAATAGTTGTTGACTCAACATGTTTCGCTACACAGTAGCTTTATCAAGAGTACTAACTACTATATAAGATTACACTTCAACTACTTTTAGTACTCTTAATAAAGCTACTGTGTAGCGAAACATGTTGAGTCAATAACTATTTTAATAGTGTTTTTTTTTAAATAAAGTGGAATTTAACACACTATTCGTATTTTCTTCATATTTAAAATTTCTTTAAGTCATGACATAAACTATTATCGAATTGTATACACGAATGGGGGGTTAGGGCAATAAAAGAATAAATTAATAGTAAAAATATACCAATTTTAAAATTGTTTATGCACCCCATGCAACGTTCTTTATCTAGCACAACCTTTAATCCACATTTTTTATAACGAAATCAGTATTGCCCACTTGTAGATGAAAACTTAAGTTTCTTTTAATGGTGTCATCGTACTTTGAGATAATTCCTATTAATAATCAATAATTGTATACTTATTAAGAACAAACACTTGAACAAAAATACGTTAATATGTTTAATTTAATTGTGATAAAGTGAATCGATTAAAATAATAATAGATTTTAATCAAAATGTATAGCAAAATAGGCGCTTTTCCTACAAAATAAGTTTAGATTTTATTTATTTAATGATAGCAAATATAGAGGATTTGCATTTTTTATCCTAGCTTTCTTAATATTATCAGTATTCACCTGGACTGGAAATACTTACCAGTTGAAACGTTGTAATGTAAAACAAATAAAGACACTGCAAGTCCAAAACTCTTCTATCCAGTGGCGGCTCGTGATAGTCGATAGAGGTGGGGCCAAAATATCAAGTCAAAAATCTTTAAGGAGAATGCAGGGTGTTACAAATTCGATGCTTTAGCATTGCTATCTCGGTAACTATAAGAGATAGAGATTTGGTTAAATGGAGGCAAAGTTGCATAATTTAATGCTGAATTATTTGTTAAGAAAAATTCCGAAGCATCCGAAGAAAAAACGAAAACATGAATTTTTATTTTCTTTACGATAAAATATTGATTATTTTGAATAACCAAGAGCACCTGTTCAAGACAATTTTTTATGCTCTTCACGAAAATAATTTTATTTTTCAGATACCTATATCAACTTCATTTTTTTTAAATACGGACCTGAATTTTTTTTAAAAATTTGTTTAGCTTTTGACCTCTTAAAATTATTATCTTGAAAGGTGCCTTAAGAAAGTGCTCTTGGCTTTTTAAAATAATCAGTACTTATTTTATCATAAAAAAGAAACAAGTTTTTCGTTTCTTTTTTCTCCGAAAGTCATCGAAATTTGATTAAATTTATTTTTAACAAATTGTTCTGCATTAAACTATGCAACTTTGCCTTTATTTAACCAACTCTCGCTCTTAAAGTTACCGAGATAGCAATGCTAATAATCGATTTTGTAAAACTCCGTATATAAAAAAATTTTAAAAAAAACTTACCGACTAATTAAATGGAACATTTAATAAGGTATTGCAGTAGTTCTAACAAAAAATGTTCACAAAACACTCAAACTTTCTTGTAAGAAAACTCCATAGGTCTTTGTTATTTATTTGAAAATGATTCAATCACTTTTGTTCTTGAAGTTATCAATATTGGTATTACATAAAATTTTTAGGCAGACAACATACCTAAAGCACTAAAATCTTTCATTTTATTCATTTTAAAACTGATACCTAAACCCGGAATCAGGAATATAATCCACTGACGGATTGACCTAAACCTAACCTACAAGAATAATAATTATTCTTATAGGTAATTATTTATGTTAAATAGTAAAAACTGTTTAAATGAAAAATATTTTAAAATTAATATCTCGACAGGCAAAACCGTTTTAGTGGTAACAAAGCCGAACGCATAACTATATACCCTAGTAGTGCCCTAACCGGATTCGTTAAAATAAAGCATCATATGAGGATCTGGCCAGGCCAAAGAAGGCCGATTTCCCTACGCGTCAGTCAGAGAGGGCGATTTATTTATTGGTGTTATTATCTCTTTCGTACGCGTTTAACATCGGGCCAAATACAGAGTTGGCCGGAGCAGCATGGCGGCATGGAACTTTCGCTGCGTCACCCACACATTAGGGAGTTTTTGCATAGTTAGGCATTATCAGATATCAACGTCTTAAGTTATAAATTACTGACATTTACACAAAGAATGAAGCCTAGGGAGACAAAGTAACAATAATTATGAGTGTGAAATAAAAAGCTTGGTGTACAGGTAGGACGGGCCATGGCACTGTGACCCTACTGCTTCTATCATTCAAGAAACATCATTCTCTCTAACCTTATAATATCTTGTTCTCTTTGCTGGTTAACTAAATACTACGAGTGTAAATGGCTATCTATAGTATGTTTTTCTTTTTAGGATGGAACAGAAGATGTTTCAGAACTCACGAAAGGAAACCGAAATTTCAGCCCTTTCATTCTTTTCATACCGGCTATGTGCGACATGACAGCTACTTCTATTATGTACATTGGTCTCAATTTGACTAATGCATCTAGTTTTCAAATGTTAAGAGGTAATTTTTTTTCATCATAGACAAAAATATTAGAAATTGACTGGCGCATTACCGATTTTTTTTTTATTTACAGGATCTGTGATAGTATTTGTCGGTCTTCTCAGTGTCGCGTTCTTGAACAGAAGATTGCTCAAAAGGGAATGGCTTGGAATAGTGTTTGTTATTTTAGGTAAGAAAGAAACGCTTATAAGAAAAATATTAACTGACTTTAAAAATTTAGTCAATAATGACCTAAAAACAATGAAATACAATCAAAACACTCTAAAAGAATAAAATAATATTTTAGAATGTTTCCACTGGGTTTTTAATGTTGATTATATTTTTTTTTAAATTTGTTGTTTATTTCTTTTAGAGTTTTGTAATTATGTATAACAAGATTTTCAAGTTCTATTCCACTCTCCTCAACTTTTTTTTCACAAATATGATTTTGTTATAAGGAATAATTCCCAAATATTGTCAGAATGTATATTATTTATTAAAAGTAGTATTAGGTGTTTATTCCCATTTTCGAATTAGAGTATGCACAAATAAAAATACAAAGCACTTCCAAAGATAAGATAACTATAAAAGCTTCTTATTGACTTGACGAATTTTTAATAAAATGCATGATGTCGATTGTTATAATTCATTTGTTTAAATCCTCTGTCAACGTAAAAACAATTTTGTACCATTTTCGTTTTATAAAGTCTATTTCATAAAACGCAATCTGGTTCTAAAAACCTGAACTTTATGATTTTCAAATTTAATTTTTTTTTAAGTTGACCATAAATGTATTCGGAGATTTAATTTTTAACCTTCCGTGTAAAGGCCGCTAATATTTGCCCACTTTTTACAATGACAGGCAATGTGAGGTTAGAACTGTCACTCGCGTCAAACGGTTACTAAGCAACGTCCTCATATATGACGACATGTGCAGAGATGTTTAAATTTCAATTTGCTTATCGCATCGAGATGGAATAAACAAGGAGGCGCTATCACCATTTAATTTCGTCTGCGAAAAACGATACCAGGGGGCGGGGCTAAGTGTCATACCAAAATAGGGGGCGGGGCCAAGTGTCATACGAATATGGCCGATTCATAAGGTCCTGATTAAATTTATTTTGAACAATTCTAAAAATGCTTGGGTCAATTAGGATCGAGGGGCAAACCGCGGTTCGAAATCTTGTACACTAATTCCAATTATTTCTAAATATTGTAACTAATTCCATTAATTTCGGAGTAATTCCACAAATTTCATAACCAATTCCACTAATTCCATTACTAATTCCACTATTTCCAAGACTAATTCCACTATTTCCATAGCTATTTCGCTAATTTCCCGACTAATAAATTGTACAAATTTAGTAACTACCTTAGTAATATTTCTAAAAAAGGCTTTTATACCGATTTGAACGATGTCACAACATGGCTAGTTTTTTCCGAAATATCTATAAGCAAACAAGGAAAAAAAACTTCTGCGAGGGAAATTTTCTTTTGATTTTTACGAGGATTTTTACCATCAGTATGTGATAAAAAAAACTCTATTTTTTAAGATTATATACATCATTAATTTTATATAGGTATAACAAAAAACAAAAACCTTATAAACTAGATACAAAAAATATAGTAAACTAGTACTTAGGTACATCAATTATATACACAGTACTATCGCTACATGCTTAAATAAATAAATTAGGCATCAGGTATTATCATTTAAAAGTAGGAACAACTACTCGACCTCTACACTACTCAACCGATATTACTGACAAAAAAAAACTAAAGCAACGAAATTTATCGTTAAATATTTTTACACCAGAACCTGAACAGGATCGTATTTAGAGACCTGTAATACTTTTCGGCGACACGATTTTAAACAAGACACAATAATACAGATACACACTATGCAAAACCAAAATGATAAAATAACAAAGTTTTAAAATAATAGAACAATATATTGTGCAAAATAAAGCTACATTATAATCGGAAAACGTGTTTGTTCAAATGTGAAAGCTAAATGCAGTCCTGTACCGATCGAATTGAGCGTTTTGAGGTTAAGTTATTGTTTACTGTCCCTGCCAGTTGAAAATAAATACACTATGGCTTATTACAAAAAAAAACGTGATTCTATATTTGAGTAAGCTCATATCTTTTAACTATATTGAGATAATCCTGCTGTTTCAATTCAAATGGCCTACATCCAACGAAATTTAGGGGACCAAAAAATATAGATTTTTTATTTACAATATTCATGTCATTTTGACGTGGCCATACAAATTGACATTTCAATGCTGCTAATTTGGGTTTTCAAAAATTCAATTTATATTGTTCGGAACTAATTTGTTCTCATTAAATAACCAACATACATTGATTACAGCGGTCTTATCTTGTATTTTAATTTTAACATAGGGAGAACCAACGGATACTTCTTTAATATTTCCAGAGTTCAAATTAAAATAATAATTGTCATCAGATCCATAAAAATACCATTATATGGGCTTCCCTTTTGACATAATTTAATGATTTTTGTATTATTGCTTCTATATCAGTGTTAAATATTTCTTCATCTGTTAATAGATTCCGTGTTGTATTAATACCACATTTCTCTTCTCTAGGAAATGAAAATTTACCCTTAATGTCATTAATAATATTCAATCGAATACGGCTAGATTTCCCCAGATTTTGGTGTTTTGACCAAGTTTTTCCCCATCAGTCCCCAAATAATTTCAAATTTCCCCAGATCTGGCGAAAAATCCCCAGGGTTGGCATCACTGTAGTCTAGTCAAAACAAAGATTGCGTTGTTGCCACTTGTTGCAATGGTTGCCAAACTGCACTAATTCCACGTCTAATTCCACTAATTCTACGTCTAATTCCACGGCTAATTCCACGTCTAATACCACTAATTCCACCAATTCCACTACTAATTCTACCAATTCCAGAGTAATTCCACGACTAATACCACTAATTCCAGGCAAGTGTACACCACATTTCCAGCGCGGTTTGCCCCTCGATTAGAATAATATAATTTCATTAAGCAATGAACGAACAGCTTTGTAATGGAAATAACGGATAATGGTATTATATAATACACGTTTGTATATTCTTAGGCATTCACATTGATGCATTTTTGGATTGGTCACACCATATTGACTATCTAAGTAACAAATTAAATAAGGTATGCTACAGCTTACGTATCATAATAAAATATTTGAACGATATGGTAAAAAGGACTCTCTATTTTGCAAATTTTGAAGCCACAGCATGGTTTGAAATTATTTTTTGGGGAAGTAATTGAAAACTAGAAAAAAATTTTGTTATTCAGAAACGTGTTTTAAGAATATTATATAAAATGTCCTATTTACAGTCATGTAGAGGCATTTTTAGGTAAAAAAAAAATGTTGACTATTTATGCATTGTACATTTACGAAGGCATTTTATTTTTTTATAAAAACAAAGATAGGTTTAATACAATTATTTATTACAACTATAATACAAGAACGAGAGATATAAATTATCCAATACACAGATTAACATTGTCCGAAAAAAATCCATATTATATGTGTATTAGAATGTATATAATAATAATAATAAATTGAATGTTAGAATTAAGGACGCACCAAACGAACGCCTATTTAAAAAGAAACTCAAAAATTTTCTCTCTTGGTTACATTAGAGATTTCGCACCCTAGATTCGAATTTGCCAATACGGTATTTATGTATTTTAGGTTTGGCGGTTGTTGGTGTGACCGATTTCGTTTCAAAAAGCGGCGACGATACCCACAACAAAAACGACGTCATCACTGGAGATATGTTGATAGTCATTGCGCAGGTTATTCAAGCTATCCAAATGGTAGTGGAAGAAAAATTCGTCTCAGGCCAGGATATACCTGCTTTGCAAGCTGTTGGTTGGGAAGGTATGTTTTAAAACTATCTGTTCATATTTATGCGCGCCACTTTTCTAGCTAAATATTTTTGATATTATTTGTTTAGGTTTGTTTCACTACTTTAAGGTAGGTATTCGGAATATTGTCATATATAGACATATATGAATATTCTATTTTATCCAAAATTCAATTTTATTATTTAAAAAGTTATTATTAAATATACCTACTGACCCAATTATTTGTTATTAAAACAAGCAAACTACAAGGATGCTATCTTAGCATATTGCCGAGCTTGCATTTTGTTACCAATCAATAACTGGGTTAGTTTATTAATACTGATTGGTATAAATAGCAGGCCGGTACTATGTAAAAGACACCATTCGGGGGTCGGGACCATTCGGGTCTCGACCAGTTTGGTCAACACCATTCAAGCCGATCATTTGGTTAGAAACCACTCGGTCGACACCCTTTTGGGCAGATACGACTCGGTCCAGAGAAGTAATATTGGGTCAGTAGCAGCGCAGAGTCCGGTTCCAATCATCAGCCCTTTGCCCTAGAGAGCTCGTCCCTAGTTAATAATGTTGTAAGTAAAACCTAATTTTATGTAACCGTTCAACTGTCGTTTTATATTATATAATAAAGTAGGTGTTATGGAGACTTGTCGCCTTTAATTCTTCCCCACGTGACAATATTTACAATTTTCTTTCATCAAATTATTAAGCCCCAAAATACGCAACTTTGCCTCAATTTAACCATCTTCGTATCTCTTAATGTTTTCGAGATCCCCTTGTACGCATACGAATTTGTAGCTACCCTGTATATGAGTAGAAAATAAAAAACTAAGATACGTTTTTTTCTAAGATGCACCGTTTGGACGCAGCAGCCTGTCAAAGTGGATTAAATATAATTTTTTAGATGTCAATATCTTAAAAACAATTGAATTCAGACATATAGTGTGTGTGCTATATAAAATAGTAGGTGTATAATTCTAAGCGTAATTTAAAAATGCAATAATGTAGAGGGTGTGCCCTTTAAAATGTGCACCTTAATAAGCTCTACAACTTTTGTATTTTGAATTTTTATCTAATTCTTAGGATAAAGGAGAAAATCAACTTTACTCTATCGTTAACTCACCCTGTACATATGATTTTTGAACGGAAGTTTTTCGTGACTAATGTTTTGTGGTTATAAATTTTCTTTCTCTCCATCCTTCGACTAGAATTGTGCTTGAATGGATTAAAGATCTGCTTTCAGCTTTCTGGGCCTGACGGTTTTTAATGTTGATATTTAATAAGGGGCAGCTCGCCCCCTGGAGAAAAGGGGCGGTCATCAATGTATATATGCACTAGTTAGTTTCGATAATGATGTAAAAAAATAATCATTGGGGATTAAATATAAAATAACTTTTTTTTCAGGATTATTCGGGTTCACTTGTTTGGGCCTTCTCCAGATTCCTTTCTACTTCATCAGAGCCGGTCCTCCCGTGACGCAGCATTCTGGTGATCGATTGGAGGATGCTATTGACGCATTCGTCCAAATTGGACATAGTTGGAAATTGATAATGGCTATAGCAGGTAATGTATGTTATGTGAAATTTTAAAACAGATTGTAAATCTTTTGTCATTTTTTAAATGTCAATTTTGACAATAAATAAACAAAAATCGACTCCAAAACAGTGGCGGCTCGTCAGGTGAAGTAGGAGAAGGGGCTCTTCACCAAAAAAAATAAAACCAGGAGGAGAGTTTTTCGACAATATTAATTATTAATGTATCAATACAGCTACCGTTTTAGCCCTTAAAAAAATAATTATATTCGAATTAATAATATTAATTTTATCCGAATGTAGCTATACATAATAGGGCCACGGTTAACTCCGACGGACAATAATTATAATCACTCGTGCATTTTGGCGCGCCCCAGATGACAGTGTCCGTTAGCTCAAAGCAAGTGAAGACCCAACGCCCAACATGGCTTTGATATTCACCGTTGCTATGGTTACGTGACGTCAGTCACGCAAACAGCATGTAACAATTTGCATTATGATGAAGGGCAATTTAAAAATAGATCAGTCGTATGCACCATTGTTTTAGCATTGGTTCCCCTAAACTTAAGGTATTTATTTTGAGGCTTCGTGAAACTTACGAATAGATATCGTTTTTACGTGATTTACTGTGTGATTAAAAACTTTTATTTTTCAGTTAATTCAGTAGTGTACGTACCTACTTAGTTGTGTGTTTTAAAAATGAACCCATTTAATGACATAGTTTGTAATTTGTTAGAAACTCCATTCAGGCATTGGACAGATGAGGATAAGAGAGACGTTTTGTTACACGGGTTTTTAGTCAATGTTTGTTTAAGTACCCGTACTATACCTAGATCTTCACCATTTTTTAAGACCGGGAGCCGCCACTGCTCGAAAAAAAATACTTAGCAAAATACCGTAAAACAATGAAAATGTACCTACGATGGAGAAATACTTCCAGAAAAGGCTGTCTCAGACCTTAAATGAGTCTACTTACGTTCAATGGGCCGGTCGGCGGACATCCGTCCCTAGACTGTCCGTTCGCCGGCCTGCAATTATCGATAG
Organism: Polydrusus cervinus; assembly: GCA_935413205.1. Classification (NCBI taxonomy): domain Eukaryota; kingdom Metazoa; phylum Arthropoda; class Insecta; order Coleoptera; family Curculionidae; genus Polydrusus; species Polydrusus cervinus. The sequence continues at coordinate 17,442,198 of OW284517.1, forward strand.
TCACACTACACCTTCAGTTTTGTTCACCGATAATGGCCGACAGTTCTGGGCTGGATTTGAGTGCGGCCTCCATTTCACTACACACGCACAGTTTTTTATCGTCAGTTCAAACATGTCCCAAGAAGAGAGCGCACCGGCAATTGTTATTGTATTACACAAGCAGAGAAAAAGGATATGAACACCAATCTGAATGAAACAGTGTTTAAAAAGACGTTGTACTTTCTCCTACTCGGAGATTAAACGAGAACCCAGACAATCGAGTGCAAGTAAATTAAAAAACGGTCTTAGGGTGAATGATATTATTTTTTTTTATTTACAAAAAAGCGCATTAACCACCTAGGGTTATTAGCGCATCAGTTACTTATTTATGAATTTTACTGTCTCTAGGTGTCTCTATTTGGTCAAGTAGGCCGCAGTCTTTAAGAAAGTTTAATGTCTTCTGTAAGTATTTATTAAGAACGTGTTGTAAACTGTCTTTCATGTCGTGTTGGTGCCTAATCGCGTCAAATTTGGGGCACTCGATTAAAATGTGTTTTACCGACAGAGGCACTTGGCACTGGTCACAAGACGGTTGATTTTCTTTTGCTAAAATGTAGCCATGCGTGGGCTTTGTGTGTCCTATTCGGAGGCGATTTATTGTCACTTGGTCTTTACGGGGTTTTAGGTTGTTTTCGCACGGTTTGACACTACTTTTTTTTTATTATGGTTTCGAGTATTTATTAAATTCTGCTTCTTTTTGATATTTTAACCTTTTTAAGTTTCTTTCTGAATTTACTTCTCATATTATTACCAAAACGAAGATTGCTGCATAAACTGAACAGCTGTGGTGTTCGAGGTGATCTTTTGCGCTGGGTGGAGGCTTTTTAAAAAAATCGTAAGTCTTCCGTTGGGATAGGTAACAGTATGTCTACGCTGCGTCCAGTTGTGTGTGGCGTGCCGCAGGGATCGGTCTTGGGTCCGTTATTGTTTGTGGTGTCTTCATCTGACCTTACCAGCGCACTTCAGGGCAGCACAGTATCAAACTATGCAGATGATACTAAATTATATTGTAATCCGCTAAAGCAAACTTTGCAAAATGACTTAAATATAATAGCCACTTGGTGTGATGCTTGGCTCATGCCTCTAAATGAAGATAAGTGCGTGGTTATGCATCTCGGTCGTACAAATCCTAAGTTACGGTACCAGCTTAACAATGTTGTGCTTATGAAAGTCAATCGACAAAAGGACCTCGAGATAGTAATCAGCAGTGACTTATCGTGGGGTAAACACATTGATAATGCATGTAAAAAGCTAAACAGTTTTTGTTTCTAATAAAAAAAATATTTTCACGTCCTGATATCCGGACTAGCTCTTTAATTTGTAAAACTTATGTGCGCCCAATTCTTGAGTTAGGGTTTGGTGTCTGGTGGCCCGTGTTAAAACAACAAAAAGACCAAATTGAGAAAGTGCAGCGATTTGCCACTAGGATGCCGTATGGTATTGTAAGACCAACTTTTGAAAACAGACTGATAATTTTTGGACTCATTTCTGAAATGGATAGGTTGGTACGGGGAGATCTTATCCTTACGTATAGGATACTTCACAACCTATTCTCTGTTGATTTAAGTTCCCTTTTCACCCTTATTACAGACAATCGCTTGCGAGGTCATCGATTAAAGCTTCAACGTGAACATTTCTACACACGGGTCCAGGAGTTCTTCCTGTCTAACAGAGTTTTTAAACTCTGGAACATCTTACCTGGTGAGGCTATTGGTGCGGAATCATTGAACATTTTTAAGAACAGAATTGACATGACTCTTTTTGCAGACTATTAGTTTACATTTATTTTCACTCACTTGTTAACCTCGTAAAAATTTACTATTGACATTAAGCGGTTAGATATACTCAAGACTATTAGTTTAAGTATAATAGAGTTTATGGGTTTTTAACCTCAACTCTTCTTTGTAATAATAATAATAATAATAAGTATGTAGTATTTTGTTTTTCACAAACATTTATGTTTGCGGTCCAAATCAATAAAATTTTTCGAAACCAACAACCGAAAATTTGTTTTAAAAAATTTTCTTTTAATTTTTGAAAATATTTCTTGTTTCTTGGGTAAGATTTGACAAAACCTAAGCCCTGAAGATGGCCCTCCAGTAGGCCAAAAGCGCTAGGCAATAAAATAAATTTACGCTGAATACAAAAATACCATTTATTTCAATAAAATCTTTGATATTTTAACATTTTTAAGTTCTTTCAGCTATTTTCAATTATCAAATTTTCGTCCGAAGAAAAAGGAGTCCTGCAATTCAATGCCGGCCGGAAAACGACTAACTACGTTTAGTTTTAACAACCGGTAATCGCCGGCCGGCCCTGGCCCGTCATTTAACTGTGTGTGTAGCGGAATCGGCCGGCCATTATCTCTCCGGCAAATTCCGGCCGGCCGACTGAATGTTAGTAGGCTACTTAAGGTGTCAAATCAGGGATAAAAATGACACACAAAAGCGTTCTTTTTAAACAGGTTCAGCCTAATTAACAACACAGTTCCGAGATGTCGCCGACCAATCACAAAAATCGATACTCAAACCGGATCTTTGACTATTCAAAAACTAGTAAAGTAATTATCATTAGAATGTGACCCCGTCGATAACCTAGTGTACCATCATGATTTTATTTCAGGTACCATCATATCTATTGCATTCTTCAACTTCGCTGGTATCAGCGTGACCAAAGAAATATCAGCGACTACCAGAATGGTACTGGACAGCGTTAGGACGATTGTGATCTGGGCTTTCAGCTTGTTGTTCTTTGACCAATTGTTCCATTGGTTACAGGTAAGATAAATTTCCGTTCGTTGAATTTACTTTTTGAAAAAAAAACTTAAATATTTCTTAAATGTAATATTTTTCGATAAATTATTATATTCAGGTTGTTATAGAAATGACGCATTATATTTAAATGGGTGATTTTTTGGGTATCCTAGAAAAACAATCCATACTTTATTTTTTTTAAATACTCCTAAAACCAAACCGAATTTGCCGAACGTCAATGGGGAAAATTTACTTGTGCTTTTTAACTGTACTTTACGTCTGAGTCGGATTTAAACGAGACCGAAAGACGCCAAAACCTAAACTTGCGGGCTTGCGCGATTCTAGTCTTATCGGGTCGTTCGTTTTGGTTTGACGGTTTCTTGATTTAACTTTACACTATTTAAATGTGAACTTTGTGGTTAAACAAATAATTTTCAATGTCGATCTTTTGGCACAGTTCAGTTTTTTGTGTTTAAAAGATGTAAAAGTTGGTTGCGATGTAAATTGGGGTAAAAGTTTTAATTGTACCGGGTGATTCATTAAGGGTGACGAGCGGCCATATCTCGGAAACTACTCGGCATAGAAATTCAGGAAAAAATAATTATAACTAAAGTGGCCATGAGAAAATCCTGGAAATAATTTTTAAGTTCCGCATTTTGCCGCAAGAGGGCGTAATTGAAAAGTAAATTATAAAAGTTTACATATCTCCGAAAATTCCACATTAAGGTATATCTTTGATAACACCAATAAAAAGCTTGGACAATTATGCATCATTTTGGTCCTATGCTCATTGGCGTACCGACTTTAATAAGAGGAACTGTTGAAAGTGTCATCAGTTAAATCGCTGTAACTTATAAACGACTTATCCGATTTTAGCAAACTAAAGACTGTATTAATAAATCATACGGTATAATAATGATACCATAATTGAAAAGTAGATAAAAATTGCTAGAAAAAATATTTAAACCGTAGCTCGATATCTCCATTCGTTTCAGCGTTATCGCGAATAGAATAATTTTTAAAATTTTAAATAAAGAATATTTTTTAGAAAAAAAGTGGTACGCCACTGACATTTTTCCATATGGATATCATTTCTGATTAACCTGGTCAATTCTGAATAAAAATGGTCTCTTGCGTTTTTCTCCTCAGGCACACCGTTCTTAATTAAAATAATTAAATTAAATTAGACGGGCGGGGTGGTAATTTCCAACAATTTTTATAAAACAAAATTTTTCATTATTAATGTTCATAAAAATAATAAATAGTAGAGCTAATTTAATTTAATTATTTTAATAAAGAACGATGTGCCTGAGAAGAAAAACGCAAGAGACCATTTTTATGCAGAATTGACCAGGCTAATCCGAAATAATATCCACATGGAAAAATATCAGTGGCGTCTCACTTTTTTTCTAAAAAATATATTGACTCGCCCAGATTTTAGGGTGTGACGAGGGACGTAAGGTAGCACGGAACCTTAGCGGCTATTAGTAAAACAAAGCGACAGATAGAAAATAAAATTATACTTACATAAATTTTAGGTTCATCGCTGGCGTCTTGAGGACCAACAAAATTTCACAAATTTTCGAACCGAATGTGTCACGGACCGGAGCACTAGTGCCCTCCGATATTTTTCTATCAACGATGTGTAGTTTCATCAAGTCAGCGATTTTTCCCACTTTAGGGAGACAACGGGCTTAGGTCGTATACCTTATTTCTGCCGACTTGATGACACCACAATAATTGTTAGATCGGGATGTACGTATAACATTTCATAATTGCAACTTTTTAAGATTTGTTTAATAGACTTGGCGCCGGTTTTATGTTGCGTTGAATGGCCTGTGTTAAACGCGAATAATGATTAAAATATTAAAATGGAAAATATATTGATTTATGAAATATTATTGTCCCCTTTCGTGACAATATAACCGCTTCTTCATTTAAAGTTTTAATAATTATTCTATTGGCGATAACGCTTAAACGAACGGAGATATCGAGCTGCGGTTTAAATATTTTTTCTAGCAAATCTTATCTACTTTTCGATTATGGTTTCATAATTATTCCGTATGATTTATTTTTTCGGAGTAAAATCAAAAAATGTGTTATTATTACAAATTGCGCCCACTAGCATTTTTTTTAGAACTATTATGGACAACTAAATACGATTGGTGAAAGTGCATACATTTCTCTTCCAAACAGTCTTTAGTTTGCTAAAATCTGATAAGTCGTTTATAAGTTACAGCGATTTTACTGATTACACTTTCAACAGCTTCCCCCCCTCTTATTAAAGTCGGTACGCCAATGAGCATAGGAGCAAAATGATGCATAATTGTCCAAGCTTTTTAATGGTGTTATCAAAGATATACCGTAATGTGGAATTTTTGGAGATATGTAAACTTTTATAATTTACTTTTCAATTACGCCCTCTTGCGGCAAAATGTGGAACTTAAAAATTATTTCCAGGATTTTCTCATGGCCACCTTAGTTATAATTATTTTTTCCTGAATTTCTATGCCCAGTAGTTTTCGAGATATGGCCGCTCGTCACCCTTAATGAATCACCCGGTACAAGGAGCCGGGGAGAGTTATTTTAATTTAATTAGTTTTTATTGAAAAATGTGGTTGTATGTGTACTTGTTTGCTCTTACCATACATTTGTTACTTTATTTTTTAATAATACGCCTCAAGCGCGCTGCCAATTGCGCTACGGAGGACCTGATATTCTCTCACCAACTTCGGTCATATAACTTATTTAATTTCATGTTAGTAGTAACAATCTGAAATCTCCTGCGATTCACAGACCGGTGAGGGTGTTAAGGGGAAAGGGAACTCATTCACTACCACTGAATATTAATATCTAATTTTTCTATTGCCATTACATCATTGACGTATTATACTTGAGTGAGTTTCCTTTCCCCTTAACACCCTTACCGGTCTGTGAATCCCAGGAAACTGTTACCACTAACATAAAATTGAATAAGTTATATGACCGAAGTTGGTGAGAGAATATCAGGTCCTCCGTAGCGCAATTGGCAGCACGCTAATCGAGAGGTTCTGGATTTGATTCCCAGCGGAGGTATAAAACTTTTTCAATTTTAATTTTGTCTGCACGCGGGCAAACATTTTTCAATTTAAAAGTTATTTACAGACACCAACATACCTATTAATTTTGTTTATTAAAATAATTTATTTTTAGCTCCTCGGTTTCTTCCTTCTAATTATCGGAATGTGCCTATACAATGGAATCACCTTTAACGCGACATATGTATACTGCAAATCGATCATATACAGGAGAAGTTCCAGGAGACAAATGGAAGATGACAGTATTATAAACACAAACGCAGAAGACACTGGGACGGCACATTAGTAAAATAAAGAATGTTAGGTTAATTTTAAGTATTAAAATTGAAATTTTAAACATTTTTTCTTAAGCGGGTATGATTGTCTTACTAATCTATATTTTTAAAAGGTTTAAGTCCAAAGAACTTGTAAGTACTCTCGCCGCTAAAAAGAATTCCATATATTTCCGACGAGTGGCGTAGCGTATATCGGGTACGGGGGGGGGGGGGGGGGGTCCTCGAGGTCGGTGTTGTTTCCTGAATGACCTCTCATTAATTAAGATTATGCCATAGACACCGATTTTAATAATATTTCAGACAAAATGAAAACGTTAAAACCACATGTCTTAGTTTTTAATTGGTACCTAAGTAAAATAATATAATACTTGAATAAAACTATTTTTTCAAACTCGAAATAAGGTTTGGCCGTTTGAACACCCCCCCCCCCCCCCCCCTCGCTTTTTTAACCACTCTAAGCCATTATTTTGGGCTTATTAAATTTAAATAGCGTCTTATACTGATATTATATAGCTATATAGCTGAATATTTTTTGGCCGCGCATGTACATGGTACATGGGTAATTGCAGCTTATAATAATAAACAAGGTGATATAGAAGACAACATGGTAATTTCTTTATTTCAAAGTTTGAAATATGTATGGTATAAGTTTGCAATAGTGGCGGATTTTTAATAAGAACTGCGATACTAGGTACTTCAAACTAAAAAAAAAAAAAACAATTCCATTTTTTTTCTTCATTCTTAATCTGATCTGCGATATTTAATTAATATATGTTTATATAAGAACTCGTCGGCTATTTTAAACCTAACGCGTAGTCGTCGCTGTTGAAAAGCGCTCCGTCACCCGACCGTTGCCGTTGGCAACTAAAACATCTACGTCATAAGTCGTCTGTGGCCACTGTTGTGAAGAAAAACTGTGGTGGATAAGGCAAGAGGGGCTGGTAAAGCCCCATGATACAACTACAAAGATATAATATCAACATGGTGCGCAGTGGATCGTGACGTCACCTAGTGAGGCATTTTTGAATTGAACGCGCCGAATTATACGGCAAAGCGTAGTTTACGTTATTAAAAGGCAATTTTATATGAAATTTTTAATAAATTTATTTCAAATCGTATTAGCGTTAGAATTTCTACTGTGACTTAAATCTTGAAACATAGATAGATTGATTATTGTAATCAAAAATTAAAACTTCTTTTTACTTACGTTCCTTAACTCAAACTTTTAGATGTAATTATGCTAACAGGAAAACTTCTTTAAAGTATGTTACTTATTTTACAAGCAAAAATATTTTATTTTTAAATTATTTGAAAATATAAATATTTTGACTCCGAGTACTTTAAAGATGATATGCAGAAGTAGAATTAATAATAAATGATAGCATTGTTTGGGAAAGTTAATAATAATAAAAATAATAATAAGAAATATCTTTATTTAAAATAATTATAAAAATAGACAATAGAAATGAATATTTAACCGTTCACTCTAAAAGTTGATATACTTAACACGAACAAGTTAAGTAGGTATACATTGCGAATATGGAAATTGGAAAACGACACACTGTCCAATACTTTTTTGTATAGAAAAGAGCTTAACATATTTTTACCTGTGTCTAGTATTCGTTCAAAAAGAGCTGATTTCAAAGAATGAATATGCAGAGTAAAAAAAATAAACAAGGCCGATATTTGTCAGGTGTATTTTTCAACAATTCGTGTTTCAAAATTTCATTTATGGTCATCGTCACTGAAATGTTTGGAGCAAGCACCAGCATTTTTAATTTTAAATATCGTTGCGAGTTGCGTTTAAACACACGCTTCCAAACACCTTGTAATTCCTTAAAATTGGACATAAGGCGTAAAACTCTTGCGTTTATTATCGATATACAACCATATACCGCTCATCTCATTTTTCAGTAACTTTACAAATCAGTTATCAGAAATAAACGACTGGGACATAATTCAAACTTTAACGTAAACAACGGAGAATATCGCAATATGGCGGTTTTTACTCACTAGGTGACGCCACAAAAGTCACGCCCACCTGCGCGGTATCATATCTTCTTGTAGTTGTATCATGGTAAAGCCCTCGGAATAGCCATCCCGACCAAGCCGACTGCTATTACACAGCGAAATTTTAAAAAAGTTTTTTTCGTCCCGAAAACTATTACATATACAGGGTGTTATGAAAATGATTTATTATATTTAAACGGTTGGGTTCTTGGGTGTGTCCTAGAGAGACATTGTTAGGTGAAATGCTCTAAAATCAATCTAAATGCTATTTCACGATTTAGGATTTAAATATAAGAAATCATTTCCCTCAAACCCTGTATACAATGGTCTTTTATTGCAGTCCCGTCACTATTAGTTGTTAAAAATGCCCAAACCTGCATTCTATTTTTGTAGCAAGTAAGCTAACTTGGGAATGGACTGACAGATTAGATGAACGAAATATATATATATTTTTTAGCTTTAAACGTGTACACTTTGTGGGATATTAGTTTAGATTTAGTTTTGGGTGATTTTAGAAGTATTTTCCATTACATTTTACTATACAGGGTGAACCGTTTAACCCGAATAAATTTTGTAACAAGGATCTATACATTCCTTGATTCCTTGAAAATAATCCTAGAACACTGGCCGTATTTTTTATCCTTTATCTAGGAAGATGGAACTTAATCCAACTTTCCATCGGAGAAAGGCAAAATATGTAATATAACCGCCAAATTACTTTTCAATTTTTGTTACCTGATAAGCAAGAAAAAAGGTTTTTTTGAGTTTTTCGAAAATAGATGGATTTTTTGTTACGTAATTTATCCGAGTTAAAAGATTCATCCTGTATTTATAGTGTCCGGCAGAGTTTTGGCTCCATTTGGAAAACTTTTTTTAATATTGATTTTACAAAAAATGTTATACTAAACTTAATAAAAGCTTTGTGCGTCCCCTTAAACTAAAATAACGTTCATTAATATTTAAAAAAACTGCAGTGCATACGAGGCAGATTAAGTTTTTTTTTAAATTACTCAAGAGTAATAAAGTACATACTCTTCTTTTTCATTTCAGTTTCTATTCAAGAAATGAAAAAAAAATTATTATTTTTTGTCTTGCCCTGTATAGAGACTAGATTGAAGGGATCAAATTATTTTTAACATTTCATTTTAATGTTTACTTTTAGAATATTGGTCAAATTTTTTAAATTTCTAATTTTTCTTAAACCATTCAAAAAAATTATTCCAAAATTCGTTTATTTTTAAAGCAATTAGGTGTAAACCAAAATTAATTTTAGACAATACATATGTTCAGGAGCTTCTTAAATTACTTAAAAAATGTCTGGTCTTTCCAATTATAAAGGTTAACGTAAGGAAAAAATCTAGTCTCTATACAGGGTAAAACCAAAAAATAAGTTTTTACAAATGAAAATTGTATCTAAAACGAAAAATAAGAGTGCTTACTTTATTCGTGAGAAACTTAAAAAAATTGAATCTCCCTCGTATGCACTGTAGTTTTTTCAATTCAAATGAGCGTCAACCAATAAGACTGGCTTACCTCTGGGTACCGATGGTTTTTTTCACAATTTTATCTTAAATAGAAAAACTTATTCTTATTTTCATTTTATGTAAGATTTTTATATACCAGGTGGGCTGAAAAGTTCGTAGGCTAACATAGTAAAAAATATTTTTTGACAAAATTCGATTTTATTATTCAATGTAGTTGCCTTCGAGGGCGATACAACGATTATGCGGTCATACAATTTTTCGATGCCATTTTTATAGTACGATTTCTCTTTAGCCTCAAAATAGGCCTCAGTTTCGGCGATTACCTCTTCATCAGTGCTAAATTTCTTTCCAGCGAGCATTCATTTAAAGTCTGCAAACAGGAAAAAGTCACTGGGGGCCAGATCTGGAGAATATGGTGGATGGGGAAGCAATTCGTAGTCTAATTCATATATTTTGCCATCGTTTTCATTGATTTGTGATACGGTTCTTTTGATCGATTGTGAGCACGCGCGGCACCCATTTTGCACACAGCTTTCGCATGTTCAAATATTCATGCACAATATGTCCAACACGTTCCTTTGATATTTTTAAAGTCTCAGCTATCTTGATCAACTTCACTTTACGATCATTTAAAATTATTTTGTGGACTTTTTTGATGTTTTCGTCGGTAACAGCCTCTTTGGGGCGTCCACTGCGTGCATCGTCTTCGATGCTCATTTCGCCTCGTTTAAATTTAGCAAACCACTTCTCAACGGTGGATTTTCCTGGTGCAGAGTCCGAATAATGTTTATCAAGCCAAGCCTTGGCTTCAACAGTATTTTTTTCGCCAAAAAGCAATGCTTTATTACCACACGAAATTCTTTTTTATCCATTTTTTCATAATAACAAAAGCCGCTTCACTCACAATGCTATATCTCACGAACTAATTATCCGGCAGCTGTGAAATTTATACACGTATCTTTTGAAGGTTAGTACTAAGTAAAAATCACATGGATTTAATTCTAGTAACGCCATCTATGCGTCAGCCTACGAACTTTTCAGCCTGCCTAATATGTTACCGGCCAAACCCGATTTCAGGATAAACTAGTTTAACGAACGAACGAACCCGACCAGACCCAAACAACTTTTAGGATAGACTGATTTGGCCTAGACAAAACTAGTTTATCCTGAAATCGGGTTAATCGCATTAGACGCGTCGGTGGCACACAGCAACACGGTATTCGCGTTTTACCATTTTAACAGGTAATTACGTTATTATCTTCGCTAGGAAAAAAATAGAGGGATTAAATAATATAGGCCAGACAAATAATACTCATTTCTCTCGTGAATTCACTAATTAAAATAAACATTTACAACTATAAGCAACAAAAATCTTGCCATATGCCGTAAACGCGGTAGCCACGTTGTATCATTTCAAGAGAATATTATTATAATTACAAAACCATGAACCCAATGACTATCTTATTCAAAAACAAATTGGCCAAAAATAATATTAGTTACAACTTAGCCGGTATTAGATTCACTTCAAATAATCATAATTTGTAATCAAAAACAAAATGGGGGAATTCAGAAGCCAATTTACACAACGGTACGAAGTTAACCGTGTGCCACCTTATAATAAACTGATTCTGCATAGTACCGGCAGAAAGCAAGCCATATTTAATTTAACAGGTACGGAACGCGGGAGACGCAATGTCGACATATCACGTTTCCGGCAGTGAACGTGTTAAGGTGGCGCAGAAGCTTTTATCAAAAATCAAATTTTCTGTTAAATCAATAATAAAAAAGTTTTTCATATGGAGCTAGAATTCTGCCGGTTACTGTATATTTTTTTTTAATTAAGATTTTAATATTAGAGCTTAGTGGTACTAAAATGCAATTATTATATTTTCTATAGACAAATTGTAATAGGGGAAGTGATTTTGGTTGCGCTGTGAATATACAGGGTGTTTCACGGTGCATGGAACGTTAGACGTTTATGGAAAACGAGTGATACGTTTTCTTTAAAAATTTGGTTGCTCAGATAAACAACCATGGTCTATCGTTTTAAAATATGTTCAGCTATGCGGCGTTACCGCTTCTACCCGAAACAGGTGGCAACATCGTTATTTTAATTGAAACGCCCTATATATTATATTATTTTCTAATTCCCTATACAATTTCACATATATTTTGTAAAAAATGTCATATGTCTAAATTCAATTGTTTTTGAGATATTGTCGTTTAAAATTTGCCAGTTTTGGACTGTAGCACTGGAACGTCGCATCTTAGAGAAAATGGGTTACACCTCACTATCTCAGTGTTTTTCTCTATCTAAAAGTTACATCTTCCGATTTAACATGTTAAACCGTACAACCATTTTTTTTTGTTTAACATGTTAAACCGGATGTTGGTATTATATAGGGTAGGGAGGTGAAACCCATTTTTCTCTTAGATACCCCGTTCCAATGCTACAGCCTGTCAAAGTCTGAAAATGGCATATTTTAAACGTTAATATCTCAAACACATGACCTCAACTAAAAATAGGGAGATATAGCAATATCAGATAACGTTATACGTGAACGTCGATGTCGAAAATGCCTATTAAATTCAAAACTCGCTCTGGTATAAAGCTGTTAACAAAGGCCGCTTGTTTATCAACAATGCAACTGTCATTTCCTCTCTTAGTATTTTCCATTTTATTTGATAGTTCCTTATTTTGTTATTTAAAAATATATTTTTTTTGTCTAGGTACATGTTAATATTGATAAAAATAAGTATTACAAATATAATATATAAATATTTTTGCTCAATCTCCTATTTTACTGGGAACTATTTGGGGGAAATCTATCACTTACATGCCCTCGGGGCATACTCAGACCAATTACTTTAAACAAAGAATTGTATTCATTAAACCATAGAATATACGGGGTGTTACAAATTCTACATACCAGCATTGGAATCTCGGAAACCATAGGAGTTAGGGAAACGGTTAAATTGGGGCAAAGTTATGCAATTCGGTGCTGATTATATTGCCGCTTTAAAAGTTTTCAAATTCCGAATACTTTTTTTTAATCGAAAAAACCCGAAATTTTGCAAAATCGTTTTTATTTTTTCCTGAGCTCATTTGACTAGCTATTTAAAAATAAATGACACTTTGTCATGGCCACTTTTTCTCCTTTACAAAATGACGTTACTAAACTAAAGATCCGCCGTTTCATCTCCGAGCGGCCATCACCAACTTTACTTTTTTAAATACGGACCTGGATTTTTTGAGACCGATTTTTAAACCATCATACCCTCAAAATGTAATGGCGATATTACTTTCTCATAACGATGAATTGTCCTTGCTTATTTTTTTAAATTCATATTTTTTAAAATTGCATTTGCAAGGTTGCATTTGGTAGGATAAGGAGAAGATCGGTTGAAAGGGCTGTCGCCAAAATTGGAAGAAAAATCGATCGTTTTATTGAGCAAAACGGCAATCTCTTTGAACATTTAGAAAATTAGGATTCATAATTAGTAAATTTAAAATTATTAGAAAATTCTTATAAAATAATTTATATTACTTATGTATGAATGTTTTAAATAAAATAAAGTTTTTTATTAATATTGCAATTCGTTGCCAGGACCAGACTGACAAGAAGTGTAAAAATATGAATTTAAAAAAATAAGCAAAGACAATTCATCATTATGAGAAAGTAATATCGCCATTATATTTTGAAGGTAGGAGGGTTTAAAAAAATCCAGGTCCGTATTTAAAAAAGTAAAGTTGGTAATGGCCGCTCGGAAACGAAACGACGGATCTTTAGTTTAGTAACGTCATTTTGTAGATGAGAAAAAGTGGCAATGACAAAGTGTAATTTATTTTTAAATAGCTAGTCGAATGAGCTCAGGAAAATATAAAAATGATTTTGCAAAATTTCGGTTTTTTTTCGAATAAAATCGGAAGTATTTGGAATTTGAAAACTTTTAAAGCGGCATTATAATCAGCACCGATTTTCACAACTTTTCCCCCATTTACCCGTTTCTCTAACTCCTATATATGGTTTCCGAGATTCCAATGCTGGTATGTCGAATTTGTAACACCCTGTATAGCTACGCAATAAACAGTTATTGTTGTGTGAACACTGTTAAAGTCAGATTTACGATACAAATAAGTCTCCCACCCTTATAAAGGGGGATCAATCGGGAGGTCACGAAGATGGCCGATTTTGTTCTCACCTGTGAAATGTTATTTCCGTGCTTAATTTCTTGCACACTGACACCATTTTATCACAATATACAGTATGTTAAAAAAATTGACATAAATTCACAAAATACACTTTTATTATGTATGCTGGACCAGCTGGACACAATCTAACGCGTTGACAGATGGTGGTTAGGATCGGAAGAAATCGGGTAATGAACGAAGGCCATTAGAAACGGTTCGTAAACATTAGATCCTATTCAAATAAGTTAAGATCGGGTTGTCGAAAACTGTTCAAACTCCGCATATGCACCCGTTACAGAGATACCCTAAAAAGTCTCCCTACAACCCACATATACACTATATTGCCAATACAAGCAGCCGCACGAAACAAGAATACCCCCATCGTGCGATTTAAAATAACCTGAGTTGGGGGCCGTGGCGCTTGCGCAGTAGGGAAAAAATTAGGCAACCCACACGATTTCTAACAGAACCCAAGGTATCTTGAACAGAACCGGCTTGCCGTTGTATTCTTATTTGTCGCCATCTTTTATTTCGTTCATTCGTGTGTGGTTATAATTTCCAAGTTTTGGGTGTTAATATTTATAAAACTTTACTTTAGACATTTTTTTTTTGTTAGGTTGTAAGTTGTAGTCGTTTCCAGCTTTTTTTACGTTGTATTCGTTCGGATGTTTCGTGTGTGATTGTGGATATTATTTTTAAGGTTTGGGTGCAAATTTAGGTATAAAACTGTACCAGACATTTTGTTATTGTTAGCGACTTGTGTCTCAAGATGGGTAGAAAAAAGTGCATGATCCTTTTTTGCACGAATCGCGGTTCAATACCAGGAATGAGGTATTTCAGGTATGTAAAATATCGGTTACTTAGTTTTATTTGACCATAAACTGTACACACCCGAACTAAACGGGTGAATTTAAATAAAAGCTTGTAAAAATATTTTGAAAGTCGGCCCTGTCAAATGTTTACATCAAGAAGCAAATTTCCGATCTGCGCAAACTCAACGGCCCCTGATCATCTGCTTACAGTAGTGGCAATGTTGCCAGGTCTGGTGATTTTTCACCAGATTTGGTGATTTTGAACCCCATCTGGTGATCTGGTGAAAACTTTTTAAAAAAGTCTAATTTCTGGTGATTTTTCGACACTGATGATAAGCTTATATCTTTAAAAAAAACCAAGATAAAAATGGCTCGATTGTGTTTTATTCTTCTTTGTTAAAAATTCGGTGACATCGATGCAAAAATTTATTGGGTTTAAAAGCGGAAAGCGTTTGTCTTTGTCTGGAAACCCTCTACTTCTCTGTACCGAATATTTCTTAGAAGCGGGGGATTCACATAATTTGTATCTGTTACTGTTTTATTTAGCAGTTTTAGTATTGTTTTTAATAACAATAAGTTAATATAAGTACCCATTTGGTTAAAAAAGGTAAGTTTTTACACATTTTTGCCGTTGTTATTGTCTTTGGTGAGACTTTTGTCTATTTTAAAAGCATGCAGTAGGTATTTAAAATTATTTCAAAGCTATTTTTTTTTAGAAAAAATGTAGGTACTTACTTCAGACCAGATTTTTTTTAGCATAAAATACCAAAATATGAACAAAAAAAAAAGAATAATTTCATCAAATAATGAAAATTGTTTTAACTTTTCCGTTACAGCGGATATTATCAAAAAACATAATAATAGTATGTACCTACTCCTAATAAAGCATTCAATTAGTCGATTATTTTACCTGCCTATTGTTAGAATTTTTGTTATTATACCGACAATTTTGTTTTAGTCTGTAATAAAATATGTTTCGAAGCAATATATTTGATTTTACATTAATTATAATATGTGTTGTATGTGATAATGCGAGAAATTAAGAATCTGGTGATTTCTTTCAAAATCTGGCAACTTTTAAAGCAAGGGTCTGGTGATTTTTAATTTTTTGACCTGGCAACATTTTGTAGTGGCATCATTGAATTATGGTATTAGCAATATAGTGTATGTATATGTGCTACAACCCCGCTCTAAAGTCAACAAGGGGGAAAATATTTGAACAGTCTAAAACTTGCATGGGATTTGCTATGCTTCCAACCACGATGCACCACCCGGTATAAAAGGTAATATGATAGTAGACCCAATTTCTTTTTCATAGCTGATGATTTCTAATCCATAGAAGTGCTTGCAAGCACAATGCACAATTAAATGTGAGTGTTTGCAAGCACTTTTGAAAGGGTTCCCAAGCACTCTGGAGAGAAAAGCCCTTAGTAACAAATTAAAAAAACTTAAAACAACTAACAATATGGTTTTTACAGATAAATCCATCAAACTCTATACAGGGTGTTTCATAATATAAAGGGCAATAATACTTAGATGATTATTTTAAAATTGCACTATAAAAGGTAAACACAAAAATAACTTATTGCTTGAATAATTAATTTATTGTAGAGACTATCGAACAGGCTAATAAAAAAAGGAGGGATGCACTCGTTATCTACTACCAATTACCAAAAAAAAATTAAAAAATGTGTTTTATTATATATGAAGAAAAAAATAAGGAAAGAAAGCAAGCAAGTAATAATTGTAAAGTTCTATTCTAGGAGACAATGCAGGGGACAAGAAGTAAAGTAAGTAAAAAAATAAAATAAAGGTTGATGCAGGTTGACTTTGATGTCAGACTATCTTATGGCCAAGGGATTGGACTGGCAAAAGGCAAATGCCAAGAAAAAAGAAGAAGAAAAAAGCGCAATTAATCAAAATCGAAATTACAGCTGATTTGTTTGTTTTGACATATTTGCTATATAGAAATCAAATTTTTTCTTTAACAATTTTCCTGATATTTCATGTTAAAGAATGGCGTTTACCAAGTATCAAATATTTTTAATTATTCTTTTCGTTTGTACCGGAAGTATTAACACCATAATAACCAAGTAAGTGGATTATTGTTTAAGGTTAAGGTTGTGGGAAATTTTGATATCGGCATATTTTCCCTGAAATAAAGAATTTAATCAATGATGTGGATTGATGTGGATTTATTGACGAATTAAATTCTTAAGGTCATGGCAAGTTTTATTGTTTAAAATTATATAAAAAGAAAGTTCATGTTATTGAGGGTTCCTATTTTTGTTTCCAAAATTGCTCTTTTTGGATGCCATAAAGCATAAAATTATGTTTGGTATCTTCACCCTCTGCGTAGTTTGTGGTTTCCTGAGGCGCCTATTTTCGAAGAGGTTATGTCACCGCCGCATAGTTTCCTACTTTTTCTTTTTTTGTAATAATTTATCATTATTTTTATGTTAAAAAGTCAACAAAAAATATGCTTCAATATCAGAAAGAAACGTATTTGACAAAGCATTTAGAAATTTTAACTACAATATAAAATATAACACATTAAAATAGGTGGTCGTTATTAAACTCGCCTACAGATAAAAAAAGGTGCTTTGAAAATAAATTACCCATAGAAAGGTCAACTATTAAAGTCGCCTCCAACCCCTTGTCCCTAATAAAATCCCACAATTAAATCCGCTGCAAGATTTTAATGATCATATTACCTGATTTTATGCATTACTTTATTTAAGAAGACTCTTTAAATTGGAACTATTTTTAGAGAAATAAAAAAAAAACACATTGGTTACTTTAAAAAATTCAAACAGGCTTTATTATCCACAACATTACATGTACTATACATACATATACATTAAGTCATAACTAAAAAAAACATAACTTAAATATAAACAACGTTTGCAATGTTAACACAATACTCGACTTTTAATTAATTTTTTTAATTTAAATTTTGGCGAAAATGTCAAAATAAAAGATATAATGGAACTGTCCTAATGAGCACTATTCAAAAAAGACAAACATTTGATAAAAGTTAATCTAGATAAGAGACCATTTTGATATTCTGCTATTTTACTTGCAATCAGTGTTTGCCTTTTTCTTATAGACTGATCCCGTATTGGGGTTCGATGTGCACATCGCCAAGAAGTGTATCCACTTTTTAACTCACGATTTATAACAAAATTAGCAGACTCCACAACTAAAAGAGGTTGTCCACGCTGACTGTATGAAATGACTGGTTCCATGATTAAAATAATTTTTTCTCACTAAGCACTCGTCAAAGTTTTAATAGAAAATGTTGTAATTCAAAAAATTTAGGTGAAGTTATATCAAAATAATCAGCCCTAAACCCCTTTAGAAGTAACATCCCTAAATATTCCAAGAAACCAAATATTACATACTTTATTAGTATTTGGGTCCAGGTAAGGCGGTGGCAAGTTTATGGGTGCCGGTAATGGTCAAAATATTAAGCCAAGGCGAGTTTAATTTGTGGGATTTAGGTTAAAAAATGCAAATAATTATGACAGATTATCATTATTATTTAGTAAGTGTAAGTTTGAGTTTGCAATTCAGGGGGTACTTAAATATTAAACTCATTTCAGAATTCTAAATACAGTAGGTACAGCACCCCGGTGAAACTTTAAATGAGAGATTTTGCATCACAAGGTCATTTTTGATTGAAGCTTTGCCACGGCCTCATCAGGGAGAAATTGGCGCTATCGGCGCATTCAGTATCTTCATTTGGCAGAGTGAGAGTAGGTTTTTGTAGCATATCGCATACTCTTGACGCATAGAACAGAAGGACAGTCCTATTCCAAACTACTTTATGAAACCATAAATTATACCCGTTGCTTATCGGATCAACTCGCCGTGTTAAGCTGTCAAGTCAACAGAGTCAATTTATTTTTTCCACGTGTTTTTTGCAAGTTTATTAAAATTTTCTAAAATGCTAATGATTTTTGACCATAAAAATGTCTAACATTTATAATTTCCTAAAATATTATTCCAGCCTACCATACAGGTAATTAAAATTGTGTATCATATAGTTAGGTTTGTTTATTAACTTTATTTGCATTATTATGCACACTTTTTATATTATATAAATTTACAATTTAAAATAAGCAAATAGAGATGAAACTTTGTTGTAGTTCTCTGACTTTATACATATATTATGTTATCGATTAGAAATGTATTTTATACTTAAGACTTATTTGTTTTAAGGGATTTTTTTAACATTGACCAATGTTAAAGGAATGGACATGAGGACAAGGACAACGAGCTAACTGAGTGAGTATTTTTATATATTATAACAAACTTTTACCACTTTGTTATCAACATGGCATAGTGTTAATCGCAGTGTTGGAGGCAGAAAATATATTCTTGTATTTCTCCAGGTTGCACTAATTCTTACTTAGTCCCTGTTACAGATGAGGACTCTAAAAACAAATACTTCAATTTCCTTTAAAAGATGCCCAACGTGTGCATACGTGGAAAGATCATTGCAACATTAATGCTAATACCGAGTGTACAAATTTACGAATCTGCGAGGATCTAACATAGGAAAAAACACATATTCAAATAGTCTTAATGTAGAGTTGTACCCTAACTATAAGATACAAATTATTGATAAAATCATACGTTTAGATATATATAAATACATCAAAGACACATTACCAAAAAGAAATTATAGTTCAGGTCACAGTGAAAAGGTTAAAAAATTTAATGAGACCAGTGCAAAATAATTTCATTGCTTCTATAGATATCCTTTTTCTGAGACATTTCTAACATGGACGAAGAGATCTGACAAATTTATAGTGTTTTCTATTTACTGCTCTCGGGCACCCTGAGAGTGCTCTCCCCGAGATTCTATGTATTGCATGTTCAATTATCAAAATCGAGTAATCTCACTACATGGCTATGACAGATTTCGGGCAGATCTATGACGTCTCTTAGCGCTCTCGGAGTACTGGTAATTGAAAACGCTATTAGTTTCGAGCCGATACTGCTTCTTTTTCTTTTGTTTCAGAGACTTCTCTAGAAATTCCCCATGGATTTAGAGACATTATTATTAGTGAGACCTGATAGACTGAAGAACATTACTTTATTTTCGTTAAAGTTGTTATTTTATTTTACACTGTTTTGTGGTCCAAGAAATTGTACAAATAGTTCCATTATGCATAGGAGAAAAGGCATTGTAGCTTAGACTGTGTACTACTTATACGATTTTCCTTTAAATTTTTTTTTTGAAAATAAACATAATTTACTTTGTTAATATAAAAATGTGTTTTGATTTATTTCATAAAATACAAACTTTTATGCAACTTTTTATTGAGTTAACTCGTGATTCATTACTTTTGAATCACGATTTAAATCAATAAAAACTAAAAAAATTAATAAATCCAAAATCATAAAACCGCCGTTTAAATTTCCCGCCATTGCGCCTCTGATAGCGCCGTGGCAAACTAAAGGTCTTTCTCTGTCTCTTCTTTCTCTCTCTTTTATGTTGCGTTTGTTTAACAAGGAGTTAACATTTCTAACCCTATAAATTTTCTTTGAGGTACAGTGTTGTTCTGCACGTTAAGATTTAAGCAAGGCATTTTTAGTATTTTTTCGTTTTTTAATTAGAAGGCCTTTTAATTCTAAACAATTTTACAAATGGAAATTGTATCTAAAACGAAAAATAAGTACTTTACTCTTAAGAAACTTTAAAAAAATTGAATCTTCCTCATATGCACTACAGTTTTTTTTCAATTTTAATGAGTGCTGATGTTTTAATTTCAGGGGATGCAAAAACTTTTATCAAAAAAAAAATTTCTTATTCGATAACAAAAAACTTGTCCATATGGAGCAAGAATTTGGCCGGTCACTGTATTTTATTTTATTTTAATCGAGTGTAATGGGCTCTTTCACCAAATTTTGGTTGCAGTGTATAAAGGAACAAAAAATAAAATTTTCTGTGTTTGTACTTTTTGATGTTTTTAAGCCATCGCTGAGAAAATAACTAAAAAAACTATTGGAATAAGAACACGGACTTTATCGAATATACTTCACGAAAACGGCCGCTTGACAATGTTCTCTGAAATTTTTAAATTATGAAACAATGACAAAGTCTGAAAAGTAAACCAATAGAAATAATTGTCCAAAACGGACTTATGCGGCAAATCAAAAAAATCATCATATTATTTCCAAAATGTTATCTATATATTTTGTCTTAAAATAAGTTATTAAAGTTCTAGGAACAAAATATTATATTTAACTAACATAAAAGGTTTCACATGGGACAACACCGAAATTATTGACAGAAGACCAAGCTAATGAAATGACAGTTGAAAAAGTCTAACCTAAGTTATTTTGCGATCTTTCCCCTCTATGAACAAATTAATAAAAAGAACAGTTATTTTAAACAAAAATACATCAAAATTTCATAATAATTCGGATGTAAGTGGGACGTAAACAAAACACCGACATGACAAGTGAAAGATCGGTAACGATGCTCACTGTAAATTTTTATCGGATCGACGTCATCGAGTAATCGCCCCAGTTTTGCGTTTTTAAAATTTTTGGAAGTTGTGCGTGTTTTCAATGAGCTGCAAAAAATTCATGATATGGCCTAGCGATAGTTTTATTGATGATAAGCTTGTATTATAGCACCGACTTAACAATTTAAAGGCCAAAACGATCAAATATGAGAATAGTGAAAGAGCCCATTTATATATACAATTTTAAAAACATGTTATCCGTAGTGTTTACTTTCAAGTTCAAGCAAAATAAACTCTTTCATGGCAGTGAATAGGTTACTGGAACTGACCGCTATAACGTCATTATAAGTCAGATTGTGTCTCCCAGTGAGTTTAACACCAGCCCCAATATTGCATGCAATGTTGCGAGTCCTAGCCAGCTCTAGTGTTCTGTATAATATTTACTATGTAATACATGTAAATAAATTAGGTATAAAAGATATGTATATTACAATATTAACGAATAAAGAAATTTTGAAATTATCATCTCATTAGACTTATTATTTATAAGTGATATTAGTATTAATTATATAGTAACTCTGACTTCTATAAATGCATTAGCATTGTCACAATAAACAAAATATTAAATAAATAAATTTCCAACATTATAAAGTGTAATCCTTTTTTTCATATAATTGATGGTTAAAAAAATTTTTAAAATAAACTATTGATTTTTTTTAAAAACAGAATGAAGAGAATTGAAATGTACTTCCCCAGAAAAAAAATCCATACTCAAAAGGGATTCTATATAAGCAAAATAAACATTTCAACTCACTCAGCAGTCTTCTCCAAAAAGGTTAACATTGCAGAACCGGATATAGTCATGGCAGGACACGCAATTCCCCTGGCACCGTCTATTAATTTGCTGGGGGTCAATCTGGGAGGTAATATGTCTTGGCATGATCACGTTGCCGCAATTGCCAAGGCAGCTGCACAGAAACTTGGTGTACTTTTCCGCACCAAAAGGTTGTACACACCTCATCAACTTTTGACACTCTACAAAGCCCAGATTCGACCATCATTAGAATATTGCTCTCATGTCTGGAGCTCTGCACCCAAGCACACCCTTCGGCTACTGGATTCCATTCAAAGGAGAGCCATTCGTCTGATCGGCGACCCCGAGCTGACCAAGACCCTCGATAGCCTGGAGCATCGAAGACAGGTTGGTGATTTGGCTCTCTTTTACAGATATTTCCATGGCAGGTGTTCGACTGACATTGCCCACTTGATTCCACCTAGAGCAATTCAAAACAGAAATACACGGCAAACCACTGCCGCTCATCCATATGTTGTTCAGCTTAGTACTCCCCGAACTTCATTGTTCAAGAATTCTTTCATCTGGAGAACGTCATCTTTGTGGAATGATCTTCCTGAGGTCGTGTTTCCCAATGAATACAATCTTCAACGTTTCAAGACCAACGTTAATCGCTTTTTTCGCACTCGCACCGCTCCCAGAGCGCCTTAAAGGATTTTTCCTACAGTGCAGGTGTTTTATCATAAAAAAAAAAACTATTTCAGCAATAGATTTTGTGCCACATGAGAATTACAGAATAACCTCTTTTAATGTCTATAAACTAAAGTAAATCGTATGTCCCAATTTGGAGAAATTCAGTGACATAAGAGTGCCAAAGATTGACTGAATTTACTTGTGATGATAAAAATCTGAATTTTTTAAAGTTTTTAGTATTTTTTAAAGTATTTTTTTTCTTTTTATAGATTTGCAAATCGACAAATATCAGTAGGACATGATGGAAAAGCAAAACTATTTGATCATCCGTTCTTTCAAGCCGACGTCATGTTCGTGGGCGAATTTTGTTGTTTCTGTTGTTTCAAAATTTTATACAGGATTTATAGTAAAAGAGGCGTAAGTATTTTTTCCACTACATGTTACACTCATTTTTGTATACAGAGTATTTTACTTAAAACTTACATTGTTTATCACTTTGAAAAGGTTTTCTGCCATAGGTGTAATTGGTAAGAATTAGACCGACACCCTAAGTATATCAGACAAAGCAAAAACAAACTAGAAAATTATTTTTTTTAAATCTTCACGCATATAATGTTTTTCCATATGGTGCAGACTTTTCCGCGGGCACTGTATAATATTAAAAATAGTCTGTTTTTTTAGGATGGATACGAAGATGTTGCAGAACTCACGAAGGGAAACCGAAACTTCAACCCTTTGGTTCTTGTCCTACCAGCTCTATGCGACATGACATCTACTTGTATTTTATACATTGGTCTCAATTTAACTTATGCATCTAGTTATCAAATGTTCAGAGGTAAGTTTTTTTCATCGTAGATCCCATACCAATAACCACAGACAAAGTATTTCATTCATAAAGAAGCTATTGTTGTGTGTACAGGGTCATCAAACCTAGACTGAACAGGGACCTATTTTTTGAGTTGCCCTATATTTTTATTAAAACCAATATAGCCATCTTGTTTATAATATAATCAATGCCGGTGTTCCTCAAGGGTCCATATTGTCGCCTACCCTCTTTTTACTGTATATTAATGACCTTCTAGTAAAAACCCAAAATCCAATTTATAGCTTTGCTGATGACAGCACACTTGTCTCATCTTTTACCTTGACTCCCCAAACATCCGCTGCCGACGCACATCTTCGCAGGCAGCATGAAGTATTGCACCTCAAGAATGACCTGGAAGAAATTTTGGCTTGGGGTGACAGTAACCAAGTCGAATTTAATGCTAAGAAAACCCAGGCAGCAGTCTTCTCCAAAAAGGTTAACATTGCAGAACCGGATATAGTCATGGCAGGACACGCAATTCCCCTGGCACCGTCTATTAATTTGCTGGGGGTCAATCTGGGAGGTAATATGTCTTGGCATGATCACGTTGCCGCAATTGCCAAGGTAGCTGAACAGAAACTTGGTGTACTTTTCCGCACCAAAAGGTTGTACACACCTCATCAACTTTTGACACTCTACAAAGCCCAGATTCGACCATCATTAGAATATTGCTCTCATGTCTGGAGCTCTGCACCCAAGCACACCCTTCGGCTACTGGATTCTATTCAAAGGAGAGCCGTTCGTCTGATCGGCGACCCCGAACTGACCAAGACCCTCGATAGCCTGAAGCATCGAAGACAGGTTGGTGATTTGGCTCTCTTTTACAGATATTTCCATGGCAGGTGTTCGACTGACATTACCCACTTGATTCCACCTAGAGCAATGCAAAACAGAAATACACGGCGAACCACTGCCGCTCATTCATATGTTGTTCAGCTTAGTACTCCTCGAACTTCATTGTTCAAGAATTCTTTCATCTGGAGAACGTCATCTTTGTGGAATGATCTTCCTGAGATCGTGTTTCCCAATGACTACAATCTTCAACGTTTCAAGACCAACGTTAATCGCTTTTTTCGCACTCGCACCGCTCCCAGAGCGCCTTAAAGGATTTTTCCTACAGTGCAGGTGTTTTATCATAAAAAAAAATTGAACTGCGGGCGACGGTGTGTGGCGGGTGACGAACCAGGTACCTAATCAAGATGTGTGTCGGTACGACTGGTACCTTCACTGTCTGTCCTAGTGCCGGCTATGCTATTTATATTACTTTAATATTAAAGTTACTTTTTTCATGACCATATTTAATCCTAGTTATTTTTTATGGTACTCGCCCCATATGTAGGATTATTTACGACTAAAGGACGTATTGTGTTTTCGAGCCCAAGACGACAAATAGAACGACGGAAATGACAAACAAATTTAGTGGAAAGGCTGGGAAATAATTATTTGTTATTCTAGCTTGACTGACACTTTACCGATTCATCTCTATTTACAGGATCTGTGATAATATTTGTTAGTCTTCTCAGTATGGTGGTCTTGAACAGAAGATTGATCTTAAGGGAATGGCTTGGAATATTCGGTGTTATTTTAGGTAAGAAAAAAAACTTATATATAAAATAAAGATCACCACATACAACAGCTCCAAAATGTTTAAATAAACTTGATAAAGTACGATAGGAGCGTACGAAACGTCGTGACTTACAATGAGTTGTTTATCATTAACCTAATATACCCAAGAAATACCAAATATATATATATATAAAAAAATAAAGATATTAACTGTTTTAGGTGCATTTTAAAATTATTTTCATAATGTACTGGTTGTTCCAAAAGCACGAATCGTGTCAAAGTTGTATTTTTTAAATGGAATGCCCTGTATATTATTTCACGGTTTTTACGATCAAAATAAAAATGAGTTTCATCGAGGTTTACTATAGTAATAATTATGATAGAACTCGCGAGATCCTGGCCCAATCACGTGATATGAATGACATGCTGGTCAATTTTAGTGTGTTACGTTGGTATGATTTGACGTAAATTACAGTATCGGACTGAGAAATTATAAATTTTTAATATGTAAACTTTATGTTTAAACGAAAGATCACACTAGACTTCAAAACAATCAATTCAGAAATACCGAAAATATAAGCTTGTTTCCGTTATAAGTGGGACATTCATATTAATTGCGGAATATTTTTTTTTTAATTTAAGGTTAATAATGGTCTTGCATTTTTTTTAGTTGAAATCGATTTAAAAAAATAAATAATTACTGAAAAACAAAAAAAAAGTTTTGTCCTAATCGGGTTTCGAAACCTCGACCCTTAGTTCCAAAGTAGAACGCCTATACCCCTACGCCAAGGCGCTTCCTACAAAACAGGTACAAATGCGTTACATGACCACATGCAAGAAATTATTATAAAAATAAATTAAAAACTGTTTAAAATTACCCTATTCTCTTCAATTAATGTTCAAAATTACAAGAATTCCATTAAAAACGATCTAAACACAGTTTAAAACGCACCACAAACTGACATAGGCTGAATACGTCTCTGTCAAAATCTGGGGAAATTTTGAAAGTCCTAATCAGCTGGCCGAGGTTATATTATCTGGATGTCAAATGTCGAAAAACGTTCTCTCGTGAATATTTCTTTATCCCGGGTGGTGCATCGTGGTTGGAAACATAGGAAATGCCATGCAAATTTTAGACTGGATTTAACTAATATTTTCAAACAAAACATTATTTTCAAAACTGATTTTTTAATAGAAAACGAATTATTTTACTTACAATAAAACCTATTAAATAGTATTAAAATCATCAAGAATTGCTAAAGGGGGAAGAAAATAAGAGGGGTTTAAATTAAACAATTGTTTATAAAAAAAAAACGTTATTTGCTGCTAAACAATATCCTTAACGATCGTAAAATTCTCTATAAACATTAGCGGGTTGGTACTGGGTATTTCTTACAAATTGTTTTAAAATTGAATTTTTTAACTGCTGTAAATTTTCAAACCTAACACTTTTATAAAGAAAATTTTTTAAATGCCCCCAGAGGAAGAAGTCATTTGGTGAGAGGTCAGGAGACCTAACTGGCCAATTAATTGTTGAGTTTGGACCGACAACGTGCCCATTAAAGGCATTATTTAGATATTCGCGTACCACAAGCGAATTGTGGGCCGGGCAACCATCCAATCTCCTTATTTTCATCAGCGAGTTCCTCCAGTGCGGATCCAATTTGATTTTGAAGAAGATCTAAATATGTTGGCCCCGTAAGATTTCGACCAATAAAAATTGGTCCAATGATGCGATGTCCAAAAATACCTGCCCAAACATTCACTTTTTGAGGGTATTGGGTTCGAATGCATGTAAGCCGATGTTCATTGTGTCACTTCCTTAATGGCTTGATCAAACAGTAGCTTAACGTCTTTCATTTTGAATGTTGTGTTGTGTCTTGCTACAAATCTCTTGCGTCCATATAAGTTCTATAGGATTTAGTTCGCAATGATATGGCGGTGTGCGCAGCACAGTTACACTATGTTTTTCAGCTATATCTTCCACGGCATATTTCATAAAACGATATTTGTACAAATTTGCTATAGCTAATAGTTCCTTTTTTATCAAATTATTTTTTTTTCCTTTAGTTAGTTATTATAAATAATTTAATACACAAAATTTACCTACGCCTATGGCCAACACCGAAATTGAGCCGAACTGGACGGAATTTCCCATTTTATTACTTTACACCTTTCTGAAATAGAGCTTAATAGTTATTTACCTAATTATTATACTTAAATGATCTTTCTTGGATATGTCTTGTGTTTTCTTTCTGTAAATGAGCCTTATGGACTAGATCGTATTTTGCCAGAAGATCTATTTTGTTTAAAAAATGTCCCTTCTGTAAGTCCCGATGTGCCCATAAAAATCAACTCAATCAAACTCGATCCAACAACCGCAATATTGAATCACCTGGTTTAGATTCCCTGATTACAAACAAAACTAAACTCAAATTATTTAGTTCTGACCGGTGAGAAGACACCACTGTACGTTATGTATTTTAGGTTTGACGCTTGTGGGTGTGGCCGATTTCGTTTCAAAAACCGGAACCAGCGGCCATTCGACGACAGACGTCATAACAGGAGATATAATGATAGTCGGTGCGATGGTTGTTCAATCCGTCCAAATGGTAGTGGAAGAAAAATTCGTCTCAGGCCTGGATATACCTGTTTTGCAAGCTTCTGGTTGGGAAGGTATGTTTTAATGGTATCTGCTCATATTTAGACGCGCCACTTTTCTAGCTATATATTACTAATATTTTAATAGGTACTCCCCCAATGTATAACTGGACAGAATGATTAATATCCACAAATTCTCTTCTCTCCAAAGTTTGCACAGTCGTAAACTTTTTAAAATTCATTGTTAATAATAAATTCGCCGATGTGATGTTCCTTAGGCAAGAAACTGAAGGAAATCTGTGTGTCATCCGCATAAGTTTGTTTTGAGCAGTTCTGTATAGTTGTTAAAATATCAGACGTATAAATAATAAAGAGAAGAGGTCCCAAAATCGAGCCTTGTGGCACACCCGAGATAAAAGACTTCAACGATGAAGTACTATCCCCTAGCACAACCCTCTGGGATCGATCTCAAGTATGATGCTATGAAATTCACTGCTGATGGGTGAAAACCAAAGTATGACAATTTAACACAGAGAAGTTCGTGATTAGTGGTGTCAAATGCCTTCGGAAAATCCAGCAGCACCAAAGAAGATATATTCCCATCATCAAGATCTCAAGCAAGCAAGCAAGCGCCGACGCTGTACTGTGAGATTTTCTAAAGCCAGATTGAAAACTTGATATAATTTTATGTTCATTTATTTGAGTATATAAACAATTCTTGGATAATCTCAAAAACTCAGTGGCCCTGAACCCGCCCTTGGCATATCAAAACAGGCAACCAAAGTAACATCAGATAGGTGGGCGCAACAACAACACCTATCCCGATGGAACAGGATACCTGGTCAAACCCAAGCGAGGGCCACAATTTTAAAACCCTCCAAAAAGCTATCAAATGGAATGTTGCTTCTAACGCGCACCCAGCTAAAACAAGTGGTCGGCCTACTAACAGGCTACTGCCACTTAAGAAAACACCTAGGCTGAATAGGAATTTACAATGGATCCATTAAATTCAGACTTTGCGGCGAAGAGGACGAAACCGTCTCACATATCATATATAACTGCGAAGCACTGACCCGAAGAAGATTTAAAATCTTCGGAGGAATCCAATGTGGGAATAATCTCTCGCATGACAAACTTGGTAGGAATTTGCTGGACCTTATAAAAGGATCAAATCTTTTCTAGCAAGATAGGGGAGCACAATAAGTCACTAGGCTGCAGTGCAGGAAGCTTGGGCCGAACACCCGACCACCTCCTTAAACCAACCAACCAAACAACTACTTAATTCCTGACGAGTTCCATGAATGAAACCATATGGATATAGTAGGAAATTTTTACGCTATTGCCAAATGATTAAAAGATTCTTCTATTGTGGGTTTTATTTGGGCTCAAATAGGTATATTCTTTTTTTTGCCGGTGAATTCAACCAACTGATGAACTAATGATTCACAGCTGGTGGAATGACGCCATCTCTCTCTCTCTCTCTCTCTCTCTCTCTATTTTTCGGATCGATCGTGCAAAACTTGGCAACGTTTGCCTCCTAGCGGTAGGAAGTGAAAACACGGAAATTAAAAATTATTTTATTTATTTCCAGCTTTATTAAATAGAAAGTGGTGAGAGTTTAGGTTTGAAAGTTTTGTGGGTTAATTATAAAAAAAATATATGGTGAGACAGTGTCAGGTTTGCAAAATAACCGATACAGTACCTGGATTTCATAGTAGTCTACACATGCTATCGCCCTCTAATAAATAGTGAGTTGTAGGCTTGGCGCAAATGTAATTTTATGAATGAGATGCGGGGCCTATCTTTACTTTCTCGTCGTTGGTCAAGATAATCAATCACATCCTGCGGAATCAATATCTGTGTATATGGTAATATGATATACCTTGAGATTTTCCGGCTGTGGCCTGGGTTCTACAGCTAAGAAATCTCGATAGGGGCAGTCAATTCCAAGCTATACCGAAGTCAACGTGTTGTTTATTGATTCAATAAGTTATTATTGTATTTTAAATCAGTGATAAATGTTTTTTATTAATTTATATAACAAATATTTGCTTTATTTCTAATAAATAAAGGAATGTTTTTATAAAATTGCGATAATCTATTGAAATAAGGCAAAAACCCCCTGGAAACTACTAAGTTGTGTGTCAACCGAGAAATGTGCGTAACGTTGTGTTGCCATATTTATTGAATCCGCCTCACCCCATTACGGGATCCGGAATTTCCGGGATTTCTTTAGTGTTAACCTAACAAACGGACCCAATTCTGATGTTCTTGGTTATGTTGCTTTTCCTTTACTACTTGTTAGTTTTTTTATAAATGCAATAAATAAACTATTATTTTTGGTAATATAAAAAAATAATCATTGGCGATTAAATATAAAATTACTTTTTTTCAGGAATATTCGGATTTACTTGTTTGACCCTTCTCCTGATTCCCCTTTACTTCATCAAAGCTGGACCTCCCTGGACGCAGCATGCTGGTGATCGATTGGAGAACCCCGTCGACGCCTTTGTCCAAATTAAGAACAGCTGGCAGCTGATGGTAGCAAATTCGTGTAAGGAGGGGAAAACTTTTTGCTTCAAGAATGTGTAGTTAGGAGGAAACATACTAAAAGTTAAAAGTTTTCGTAACAGATTATAAATCTTCCATAATTTATGTTTTAAATGTCAATATTAACAAGTAACGCATATTTTCCATGCTTTAATAAACAAAAATCTACGGCAAAATTACGAAAATTCAAAAAAAAATACGGAAAAAAATACTTTAAAACAATTAAAAGTCAACGGGCAAGTTAGGCAGGACCGCATTTGATCCATAGTGTAATAAATGAATGTAAGTACCTTATTTCTGAGTTTTTTGAAAAAAGGTATTTAAAAATGTTGTTTATTTTAATGCTTTCTATACACAGCTAGGAATCACCCTGTATTTGCTTTTTGGTAATAGAAAATATTTTAGTTAGATTACTTAATTGTGTTTTTGGGAGCTCTGTAGCACTGCAACGCTTTTGTACCAGCCGCCACTGTCTTTGACTATTAAAACACCAGTAATATAATCATTATTATAAGAATGTGACCCCCCTCGGTGACCGAGTGTGCCATAATTGATTTCTTTATATTTCAGGCACCGTCGTATCTATTGCATTCTACAACTTCGCTGGTATCAGCGTGACCAAAGAATTATCAGCAACTACCAGAAAGGTACTGGATAGTATCAGGACAATTATTATCTGGTGTTTCAGCTTGATGTTTTTTGGCCAACTGTTCCATTGGTTACAGGTAAGATAAAGTTTCATATTTCCGGTCGTTGTTTTTTAAACTTTATAGGATTTTCTCAATCTAATTTATCGTGTTATAGAATTGACGCATTCTATTTGAGTGGGTGACTTCTTGGGTATCCTAGAGAAACATTTCATAATCTATTTTTTTAACTATCTTAAAAGTTGTAGTACGTTTTTTAGCTATATCTTCCACGGCATATTTCATAAAACGATGTTTGTGTAAATTTGCTATAGCTAACAGTTCCTTCTTTATCAAATTATCTTCTTTTTTCCTTGACGCCAATATTTTGGTTAAAGAGGGCATATCAAGAAATCTATCTAAACAATTTGAATTAATTAAAAATTATCTAAAAGATAGACCAACTTATATTCAAATAGATACAGAAAAAAGCTATCCTAAAGTAATTAAATATGGTGTTCCTCAAGAAACAATTTTAGGACCATTATTTTTTAATATCTATATTAATGATTTATTTAATGTAAATTGTGATAGAGAAATTCATAGTTTCGTAGATGATACTGCAATTTTTTATACAGATACAGATACAACTTAAATAACAAAATTAAAAAAGATTTAAAAATAATAAAAAATTGGGTTGTTAAAAATGTATTAACAATTAATTTTAATAAAACTAATTATCTTCCTTTCACTTTAAATCCAAATAACATACCACAAAATATGAATAGTATTAAAATAACTGATGACATTGAAATTTTAAAAGTTAATCAAGTAAAATATTTAGGAATAATCTTTGACAGTAAATTAAATTGGAATTTTCACATAGAATATTTGATTAAAAAATTAAGAAGTTTACTACCAATTTTTAGAAACATTTATAAAATTTTGATCGTAAAACATATGAAAATATATTATGCATTAGTTAAAACTCATTTAAATTACGGGATTTTAGGTTGGGGAGGAATAAATAGAACTTTAGTTAAAAAAATTAGAAATATTACAGAAAAGATTTCTAAAAATTATAATTAATAAAGATTATCTTTATAAAGTTATATTCTGAAACAAAGAAAATGAACATTAGACAACTTTACATTTATAATATCTTAATATACATATTTAAAAATAAAAATCTTATACAATTTAAAAACCATAAAACCTAAAATAAATAAGTCCATAAGACAAAAAAATTTTAAATATTTATTTAAACGATTATTTACCAACAAAAATAAAAAAATATATTTCATTAAAAAAATATAAAGTCGAAATAAAAGCATGGATATTGGAAACGGATAATTTAAAAATATTTTTGTTTTAATTGATATTGTTATGAATAATATATTTTTCAAAATTTTATTATACCTTTATCTTCAAAAACTGCGTTTATATTTATATACATATACTTAAACGTTTTTTATTTACAAGTTAACTTTTATATAATATTAACAAATATTTAAACAAAATATTTTAATATTCTCATATATTTATAATTTAAAATATTAAGATTTGCCCCTAACAAGCACGTCTTCGGGGGATCTAAGAAGAAGTTTATTAAGGAAGATAAATATACAAATTTATTATATTATAAATATTGAAAATAAACTCAATTAATTTATTTTTAGCTCGTCGGTTTCGTGATTCTACTTTTTGGAATGTGCCTATACAATGGAATCATCGGAGGCAAGTCGAGACCAACGGAAGATGATAATGTATAAACACAAACGCAGAAGATACTGGGAGGGTACATTAGAAAAATGAAGACTATTGTTAGGTTAGTTTTAAGTCCAAAGAAGTTTGAAAGTACTCTCGCGGCTAAAAAAAAAGGATCATACATTTCAGACTAAGGCGTAGCGTATAGGGGGCCCTTGCCTTCGTGCTGCCCCTATCGATGTTTCTTGAATGATCTCCCTTTAATTAGCATTGAGACTGGGTATTATTAGACAGTAGTGGTGAGTAGGTATCTCTGGAACTGCTACTTTAAAACGGTATTTTTTAATACCGTCGTGTCTCGCTCCACCTCATAAAAGCAAGTAGTTAACTCTGTTTTCACCTTATTAATATTGAGAATACAGATACTACCTACGTATGTACCTACTAACTGAAAAGTAAAAACTCGACAAAGAAATGCAAGTTCAAGAAGTCAGTGTTTTTAAAAACATGATTTTGTAAAACCTTTTTTTTAAAAAATCAATATAATCCGTGGCAAATATATTATGAGGGAGTACAAAAATATAAGCACAAACATAAAGCCAAGTAGGGAATGTTTCTTGCTTAAAAGAAGCTCTTGCATTTTTTTTTAAACTTGGAAGTTTAACATTTTCTAATAAAGATACAACATTGATTCCAATACCTGATTTCTTGCTGCATTAAAAATAGTATAATAATACATTGTATATCTAGTAGGAAAAGCTGAACATTCGCGGACGACCGTAAAGATTGTATGTCGATGCGCAAGCCGAGACTGACAATACGGAGTCCGGGAATATGGCTTTTTCTACGAAGTATACATACTATTTTTCCGTAAATCGAAAAT
This sequence comes from Polydrusus cervinus, assembly GCA_935413205.1. Classification (NCBI taxonomy): domain Eukaryota; kingdom Metazoa; phylum Arthropoda; class Insecta; order Coleoptera; family Curculionidae; genus Polydrusus; species Polydrusus cervinus. The sequence continues at coordinate 17,475,606 of OW284517.1, forward strand.
TATTAAAAGAACATAACTTATTACAAGCAAATTGTTAAAATTTTGAAATAAGTATTATTAACTTTGTTCACAAATAAAGGATGCCATTAAATATTTGTGTTTTAACTATGGAAACACAGTAATATTGATTTGTCAAGCTAAACACATTTTTGTGTACAAGTAGCCGTACAGAAATAATATTTCCTTACAGTACAATAATAAATATCTCCTAACAGTTATTTTCCGTTGCCTAACAACGACTAAGTCTAAGGAAATATTGACTTTTTCTTTCAAAAATATTATCCAAAATGTCAATATTTCCTATCGATTTTCGGAAAATGAGTTTTTTTCTGCCAACTTTTGAATTATGAGTAACTTTTGTATGTCAACTGTAAAATTATTTCTATTAGAGGGCCATTTTAGACTTATCCTGGGTCAGTGGCGTAGCCAGAAAATATGCTGGATGGGAGGGGGGGGGGGGGGCTCAGTGGGCGTAAGTAGGAAATATTTTTTCTGGAGAGAGGGATAGTCGGGACTACATGTACATCACGAGAAGCGCCACCAGCGAAAAATTTTCGGTGCCACGCCCAAACATCGTTTAAAATTCACCTAAGTACTATCAAATTTTGAAAATTAAATTATTACCTTTCCCCCTCTGCATGGTTGGATTAAATTGGTTTTTATAAATATTTTTTTTTACTTTTTTTTTGATATTCCTAGCTGGCTCTTTATTTAAAAAAAAAACATTTTTTATATTTGTGAAAAATATGAATATTGGTGTCAATCCAAAATTTTAACATAAGACTCTAACCAGCGTTTTTCGGGCTAGGTTTTTCATGATTAAAAATAAAGTAAATATCGCCCACCAAGCCAAAATTGATGATTTTTTCACGAAATCATGTATTTTAGGAGCGTAGAACTAAGAGCAGTTTTTGGTGCAAATGCTTAGGTTTTGAAATACTCCTTTTTAAGTGCCGTTTTGTATATTCATAATAAAGCATTCTCGTTTCTTCCCGCACTATTTTTTTATTATAATACACGTCTTCCATAAAAAATGTTTCAATAAAAATTTTTACTTTAATTTTTCTTTTTAAAAATAAATACCTAATTGTTTTTTGTTTTTGTTGTAAAAATGTTTTATTGCATTATTGCATGGTTATATTTTTGTTTAATAATACTTTAATTCATAACAATACATCTTTGTCTCCTAGTCAAAGATTTCAATATCTTATGACGTCATTGTCGGGCGGTGCCCACGATCTTTTAAAGATTATACCTATGACCGAAGCAAACTATGTATTAGCTTACGATACTTTGGTAAATAGGTATCAAAATAAAAGAGCGCTGGCTACTAATTATTTTTATGAAATTTATAATGCCCCTACCTTTAATAATAAAAGTTCTTGTCGTGACATTCGACACTTATTAGATGTTTTTTTAGAAAATGTCAATGCACTCCGCATTTTGGGTATGCCAGTTGACCACTGGGATTTTTTACTTTTTAATATTCTCATGCTAAAACTAGATACAAGTATTAAAACGGCTTTTGAGATGCAATTAACTAATGTCAATATTCCTACCTATAAACAGTTAACCTTTTTAGAAAATCACTGTCGCGCATTGGAATCTGTCCAATTTACTGCTTCTATCAAACCTAAGACCGACAATTTTGACAAAAGGGGTCATAGGCAGCAAAATTATTCCGATTTTTTCATAGAAACACCCCCTCCAAATGATAATAAGCCCAAATTTAATTTAAATTTAATTATTGTTTTGTTTATTTAAAATAGCCCTAAAAAGAGAAAACGGAACATACAAGTATATAATAGAAAAATACTATAACATATTATTCTTTTTACTCGTTTTCCTTTAAAATTGCATCACAAATCAATAACTAAAATGATGTGCGTCTGAAACCTTAATTTCTATGCGTCTGAAACCTTAATTTCTATATAAAACAGGACTTTTAGAAGGAAAAATTTAAAAACTAAACGTTTCCTACAAGACGGGTATACTCTTGTCTGGAGACTGTATCCTGCCACTTTTAAACCTAGTGACTATCCAGAATTTTCATATAGTACCTACTAGAGTATAAAGCAATTTATTTGCAAAAACATTGTAACTGGAGTTACTAGATTTTAATAAAGTTATGTGTGGAAATAGTCGAAGTTACTAAATTTTGAGTTGTATACCAGATAGAAAAAAGTAAATAATATCATTTAAAAGAGGAAGACATTTTAAATTAAATAATGCAGGCGTTAACGTAAGGTACAGTGTTTTAACAAAGTAGGAGAGAACTATCCTAGAAAAATGTTATTAGGTCCAAAAAAGAGATTTTATTCCCATAATTTTTCCAGTTGGTTTGTAAAAAAAAGTTTTTATTATCTATCCCCCACAAATCGAGGATGACCAAATTTTAAATTCGTATAGATAACGTGTCGGCAGTTTTGAAAATTTAAATAATTAAAGGTGTAGGACAAAACTTGCGTGTTTTTTCTTCCTTATTATTTTTACCGTGGACTTCTCGATGTTTAAAGAGTACAAAAGGACGGATATAACGTGTTTTCTTTGTCTTCGCGTTCATCGAGAAGTCCATGATTTTTACAGATAAATCCATCAAACTACACAGGGTTTTTCATAATATAAAGGGCAATAATACCTGGATGATCATTTTAAAATTGCACTATGAAAGGTAAACCCAAAAATAACTTATTGCTTGAATAATAAATCTATTGTAGAGACTAACGAACAGGCTAACAGAAAAAAAGGAGGGATGCACTCATTATCTACTACCACTTACCAAAATTTTTTTAAAAAATGTGTAGTACCTATATGAAAATAAAATAAGGAAGGAAAGCAAGCAAGTAATAACTGTAAAGTTCGATTCTGGGAGACAATGCAGGGGACAAGAAGTAAAGTAAGTAAAAAAGTAAAATAAAGGTTGCTGCAGGTTGACTTTGATGTCAGACTATCTTGTGGCCAAGGGATTGGACTGGCAAAAGGCAGATGCCAAGAAAAAAGAAGAAGAAAAAGCGTAAACAATCAAAATCTAAATTACAGCTGATTTGTTTGTTTTGACATATTTGCTATATAGAAATCAATTTTTGTCTTTATCAATTTTCCTGATATTTCATGTGAAAGAATGGCTTTTACCACGTACCAAATATTTTTAATTCTTCTTTTCGTTTGTACCGGAAGTATTAACACCATAGTCACCAAGTAAGTGGATTATTTATAAGGTTAAGGTTGTGGGAAAATTTTGATATCGGCATATTTTTCCTGAAATAAAGATTTTAATCAATGATATTGTGGATTTATTGACGAATTAAATTCTTAAGGTCATGGCAAGTTTTATTGTTTAAATTTATATACAAAGAAAGTTCATGTTATTGAGGGCTCCTATTTTTTCTTCCAAAATTGCTTTTTTTGGATGCCATAAAGCATAATGTTTGGTATCTTCACCCTCTTAAAAACTCAATAAAAAATATGCTTCAATATCAGAAAGAAACATCTTTTAGAAACATTAACTTATAATAAAATATAACACATTAAAATAGATATTGGATTAAAAAATGCAAATAATTATGACAGATTATCATTATTGTTTAGTAAGTGTAAGTTTGGGTTTGCAATTCAGAGGGTACTTAAATTAATAACAGAGATATTAAACTAATATCAGAATGTTCTGCTCTATGAGCAAATAAATAAAAAGAATAGTTATTTTAAACAAAAATACATCAAAATGTCACAATAATTTGGATGTAAGTGGGATGTAAACAAAAACACCGACATGACAAGTATAAGATCGGTAACGATGCTCACTGTACATTTCTATCGGATCGACGCACTATATTGCCAATACAAGCAGCCGCACGAAGCAAGAATACACCCATCGTGCGATTCAAAATAACCTGAGTTGGGGGCCGTCGCGCTTGCGCAGTAGGGAAAACATTAGGCAACCCACACGATTTCTAACAGAACGTAAACAGAACCCAAGGTCTCTTGAACGGAACCGGCTTGCCGTTATATTTTTATTAGTCGCCATCTTTTGTTTCGTTCATTCGTGTGTTGTTATAATTTCCAAGTTTTGGGTGTTAATATTTATAAACCATTACTTTAGACATTTTTTTTTTGTTAGTTTGTAAGTTATAGTCGTTTCCATCTTTTTTCACGTTGTATTCGTTCGGATGTTCCGTGTGTGATTGTGGATATTATTTTTAAGTTTTGGGTGCGAATTTAGGTATAAAACTTTACCAGACATTTTGTTATTGTTATCGACTTGTGTCTCAAGATGGGTAGAAAAAAGTGCATAATTTTTGCACGAATCGCGGTTTAATACCAGGAATAAGGTATTTTAGGTATGTAAAATATTGGTTACTTAGTTTTATTTGACCATACACTGTACACACCCGAACTAACGGGCGAATTAAAATAAAAGCATGTAAAAATATTTTGGAAGTCTGTCCTGTCAAATGTTTACATCAAGAAGCAAATTTCCGAGCTGCGCAAACTTAACGGCCCCTGATCATCTGCTTACAGTGGTGTCATCATTGAATTATGGTATTAGCAATATAGTGTATATGTGGATCGACGTCATCAAGTAATCGCCCAAGTTTTGCGTTTTTAAAATATGTGGAAGTTGGGTATGTTTTCAATGAGTTGCAAAAAATTCATAGTATGACCTAGCAATAGTTTTATTGATAATACACTCCTATTATAGCACCGACTTAACAATTTAAATGCCAAAACTATCAAATATGAGAATAGTGAAAGAGCCCATTTATCTATACCTACAAAAAAACATGGTATCCGTAGTGTTGTCTCATTAGACTTATTATTATTTATAAGTGATATTAGTATTAATTATACAGGGTGATTCACGGTGGATGGTACGTTAGAAGTATATGACGAACCAGTTAACGAATCGTTTTGAAAATTTGGTTGTTTATATAAACGGACATGCTCTATTTACCTAAAATATTTTTAATGATGCAGTGTTGCCACGTCTACCTAAAATTAGTAGCAACTTCGTTATTTTAAATGGAACACCCTGTATTTTATTAAATTTTTGAACCCTCTATTACTTTCTTAACAACTTTATTTAATGTTATTCTATACTTATCTCTTGCCGTTTCTAAGATAATAATTAAATTGCATTTTTTTGACGAAAAACGTTAACTTAAAAAAATGTTGATATTTTTGAACTCTGAAATATTAGAGCCCCGAAAATTGGTGGATGGGTAAATATTACCAGGGGGCTTTTAACCCTATGCCGAAATCTTAGTTGCGATATACAGGGTGGTTTAAAAATACAGTTAATTTGGGGACTTCAATAGGTGACCATAAGTATATTTTTTTAAATGTAACACCCTGTATATTATCACTGATTTAGAAAGCTACTTAAATTGGCTCTTTATTTTTGTATAACATATCTATAGCTAACTAGTCAAGTTTTTGACTTATAAGCTATTATTTGTAAAATTTGCTCAAAAATTTGATTTTTAGTAAGTATGCCATGACAAACTCTTGTTTGACATAAAAATTATGTCACTCTCATTATTGTTGTGGTATTTTATTAAATATTGTCGACTGAGATACTGAATGATTACAAAGCATGGAAGAAATCTATTCGAACGCAGTACTTATGAAGTTATTTATTTTATTTGGACAGTGTGATCAAATTATCGCTAGAACATGTATAAAGTTTAATGAAATGTACCCAAATCTACCGCCAATGAACTTAAGGAAATTCTTACGGATCCAGAAAAATTTTACTGAGCTTGGTTCAACTTTAAAAGCCCCAAGAAACTTGCCTCGACCCGTAACTTCTGACGAAGACAACCAGATTAATGTTTTGGCTTATTTTCATGTATTTCCTCAGTCGTCAATACGTTGTGCTGAATATAATTTAGGTCTAACATATTCATCAGTCCAGAGGATTTTAGAACAGCATAACATGCATGATTTTAAATTTACTAAAGTTCAAGCCATGAAGCCTCAAGATCCACAACAGAGAGTTGAATTTTGTGAGATGTTATTAGTGCGCACCCAAGAAGATCCAAACTTTTTAAGTAAAATAATTTGGACCGATGAATCTAAATTTTCAAGGGAAGGGGTTTTCAATAGAAGAAATAGTCATTTTTGGTCAAGAGATAACATTCATGTCACCAAGGAAGCTGGATTTCAAGAAAAATTTAGTTTTAATGTTTTCTGCATGTTAATGGACAATCAATTAAACTATTTTATATACGACGAGTCATTAACATCGAGAAGCTACTTAAATATTTTAAGAACAGTTGTCGAAAACTTTGTTGATAATCTGCCCCTTGAAGATTATCGAAGCTGTTGGTATCAACTCGATGGAGCTCCTGCACATTGTACAAGAGAAGTTACAGTGGAACTCGATAGACTTTTTGATGATCGTTGGATAAGACGTTTGGGGCCTTGGAATTGGCCTCCAAGATCACCCGATCTCAATCCATTGGATTTTAACTTGTGGGGCATGTTTAAGGAAAAAATTTGCCAGTACATTCAAAAGAAGAATTGCTACGTCGAGTTACCCAAGCATTTAGAGAACAAAATCCAAATGAGATTAGATCTTCCACGACTAATGCGGTAAATACCCGCATCTTAAAGTGTTTGGATGTAAACGGACAGCGTTTTGAACAATTGTTAAAATGATCGATTTAATTTTTTTTTATTACAATCCTGAAATAGTATAAATTTCCTTAAGTTCATTGGCGTTAGATTTGGGTACATTTCATTAAACTTTATACATGTTCTAGCGATAATTATATCACACTGTCCAAATAAAATAAATAAGTTCATAAGTACTGCGTTTAAATAGTTTTCTTCAGTAATTTTTAACTGAATTTTTAAAGAAAGTGCCATAATTTTTATGTCAAACAAGAGTTTGTCATAGCATACTTACTAAAAATCAAAAGGAAATTAAATTTTTGACCAAATTTTACAAATAATAGCTTATAAGTCAAAAACTTGACTATATATATGTTATACAAAAATAAAGAGCCAATTTAAGTAGCTTTCTAAATCAGTGATAATATACAGGGTGTTACATTTAAAAAAATATACTTATGGTCACCTATTGAAGTCCCCAAATTAACTGTATTTTTAAACCACCCTGTATATCGCAACTAAGATTTCGGCATAGGGTTAAAAGCCCCCTGGTAATATTTACCCATCCACCAATTTTCGGGGCTCTAATATTTCAGAGTTCAAAAATATCAACATTTTTTTAAGTTAACGTTTTTCGTCAAAAAAATGCAATTTAATTATTATCTTAGAAACGGTAAGAGATAAGTATAGAATAACATTAAATAAAGTTGTTAAGAAAGTAAAAGAGGGTTCAAAAATTTAATAAAATACAGGGTGTTCCATTTAAAATAACGAAGTTGCTACTAATTTTAGGTAGACGTGGCAACACTGCATCATTAAAAATATTTTAGGTAAATAGAGCATGTCCGTTTATATAAACAACCAAATTTTCAAAACGATTCGTTAACTGGTTCGTCATATACTTCTAACGTATCATCCACCGTGAATCACCCTGTATAGTGTATAGTAACTCTGACTTGTATAATAAAACAATATATAAAATAAATAAATTTCCAACATTTTAAAGTGTAATCTTTTTTCTCATATAAAGTTGTTTGTTAAATTTTTATTTTTTTTTTAAACAGAGAATGAAGAGAATTGAAATGTATTTCACCAGAAACAAATTTCATACTAAAAAGGGATTCCATCTAAGCAAAATAAACATTTCAAACGTGAGCCTCGAATCGCGTGCGGAGATATATCACTTTGCGCACTAGCTAACTCACTATTTCAGCAATAGATTTTGTGACACATGAGAAATACAGAATAACCTCTTTTAATGTCTATAAACTGAAGTAAATCGTATGTCCCAATTTGGAGACATTCAGTGACATAAGAGTGCCAAAGATTGACTAAATTTACTTGTGATAATAAAAATCTGAACAATTTTTTAAAGTTTTTAGTAATTTTTTTTGTAAGTATTTTTTTCTTTTTATAGATTTGCAAATCGGCAAATAGCCGTAGGCCATGATGAAAAAGCAAAACTGTTTGATCATCCGTTCTTCCAAGCCGACGTCATGTTCGTGGGCGAATTTTGTTGTTTCTGTTGTTTCAAAATTTTATACAGGATTTATAGTAAAAGAGGCGTAAGTATTTTTTCCACTACATGTTTCTCTCATTTTTGTATACAGAGTATTTTACTTAAAACTTACATTGTTTATCACTTTGAAAAGGTTTTCTGCCATAGGTGTAATTGGTAAGAATTAGACCGATGCCATAAAGTATGTCAGACAGGGTCATCCAATCAGGACTGAACATAGGCCTATTTTTGAGTTACCCTGTATTTTTATTAAAACCAATATAGCCATCTTGTTTATGTTTCATTGTAGAATCTAAAATTGCTATTTAAAAAGCGACTTGGCTTATAACCAAAGAAACTGTTGGGTAAAGTTGTTATTTTTTCAATGAAAAGGTATTTCTTTCGTGATTCCCAAAATATATACATAGTTATAAGTATTTAATTTCTTTATTAAATTATTTTAATTCAACGTAATGTTTTCGATTTTCATCTAAAATTCGGGAGAAATGTACACAAAAAAAATATACTTATGACGTTTTTATTTTTAAATTTTGCACCAAACTTTAGATTTAGAATCTCTATATAAATGCAAACAACTTTTTCCTATGGCATTTGTTGATATTTGGAAAAATAATATAATTTTTCCACCTTTTAAAATTTTAAATGACATTTACGGATTGAAGCAAATCCGATATGTGAAATATTTTATAGTATATTTCAGAAAGGTGTAGAGTAATAAAAGCTCATTAGGTATGCAAAGGGACTACAGAGTGACCCAACTATATACTAATATTTAAGCCACTTTCATAATTTAGCATTGATTACATTTCTTTCTTTTCATTAGGTGCAGGTAGTACCACCAGGGTTTGGGTCAATTTATGGGTTTTGCCTATTGTTATATCCCTTCACAAACACTGAAAATGGTGTGACAAAGGCGTGCATTATGTACTTGTACCTACATGGTATTAGGTACACTTATTTTTTATTAAACATTATAAAAAAAATACAAAAAATACATTATACAGAAATTAAATATTAAAAAATCATAATATTCTTCGTCATCTGAGGAACTGTCAATTTCCTCTTGATGTTACAAGTAACGGGTCGACGGTCCGATCGATCAGCTGGTCAAGATCCCACATTTTCTCCTCTTTTTTAATGACATGATGGACTGCTTTTCGCCAGTTCTCTGATGTCACTTTCTTAATGGCTTGATCAAACAGTAGCTTAACGTCTTTCATTTTGAATGTCGTGTTGTGTCTTGCTACCAATCCTTTCACTTACGCCCATATAAGTTCTATAGGATTTAGGTTGCAACGATTTGGCGCTGTGCGCAGCACAGTTACATGTTTTTTGGCTATGTCTTTCATAAAACGATGTTTGTGTAAATTTGTTATAGCTAATAGTTCCTTCTTTATCAAATTATTTTCTTTTTTTTTCTTTGGTTAGTTATCATAAATAGTTTAATGCACAAAATTTACCTGCGCCTATGGCCAACACCGAACTGGACGGAATTTGCCATTTTATTACTCTACAGCTTTCTGAAATAGATTATAGACTATCTTTTGGTTTCTAAATTAAGCAAAAACAAACTAGACTTTTTTTTTAAATCTTCACGCATATAATGTTTTTCCATGGTGTAGGCTTTTCCGCAGGCACTGTATAATACCGCGTGTCCCATTGTGGATGGCCACCGGCCGTATCTCGGAAACTAATGTGGGAATTTTCGGAGAAAATTAGAATTTCAATATTTAATTTTTAATTGTGCCCTCTTGCGGAACTTAAAAATTATTTCCAGGATTTTCTCTTAGCCACTTTAATTACGATTTTTTTTCCCCGAGTTTATATGCCCAGTGGTTTCCGAGATACGGCCGGTGGCCATCCATAATGGGACACCCGGTATAAAAAATAGTCTGTTTTTTTAGGATGGATATGAAGATGTTGCAGATCTCACGAAAGGAAACCGAAACTTCAACCCTTTGGTTCTTATCGTACCAGCTGTATGCGACATGACATGTACTTGTATTTTGTACATTGGTCTCAATTTAACTCATGCATCTAGTTATCAAATGTTCTGCGGTAAGTTTTTTTCATCTTAGACCCCATACCAATTACCATAGATAAAGTATTTCATTCATAAATAATAATAATAATAATAATAATAATAATAATAATAATAATAATAATAATAATAATAATAATAATAATAATAATAATAATAATAATAATAATAATAATAATAATAATAAGTTTATTTTCAATATTTATAATATAATAAATTTGTTTATTTATCTTTCTTAATAAACTTCGTCTTTGATCCCCCGAAGACGTGCTTGTTAGGGGCAAATCTTAATATTTTAAATTATAAATATATGAGAATATTAAAATATTTTGTTTAAATATTTGTTAATATTATATAAAAGTTAGCTTGTAAATAAAAAACGTTTAAGTATATGTATACCGGATCCGCCAACGTGGCGGGGATGGAAGAATAAATCATTATCGAGGAGCTTATCAAAAATACTAAACCAGCATAAGGTATCGACTTAAAAGCGGCATATTTTAAAAATATTGTACATTATACAAGGTGGCTCAAAAAAGTGTGGCGGACTAAACTTGCATTTTTTTAAATGGAACACCCTATATATTATATTATTTTCTAATTCCCTATACAATTCCACGTATATTTTGTATGGAATGTCATATGTCTAAATTCAATTGTTTTTGAGTAATTGACGTTTAAAATATGGCATTTTTTGACTTTGACAGGCTGTAACATTGGAACGGTTCATCTTAGAGAAAAATGGTTTTCACCTCCCTATCTTAGTTTTTTATTCTCTATCCAAAAATACCAACTTCCGGTTTAACATGTTAAACCAAAAAAACGATTTTAACGGTATAAATATAAACGCAGTTTTTTGAAGATATAGGTATAATAAAATTTTGAAAAATATATTATTCATAACAATATCAATTAAAACATTTCCAAAAATATTTTTAAATTATCCGTTTCCAATATCCATGCTTTTATTTCGACTTTATATTTTTTTAATGAAATATATTTTTTATTTTTGTTGGTAAATAATCGTTTAAATAAAAACATAAATATTTGAAATTTTTTTTGTCCTATTACATGTTTATTTTAGGTTTTATGGTTATTTCATTTTTATGACGTGTATTATGATTATGGGTTTTAAATTGTATAAGATTTTTATTTTTAAATATGTATATTAAGATATAAATGTAAAGTTGTCTAATGTTCATTTTTTTTTGTTTCAGAATATAATTTTATTGAAGGATAAAGATAATCTTTATTAAATATAATTTTTAGAAATATTTTCTGTAATAATATATGAGAAACTATTGTCCTATTTTTTGAGTTGCCCTATATTTTTATTAAAACCAATATAGCCATCTTGTTTGTATTGGATCGTAGAATCTAAAAGTGTCATTTAAAAAGCGATTTGGCTTAAAACAAGGGAATGGTGGCGTAAAGTTTTTTTTTACACCCCATATATTTTTTTATTTTTATGATGGGTCTTTTTTTCCTGATTCCAAAAATATATAATTTGTCTCAAATTATTTCTAAGATATGAGCGATCAAATTTTTAAAAAGCCTTATCAATGCAAGTTTAATAGGTCTAGAACACATATATACATATACCATATTGCTAATACCATAATTCAATGATGACACCACTGTAGGCAGATGATCAGGGGCCGTTGAGTTTGTGCAGCTCGGAAATTTGCTTCTTGATGTAAACATTTGACAGGACCGACTTTCAAAATATGTTTACAAGAATTTTATTTAAATTCGCCCGTTAGTTCGGGTGTGTACAGTTTATGGTCAAATAAAACTAAGTAATCAATCTTTTACATACCTGAAATACCTCATTCCTGGTATTGAACCGCGATTCGTGCAAAAAAGGATCATGCACTTTTTTCTACCCATCTTGAGATACAATAACAAAATGTCTGGTAAAGTTTTATACCTAAATTCGCACCCAAAACTTAAAATTAATATCCACAATCACACACGGAACATCCGAACGAATATACAACGTAAAAAAAGATGGAAACGACTAACAACTTACAAACTAACAAAAAAAAATGTCTAAAATAATGTTTTGTAAATATTAACACCCAAAACTTGGAAACTATAACCACATACAAACGAAACAAAAGATAGCGACGAAATATAAAAACAACGGCGAGCCGGTTCTGTTTACGATCTGTTAGATATCGTGTCGGTTGCCTAATTTTTTCCCTACTGCGCAAGCACCACGGGCCCAAATTCAGGTTATTTTGAATCGCACGATGGGTGTATTCTTGCTTCGTGCGGCTGCTTATATTAGCAATATAGTGTACGTATATATGTGGTCTAGAATGCCTCGGACAGGAGTAAAACCTCCGTAATGGCGATGCATTAAAATAAATCTAAATAAAGTTTTCTTTTGTCGTTGGAAATATAAGGTGTTCCATTGAAAAAACAAGCCAAGTCGCTTTTTAAATGTCAATTTTAGATTGTACGGTCCAATATAAACAAGATTGCTTTATTGGTTTTAATAAAAATACAGGGAAACTCAAAAAATAGGCCCCTGTTCAGTCCTGGTTGGATGACCATGTCTGACATTGTGAAGCCTACCACGTTAATTACTTTATTTTAGGGAGCTATCAGGTTGGCGCTAACGGGGTAGGTTACAAGTACTCTTTCTAGTGGGTTCAATAAGTCTCGAAGGGAGCAATATTTGTTGTTTCATTACTAACCTCTGGTGTTTCTATTAGCTTGCCTCGTCGTCGTAACTAGAAGTTCTGGCAGAGAATTCGCACACTGTTGGACCTTGCCGTATAATTTGCAACAGAAGGGATAGTTGCAGTCATTGTAAAATTCTAACTTTTATTCATGTAGTAGAGAGTGACCGATGTCATAAAAAAACATTTTCGCGTTTTAAACGATACTTGTTATATTCAATTAAATAAAATATGGAGCCACCGACAGTTACAATTTGTAAGTCTAATTTAAAATAAAACCATAATTTCTATTAATTTTCTTTAGCACTTACTTTGTGGACGCAATTACAAAAAATTTCGTAACTTCAGGTAAACACTCGCAATTTATAGTCAACCCGGACTGACTGGGCAAACTTTTGCCTATTCGCGATTTTTTTTTCCGTGCTGTTTAAAATTTTACTTCATAATTTTTTCGTAACTCTGTAACTTCGTCGTAAAACTTCATAGTACAAAACTTCGTTATCACAACTATTATTTCTATTCTCTACTTTTTCTATTCTATACTTCTTCTATTCTCCCGAAAAATATTCAAGTTAGGGGTTTTATAGATTTGGTTTCCCCCCTTGGATTAGGGTGACATCAATTTTTCAAAGAAATCCCACCAACATTTCGCTGGGAGTAGGAAACCTTTGTGTTGGAAAAATATGCTTTATCTATCCAGTGATTTAGGTTGACAATAGCTTATCCCCTTATTTACTCCGACGTTTTCAGTAAAATTCCATTGATTCGGAAGGAGAACTATAGTTTATTCGTATAACAAAATATTAAACATTTTTAATTAATTTTCCATAGGAACCGAAATCTAGGTCAACGCATAAACTATATTCTATTTTTTAACCGAAAACGGTACGTATACGCTTCTCCAGGTAAAGTTATATCTCAAATTTGTTATACCGAAGGTTCAATTTTGTTTGTTTATCCTTTGTCCAATGAAAAGACTTTAATTTTTCGAGTGGGGACAATCTTGGTCCAGATTCCAGCGTCATCATGACGATCTTTGCTTTGTTAGTTGAATCGTGATTTTAAAATTGAAACTTCTTAAATAAAATAAAATTCTTGGTAAGTTTAATTTTATTCAGATTTAAATTAAAATTATTTTTTCAAAATAATTTAATTAAAATTTTATAAATTCTCGGTAGGTATTAAAATTTTGCGTATTTTCTTTTGCCTAAACAATTTATTTTTATTTTATTTTTATAAATGTTTGGTTTAGAACACTAATTATTTTTGTTTCCAAAATAATCCATTTAATTGTTCTAATCTTCAATTATTTTTTCCAAAATAATTTACTAAAATTTTTTCTTAAATGTTCAAGTATTTCCCCAAAATAATTTAATAATTTTTTTTCTTCTAATTATTTGAAATGATTTCAAAGGAATGATTAAATAAAATATTTTAATTTAATTTCTTTTATTTTTTTCAAAACTTTTAAATTATTTTTATTTACTTCAAGGTATAATTTTAAATGATTATATTTAATATTCTATAATAAATAAAATAATTTTAATTTAGAATTTAAATATTTACTTTTTGATTCACTTCTTTAAAAGTCTCTAAAATTTTCAATGACAATATAATAGTTTTCAAAATTTTAATTTTTCAAAAACTTCTTTGTAAAATGTTATCGCCTTAATGCGTGAATATTTTATAAGATTGTTGAAAGTATTTAAAATCGTAATATTTCCTTCGAAATATTTTATTAGTCTACTGAAAATTATTGAACCTTGACGTAATATTCTTTTAGGATTGAATAATAAAATTATTTTTTATTAGTGCTTTAAAATAAATTCCAATTTTCGGCAAAAGTGACTTTGCTTTTTAAAACAATTATCGTAAATAAGATTTAGTTGTTATTTTTATTTTCATTTTCTTATAACTTTATTACCGACTCGTCACAACATACTTAGGGTGTTGGTCTAATTCTCACCAATTACACCTATGGCAGGAAACCTTTTCAAAGTGATAAACAATGTAAATAAAACTCAAAAAATAGGCCTCTGTTCAGTCTGCAAGAGTACATCCAGTCCGCAGTTGTGTTATGGAACTTAAACCGGTCAATTAGAGGTGCTTACCAGAGAACTACATATGGTTGTAGTTCTCTGGTGCTTACGTCAGGCGCGTGGGCGGGGTCTTGTTTGAAATCATAGACAAAAGAGCTAAAAGATAGATGCCGCATCTCATTCATAAAATTACTTTTGCGCCGAGCCTACAATTCACTGTTTATAAAAGGCGATAGCATGTTTAGACTACGCAATCCAGGCACTGAATCGGTTATTTTGCAATCCTAGCGCTGTCCCCTCATATTGGTCTTTTATAATTAACCCACAAAATCTTCAAACAATAAATTCTCACCACTTTTTTATTTACTAAAGCTGAAAATAAATAATTTATTGTTCAATACTTCTTAATGTCAAAGTTGTCATTCATTTCAGTATTTTTACTTGCTACCGCTAGGAGGCAAACGTTGCCAAGTTTTTCACGATTCTTCGAACTATATGCGCCAGTGTGGAATAATCCGGAAAATAAATTTATTATGACAGTTTGTTCACTCTTGTTGGATTGCTCAAAGATTTTTAATCAAAGTTTTAGCTCTAATCAGCAAGTTTGACTGTGACATAAATTTCATTGACAGGCGTTTTGTACTCACAACCAAAGGTGCTTGATTAGTAAATTAAGGTAACCGGGCCTCGATGATTGTGAGAAAATTATTTCTGCCAATGTCATGTATGTCACAGTCAAACAAACTTACTGGTTAGTTAATTAATATTAAAATTATTTGTGCAACCCGACATTAGTATAATAAAGGCAGTTTTAAAATGTTATTGTAATGCTGATTCACTGTATTTAAAAAAAATATATTTACTTCTCGAATTCATGAAGAATAGGTGATGATGTGACGAAGTAGAATACTCAAATCGTTTTGACAAGATTTTATAATTAATTTCTACAGTAGTTCAGAACAAAAGTTAGGTTAAGTTAGGTCAAACTGATAATTACGTTCCAAGTTCGATTCTATTGCGGTTTTCATTTAAATTTTGATATGGATACAATTACAAAATATATCAACTCGACCTTGAAACATAATCGAACTCAATACCTGTCGCGTTCACAGTCGTTTGTCGGGCGCGCTCTTTCTGGAATCTAGCTTAAAACTGTCCATAAATGTCGCCTTAGAAAAGAATCGTCGTAACTCGAGAATCGAGTCTCCAGAGCGCTCCCGACGAACATCCGACGTCGACTGTGAACGCGACCCTGTGTTTGTATAATTTTTAATTCGCTATGTGGATTCAGATCGATTTATGTAAATATGGTAAATTATTAGGAATACGAGAATACCACCACTCCATTTAATGATAAATTTTCTCGAAATGTTATTGTCGTTATTAGTAGTTTGTAATTTTAATAATTAGGAGAGGTTAGATTATGTTTTAGGCAATCCAACGATGTGTTTAACTTGAGCTTAAATAAAACCCAAAATATGAGAATCTTTTAATCATTTGGCAACAGCGTATTATACGCTCGTAAAAATGGCCTTCTATTTCCATATGGTTTCATTCATGGAACTCGTCAGGAACTAAGTGGTAGCGTGAAGTTTAGTTTATGACGGCTTGTTTTGATATAGGGGAATGGGGGGTCTATCTTTAGCTCTTTTGTCTGTGTTTGAAATTGCAGGGTGAGTTGCTTCTCCAACCGCATTCTAAAATTGTCGTCTTGGGGCCGAAATTATTTCTTTTTTACTTGGTTTTTGATAATGGAGAATCACCAGTAGAAATAGCCACTAGTATGGAAACAATGATGTCAAGAATTGAAAAAATAAAAACACCGGCAGCATTTTTTTTTCGGCAATTTGATCTTGGTGAGTAATTTCCATGTATCATAAATACCTATAATTATTTTAGTTTACCATTCTTGTAAGGTTGTTAATATTTTTTTCTCTAGGAAAATTTGTAAGTACGTGCTAATGCTAAAAGATATTTAAAGTGTTTTTATTTAACTATTTTTATAGAAGCTGATCACAGAGGAAAAATATTCTAATTCAATGAACTGCGACTTGACGTAAAATAAAAAAATAACACAGAACTAGCTTTGGCACATGAAATTAAAAAAATAAGAAACACATTTTTCTTGATAGTTATTTTAATAGTTTTATTTGTTTATTTATCCTTAAGCCAAAATTAGCCCTTTTTAACAACTCTCGCTTTTATTTATGGAAACGGTCGATTATTTCTTAAAGTAAAACCAAAAATATGTTAACGAACGTTTACAAACATTTGCAAATGATTTTTGGAAACTCTGAAACTTTTCTATTTATCATTCTTCGCTGGCCATCTCTCTTTAAGAAATAATCTTCCGTTTCCGCCACCTGAATAAAGAACGCTACATCCGCAAAATAAATTTAAATAACGCGCC
The DNA here is from genome assembly GCA_935413205.1 of Polydrusus cervinus. Taxonomy (NCBI): domain Eukaryota; kingdom Metazoa; phylum Arthropoda; class Insecta; order Coleoptera; family Curculionidae; genus Polydrusus; species Polydrusus cervinus. The sequence goes on from OW284517.1 coordinate 17,492,920, forward strand.
AAATAAACTCCTCCCTCGGGACTGACGTAAAGCACCTCTAAATGGCTGGTTTAAGTTCCATAACATAATTACGGGCTGGATGTGCTCTCGCGCTTCCGCGGGCGACGGTGTATGGCGAGTGACGAACCAGGTAATCAAGATGTGTGTCGGTACGACTGGTACCTTAACTGTCTGTCCTAGCGCCGGCTATGATATTTATATTACTTAATTGTTAAAGTTACTTTTTTCATGACAATATTTAATCCTTGTTATTTTCTATGGTACTCGCCCCATATGTAGGGTTATTTACGACTAAAGCAAGTATTAGGCAATCCAACGATGTGTCAGAATGGCGGCTGGATGGCAAATACTGCTTTCTAATTGGTACACGTGACCCTAAAAATAATATTGCTAGTGGCATGTGACTCAATGCTTTTTGCCATCCAACCGCCATATTGAATCGCGTGGTTTGGATTCCCTAATTGTGTTTTCGAGCCAACAGACGACAAATAGAACGACGGAAATGGGAAACAAATTTAGTGGAAAGGCTGGGAAATAATTATTTGTTATTCGAGCTTGACTGACCCTTTACCGATTCATTTCTTTTTACAGGATCTGTGATAATATTTGTTAGTCTTCTCAGTATGGTGGTCTTGCAAAAAAGATTGGTCTTAAGGGAATGGCTTGGAATATTCAGTGTTATTTTTGGTAAGAAAAAAAACTTCTATATAAAATAAAGATATTAACTGTTTTAGGTACATTTTTATCTTTTATCTTTATCTTTAAAATATACTACGGAATACAACATTCCAATTGGTACATCTAAATCTAAGATACAGTTATTAGCCACAGCAGAAAAAAAACAATACATAGTATAAAACAAACAACAGAATAATCGAGTTAAAATAAATTAAAGTAACAAGTCATAATAGTTATTTTACGGAATAAAGGCTAATCCTAAATCGCAATCTGGAAAATAACTATTGTAATTCCGCAGTAATCTTGAAATTAAGGCATTTTGTCCATAGTTGGTTCGAAGAAAAGTTGCATCTGCCTCGTGCGCCTTGGTGGAACCAAAAAAAAACACAGATTCAAGCAGGGCATTATAGTAAATTGTGCCATTCATAAGTTTGTATAAGACGATTATCTAAGTTTTTCTGCGTCGGCATTCTAGGCTCTGCATGCCACAAAGGAGAAGTCTTGTTTCATATGATATGTTTTGGTAGGGAAACTTAAGTTTGAACAGAATATATTTAGCGTATCTATTCTGAACACGTTCAATCCTTTTGATGTGGCATTGATAGTTGGGACTCCATATAACAGAACAGTATTCAAGCAGAGATCGAACTAGTCCACCATATAGAGCGTTAAGTGCCTTTGTATCGTAAATGTGTTTGGTGTTTCGCTTCACAAAACCAAGCAATCTAAAACTCGTCAAAATGACGTTATCTATATGAAGATTAAATGTAGGATCTTTATCGAAGATGACACCAAGATCGTTGAAGTGAGAAACAATCTCCAGGTTAGTGTTCTCAATATCATAGGTATGGTTTATCGGAGAGTTGCATTTATAAAAGCGGAGGACCTTACACTTGCTCACATTAAGTTGTAAAAGGTTAGCTTTACACCAAGTAACCAATCTGTTCAGATCAGACTGCAAGTAGTTTAGCATTAGAAGAAATTCTGGTGTAAAACTTTAAGTCATCAGCGTAAACTAGACACTTGGACACATCAAAGTAAGAAATTACGTCGTTTATAAAAAGTAAGAATAAACTAGGGCCGATATGTGAGCCCTGAGGAACACCAGACGTCACAAGAAATTCCCTGGAGACTGAACTACATACAGTAACGCATTGGCGGCGGTGAAGTAGATATGAACGGATCCACTTGACATAATTCCCTCCTATTCCAATATCAGACAGCTTATTCAGAAGCAGTGTATGACAGACACTGTCAAACGCCCTCGACAGGTCAACCTGATGACCAGCTTCAATAGAAGAGACTAAGAAGTCCTGATAAGCTGCCAAGTTTGTGGCAGTTGAGCGTCCTCTGAAGAAGCCATGTTGTTGAACCATGATGTGATTTTTGTAGGTTGAAAAGATTTTGTCAGTAATAATAGATTCAAAAATTTTTGGAATGAATGAAATTAAGGATATCCCACGATAATTCTCAATGGCACTTCTGTCACCAGTTTTAAAGACAGGAATGAGGTTCGAGAATTTCCAAGCATCCGGAAACATTCCTGTATCGAATGATTTTTGGAAAAGAGAAAGTAAGGGGCCAGTAAGTGATGATTGACAATTTTTCAATAACGACGGTGGTATGCCATCAGGGCCCGATCTTTTAGAAGCGTCCAGGTTGGTGATCTTTTGAGTAATCTCCTCTAAAGTGAAACGATGTAGAGATAAAACACTGGCAAACTTTACTGGGTTTCTGTTACTCAGGTTCACCTCAGAGTGATCGGAGTAGCAGGATTAAAAGTTTCGGGCGAATGCATTAGAGATATCTTCCGGATCGGAGAGCTTTTGATTATTAAACTTCATGAGATTAGGTAGACCCGAATTTCTTTTTAGATTGTTGATAAATGTCCAGAAATGTTTGACGTTCTTCGGTATTAAGTATTTAGTTTGAGTTACGAACATGCGATAGCATAAGTCAGTACGAATTTTAACCTCCCAATGTGCGGCTGCAAATAAGTCGTAATCAACCTGCAAGCCAGATCTCTTGAATTTTCTATATAGCTTATTCTTCTGTCCTATCAGTCTGCGAAGCTGAGAGTCGATCCACTTTGGATATTTATCACTTTTAACCAGCTTTTTAGGAACATATAGATCTATACCGTCAAACAAAATCTTGTAAAATTGCTGTACAGATTGATTTATGTCCAATTCAGTATAAAGAAAGGACCAGTCAGCCTGACTATAAAAATGATTCAACTTGAGGAAATTAGCGTGGAAAAATTGGTAAACGCTTATTTCTGTTTTTACCTTTAGTTGAGGAGTGTAAACATCAGAAAAACATAACTGGATAGGGGGGTGAAAAGCATCAGGGAAAACAGTAGGGGTATCACAGGGTGTCAGAGATACGCTGGAGAAATCGTCTGCAAATACGAGGTAGATAGGATTTTGCCCAATCCGTTACGCAAAGAGTTTAGTTGCTGAAGTTCAAGGAAGAACATTGAGTCAATCAGAATCTCGGCGTTCTGTGAAGTGAGAACACCAGGAACGAGCGTGTCAGCTTCAACTATCCATTTTAAAATTATTTTCATAATGTACTGGTTGTCCAAAAAGCACGAAACGTGTCAAAGTGTCTTTAAGTGGAATGTCCTGTATATTATTTCATTTTCGGTTTCTATATAAAAATGAGTTTCATCGAGGTTTACTATAACGGGTGGTGCATCGTAGTTGGAAACATAGGAAAATCCATGCAAGTTTTAGACTGTCCAAATATTTGCTCCCCTGTTGACTTTAGAGCGGGGTTGTAGGGAGACTTTATTAGGGTTTCTGTGTAGTGAGTGCACATGCGGAGTTTAAACGATTTTGGACAAGCCGATCTTAACTTATTTGAATAGGATTGCGGTTGGTTTTTCATTGGTATTCAACAGGTGGTAGCCACGGACACCAGCATTGATTGGACTTGTCAACCTATGATTTGTCATTGTCAAATGTAATTTGCAAACGGTAGGCTTTTTAAAAATCTTTTTAACAGATACATTTTACACTGGATTTAACAAATATTTTCAAATAAAACGAACATTATTTTTAAAACGGATCTTTTAATAGAAAACGAATTATTTTACTTACAATAAAACCTATTAAATAGTATTAAAATCATCAAGAATTGCTAAAGTGGGAAGAAAATAAGAGGGGTTTAAAAATAAACAATTGTTTATAAAAAAAACGTTATTTGCTGCTTAACAATATCCTTAACGGTCGTAAAATGCTCTACAAACATTAGCGGGTTGGTACTGGGTATTTCTTTCAAATTGTTTTAAAATTAAATTTTTTTACTGCTGTAAATTTTCAAACCTAACACTTTTATAAAGAAAATTTTTTAAATGCCCCCAGAGGAAGAAGTCATTTGGTGACAGGTCAGGAGACCTAACTGGCCAATTAATTGTTGAGTTTATACCGACAACGTGCCCATTGACGGCATTATTTAGATATTCGCGTACCACAAGCGAATTGTGGGCCGGGCAACCATCCAATCTCCTTATTTTCATCAGCGAGTTCCTGTGCGGGCCCAATTTGATTTTAAAGAAGATCTAAATATGTTGGACCCGTAAGATTTCCAACAATAAAAATTGGTCCAATGATGCGATGTCCAAAAATACCTGCCCAAACATTCACTTTTTTGAGGGTATTGGGTTCGAATGCATGCACGACGATGTTCATTATGTCACTTCCTTAATGGCTTAATCAAACAGTAGCTTAACGTCTTTCATTTTGAATGTCGTGTTGTGTCTTGCTACAAATCCTTTCACTTTTGTCCATATAAGTTCTATAGGATTTAATTCGCAATGATATGGCGGTGTGCGCAGCACAGTTACACTAGGTTTTTCAGCTATAACTTCCACGGCATATTTCATAAAACGATGTTTGTATAAATTTGCTATAGCTAATAGTTCCTTTTTTTTATCAAATTATATTCTTTTTTTCTTTGGTTAGTTATCATAAATAATTTAATGCACAAAATTTAACTACGCCTATGGCCGACACCGAAATTGAGCCGAACTGGACGGAATTTCTCATTTTATTACTTTACACCTTTCTGAAATAGAGCTTAATAGTTATTTACCTAATTATTATACTTAAATGATCTTTCTTGGATATGTCTTGTATTTTCTTTCTGTAAGTGAGCCTTTAGGACTGGATCGTATTTTGCCAAAAGATCTATTTTGTTTAAAAAATGTCCCTTCTGTAAGTCCCGATGTGTCAAAAATAGAGGTTAATGGCAAATATGGCTTTGTAATTGGTACACGTGCCCATAAAAATCAACTCAATCAAACTCGATCCAACAACCGCAATATTGAATCACCTGGTTTAGATTGCCTGATTACAAACAAAACTAAACTTAAATAATTTAGTTCTGACCGGTGAGAAGACACCACTGTACGTTATGTATTTTAGGTTTGACGCTTGTGGGTGTGGCCGATTTTGTTTCAGAAACCGGAACCAGCGGCCATTCGACGACAGACGTCATAACAGGAGATATAATGATAGTCGGTGCGATGGTTGTTCAATCTGTCCAAATGGTAGTGGAAGAAAAATTCGTCTCAGGCCTGGATATACCTGTTATGCAAGCTGCTGGTTGGGAAGGTATATTTTAAAAGCATCTGCTTATATTTAGACGCGCCACTTTTCTAGCTAAATATTACTATTTTTTTTTACGATTCGCCGACTACGGAGGCCATCTTGAACCGGTCATCGACCACAAATGTGGTCTACCGACTGGGGAGTGTGAAACGGCACATTTATCCTACGAGATATCCGATCTCATCCTTCTCAGCGGCTAGGTGTCGATTCATTTTACACTCTTCCCTGAGGCAAGAGCACGCCGTGTTCCCAAGCGGTCACCCGCCCAAGTACTAACCGCGCTCGACACCGCTTAACTTCGGTGATCTACGGGAACCGGTGCTTAATATGTCGACAGGTCCTTACCTAAATATTACTAATATTTTATATAATAATAATTTTTTCAAAAAATAGTTGGATTTAGGAAAACAACACACTACAAAATGAAAAATTGTACTTTAATTGTTGTATTTAAGGGAAAGGTTTGTAATAAAAGCTTTGATTTTTGGCCACCTACGATATAATATAATAACTTTTATTAGCTTTTTTCTCAAAATTTTAATAAAGTTGTTCCAAAGAGAGTAGATGCAAGGGTTAGGTTCAGTGTTACTTTCATATCATATAGTTTGGCGTAGTGCATTTTTCGTCTTTTACTTCACAGCTGGCGCTACCTTCAGATCCACAGAATTGGATACCTTCTGTAAACATACTTACTTACTTTTAAAATCTCTTTATTTGTTGCTATTTGATATTTACATGTCAGTTCCTTACATACAGTGATAGTTTTGGTTACAGTGATACTATCAAATATCAAAACAAATATAATTGAATATAATGTCATATTTACAATTATTATATTTATATGGGCTTCTAAGTAAATTGCGATCCTACGGTATGCCTAATGGATTCTGTTTATGGTTAACCAGCTTCCTTAAGAACCGTTCTCTGCAAGTGGCGATTGACGGGTTTCTCTCAGACACATTCACCATCAATGCCGGTGTTCCTCAAGGGTCCATATTGTCGCCTACCCTCTTTTTACTGTATATTAACAACCTTCTAGTAAAAACCCAAAATCCAATTTATAGCTTTGCTGATGACAGCACACTTGTCTCATCTTTTACCTTGACTCCCCAAACATCCGCTGCCGACGCACATCTTCGCAGGCAGCATGAAGTATTGCGCATCAACAATGATCTGGAAGAAATTTTGGCTTGGGGTGACAGTAACCAATTCGAATTTAATGCTAAAAAAACCCAGGCAGCAGTCTTCTCCAAAAAGGTTAACATTGCAGAACCGGATATAGTCATGGCAGGACACGCAATTCCCCTGGCACCGTCTATTAATTTGCTGGGGGTCAATCTGGGAGGTAATATGTCTTGGCATGATCACGTTGCTGCAATTGTTAAGACAGCTGCACAGAAACTTGGTGTACTTTTCCGCACCAAAAGGTTGTACACACCTCATCAACTTTTGACACTCTACAAAGCCCAGATTCGACCATCATTAGAATATTGCTCTCATGTCTGGAGCTCTGCACCCAAGCACACCCTTCGGCTACTGGATTCCATTCAAAGGAGAGCCGTTCGTCTGATCGGCGACCCCGAGCTGACCAAGACCCTCGATAGCCTGGAGCATCGAAGACAGGTTGGTGATTTGGCTCTCTTTTACAGATATTTCCATGGCAAGTGTTCGACTGACATTGCCCACTTGATTCCACCTAGAGCAATGCAAAACAGAAATACACGGCGAACCACTGCCGCTCATCCATATGTTGTTCAGCTTAGTACTCCTCGAACTTCATTGTTCAAGAATTCTTTCATCTGGAGAACGTCATCTTTGTGGAATGATCTTCCTGAGGTCGTGTTTCTCAATGAATACAATCTTCAACGTTTCAAGACCAACGTTAATCGCTTTTTTCGCACTCGCACTCGCACCGCTCCCAGAGCGCCTTAAAGGATTTTTCCTACAGTGCAGGTGTTTTATCATAAAAAAAAAAAAAATTTATAATGTTTGTGAATATCAAGTTGCGTAATAAAAAAGAAATTTTATTTAATTAAATAAATACGTAACTAACTATGGTTATCAATTTATTTTAATATGACATTATATTCAATTAAATTTTTTTTTACTTTGTTGGTCATGGCTTACTAAAAAAATAAAAACTATAGTTTTTTTCGCCAAAATTTAAATAAAAATCGAAATATTGCCAAAACTAGTAAATTTAGGTATAGGTATGACTTAACAATAATAAAAAATTCTTACAATATCTATCAGACGAGCCTAATAAATATAGGGTGTTTCATTTGAAAGAACAGAGTTATTGTATTTTAAAATTTTGTATTTTTGGATGTTAACAGAAAACACCCTGTACAAAATTTTCGGTACTTAAAGATTTAAGACAGATTTTCTATTCCTAAACTTAAGAGCTTACAAGAAATTTTCGATACTTTTATTGAGCAATACAGAGGTAATTATTTACTATCTTATTTTTTCCAAAATTTTAAGAATTTTGCATTTTGTTTGGCAACGTTGCAAAAAACTAAAAAACTAAATATGGCGTCATATGGATAATTTTGTAAGGAAATAAAAATTGCTAAAATATATGGGATGTTCCATTTAAAAAATATATCTTTTTATTGTCCTACTTTTCTGGACCATCCAGTATGTTTAAAAATAATTTTAGAACATATAATTTTTTATACCTCACAACTTTTATAGAAACTTTTTTTGATATCTTTAATAGTAGAGAGAGAGATTACTTTGTCAGACAAATGGGCCACCCTGTAGATACATTTTAATATATTTGTGCGTCTTATGCTATTACGTAACATAGATACAACAAGGCAGAGAGCTGGTGTTAGCTCTTGGCAAGGGTAATCTGGCTTAGATTTCGTATTTTTCGGGTAGTTCCAGTAGTCTATTTATTACTGCTATGAGGGAATAGGTTTGGTTTTACACTCGAAGGCTTTTAATGACTTTATTGTTTGCATGATGGAATTCATGTGCATTTGCTAGAAAAACAGGCGAAAAAACCAGATTAATCTTTTCTCAGGTACAACGTAGCATATCGTTTGTCAGACTCGAGACTATCAGGCGGTTGGCGGATACTTTTTGAGTAGGATGGGATTAGCCCACGTGGCATGGGAAATGTGTTTTCTTTATTATTTGATTGTTGGTGTTACTATTACTTAACGTTATTTTATTTTATGTAAGTATTTGTCTTGTTGTCTTACGTGAGTCATGTTCGCTGTCAGTATCGTATTACTTGGTTGTGTTTCGTAAAAATTTGTCTGTACGTACCTATTGTTTTATGTATGGTGTGTGTTGATGTAGAGTATTTTTAACGGTGTATGTCTTGGTATGGAAAGTATTTGTCTAAGTACTATGTTCTGTAATTTTTGTAGTCTGTTAAATTGTCTGTCTGAGATGCTGAAGTTTATTTTCAATATTTATAATATAATAAATTTGTTTATTTATTTTCCTTAATAAACTTCTTCTTTAATTCTCTGAAGACGTGCTTGTTAGGGGCAAATCTTAATATTTTAAATTATTAATATATGAGAATATTAAAATATTATGTTTAAATATTTGGTAATAATATATAAAAGTTAAATTGCTAATAAAAAACGTTTAAGTATATGTATATAAATATAAACGCAGTTTTTTGAAGATATAGGTATAATAAAATTTAAAAACATAATTATATTATTCATAACAATATCAATTAAAACATTTCCAAAAATATTTTTAAATTATCCGTTTCGAATATCCATGCTTTTATTTCGACTTTATATATTTTTTTAATGAAATATATTTTTTAATTTTTTTTGGTAAATAAAAACATACTAAATATTTGAAATTTTTTTGTCCTATGAACTTGTTTATTTTAGGTTTTATGGTTATTTCATTTTTATAACTAATATTATGATTATTGTTTTTAACTTGTATAAGATTTTTATTTTTAACTATGTATATTAAGATATTATAAATGTAAAGTTGTCTAATGTTCATTTTTTTGGTTTTAGAATATAATTTTATTGGAGGATAAAGATCATCTTTATTAAATATATTTTTTAGAAATTTTAGAATCATATTTCTAATTGTACTAAAGTTCTATTTATTCCTCCCCAACCTAAAATTCCGTAATTTAAATGAGTTTTAACTAATACATAATATAATATTTCCAGTTGTTTTACGTTCAACATTTTTTTAATGATTCGTGTCTGGGTAGTTTTTGTAGTATGTTAGTTTCCGCGTAGAATTTTTGTACTGTTTTTGTTGTGTTTCGTATAAACGTTAGTTTCCTGTCTAAAGTAACTCCAAGGTATTTTAATGTTGGATTTGGTATTATTTATTTTTGATTGTTGGTTTATGTTCGTATTATTTTCCTTGTGATAACGAGACATTCACACGTTTCTTCATTTATTTCAAGCTTCCATTTCTCATACCACGGGAGGAGGACGCTCAGGTGGTTTAAGAGGTGTTGTCTGGCTACATTCGCAAAGTACGAACTGGCGTACATTAGTACGTTGTCCGCGAATATAACCAGATTGGAGTTTGGAAAATCTGAAATGTCAGCTGTATAAAGGTTGAATAGCGGCGCTGCTAGTGGAGTACCTTGTTGAAGGCCCGCGTGTAAAATGACAGGAGAGGACAGTTCGCTCTCAACCCTTAGAGCGTTTTCACACGGCACCATATATCGCGCGCGACAAATGTTCGCAATATTGCTTTTACACCAAATTATGTGTTTTCCAATGAGCCATTTTCACACACAAGCGATATTAGAGAATACATAATTTGGTGTAAAGCAATATTGCGACCATTTATCGCGCGCGATATATGGTGCCGTGTGAAAACGCTCTTACTCTTAGTATTCTGTCTGTTATGTGTGTATTAGTGTGATGATGTATGTGGAAAGTTGTGTAGTGTGATGAGCTTATAAATCAATCCATTAAACTGTCGAAGACTCGTCGTATGTCCAGGGCCAGTAGTACAGTGCATTGCTCTTGCTCTATTTTCTCCATTGCTCTTTGAGCAACATGTGCTACTAACAACACTGCACCCCTGTGTTTCCTTAACCCGAACTGCTCCTCCGGTATGTTCTGGTGCAACTTTTTGATTTTAATATAAAAAATAATCATTGGCGATTAAATACAGGGTGATTCCTAAGTTGATACTTCTTTTTTTAGCTTCGTATAGAAGGCATTAAAATAAACAATATTTTCAAATAGCTTTTTTTTTAAAACCCATAAATAAAGTACTTACATTCATTTCTTACACTACAAATCAAATACGGTCCTGCCTAACTTGCCCGTTGAATAACATTAGGAAAACTTCTGGGTGTAGAGAAGAAACACTCGCACTTTTACAACACTCGCAATAAATTAGCACCATAGTTAGTTCATTGTTTTGAAATTTTACCATTTTCACCAATTTATTAAAATTAATTTGCTTCAGAAAACCACACCGCGCTACGAATTGCCAAAATAAATAACTGACGACCGATCCGCAGAATGCATGACTAACAATAGAAAAAACGGAGAAAAACAATATAAAGTAAAGGGCTACGTTTTAATTACCAGGCCCGCACTTAACATTTTTTACTTCTGCAACTTGGCTATTTTTAAGTTTTTTGAAAAAAGGTATTTGAAAATGTTGTTTATTTTAATGCCTTCTATACACAGCTAAAAAGAAGTATCAATATTAGGTATCACCCTGTATAAAATTACTTTTTTTCAGGAATATTTGGATTTACTTGTTTGACCCTTCTTCTGATTCCCCTCTACTTCATCAAAGCTGGACCTCCCTGGACGCAGCATGCTGGTGATCGATTGGAGAATCCCGTCGACGCCTTTATCCAAATTAAAAATAGCTGGCAGCTGATGGTAGCAAATCCGTGTAAGGAGGGAAAAACTTTTTGCTTCAAGAATATGTAGTTAGGAGGAAACATACTAAAAGTTACCGCCCTTAGCCCGTTTATTTCAGCCAATATGTGAAATTTTTTGATTTTCGTAACAGATTATAAATCTTCCATAATTTATGTTTTAAATGTCAATATTAACAAGTAACGCATATTTTCATGCTTTAATAAACAAAAATCTACGGCAAAATTACGAAAATTCAAAAAAAATTACGTAACAAAATACTGTAAAACAATTAAAATGTGTCGTTTATCTTGGTTATTTTTCAATAATAATATCTGGTAATGGTCCACCTTTTCCTTTTGAATTTGATCTTTTCTTCGTATGAATATTTAAAAAATCTCATCACATTAATTAAATTAAAGACCACTTCCATAGTACACAGTTAATAATTGTCAGCGATACACAAAAACAGAATCACACGCACGCACTATCTTATTATTGTTTTTGAACTCGCCGTAAACTAGAAACTCACGTTATATTCGATACAAACAACCGATAATTCCCAATACCGCGCTGAACTAAATGCGGCGTACTCTCCACTTAAATCACGGCTGTTTTTTAGACGGACATGGGGGAGATGGAGTACCACGCGGGTGTTTAGAGGAGCTCGAAGAGCACGATCATATGGCTTAGATAAATAAATAAAACTCGCTTTATTAATTTAATTAAATTATGATTTATTGTCATAAGAAATAATAATCTCGTTAACAAAGCAAAAAGTCAATCTATAAAAAAAGCTTATACCTATGATAAATTAAATAAATTATAAAAAGCCATGCAAAGAGGAAAACAAACAAAACTTCTATAGACGCATACCAAGTGTACAATTCAATAACAAAAATATGCATAATAAATTAATATATTATAAAATAATAATAATAATAATAATAATAATAATAATAATAATAATAATAATAATAGTTTATTTATATAAGTATACATCCACAATTTCATTTTACATTTCATATTTACAAATAACACACTAAAATTAAATAGTAATTAGTACAATATAAGTAATGCAACATTATGATATATAAATAAACAATGAAACCCACAAAAGTAAACTTGTACGTGGGCTTATTAAGGGGGCTTATAAAAGGAACATATAATATAGAGAAAAATATATCGCATGAACCGGTAACTAAATGACAGTATCATCATAATACTCCTGAAGAGTGTAGTATGGTCTAGTGACCAGATATCTCCTTGATGTTCTTTTGAAAGTTCTGTCATCTAATATTTATCGAAAAGTTAAAGGAATAGAATTATAAGTCTTAATACTTTCAATATTAGTGAATTTTTTGTGAGAGTTGATTTGGGTATGTCATTTTTGTTACGCATATTATATAAGCTGTTATTAGGATAATTCTTATATTTTTTATGAATAAGACAAACTGTTTCTAGGATAAAAATGCCAACCACAGTTAAAAATGTTTCTCTGACAAATAAAGGTTTGCAATGACAAAGTAAGTTAACACCACACCACAATCTTAAAGCCCTCTTTTGTAAAACTAATATTGAGCCCAACAAGTCCTGGCTACAAAACCCCCACAAAGCGATACCATACCTTAAGTGGCTTTCAATAAGTGAGAAGTAAACAACTCGACCTATATTATTTTTTCCCAATTCCTTGGAAACAACTCTCACAGCATAAGAACCTGAAGCTAATTTTCTGTTTTATGTAAAAATGTGGTCTCTAAACTTAAGTTTATGATCGATTTAAACACCCAAGAATTTGGCAACGTTTCCATTCTGTATAAAATTATGGTTCAAATTCAAGTCCGAGAACGAAAATTTAAATGTAATAATACTAGCCTTGTCAATATTGAAACATAAACGGTTAACAAGCAATAAGTCACTCTGCACAATACACTTTAATTTATCTGAGTTCCTTCCATGCCACAAGATAGTCGTATCATCAGCGAATATAGTAAAAGTACCTCTAATATTAATGGATGGAAGATCATTCGCATATAAAAGAAATAAAACCGGACCGAGCACTGACCCCTGGGGTACACCACTATTAATGTCCATTGCAGAAGAACAACCAGTCTGTCCCCTAACTACCTCTGCCGTCTTCTAGTAAGATAAGAAGCAAACCAGTCCAAGCAGTGGCGTATTTGGGGGGGGGGGGGGGGTTGTTCGGGTCTGTTCGTTAACAAAAATATAACCCAATGCAATAAAATATTTTTACAACAAGAACAATTAGGTATTTATTTTTAAAGAGAAAAATTAAAGTAAACATTTTAATTGAAATATTTTTATGGAAGAAGTGTAATAATTTATAATAAAAAAAAATAGTGCGGGAAGAAACGAGAATGCTTTATTATGAATATACAAAATGGCACGTAGGAAGGAATATTTTAAAACCTAAACATTTGCACCAAAAACTGCTCTTAGATCTACGCTCCTAAAATACATGATTTCTGAAAATATCATCAATTTTGGCGTGGTTTAGGTTTAGGCGTTACTTTATTTTTAACCATGAAAATCCGAGCCCGAAAAACGCTGGTAGAGTCTTAAGTTAAAATTTTGGATTGACACCAATATACATATTTTTCACAAATATAAAAAATGTTTTTTTTTTTAAAAAAGAGTCAGCTAGGAAGATAAAAAAAACATTCACAAAAACAAATTTAATTTCCGAAATTTGATAGTAATTAGGTGAATTTTAAAATGAACTTTGGGCGTGGCCCCGAAAAATTTTCGCTTTTTGGCTTTCTTCACTAGATGCTATATCATAAAATACATGTAGTCCCGACTGTTTTCCTCCCCAGAAAAAAAATTTCCTACTACTTACGCCCACTGGCAACCCCTCCCCCCTGCATATTTTCTGGCTAAGCCACCGAGTCCAAGGCATTTCCCCTAATACCATAATGTTCCAGTTTCGCAAACAGTATTCCACGATCAACGCAATCAAATGCTCGAGAATATTTTAGTTAGATTACGTAATTATTATTTTGGGAGCTCTGCAGCGCTTATGTACCAGCAGCCAGTGTTTTTACTATTAAAAAACCAGTATGTATTCATTATCATAAGAATGTGACCCCCTCGGTGACCGAGTATGCCATAATTGATTTCTTTATATTTCAGGTATGGTCGTATCTATTGCATTCTACAACTTCGCTGGTATCAGCGTGACCAAAGAAATATCAGCAACTACCAGAATGGTACTGGATAGTATCAGGACAGTTATTATCTGGTGTTTCAGCTTGATGCTCTTTGGCCAAGTGTTCCATTGGTTACAGGTAAAATAAAGTTTTATATTTCTGGTCGTTGTTTTTTAAACTTTATAGGATTTTCTCAATCTAATTGATCGTGTTATAGAATTGATACATTATATTTAAGTGGGTGACTTCTTGGGTATCCTAGAAAAACATTTCATAGGTACAAGTACCCCTAAAACCATACCGAATTTTCCGGACTCCAATGCGAAAAATTAACTTGTGCTTTACGCCTAAGCCGGATTTAAACGAGAAGAGAAGACGCCGAAACCTCACCTTGCGTGATTCCAGTCTTATCGCGCCTTTCGTTTAGGTTTGACGGTTTGTTTATTTAGGTTAGGTTAGAGTGACAGTTGAGAATGTAGAGAATGTTGTTAAATATCAGGACTTATGGGTTTAAATATAATGCGTCAATTCTATAACGCTCTGTATAATTCCATTATATATTCTTTCAAAATTACTCGTTACTGAACAAGTAACGAAATTTCTTAATAAAAATACCGTTTGTCGTCTTGAAATGTATTTTTCAATAATTATTACAACGTTAAATGAATAAAATTGAATCTACAGGGTGTCCCACCGGGAACCGCTTCGATCTATATATGAAAAACTATACATAGACAATTTTTGAAAATTTGACAGCATACTATTGCTGATGGGGGCGACCGGGCTAAAATATTTTCATAATGGTGGCACTTCCGTTTTGGCACTTCCGGTTATACCGGAAGTAAGTGTCAACTTGCTTATTTTTAATGGAACACCCTATATATTATTACATTTTTGCATTCTACGCAAGATTTTAGGCATATTTTGTATACCATGTCCTATACCTATGTCTAAGCGTTTTTGACATAATTGAATTTTTATGTCAAAAATGACGTTTGCAAACCTTAAAATAATTATCAATTTTTTTATATAAAGAAGCTTTATTTATATGATTTAAGTGCGACTCCTTGTTATAAAAATAGTATTTTGATAACTATCAATACAGAGTGTTTAAAAAATAAGATTAAAAATGAAATTGAAATAACTGTAAAAAGTCTAGATTTTCAAATGGAAACACTCAAATGTTATAATTATTTCTTATTTAGTATTAAAAATAACGGTAAGTTTGTATAAGGTTGTATATCCCAAAAAAGTTAAGTTTTCGAAATATTGCCAATTTAATATTTTTCTATGGCGATTTTGCTCAGTTACTCCTAGTTGGCTATGACGGCATTGAAAAATAGTCAAACGCTAAAGAAATGTATGAAGCTGTCAATATAAAATTTGTGTGTTCCCATTTGAAAATCTAGACTTTTGGCAGTTTTTTTTAATTTTATTTTTAATCTTATTGTTTAAACACCCTGTATTATTAGTTATCAAAATATTATAAAATCTATTAAAACAGGTAGTTTATAACAAGAAATCCCACGTAAATTAAATAAATAAGGCTTCTTTATAGACAAAATTGATACTCGTTATAAGGCTTGCAAACGTCATTTTTGACATCAAAATTCAAATATGTCAAAAACGCTTAGACATAGGTACGTATAGGACATGGTATACAAAATCTGTCTAAATCTTACGTAGAATGCAAAAATGTAATAACATATAGGGTATTTTATTTAAAATAAGCAAAATGACACTTACTTCCGGTATAACCGGATGTGCCATCATTATGAAAATATTTTAGCCCGGTCGCCCCCATCAGCATTAGCATACTGTCAGATTTTCGAAATTTTCCTATGTATAGTTTTCCAAATATGGATTGAAGCGGTTCCCGGTGAGACACCCTGTTCCCTGTATAAAGGTCTCATCACAAAATCATAGATTAACTAAATTTTAAGTTTTATTTAATAATATTTTTTTAATGTATGGCGACTTCCCAGCCCATGTTTTGCGTTATTTTGGTGCCGTCTTACCATAATATTTATTCGGAACACTCTGTATAACATTAAAACATTTATTGTTAACCATAAAATGATATTATATTACCGTTTTATTGAAATGAAGAACAAATATTGTTATTTTATATGTATATATCAGAGAACTACTTGTAGTTCTCTGTATATATACTAATTTTTTGAGCTTTGAGTTCGTTCGACGCTGTATATCTCCAGAACTACTAGTCATAGGAAAAAGGACATCAGTTGTAAAAATGTAAGTAAAAAATCCGACGAAAAATATTAAACGTTACGAAATTTAACGATTCAATTTTAATATAAGTAGTGGCTGACTTATTAATACATGCTTTTCGTTTCGTTGATAACTATATACAGGGTCCTGCACCTCACCTCCCGTCTCCTATAGCTCACTTATTAATTAAGTTAGAATAGTTAAAACCATTATAGGCTTTGAAATAAAATAGGAATTTATATGTAAAAGTTAGTTAATTAATTCAAAGTAGTTTGTATTTTGGGCGCTCTATCCAAGTACAAGGATTGTATATTAAAATTCGTTTTAATTTATTCGCCCTAAATACATTATACATAAATAAATTATAAAAAATCATAATATTCTTCGTCATCTGAGAAACTGTCATCTCCTCTCAACGTTATAATTAACAGGTGGACGGTCCGATCGATCAGGTGGTCAAGATCCCACATTTTCTCCTTTTCTCTAACCCATTAACTCCCAGCATTATTTTTTGTTAGTTATTTTACATATTTTACTTTTCTGAGTTAATATGAGTAGGAATGCACCAAAAAAAAAATTTTTTACAAAATATCTTACGTCAGTTTTTAAGAAAATGACTGCTACCAAATGGTATCACTGGGCTCATATGTTACTGTAAAATATAAATACTTACAATTTTAAAATACATATTTATTTATGGAATTATTAAAAGTAAATTTTTACATTGTGTGATAATTGGCAAAACAGACTACAAAAAGACCTACATCACACTTAGAACACATTGTTCTATCAAAACTCTTGCAGCCATTTCCAGCGCCATGGCGTCTATTACATGCAGCAACGTAATTTATTTATTTATTATTATAATGCATACCGTCATATCGAATACCTGGCAGAAGTGTGCGTGAAACAGACGTTTTGCAGGACCTGCTGATTTTGCCGGTACACCATAACGTGCTAAGTATACTTGGACCAACTCCCTTCTAAACTCTATGTTAAAGGTTTTGTTGTGATTCTTCCTTTACAGAAACCATGCATTGTTTATTGCTGCATGATATCGTTGCCAAAAAATAGCTCAAAAATATTTGTACAAGACATTTGTTCGAACCGCTTGTAATCTTCCACTGGAAATGAACGGGCTCCATATTTAATGTCGCTTTCAATCCAGACAGTATCTGGTTTCTGAGCTAGACGATTTCGAATACAGTCGTTGTATCCTTTGATACCGGACAATACGTATCTTTTGAGGTTGATGCAGAAGATGATTCGGTTACGGATTGATTAGCCGGCGCTGAAGATGATTGGTTAGGACTTTCTGCAGAAAAATCGTCATAAGTATTGCCGTACGTATATTATTCGTCAATTTTATTTCTACAGGTGCACGTAATTGTCGACCTGTTAAATTATTTAGCATGCCTCCGCCATCTTCGTTAGCGGAATCTTCATTGGGATCAGGGGGCTCGATAAATATTTCGTCTATTTGATTTTCCGCATTGTCATTAGCCTATGCTATGTCTAAAGCTTCAGACAATGAAAATCCATGCCTGTCAAAAAAAGTTTTATATATATAGCGAAACCGCCCAGTGATACATTATGGTATCAGTATGTTTTGAGCCCCTTTTGTAAAGTCAGGTGATTTTTTAAAAATAAGATATACGTTATAGAGGGCTTTATATATATTACTTAGTCAATATCAGTACTTCTATTTAAGGAAAAATATACCACTGAAAAACTATACTTACTCAAAGCAAATATCCATATTTTTCTATTGCCGTAAAATGAATGGTATAATAACACGTGTTTTTTGCTCACAAATATCGGCAACGGTACTCAAAGACTTAAAACACAACTGAAGATGCTTCCTGCAATTAACGCACTCGTCAGAACTATTATCCCACTACCACCCACAAAATGGTCGATGTCTTAGTAATAGCTGATTTAGCGATACCAAACGGTATCACTGGGCGTTAATGGGTTAATGACATGATTGACTGCTTTTCGCCAGTTCCCTGGTGTCACTTCCTTAATGGCTTGATCAAACAGTAGCTTAACGTCTTTCATTTTGAATGTCGCGCTGTGTCTTACTACAAGTCCTTTCACTTGCGCCCATATAAGTTCTATTGGATTTAGTTCGCAATGACATGTCGGTGTGCGCAGCACAGTTACACTATATTTTCAGCTATATCTTCCACGGCATATTTCATAAAACGATGTTTGTGTAAATTTGCTATAGCTAATAGTTTCTACTTTATTAAATTATCTCTTTTTTTGTCTTTGGTTAGTTATCATAAATAATTTAATGCACAAAATTTACCTGCGCCTATGGTCAACACCGAAATTGAGCCGAACTGGATGGAATTTCTCATTTTATTACCTTTCTGAAATAGACTACGGTTAATTTAACTTACGAAAAATTCAAAAATGCAATCGTAATAATCATAACCTTATTTAAAACAATAAAATAATTGGAAGTGATAAAAAGACGCCAATATTTTAGTTAAAGAGGGTATATCGAAAAATATATGTAAACCTACGTTTAAAAAAATATATATTAAAGAAGTTTTCCCAAAAAATTGAGTACCTAAATCACCCTGTGTGTATGATATTTTTTAATTTTTGTTTATTCAATTAATTTATTTTTAGCTCATCGGTTTCGTGATTCTACTTCTTGGAATGTGCCTATACAATGGAATCATCGGAGGCAAGTCGAGACCAACGGAAGATGATAATGTATAAACAACGCAGAAGATACTGGGAGGGCACATTAGAAAAATGAAGACTATTGTTAGGTTAGTTTTAAGTCCAAAGAAGTTTGAAAGTACTCTCGCGGCTAAAAAAAAAGTATCATACATTTCAGACTAAGGCGTAGCAGGCCCTCGCCCTCGTGCTGGGTATTATTAGACATAGACAGCGATTTTAATATTATTTTACAACTAAATAAAGTTTCAAAACCAGACGTTTTAGTTTGTAAGTAAAATTATGTATAATATAATAACAGACGAAGAGCTTCCTTTGATTTCGTCACATTCATCTCCAAGCGCGTTTCGCCATCTTATGGCTTATCAGTGAGGCTAAACAGCATTTCACGAAATAAGGGAACGTGCACGCAACTATATCAGATAGTTCAGGCGTAAAACCCATGTAGGATGAAGCCTGCAACGCCATCAATGTCGAAGTTGGATGGTACCAAAGCTTCATATTATAATGCTTAAATAAAACTAATTTTTTCCAAAGAAGCAAACTGGAGTAATTCATTTAACTCTAACCCGTGCTCCAAATATCGCTTAGGTAGCTGAAACTTTTTTTTTGGCCGTGCCTGTACAGTGTACATGGGTACTTTCAGCTTATAATATACAGTGTTATACAGAAGACATTTAACAGCAATGTATTTTTTTTTATTTAGGAAAGTACGTACAATTTATACAGTGGAATCGTTTGGTAGATTACTTCTGGAAGAAGAATTTTTTTTAAAATATCGGGCGGCCTAAAACCAGTGACCAAGTGACACGAAAATGGCGCAAAAGATTCCCGATTATAATAATTTGGTTATCAATAAATTCCCGGAAATTAAAAAAAGACTAGTAGGCTTTGTGTTTAATTTTCGTGTGTTGTGCCGAACTGTTGTATTGTGTGTAAGAAATATCTAAGACTGAAGACTGGTTGATGGTAAGTGATTTTTTTCTAGGCTAATATTTTTTAAAACACCCGCAATTTTATATAATAGGCTAGGCCAGAAATAACAAACCATGCCATTAGTGGCACGCGACCAAATTACTTAGGCACGGCATTAATTCAGGAAAAAATTCAAAAAAGTTTCAGCGAGTTTTAAAGTTTTCGAGTGTAGTCTAGTGATGCATTTGCCATTTCATTTTTTGATTAATATTTCTACAGTTTTGAACTAAAGAAATTTTATGAAATTTGTCCATATTTCTTTTTCTGCCTTTATTACTTTATAAATTCAACCTTGTTTAACTTTAAGTTGTAGAAAATTATGCTTCAAATATGGGTATTTGGCCGATTTTTGGATAAAAGTAGAAAGTAACGAAATATTGGTCAAAAAACGAAATAGCGAATACGTCACTAGACTTAACCAAATTGAAGTGTGTCCGCCATTTTGTTTTTTCAACAAATGTCAAAAAAATGAGATTAGCGGTCTCTCTTAATTTATCCTTTTTCAAACAAGATAAAAACAATTAAAACATGTCCATAAATAAGAAAGTTAGTACATTAAAACAAAATTCCGTTTTTTTAAACAACAATTTAAAATATTGCCGAAAATGTATACTTATGCAGGGTGGTTCCTAAGTTGATACTTCTTTTTAAGCTGTGTATAGAAGGCAATAAAATAAACAACATTTTCAAATACCTTTTTTCAAAAAGCTTAAAAATAGGGGAGATACAGAAGTAAAAAATCTAAGTACGGGCCTGGTTATCAAAACGTAGCCCGCTATACTTTATGTTGTTTTTCTTATCTCTCATTAGTCATTCAATTTACGGGTGGTGTTGAGCAATCTGCTGCAGTGTGTTTTTCTGAAGCAAGTTAATTTTAAATTGGTGACAGGTGAAAATGGTTAAATTTGAAAACAATGAACTAGTAGATATGGTGCTAATTTGCGGTGAGTGTCGTCAAAGTGCGGCTGTTACTTCGAGATTACACGCAGAACGCTTTCCCTTGCGGGCTCATCCTACACCCAGAAGTTTTCTTAATGTTATTCAACGGGCAAGTTGGGCAGAACCGTATTTGATCCATAGTGTAATAAATGAATGTGAGTAACTTATTTTTTAGTTTTTTGAAAAAAGGCATTTGTTATAGTTTATTAGCTAAAAAAGAAGTATCAATTTGGGAATCATTCTGTATAAACTCCTGCCGGTCTATTTTTGAAATATGTTTATTGAACATGTAAGCACACAAATCAAATGTATAATGGTAATTTTTTCTCGGTACATAAAGTACTTTCTATACTTAGTATCAATTTTAAGTACTTTAAGTACCCAGTAGGTACTAAAGCTCTGGTTGTCCAGTTAGTTAATTGTTAATTAAAATCTTCCTGCAACACAACATAACAGTAGTTCCACAATGTCTCCCGCAACAGCAGTTTTTTATGAGGTCCTATTTACTTTCCCATCTTTTCTATTTTTAACTAACTTAAATTTTCTTGCCACTTTTCCATACATCTTATCTTTAACTTGTTTCTCGGGGTAAACTATTTCACTTTTATCATCATCTGTAATTTCAGTTTTTTCTGGGAGCTGTTTATGACATTTCATATGATAGTCCAGATTCCAACTGTACTTGTACGACTCCTTACAATCTAGAAACGGACACTTATACATATTAATTTCAATTTTGCTTTTATGTACACGCAAACGATGATGCGCTAAATTATCCCGCAAAAAAAATCCTTTTCCACAAGTTTCGCAGGTATGTTGATCCCTTTGAGCAGGGCACTCGCTATTTCTATGTTTCACCAATTTTGACCACTTGTCGAACATTTTGTCGCAATTGCACTGGTGAATTTTGTGGTGCCCTAAGTGTCTTTTAAACGAACGGGAACATACAAAAGTTTTGGGGCAGACAGTGCACTTAAACGGAGCTTCAGTTTGATGTTCTTTATATTTATGTGCGCGAAGTCGCTTTTTACTTTTGAACTTTTCAACGCATTCTGTACATGAAAAGGAATGATCGCCATGGCTTCTAACTGTATGTTTCCTTAAGCTGTACTTACTGAAAAAAATTCTTGCACAACCCCAACTCCACAGGTAACTTCCGTCATTAAACCTGTTCCTATTGGACAGTGACTTGTAATTTTATGCCTAGTCAAATGTGATACATTCCTGTAGCTTTTGTCGCAACCGTCATGATCACGTATAAAGGGTATCTCTTCACCATGAACATTCAATCAATGGTTCTTCAACTGGTAACTTCGAGTAAATGCGGCAACGCAGCCTAGTACGCTACATTTGTAAGGGTTTTTAGTAGCAACATCAATAAAACTATCTTCAACTTTAATTTTTTTTTTCACTAAAGGAATCTTCAATCTTAACCTCATCGCACAAGTGTGGGACATCTACATGTTTAATTGCTGTATGCTTTTTAAGGTTATATTTATTTTTAAAGACTTTACCGCAAACCTCTTTTCTCACAAAAGGCTAGCACATCTGGAGCGACTTTATCTGGAAAATGGCTTACTAGTCTGTGTCTTACCAAATGACTATTACTTGTATATTTGTGATTACATCCCGGAAAATCGCATTTAAACGGTTTATCACCACCATGGACAGTTATTTTGTGGTATTTCAGTCTGTAGGGGCGCATGAACGCAGCGTCACAACCAACTTGGTCGCATTTGTGACGTTTTTCAATGTCAGACTTTTTCTTAACTACTGGTTTAGTGATAGGTTCGCATTTGATTGCCAAACCATCGCTTAATTGAGACGGTACCACCTCAAACATATGGACTTTGTCAATGTGTTGCTTCAGAACATATTTGTTACAATAAGTTTTAGCACATCCGTCTATGCCACACGAAACTTGCTGTTGCTGTTTAGTTTGTTCTAGAAAATGCGCAGTCATTTTGTGCCTATTTAAATGACAGTTGTTTCTATAGCGCTTGTCACATTCTTCAACGTCACATATAAACGGCCGTTCTATAACCTGGTGTGTAAGTTTATGTTCCTCTAGACGATCAGAAAGCGCAAACGTTGCCCCACAATTGCCTTCATCACATTTATACCAAGTACTATTGACATTTTCACTGCTATATTTCTTTTCCTGTATATTTTGTCTGTCGCTATGTATCTTTCGTTGATGTAATGATAGCGACCATTTTCTTGTAAACGTTCTACCACATCCCGTTTCTTGACACGCGTATATCTGTTTACTGATCAATTCTTTAGCAGTTGACTTAGTGGTACCTCTAACCTCTAAGATGTGCATCAATGTGTCTTTTTAAATCAAATAATGTGCGAAATGATCTGTCACAGTTTTTGTAATAACATTCGTTGGTTTTATTGATCGACTTTTGTTTTGTTGTTGAGTCAGCCTCGTCGGTTGTGGTTAAGTTCATATTCTAGGCGTTTTAATCTAAAAAGAGAGAAAACAATACGTTGTACAGTAATTCAGGTGGTAGCAATATGTAAAATTAGGCAAAAACTAATGGAATTCTTAAGTTTTGATTAACCAGTGAATGGAGCGCGCGAAATCACGGTCGGTGAACACACTTGCCAAGTCCACATATTTTTTCCTCTATTGAAATGACTAGAAACTCTCCAAACTTGCCGATTTTTCCCAAAATTTTCTTAAAAATAAAAACTTCAGAACTTTAGTTTTATTATTCATTCACCTTTACCTTTTAATAGGGTAGATACCCTATTTTTTCAAAAGTAGTAATTTAAAACATGCGAAATCGGTGTTACGGCATAGTTGAATGACATTTTTTTAATTTAAAATATTAATTTCATATAAAAAAAACTGCTTCGACCTAATACAGTTTTTGTCTTTTAAGAAAACTACTGTTTTAATAAATAGACGCTCTTAAATAATGCCTTGCACGTTAATATACTATTAAATATACCAAAGAAGATATCCTGTAAATTATAGTTAAACATACGTATGTCATCCCTGGAATGGATTTTTTTTTTTATGATAAAACACCTGCACTGTAGGAAAAATCCTTTAAGGCGCTCTGGGAGCGGTGCGAGTGCGAAAAAAGCGATTAACGTTGGTCTTGAAACGTTGAAGATTGTATTCATTGGGAAACACGACCTCAGGAAGATCATTCCACAAAGATGACGTTCTCCAGAATCCAGATGAAAGAATTCTTGAACAATGAAGTTCGAGGAGTACTAAGCTGAACAACATATGGATGAGCGGCAGTGATTTGCCGTGTATTTCTGTTTTGAATTGCTCTAGGTGGAATCAAGTGGGCAATGTCAGTCGAACACCTGCCATGAAAATATCTGTAAAAGAGAGCCAAATCACCAACCTGTCTTCGATGCTCCAGGCTATCGAGGGTCTTGGTCAGCTCGGGGTCGCCGATCAGACGAATGGCTCTCCTTTGAATGGAATCCAGTAGCCGAAGGGTGTGCTTGGGTGGAGAGCTCCAGACATGAGAGCAATATTCTAATGATGGTCGAATCTGGGCTTTGTAGAGTGTCAAAAGTTGATGATGTGTGTACAACCTTTTGGTGCGGAAAAGTACACCAAGTTTCTGTGCAGCTGCCTTGGCAATTGCGGCAACGTGATCATGCCAAGACATATTACCTCCCAGATTGACCCCCAGCAAATTAATAGACGGTGCCAGGGGAATTGCGTGTCCTGCCATGACTATATCCGGTTCTGCAATGTTAACCTTTTTGGAGAAGACTGCTGCCTGGGTTTTCTTAGCATTAAATTCGACTTGGTTACTGTCACCCCAAGCCAAAATTTCTTCCAGGTCTTTGTTGAGGCGCAATACTTCATGCTGCCTGCGAAGATGTGCGTCGGCAGCGGATGTTTGGGGAGTCAAGGTAAAAGATGAGACAAGTGTGCTGTCATCAGCAAAGCTATAAATTGGATTTTGGGTTTTCACTAGAAGGTCGTTAATATACAGTAAAAAGAGGGTAGGCGACAATATGGACCCTTGAGGAACACCGGCATTGATGGTGAAGGTGTCTGAGAGAAACCCGTCAATCGCCACTTGCAGAGAACGGTTCTTAAGGAAGCTGGTTAACCATAAACAGAATCCATTAGGCATACCGTAGGATCGCAATATACTTAGAAGCCCATCGTGCCAAACACGATCAAAAGCCCTAGAGATGTCCAGTGCAACAGCCCGGGATTCTCCATGATGTTCGATGGTGTTGCTCCAAAGATGGGTGACATATGCCAGAAGGTCACCTGTTGATCTGGACTTACGAAAACCGTATTGATGGTCGCTGATAATGTTAAGCCCTTCCAGGTACTTTAGGAGTTGTTGGTTAATAGCTTTCTCCATGGATGCAATGGCAATACGCTTAAATGGAGTTGGTTCCTATTTTTCCCCTCCCAATGATGGTAAAGATTTTTAGTAGACTATCGTGAGAAAGGCTGTTACACTGGAAACTGCTATAAAACTATAAGGCCTTTTTTAATGATACAGTGAAACCTCTCATAACGGACACCTCTGAGAAGCGGACATCTCTATTAAGCGGACATTTTTTCATAGTCCGGAACAAGGTATATGAAATCCCATGACTATCCAGAATTTTCATATAGTACAGTCGAGCAACTAGAGTATAAAGCAATTTATTTGCAAAAACATAGTAACTGGAGTTACTAGATTTTAATAAAGTTATGTGTGGAAATAGTCGAAGTTACTAAATTTTGAGTTGCGATGTATATACCAGATAGAAAAAAGTAAATAATATCATTTAAAAGGGGAAGACATTTTAAATTAAATAATTCACGCGTTAACGTAAGGTATATACTGTGTTTTAACAAAGTAGGAGAGAACTATCCTAGAAAAATGTTATTGGGTCCAAAAAAGAGATTTTATTCCCATATAATTGTTCTAGTTGGTTTGTAAAAAAAAAGTTTATATTATCTATCCCCCACAAAACTTGCATGTTTTTTCTTCCTTATTTTTACCGTGGACTTCTGGATGTTTAATGAGTAGAAAAGGATGGATATAACGTGTTTTCTTTGTCTTCGCGTTCATCGAGAAGTCCATGATTTTTACAGATAAATCCATCAAACTACACAGGGTTTTTCATAATATAAAGGGCAATAATACTTGGATGATTATTTTAAAATTGCACTATGAAAGGTAAACCCAAAAATAACTTATTGCTTGAATAATAAATTTATCGTAGAGACTAACGAACAAGCTAACATAAAAAAAGGAGGGATGCACTCATTATCTACTACCAATTACCAAAATTTTTTTAAAAAATGTGTAGTATATGAAAATAAAATAAGGAAAGAAAGCAAGCAAGTAATAAGTGTAAAGTTCTATTCTGGGAGACAATGCAGGGGACAAGAAGTAAAGTAAGTAAAAAAATAAAATAAAGGTTGCTGCAGGTTGACTTTGATGTCAGACTATCTTATGGCCAAGGGATTGGACTGGCAAAAGGCAAATGCCAAGAAAAAAGAAGAAGAAAAAAGCATCATCAATCAAAATCGAAATTACAGCTGATTTGTTTGTTTTGACATATTTGCTATTTAGAAATCAATTTTTTCTTTATCAATTTTCTTGATATTTCATGTGAAAGAATGGCTTATACCACGTACCAAATATTTTTAATTCTTCTTTTCGTTTGTACCGGAAGTATTAACACCATAATCACCAAGTAAGTGGATTATTTATAAGGTTAAGGTTGTGGGAAAATTTTGATATCGGCATATTTTTCCTGAAGTAAAGATTTTAAGCAATGATATTGTGGATTTATTGACGAATTAAATTCTTAAGGTCATGGCAAGTTTTATTGTTTAAATTTATATAAAAAGAAAGTTCATGTTATTGAGGGCTCCTATTTTTGTTTCCAAAATTGCTCTTTTTGGATGCCATAAAGCATAATGTTTGGTATCTTCACCCTCTTAAAAACTCAATAAAAAATATGCTTCAATATCAGAAAGAAACATCTTTGACAAAGCTTTTAGAAACATTAACTTATAATAAAATATAACACATTAAAATAGGTATTGGATTAAAAAATGCAAATAATTATGACAGATTATCATTATTATTTAGTAAGTGTAAGTTTGGGTTTGCAATTCAGGGGGTACTTAAATTAATAATAGAGATATTAAACTCATTTCAGAAGGTTCTGCTCTATGAGCAAATAAATAAAAAGAATAGTTATTTTAAACAAAAATACATCAAAATGTCACAATAATTTGGATGTAAGTGGGATGTAAACAAAAACACCGACATGACAAGTGTAAAATCGGTAACGATGCTCACTGTACATTTCTATCGGATCGACGTCATCAAGTAATCGCCCCAGTTTTGCGTCTTTAAAATTTGTGGAAGTTGTGCATGTTTTCAATGAGCTTCAAAAAATTCATGGTATGACCTAGCAATAGTTTTGTTGATGATGAACTCCTATTATAGCACCGACTTAACAATTTAAATGACAAAACTATGAGAACAGTGAAAGAGCCAAAGCCAAAGAGACAATTTTAAAAACATGTTATCCGTAGTGTTGTCTCATTAGACTTATTATTTATAAGTGATATTAGTATTAATTATATAGTAACTCTGACTTGTTTAATAAAACAATATATTAAATAAATAAAAAACATTTTAAAGTGTAATCTTTTTTCTCATATAAAATTGTTTGTTACATTTTTTTTTTAAACAGAATGAAGAGAATTTGTACTTCCCCAGAAACAAATTTCATACTCTAAAGGGATTCTATCTAAGCAAAATAAACATTTCAAACGTGAGCCTCGAGTCGCGTTCGGAGATATATCACTTTGCGCCCTAGCTAACTCACTATTTCAGCAATAGATTTTGTGCCACATGAGAAATACAGAATAATCTCTCTTAATGTCTATAAACTGAAGTAAATCGTACGTCCCAATTTGGAGAAATTCAGTGACATAAGAGTGTCAAAGATTGACCAAATTTACTTGTGATGATAAAAATCTGAACAATTTTTTAAAGTTTTTAAAGTAATTTTTTTTGTAAGTATTTTTTTCTTTTTATAGATTTGCAAATCGACAAATAGCAGTAGGAGAGGATGGAAAAGCAAAACTGTTTGATCATCCGTTCTTTCAAGCCGACGTCATGTTCGTGGGCGAATTTGCTTGTTTCTGTTGTTTCAAAATTTTATTCAGGATTTATAGTAAAAGAGGGGTAAGTATTTTTTCCACTACATGTTTCACTCATTTTGGTATACAGAGTATTTTACTTAAAACTTACATTTTTTATCACTTTGAAAAGGTTTCCTGCCATAGGTGTAATTGGTAAGAATTAGACCGATACCATAAAGTATGTCAGACAGGGTCTTCCAACCAGGACTGAACATAGGCCTATTTTTTTAGTTTCCCTGTATTTTTATTAAAACCAATATAGCGACTTGGCTTCTGAACAAAGGAACTGTTGGGTAAAAAATGTTCTTTTTTCAATGGAACACACTTTCCTGATTCCCAAAATATACAGGGTGCTACAAATTCGTATGCGTACAAGGGGATCTCGAAAACGGTAAGAGATACGAAGATGGTTAAATTGAGGCAAAGTTACGTATTTTGGGGCTATAATTTGGTAAAAGAAAGTTGGAAATATTCCAAATTCTTTCGGAGATATCCGAAAAAAAAAGAAATTTCTATTTTTGGTTTTTAATTTTTTGCTTCTTAATTTTTGACTTGGGAAAAAAACAAAAACCACAAAGACCAAAAGTCTCGGCCTCAAATATTTTTCTGTCTGTTTATTTTTGTTACATGTTTCGCCAGAAACGGGCATTATCAGACCTGTATAAGGAGTAAAAAAAATTGAAATTGTTTTTGAAACAAATTTAATTGCATTGCAGTAACATAACTAGACTAACACTCCAGTTACCTTTTCTTTACTCGGGAGCATTAATTTTTTTCTGTGTTACAGTGTTTCGGTCTAGGTCTAAGGCAAAAAACCATAGGACTTAAGATGTTATATTAATAAAAAAATAATATACTAATAAAAAATAGAATTACTTCTCATGCCTTAGAAACTTACTTAGGTACTTCCTAGAGTATTGTTACGCTAACTCTTATTGAAATAAAACGGCCTAAACGCTATAACTTCCTGTAATGTAATTTTAATATTTCAGTTATCCTAAAAATAATTACCAGGGCCGTAATAGTAAAGAAAGAATAATTTGAAATATTAATGATGTGATATTTTTTATGACAAGACGTTAAAATTTTAAAAATCTTTAAGTTGTATTAAATTGCCAAAGCGTAAAAATGTTTTTAAATTTCAGGTCCGTATTTAAAAAAATTAACTTGAGGTTGGTATTTAAAGAACGAAATGTCGAATTTGAAAATTAATAACGCCATCTTGTAGAACATAAAGAACGGCTATAAGAAAGTGTTTTTTGTTTTTTTCCCAAGTCAAAATTGAAGGCGCAAAAAATTAAAAACCAAAAATAGAAATTTTGCTTTTTTTTTCGGATATCTCCGAAAGCATTCGGAATATTTCCAATTTTCTTTTACTTATAGCTCCAAAATACGCAACTTTGCCTCAATTTAACCATCTTCGTATCTCTTACCGTTTTCGAGATCCCCTTGTACGCACACGAATTTGTAGCACCCTGTATAGTTTGTCTAACCGTTTTTAAGATATAAGAGATCAAATTTTTAAAAAGCTTATTTATTTTAGTTTAATATGTCTAGAATGCTTTGGACGAGTAAAACCTCCGTAATCATTTCGGAGATGTTGGAAAATAATGTTTCGATATGTCTAGAGTACATATATACCGGGTGACAACAAAATTACTGCCCAGCTTGTCACGTCCTTATAAAATAAAACATTATCATGAAATAAAGTAGTAGAGTTTAGTTGTCTGTATAAGTTTTTTTTTTTTTTATGATAAAACACCTGCACTGTAGGAAAAATCCTTTAAGGCGCTCTGGGAGCGGTGCGAGTGCGAAAAAAGCGATTAACGTTGGTTTTGAAACGTTGAAGATTGTATTCATTGGGAAACACGGCTTCAGGAAGATCATTCCACAAAGATGACGTTCTCCAGATGAAAGAATTCTTGAACAATGAAGTTCGAGGAGTACTAAGCTGAACAACATATGGATGAGCGGCAGTGGTTCGCCGTGTATTTCTGTTTTGCATTGCTCTAGGTGGAATCATGTGGGCAATGTCAGTCGAACACCTGCCATGGAAATATCTGTAAAAGAGAGCCAAATCACCAACCTGTCTTCGATGCTCCAGGCTATCGAGGGTCTTGGTCAGCTCGGGGTCGCCGATCAGACGAACGGCTCTCCTTTGAATGGAATCCAGTAGCCGAAGGGTGTGCTTGGGTGCAGAGCTCCAGACATGAGAGCAATATTCTAATGATGGTCGAATCTGGGCTTTGTAGAGTGTCAAAAGTTGATGAGGTGTGTACAACCTTTTGGTGCGGAAAAGTACACCAAGTTTATGTGCAGCTGTCTTGGCAATTACGGCAACGTGATCATGCCAAGACATATTACCTAAATAGAAAGAAACTTTTTAGCGGCAGGCGGACAAAGTAGTGCATCTATCTTTTGTATTAAAGTACAGTGTGGTCAATGTAAAAGAAAAATCAAAATGCCTTTCTTCAGTTTGCTCAATTAAGGGAAAAAGCAGAAAAATTTTGCTATAAAAGATTAGTTAAGTATCTTAAGTAAGGTTATTGTATAAAAATATACACTATGTAGTATGCTAGGTACAATAATAGTTGTTACATAATGTATTTACATTATATATTACATATATTTTTTGTAGACTTCGCTAATATAAACGTTTCGTTAATATTTTTTTTTTTTTTTACGGTTCGCCGACTACGTAGGCCATCTTGAACCGGTCATCGACCACAAATGTGATCTACCGACTGGGGAGTGTGAAACGGCACCTTCATCCTACGAGATATCCGATCTCATCCGGCCTGTCCGGCGTGAATAGGATGGCTAGGTGTCGATTCATTTTACACTCTTCCCTGAGGCAAGAGCACGCCGTGTTCCCAAGCGGTCACCCGCCCAAGTACTAACCGCGCTCGACACAGCTTAACTTCGGTGATCTGCGGGAACCGGTGCTTAATATGTCGACAGGCCCTTGCCCTTTCGTTAATATGAACTCCTTAAAATTTTTTGTGTTCACGTTACCGAGATTGTACTGTAATTGAATAATTGTCAGTTTTGTATAATTTCTTTATTAAATTATTTTAATTCAACGTACTGTTTTGAATTTTCGTCTAAAATTCGGGAGAAATGTACACTGGAAAATATATGTTTTTATTTTTAAATTTTACACCAAACTTTAGACTTCGAATGTCTATATAAATGCAAACAACTTTTTCCTATGACATTTGTTGATATTTGGAGAAATAATATAATTTTTCCACGTTTTAAAATTTTAAATGACATTTACGTATTAAAGCAAATCCGATGTCAAATATTTTAGTCTATTTCAGAAAGGTGTAGAGTAATAAGAGCTCATTAGATATGCAAGGGGACTACAGAGTGACCCAACGATTATTTAAGCCACTTTCATAATTTGGCATTGATTACATTTCAAAATTCCTTCTTTTCATCAGGTGCAGGTAGTACCACCCGGGTTTGGGTCAATTTATGGGTTTTGCCTATTGTTATCCATGCAAACACTGAAAATGGTTTGACAAAGGCGTGCATTATGTACATAGTATGTATTAAACATTATAAAAAAATACAAAAATACATTATACAGAAATTAAATTATAAAAAATCATAATATTCTTCGTCATCTGATGAACTGTCATCTCCTCTTGACGTTATAATTAACGGATCGACGGTCCGATCCATCAGATGGTCAATATCCCACATTTTCTCTTATTCTTTAATGACATAATGGGCTGCTTTTCGCCAGTTCTCTGGTATAACTTCCTTAATGGCTTAATCAAACAGTAGCTTAACGTCTTTCATTTTGAATGTCGTGTTGTGTCTTGCTACAAATCCTTTCACTTGCTCCCATATAAGTTCTATAGGAATTAGTTCGCAAAGATATGGCGGTGTGCGCAGCACAGTTACATGTTTTTCAGCTATATCTTCCATAAAACGATGTTAGTGTAAATTTGCTATAGGTAATAGTTCCTTCTTTACCAAATTATCTTCTTTTTTTTTCTTTGGTTAGTTATCATAAATAATTTAATGCACAAAATTTACCTGGGCCTATGGCCGACACCGAAATTGAGCCGAACTGGACGGAATTTCCCATTTTATTACTATACACCTTTCTGAAATAGATTATAGACTATTTTTTGGTTTCTAATTAAGCAAAAGCAAACTAGAAAATGATTTTTTTTTTAAATTTTCACACATAGTATAATGTTTTTCCATATGGTGCAGAGTTTTCCGCGGGCACTGTATAATACCGCGTGTCCCATTGTGGATGGCCACCGGCCGTATTTCGGAAACTAATGTGGGAATTTTCGGAGAAAATTAGAATTTCAATATTTAATTATCAATTGTGCCCTCTTGCGGCAAAATGCGGAACTTATTTCCAGGATTTTCTCTTAGCCACTTTAAATACGATTTTTTCCCCGAGTTTATATGCCCAGTGGTTTCCGAGATACGGCCGGTGGCCATCCATAATGGGACACCCGGTATAAAAAATAGTCTGTTTTTTAGGATGGATATGAAGATGTTGCAGATCTCACGAAAGGAAACCGAAACTTCAACCCTTTGGTTCTTCTCGTACCAGCTGTATGCGACATGACATGTACTTGTATTTTGTACATTGGTCTCAATTTAACTCATGCATCTAGTTATCAAATGTTCAGAGGTAAGTTTTTTTCATCTTAGACCCCAATCAATCAATCAAAATATGCTTTATTGTTCTAAAGAAATAATCTTGTTAACAAAGCTAAAATATCTGTGCAGGTGCAACAGAACCATGCTTAAACCTTAAAAAGTACACAATAAAAATAATCAAAGGCAAAACATAACACGCTATAAAACAAGCAAGTAGCGACAAACAACTTACGAGTAAATGGCACACAAAACAAATTTTACAAAATGACCAATCTTGTTAACACACTGAGTTAAAATGTGTCGTTATAATACTCAACCAACTCGTAATAGGCTCTCTCCGCCAGTAGTTCCCTTACAGTTCTTTTAAATAGTTTAAGGGTAGGAAGGTCCCTTATATATTCCGGAATATGATTATATAGTTTACGGCTTTCATAAATGATTGAGTTCTTGATAAGGGTGGAAGATGGTATAGGCAGATATAGTTCTCGTGACCTTCTAGTATTGTGAGAGTGGTCGGGAATTGGCAATGTGTCTTTGTGTTTATAAATCATGCAGACCGTTTCAAGAATAAACAGAGATGTTAAAGTTAATATTTAAATAAAGACCTTTTGGGTGCGTCCCTTAAGGTAGGACCGAAACCACTCCAAAACCTGCCCCCTAAAACCGTACACATTAAGTTTGCGCAGCAGGATTTCATGACTTACACAGTCAAACGCTTTTGACAAGTCACAAAAAGCCGCTGCCACAGCCTCTTCAGAATTGAGACCAAAGTAAACATCTTCAAGAAATTTATATACTGCATCGTCAGTGCCTTTCCCTGTCTGAAAGCCAAACTGGCGCGAATGCAAGATTTAATGTTGCTTGAGAAAAGACACAACACGTTCCTTAACTAACCTTTCAATAATCTTTGAAAGTGTCGACAATAAAGAAATTGGTCGAAAATTACTGGGATCATCAATGGGGCTACCCTTATGGATGGGAATAACCTTCGCCAGCTTCAGGCTGAAAACCTTCCCTCAACCCAGGAATGATTTATCGCACTTGAAAGAGCCTCCAGTGCACAATCAGGGAGGGAGAGAAATATTCTTGCAGAGACACTATCCTCACCACACGAACTTCCATTCTTTATTGTCCCAATGACCTACATAAGTTCAACTTGATCAGTGGGTCGAAAGAAAAATGATTGATCGATACAAACATGCTTTAAATAATCCAACGGATCTGTATTTGGGTTAAGCTTGGATGTCAGAGAGCCTGCCACAGAACAATAATAATCATTCAAGATATTTGGGGACATATCAGGAACATTCAAGCGTGATTTTTCATTAATACCTCTTATGTCATTTACAATTCTCCAACCTTCTCTCTGTGAATTGCTGGCCGTAGAAAGACGAGTGGAGTAAAAACGTTCCTGACCAGCTTTATTAGTCTTCTGTATAGTGATCTATACTTTTGAAAATAATTCGGAAAGGCGTTATTCTCAGTAAACTTCCTAATTGCATGTAGGCACCTCATATTAGCAGCAGAAACCTTTAATCCCAAAGTGATCCAAGGCTTTTTGTGCCTTGTTTTAATCCTCTGAAAAGGAAATGATT
This sequence comes from Polydrusus cervinus, assembly GCA_935413205.1. Classification (NCBI taxonomy): domain Eukaryota; kingdom Metazoa; phylum Arthropoda; class Insecta; order Coleoptera; family Curculionidae; genus Polydrusus; species Polydrusus cervinus. Next base: position 17,527,468 of record OW284517.1, read on the forward strand.
TATTAAATGAATCCTGCAACACAACATGAAATTGCTGAAGAGAGTCAACACACTGAGCTATTTTGTCCCATTGAACAGACATACATACCTGATTAAACCTATCATAATTTTTACGACTGAATAGCCTACCCTGTCTATATTTAGGTTTAGCTGCATCAGCAGCAAAAGCAACCCTACTGAAGATAGCCTCATGGTCTGATAATCCCGAGTTAACAACTGAGCATTCGACATCGGAATCACTAAAAGTTGAACAGAAATAGTCAATGATGGTCGAAGAGAACCTGGAAATACGAGTGGGTGCATCAACATGCATGGTCAAGTTAAATGAGTCCAGTAGATTACACAAATTATGCCTGTACACTGAATTTAAATCATTATAATTAATATTAAAATCACCCATTATGACAAGGTCAGAATTATGTGGCAGCAAAGACAGGACCCGTTCCAGCTTATTTAAAAAAACATCCGTATTTGTAGACGGACTGCGATAAATGCAGACTATATATAATTTATTTACTTTTGAATAAATCATTGAAAACTCAAAAAGCTGATCCGCAGCCAAATCATCATATTTATCCATATTCTGAAGATGATTTACCTCTAGAAACGACTTCCTGACCATAATCATAGTGCCACCATGTGACATGGTGGATCTACAATATTTGGACAGGATAATATATTTGTCAGAAACAAAACACAGTTCCTCAGACCTCAGCCAATGTTCGCAAATGCAAATAACATCAGGGTAATTTTTTTCTTCCAAAAATAAAGCTAATTCATCTGTTTTATTTCTTATAGACTGAATATTAAGACATACAACTGAGAATGATTGCTGTTTTAAAGTTACTGTATTCTGTGAGGGAGAGGTAGACGGTAAAAATTTTCGCTCATCCCGTCCACCAAGCTACTATTTCTGTCACTATGGGGATATACTAGTCCTCTAATAAATTTATTCACAATAGAACGCTTTGTTACTTCAGAATTACTTATGTTCGTTTCTAAAAAAGATACATTAGAATTATTTAAAAACATCCCTTTTAGTTTACAGTTAAAATTAAAAATTTTATTTTCAGTCCTTTCATTAAATTTACCGAATCGCACTGATAAATAACACTGCTATATTAGTGTTCACACAACCATTTATTTTACTGTAAATATCTACCACCGATGGCGTGAAACCCTTCTTAAAATCATTTAGACCACCCACAACTAAAACCAGGTCACTAAAATCCATGTCCCTTGACTAATTCTCAATATCCTCCACTACTCCAACAAAAGACTTGATTATTGTTTGTATCTGCACCCCACCATGCAGTCTCTGTTTTAAAAGTCGGTCGAAGTTACGTCCCTGTTGATCACATATTATTAGTATCCGGTTTAATTTGGAGATTTTTATATGGTTGTCACAAGGGTGATTTATATAGTTCGAGATAGGATCAACACTCACTGCTTTGCCCTTTGCTAAGTCATCCGTCAACCTAGCCACTTCACTTCCAAGTTTACTCAATTCCTCACCGTACCAGTTATTCTGAGTTTCTAGTGTTTGAATTGAGGTCAGCATTTCTTGCCTGGTCTTATTACCTTTCTCGATGTCATTCTTCATCATTCTGTCCTTTTCCTTATAATCAGCAATTTTATTTTCGAGTTTATTTTTTATTTTTAAGAAATCTGATACTTGTTGCCTTAGCAATTAATTCGCTTTGTTCCTTGATCGTGCTTTCCAACCTTCCCTCAGCCTCGATAACATCGTCCCTGAAGCTTTGCGACTTTCTTTGTTCCCTTCTAAAAAAACTTTCCTTATCTTTCAAATCCTTCCGCAATCTGGTCCCATAGGATATGGGACTAGAGCAGCTATCAAAAAATGCGTCGGAGTTAAAGATAAAGTAATGATGATCTTTCGCCAGGATTGTCGAAACTGCTTGATGTATACAGTTTCCAAACTTTTGGAAAAATGTCCGTTAGCATATAAATTAACTGAAGCTATAAGTTTCCTTAACCTCAATAAAACTGGCAGAGATCCAAAAAAAATCCTTGCAACTGATGTCCAAAGCATTTGAAATTTTGTTAAATTCAAACAGATGCAATGCGACTAAATTGGAAGAAGCAGATAGAGCATTTAGAGACATTCTAACTGATCAGACTATGATAAATAAAATGAAAAATTATTCCAGATATAACAGAGTAGATGACTTTTGGATGGAAACCATCACAAATGACAGTTTAAAAAACGTTGTGCAACTTCTAACAATTTCTTATGGAAATGCCACAGCAGAAAATGGATTCTCTGTTAATAAGGAGATTTTGGTGGAAAATTTAAGAGAAGAGTCACTTATAGGCCAAAGATTAGTGTACGATTCACTACAAAAAATTGGAGGAGTTCAAACTATGGACATTACACACACATCACACTTTCCATAAGAAATGCCTATTCAAGGTACAACACAGCACAAAAAGATAAAAAGGCAAAAGAGGTTGACAGCGACTTGAAAAATGCAGAAAAAATGAAGCTTCAAATGCAAGCAGTAGAACTGGATACTAAAAAGAAAAAAATTATCGAACAATCACAAAAAGTTTTGGCAGCTATAGAACAAGAAATCGTAAAATTAAAAAAGTAACTATATTATTTGGTTGTGTTTAAGCCATGTGATTTTCGGGGATAATACCATAAATGCATAAAAATTTCCGAAAATTTTGGAAAATTAAATGTTTTTTGATAACTGCATGAGTTTATTTTCATCGTTGTTTCAAACTATAAATTGCCCGCCTCCGAAGGAGGAACAGGACTGTTTTTATTTTTATTTTTCAAAGTATTCCTCCATCACCATTTTGGCAGTTAAATTCCACATTACTTTTATTGTGCTTTCTTTATATTCATCGCCATTATTTTTTCGCATGTTGTAGTCCCAATCTTTAATACTTTAGCAATCTCATGCACTGATGGTTGCTACAGTGCAATTTTCAGTGATGCAATTTCCACTGTAATTCAGTGGAAATTGCACATCTCTTATGGCATTTTTTATACATGAGGGAAATTTTCAAATAAATGTTTTAAAATTTAACAACGAAAGTGTAGTTAATTTAGGAAAACCCAGCCGGGAAATTTTCAAAAACCGACCGGGAATTAGTCGGGAATTTTGTTTTCGATTTTTGCTAGACACCCTGTATAAACAAGATTGTTTTATTGGTTTTAATAAAAATACAGGGAAACCCAAAAAATAGACCTATGTTTAGTCCTGGTTGGATGACCCTGTCTGACATACTTTATGGTATCGGTCTAATTCTTACCAATTATACCTATGGCAGGAAACCTTTTCAAAGTGATAAACAATGTAAATAAAACTCAAAAAATAGGCCCCTGTTCAGTCCTGGTTGGATGACCATGTCTGACATACGTAGGGCGTTGGTCTAATTCTCACCAATTACACCTATGGCAGGAAACCTTTTCAAAGTGATAAACAATGTAAATAAAACTCAAAAAGTAGGCCCCTGTTCAGTCTGCAAGAGAACATCCAGTCCGCAGTTGTGTTATGGAACTTAAACCGGTCAATTAGAGGTGCTTACGTCAGGCGCGTGGGCGGAGTCTTGTTTGAAATTGCAGGGTGAGTTGCTTCTCCAACCGCATTCTAAAATTGTCGTGTTGGGGCCGAAATTATTTCTTTTTTACTTGGTTTTTGATAATGAAAAATCACCAGTAGAAATAGCCACCAGTATGAAAACAATGATGTCAAGAATTGAAAAAAATAAAAACACCGGCAGCATTTTTTTTCGGCAATTTGATCTTGGTGAGTAATTTCCATGTATCATAAATACCTATAATTATTTTAGTTTACCATTCTTGTGAGGTTGTTAATATTTTTTTTTTTTCTCTAGGACTTACAATAGGAGATTAGGAAAATTTGTAAGTACCATTGCGATAAAAAAAAGTAGTACAACAAAATATAATTTAATATGCTGGTCTATTATAAAATATTTTCTTTCAAACTGATAACTCAGTGTCACCTGAATTCTTGTGTAAGTGTCATGTAATTTAAAATAAAATGCCTTTAACTTCAGAGCAAAAATCGATCATATTTACGCGATTAAGGGATGGGGTTCCCATAAGGGACATTGCAGGCGCATTAGGGATAAACAAAAAAACAGTGTTGTTGGCTGAATCCAAAATTCGAGAACATGGAAGTATTGTGAGAAACCCAGGTTCTGGTCGCCCATAAGTTTCCACCGATGACGAAGATACAGATAATTAAGAGAGAAGAGAAGATAATTAATTATAAGGGACAACCCATTCGGGACCGCTATTAAGGCTAAAGAAGAAACCCATTTTCCTGGATCTTCAATTACATCGCGAAGAAGAATTCGGGAGTCTGAACTCAAAAATAGGTGTTCTGCAAACAAAATATATTTAACAGAACTAAATAAGCAAAGACGAGTACAATTTTCTCACAAATACCAAAACCAGCTGTAGGAGTCTGTAGTGTTTTCAGATTAGAATACGTTCCAGTCCTGTAATAATGGAAAAGTCCGCGTATATAGACCCATAAACACAAGGTATGATGAAAGATATACGCACAAGACAAATCAAAGTGGACGTTTTTCCGTAAATGTGTGGGGTTGGATTAGTGCTAGAGGCCCAAGAGTTTGTCAATTTGTACAAGGGCTGCTAACTGCAGGAACATATTAAATAATGTTATGGTGCCATCGGTTGAAGCCATATTCGGTGATCAAAATTAGATTTTCCAACAAGACAATGCTCCCATTCATACTGCCCGCATAGTAAAAAATTACTTTCGACAAAATAACATTCAAGTTTTACCATGGCCTTCGAAGAGCCCTGACCTCATTCCCCTAGAAAATGTCTGGGGAGAAATGACCAAGTTCATGTATAAACATGACTTTCATCCAAGAAATGAAAAACTGCGCCAGGGGATAAACGCAGCATGGGATAATATAACCCAAGAGTATACAAGAAGCTTAGTCTTAAGTATGCCGCGTCGGTTACAAAAGTAATTGAAAACAACGGCGCAATGACTGAATATTAAACAACTGCTTTTAAGTAATTATTTTAGGATGTGGGTTAAAATTTTGTATTTTTACTGTTTTTCCATCTTTGGCTTTTGTTGTTTTTGGATTTTTTTATATTCAATATATAAATCGATAGTTGTTATACATACTGTATTACTTATTTTATTTAAAAATTGGAAAAATTGTTCATTTTTAAAAGGTAGGTAAATTTTTAAAGCACCTTTATTACAATACTTTTATTTCGTCATGTAGATTACCAAATTCATGGTAACGCCTAAAAAGTTAGGTGGCATAATTATATTGTTTTCATAGTGACGACGATATCCACTTCTCGATATCCTTATAGACCAAGAGTTGTATCTGGGACTACTAATTCATGTACTTCTTTTTTTTTATCGCAATGGTACGTGCTAATGCTAAAAGATATTTAAAATGTTTTTATTTAACTATTTTTATAGAAGCTGATCACAGAGGAAAAAATATTCTAATTCAACGAACTGCGGCTGGACTTTGTGTGGTTTTATTTGTTTAATTCTTAAGCCAAAATTAGCCCTTTTTAACAACTCTCGCTTTTATGTATGGAAACGGTCGATTATTAAACCAAAAATATGTTACGAACGTTTACAAACATTTGCAAATGATTTTTGACAACTCTGAAACTTTTCTATTTATCATTCTTCACTAGCCATCTCTCTTTAAGAAATAATCTACCGTTTCCGCCACCTGAATATAGAATGCTACATCCGCAAAATAAATTTAAATAACGCGCCAAATAAACTCCTCCCTCAGGCCTGACATAAAGCACCTCTAATTGGCTGGTTTAAGTTCCATAACATAACTACGGGCTGGATGTGCTCTTGCTCTTCCGCGGGCGACGCGACGGTGTGTGGCGGGTGACGAACCAGGTAATCAAGATGTGTGTCGGTACGACTGCTACCTTCACTGTCTTTCTTAGCGCCGGCTATGCTATTTATATTACTTAATTGTTAAAGTTACTTTTTTTATGACAATATTTAATCCTAGGTATTTTCTATGGTACTTGCCCCATATGTAGGGTTATTTAAGACTAAAGCAAGTATTAGGCAATCCAACGATGTGTCAGAATGACGGCTGGATGGCAAATACTGCTTTGTAATTGGCAGGGCCGTAGCTCGACGTTATTCATGGGGGGGGGGGGAAATTATTACCTCTCCCACTGGCACTTTACCGATTCATTTCTTTTTACAGGATCTGTGATAATATTTGTTAGTCTTCTCAGTATGGTGGTCTTGCACAGAAGATTGGTCTTAAGGGAATGGCTTGGAATATTCGGTGTTATTTTTGGTAAGAAAAAAAACTTCTTTATAAAATAAAGATATTAACTGTTTTAGGTACGTTTTATCTTTATCTTTAAAATATACTACGGAATACAACATTCCAATTGGTACATCTAAATCTAAGATACAGTTATTAGCTACAGCAGAAAAAAAAACAATACATAGTATAAAACAAACAACAGAATAATCGAGTTAAAATAAATTAAAGTAACAAGTCATAATAGTTATTTTACGGAATAAAGGCCAATCCTAAATAGATCGCAATCTGGAAAATAACTATTGTAATTCCGCAGTAATCTTGAAATTAAGGCATTTTGTCCATAGTTGGTTCGAAGAAAAGTTGCATCTGCCTCGTGCTCAGATTCAAGCAGGGCATTATAGTAAATTGTGCCATTCATAAGTTTGTATAAGACGATTATCTAAGTTTTTCTGCGTCGGCATTCTAGGCTCTGCATGCCACAAAGGAGAAGTCTTGTTTCATATGATATGTTTTGGTAGGGAAACCTAAGTTTGAACAGAATATATTTAGCGTATATATTCTGAACACGTTCAATACTAGTCCACCATATATAGCGTTAAGTGCCTTTGTATCGTAAATGTGTTTGGTGTTTCGCTTCACAGAACCAAGCAATCTAAAACTCGTCAAAATGACGTTATCTATATGAAGATTAAATGTAGGATCTTTATCGAAGATGACACCAAGATCGTTGAAGTGAAAAACAATCTCCAGGTTAGTGTTCTCAATATCATAGGTATGGTTTATCGGAGAGTTGCATTTAAAAAATCGGAGGACCTTACACTTGCTCACATTAAGTTGTAAAAGGTAAGCTTTACACCAGGTAACTAACCTGTTCAGATCAGACTGCAAGTAGTTTACATTAGGAGAAATTCTGGTGTAAAACTTTAAGTCATCAGCGTAAACTAGACACTCGGACAGATCAAAGTAAGAAATTACGTCGTTTATAAAAAAGAAGAATAAACTAGGGTCGATATGTGAGCCCTGAGGAACCCCAGACGTCACAAGAAATTCCCTGGAGACTGAACCACATACAGTAACGCATTGGCGGCGGTGAAGTAGATATGAACGGATCCACTTAAGATAATTCCCTCCGATTCCAATATCAGACAGCTTTTTCAGAAGCAGTGTATGATAGACACTGTCAAATGCCCTCGACAGGTCAACCTGATGACCAGCTTCAATAGAAGAGACTAAGAAGTCCTGATAAACTGCCAAGTTTGTCGCAGTTGAGCGTCCTCTGTAGAAGATATGTTATTGAACCATTATGTGATTTTTGTAGGTTGAAAAGATTTCGTCAGTAATAATAGATTTAAAAAGTTTTGGAATGAATGAAATTAAGGATATCCCACGATAATTCTCAATGGCACTTCTGTCACCAGTTTTAAAGACAGGAATGAGGTTCGAGAATTTCCAAGCATCCGGAAACATTCCTGTATCGAATGATTTTTGGAAAGGAGAAAGTAAGGGGCCAGTAAGTGATGATTGACAGTTTTTCAATAACGACGGTGGTATGCCATCAGGGCCCGATCTTTTAGAAGCGTCCAGATTGGTGATATTTTGAGTAATCTCCTCTAAAGTGAAACGATATGAAGATAAAACACTGGCAAACTTCAATGGGTTTCTGTCACTCAGGTCCACCTCAGAGTGGTCGGAGTAGCAGGATTGAAAGTGTCGGGCGAATGCATTAGAGATATCTTCCGGATCGGAGAGCTCTTGATTATTAAACTTCATGAGATTAGGTAGACCCGAATTTCTTTTTAGATTGTTGATAAATGTCCAGAAATGTTTGACGTTCTCCGGTATTAAGTGTTCAGTTTGGGTTACGAACATGAGATAGGAGTCAGTACGAATTTTAAGTTCCCGACGTGCGGCTGCAAATAAGTCGAAATCAATAACCTGCAAGCCAGATCTCTTGAATTTTCTATATAGCTTATTCTTCTGTCCTATCAGTCTGCGAAGCTAAGAGTCGATCCACTTTGGATATTTATCACTTTTAACCAGCTTTTTAGGAACATATGATTTATGTCCAATTCAGTAGACAGAAAGGACCAGTCAGCCTGACTATAAAAATGATTCAACTTGAGGAAATTAGCGTGGAAAAATTGGTAAACGCTTATTTCTGTTTTTACCTTTAGTTGAGGAGTGTAAACATCAGAAAAACATAACTGGATAGGGGGGTGAAAAGCATCAGGGAAAACAATCGGGGACGATGTTCATTGTGTCACTTCCTTAATGGCTTGATCAAACAGTAGCCTGACGTCTTTCATTTTGAATGTCGTGTTGTGTCTTGCTACAAATCCTTTCACTTGCATCCATATAAGTTCTATAGGATTTAGTTCGCAATGATATGGCTGTGTGCGCAGCACAGTTACACTAGGTTTTTCAGCTATATATTCCACGGCATATTTCATAAAACGATGTTTGTATAAATTTGCTATTGCTAATAGTTCCTTTTTTATCAAATTATATTCTTTTTTTCTTTGGTTAGTTATCATAAATAATTTAATGCACAAAATTTAACTACGCCTATGGCCGATACCGAAATTGAGCCGAACTGGACGGAATTTCCCATTTTATTACTTTACACCTTTCTGAAGTAGAGCTTTATAGTTATTTACCTAATTATTATACTTAAATGATCTTTCTTGGATATGTCTTGTATTTTCTTTCTGTAAGTGAGCCTTTAGGACTGGATCGTATTTTGCCAAAAGATCTATTTTGTTTAAAAAATGTCCCTTCTATAAGTCCCGATGTGTCAAAAATGAAGGCTAATTGCAAATATGGCTTTGTAATTGGTACACGTGCCCATAAAAATCAACTCAATCAAACTCGATCCAACAACCGCAATATTGAATCACCTGGTTTAGATTGCCTGATTACAAACAAAACTAAACTTAAATTATTTAGTTCTGACCGGTGAGAAGACACCACTGTACGTTATGTATTTTAGGTTTGACGCTTGTGGGTTTGGCCGATTTCGTTTCAAAAACCGGAACCAGCGGCCATTCGACGACAGACGTCATAACAGGAGATATAATGATAGTCGGTGCGATGGTCATTCAGGCTATCCAAATGGTTGTGGAAGAAAAATTCGTCTCAGGCCTGGATATACCTGCTATGCAAGCTGCTGGTTGGGAAGGTATATTTTAAAAGCATCTGCTTATATTTAGACGCGCCACTTTTCTAGCTAAATATTACTATTTTTTTTTACGATTCGCCGACTACGGAGGCCATCTTGAACCGGTCATCGACCACAAATGTGGTCTACCAACTGGGGAGTGTGAAACACATTTATCCTACGAGATATCCGATCTCATCCGTCTCAGCGGCTAGGTGTCGATTCATTTTACACTCTTCCCTGAGGCAAGAGCACGCAGTGTTCCCAAGCGGTCACCGACCCAAGTACTAACCGCGCTCGAAACAGCTTAACTTCGGTGATCTACGGGAACCGGTGCTTAATATGTCGACAGGCCCTTACCTAAATATTACTAATATTTTATATAATAATAATAATTTTTTCAAAAAACAGTCGGATTTAGGAATCAGTGTTACTTTGATATCATATAGTTTGGCGTAGTGCATTTTTCGTCTTTTACTTCACAGCTGGCGCTACCTTCAGATCCACAGAATTGGATACCTTCTGTAAACATACTTACTTACTTTTAAAATCTCTTTATTTGTTGCTATTTGATATTTACATGTCAATTCCTTACATACAGTGATAGTTTTAGTTACAGTGATACTATCAAATATCAAAACAAATATAATTGAATATAATGTCATATTTATAATTATTATATTTATAATGTTTGTGAATATCAAGTTGCGTAATGAAAAAGAAATTTTATTTAATTAAATAAATACGTAACTAACTATGGTTATCAATTCATTTTTATATGACATTATATGCAATTACATTTTTTTTTACTTTGTTGGTCATGGCTTACTAAAAAAATAAAAACTATAGTTTTTTTCACTAAAAAATCGAAATATTGCCAAAACTAGTAAATTTAGGTATAGGTATGACTTAACAATAATAAAAGATACTTACAATATCTATCAGACGAGCCTAATAAATATAGGGTGAAAAAACAGAGTTATTGTATTTTAAAATTTTGTACATTTGGATGTCAACAGAAAACACCCTGTTCAAAATTTTCGATACTTAAAGATTTAAGACAAAATTTTTTATCCCTAAACTTAAGAGCTTTTATTGAGCAATACAGGTACCTAATTATTTACTATCTTGTTTTTTCCAAAATTTTAGAATTTCGCATTTTGTTTGGCAACGTTGCAAAAAAATAAAAAAATATATATGGCGTCATATGGATAATTTTGTAAGGAAATAAAAAATGCTAAAATATATGGGGTGTTCCATTTAAAAAAATTTATCTTTTTATTGTCCTACTTTTCTGGACCATCTTGTATGCTTAAAAATAATTTTAGAACATATAATTTTTTATACCTCACAACTTTTATAGAAACTTTTTTTTGATATCTTTAATAGTAGAGAGAGAGATTACTTTGTCAGACAAATGGGCCACCCTGTAGATACATTTTAATATATTTGTGCGTCTTATGCTATTACGTAACATAGATACAACAAGGCAGAGAGCTGGTGTTAGCTCTTGGCAAGGGTAATCTGGCTTAGATTTCGTATTTTTCGGGCAGTTCCAGTAGTCTATTTATTACTGCTATGAAGGAATAGGTTTGGTTTTACACTCGAAGGCTTTTAATGACTTTATTGTTTGCATGATGGAATTCATGTGCATTTGCTGGAAAAACAGGCGAAAGAACCAGATTAATCTTTTCTCAGGTACAACGTAGCATATCGTTTGTCAGACTCGAGACTATCAGGCGGTTGGCGGATACTTTTTGAGTAGGATGGGATTAACCCACGTGGCATGGGAAATGTGTTTTCTTTATTATTTGATTGTTGGTGTTACTATTACTTAACGTTATTTTATTTTATGTAAGTATTTGTCTTGTTGTCTTACGTGAGTCATGTTCGCTGTCAGTATCGTATTACTTGGTTGTGTTTCGTAAAGATTTACATTGTTTGTCGCTTGATATAGTATTCTTAACGGTGTATGCCTTGGTACGGAAAGTATTTGTCTAAGTACTATGTTCTGTAATTTTGGTAGTCTGTTAAATTGTCTGTCTGAGATGCTACACCAGACCAATGCAGCGTAAGTTAGTACTGGTCGAATTATTTGATTATATATTCTCTGTTTGTTTTGGTGAAAGAAATAATATAATAATAATAAGTTTATTTTCAATATTTATAATATTTATAATATAATAAATTAGTTTATTTATCTTCCTTAATAGACTTCTTCTTTGATCCCCCGAAGACGTGCTTGTTAGGGGCAAATCTTAATATTTTAAATTATAAATATATGAGAATATTAAAATATTTGTTTAAATATATTCAGTTAAATTGCAAGTAAAAAACGTTTAAATATATGTATATATAAATATAAACGCAGTTTTTTGAAGATATAATAAAATTTTGAAAAATATATTATTCATAACAATATCAATTAAAACATTTCCAAAAATATTTTTAATTTATCCGTTTTCAATATCCATGCTTTTATTTGGACTTTATATTTTTTTAATGAAATTTATTTTTTAATTTTTGTTGGTAAATAATCGTATAAATAAAAACATAAATATTTGAAATATTTTTGTCCTATGAACTTATTTATTTTAGGTTTTATGATTATTTCATTTTTATGACGAGTATTATGAATATGGTTTTTAAATTGTATAAGATTTTTATTTTTAAATATGTATATTAAGATGTTATAAATGTAAAGTTGTCTAATGTAAATTTTTTTTTGTTTCAGAATATAATTTTATTGAAGGATAGAGATAATCTTTATTAAATATAATTTTAACAAATCTTTTCTGTAATATTTCTAATTGTTTAACTAAAGTTCTATCTATTCCTCCCCAACCTAAAATTCCGTAATTTAAATGAGTTTTAACTAATGCATAATATAATATTTCCAGTTGTTTTACGTTCAACATTTTTTTAATGATTCGTGTCTGGGCAGTTTTGTAGTTTGTTAGTTTCCCCGTAGAATTTTTGTACTGTTTTTGTTGTGTTTCGTATAAACGTTAGTTTCCTGTCTAAAGTAACTCCAAGGTATTTTATTGTTGGATTTGGTATTATTTATTTTTAATTGTTGGTTTATGTTCGTATTATTGATTTTCCTTGTGATGACGAGACATTCACACTTTTCTTCATTTATTTCAAGCTTCCATTTCTCATACCACGGGAGGAGGACGCTCAGGTGGTTTGAGAGGTGTTGTTTGGCTACATTCGCAAAGTACGAACTGGCGTACATTAGTACGTCGTCCGCGAATATAACCAGATTGGAGTTTGGAAAATCTGGAATGTCAATTGTATAAAGGTTGAATAGCGGCGCTGCTAGTGGAGTACCTTGTTGAAGGCCCGCGTGTAAAATTATAGGAGAGGACAGTTCGCTTTTAACCCTTACTCTTAGTATTCTGTCTGTTATGTGTGTATTAGTGTGATGATGTATGGTGGAAAGTTGTGTAGTGTGATGATCTTATAAATCAATCCATTAAACTGTCGAAGGCTCGTCGTATGTCCAGGGCCAGTAGTACAGTGCATTGCTCTATTTTCTCCATTGCTTTTTGAGCAACATGTGCTATTAACAACACTGCACCCCTGTGTTTCCTGAACCCGAACTACTCCTCCGGTATGTTCTGGTCCAACTTTTTGATTTTAATATAAAAAATAATCATTGGCGATTAAATGCAGGGTGATTACTAAGTTGATACTTCTTTTTTAGCTGCGAATAGAAGGCAATAAACAACATTTTGAAATACCTTTTTTCAAAAAACCCAAAAATAAAGTACTTACATTCATTTATTACCCTACAAATCAAATACGGTTCTGCCTAACTTGCCCGTTCAATAACATTAGGAAAACTTCTGGGTGTAGAGAAGAAACACTCGCAGTTTTACAACACTCACAATAAATTAGCACCATAGTTAGTTCATTGTTTTAAAATTTTAACATATTCACCAATTTATTAAAATTAATTTGCTTCAGAAAACCACACCGCACTGCGAATTGCCAAAATAAATAACTGACGACCGATCCGTACAATGCATGACTAACAATAGAAAAAACGGAGAAAAACAATATAAAGTAAAGAGCTACGTTTTGATTACCAGGCCCGCACTTACATTTTTTACTTCTGTAACTTGGCTATTTTAAGTTTTTTGAAAAAGGTATTTGAAAATGTTGTTTATTTTAATGCCTTCTATACACAGCTAAAAAAGAAGTATCAATATTAGGTATCACCCTGTATAAAATTACTTTTTTTCAGGAATATTTGGATTTACTTGTTTGACCCTTCTCCTGATTCCCCTCTACTTCATCAAAGCTGGACCTCCCTGGACGCAGCATGCTGGTGATCGATTGGAGAATCCCGTCGACGCCTTTGTCCAAATTAAAAATAGCTGGCAGCTGATGGTAGCAAATTCGTGTAAGGAATATGTACATAGTTAGGAGGAAACATACTAAAAGTTACCGCCCTTAGCCCGTTTATTTCAGCCAATATGTGAAATTTTTTGATTTTCGTAACAGATTATAAATCTTCCATAATTTATGTTTTAAATGTCAATATTAACAAGTAACGCATCTTTCATGCTTTAATAAACAAAAATCTACGGAAAAGTTACAAAAATTTAAAAAAAAATTACGTAAAAAAATACTGTAAAACAATTAAAATGTGTCTTTTATCTTGGTTATTTTCCAATAATAATAATATCTGGTAATAGTCCACCTTTTCCTTTTGAACTTGATCTTTTCTTCGTATGAATATTTAAAAAATCTCATCACATTAATTAAATTAAAGACCACTTCCATAGTACACAGTTAATAATTGTCAGCGATACACAAAAACAGAATTACACGCACGCACTATCTTATTATTGTTTTTGAACTCGCCGTAAACTAGAAAGTCACGTTATATTCGATACAAACAACCGATAATTCCCAATATGCAGCGTACTCTCCACTTAAATTACGGCTGTTTTTTAGACGGACATGGGGGAAGCGGAGTACCGCGGGGGTGTTTAGAGGAGCTCAAAGAGCACGATCATATGGCTTAGATAAATAAATAAAACTCGCTTTATCACCTTAACAATTACAAAGAAGAAAATGATAACTAGAAGTAAACATTTTAGAAATCTCACCTGTAAAAATGAAGGAATTAACTTAAAAACTGCTTCTCATATATATAAAATGTTAGCTCGACCAATGGTGGAGTATGGCCAAATAATTTTCAGCTCTTGTAGAAAACCTGCTGTAAATATTATAGAAACAGCCGAAAGAACAAGCCTTCGAAAAATTACTAGGATGAGACACCCTACCAACCCACTGCACAACCCATCCAACGAATACCTCTACGATTGTACAGCGATTTCACCGACTTACTGAGAAGTTTATAAACAAGGCCCCAAATATTAATATAATACAGCCATTTATTATGAACTCTCTTAATCAATACATTAGAAAAAGACGATTCCCAGAGAGGACAGTTTTTGAGATACTGACAAACTAGTGTTTTTTTTTTTAACATAGCATTTCACACTTCTTTTCCAAAATTGTTTTTTGTAATACAATATTTTTGATGTAAATTAAGGGCTGAAAGCCTTTTAGACTTGTATCTAATAAATATGTTTTAATAATAAAAATAATTTAATTAAATTATGCTTTATTGTCATGAGAATAATAATCTCGTTAACAAAGCTGAAAAGTCAATCTATAAAAAGAAGCTTATACCTATGATAATAATAATAATAATAATAAGAGTTTATTTTTCAATATTTATAATATAATACATTTGTTTATTTATCTTCCTTAATAAACTTCTTCTTTGATCCCCTGAAGACGTGCTTGTTAGGGGCAAATCTTAATATTTTAAATTATAAATATATGAGAATATTAAAATATTTTGTTTAAATATTTGTTAATATTATATAAAAGTTAAATTGTAAATAAAAAAAAAAACTTTTTAATATATGTATATAAATATAAACGCAGTTTTTTTGAAGATAGGTATAATTAAATTTTGAAAAATATATTATTCATAACAATATCAATTAAAACATTTCCAAAAATATTTTTAAATTATCCGTTTCCAATATCCATGCTTTTATTTCGACTTTATATTTTTTTAATGAAATATATTTTTTAATTTTTGTTGGTAAATAATCGTTTAAATAAAAACATAAATATTTGAAATTTTTTTGTCCTATGGACTTATTTATTTTAGGTTTTATGGTTATTTCATTTTTATGACGAGTATTATGATTATGGTTTTTAAATTGTATAAGATTTTTATTTTTAAATATATATATTAAGATATTGTAAATGTAAAGTTGTCTAATGTTCATTTTCTTTGTTTCAGAATATAATTTTATTGAAGGATAAAGATAATCTTTATTAAATATAATTTTTAGAAATCTTTTCTGTAATATTTCTAATTTTTTAACTAAAGTTCTATTTATTCCTCCCCAACCTAAAATTCCGTAATTTAAATGAGTTTTAACTAAAGCATAATATAATATTTCCAGTTGTTTTACGTTCAAAATTTTTTTAATGTTTCTAAAAATAGGTAGTAAACTTCTTAATTTTTTAATTAAATATTCTATGAAAATTCCAATTTAATTTACTGTCAAAGATTATTCCTAAATATTTTACTTGATTAACTTTTAAAATTTCAATGTCATCAGTTATTTTAATACTATTCATATTTTGTGGTACGTTATTTGGATTTAAAGTGAAAGGTAGATAATTGGTTTTATCAAAATTAATGGTTAATCAATTTTTATCAAACCAATTTTTTATTATTTTAAAATCTTTTTTAATTTTGTTATTTAGGTTATCCCAATTCGTATCTGTATAAAAAATTGCAGTATCATCTGCGAAACTATGAATTTCTCCATCACAAATCACATTAAATAAATCATTAATATAGATATTAAAAAATAATGGTCCTAAAATTGTTCCTTGGGGAACACCATATTTAATTACTTTAGGATAGCTTTTTTCTGTATCTATTTGAACATAAGTTGGTCTATCTTTTAGATAATTTTTAATTAATTCAAATTGTTTTCCTCTAAATCCAATATTTTCAATTTTTTCCAACAATAGATCATGACTAACTGTATCGAATGCTTTTGCTAAATCCAGAAAAATACAAATAGAAGGTTTTTTTTTATCTAATGCATCATATATTTGTTCTGTTAAATAGCAAATAGCATTTTGTGTCGATTTATTTTTTTGAAACCCAAATTGTTTATTAGAAATAAAATTTATTCTTTCTAAATAATTTTCAATTCTTGCTTTTAAAATTTTTTCAAATACTTTGGCTAATGAAGATATTAATGTGATAGGTCTATAATTATTAATTTTATTTGAATCTCCATTTTTAAAGATAGGTTTTATAACACCAATTTTAAAAGCTTCTGGATATATACTTGTTTTAAAAATATTATTTATTAGAAATGTAAGTGGTTTTGAAATAGTAGTTTTAATAGTTTTTAATATTTCAGTAGTTATACCATCGGCACCAGGAGATTTTTTCAATTTCAAACTATCAATCATATTTTCAACTTCTTGATGATTAGTTTCTTCTAAATAAAATGAATTAATATTGTTTATGTTTTTATCTAAAGATGTGTTATTACATTTATTGATTTTATTTGCTAGTTTTTCGCCTATTTCAGAAAAATAGTCAATAAAGCTATTTGCTATACTTTTAATCTCAGTGAGTGAGTTATTTTCTATTTTAATTTCGTTTATATTTTTATGTTTTTGATTTTTATTACATATTTTTTTTATAGATTTCCACATATCTTTATTAGAATTTTCACATTTATCAATTTCATGTTTATAAAAATTTGTTTTTGCCTCTTTAATTAGTTTAGTCAGTTTGTTTTTATAAATTTTATATTTATATAATAAAAATCGGTTATTTTTATTTTTTTGTAAGTTTTTATAAAGTTCGTTTTTGGTTTTAATAGAATTAAGTAAGCCATTAGTAATCCATTCTTTTCTTTTTTTAATTTTAATTTTAAATTTAGTCGTACATTGTTGTACATTGTTTTGGATTTCTTTTATTAAATTATTGGATAAATCATTTGTTTCGGAATAAGAGTAATAATTTGTCCAATCTATTTTTGTTATATTTTCTTTTAATTTATAATAATTAATGTACGTTTGGTACACTGCTACAGGTTTTTTATTAGTTTTATTATCAATCAGTTTTTTTTGTAAAATTGTTGGGTAATGATCCGTTATTTGATATTTAAAGATCATTGATTGGAAATTATCTAAATTTTCGTTTGTTTTGACAAAGATATGATCAATACAAGAGTTATAGTCTTTTATTTCCCTTGTGTTTTTATTTATAAATGATATAAAATTATATTCACTTAATAAGTTTAAATATTCACTACTATCTGTAGAGTTTGAGGAAATATCAATATTTATATCATCTACTAGAATTACTGTTTCATTTTTACAAGTATATATAACATCATCAAAAAAATTCTTTAAATTTATAGTAAATTCTAAAATGTTTACTGGTGGAGGTTTATAGATACCTATAATATTAATTTTTTCTTTTCCAATTGATAGTTTTAATAGGATTATTTTTATTTTTCCCATAGAAATAACATCAAAAAAGTAATTATGTTCATTTTTAACATACATCATAACACCGTCACTTTTATTAAAATCTCCATTATTATAAATCATATCATAATTATTTATTTTAAATAAATCAGTATTAAAAGTTTTCCAAGTTTCTGTAAATATAATAACGTCAAAATTATGATCAAGTTGATGTAAAAATAATTTAGTTTCGTCAAAATTTTTGGAAATGCTTCTAATATTATTGTGATATAATGAGAAATTATTAGTTGTGTTAATCATTATATCATTAAAATCTTTTTGATCTTCGATGAGCTGCGTTTGAATATTTGTAATTTTAAAATCTGAAATATATTTATCTATTTTCAAATTAAAAATATTAATAAGATAAGTAATAGAAATATATAGTACTTATAGTACAAGTAAAAAATTCAAAATAATATTTTAACTATAAGATGTACCCCCTTTTTTAAGTTTTTCTATTTCTTCTTCATTTGTAATTTGGATTATCTTTTCTTCTTCATTTTTCCTCACAAATATTTTTCCATTTTTGCACCAAATGAATTTATAATTAAACCTTCTTAATTCTTTAGCTCTTCCAAGTAAAAATTTGTTTCTCGTTGTTAAATGTTCATTTATATAAATATTTGTTGCTGGTCCTGGTAGATTAAGATCCGTATTTCTGATATTGCCATTTTTTTTGAAATAATCTTTTGATTTCTTTAGAATTTCTTTTTTTATACTGTGATTCTTTAAGTTAATTTGAATGATATCTTTGCTTCCTTCCTTACTAAAATTTTTTCGTTTCATTATTAATATATCTTCTTTTTTAATATTGACTCCAATTTTGTTTAAAATTTGTTTTGTAATATTCTCATCATTTTTAATTTCTTGATTTTGAGTTCCTTTAATTTCAATATTATTTATGATTTTACTTTGTTCTTCTATATTTATTTTTGTTGTTAAAAAATTAATTTCTTTTTTAAATTTCATAACTTCTTGTTTTAGTGAATTGTTTTCTAATTTGAATTCTTCTTTTTCCCTCTTTACATTTTTTAATAATATAAATATTTCTTTATTTTTTTTTTCCATCTCATCAAATTTTGCGGATAGGAAGATAACAGATTTTTTTAATTCTGTTACTATTTTTATGATATTTTCTTCAGATTCAAATTTTTTTTGGTTTTCGAAAACTTTAAAATGTTGTTTATTTTCAATTTCTATTTTTTTTGAACATTTACAGCAACTCCATCTATTTCCTTTCGGGTTTTTTATTTCTTTGGAAAAGTAATCAAACATGGTATTATCTAATTTTGTACATTTAAATGGTACCAATTTTTACATTTTAGTGTACATTCTATTGCAGCTTGGTTACCTTTAATTTTTTGGTTGCATTCCCCACAAATATAAATATTGGAAGGTCCTGCTTCATTTTGATCTTTTGTACAAACTTTAAATTTTGAAATTTTTTCTGTTGTTTTTTGGCTGGTTTCTGGATATTTTAGTGGTAAATATTCATTATCACAAGATTTGTTTAAAAGGTTATTGTCTAATATATCTTCGTTTTTTTTGCTGGTGTTAATTTTGTTAGATTTTCTTGTCATAGTCTGTCAAGAATTTTTCAAATATAATTCAAAATATTTAAACTAAACCTGTTTTCCTCTATTATTCCAGCAAACCTCCAATTCTCTCGTATAAATCAACGTTTTCTTTATCTTTTGAGCCTAGTTTTATTTATTTTTCTGACCTCTTTCGTGTAAAACTTTTGTAAAATTGATAGAGTGATTTGTATATTTGACCGACGTACTGACAATTAAAATAAATTATAAAAAGCAATACAAAGAAGAGAACAAACAAAACTTCTATAGACGCATACCAAGTGTACAATTCAATAACAAAAATATGCATAATAAATTAATATACCTACTATAAAAGGAACAGATAATATAGAGAAAAATATAACGCATGAACCGGTAACTAAATCACAGTATCATCATAATACTCCTGAAGAGTGTAGTATGGTCTAGTGACCAGATATCTCCTCGATGTGCATATCTATTATCTAAAATTTATCGAAAAGTTAAAGGAATATAATTATAAATCTTAATACTTTCAAATATTAGTGAATTTTTTGTGAGAGTTGATTTGAGTATGTCATTTTTGTTACGTATATTATATAAGCTGTTGTTAGGATAATTCTTATTTTTTTATGAATAAGACAAACTGTTTCTAGGATAAAAATGCCAACCACAGTTAAAAATTTTTCTCTGACAAAGGTTTGCAATGAAAACGTAAGTTAACACCACACAAATATCTTAAAGCCCTCTTTTGTAAAACTAATATTGAGCCCAACAAGTCCTGGCTACAAAACCCCCACAAAGCGATACCATACCTTAAGTGGCTTTCAATAAGTGAGAAGTAAACAACTCGACCTATATTTTTTCCCAATTCCTTGGAAACAACTCTCACAGCATAAGAACCTGAAGCTAATTTTCTGTTTTATGTAAAAATGTGGTCTCTAAACTTAAGTTTATCATCGATTTGGACACCCAAGAATTTGGTAACGTTTCCATTCTGTATAAAATTATGGTTCAAATTCAAGTTCGAGAACGAAAATTTAAATGTAATAATACTTACTAGTCTTGTCAATATTGAAACATAAAGGGTTAACAAGCAATAAGTCATTCTGCACAATCAACTTCAATTCATCCGAATTCCTTCCATGCCACAAGATAGTCGTATCATCAGCGAATATAGTAAAAGTACCTCTAATATTAATGGATGGAAGATTATTCACATATAAAAGAAATAACACCAGACCAAGCACTGACCCCTGGGGTACACCACTAATTAATGTCCATTGCAGAAGAACAACCAGTCTGTCCCCTAACTACCTGCCGTCTTAGTAGTAAGATAGGAAGCAACCCCCCAGCCTAGGAGCTCGGGTCTAAAAGTCTAATTGGAACCTAAGTTTTCGTCTCATGCTTGAACTCTTAATTTAAATCTTTAAATAATGTATTCTTGGTTTAGAGGTTATAAAGGTATTGTAGGAAACGTTTAGTTTTTAATTTTTTTCTTCTACAAGTCCTGTTTTATATAGAGATAGACGCATATCGTTTTAGTTATTGATTTATGATGCAATTTTATAGGAAAACGAGTAAAAAGAATAATATTTTTCTATTATATACTTGTCTGTTCCGTTTTCCTTTTTTTTAGAACTATTTTAAATCAACAAAAATATAACCCAATGCAATAAAATATTTTTACAACAAAAACAATTAGGTATTTATTTTTAAAGAGAAAAATTAAAGTAAACATTTTTTATGGAAGAAGTGGGATAATTTATAATAAAAAAAAATAGTGCGGGAATAAACGAGAATGCTTTATTATGAATATACAAAACGACACGTAAGGAGTATTTCAAAACCTAAGCATTTGCACCAAAAACTGCTCTTAGATCTACGCTCCTAAAATACATGATTTCTGAAAATATCATCATTTTTGGCGTGGTGAGCGATATTTACTTTATTTTTAATCATGAAAAACCAAGCCCGAAAAACGCTGATAGAGTCATACATACGTCTTATGTTAAAATTTTGGATGGACACCAATAATCATATTTTTCACAAATATAAAAAATGTTTTTTTTTTTAAATAAAGAGTCAGCTAGGAAGATAAAAAAAAACATTCACAAAAAGAAATTTAATTTTCGAAATTTGATAGTAATTAGGTGAATTTTATATGAACTTTGGATGTGGCCCCAAAATTTTTTCGCCTGCGGGCTTTTCCGCCTTCACTAGATGCTATATCATAAAATACATGTAGTCCCGACTGTTTCTCTCTCCAGAAAAAAAATTTCGTACTTACTTACGCCTACTGAGCCCCCCCCCCCCCCCGCATATTTTCTGGCTAAGCCACTGAGTCCAAGGCATTGCCCCTAATACCATAATGTTCCAGTTTCGCAAGCAGTATTCCACGATCAACGCAATCAAATGCTTTAGAATATTTTAGTTAGATTACGTAATTATTTTTTTGGGAGATCTGCAGCGCTTATATACCAACCACCACTGTCTTTGACTATTAAAACACCAGTAATATAATCATTATCATAAGAATGTGACCCCCCTCGGTGACCGAGTGTGCCATAATTAATTTCTTTATATTTCAGGTACCGTCGTATCTATTGCATTCTACAACTTCACTGGTATCAGCGTAACCAAAGAAATATCAGCAACTACCAGAATGGTACTGGATAGTATCAGGACAGTTATTATCTGGTGTTTTAGCTTGATGCTCTTTGGCCAAGTGTTCCATTGGTTACAGGTAAGATAAAGTTTTATATTTCCGGTCGTTGTTTTTTAAACTTTATAGGATTTTCTCAATCTAATTGATCGTGTTATAGAGTTGAAACAATATATTTAAGTGGGTGACTTCTTGGGTATCCTAGAAAAACATTTTATAAGTACAAGTACCCCTAAAACCATACCGAATTTTCCAGACTCCAATGCGAAAAATTTACTTGTGCTTTACGCCTAAGCCGTATTTAAACGAGAACAGAAGACGCTAAAACCTCACCTTGCGTAATTCCAGTCTTATCGCGCCTTTCGTTTAGGTTTGACGGTTTGTTTATTTAGGTTAGGTTAGAGTGACAGACCTTTGGTTCTCCAAACAATCTCACGTAGTCCTATTAGATCCGTTGTGATACCACACGTGTTCCGTAGAACCTACCCTCATCAGATCTCTGATGGTTATTGCGGCGTACACCGCAGAAGGATTTTAACAACTCATTCAAATCAGCTATTACTATTCAGAAACCTGCTTAGTCGACCAAGTTGTAAGTTGCTTATTTCCTCCAGGCTATTGAAGAACTGTTCACCCAAAGCAGTGACCTTCTTCTTGCGAGGCCAGGGCATTCACACAGAAAATGTTGAATACTTTCTTCCTCATCTCTGCAACTTCTGCAGAAGTCGTTAGTGGGTATCTGCATACGTTCAGCATGTTTACCGAAGAGGCAATGTCCGGTAACAACCGCAGTAATATTTCTCACGTCTTTCCGACTCTGCTTCAATAGCTCTGCGATTCTCTTTTTATCAAGTATGGCGGGCCACAGTTGCGAGAATGTGCTACAGGTTGTTAACTCTGTCCATCTGTTTTGTGCAAGCTGCTTGGCCGTGTAATCAATCTCCTCTTGGACTAATCCCAGTGGTCTGTTCACCATATTGTCTGCTAGATCAGCTGGCATGCCTGCGCCCTCTCTCGCGAGAGCATCTGCAGCCTCATTGCCATCTATATTGGAGTGTCCAGAAACCTAGCACAGAGTAATCCGATGTTGGTTGCCGAGTGTGCTTATATTGTTGCGGCATCGCTTTACGAGCTTTGATTTGACGCTGCTGAAATAGATTGCCTTAATCGCCTCCTGACTATCATTGAAGATGGTAATTGACGAGGCTACTCCCAGGCCAAAGTGTTCTTGCAGAATATTGACCGCCTTCTCTACTGCCAGTATACTACAATAGTTAGGGAGCCTATACGACTTTTGTATTTGTAGACTTTCGGAAAAGACCCCGGCTCCCACACCAACGTCCATTTTTAAACCGTCTGTGAAGATTGACTGATATATTTTCGTTTCTTATTTAACTTTAAATGTAAACTTTGTAGTTAAGCAAATAATATTCAATGTCGGTCTTTTGGCACAGTTGTCTTTAGTGTTTAAATGATGTAATTGACATTTTAAATAAAACAAACACGTCACTCTTTTTTTAAAACTTCCCCTGTAGCGGCGTGGTCCAACCATAACCAAACCACAAATGGTCAATTTTCTCATTTATTGTAAGCGATGCCACATTTAAAAATATTTTTCCCTGAAATGTTGTCATATCAGGATTTATGGGTTTAAATATAATGCGTCAATTCTATAACGTCCTGTATAATTCCATTATATAAAATCTATGTTGTTCCAAAATTACTTGTTCTACAGGGTGTCCCACCGGGAACCGCTTCGATCTATATATGGAACACTATACATAGAAACATTTTGAAAATTTGACAGTATACTATCGCTGATGGGGGCGAACGGGCTAAAATATTTTCATAATAGTGGCACTTCCGGTTCTACCGGAAGTAAGTGTCAACTTGCTTATTTTAAATGGAATACCCTATATATTATTACATTTTTGCAGTCTACGCAAGATTTTAGGCAGATTTTGCATACCATGTCCTATACATATGTCTAAGCGTTTCCGACATATTTGAATTTTTATGTTAAGAATAACGTTTGCAAGCCTTAAAATAATTATCAATTTTTTATATAAAGAAGCCTTATTTATTTGATTTAAGTGCGACTCCTTGTTGTAAAGGACCTGCTTTAATAGATTTTGAATAATATTTTGAGAACTATTAATACAGGGTGGTTAAATAATAAGATTAAAAATGAAATTAAACTGCAAAAAGTCTAGATTTTTAAATGGAAACTCCCAAATTTTATAATTATTTCTTATTTAGCATTAAAAATAACGGTAAGTTTGTATATCCCGAAAATGTTAAGTTTTCAAAATATTGCCAATTTAATATTTTTATATGGCGATTTTGCTGCAAACTTTAAGTGCAGTTACTCCTAGTTGGCTATGACGACATTAAAAAATAGTCCAACGCTAAAGAAATCTATAAAGCTGTCACTTGCCACTTGACAATTATAAATAATCATGCCGGGGCGCATAAATTGTACAGAGTCATAGCCAACTAGAAGTAACTAAATTTAAAATCCGCTGCAAAATCGCTATATAAAAATATAAATTGGCAATATTTCGAAAACTACACATTTTTGGAGTAGACAAGCTTACCCTTATTTTTAATGTTAAATACGAAATAATTATAAAATTTGGGTTTCCATTTGAAAATCTAGACTTTTGGCAGTTTTTTCAATTTCATTTTTAATCTTATTGCTTAAACACCCTGTATTATTAGTTTTCAAAATATTATAAAAATCTATTAAAACAGGTAGTTTATAACAAAAAATCCCACGTAAATTAAATAAATAAGGCTTCTTTATAGACAAAATTAATACTTATTTTAAGGCTTGCAAACGTAATTTTTGACATAAAAATATATGTCAGAAACGCTTAGACATAGGTATAGGACATGGTATACAAAATCTGTCTAGAATCTTGCGTAGACTGCAAAAATGTAATAATATATAGGGTGTTCTATTTAAAATAAGCAAGTTGGCACTTACTTCCGGTATAATCGGAAGTGCCATCATTATGAAAATATTTTTACAAATATAGATCGAAGCGGTTCCCGGTGGGACACCCTGTATAAAGGCATCATCACAAAATCATAGATTAACTAAATTTTAAGTTTTATTTAATAATTTTTTTTAATGTATGGCGACTTTCCAACCCATGTTTTGCGTTATTTTGGTGTCGTCTTACCATAATATTTATTCGGAACACTCTGTATAACATTAAAACATTTATTTTTAACCATAAAATGATATATTACCGTTTTATTGAAATGAAGAACAAATATTGTTATTTTATATGTATATATACTAATTTTTTGTGCTTTGAGTTCGTTCGACGCTGTATATCTCCAGAACTACTAGTCATAGGAAAAAGGACATCAGTTGTAAAAATGTAAGTAAAAAATTCGACGAAAAATATTAAACGTTACAAAATTTAACCGATTCAATTTTAATATAGTGGCTGACTACATGCATTTCGTTTTCTATCGCATATCATCGAAACGTCATGAACGTTTATAACTATATACAGGGTCCTGCACCTCACCTCCCGTCTTCTATAGCTCACTTATTAATTAAGTTAGGATAGTTAAAACCATTATAGGCTTTGAAATAAAACAGGAATTCATATATGCTTATATACAAGTTAGTTAATTAATTCAAAGAAGTTTGTATTTGGGGCGCTCTATCCAAGTACTAGATACAAGGATTGTATCAACCAACTCATCTTATTAAAATTCGTTTTAATTTATTCGCCCTAAATACATTATACATAAATTAAATTATAAAAAAGCATAATATTCTTCGTCATCTGAGAAACTGTCATCTCCTCTTGACGTTATAATTAACGGGTGGACGGTCTGATCGATCAGGTGGTCAAGATCCCACATTTTCTCACTTCCAGAATTTAGTTTGTTAGTTATTTTACATATTTTTACTTTTCTGAGTTAATATGAGTAGGAATGCACCAAAAAAAATATTTTACAAAATGTCTTACGTCAGTTTTTTAAGAAAATGACTGCTACCAAATGGTATCACTGGGCGCATATGATACTGTAAAATACAATTTTAAAATACATATTTATTTATGGAATTATTAAAAGTAAATTTTTACATTGGCAAAACAGACTACAAAAAGACCTACATCACACTTAGAACACATTGTTCTACCAAATCTCTTGGAGCCATTTCCAGCGCAACGGCATCTATTACATGGAGCAACGTAAATTTATTATGATGCATACCGTCATATCGAATACCTAGCAGAAGTGTGCGTGAAACAGACGTTTTGCAGGACCTGCTGATTTTGCCGGTACATCATAACGTGCTAAGTATACTTAGACCAACTCCCTTCTAAACTCTATGTTAGAGGTTTTGTTGTGATTCTTCCTATACAGAAACCATGCATTGTTTATTGCTGCATGATATCGTTGCCAAAAAATAGCTTCAAAATATTTGTACAAGACATTTGTTCGAACCGCTTGTAATCTTCCACTGGAAATGAACGGGCTCCATATTCAATGTCGCTTTCAATCCAGACAGTATCTGGTTTCTGAGCTAGACGATTTCCAATCCAGTCATTGTATTCTCTGATACCGGACAATACGTATCTTTTGAGGTCGATGCAGAAGATGATTCGGTTACGGATTGATTAGCCGGCGCTGAAGATGATACATGGTACAGTTTGGGGTTATTTGACAGCTAATGGCTGGAGATGGTAAACCGCGATCGCGTAGTCTTACGTCTCCTCCCTGATCCTTGACGCCTAGAATACTTATCGAAAGCGACTGATTGCATCCTGTACGGTACTCTTAGCCTCACCCAAAACGTTAGCGATATATCGTATGTTTCGGCCATCGTCGTTTAGTGCCACAGCACGGGCAACAACTTCTGAAAGCATGTTTGGGCAATATTTCAAGCTTGACACTGATAATGAAATAAAACGCTAGTTGATAGGCAACTTATCACGTTTAATTTTTTTTTTCATTAACATTCGAATAATTAAAATTATTTTTTTAAAAAGAACAGTTTTTTGGGACGAATTAAAAAACAAGATGTTAAGAAAACATGCGACTTCCATATGAAATGCACTGCGATATCATCGCACTGCCTATTTTTTCCACAGGGTGTTACGAACGTAAGGCAAAAAAAGTATCATTTGTCCTCGGTATAATATCATACATGTCAACATTTTTCTTAAATCGGAGAGCGGGTAATAATCTTAATACATGCGGCTACCATCTTTCGAAAATTTCATTAAAGATATTTTAAAATCAGAAAAGTTAACTAATATCAAAGTTGATAATCATTTTCCTTGTCCGTTTTTTTTGCTGATACATTATGGTATCAGTATGTTTTGAGCCCATTTTGTAAAGTCAGGTGATTTAAAAAAAATAAGGTATAGGTTATAGAGGGCTTTATATATATTACTTAGTCAATATCAGTACTTGTATTTAAGGAAAAATATACTATCACTGAAAAACTATACTTACTCAAAGCAAATGTCCATATTTTTCTATTGCCGTAAAATGAACGGTATAATAACACGTGTTTTTTGCTCACAAATATCTGCGACGGTACTCAAAGACTTAAAATACAACTGAAGAGGCGTCCCACAATTAACGCACTCGTCAGAATTATTATCCCACTACCACCCACAAAATGGTCGATGTCTTAGTAATAGCTGATTTAGCGATACGAAACGGTATCACTGGGCGTTAATGGGTTGATGACATGATTGACTGCTTTTCGCCAGTTCCCTGGTGTCACTTCCTTAATGGCTTGATCAAACAGTAGCTTAACGTCTTTCATTTTGAATGTCGCGCTGTGTCTTGCTACAAGTCCTTTCACTTGCGCCCATATAAGTTCTATTGGATTTAGTTCGCAATGACATGACGGCGTGCGCAGCACAGTTACACTATATTTTCAGCTATATCTTCCACGGCATATTTCATAAAACGATGTTTGTGTAAATTTGCTATAGCTAATAGTTTCTACTTTATTAAATTATCTTATTTTTTTGTCTTTGGTTAGTTATCATAAATAATTTAATGCACAAAATTTACCTGCGCCTATGGTCAACACCGAAATTGAGCCGAACTGGATGGAATTTCCCATTTTATTACCTTTCTGAAATAGACTATGGTTAATTTAACTTACGAAAAATTCAAAAGTGCAATAGAAATAATCATAACCTATTTAAAATAATTGGAAGTGATAAAAATACGCCAATATTTTAGTTAAAGAGGGTATATCGAAAAATATATGTAAACCTACGTTTAAAAAAATATATATTTAGAAGTTTTCCCAAAAAATGAGTTGAGTACCTAAATCACCCTGTGTGTATGATATTTTTTAATTTCTGTTTATTCAATTAATTTATTTTTAGCTCATCGGTTTCGTGATTCTACTTCTTGGAATGTGCCTATACAATGGAATCATCGGAGGCAAGTCGAGACCGACGGAAGATGATAATGTATAAACACAAACGCAGGAGATACTGGGAGGGCACATTAGAAAAATGAAGACTGTTGTTAGGTTAGTTTTAAGTCCAAAGAAGTTTGAAAGTACTCTCGCGGCTAAAAAAAAAATATACATTTCAGACTAAGGCGTAGCAGGCCCTCGCCTTCGTGCTGGGTATTATTAGACATAGACAGCGATTTTAATATTATTTTACAACTAAATAAAGTTTCAAAACCAGACGTTTTAGTTTGTAAGTAAAATTTTGTATAATATAATAACAGAAGAAGACCTTCCTTTGATTTCGTCACATTCATCTCCAAGCGCGTTTCGCCATCTTATGGCTTATCAGTGAGGCTAAACAGCATCTAGCGAAATAAGGGAACGTGCACGCAACTATATCAGATAGTTCAGGCGTAAAAGCCATGTAGGATGAAGCCTGCAACCCATCAATGTCGAAGTTGGACGGTACCAAAGCTGAATATTATAATGCTTAAATAAAACTAATTTTTTCCAAAGAAGCTGGAGTAATTTATTTAACTCTAACCCGTGCTCCAAATATCGCTTATTAAAACTTTTTTTTTTGGCCGCGCCTGTACAGTGTACAGGGTGTCCCAAATTCGAGCCTCATCATGGGGATCTCGGAAACTATAAGAGATACAGCATCGGTCAAATGGTGGCAAAGTTGCGGAATTTTGTGCCCAGTAATATCGTAAAAAAATATTTTAGCCATCTTTTCTAGTTTTAGAAATATTTGAAAAAAACTAAAATAGTGAGATTTTGTTTTTTTAAATTGGCCGACTTATTTTATCCGCTAAAAAAAAACTTAACATTGTTAAGGCAACTTTTCTTGCTCCATATCGTGGTGTATTTAGAATTTCGTTGCAACGTTTCGTTTTTGTGGGACCATGATCAACTTAAATTTTTTAAATACGTACCTGTATTTTTTATTTTATTTTTTGAAATATTTTTAAGCCCTGAAACCATGTATCACACTTAATTATATCAAGTCGTTTTGATGTCATCATTTCATCATCAGCAATGTGATAATTGTTTTTAATTAAATACGGCTCTGGGGTTAGTTACTTAATTCTTTTTACCAAACCTACAACATGTAAATAGATCCGGAATTTATTAGTTATAGAATTAATTTACTTACTATATAATATTTCAATTTTTATATAACAAACTATAAAATAAAACTAAACAAAACAAAGGTGGCTAAGACGCGAACTTTATGCTTACTTGATTGTATGTTGACAATAATTGTAGTCGCCATTTAGGTATGTTGAATATTTCAGCAAAATAATGTTTTCTGCTTTAGAAAAACGCGACATGTTACGGGTTTTGTTTTTTCCAATAAAAATCCACTTTTTCATTTAATTGTCACATGATTTCATAAAGTTCGCGTCTTGGCCACCTTTGTTTTGCTTAGTTTTATTTTATAGTTTGTTATATAAAAATTGAAATATTATGTTATATAGTAAGTAAATTAATTCTATAACTAATAAATTCCGGATCTATTTACATGTTGTATTTGGTAAAAATAATTAAGCAACTAACACCAGGGCCGTATTTAATTAAACACAATTATCACATTGCTGATGATGAAATAATTACTTCAAAACGTCTTGATATAATTAGGTGTGATACATGGTTGAATTCAGGGCTTAAAAATATTTCAAAAATAAAATAAAAAATACAGGTCCGTATTTAAAAAATTTAAGTTGATCATGGTCCCACAAAAACGAAACGTTGCAACGAAATTCTAAATACACCACGATACGAAGCAAGAAAAGTTGCCTTAACAATGTTGTGTTTGTTTTTTTATAGCGGATAAAATAAGTCGGCCAATTTAAAAAAACAAAATCTCACTATTTTAGGTTTTTTCAAATATTTCTAAAACTAAAAAAGGTAGCTAAAATATTTTTTTACGATATTACTGGGCACAAAATTCCGCAACTTTGCCACCATTTGACCGATGCTGTATCTCTTATAATTTCCGAGACCCCCATGATGAGGCTCGAATTTGGGACACCCTGTACATGGGTACTTTCAGCTTATAATATACAGTGTTATACAGAAGACATTTAACAGCAATGTATTTTTTTTTATTTAGGAAAGTACGTACAATTTATACAGTGGAATCGTTTGGTAGATTACTTTTGGAAGAAGAATTTTTTTTAAATATCGGGCGGCCTAAAACCAGTGACCAAGTGACACGAAAATGGCGCAAAAGATTCCCGATTATAATAATTTGGTTATCAATAAATTCCCGGAAATTAAAGAAAGACTAGTAGACTTTGTGCTTAATTTTCGTGTGTTGTGCCGAACTGTTGTATTGTGTGTAAGAAATATCTAAGAATGGTTGGTAAGTGATTTTTTTCTAACTTAGATCTTTTAAAACACTCGCAATTTTATATAATAGGACAGGCATGGATGGCAAACCATGCCATTAGTGGCACGCGACCAAATTACTTAGGCACGGCATTAATTAAGGAAAAAATTCAAAAAAGTTCCAGCGAGTTTTCGAGTGTAGTCTAGTGATGCATTTGTCAATTCATTTTTTGATTATTATTTCTTATTATTTTCGCTTTATTCAAAAATGGGCCAAATACCCATACTTTAGTAGCAATTACCTACAGTTTTGAACTAAAGAAATTTTATGAAATTTGTCCATATTTCTTTTTCTGCCTTTATTACTTTATAAATTCAACCTTGTTTAACTTTAAATTGTAGATAATTATGCTTCAAATATAGGTATTTGGCCGATTTTTGGATAAAAGGAAAAAGTAACGAAAATTGGTCAAAAAACGAAATAGCGAATACGTCACTAGACTTAACCAAGTTGAAGTGTGTCCGCCATTTTGTTTTTTTTCAACGAATGTCAAAAATATGAGATTAGCGGTCTCTCTTAATTTATCCTCTGTCAAACAAGATAAAACAAATAAAATCTGTCCATAAATAAAAAAGTTATTATATAAAAACAAAATTCTGTTTTTTTCAATAATTTTAAATATTGCCTAAAATTTATATTTATACAGGGTGGTTCCTAAGTTGATGCTTCTTTTTTAGCTGTGTATAGAAGGCATTAAAATAAACAACATTTTCAAATACCTTTTTTCAAAAAACTTAAAAATACGCCAGATACAGAAGTAAAAAATCTAAGTGCGGGCCTGGTCATCAAAACGTAGCCTGCTATACTTTATGTTGTTTGTCTTATCTCTTATTAGTCATGCAATTTACGGGTAGGTGGTCAGTTATTTGGAAATCCGGTGCGGTGTGTTTTTCTAAAGCAAGTTAATTTGAAACAGGTGAAACGTGAAAATGGTAAAATTTAAAAACAATGAACTAGTAGATATGGTGCTAATTTAGGGTGAGTGTCATCAAAGTGCGGCTGCTGTTTCGAGATTATACGCAGAACGCGTTCTCTTGCGGGCTCATCCTACACCCAGAAGTTTTCTTAATGTTATTTAACGGGCAAGTTAGGCAGAACCGTATTTGATCCATAGTGTAATAAATGAATGTGAGTAACTTATTTTTTAGTTTTTTGAAAAAAGGTATTTGTTAGTTTATTAGCTAAAAAAGGAGCATCAATTTAGGAATCATTCTGTATAAACTCCTGCCGGTCTATTTTTGAAATATGTTTATTGAACATGTAAGCACATAAGTATAATGGTAATTTTTTCTCGGTACATAAAGTACTTTTTATACTTAGTATCAATTTCAAGTACTTTAACTATCCAGTAGGTACTGAAACTCTGGTTGTCCAGTTAGTTAATTGTTAATTAAAATATTCCTGCAACACAACATAACAGTAGTTCCACAATGTCTCCCGCAACAGCAGTTTTTTCATGAGGTCTTATTTACTTTCCGATCTCTTCTATTTTTACCTAACTTAGATTTTCTTGCCACTTTTCCATACATCTTATCTTTAACTTGTTTCTCGGGGTAAACTATTTCACTTTTCTCATCATCTGTAATTTCAGTTTTTTCTGGGAGTAGTTTATGACATTTAATGTGATAGTCCAGATTCCAACTGTACTTGTACGACTTCTTACAATCTAGAAACGGACACTTGTACATATTAATTTCAGTTTTGTTTTTATGTACACGCAAACGATGAAGCGCTAAATTATCCCGCAAAAAAAATCCTTTTCCACAAGTTTCGCAGGTATGTTGATCCCTTTGAGCAGGGCACTCGCTACTTCTATGTTTCACCAATTTTGACCACTTGTCGAACATTTTGTCGCAATTGCACTGGTGAATCTTGTGGTGCCCTAAGTGTCTTTCGAACGAACGGAAACATACAAAAGTTTTGGGACAAACAGCGCACTTAAACGGAGCGTCAGTTTGATGTTCTTTATATTTATGTGCGCGAAGTCGCTTTTTACTTTTGAACTTTTCATCGCATTCTGTACATGAAAAGGAATGATCGCCATGGCTTCTAACTGTATGTTTCCTTAAGCTGTACTTACTGAAAAAAATTCTTGCACAACCCTCAACTCCACAGGTAACTTCCGTCATTAAACCCGTTCCTATTGGACAGTGACTTGTAATTTTATGCCTAGTCAAATGTGATACATTCTTGTAGCTTTTGTCGCAACCGTCATGATCACATATAAAGGGTCTCTCTTCACCATGAACATTCAAGCAATGGTTCTTCAACTGGTAACTTCGAGTAAATGCGGCAACGCAGCCTAGTACGCTACATTTGTAAGGGTTTTTAGTAGCAACATCAATAAAACTATCTTCAACTTTAATTTCTTCTTCATTAAAGGAATCTTCAATCTTAACCTCATGACACAAGTGTGGGACATCTACATGTTTAATTGCTGTATGTTTTTTAAGGTTATATTTATTTTTAAAGACTTTACCGCAACCTCTTTTCTCACAAAAGGCTAGCAAATCTGGAGCGACTTTATCTGGAAAATGACTTACTAGTCTGTGTCTAACCAAATGACTATTACTTGTATATTTGTGATTACATCCCGGAAAATCGCATTTAAACGGTTTATCACCACCATGGTGAGTTATTTTGTGGTATTTCAGTCTGTAGGGGCGCATGAACGCAGCGTCACAACCAACTTGTTCGCATTTGTGACGTTTTTCAATGTCAGACCTTTTCTTAACTACTGGTTTAGTGATAGGTTCGCATTTGATTGCCAAACCATCGCTTAATTGAGACGGTACCACCTCAAACATATGGACTTTGTCAATGTGTTGCTTCAGAACATATTTGTTACAATAAGTTTTAGCACATCCGTCTATGCCACACGAAACTTGCTGTTGCTGTTTAGTTTGTTCTAGAAAATGCGCAGTCATTTTGTGCCTGTTTAAATGACAGTTGTTTCTATAGCTCTTGTCACATTCTTCAACGTCACATATAAACGGCCGTTCTATAACCTGGTGTGTAAGTTTATGTTCCTCTAGACGATCAGAAAGCGCAAACGTTGCCCCACAATTGCCTTCATCACATTTATACCAAGTACTATTGACATTTTCACTGCTATATTTCTTTTCCTCTATATTTTGTCTGTCGCTATGTATCTTTCGTTGATGTAATGATAGCGACCATTTTCTTGTAAACGTTCTACCACACCCCGTTTCTTGACACGCGTATATCTGTTTACTGATCAATTCTTTAGCAGTTGACTTAGTGGTACCTCTAATATGTGCCTCAATGTGTCTTTTTAATTCAAATAGTGTACGAAATGATTTGTCACAGTTTTCGTAATAACATTCGTTGGTTTTATTAATCGACTTTTGTTTTGTTGTTGAGTCAGCCTCGTCGGTTGTGGTTAAGTTCATATTCTAGGCGTTTTAATCTAAAAATAGAAAAAACAATACGTTGTACAGTAATGCAGGTGGTAGTATAGTAATATGTAAAATTAGGCAAAAACGAATGGAATTCTTAAGTTTTGATTATCCAGTGAATGGAGCGCGCAAAAATAACTGTCGGTGAACACACTTGTATCATTCTTGAAAAAAGCTTCAATTTGAGGTAAACAGTAAAAAATTACTGTTTTTAAAATATATTATAAGTTTTTTTCCTAATAACAAAATTAATACCTACAAATAATATTTATTCTCCACCCTTATTACTTTTACCTAAATATAATTTGTTGTTTCTGTTTTTGTATGAAACTCTCCCAAATGTTATACTCCGTTATCGTAACCAACCATATTTGTGGAAGATAACTTACAAGAAAAAATAATTCTACCTGCAAATTCCTAAATTTTACTACTTCTCATTGTTGCGTATAAGTTAAATTGTTTATTTCCGATCAATTAATATCAATTTAAGTTCTGGAAACTGAAAAAATATAAATCTTTTTACTTGTAACTAACTACTGGCATCATTACCGTTATCAGATTATAATGTACGTATCAAACAAAATGCACCCACTGAAAATTCGGCTTTTTTCAAGAACACATATTTTTTCCTCTATTGAAATGACTAGAATCTCTCCAAACTTGCCGATTTTTCCCAAAATTTTCTTTAAAATAAAAACTTCACAACTTTAGTTTTATTTTTCATTCACCTTTACCTTTTAATAGGGTACATACCCTATTTTTTCAAAAGTAATAATTTAAAACATGCGAAATCGGTGTTACGGCATAGCTGAACGACTTTTTTTTAAATTTAAAATATTAATTTCATATAAAAAAACTGCTTCGACTTAATACAGTTTTTGTGTTTTAAGAAAACTACTGTTTTAATAAATAGATTCTCTTAAATAATGCCTTGCACGTTAATATACTATTAAATATACCAAAGAAGATATCCTGTAAATTATAGTTAAACATACGTATGTCATCCCTGGAATGGTAGCAATAAGGTTAAATGGAGTTGGTTCCTATTTTTCCCCTCCCAATAATGGTAAAGATTTTTATTAGAGTATCGTGAGAAAAGTACAGTACTTCAGAAAAAAAAGGGTAAAATATCAAAGCTTTTATTGATTTGTACAGCAAACGTTTGTGGAAAATAAAATACTTCATATGCCAACAGAGCTTTTGCGAACAAAGACTTATGAAGAATTACTTTTATTTAGGGGTTGAAATAGTTGGGAAATGGTCAGTAAAACAGTTCAGAAATTTAAAGTTTGTATTTGGCATACGTTTCGGCCTCTATGAGGTCATTCTCAGGGCGATACAGTTATGAACTTCTTTGTTAGAGGTCGAAACGTAGGCCAAATACAAACTTTGAATTTCTGAACTGTTTTACTGACCATTTCCCAACTATTTTTACACCTAAATATTAGTCAGGGTGCACTAATTATACCAATTTACTTTTATTGTATAAAGCATTAGAATCATTAGATGTTGAAGCTACTGTCTGTGGAACATAAGATGCATAATATGAGAAGTGCATTCAGAAAGGAACTTAAACAGGTTAAAATATAAAAAGAAAGCAGAATCTAATAAATACTTAAAACAATTATCATTCTCCCTAGACAAATTTTAAAATTACTTCATTCCTCGATTATCTCGTATTAATCTCCATGTAGGAGAAAGTGCAACGTCTTTTTAACCACTCTTTCATCCAAATTGTTTTTCCTTTCCTTTTTCTCTGCTCGTGTGATATAATAATAATTACCGCTTCTTCTTGTAACATATTGTAACTGACGATAAAAAACTGTGCGTGTATAGTGAAATGGAGGCCGCAATCGAAACCGGCCGGGAACTGCCGGCCGTTATCGGTATACAAAACTGAAGGTGTAGTGTGACTATAGATAACCGGACAGTCCACGGACTGACGACCGACTGAACGTGAGTAGACTCCTTTAATATTCGAGCCCTACAAAATATAAAAATCTGAAAAAATACCGAAATTTTGTTTCCAATTTTTCAAGCTGGTTTTCAATTAAATTATATCAGCCCTCCAGTGGAACTAGAAACAACCCCCAAATCTTAAATGAGAAGGGAAGAGAGACACATCATTTGGAAAGTCTTTCAATTAAATTTTTAAAAGAATAATTGACCTTTATTTTCAGTAGTTTTCGAATAACCACCGCCTTATTGACCGGCTGAAAACGAAATAGCTTATAATAATCTCTTGTCCATACTTAAAAATTTTGAATACATCGGCACCTGTCGGTAAGTCTTTGATGTGCCCAGCCAAGGTATTTTTAAAAGAAAGTTATTTATGTCAATTGATTATGAAAATTCTATACCAGTCTTAAAATTTTAAGGTAGGTTAAATTTTAATTTACTTCTACGCAGCCAAGTAGTGTTTACATAATTTCCAAAGACAGTTGACAGATAAAAACCTAATTACCTTGTATGTGTATCCGAAATCTTTATAGTGAGGACGAGAGATTATTATATTTTGTTTGCAGCTGGTCAATACGGCGGCGTTTATTTTGGTCAATAAGTTTTTTATTTAGATTAACTGACTTTAGTTCATCCCATATGAGACTGTGTTTACAAATACACCAGTAGCATGCGTGCCAAAAGATTGTTTAGAAAACAGACTGTTTCACTGGAAACTGCTATAAAACTATAAAGCCTTTTTTTGTGAATATTTTATTTAGTAAATAGAAATTATCAAATGTTAAAAATTATTTTTCTTGCATTTTTTTACAGGAAGGTCTCAAAAATGTGACGAAATAAAATAATTGTTGGAGTTAGAGATATTCAATCCTATGATGCTTCAACGCCTGTCAACATATTAACAGTTTTGTGACGGTGTCGGTCAGCGCGTTGTCGTCGTCCGTCAGAAAGTGACCTTTTCTATTGGTCACAGAAAAACCACAGCACTGTCTTTAAATTACAAGAGGTTATTATCTGTTATTGTAACGTGTCCACTATTTTATCATAAATAGGCCATAACAGAAAATAACCGTTATACTGCCAAGTATTGGAAGATCTTACAAAAATTATAAGCCTTGTTGACATTTGATAAATATATTTATCGAAGTTTAAAAGACTACAGTATTTTTATGACATAATGTAATGAAGAAAATAGGGTTGTACCATTGTGCCCAAAAAAAAACTGGGACAGCAAAATGTAGTTTAATCTCCCAGACTATTAGCTTTTTTTTTAAGTCAATTTAATTTAATTTTGTGACTGACAGTGGCGTGTCAAAAGAAATATTTTTTTAAATCGTTAACTAAAAAAATTTCGAATGACGGCTAAGATATAGAATTGATTAATTTTCTAAAAGATCATCCCTTCGAAACAGCAATAAAAGCTAAAGAAGAAACACGTTTTCCTGGTTCGGCTAATACAACGCCTAGAAGAATTCATAGTTCAGATATAAAAAGTTGTTGTGCTGCCAATAAAATATTTTTGACCGAAGCAAACAAACAGAGAAGAGTAGAATTTGCTTACGAATGAATGAAATCAAGGTAATATATGAAAAACCGTAATATTTTCCGATGAAAAACCTTTCAATTATGCAATAATGGAAAAATCCTCGTTTATAGGACTTCTGGTACGGGATACCATGGAAGATATACAAATAAGACTAATCAAAGTGGACGCTTTTCTATAAACTTTTGGGGCTGGATTAGTGCAAGGGGCCCAGGAGGTTGCCAAATAGTGCATGGAAGGTTCAATGCACCATTATATTGCAACATACTAAACCAAGTTATGATACCATCTGTCGACGAAGTATATGGCCAAGGTTTTATATTTCAACAAGATAATGCTCCTATACGTAAAGCCCGCATGGTTCAAAATTATGTAGAAGAAAATCAAATTCATGTTTTGCCTTGGCCCTCGAAAAGAAAGTCCGGATATCAACCCAATTGAAAACGTTTGGGGTGAGATGACAAAATTTATGTATAAACACAACTTCCAGCCTAGAACTCGGGA
Source organism: Polydrusus cervinus (assembly GCA_935413205.1). Lineage (NCBI taxonomy): Eukaryota > Metazoa > Arthropoda > Insecta > Coleoptera > Curculionidae > Polydrusus > Polydrusus cervinus. The sequence continues at coordinate 17,566,051 of OW284517.1, forward strand.
TGAATTAAGCCAAAGGATAATGCAAGCATGGGATGCAATAACGCAAGAGTATACGAGAAACCTAGTGTTAAGTATGCCACGACCTTTACAAGCATTAATCGATAATAATGGTGCAACTACCAAATATTAAAAACATGTTATTATATTAAGGTTTAAATATGATTGAAATTAAAATTTATTGGAACATAATATTAAAAAATTTTGTTTTATTTTTGTTACATTTTAAAACACAATATGCTATTTTCATTTTTTCTCGTATTTCTAAAAATGTGGTATTGTTGTTAAACCTTTTCACTTCCATGACAACTATTATAACAACAATGATAACATTTCCTCAATAGATTTTACATTTTCCTTATAGTCAAGGAGCTACTCTACAACAACAATTTCGCTGTCCCAGTTTTTTTTGGGCGCAATGGTACATTTATTGCAAATTGCCATAAACTAAAATACAAGCGGTACCATTTAAGAAAAATGTCATGAATATTTTTTCTTTCCCTGTATACAGTGTGTTATGGAAATGACCTATTAAATTTTATGTTAAAATGATCAACTCTTTGAGTATCTTAGAGAAACACTACACACGCCCTTAAAGTGAGTCTAAATCCGTCGCCAGTGACCTGCTCTGGGAAGAATATAGCGCCAGTCGTCCGGCTGTCGACAAAGTACTGTTAAACAAGATAGCAGTGGGTCATGAATTTCAAAAAACAAATTTAATAGTAATGTTTCCCACTTATAGAAAAGCAATACTTTAATGCTTATTTTACGGGTTTAAATATGTCATTTCAATAACATCTTGTATTTTACAATAATTACACCTTAGAGTACCAAACAATCCTACTATATAAAATTTTCCAGTATTTGAACCTACAATGGAATTATTTTATCTTATATTCATTGTTACAATCATGAAGATTCTTAGCCGCAGTTTGTTCTTCATCATTTGCTTTATTTTTAATAGTTATAGTATTACTCAGCTTAGTAGTGTCAAAGTCGGAAAAATCAAATAAAACTACCCCATTGGTACTACTATTCGGACTAGAATTTAAAAGGACAGGGACCATATTTACACTTAATAAGTTGTCATTAGGCGTATCATCTGTAGTGTATCTTGTTCCACCCTTGGTATTATTTATTTCACCATTATCAAGCTCCCTTATGGTTTCATTTGAAGGTATTTCTATTAGAACGGAATTTTGTGAAAATTTAGGATCTACCACCATGTCAACTACCATATCATTGCTATTACATGCTATAGCTACAGTATCTGATGTTTTACTGTGACCCTTATTCATTTCTTCAATGTTCTTGCCACAATCTTCAATGTTTATGGCGTTAATACTATCTGAATTATTTTGATTCTTCACATTATCGTTCAAGCCTCTTGTTGGTTCTTTTAACTTATTTAAATCTAAGGCAGTGGGGGGTTTTGAACATTCAATGTCTATATCCATGCTAACTACTTCATGAAGATTTTCAGAAAATTCCTCAGGAGTAGAAGTAACAATATTAGACATAGGTGATGACTCGACAACGTCAGACGTAGTTTTTTGATTATCGTCCAAAGAATTAATGTTTGTACTTCTTCCTTCAGCTTGCTCTTCCTTAATTTTAGTATTGTTGATGATTCTTTCACAACTTTTTTGATCTTCAGTCTTGTACATAACATTCTTAAATTTTCTCCCACATCCATTCTTGTCTAAACGATGTACAACTATCTCCGAAGCATTTAAGTTTTCATCTATATTTTCCATGGTATTCCTATAATTTTCTTCAGCAGTGACTTCGACTCCAGAAATTAATGACGCCATGGACGTTTTAGGTATTCCCTTATCTTTTCTGGGCCTCCTAGGCTTCCTGACTTTAGCCGGCAAACCATGATGTGCTCTCAAATGTTGTTTCAGATTTCTATTTGATTTATATACTTTATCGCAATTTTTCTCTGTGCACTTGACATGATCGAAAATATTCTCATGATACGTCCTGATATGACCCTTCAAATTACTTTTATATTTGTATGAACGATTACAGTTCAAATAAGGACATTTTATAAGATCAAGCTGACTGTCGGATACGTGGACATACAAGGAATGCTGCGTTAATTTAGCCTTTAAACCGAACGTTCTGTTGCAAATTACACACTTGTATTCTTTTGGCTTGACACTGCATTCACTTCTTCTATGTTCCAACAATTTTGTCCACTTATCAAATGTCTTCTCGCAATCGCATTGGTAAGTTTTGTGAGTTTTTAAATGTTTATTGTATAGATGTAAATTTACAAACATTTTAGAGCAAGAATTGCATTTGAATGACGCTTCTTTATTGTGAACTTCTACCTTATGAACCTGCAATCGACTCTTCCGTTTGAATTTCTCTCCGCAATCGGAACACGAAAATGGAAGGAGTGTGTGAACTCTAGTTATATGTCTCTTAAGGTAATACTTGCTGGAAAAAATTAGTCCACATCCTTCCTCTCCGCAAATGACTGCTTTTTCAGTATTAATTTCATTGGGATAATGAATGGTAGTCTTATGCCTCGCCAAATGCGATTCATTTGTATATTTTTTCTCACAACCTGGATATTCACATTCAAACGGTTTATCATTACCATGGACTGTTAGTTTATGATTCTTCAATCGATATGGTCGTGTAAACGCTGCATTACACCCGGGTTCGTCACATATATGCTTTTTTTCAAATTCCGATTTTTTCTTAGTACTTTTAGGCATAACAGCATCATCATGCTCTACATGAGCAACGGCCATGTGTTGTTTGAGAACATATTTATTACAATAAGTATTACCACAACCTTTGCACATCACCTCTTCTGAAGTACATGCTTTGTTAGAATGATTTGTGGCTTTATGCCTTTTTAAATGATGGTCACTTTTATATCTTTTGTCGCATCCTTCGAAATCACACTGAAAAGGTCTTTCTCCATTATGATCAACAAGTTGGTGTTTTCTTAGTCTTTCGGGTAAATAAAACTTTGCTTCACATTCCGCTTCGTCGCATCTATACAGATTTACGGGTCTTTGTGTCCCTTTTAAATGTGCTTCTTGATGCTTTTTCAATTGGTGTCTTCTTGGAAATGATTTATTACAACCGTCTTGGTCACATTTCAAAAGTCTTTGTACTTGGGTTTGTTCGAGTTCTGTTTTCTGTTTATTAGATGTACTTATGCTCATTTTTTGTTGGTTTTTTAGAGTTTATTCCAACTGAAAAAATAATAAAAATGAATAATCAGAAATTATATGTGAAGCACTTCAGGTGAGGTGATGATGACTGGCTGGATCAATAAAAGCTTTGAATATGAAGACTGAAAGGAATGAGCTTAAATAAAATTTCCCATACTGCTAATAGCTATTTTAAAATACCACTTATATCAGTGTTGAAACATACAGGGTACTACAAATTCGTGTGCGTACAAGGGGATCTCGAAAACTGTAATAAGAGATACGAAGATGGTTAAATTGAGGCAAAGTTGCGTATTTTGAGGCGTAATAATTTGGTGAAAGAAAATTGTAAATATTCCGAATGCTTTCGAAGATATCTGAAAAAACCCGAAATTTTTAATGTTGGTTTTTAATATTTGGCGCTTTTATTTTTGACAAAACCAAAAAACACTTTTTTATAGCAGTTTTTTTTTATGCTCAACAAGGTGGCGTTATAGTTTTCAAATTCGACGTTTCGTTCTTTAGATACCAACCTCAAGTCAATTTTTTTAAAAACGGACCTGGAATTTTAAATGTTTTACGGACTTCTAAGCTTTAGAAATTTAAATCAATTTAAAGGTTTTTGAGATTTTAACGTTTGGTCATCTGGTAATACAGTTTTTCAAATTATTTTTTTTATATAATTACGGTCCTGAACATTTAGAGCTAAACTAAAAGAAAAAGATTTCTGATTTAAAGAATCCGTCCATTTTTACTCAAAGAGGCCTGATATTTGAAAAAATACCAAAAGTCTCGGCCTCAAATATTTTTCTGTCTGTTTATTTTTGTTGCATGTTTCACCTAAAACTAGCATCATCAGACTTTATAAACAGTAAAAAAAAATGTTGAAATTGTTTTTGAAATAAACATAAGTGCATCACAGTAACATAACTAGACCAACACTCCAGTTACCTTTTTTTTCACACGGGCGCCATAATTTTTTTCTGTTTTACAGTATTTCGGTCTAGGCCTCTAGGTTATAGGCAAAAATTATAGGACAATATACCGGGTGTCCACGAAAGGTGGCTCGCCCCTATAACTTTCTTGTTTTTAAAAAAAGTGAAATGAAAATTGGAGGATTTATATATGACGTAAAATTGCATTTTTTGACAAGTGATTTAACTTTATGAAACTTCCGGTTTAACCGGAAGTGACATCAACTTTTTATTTTTAAATGGGACACCTGGTATATTTTTCCTTTTTTTAACTCTATATGACGTTCTAAATACAACCATGTGTCACTTGTCACTTTATGTCATATCTGGTAGATTTACCATATTTGCGGGTGATACCACGATTCTTTGTGATGTGACCCAGTTGGAGCTTGACATTAATTGTGATATGCTGAAGATTAAGGAGTGGTGCGACTCAAATTATTGGTCACTTAATGTTTCTAAGACTAACCTACTCACTTTTAAATGCCACATTTACAGTATAGGACCAGAAGCTCAAAGAGTGAATAATTCAGCAATGAGCAAATTTCTGGGGCTTTATATTGACGATAAATTGAGGTTTGAACATCACATAGCGAATTTAAATACTAGAACAGCTCGTGGGTGCTATGCTTTGAGGGTTATATCGCGAGAGTTGGGAGTTTTTAGTGCGAGGAACGCATACTTTGCCCTTATAGAGAGTCATCTTCGGTATGGGTTGTGTTTCTGGGGATCGTGCGCTCAATACCTTTTCAGGTCGGTATTCTTATTACAAAAAAGAGCAATACGGTGTATTTGTCAGTTGAGTCGCCGAACGTCCTGTCGACCGCACTTTATTAATTTGGGGATATTGACTTTGGCTTCTTTGTATATTCTTAAAACAGCATGTCTTATGCACAAGAAGTATAAATCTGAAATACAGACTTCCTTGACAACTACCACAAGAAGAACATACGTTATAGCGCTGCCGATTCCCTCTTCTGCCTTAACAAAAAACTCTCTATATTATAACAGCAAAAAATTGTTTAATCATTTGCCCCTTAGTTTACGGAAAATTGTTTGCCATAAAAAATTTCGGAGAGACCTAAAAAAATTGTTAACTGAGAGAGCCTTCTATACAATAAGTGAATTTTTCGAGGTATCGCTGTAGGGGTCTCTTGTTTGTTTTGGGGTGTTTAACTGGTCAGTGTATTTTAGATTTTAATTTGTTTAATTCGTTTTAACTGTAGTTTTGTAATAATTTGCTATGTAATATGGGCTATGAATACGTTTAAATTACTTATTTCACTCCTAAAATCGTGGGAAAAATACAACTTGACTGTTTTTGGTCAAAATCTATCTGCTGTGTGAAATTTCAAGTCAAGTTGTATTTTTCCCAAGATTTTAGGAGTGAAATAAGTAATTTAAACGTATTCATAGCCCTCTAGATAAAAAAATATATTAAAAAAAAAATTATAATTTTGGAGACAAAAAGTGACAAGTGACACATGGTTGTATTTAGAACGTCATATTTAAAAAAAGGAAAAATATACCAGGTGTCCCATTTAAAAATAAAAAATTGATGTCACTTCCAGTTAAAGCTTAGAATTGCCTAAATCTGTTTTTAAAATACCAGGTCCGTATTTAAAAAAGTTTACTTGAGGTTGGATAGAACGAAACTTCGAATTTGAAAACTAATAACGCCATGTTGTAGAACATAAAAACTGGCTATGAGAAAGTGTTCTTTGTTTTTTTCCAAGTCAAAAATAAGGGCGCAATTAATTATAAACCTAAACTAAAAATTTTTCTTTTTTTTTCTGATATCTCCAAAGACATTCGAAACATTTACAATTTTCTTTCACCAAAATACGCAACTTTGCCTCAATTTTACCATCTTTGTATCTGTTATTACAGTTTTCAAGATCCCCTTGTACACACACGAATTTGTAGCACCCTTTATACTTGACAAATCTATAGATATTGATAAAACTAGTTTATTAATTTTTCTTCTCTTAGGTATGTACCTTAAAAATTTATTATCCCTCACTACTACAAGACCACGTTACAGGCGGGTAGATTTATTTAACATTACCTCTAATGCATAACTAAAGGCTGCGCTTATATTAGAACCAGACGGCATCTACACGAAGGCGAAGATGATTCGACCGCGAGAGAAAAAGATATCCAACCGACCGATGAATTTATTTTTGCTTATTAAACATTATTTTTAATTAGTTTTGAACTTGTGGTAGTAGTGTATGGGGTGTGTAGTGTTTTAGAAAAACAACAATAGGTACAGTGTGTGTGAGTGCAGTGAACATGAAATTGTGAGAGTTAAACTGAATGTTATTAAATGATATTTACCTTTTTGTATTCGGTTACAGTAGAAAATCCCAGGACTGACAGAAAGTCTGGTATTTAATTTAATTTATTGTTTTAATATTTTGACTACCCTGCTATAATTGCCACTGCACGCCACTGGTAGCATGGGTCTCGGACCAAAAAAATGAAAGAGAAGGTTGTAACCTTTTACCAGTAAGTAATTTTGTCATTTATACTTAAGATAATAGATCGGTGGATTGAATTCATGAAGTGAGAGACAAAGATTAGAAATTTCAAACCGTTTCACTGTTAGGCAGTCCCCACCTGGGGAAACTTATAAGAAACTGTAGTAGCTTAGATACTAGGAGAGTGTCTCTTAAGTGACTGAAAATAATATATATGGAGCAAATTTTTAAGTTGAAATTCATGAATGTGCGGTCTTTAGCTCGCGACTGCGTGACTATAGTACCTACTGGCCGTGTGAGAATGAGAGGAAACTCGAGTAGCCTAGTTGCTCAGTCTCCTAGTTTCCAAGCTACTACAGTTTCTTTTAAGTTTTCCCGTGTAAGGACTGCCTTTGCACATTTTTGTGTGAGTTTATTCTGCAGTTGAAAGGTTTCTTTATGCTAGTGTGGAAAAATATAACTTTCCACACACAAATAATCTAAAATACACTGCAAGTAATTAAAAGACATTATGAAGTAGGTATAGGTTCCTATTTATAGCACAGCAATTTTAACGTAGTTTATGTAAAAGTCGTAGATTGTATAGACCAAAGACGAATCTGACTGCCTTTGTAATTTTTCAGTGATAATTAACATTTATTGAACTGAGATGATCAATACAAAAAATGGTCAACTCTGTTTGGGTATCCTTAAAACTGGGTTGTAGAAGTAGGTATGATTTAAAAATATAATTTTTTACAAACCTTAGAAGCAGGGAAACCACACAATTTTCTTAATGTGCGTAGTATTTAAAGATATTCTAATTGTATTGGTATTTGCAATTTTCATTCACGAAACAAGCTCTCTTCAGCATGATGCTCGAGATTGAAGGTTAGGAAAACGTCATTGTCAAAATGTAACATAACTGTTCTTGTTTAACTAATGTTATGAAAGAGGATAGCTTATTTTAAGTTATTTTACTCATTTAAATAGTCAAAACTTTTTTCTTTAGTGATGGGCAATTTTGAATGAACAGGAGGTTTAAAATGTCCAAATCGTAAAAATTAGTTATTTTTGTGACGAGTTCAGTGACAACCTATCATTCTTCTGTGGTAAAATGGCCGATTAAATATTAAATAAAATCTCGATTCCCGCGAAAACTAAATTGCAGGGAATCTAAAGTTAATTAAACGCTAATTATTTCACTCTCATGTTATTGCTCAATAACGGCAGGTAAGAATTAAAATCCCATTTACTATATCATCTTTATTTGTGATTTTATAACGTTTCAAAAAAATAGTTTAATAAACTATTTTTAACATAACACCAAATCATAAAATATATATTATAATAATAATAGTTGTAGTTTTAAATTTGCCAAATACATCATTCATAGATTGAGAAAATATTGGTTCTATTTTTGGCTTGCCGCTTGATAAAATGCCATTATAATAACTGAATTATATAAACTGAAAAAAAAAATTTGCAAGTACAAGTTTACTTCAAGACAATAATATTTCAATATAGCACTTTTCTAACTAGGGTTGTCTCCTATAAAAAATACTTTCTCTACAAAATAGCCAACATGCTTTAACTCATTTTATGCAAAAGTGCATTTGACAAAGTTTAAAAGTAAACAACCTAAGCGAAGTACTATTTACAAAACAAATAACTTAATATCCTATAAACTGTCATTACGCATCCAGCTCAAAGCCGACTTGATATTAGCCAATTTGACTCGGCACAAAAAAGTTGAAATCAACAAATATTCAGGGTAAGACAGTTTATTTTCTTTACTAGAGGAATCATAAAAGTTTCCTCCCTCACACAGAATTTTTGCTGCTAAATTAAGAAGCCACTCCAAAATCTCCTCGTATGTTGGAAATTTTTGTGTATCGTCCAACCAGGTGCTTGGAGCCCATAAAAACATCTGGCAAACCGTAGCCGCTATATCTGGCTCTAGGCGGTCTTCTGGGTAGCGCCTTAGCAGATTTTTAATGAGTCTATTAAAAATAGAAGGCACTGTTTCAGGTAGGTTTGGTAAGGCTTTGTCGTTGTAAGACACGCTAGAGAGTCTGAATGCTTTGTTGCCATAGAATGGGTTTGGTGCTCCAAATATTTCGTATCCTAAAAAGAGTACTTTTAAATAATTTTTTAAAGGTAAATTTTATAATAAAAGGGCGGCCATTTCATATTGATATTGCAATGCAATGCTAATGCATTACTATCTTTTAACCAGTAAAATGGCACCACCCTGGAACAAATAAGGTTTAATGATTTTCCTGTTGTTTTATATCTATGGTATACAGAGTGTCCCAGATAACAATGCACTCTACAGGGATCTTGTAACCCGTATAAGAGACAGAGATGGTTAAATTAGCAAAAAGTTGCGCCCTACTAAATTCTGCAACGTGTTTTCAAATTTAAAAAACTCCGAATCCTTCCGAAAATATTTGGACAAAACCGAATTTTCGCGATTTTGTTTTTATTTTTTTCTGACTCTATTATTTGAAGAGATATGTTAAAATAAAGTTTACATTTTCATTACCATTTTTTCTTCTCTACAGGATGAGTCAACGATAGAGTAAAGTTTATTTTCGCCTTCATCTTAAGAATTAGATGAAAATTTAAAATACAAAAGTTAAAGAGACCATTGAAGTGCACATTTTAAAACTATGCTGTAGTATACGGAGTGACGCAAAAAAACGTAGCGAATATAACTTGGATTTTTTTTTAATGGAACACCCTATATATTGTATTATTTTCTGATTCCCCATAAAATTCTGCGCGTATACTACATACACTATATTGCTAATACCATAATTCAATGATGACACCACTGTAGGCAGATGATCAGGGTCCGTTAAGTTTGCGCAGCTCGGAAATTTGCTTCTTGATGTAAACATTTGACAGGACCGACTTTCAAAATATTTTTACAAGCTTTTATTTAAATTCACCCGTTAGTTCGGGTGTGTACAGTTTATGGTCAAATAAAACTAAGTAATCAATAGGAATAAGTAAAAACATGAAGTCTTTCTCCACTGGTTTATTAATAAACCAGTGGAGAAAGACTTCATGTTTTTACTTATTCCTATAAATTAACTCCACTTTAAGAATGGACTACTTCCTCAAAATTAAGTAATCAATCTTTTACATACCTGAAATACCTTATTCCTAGTATTGAACCGCGATTCGTGCAAAAAAGGATCATGCACTTTTTTCTACCCATCTTGAGACACAAGTCGCTAACAATAACAAAATTTCTGGTAAAGTTTTATATCTAAATTCGCACCCAAAACTTAAAAATAATATCCACAATAACACAATGAACATCCGAACGAATACAACGTAAAAAAAGATGGAAACGACTAACAACTTACAAACTAACAAAAAAAAATGTCTAAAATAAAGTTTTATAAATATTAACACCCAAAATTTGGAAATTATAACCACACACGCACGAACGAAACAAAAGATGGTGACGAATAAGAATACAAACAACCACATAACACCTAATGTGCAAACAACGGCGAGCCGGTTCTGTTTACGATCTGTTAGATATCGTGTCGGTTGCCTAATTTTTTTCCTACTGAGCAAGCGCCACTGGCCCAAATTCAGGTTATTTTGAATCGCACGATGGGTATCTTCTTGCTTCGTGCGGCTGCTTGTATTGGCAATATAGTGTATGTATATATGTGGGGACAACCTGTAGATAGTGTGTGATGCCCGAAAGTTTTAAAAAAACTTACCCATAGCCCCAACTGCCCACAAATCCGACTTGCCATAATTCAGCTTACTAAACGACCCCGGCTTTTTCCCGATTATTTCTGGAGCCATCAGCGCAGTATTCCCACCCTTCTCTATATCATAACTCGTATAGGTTACTGATAGATCGGCGTTTTTTTCAGCAAGGCAACATCCGAAATCGCTAATGACCGCCTGGGGGCTCCTCGGGTCAGATAGATCCAATAACACGTTGTCGGTTTTCAGGTCCCGATGAGCGATGTTGTGAGTGACCATATGGACCACACCCTCGAGGAGCTGGGTGAGAAGTAGGACTGATGTGCGGAGGGAGGGTTTGTTGGGTAAGTTGAGGTAATCTTGTAGGTTTTGGTGGTACCTGGAAAAAATATTTCATGTAGGTAGTTTTTATTTGTAACATTGAGTCTAGGCTTTTGGGAAAAAGAAACATGAGCATCAGAAACTGACCGCGTGAACAATCACCCAAGAAAATTATATCAAGAGCTGTCAAACATAAAAAAAGGATATCAGCCTAGAGGAGATTTAATGATTAGGAAAGTGGACGGCAACTTAACAAGCGACAGAAATGAACTGTTTATAGAATGAAAAAATTACTTCGACGCTCTTCTAAACGTTAACAACGAAAATGGTCATAGCCCTTCAATATATACCATTCGGCAGAACCACTCATAGATGATCCGTCATATGAGGAGGTGCTAAGAGCCATAAATAGTCTTAAAAACAACAATAAAGCCCCCGGAAATGATATGATTCCTTCTAAATGTATCAAAAGTGGGGGAGTGACATTACACAAACACCTACACAGACTTATCATATTGATATGGGAAGATGAAACAATGCCAAATGAATGGAAGGAAAGTATAATCGTCCCTGTACATAAAAAGGAAGATAAAAAGAAGTACATCAATTACAGATGAATCTCCCTCATTAGTACTGCATATAAAATTCTAGCCAACATAGTCCTGGAACGTCTAAAACTAATTACAGAAGAGAGTGTGGTAGATTATCAGTGCGGCTTCCGAAGAAACAGATCAACAGTCGACCAAGTTTTTACCATAAGACAATTGATGGAAAAATTCTGGGAGTTCAACCGAGACGCACACAATCTTTTTGTAGACTTCAGACATGCATTGTTCGGGATGACCTAAGATTACTACTGGCTTCTGCCGACGATATCGACGTAGTGGGTGGATCGGTGATGACGGTGAAAGATCTCTTTTCGAGGGTAGAGACGCAAGCGGAACAAATAGGGCTCAGAATAAACGAGGACAAAATCAAGTATATGCACACCAGCAGAACGGGGCGCAGAGACAGAGTTGGCCAAAATGTCACTATGGGAGAATTCAATTTCAAAAGGGTCACAACTTTTAAGTACCTAGGAACCACAATTGCTCAGGATAACAACCTGACAGGGAAATTAAAGTCCGTATTCAAAGTGGAAACAAATGTCTATATGCACTAAAGTCAATACTAGCATCGAAAACTAAAAAATAAAATAGAAAAAAAAGAATATATAGAAAAAGAAGCTCAGATAATAGGCCTCCGAATAAATGAAGGAAAGACCAAATACATGCAAGTCTCCCGCAACCCCGCGAGAGACAGAGTCAGACAGAACATCACCATGGATGACTACACTTTTGAACATGTACGAACCTTTAAGTACCTGGGCGCAGTGATAAAGGCAGACAATAATATGCAGGAAGAGATTAAACAGCGTATCACTCAAGCAAACAAATGCACTTTCGCAATAAAAACCCTACTGAAATCAAAATTTATCACAAGAAAAGCCAAAACCGTAATTTACCAAACAATAATACGACCAGTAGCAACCTATGCCAGTGAAACATGGACCCTGACAGTTCGCGACACAGGGCTCCTTAGAAGGTTTGAGAGAAAAATCCTGCGCATGATATATGGCCCGTGCCGAGACCCTGAAACCAACCGTTACAAAAGAGAAGCAACGCAGAACTTGCTCAAATATATCAAAGCCCTGACATCATTCAGGAAATAAAGTCCAGCAGACTAAGATGGGCAGGGCACATACAAAGAAGTCAAAATGATCGACTAATAAAACGGGTTTGGGAGGAGGCGCCACAAGAAAAAAGACCACTGGGAAGACCTAGGCTTAGATGGAGAGATAACATCAATAAGGATCTAGCTACCCTTGAAGTGGACCAGCAAGAATGGAAGGAGCTGGCTCAAGACCGTTCTAGGTGGAAGCAAATAGTCAAGGCAGCCAAGACCCACCCTGGGTTGTAGTGCTACGGAGTAAGTAAGTAAGCATCGAAAAACATCTCGCGAAGAACGAAAATCACAATTTATAAAACCGTTATAAGACCGACTGTTATGTATGCTAGCGAAACTTGGACCCTGACCAAAGACAACGAAAGGAAATTGAGAGTCTTTGAGAGAAAAGTTCTACGCAAAATTTTCGGACCACTGCCAAGCACACACAACTGTACAGGGTAAGAACGAATCAGGACATATCCGAATTATAGTATGTATAAGAATCCAGATATTGTGAAGGAAATAAAAATAAGAAGGCTGCAATGGGCGGGTCATGTGCAAAGACAGTCGGACACAAGGATGGTAAATTGGCCTGGGAAGGAGCACCAATAGGTCGAAGACCGCGCCCACGAATGAGGTGGCGCGATAACATCAAAGCGGACCTAAGGACCATTGGAACAGATTACGACCCAACATTGATGGAAGATCGGCAACAATGGAAGAGAATAGTACAGTCGGCCAAGACCCACCCCGGATTGTAGAGCCATGGAGTAAGTAAGTCTTGGCTTTTGTAGAACGAGGAATAATAATAATATTTATTTAATAGCAAAGATAACAAATACATAAATGATATTTTTACACTTGACAATTTTGATAATGATAAATAAATACAAAATTTCTACATTTAAACTTATTGCATCCCAATATTATTTTTGCCAGTAGTCTATACATTTTTTTCGAAAGTTCTTTATTGATTGAGAGATATTTAAACTATTGAACAGTTCATTATATTGAATTTAAAAAAAATATTTTTTTGGCAATATGTTGTAGACCAGTATTTACAAAAATGTTCTCCTTAGTCCGTGTTTGATATAGTGTATTTCACGTCATTTCTAGTAACATTTATTTTATAGAACTTAAGGTTTGGTTAGGGCCAGACTAGTATTCCTGTAATAGTTAATTACCAAATAAACAATATATTTACTTTTTATAAAAAAAAAACACTTCACAGATACTACCTACACACAGGTTATAACCAGAAAGTCTACACACAAAATATTAGCAAAATGATCTCTAAAAATACCAAATACAAGAATACTGCACTTATTATTCAACACGTGAACGAATGAATGCCGGTTCTGTGATATTGAAAGAACGCAGAGAAGACATGCGGATTGATGTACGGAAAAAGATGTGCGAGAGCAAGAGCGTAAGAAAGAGATCAAATACTGACAGTGCTGTAACAACAATCTCTTGACGGGTTTTAACTGATAGAACTTTACTTTATATCCATCTCTCATGAATCTACCAATGTTCGTGAGGAAAAGCCGTTTTCAGAATTTCTAAATCACATGTTGGCAAACGCGTTTGACGAGAGAAACGTCAAAGCATTAAAAACGTACGTGAAATTTACTATAATTTTGTACATCTAAAACATTTCTTAAATTTTGTAATAGATGTTCGGGAAATAGTCCGTTTTTTTATTTTGTGTATCGCTGTCACTGTATTTATAAATATAATCTTGTGTAATGTGTTCTCTAAATAAAGGCCTGTAAGCGGTTTAAAACAGTTTTTATTCCTCCGACTAAACGTGTCGTTTTGTGTCGAATGCGGAAAAAATTTTAAGTTTACATCGTAGATTAGATTCAGAACTATTTGTTTATTTATTAATAATCCATACAATTATCATATATAAATAACTTATCTTATATGGAAATAAGTGCACCGAATTATAGTATCCTAATCCTATGTAAGGTGAAGTATAGGTTACAAATTTCCATTTTCCAATTTTGGAATATGGCAGCATAATTTGGTCTCCTCAGTATAACCTTTGGATAAAGAGAACAGATAAAATTTTTGAAATGCATGCATTACAGAAAGTTTGGGATTTATCCTCTTCAGGGTTGTGATAATGAGTATATTTTGGGAATTTTTATTAGATTATCTTTAAATAAAAGAAGGATAAGGATCTTCTTATGTACAGTGTTTAAAATCCTTAAGGGTGATATTGACTGTCCTAATATACTTGAGCAGCTTCCGTTTACCTTCAATCATGTTAATTCTAGAAATCGTAATGTTTTTTATCTGACCTTTCCGCGAATGAATCTTTATAGAAGTTTTCCCCTGTATAGATTGTGTTATTTCTTTAATTTGTATGATTCTGATATTAATATCGACCTTATTAATGTGAGAAGCTTTACGAAACTTATACAGGATAAATTACTTATAAACTAATTGTTGTATATGTCGTATTTTATAATTTTTGTGATATACATACTTTGCTGAGCTAATTGTTTAGGTTTTTTATGACTTTGTATTGTTGCCTGCCTATTAGTTTAAGTTGAGTGTCTGTAATTGGCTTTTTGCTATCGATGCTTTAAAATAAATAAATAAAGAGGCACACCTAAGTGAGTTAACACAGCGTAAAAAAATGGTGACCCTAAAAGTTTTCGCCTATGGCGCATTTTGTTAGGATTTTACTATTAGGGCTTAAGCATCCCCGCCAAAAAACTCATACTAGTTGCGCCTGTAACTGCTGCGCACTGTTACATTTTACATCTTGTTTTCCTACCTCTTCATAAGTATAAACAAGGACATGTTTCTTCCCTCTCCCTCGGGATCAATTCTCTTGGGCAGAGCAGCCGGATACATTTCCCTGCATCTCTCCAGTTCCGGGACGAAATCGGTAAACACCGACATGATTTTGACGATGTTCGGATGCGGCGGAAGATGCCTTGTTCTGTTGAGGAAGTCGTATTCGTAGTCTGTGATACCGTAGCGATTGAAGTATATCGGAGCTGGGACAGTCTCTCTGTAAGAATATTTAACATAAAACTGGCAAGTGCGCATCAGAGAAACAAAAAATATATTTACGGTTTTGACTAACTCTGCAGCTTTGTCACCAGTCAATCAGACAGTGTATTAATTTTCGCATTATTACCATTAACAATAATACATATTATTAAGTACATTTTTTTTATTGAATTTAAAAATAAATAAATCCAACTCGGCGTGGCGCGGCGGCGAGCTTGAGCGGCAATATCTTAGAGATCGGATCTGCCTTTAATGTTTATTTTATGAAGAAGTTTTAATTGAACATGTTTTCCAAATTTGTTTTTAATTAAATTAGTTTATTTTTGTCAAATAAAATATTTAAAAATATATACAGGGTGATTCAAAAGTACTTTAACAAATTTCGGATATGGTTGAAGAGGAAAAGTTTTAATGTTTTTTAGCGGCTTCGTTTTGAAAATACAGGGTGTCCAAAAAAAAGTAATAATACTTAAATAATTAATAAACGAGTAGAGATGTTTAGGTAAAATAATTTTTTAGGAGTAATAATTTGCCGTAAAAACGAAATGCAAATGGGCTAAAAAATTAGCTTCTTAAATGATCCATAATACATAAAAAATAAAACTTGCAGAAAACATGGTGAAACTATGACAAAATAGCAAAAACATCTATACTGACAAGCGATTATTTACATCAATAAAAGCCAAATTATGGTCCACAGCCCACTTGTAAAAAATGCTACATAATTATTGCTAATAATTTTGATCAGCTACAAGAAAGCGTTTTTATTACAATTAAAGTAAGAATTCGTAAAAAAATACAGGGTGATTCCTAAGTCGATACTTCTTTTTTAGCTGTGTATAGAAGGCATTAAAATAAACAACATATTCAAATACCTTTTTTCAAAAAACTTAAAAATAGGCGAGATACAGAAGTAAAAAATCTAAGTGCGGGCCTGGTCATCAAAACGTAGCCTGCTGTACTTTATGTTGTTTGTCTTATATCTTATTATTCATGCAATTTACGGTCAGTTATTTAGCAATACGCTGCGGTGTATTTTTCTGAAGCAAGTTCATTTTATATTGGTGACACATGAAAACGGTAAAATTTGAAAACAATGAACTAGTAGATATGGTGCTAATTTACGGCGAATGTCGTCAAAGTGCGGCTGCTGCTTCGAGATTATGTTTAAGTTAGGCAGGACCGTATTTGATCCATAGTGTAATAAATGAATGTAAGTACCTAATTTCTTAGTTTTTTGAAAAAAGGTATTTGAAAATGTTGTTTATGTTAATGCCTTTTATACACAGCTAAAAAAGAAGTATCAACTTAGGAATCACCCTGTATTAAAAAAATCAACGATGTAACTTAATTTTTATAAAATATATTAGAGAATGAGTTTGTATTGACGCCACTGGTTATCTCGGAGAGTGCATTGTACTTTCAAATTAGGCATATTTACCTACTCATTTAATTCACCAAATTTCACCTAAAAATCTCTACTGATTTTTAATTAAGTATTTAAAAGTTACTAATTTTAATTTTGGACACCCCGTATTTTCCAAACAAAGCTGTTGCAGAACATAGTTTATTAAATTTTTCTTCTTAAAATAATGTCAGCCACCATATCCCAAAGTTTGTTAAAGTACTTTTGAGTCAACCTGTATATCTACCTACCTAAACAGTGAGTTGTATATTGGCATAGACTATTTAAATTGAGCACTGCTGTTTAGGTTCAGTAAAGGCAACAATTTCTTGTTTAACCTATTATTAAATAAGGTGCATCATTTTTAACCTCTTTACTACTTTAACATTTTTACTAACTCTTTCCACATTTTTACCAATTTGAATATGAGGTAGGGCAATTTCAATAAACTTTACCTGTACATTGCCCTTAAAATAGCCAAAGAATTCGACTGGATGTCATAATTAAACATCATCTTTAAAGCCAAAGGGAAACAACTCGTATCATCCCTGCTTCTTATTTTTTCAGCTTCTTGAATGTGTTCCTCCGATGCAACTTTTGCCGAATACACTACTGCATTTGCTCCCTTTGCTATTGGTTTCCCAAAAGTAAAAGCTTGTAGATTTACAGGTGTATTATCTGGGAGAGTTTCTACTTGACCCATGGCGTCTCTGTTCCATTGTATTTTAGACATGCACTCACGGATTTCCCAACAGATGCCTGAAGAATAATTAATAAACTATCTTTATAATGAACTTTAATTACCATTTATCAAAAATAAATAATCAAATTATATACCTAAATATACCTACCTTCTAGTTCGTCATCTTTAGTAAGAAATCCTTGACCAGAAACCACAGCTACTCCCACCAGTGTCAACAATGGTGCAGTATTTCCATACAACCCCCTTTGTGAAGCCTTTTGAAACACTTCTGTACCAACCTTGTTTGAAACTCTATTGACAACATCATCAAACAACACTCTTCTTGCCCTTTGACTTATCTGGACTCCAATATTTCTAAATACATTGTACCTGCTCTTGCTAACAATATCGGTTTTTTGAATTTGGGGCCTTGCCTGCTGAGCTGATGCTACTGATAGGCTAATTGTCCGTGTCGGGGGCCGTCCAGGGGGTTTTCCTTTATTGAGGTGCCGTATGAGGGATGTTCCATGTTTAAACACCTTCCCTCCAATAGCTCGGAGAGACATTTTCTAGGACTCTCCTTCTTTTAATTCTTATCCTTCCAGTAATATCCCGAATTTTAATCCTGAAAAATATCGTTATCTAATCTTGTAGACTGATATGTAAAATTAATGATCGAGACGTATTTTTTGAAGTTTTTAGTTGCAAAGGTAAGAAAATAAGATACCAGTTAAAAATAACTCTTACCCGATCCTCGGCCATTACACGGGACACAACAAATACAATAATTAATAATAGTATTAATGTAAATCAGATGAGCAAACAAACTACGCAATTTTTTTAAGAGACGTCAAAACAATGAACTGCAACAAATAATGAAAACTTCTTTCTTTTATGACAACACAGAGGATTGATAGATTGTTGTTATTCACAACGTGCAAATATTAAAGCCAGACATAGAAAAATAATTGGTTTACGGTGCCGCTGCTAGTCAGTTACGACCTATCATTTCATTGTGCCGCTGTCTAGGGCATAAAGGAATGATATGTCGAAGGCAATTAGTCGCTTTGGCCAAATTTCCCTTTTTGGATTTTACTGGTTCAGCCCAAGGATGTTTTAGAAAAAAAAGAGCCTTTCTCCCAAAGAGAAGTGGCGAGAATGGTAAACTGATCATTTAGATACATTTTGACTAAAACAGACATATGCATCATACGTGTTATTAAACGTTTCGATGAAAATTACATCATCAACATATACCTCTATATCTGTCTTGATATTCTATATGAAAAAAACAGACAGAATTTAAATAATAATAAATTAAAGATGGCTATGAGATATAAGACGCTATATATGAAGGCAAATATACATATAGGTACCTACCTATGTTTGAAGATGTTATTTTCCATCGAAACTTATTAAAATGTGATACATATCTGTTTTTAGAATAGAAACATCCAGTTCCGTATTTAAAAAGTTGAAGTTGATAATGAGCCCAAAACATCGAAACGTCGGATTCAAAAACTGATATTGCCATATTTGATAGAAAATAAAAAGTGGCCATGACGTGTGGTACCTACTTATTACAAAATTTTTCTTTAAATAATAAAGTTAGGGAAAATAAAACCAAATTATTTAATTTTGCTTTTATCCGGATATATCCAGAGCAGTGGCCTGTAAAGCCGTTTAAACAGAGTAGGCAAAATTTCATTTCTAAACATTAGACTTTAATAATTTTTAACACGCAGTTGACATCGCATAACTATACGCTTAAATTACGGTGGACATGTCCACTTCTCCATTTTTTTCCGACAAGTGACCTTTCTATAACGGGCGAAAGGCCGAAAACACTAATAAGGAGCCAATTATTATGTAAATTTATAATATTATATATATAAGATACTTTATTAGCAAAAATGATCTTAAATCGTTATAAAAGTACTTATTCTTATTGTACGTTACTAATTAAGAGCTTAATTAACGTAATTATTATACTATATAGGGACATGTTTTATATCGAGAAAGCGTAGTACTTTTTGAAACTACCACAAAACTTGAAGATTTTCACCAATGCACTTATCAGGTCGCAAGTCACGTGTATTTGTTGCATTTCTTTCTAGCTTACTGTCTACCGCCTCTCTCGCGCTTCCATACTCGTATAAAAGCAATGCTTTTGTTTGCTTTCCCATAAAAGGGGCTAATATAATGTGAATAAGAAAGAAATATTGCAGGATATTACACGGATAAAAAGTTAAATATAAAGAAGTAATTTTGGTTAAATTTGTTTTATTGTTCCCAGGGTATATAGGCAATGCTTTTTTGCCTATATTGTATGCATGCCAGAGGTCCTAGAGGAATATCCTTCATTTTTAAAAGACGTGCGATTAAGCACCCAATTGTGCAACTTTTGTCACAATTTAAGCTTTTGTTCATATCTGTTATATAGTTTCCAAGCAAGGTTCTGTTAATGGTCAACCTGGGGACACCCTGTACATGTTAAGACATCACAAAGTTGTTTATTTATAATAAATCCATAGAGATTAAATTTTCGAATGGTATAGTCACCAGCCGTGTGGCATCATACGGGCCGCTACTGATTTTATTTATACATTTTTTAAACTGAAACAATCATATAGCATCTATACATATTCATGAATACCAAATATGTTGCTGATCTTTAAATTATGTAAGATCATTTAGTAAAACAGAATATTTATGTGTTTATCCAGTAATATTTAACACAATCGAATTATCTAAAGTACTTTTTGATAAAAGTGTGTCAGTAAAACATACATTAAATATTATTTATGGAGTGATTATATTACACCTACTTATTATTACTTTAATTTTATTATAGGTATATGCAAATTTACTTTAAAAGTTTTTTTTATCATATTGAGCAAAATGTTTCACAAGGCCACAAAAGTGTATTTTTTGCAACTATCGACAGGTAAGCTACATGTACTATAATATGCCATATTATATAATATTTTATTATTATACGCATGTTTTCCATACAATCTTAGATATATTATTTTCTTTGCAAGAAAATAAGTATATAATCGTGAAGCAATCGCGTTTTAGATATTTTTTGAACTTGTTGACCTTTCATAGTCTCTACAGGGTGAGTTTTTTTAGTGTTGGGCGAAAATGATTGTATTCAGGAAATTTTGGTAAAGTAATAGAACGATGAACTTTGTTTATAAAATTCAAATCTACGTAAAAATATGTATACACAAGAAATTGATATTGGTTTTAATTTGAAAATTAAAAGAGTTGTACCAATAAATTAAGTTTACTTATTTTTGAATTAGTGTCCAAAATACATTGCGAACATTTTCTATTTATATTTTTATACATAGCGTACCAAAAACTGGTTAAAAACCTAATTTTTCTGAAACTTACCCATTTTTTATAAATTAAATCTATCCTGCGTTCTTTTCTGTTTGCAAATTTTGTTATCACTTTGTGTTCATTTCGGAGATTATTTTTTTTCAGTAGATAGCATGGAAGGCGCTGTTACCACGATTTGTAATAATTTTCTATTCTCCTTCAAAGTATCTTGTAGATTTTATTTGCTATTAAAAATTTTAGAAAAGGGGTTGTGCGCCATTTAATGTGAACAGTATAAAACTTTTTTTTTCTAACATCCACAAATCCATTCATTTTTTAAATAAATTTCTCTATTAAATTTGCATGTCTAAACTTTTCCCTTTACTTATTACCCCAGATTTTTCAATATTAATATGATAATGGTCTATATACCTTTACCTTTTAATTCGATCTTTTCTTAGTATGATTATTTAGAAAATCTCTTCACATTAATTAAATTAAAAACCTTCCATACTTCACAGTTAAAAATTATTGTCAGCGATACACAGAATCACACGCACGCACTATATTATTGTAAAACCAGAAAGTCATGTGAAGATTTTACCCAATACGGCGCTCGCGCTGCACTAAATACATATTAATAAAAATTATGTCAAATTTGTCATACTATAGCTATGGCTCTTTTAGTTTTTAAATTACATCCAGGGTGTTTTTTGAAAATGTTAGCTTTTTATATAGACATCCCCTCGTATTTTCTTTAAGCATTAACTTAGGAAAGGTAAAAACTGATCTTGATAAAGTTGTTAGGACGAGTTCAGGGGCGTACGTGTAGTAAGCTTTTTCTAAAAAGTTTAGGTTTCGAGATCTTAACCAAACTTATATGATTTTTAAATGGGATACATTATAATTTGATAGTTTTTAGTTGTCTGTATTATATGTACAAAAAAATGTTTAACGGCGTGTAGTTTTTAAAATTGAAAAAGTGTCTCCGCGGGGATTTGAACCTAGAACCTCTCGATTACTAGTCTATCGCTCTACCGATTACGCCAAATTTTTATATTTGTATGATGCATGCATCCTTTAGAATTTTAGGCTTTCCAAAAAAAATTACATTAAAAAGCCCGATTTGTAGGGAAAATCTATAATAAATATAACATTTAAAAAGCAACATTAAATTAAATTCTAAAATGATTTTGAAAGATTTTTTCTAAATCGAAGCTTCTCTACCGAATAACGGGTGTTGTCTTTATCAGTGGTAGGGCAAACCGGGGAGGTGCCCCGGATGCAGCCGTCGGCCTATTATTTCCCTGTCATGGAGAAATGATTGATTGGCATAACTCAGTGTGCGCGTCTCCCTTGTCTATGGACATAGTGATAGACCACCTATCATTCTTCTGTACTGACATCTAACATTTGATAAATGGCATTTTATTTTATTATAATTTTAAGTGGACTACTTGGCTTGATGCTGAAAAGCAAGAGGACATTTGAAACCTCTGAACTATTCTGTGTTCAATACAATGAAGTAAGACGCAAATAGAAGTTCACCTAGCGCGGCTCACTTCACGCGTGACGTTCTTTAACATTTTAACCTAAATTTCGCGCGTCAAAATTTTTTTAGTTAGTTGGACTTTTACCTTAGGAATCAGTTGCGAAACCACTTAAAAAGATGTTTCAACGCAAAATTCTAATTTAGAGTTTGTACATCAACCCTCAACTCAACTCATAACATCAAATTCAATTCTTAACATTTGACCGTTGCAAAGTAAATAGGTACAGCAAGAATGCCTCTACAACAAAATCTCAACGCCTTTTTAGGTGCGGCCGTCTTGGGCGTCATTGGGGCTGCAGGAATGTTTTTGGTGGAACAGTACAGACAAGAAAAAATGCGCAATGCTATGGCAAAGGATTTGGCTAGACTCGATCAGGAATTGGCCAAGTTACGCAGTGAATTACAAGTGTTACAAACTCAAAGAAGTACTGAAAGGTAATTAGATATTAATAATAAACAGAAAACTAAAATAGGGACTTTACCAAGCTTAATCTGTTTAAAAATAAAAATTGAAATTTCAAAAGATTTTGTGTTGTGATTTGCAATTTTTGTAAGTGTTCGACCCAAGAATGTGAAACCAATCAGACTTATGAATTTATACTTTGAATCAAATGGGTCCAATTTCAAAAGGTTAATTATTTTTGAAGGAAGCATCAAAGTAACAACTACTAACTATGTATGAAAGAGACTTACCTATTTAAGTATATTTTGGTAGGTTCTACAAATCAGCCATTCAATAGAAATGGAAGCTAATACATAAAAACTCAGTTGGTCCATATTTCATACCTGTATTCTGAAATAAATTTTATATTGTCGAAAGTTTATTAATTTTAAATTTTAGGAGTTTCTAAGAGTAATGAGATGAAACTTGTTACTTACTTTTGATATTTAAACTTTTTTTATAAAAATACATGTGTTGTGAACTTTTCTTCATAACATGCCCTGAAGAATCACACCCGGAAATATTACCATGTCATTAAGGGACACCCTGTATATTAGAAAACTCTGATAATCTGTAGATTAGCAGTAAGTCATTGTTTAATTTATTTTTAAATTTTTAACAAATTTTAGTACCTTTTTTAGTTTACAAGATAGGCAATTTTTCTAAAGTTTACTAAGTAACTAATTGTTTATAATTTTTGGTATTCTTGTTTTTTAAATTTATTTAGCTACAAGGTGGTGGTAGTACTATAATTATTAGTCTAGTATTATAATAATTATTATTATCACTAGTAATAATTGTAACAAATTTTAAATGTAGTAAAAATATAAAATAGGAAAACAAATACTACATAAAAGTTTAAAATTCTATATGAGATAAAAAGGAAATAATACAAAACGCGCATTAACATAAGTTGTCAATTAATAGACAATACAATAATGATGATATGAAGTTTGTGTATTGTTTACATACATTATAGGGACATTATTCTAACTTAGTTCTAAATAGCTGTTATAAATCTTGAACTTAATCATATTTAATCCTATAAATGATGAGTATTGTATGGAATTTTGTGATTTTACTTTACACCTATAAGATACTGAGTATCCCAAAAAAAAAAAAATTGTGGTTAGAGATACAAAAAAAAAATTATATGGTTGGTTGGTTGGTTTAAGGCGGGGGTCGGGCGTTCGGCCCAAGCTTCTTGCACTGCAGCCTAGTGGCTTATTGTACTCTCCTGTCTTGCTAGAAAAGGTTTGTTCCTTTTATAAGGTCCAGCAGATTCCTACCAAGTTTGTCATGTGGGAGGTTATCCCCACATTGGATGTCTCCGAAGATTCTGAGTCTTCCTTGGGTCAGTGCTTCGCAGTCATATATGATATGTGAGGGGGGGATTCGTCCTCATCGCCGCAAAGTCTGCATTCAATGGGACCATTGTAAATTCCTACTCCGCGTAGGTGTTTTCTTAAGCAGTGGCCTGTTAGTAGGCCGACCACTTGTTTTAGCTGGGTGCGCGTTAGAGGCATCATTCCAGTTGATAACTTTTTGGAGGGTTTTCCAATTGTGGCCCTCGCTTGGGTATGACCAGGTATCCTGTTCCATCGGGATAGGTGTTGTTGTTGTGCCCACCTGTCTGATGCTGCTCTGGTTGTCTGTTTTGATATGCCAAGGGCGGGTTCAGGGCCCCTGAGTTTTTGAGATGATCCGGCTCTTGCCAGTTCATCGGCCTTTTCGTTGCCTGCTTCCCTGAGTGGCCAGGAACCCATAGGAGTTCTACCTTGTTGTTCATTGCGGCCAGGTCGTTTAGGCACTCCAGTGTGATCCTCGATTTGAGTCGACTGGAGTTCAGGGCCTTGAGGGCAGCTTGGCTGTCTGACAGAATGTATATCTCTTGGTCGTGGTAGCCCTTTTCGATATTTTTCTGTACACATGCTTGTATTGCACGTATTTCTGCTTGGTATACTGTGGCGTAGTTTCCCAGGGGAATGCTGATTTCCATTCTGGGTCTTTCCTCATATATACCTGCGCCTACTCCGTCGGCCGTTTTTGATCCATCAGTGTACCAAACCAGGCCCTTATCTAATGACGGTAGTGTCCCTTTTGACCACATGTCAGAGTCGCACCTGATGTTGAAGGGTCTGGTGAAGTGACCTCTTTCATGAGAGATACAAAAAAAAATTATATAAGTACATGATAATTGATAATTTTCAACTACTTAATTAAATAATCATTTAAAAAATAAAACTTACTATAAAAACGAGTATAAAAAGTATAAAATAATATTATTTAAAGAATATTACAATAGATTCTCAATGCTCATAATGTAGTCCAACCATTGACAGTGACAATTTAACAGTAGAATTTGAATTTTTACGCTCAAGCGGTTATACATCTTACGGTTTTGAACCTCGCGTGGTCTCCGGACCCAAACCATACCGACTATCTAGCGAAAACGCTCTCAAGGGAACCCCTACTCCTCCGCTTCTCCTTACCGCATCCATTGGCCATCGGGCATACCCTCCGACCAATGGT
Organism: Polydrusus cervinus; assembly: GCA_935413205.1. NCBI lineage: Eukaryota > Metazoa > Arthropoda > Insecta > Coleoptera > Curculionidae > Polydrusus > Polydrusus cervinus. The sequence goes on from OW284517.1 coordinate 17,591,408, forward strand.
TGCGGCGCCGCAGCGGGGGAAAGAAGACCCTGTTTTTTTGTTGTTTTTTCGGCCTTTCTTGGCTTTTTTCTCTTTTCTTGTCGTATTTTCTTTTTTTCTTTTATTACTTTGCCTTGTCTTTCTTTTTTTTTTTTTCCTAAACAACTTACTATCTATTTTACAAAATCCTTAACCTAAATCTCTTTACATCCTTCTTCTCACTCCCTTCTTATTTCTGTACCCTTTCCTTAAACCCATCTTACACTTTACCTAGAAGTTCCTTAGAACTACTTTACAATTTACATAGAAATTATATCTTTATCCTAGATTTAACCCTCTTTTCTTTTTTTTTTACAAACTTAATATCTACCTAAATTCTCTTTTCCTTAAATCCTAAGGGTTTCCTTCGAGACTACTCCCCAGTTTGCCTAGGAATTATATCTTTTTACCCTATTCCTTTTACCTTGAAACTCTATATTTTTACACTATTTACACCATAACACCATATTTTACACTCCTTTTTTTTTTTTAAACTTACTATACCCAAATTCTCTCTTCCTTAAATCCTGAGGATTTCCTTGACACCACCTTCCAATTTACCTAGGAATCATATCTTTTAACCCTATCCCTTTTACCTAGAAACTCTATCTTGAGACTATCTTTTTACACTATTTATTCCCTATTTTACACCCTTTTTTTTACTTAATTTCTACCTAATCTCTCTCTTCGCTAAATCCTAAAGATTTCCTTAAAGATACTCTCCAATTTACCTAAAATTTTTATCTTTTTGACCCTATTCCTTGTACCTAGAAACTCTATCTCGAAACTCCATCTTTTTACACTATTTATATCGTATTTTACACCCTTTTTTTTCTCTCTTTTTTTTTCCACATCTCTACTAGATTCATCACCTCCATGCTCCTACCTTAGAACCTACTTTACTATTTACACCCTCTAATTCCCTTGAGATCTACTTCGGTACCCTTTGGACCTCATCTCATTTTTATTTTACCTTTCGTCATTCATCCAATCTCACAATTCATGATTTACACTTCGTTTCTCTTTCAATTTTAGGAATTATGACCCACATATTTCAATCTTCGACGATCGTGTATTATTCCGTTCCTCACTATATGACTCATACTTCATAATTCATTTAATCTCACAGTTCATGATTTCCACTTATTCTTTTTCAATTTAAGGGGTTTCGACCCGCATTTGTTCTTTATACAATTGTTCTTTTACGACTCGCACGTCATATTTTATTCAAGTTCTCATTTCATGATTTACATTTCTTAACTTGTTCAATCTCGTAATTTATGATTTACCCTTATTTCTTTTTCCAATTTGATGGGTTTCGACCCACATTTGTTTTTTATACAATTAGTCTTTTTACGACTCACATATCATGTTTTATTCCATTTTTCCTTGCATGATCTACATTTTATAGTTTATTCAATCTCGTAGTTTGTAATTTACGCTTATCCTTTTTTCAATTTTAGGGGTTTCGACCCACCTTTGTTCTTTATACAATTTTCTTTCCACGACAATTTAACAGTAAGAATATTGATTCGCGACGACATTTAAAAAAATAGTAAGAGTAGTAGGTATATATGTAAATTAAGAATATTTTCAGTACCCGCCATACGTGGATGGCCCCCTTTGTCATCGCTGGCGTTGGTTTCTCCATCCTCAACCCTTATGCAAGATACTACGTCAAATCAAAATTAGCTCTTTTGACCTCGGAAATGACATACAGGGTGGCCCATTTGTCTGACAAAGTAATATACCGTCTCTACTATTAAAGATATCAAAAAAAGTTTTAATAAAAGTTTTAAGGTTGAAAAAAGTATATCTATGTTTTAAAAATATTTTTAAATATACAGGGTGGTCCAGGAAAGTAGGACAACAAAAAGATACATTTTTTTAAATGGAATACCCTATATATTTTAGCATTTTTGGATTCCTCACAAAATTATCCATATGACGCCATATTTAGTTTTTTAATTTTTTGCAACGTTGCCTAACAAACCTCAAAATTATTAAAATTCTGGAAAAAACATGTTAGTACAAAATGACGTCTATTTCCCAATTGGAATATCAAAATTTGAAAATTTCTTGAAAACTTTTAAGTTTAGGGATTGAAAAGCTGTCTTAAATCTTCAAGTGCTTAAAATTTTGTACAGGGTGTTTTCTGTTGACAAGCAAATATAGAAAATTTTAAAATACAATAACTCTGTTTTTTCAAATGAAACACCCTATATTTATTAGGCTTATCTGATAGACAATTTAAGTATCTTTTATTCTTGTTGGGACATACATATGCCTAAACTTACTACTTTAGCCAATATTTCGATTTTTATTTAAATTTTCCTGAAAAAACTGTAATTTTTATTTTTCTAGTTAGCCATGACCAGTAAAGTCAAAACAAATGTAATTGAATATAATGTCAAATTAAAATACGTATATTAGTAATATTTTTTCAAAGAGGTCTTATAATTTAGGTGCTGGTCATTAATTTTAACGTTTATTAAAAAATGAATTTTTCAAGAACTAAAATGGTTGACATGCTTTACATTCTGGGTGCAAGTGACAAAAATACATTGTTGGCAACAAAACTTTATCATGAAAAATACCCAGATAGACGACAACCCAATAAATGAGCTTTCGAAAAATTAATGGAGAGGTTTGACAGAACAGGAAGTGTGACTTGTAATAAAAGGAATAGAATAAAAACTGTTAATACGGAAGAAAATGAGCTACATGTTTTATTGACTATTACTGAAGATCCCCGTATCGGTCAACGACCTTTGGTACAACAAACTGATATTGCTAGATCATCCGTACAAAGGATAATATGGGCCCATAAAATGCACCCATACCATGTGCAACTATTACAGGAGCTTCATGATGACGATGATAATAAAATAGTAGTTTTTTGTGAGTGGGTTCAAAATAAGATGAGAGAACAGTGGCATTTTTCAAATTTTGTGCTTTTTTGTGATGAAGCAACTTTTCATAAAAATGGAAACGTAAATAGACACAATTTTCATTATGATGCTACTGCCAATCCCCATTTTGTTAGATTCTATTCTCAAAATAGGTGGTCCCTAAATGTTTGGGGAGGGGTAGTAAGGGATTATGTGATTGGGCCGCATTTTTTAGAGGGTAGAGTGACAGGTGACGTATATTTGAACTTTTTACAACTTGCCACAATTAATTGCCCATGTTCCACATGAAATAAGGGAACGAATATGGTTTCTCCACGATGAAGCACCTGTTCACTCTACGAGGCCACTTATTGATTATTTAAATGTCACCAGATCTGACAAAATGTGTAGAAATCTAAACGATTCATTTCATAGACGTGTCCAAATGTGTTTAGAAGTAAATGGAGGCCACTTTGAACATTTATAGTTGTAAGTAGGTAAAATATTGATTTTGTTGTGCTTGGTGATTTATTGACAGGATGTATTATTATTTAGGTTCCTTTAAGTTATAAATAAATACGTAACTATAGTTATCAATTTATTTTAATTTGATATTATATTTAATTACATTTGTTTTGACTTTACTGGTCATGGCTAACTAGAAAAATAAAAATTACAGTTTTTTCAGGAAAATTTAAATAAAAATCGAAATATTGGCTAAACTAGTAAGTTTAGGCATATGTATGTCCTAACAAGAATAAAAGATACTTAAATTGTCTATCAGATAAGAATTTTGCATTTTGTTTGGCAACGTTGCAAAAAATTAAAAAACTAAATATGGCGTCATATGGATAATTTTGTGAGAAATCCAAAAATGTTAAAATATATGGGGTGTTCCATTTAAAAAAATGTATCTTTTTGTTGTCCTACTTTCCTGGACCACCCTGTATATTTAAAAATATTTTTAAAATATATACTTTTTTCAACCTTAAAACTTTTATTAAAACTTTTTTTTTGTATCTTTAATAGTAGAGACGGTATATTACTTTGTCAGACAAATGGGCCACCCTGTATTTTTAACAAATATTTTTTTTTGTTACATTTAAAAAATAACCCATTTTTTTCTTTACAATATATTGTCAAAGGTGTCTCCTTCTTGAGGCCGCACACCCTTTAAAAATAGGCTAAATACTCGTTAAACTCAATTTTGCGTACCTAGATTTGCGCCCTCCCATATTCGATATCCACGAGCCGCCACTGGTTATTGTGCATTGTCATTACAATATATGTAAGTACATACTCATATCAGTCAAAGTAAATGTGTGTCAAACATACTGTGAAAAGAAAAACGATTTTTAAAAAGTTTTTTGGAAACTGAGACTATGGCTCAATGGAGATATTTTATTTTGTAGCTTAATTGAGACACCCAGTATGTTATGTAGGTGTTTGTTTAGCCATTTTTAAAATTATTATTTGTTTAGGGATCTCCCTTTATTTTTAAATGTAAATCCCAAGATAGAAAATTATGATATGTCAATTTTATGATAGTGGATTTTAATAAAGAACTTAACCCCCAGAAACAGTGATACATTTATTGCAGTAGATTAAAATAATAAATTGATAATAAGACAGATAGGGATACACTTCCACTGTTCGGCACTTAGTGGTTTGGTGAGAGTAAGACTAGTTAATTAAGATTTTGTGTATTTAAGAAGAAAATTATTTAAAATCAACCGTGATCGAAAACTAATAACCTCAGTTTTTTACAGTGATGTAAAATAAATAAGGACTCGTTACAAAGTAAGCGTTACTATGTGATCACTAAAAGTAACGAGTCCTAATGTTATAAAAGACTCGTTACTTTTGGCTTTTCGTTACTCTGAATTTAAATCTAACTAACTATTATTCTACCCAGAATTTTACAACGGACGGTTTCATTCGTGGAGTTATAGCCATCAATAACGGACGACAGACAACGTATCATAATTATTTTTCTGGCTGGATTTTGTTTTTACCTTGTCGGGCGACTGACGGCGTGTCGTTTTGCATGTACGTCGGAGAGATAGCGTATTAATATTTTGTTTAATTTGTTGTCAGGAAGTCATTCAGAAAGAACTTTCGATCCGAACCTCATTTTTATTGTATTATCTATCGAGTTTGAATTCCGTTGGGTTGGGGAAGCACAGGACTGGAAGTTACTATTGAGAGACGAAAGCAATATTTATTCTTATTAATTTATATTTCTTTTTTAATTTTAACGGACACTTATTTGATACAAATAATATAAATTGAATATTCTGTTTCTTAGATTGTATAGCGTAAACAAATTGTGTTTAGTCAAGTTTACTCTGCTGGTATTTAGAAAATTATGGAGCCTCGATTACTAGAATCAGAAGCCCAAAAGCAGAAACGAAGTGTTAATTGTTTCTATTTATTTAAATTGAAAACAAATAAATATTTTCATTTTCCTATTTGTTGTTATATTATATGTTTTTATGTGTTTTTTAATCACATATTTGAGAATTGACAATTATACCTAGATTTAATATATTTATACCACAAAACATTTGGTATAAATATATATATATATATATATTTGGTAATCGATCAAAGCTATAACAATAACACATTTTTTTATTTTTAAAAGTAACGATTTACAGGTAACAAGTCCTAATACCCAAAGTAACGAATCGGTCCAAGTCCTTAAAAGTAACGAAAATTTACATCACTGTTTTTTAAAGAGATTTAAAGGGCGCCTATTCGGTATCTTTAAACTGTGTAAAGAAATCGAAATTAACGTTTTAGAGTCCCTAGATCACGAAAATGCATGTTTTGTTTCCGTTGGTTCGTCAGTGATGAGAATTAACGAAATTTTTCATGTGGGTTATACAGGACGATCGTTCTTTAGAACTTTAGGAAGAACCATTGAAAATATTTTTTTGAAACTGCGAGTATAGCAGGTCCGCCAACGAAGCGGGGACGAAAGATTAAATCATTACCGAGGAACTTATCAAAACTGCTAAACCAGCATGAGGTATGGACTTAAAAGCAGAATGTTTTAAAATTATTTTACATTATACAGAGTGGCTAAAAAAGTGTGGCGAACTAAACTTGCATTTTTTTAAATGGAACACCCTATTATTATTTTCTAATTCCCTATAATATCCCACGTATATTTTGTATAAAATGTCATACGTCTAAATGCGATTGTTTTTGAAATATTGACGTTTAAAATATGCTATTTTCAGACTTTTACACAGGCTGTAGCATTGGAATGGCACATCTTAGAGAAAAATGGTTTTCACCTCCCTATCTTTGTTTTTTATTCTCTATCCAAAGATACCAACTTCCGGTATAACATGTTATATCAAAAAAAAGGTTTTACGGTTTAACATGTTAAACCGAAAGTTGCTACTTTTAGATAGAGAATAAAATACTAAAATAAAGAGGTGAGAGCCATTTTTCTCTAAGATGCACCCGAGGATGCACTGTTCCAATGCTACAGCCTGTCAAATGAAAATGGCATATTTTAAATGTCAATATCTCAAAAATATGCGTGGAATTTTATAGGGTATTAGACAATCATCTAATATATTGAGTGTTCCATTTAAAAAACTTTAATCCTCCACACTTTTTTGAGCCACCCTGTATAGTGTAAAATATTTACCTCATGCCGGTTTAGTAGTTTTGATAAGTTCCTCGATAATGATTTATTCTTTCGTCCCCGCCTCGTTGGCGGACTCGGTATATTTTCTGATGCGCCCTCTATACTTAAAATATTGGATATTTTCTATAATTTCCGGTTATACCGGAAGTAACTGTCAACTTTGTTATTTTAAATAGGATATGATTATTTTTATTGCATTTTTCTCGAGATTTTAAACATATTTTGTAAAACAAATCAAACGTCTTCACTAAATCTTTTTGATATATTTTTAGTACTTTGACAGGCTGTAGCATCTTAACGGGGTTTTATTTTCTTAAAACTTAAAAAATGTACATTTATAGGATGTTCAATGCATTTTGTAAACTTTATTCTACTAACCATGTGTGCACGAATCTACATTTTTACCAGCCTCTTATACACATAAATATTTTTGTTTCCACAATTTGTACCTGCTTTAAAAAATGTCTTCTTCTGGCCTTATTAGACAAATTTTCTAATTTATAGTTTTAGGCCACACAGAACAAGGAGATCCAATAGGTCAGAGAATAAAAGAGTCAACAGCTCTACCCTTTCCACTACTTCAGATGACTATCTTAGCGTCTCAAATATGGACAGTTCGGATTTGGAATTCTACGACCTTAGTGATGACGAAATTGAAAAAACTACCGATTCAAATTTAGAATTTGTAAGTGCTTACAATCGTTTCACTCTTTGATTTGTAACCCTTTCTTTGTATTAAAAAAATAATTAATTTCATTGAGGTCTGAAAATATGCTTTAACTAGAAGATATTTGCTGAAATTGCATCAATTTATGTTATAAATCGAGAATTTTACTAACTAAAATACAGGGTGATTCCTAAGTTGATACTTCTTTTTTAGCTGTGTATAGAAGGCATTAAAATAAACAACTTTTTCAAATACCTTTTTCAAAATACTCAAAAATAAAGTTCTTACATTCATTTATTACACTATGGATCAAATACGGTTCTGCCTAACTTGCCCGTTGAATCACATTAAGAAAATTTCTGGGTGTAGTGTTTTGCGTATAATCTCGAAACAGCAGTCTCACTTTGATGAAACTCATCGTAAATTAGCACCATATCTACTAGTTCATTGTTTTAAAATTTTACCATTTTCACGTGTCACCAATTTAAAATTAACTTGCTCAGAAAAACACACGCAGCGGATTGCCAAATATCTGACCAAATTGCATTACTAATAAGACAAAGAATATAAAGTATAGCAGGCTACGTTTTGATGACCAGGCCCACACTTAGATTTTTTACTTCTGTATCTCGCCTATTTTTTAGTTTTTTGAAAAAAGGTATTTGAAAATGTTGTTTATTTTAATGACTTCTATACACTGTTAAAAAAGAAGTATCAACTTAGGAATCACCCTGTATAGATTAAAACACCGATATAAAAACCTTATGAATGGTTTTATAGTCAAACATTGCCTATGTAACTTTATGTCCACAAATAGACTTGACACGTGAACAAATGTACTAAAAAAGTCTTTATTCGAAAATAAAAAAAAATTTGCAAGTGCTTTCTAAATCAAATACGTTTCACTTGTTATAAAGGGTGCTCAAAAAATACAAACTAAACCATGTCAAGAGTAAGTTGCCCTTTTTTTCATTTTTGAACAAAATGGAAAAGACAAAAAATTATTTAAATTATCAACATATAGTAAAATCTTTATTCGTCTGTCAAGCTTATATACAATATAAATGAGCTTAGTTTTTATTTTGTGATATAATTTTGTCAAATATTAGTATATAACTAGTGTTTTGTTTATTTTAAAAAGTATTGTAAAATGTAACAATTGTGTCAAAATTTCCAATTTCTGTTTTCACTAAATTATCAAATACATAAATGTTTATCCCAGCATTTATTAAGCTACAGCTTTAACCATTCCTCAAGTTACAAATTACATTAGCAAAATAAATCGAAAGTTAGCAGTTTTCAATACGCCTAAGATGCTTGCATAAAATGTGAGATCCATGAATTTGCTACACAACCCTGATGGATCATAATTATTTTGACATGTTTTTTTAGATATTAAATGAAATAGATAAAAAGCTAGACTTAGGGGATGTAGAAGATATAGAACAAGCTCTGCAAAAGCTAGAAGATCTTTGTGTAGAACATCCCGAAAATCCAGATCTGCTATACAGAATAGGTAAGGTAATGTAAAAACAAATTTTACATATGTTTTAGAATAATTTTATGTTTGCGGCGAATGTCGAAACAAATGATGATCAACTTAAATAGACCAAACATTTCATTTATATAAGTTCTTATTCGTTGCACCGACAACCAACTGTTTATTTTTTCAAATTCAAATTCAAAATATGCTTTATTGATCATAAGAGCTTATGCTCTTGTTGACAAAGCTGAAAAACTTAGATCTAAATGAAACATATAATAATAAAAGTCAACCAAAAAGTCAAAGTGAAATGTACATAACAATAATAAAATTTATATATGATCTCATGCTAAACAAAATATATACCTACAGAGAAAATTATACAAAAGCAAATAAAGGACAATACATAAACCGAACTATTACAAATTTTCTAAAAAATACTCAGATACGGTGTAATACACGTGTTCCAATAACAATTTTTTAACCTCAATTCGAAACTGTAAGTAATTACTTAAGGATTTTATATTAAGAGGGAGAGAGATGATTAAACATCTTTTTGAATTGTATATAATAGAATTGTATACAAGAGCGCTAGTGGGCAAAGGTAAAAGAATATCATGAGTATTTCTAGTCTGGTAAGCCAACACATCTCTCTTGTATGCATTCCTCCTCTTAAAAATTAGACAAACAGATTCCAATATGAAAAGGCACGGCAATGTTAATATTCTGTGTTTCCGAAACAGAGGCCTGCAAGGCTTCCTAGAATCCACACCGGAAAGGCATCTCACAGCCCTCTTCTGAATTAAAAATACTGACCTAAAAAGAGTTTGAGAGCAGCTACCCCAAAACGGTAAACCGTATCTTAGGTAAGACTCTATAAGTGCAAAATACACAGATCTCGACAATGACAATCCCACCTTTCTGGATGTAAGGCGAATAGCATAGCAACCTCTCGTCAATTTACTGATCAAGTTTGCAATATGAGTATCAAATTTTAAGTTCTGGTCCAAAAAAATGCCCAAAAACTTTGTACAGGATCTAGCCTCCAAAACCTGATCGCCCAAGTAAACATTATCCAATGTGCAATTAAAATGCATTATACATGTCTTTGATATATTAAAGGAGAGAAAATTCGAGTCACACCAATCCTTAACAATCAGTATATCCTCAGAGATCATCCGGTGCAGACGGTCAATGTCGTGGTCGTGCCAAGAGATGGAAGTGTCATAGGCAAAAAGTGTAAATGTACCATTAATTTTAAGCTTCGTTATGTCGTTGAAGTATAGTAGAAAATAGTGGACACATGACCTGTTTATGAACACCTACTTGTATTATAAAAATTCTGGCACTAAATCAGTGACATTACAGACCTGGGATACTGTCGTATAATATTGTTTTGTAATAATGTTCACACAACACGAAAGAACGGTTTAATTTTACACTAACCTGAACCATAGTTTCCAAACTATCATTTAAATCATTTTATGTATTTTTCGTTGCCAGCACTAAAAAATGTAAAATCCTGTTTTTTAATACAACACTAGATAAGATATTTCCAGGGTTTATTATAATTTGTGCATTTAAATTTTTTTTATGTATTTCAGGTAAAGCACATCATAAGGTCGCGGACCGAAGCCATGATAAGGAACTTATTCAGCAAAGGTTGGCAAAAGGTAGGTTTGAAATACCCTTAAATATTGTCGTACAAGATAATCTGAAGCATTTAAAAAAAATCACAATGTACAATTTTTTCGAGTATTTCGAACCCTCAGCCCAATCATAGACATAATTATTTACGTTTCCCCTTAAAGGACATCCGATATTTACAGGCAGTGACGTAGCCAAAAAATATGCTCGGGGGGGCGTAAGTAGGACATTTTTTTTCTGGAGAGAGGGACAGTCGGGACTATATGTATTTTATGATATTGTACCTAGGGAAAAAGGCGGAAAAGCGGCGCAGGCGAAAAATTTTCGGGGCCAAGCCCAAAGTTCTTTTAAAATAAACATAACTACTTTCAAGACGTGTGTATGACTCTAACCAGCGTTTTTCAGGCTCGGTTTTTCATGATTAAAAATAAAGTAAATATCGCTCACCACGCTAAAATTGATGATTTTTTCAGAAATCATGTGTTTTATTAGCGTAGATCTAAGAGTAGTTTTTAGTGCAAATGCTTAGGTTTTGAAATACTCCTTCTTAAATGTCGTTTTGTATATTCATAATAAAGTTTTGCCGTTTCTTCCCGCACTATTTTTTTTATTATAAATTATCACACTTCCATAAAAAATGTTTCAATTACAATTTTTACTTTAATTTTTCTCTTTAAAAATAAATACCTTATTGTTTTCTATAAATAATAAATCCCACAACCGGGACCGGGACTTTGTGGGATTTATTATTTATACTTAAATCAGGTCTCTTGGAGAAAATGGACAGCTTTTTCGAATTTATTGTTTTCTGTTTTTGTTGTAAAAATATTTTATTGCATTGGGTTATATTTTTGTTCATTTAAAATAGCTCTAAAAAAGGGAAAACGGAACAGACACGTATATAATAGAAAAATACTATAAAATATAATTTTTACTAGTTTTCCTTTAAAGTTGCATCATAAATCAATAACTAAAACGATATGCGTCTAAAATTTCTATATAAAACTTTGTCCATGGTAATTGATCTGGGTTTAAAACAATAGAAAACTAATCACTTCAGCACAATATTCACAATACACATTTTTTGTTAAAAAACAAGAAATAATGGACGCATTCAAATAAAATTTTATAGACAAGTAAAATAGCTGGTCCCTATTGTTACGTTGTTTCTATTATGATTAAGTAGATCATTTTCCTGTTAGCAAGATATGGAGTTGATTAGTGTATACCTTTTTTAGGAATTCAAGCTGTATCTACAGCTTTAAGCATTGCTCCACTTCATGCTGAAGTCCATAAATGGTATGCTGTTTTAATAGGTAAGTGATTGATTGACTTGATTTTTGACCTTAAACGCGTATAAGTGTGTATGTAGTGTTGTGTGGATTTAAGTTTTATGTAAACATATTTTCTTGGGTGACATATCCCACTTATATAATAAATGAAATTATTTTAGTACCCATTAAATTAAATATTGTACAGTTCAAAAATACACGCCACTGGAATTGTTTCCGGTCTCGCTGCACTACCCGCTTCTTTATAGTATATTTCAGAAAGGCGTAGAATAATAAAATGGGAAATTCCGTCCAGTTCGGCTCAATTTCGGTGTCGGCGTAGGTAAATTTTGTGCATTAAATTATTTATGAAACTAACCAAAGAAAAAAATATAATTTGATAAAGAAGGAACTATCAGCTATAGCAAATTTACACAAACATCGTTTTATGAAATATGCCGTGGAGAATATAGCTGAAAAACATAGTGGAACTGTGCTGCGCACATCGCCATATCATTGCGAACTAAATTCTATAGAACTTATTTGGGCGCAAGTGAAAGGATTTGTAGCAAGACACAACACCACATTAAAAATAAAAGACATTAAGCTACTGTTTGATCAAGCCATTAAGGAAGTGACACCAGAGAACTGGCGAAAAGCAGTACATCATGTCATTAAAGAAGAAGAGAAAATGTGGAATCTTGACCACCTGATCGATCGGACTGTCGACCAGTTAATTATAACGTCAAGATAAGATCACAGTTCCTCAGATGACGAAGAATATTATGATTTTTTATAATTTAATTTCTCTCTCTAATGTATTTTTTGTATTTTCTTTATAATGTTTTATAAAAAATAAGTGTACCTAATACTATGTACATAACGCGCGCCTTTGTCACACCATTTTCAGTGTTTGTGAATGGATAACAATAGGCGAAACTTATAAATTGACCCAAACCTGGGTGGTACTACATGCACTTGATGAAAATAAAAAATTTTGCAATGAAATCATTACCAAATTATGAAAGTGGCCTAAATATTCGTTGGGTCACTCTGTAGTCCCTTAGCATACCTAATGAGCTTTTATTACTCAACACTTTTCTGAAATAGACTCATCATAGAAGCGATGAGTCACTGACAGAAATTTTGGACTTATAGTTTAGACTATAGAGGGTGGAATTTTGTTACCCACTTTTCGAAAAAAAATTCACCTAATTTTAACTTTTTAGGTTGAGTAGTTCCTGTACTCTTCGTTAAATGTTAAATTTATTTTTTTAAATGAAGTTATAGTAATTCGGTGCAACGGCGGTCAAAAATAAAGTTCGTTTTGCTGCTTATTATCTTAAATTTACCATTTTTTAGGTAGTCGAACAGATTTTGTGTCTGTTCAGGAAAAGATCAGTGACGGGCATCTTTTTAAGAAGCACGTTGATACCGCTATAAGTTTAAATCCAAACGATTATTCGTTGCACTATATGTTGGGAAGATTCGATTATGAGGTGGCAGGACTAAAATGGTAAGCAACGTGAAGACGTAACATCCTACAACCATTTAAAAATAAATCTCGATAATAAAAATCTTCTTACGAGTGTCAGAAACCTCTAAAAACAATTAAAATTTTTGCGCGCACCGTTAAAATTAACTGCGCAATTCTTTTAAATGCCATTCGTGTGACCGATTATATTGTTATCTTTGTTTCGATAACTTAAATAGAAATTAATAGTTTTGAAACAGAAAACCGGACTCTATACATCATCTGGTATAAACGCGTAAGGCATGAGGTTTCGCGTGTATTTAATTGTATTCTCAGTAAATAATTCAAAAATTTAAAACTTAAAAAAGCATATTTTTTCTTTTCCTATACGTTAAGGATGCCCCAGACCAACGCGGTGCAGCGTTAGCGGTGGCTGTACCGGTGGACATCGAGCGGTACACCGCCTTATTTTTTGGCTATTCACATCGGCGCGGTGCGATTTCTAATATTCTGTAAATATAACCTGCAAAAATATGTCAACACATCAATGGAACAGGTAACACAAAACACGTGGCTGATATGCCGGTGAGCGGCGAAAACAGTGTAGACAGCGTTGTGGTCTATGGCACCGCGGCAAAACCGTCACCGCGTTGGTCTGGGGGATTCTTAAGGGTCAAACTTCAGTGAAAAAGTTCATTAAAGACCTATACAGACGCAAGTCAACATAGAGATTTTCCGTTCATTTTATCAGAACCATCCCTAGACGCGTTTTGTCATGTTATGACTCTTCAGTAGAGCTAGAATCCGACGAAAGAAGAAAATAATTGAATAGACCATTTTTTAATACTATTCCGTTCTCTAGGGGGTTGTTGAAATACTTCTTTTTTTTCCGAGGTCCTGTCCGTGCACTTAGGCTAGGTTTGACCCATTGTGCTCACTCTGTTTGATTGTTACACCCATTTCGTGATTCCAGTTCCTTGCACTAGCTTGTGTCGGTCAACTGGGAAGAGGGTAAGGATGTCCTCTGGTTCCAGTTTTGGTGGCCCGAGTATTCGTTGCCTCTTCCGATCTAGTGACTCGCAATGGCAAACTATGTGCTGTACAGTTTCTCTGTCTTGTCCGCATAGTCCGCAGTCAAGGTCTACATTGTACAATTGCATTCTGTGCAGATGGTTCTTGACAGCCATGTGTCCTGTCACAATTCCTGTAATGGTTCTCAGCTGATTCCTATTAATTTGAAGCAGCTGTTTCGTAAGTCTTGGGTCTGTATCCCTAATGAAGCTTTCGCTATGGTGTAATCCCTGTCTGTTGCCCCAATGGATTTTATGTTCACTCCTGATCCATCGCTTTATGGCATCTCGTACTGTGCACCTTGGTACTCCGAGTGCCGGTTCTGGATCAATGAATTTATTTTCTAAGCTTTTCTTTGCAAGTTTATCGGCTTGTTCATTTCCTGTAATATCTTCGTGTCCTGCTACCCTCTGCAGTATTACTTTGTTTACTTTTGCCAGGGCCTCCAGTTCCTCTTGACATTACCATACCAGTCTTGAGGTTACCTTGTTGCATATTAGCGATCTAAGGGCTGCTTGACTGTCAGAATATATCCTCTTATTGAGGTAAGCCCTCCTATTGTTTTCGTATGCACATTGCAATATGGCGTAGATTTCTGCTTGGAACACTGTGGGAGACTTTCCCAGAGAGAAAAACGCATACGAAATACTCCTTCCTTTCAGTTTTGTTAATCAAAAGTCGGTTTAGTATGTATTCCTAACCGTTCATTGAAATAATAACTCGCATTTTATTATGACTATGACTTGATAGATTTTGACTTGTTTGAATAATATATGATTTATTTTAGGTACGAGAGAAAACTAGCGGCAGCTGTTTACGGCGAACCCCCCAACGCCACCTATGAGGAAGCTTGCTCGCACTTTCTAGAAGCTGAAAGGCTGGTCAAGTTTGAATGGAGAGATAACAAATGGATGCTGGCCAAATGTAAAATAGCTATGGGGGAATACAGAGAGGCAGTGGAGTGGTTGGAGAAGGCGAGTCTATGTAAACATGGAGAGGGATTGGTGAGTGTTTTTTGAGGTGGGGGAGGGGGGGGTACAAAGGCTAAAAATTATGTAGTTACACTATACTGAAAATGGGAATACTAAATCCGCTTCGCGTCGTTCATACAGCGGTAGTCTCGTGCGAGTAAATATCGCTTTACGCACTCGTAGGAAAAATAACTATTAAATTGAAAAATGTTTTTGCCGGCGTACAGACTCGATTAAAATTGAAAAAGTTTTATTGTCACTGTTCAGAGATCTCTTTCTGATTCCGGCTAATAACGCTATATGTCGTCGATGTACGGATAAAAGAAAAATATATCTTAATGTTCAGTGAGTTCCCTTTCCCCTTATAACACCCTCCCCGGTCTGTGAATCACAGGAGATTCCAGACTATTACTACTAACATAAAATTGAATAAGTTATATGACCGAAGTTGGTGGGAGAATTTTAGGTCCCCGTAGCGCAATTGGCAGCGCGCTTGACATGTAATCGAGAGGTTCTGGGTTCGATTCCCAGCGGAGGCATAACACTTTTTCAATTTTAATTGAGTCTGTACGCCGGCAAAAACATTTTTTAATTTAAAAATTATTTACAGACGCTAACATAACTACTTTAAAATAACTATTTACTGGTTGCTTTGCTATGAGTGAATGTATTCATCATTTATGGCACGCATGCTACTGTTAGATTTGTAAACATTGCCGCATCGTTTAAAATGACAAGTAAACGCTTTGTTGTGTGGAGGTATATAAGAATGTATAGCTTAAATAAATAATAATAAGTTTATTTTCAATATTTATAATATAATAAATGTGGTTATTTATCTTCCCCAATAAACTTTTTCTTTGATCCCCCGAAGACGTGCTTGTTAGGGGCAAATCTTAGTATTTTAAATTATAAATATATAAGAATATTAAAATATTTGTCATATAAAAGTTAGATTGCAAATAAAAAACGTTTAACTATATGTATATAAATATAAACGCAGTTTTTTTTGAAAATATACATAACAATATTTATAAAAACATTTCCAACAATTTTTTAAAGTTATCTGTTTCCTATATCCATGCTTTTATTTCGACTTTATATTTTTGTAATGAAATGTATTTTTTAAATTTTGTTGGTAAATAATCGTTTAAATAAAAACATAAATATTTGAAATTATTTTGGTCCAATCGACTTATTTATTGGTTATTTCATTTTTACGACGTGTATTGTGATTATGGTTTTTAAACTGTATAAGATTTTTATTTTTAAATATGTATATTAAGATGTTATAAAGGTACAATTGTCTAATGTTCATTTTTTTTGTTTGAGAATATAATTTTATTGAAGGATAAAGATAAAAAGAACCTTTTCTGTAATATTTCTAATTTTTTAACTAAAGTTTTATTTATTCCTCCCCAACCTAAAATTCCGTAATTTAAATGAGTTTCCTTCCATATGTTTTACGATCAAAATGTTTCTAAAACTTGGTAGCAAACTTCTTAATTTTTTAATGAAAGTGTGTGAAAATTTACTGTCAAAGATTATTCCTAAATATTTTACTTGATTAACTTTCAAAATTTGAATGTCATCATTTATTTTAATACTATTCATATTTTGTGGTATGTTATTTGGATTTAAAGTAAAAGGAAGATAATTAGTTTTATCAAAATTAATTGTTTATAAATTTTTATCAAACCAATTTTTTATAATTTTAAAATCTTTTTTAATTTTGTTATTTAAGTTGTCCCAATTTGTATCTGTATAAAAAATTGCAGTATCATCTGTGATTCTACGAAAACTACCCGCTTAGGTTCCCAATGGCGTGGAGCAGCGTATTCAGTCTGATTTTTAGGGTTTCCTCCTAACTTTTCAGAGAGTAAATTACGCTAGTTTCCTTTCCGCTAGTAAAAGTTGTACATTTTGCTTTATTTTTTCAGGATGACAAAGTCGGTAGAGAAATTAAGGATCTACTAGAAAAATACGGCAGCTGCAGATAGTCCAAGAAAATGTACCAATGGCCTGTTAAGGTGTTTTAACTATTTATTAAATAAAATTTGATCGACCTTAGCAGCTGCTCTTTAACCATCCATTTTAAACACAAAAGTAGATGTATATTGTTGTGTTATTGCCAAAAAAGCTTTATTTTTTATGAAAATTGTTGTGACCATTTTTACCTGTAATGTGGTCAAAGTTCCTTGATGATATTTGCATTATTATATTTATGCCTGCCCATCTACGTCAAAACGCTGGCTCTTTTCTGTTTCTCTACTGTCTTTAATTTATAAGACATTTCGGTACACTATGATAGTAAAGGTGTCAAAAATAATGACATTCCAGTAAAATTATTTATTGACAAGACGGCTACTTAAATCTCTCAACTAGATGTCGCTGCTCGCTACATCCTGCTGTTGAGTTTTGCCATTGCCTGTTTAACAGTAGACCATTTTTCATTGGTCGAATCATGGCTCTACTGATGAGTCATGATATGACCAAACGCGTCTAGGGCAAGAATGAATCTAACGGAGGAAAGTAACACATATTTTTGTTGTGACCAGTGTTGCCAGAATTGAAGGAATTCTTTCAATATGAAAGGTTTTTGAGATTGTAAAGGGTTTTACTCAGAAAATACCCTAACATGAAAGGTTTTCGCAGTGTTGTGAGTTTTGGAGGAATTTCAAGAAGTTTGAAGAAAAGCGATGTTCTATGGGGGAACTATGGACATTTTTTTAAAAGTAACTTTTGAATTAACGAAGAGAATAAATTTGGGAAGGAGTCGCTTTTTTTTAGAAGTCACTTGACTTGACGGCAGATACGTTTTTTTTAAAGTCACTTGATTTTGAAAACAAGTTTTGGGGAAGTCCATGCGTTTTTTAAATATTCTTTGATAACAAACAGACTTAAAGGATTATGAAACGCGTTTTGAAGGATTTCGATAAAAAGAATTTGGTAACACTGGTTTTGACTAATATCACAGCCACACGAAAATAAAATCATGTCCTCTGAACTAGACCCACATGATGATATGTTTTCGAGGTCGCTGAATTGGAATCCGACCTCCATTTCACCCTATCAGGTCCCTTGGGATCGGGGTAAAACCACCCTTTTAGGGGGTAAAGCCAGGTTTATCCGAGGATGTTTTCTAGAATAACGACGGATACAGGGTGAGTCAACGATAGAGTAAAGTTCATTTTCTCCTTTATCTTAAGAATTAGATAAAAATTCGAAATACAAAAGTCCAAAAAAACGTGGCGAATATAACTTGAGTTTTTTTTTTTTTTAATGGAATATCCTATAGTATTGTATTATTTTCCGTTTCCCCACAAAATTCTACGCCTATTTAGTAAATGTCATATGTCTAAATTCAATAGTTTTTGAGATATTGACGTTTAAAATATGGCATTTTCAGACTTTGACACGCTGTAATATTGGAACGGTTCATTTTAGAGAAAAATGGTTTTCACCTCCCTATCTAAATTTTTTAATCTCTATCTAAAAGTTACTTTCTCTAAGATGAACCGTTCCAATGTTACAGCCTGTCAAAGTCTGAAAATGCCGTATTTTAAACGTCAATATCTCAAAAACTATTGAATTTAGACATATTACATTTACAAAATAAGCGTAGAATTTTGTGGGTTATCAGAAAATTATACAATATATTTTTCCATTTAAAAAATACCCAAGTTATATTCGCCACGTTTTTTTGGGCCACCCCGTATACTCCAGCATAATTTTAAAATGTGCACCTCAATGGTCTCTACAACTTACGTAATTCCAATAAACATCCTTTGAAAAAAAAAACGGGCTTAACCCCCTAAAAGAGTGATTTCATAACTCAATTGTCCTGATAGGGTAAAACGGAGGTTGGATTCGGAATCAGCGACCTCAAAAACAATCAGTGGGTCTAGTCCATTGGACATGATTTTTTCGTGTGGCTGGGTCTTCTTGGTCCCATAAAGTCACGTTTAAAAGAACAACACTCTTTCTAGGTGAAAAATGAATCGAAAAAAATCAGTCCAACCCAAAATGACTTCTAGAAAGACGTTATTACCATCAAAATACCAGTGGCGGCGTCACGAAATTCGCAAACACGCGGGCCCGAATATTTTAGAGTGGATACTGTCAAAAATGTGAGCTCCCGGATGAAACTTTTCCTTCCTCCCGGGTCTAAACTAACTTCTAAAATAAAATTCCTCCCTCATAGTGAGCTCCCCGGGCACTACTTTCCAATCAAAAGTTACTACTTCTAAAAAAAATTACCCTTCTCCCCGAAAACTTTGCGCTGAACCTAATCCCTTGATTTTGGGTTGCCACCCATATTTTCAGGGTGCCCACCCTGACCCCGGCACTGCAAAAAAAAACCAAAATCTTTTATACTCCTCTACTAATGCCTTGTTCCTTGATAGCTTATGTAGTAATGCTGTAGAAGAAACGGAAAAAAGTAGCTTTTTAACTATAACTTCTGTAATCTCACATATTAAAAATATTCTTCTAATTGTTATATTATTAAATACTTATTCGAGAAAATACGGTTCTTTACGGGACTTGTCATCCTTTTATTTTCAAAATCGGTCGTAAAAAATTTTCAGTCATACAACCCTTATAACTAAATTATCCACAACATTTATTATACAGGGTGATTCCTGAGTTAATACTTATTTTTTAGCTGTGTATAAAAGACATTAAAATAAACAACATTTTCAAATACCTTTTTTTAAAAAACTCAAGAATAAGGTACTTCTGCCTAACTTGCCCGTTGAATAACATTTAGAAAACTTCTGGGTGTAGGATGAGTCCACAAAGGAAAGCGTTCTGCATATAATCTCGAAGCAGCCGCCGCACTTTGACGACACTCACCCTAAATTAGCACCATGTCTACTAGTTTCATTGTTTTCAAATTTTACCAATTTCACTTTACAATTAACTTGCTTCAGAAAATCACACCGCAGCGGATTGCTCAAAACCACCCGTAAATTGCATGACTAATAAGAGTTAATAAAAACAACATAAAGTATGGCGGGCTACGTTTTGATGACCAGGTCCGCACTTAGATTTTTACTTCTGTATCTCGCCTATTTATAAGTTTTTTGAAAAAAGGTATTTGAAAATGTTTATTTTAACGCCTTCTACAGTGTGTCCAAAAAAGTATGCAACATATGTAAAAGTTTTTTATTACCGATTTCTCAGAAAATTTTATTCTTAATAAAAGTTGGTGCATGCCTTGAAACTATAAATGCATATTTCACATTTCACCTGCGGCTAATAGTAAGGAGCAAATGCCATTTTTTCGAAATTGCATTAAGAGTAAAGTACCTTAGTTATTAAAAATACAGCAAAATTTTATGTGGAAATGTTATTGCAAATTAAAAACATAGCCCAAATACGAAATTTGAGTTACGTGTCTCAATTTTTATTTTTTTTTCTAATCTTTAATTTGCCCTTAACGGTACGCCTCTGGTCGATTTTTCGTTTACGCAATTTTAATATATTTATCAAAAACCCTAAACATGGGTTTATAATAAAAATGCATTAAGTAGTTGCAAACTTTTAAAAACTTTTCAATGAACCGGGTCGGTTTAGATTTAAGCGTGTTGCACGCATACTTAAACACATTTTAGCCAACTTCTGTTCGAAACTAAATTATAATAAAATTCAACTCTATTCATAGTACTGGAAATAACTACTTATTTATTTGTCATTTTCACCCAGTACGCTAAAGTCCAAAAACCTACTTAAAAAAAATGCATATAAAATTAGAGATTATAAAAAAAAAAAATTGAGACACGTAACTCAAATTTCATATTTGGGCTATGTTTTTAATTTCCAATAACATTTCCATATAAAATTTTGCTGTATTTCTAATAACTAAGATACTTTACTCTTAATGCAATTTGGAAAAAATGGCATTTGCTCCCTTACTATTAGCCGCAGGTGAAATGTGAAATATGCATTTATAGTTTCAAGGCATGCACCAACTTTTATCAAGAATAAAATTTTCTGAGAAATCGGTAATAAAAAACTTTTACATATGTTGCATACTTTTTTGGACACACTGTATACACAGCTAAAAAAGAAGTATCAACTTAGGAATCACCCTGTATAAAGGGTTCATTTTCGCTTGTCGCACTATTAGAACATCTTATAGGTGCTCTTCCACTTTCTCCACTACCTTCTTTGGTATGTAGGATTATGGCTCGAAATGTCCAAGTAAAGTATGCCATTCACACATAAGACATAAGGTTTTAACATAATATTTGAGTGGCCCCTCAGAGTCAGAGTAAATGGCAAAAAACCCGTTACCAGTGCTTTAATGTCTGGTTGCAGATAAATTATTTATTAAACATCCCAAAACAATTTTGATGGTGACATCAACACAAATTATTCAAAGTAAAAGTTGGTTACGTGAATATTTATTAAAACTATCTTGCAACCCGGCTTTAGACCTATTTTTGTTAATGTAAATAGTTTTATAGTGTTTTAATTTTTTAGTACAATAATTACTATGATAACTTTGACAATGGTGTATGTATGTTTTAGACGTTTTTTTGTCACTCAATATGTAAATGTGATTTATACATGTGACGTTTTTTTAATATATTTTTAATTGAACTGATTAGACGTAATTTTATGGTGTATAGTTTAAATGTAGTAGGGCTATATATGTATATAAGAAAATAAAGTTTAACGTTGTAACATTCCTCAATTATTTGCTCAAGAATTGTTACAACCTCGCATTATGATAATTATATTTGTTCAACACAGTTAAACAGTGTATACAGGGTGATTCCTAAGTTGATACTTCTTTTTTAGCTGTGTATAGATGGCATTAAAATAAACAACATTTTAAAACACCTTTTTTCAAAAAACCCAAAAATAAAGTACTTACATTCATTTATTACACTACGGATCAAATACGGTTCTGCCTAACATGCCCGTTGAATAACATTAAGAAAACTTCTGGGTGTAGAAAAGAAACATCCGCACTTTTACGACACTCACAATAAATTAGCACCATAATTAGTTCATTGTTTTCAAATTTTACCATTTTCACCAATTAACTTGCTTCAGAAAACCACACCGCGTAGCGAATTGCCAAAATAAATAACTGACAACCGATCCGTAAAATGCATGACTATCAATACCAAAAACGGAGAAAAACAATATAAAGTAAAGGGCTACGTTTTGATTACCAGGCCCGCACTTAAGATTTTTTACTTCTGTAACTCGGCTGTTTTTAAGTTTTTTGAAAAAAGGTACTTGAAAAAGTTGTTTATTTTAATGCCTTCTATACACAGCTAAAAAAGAAGTATCAACTTAGGAATCGCCCTGTATATGTATGTATGTATGTCCGGTGTTTAACTTGTTAAAGATGTTTCTCTTAAAATAACAAGCTTTGTGAATTTTATATCTTGGAATTTTAAAGTTTTTAAAATATAATTCATTCCAATAATGTTATTTATTTTTGTAAAACTGCATTGTTCAAATTTACAACTTTGTTAAGTTTTAGAACAAAAAACATGAAAACGAAATTAATAAATACAATTAAAAAGCATAAAGATTTTCTTTTCAGCAGCCCTATCCTATGTAGGTGCTGTTAAATTTCTAGCTGTGTACACCCCTTTAATTTTCTATGGTCCTGATACAAAACTGTTTTCAACCCAATGGCAAATTTTGATAGTGTTTAAATTTTGTATTAGAAATGCAAGGAGGTTCATGATGATAACAGAAGCCGTCTACCTTTTCGCGTTTCTCCGCTCCTAATAGAAATTTGAGCATGCTTTCGGCGTAAAATGTAAATTTTGATTATATTTTATTTTTTCAGAATTGCAAGGAGGTATTTTCTTCCGATTATAGCAAAAGTCTCTTCAGGTTTCCCTGCTCCTAATAAAAATTTGAGCATGCTTTCGTCGTAAAAACTAAAATATCAGCAAAATTTACATTTTGCGCCGAAAGGATGCTCAAATTTCTATAAAAGGCAGACAACCCTGAAGAGGTAGACGGCTTTTGCTAAAATCGGGAGAAAATACCTCTTGCAATTCTGCAAAACCAAAATATCAACAAAACTTACATTTTACGCCGAAAGGATGCTTAAATTTCTATTAGGAGCAGAGAAACCCGAAGAGGTAGACAGCTTTTGCTAAAATCAGGAGAAAATACCTCTTGCAATTCTGCAAAACTAAAATATCAACAAATTTACATTTTACGTCGAAAGGATGCTCAAATTTCTATAAAAGGCAGAAAACCCTGAAGAGGTAGACGGCTTTTGCTAAAATCGGGAGAAAATACCTCGTGCAATTCTACAAAACTAAAATATCAACAAAACTTACATTTTACGCCGAAAGGATGCTCAAATTTCTATTAGAAGCAGAGAAACCCGAAGAGGTAGCCAGCTTTTGCTATAAATAATCAGATATTTTATTTTTGCAAGGAAGTATTTCTTCCTGATAGCAGCGAGCCTCCATCTTTTCGCGTTTCTCTGATTCTACTAGAAATTTGAGCATATTTTCGGAGTAAAATGTAAATTTTAGATTAAATGTAAAGCGTAGAATTGTAAGGAGATATTCTCCTGATAGCAAGAGCCGTCTTCCTACAAAGTTGGCGTCGCTTTGAGGCAAAAGACAAATTTTGCTGCTATATGAATCTTTTATTAGTATCACAGAAATGCCAGAAGGTATTTGCTCCTGATAATCGTAGGATTACCTCTTCACATTCATGTGCTCCTGCTACAAATTTGTATATTAGCGTATTTTCGACGTTAACGGCAAATTTTGCTAATATGATCGTGTATTACGATCACCGAAAACTGCTATTGCAGGACACGCATTTTAGGGTTGCCAACTAAATAGTTAAGAATGAAAATAATAACAAAACTACAATATTCAGTTCGTCAAGAATAATTTTATTTAATTATCAGCTTTTAAATACAACTTAAAATAAAACTAAACATACACAATAAAAAAAACAATACAATTCTAATGATCCATTTTTCTCATTTTGCACAAATTCTGTAGTGGCAACATCGTAATGTCATTCTTTATCTTGACCACACCCTCATGGACATCAATGGAAAGAAGTTCGCCAGTCTGCTCCCTTTCTTCACCAATAATGACCTAAAAAATTGTGAAAGATACAAAAAATGTAAACTGAAAACGTTTTCTGATAATGGCAAGCGTTTACCAGTGTTGGATGAAGTGTGTGCCGATTTTCCAAAAGCAAAACGGAATATTATATTTAATGAAAGTGTATTAACCGCGATGAAAATTAATAATAATAAATTTATTTTCAATATTTATAATATAATAAATTTGTTTATTTATTTTCCTCAATAAACTTTTTCTTTGATCCCCCGAAGACGTGCTTGTTAGAGGCAAATCTTAATATTTTAAATTATAAATATATGAGAATATTAAAATATTTTGTTTAAATATTTGTTAATATTATATAAAAGTTAAATTGCAAATAAAAAAACGTTTAAGTATATGTATATAAATGTTATTGCAGTTTTTTTAAAGATATACATAGGTATAATAAAATTTTGAAAAATATATTATTCATAACAATATTAATTAAAACATTTCCAAAAATGTTTTTAAGTTATCTGATTCCAATATCCATGCTTTTATTCCGACTTTATATTTTTTTAATGAAATATATTGTTTAATTTTTGTTGGTAAATAATCGTTTAAATAAAAACATAAATATTTGAAATGTTTTTTGTCCTATGGAGTTATTTATTTTAGGTTTTATGGTTGTTTCATTTTTATGACGTGTATTATGATTATGGTTTTTAAACTTTATAAGATTTTTATTTTTTAATATGTATATTAAGATGTTATAAATGTAAAGTTGTCTAATATTTTTTTTTTGTTTCAGAATATAATTTTATTGAAGGATAAAGATAATCTTTATTAAATATAATTTTTAGAAACCTTTACAGTAATATTTCTATTTTTTTAACTAAAGTTCTATTTAACCTAAAATTTTGCAATTTAAATGAGTTTTAACTATTACATAATATAACATTTCCATATTTTACGTTCAATATATTTTTGTTTCTAATAATTGGTGGTAAACTTCTTAATTATTTAATCAAATCTATGTGAAAATTCCAATTTAATTTACTCTCAAAGATTATTCCTAAATATTTAACTTGATTAACTTTCAAAATTCTATCTTAATACTATTCATATTTTAAGGTATGTTATTTGGATTTAAAGTAAAATGAAGATAATGAGTTTTATCAAAATTAATTGTTAATAAATTTTTATCAAACCAACTTTTTATTATTTTAAAATCTTTTTTAATTTTGTTATTTAAGTATAAAAAATTGAATGAATTTCTCCATCACAATTTACATTAAATAAATCAATTGAAACCCAAATTGTTTATTAGAAATAAAGTGTATTCTTTCTAAATAATTTTCAATTCTTACTTTTAAAATTTTTGCAAATACTTTGGCTAATTGTTTTAAAAATACTAAATAATACAACCCTGTGTGCACAATTTTTCTAGCGACCTTACATAAAATATAAAACATTCCTATTATTTTCCTTACCTTAAATTGATCCCCTCTCTGCGGCCTAACGGGATCCAGATGGTCGGCCAAGATATTCACCACTCTGTCTTCTTCAGGCAAAAAAACGGAACACATAGCTCCGGAGATGCTCCGGATTATACCCGTTTGTCCCACTAAACCTGCGTCGTCGTGACTGTCTCTAATTCTTACCTGTAAATTTAAAAAAAGTATGTAAATATTATCAAATGTAGATATTTAGAAAAGTTATAATTTTTAAATACAGTAAATAGTAGTTAAATAAAACAGAAATGTTTTTTTCTAAATTCCAACGTTCAAACGCATGTCGATTTAACAGTCTTAACTCAATTTATTATTCTTATTTCAAATTGGAATCCCTGTATATTATTATACTTTTTGTGGTACTTTTACTACTTTTTTTTTTACCTGCAACAAACTTATTTTATATACAGGGTGGGGATAAATTAAGGAAACAATTCAATATCTCGAAAATTGAAAAAGCAACCTTAAAACCCTCGGACACGTCGATTTAATTTTACTTTTGCGCAGACTGTAAAATTATTTTGAATTATACAGGACCACTCACAAAAGCTCTACAACTGTCAACTTTGGTTTTTTTAATGAAACACCCTAGTTTTTTTGGCTGTTTTGGATTTTACGCACAATTCTAGCCAAATTTCGTATAACATAACATATGACTAAAATTGACAGTTTTCGAGATATTTATAGATGAAATGAAATGATACCTCCTAATTATTGCGTAAAGGTATGTGTTTATAATCAAATTATTAAGGCGATATGGCAAAGGTTATTATGTCTTATAATTTAGGCTAAACTAGGCCTTAGTGGAGCACAAAAGCGGAGCTGCTGGGCTGTAACCACCCCCCCCCCCCCCTTAAAGCTCGAGTCTAAAAATGGCAACCTAATTTTTTGTCCCACGCTTGGACTCCTAATCCAAATCCTTGGATATTTCCTTAAACAATGTAAAACCAACACAGCACAAAATCAATATGCTAGTTTGTCGTTTGGTACATTGGTATCTATTACACGCTCACCATGGCAAAATTGATGATTTTATAAGAAATGATGTATGTTGCTTTAGGTTACGAAGCAGTTTTTGTAGGAAACGCTAAGTTTCTACAATTTTCCCTTCTAAAAGGTATGATTTGTATAGAGATAAGGTTTCGGACGCAAAAATTTTTTTTTTAGTTAAAGAACCAACTAAACTGCTGGACAATTCAAGCGGACCGAGCTAATTGTTAGGTGAACTTTGGAGTGAAATATTTTACGAACGAATAAAGCTGTCGATGCGCGGTTTGCAAAATTTAAAACAGAATTTAATTCTTAATATGCACATTTTTTCCGATTTTTTTTTACTTCTAACCTTTAACTGTCTACAGGGTTCAAAGAGAAGTATGTTTTTTTTACCAAAGTTTCTAAGTACCGGATTTCCCCAAAAATAATTTTAAATTGTTTTGGATGGCATTTTCTTTATCTCCTATTTATAGAGAACAAAATAAATTCTCAAATTTTTGATATCCCTCTTTGTTCATGAAATTTCGATTTTTTTCTCAACCCCTGTAATTTTCAGGTATTTTTGTCATTAGGCCTTACAATGTTTTGTAAGAACGGGGTTTGGTAAGTGATTATAACTTCTTAGGACCACCTCTTTTGCAACGAGTACATTTTAATTTCTTGCGGTTCGTCGTGACCAGTGGCGTACCCATAATCGTTTTTTTTTTGTTCACATTATACATATTAGCTACAGCCTCAACTGCCAAGCCTTCATTAAGCAATTTTAAAACATTTGCGCGTTCGGTTCGGGACAATCGTGTCATTTTTAAAAATAATCATGTGACTTAATGACATCTCCTGAATTAACAATGGTGTTACCATGGTACCTACTGCAACGTTATCCTGGCACGAAACACACGATGTGGGGAAATGGAGGCATATAAAAAAACAAACAAAAAAAAAACGATTATGGGTACGCCACTGGTCACGACGAAACGCAAGAAATTAAAATGTACTCGTTGCAAAAGAGGTGGTCCTAAGAAGTTATAATCACTTACCAAACCCCGTTCTTACAAAAATACCTGAAATTTACAGGGGTTGAGAAAAAAATCGAAATTTCATGAACAAAGAGGGATATCAAAAATTTGAGAATTTATTTTGTTCTCTATAAATAGGAGATAAAGAAAATGCCATCCAAAATGATTTAAAATTATTTTTGTGGAAATCCGGTACTTAGAAACTTTGGTAAAAAAAAACATACTTCTCTTTGTACCCTGTAGACAGTTAAAGTAAAAAAAAATCGGAAAAAATGTGCATATTAAGACTTAAATTCTGTTTTAAATTTTGCAAACCGCGCATCGATAGCTTTATTCGTTCGTAAAATATTTAACTCCAAAGTTCACCTAACAATTAGCTCGGTCCGCTTGAATTGTTCAGCAGTTTAGGAATATCAAGAACAAAGTGAAAAAAAAACAAATTTAATCCAACCATGGGTTAGTTAGAGAAGATAGGTAATAATTTAATTTTCGGAATTTGAAGTGAATTTTTAACAAAAGATTTTCGCCTGCAGCGCTTTTCCAGCTACCTTACTAAGTACAAAATCATGATACATATGTGGTCTCGACTATGTGTCCCTTCATCCACAAAATAAAAATATCTTAGTTACGCCCATTAAGCCCCCTCCCGAACTTATTTTCTGGCTGCGCCACTGTCCACCGCTAGTTTATACACAGCCTATTTATTATATCATATTGAGAAAAATGTTATTATTCCGATCCTGATATTTACTTACCTCTATATCGACTGTATGCCAGTCGGTCATTGGAAGCACATCTAGCCCTGCGCCCGGCGTCTGTGGATTATATGGCATCGTGGGACTGTACCCTGAGCTGGGTGTATTGTATGGGTTGTTACTTGCAGGGGATTGACCATAACCTGGTAAAAAATTAATTATTAGCTTTGAACATTCTATCAAAATATCATTAGGGGTCAAGGGTAAATTTTAGGCCAATCATTTATTTTCTACGCCTCAAAAATAAAACTTTCTACAAAATGACGTTATCAGTTTTTTTTATGTCACATCCCAAATATAATATTCATATTCCTATTTATTCATAATAATATACATTTAGTACTTTTACACGTCAAAAAGATAAGATATTTTAAAAAAACTATAAAAACAATTTTACATATAAAGATAAAACTTACGAGTAATAAAAATAACACTTTAAAAACATTTGTATAAGTCGAGGAAGGTCCCAGATAAAGGCGCTATGAAAGTAGTTATGCAGGGCTGAAGTCAAAGCCGCTGCCCAGGTACTCCTCGCAGGAGTAAAAGGCATGTCTCAGTAAATACCCTCTAACGGCACTCCTAAATGCTATTTCGTCCATGTCCCTGATATTTCGGGGTAGCGCATTGAAAAAAGTTATTCCGAGGTAATTTGTGCCACCCCTGGATCTCAAAAGTCTGTGGTATTCATATCGTACGTCCGTTGTTTCGTGTGTCATGGTCATGATAGTACTGGTGATTATTATAAAGATGGAGATTTTGTTTCACGAACATGAGACATTGGAGGATGTACAGACAAGGGAAGGTGAGCACCCTTAGCTGAATGAATTGTTGTCGGCAATCATTACGATATCCGATATTGGTGATAATTCTGATGCATTTCCTCTGTAGCGCAAATACCCTTCCAGAATGAGAGGAGTGTCCCCATCCCAACAGAGCATAGGAGGCCCTGGAGCCGAAGCTGGCATGGTAAGCACACAGCAATGTCTCAGTAGAGACGCATCCAGCCAAACTTCTTATGAAGTATATGGATTTAGACAATTCTTTTGATAATTTGTTTATGCCTCCCATGTGAGCTTTGAATCGAGCGTTACACCCAGAAAGACGACCTCATTATTTGTATCAACCTGTAGGCGATTGTCATTTTGACGGAGAGAAAAATTTATATTTTGAGTTTTTGCTACATTGAGGCAAAGTTTGTTGGCTAAAAACTATTCTTGTATGTTCCTCAATATATTTGTAATGACTGCATTTTGAAGTTGAGATGGATGATATCTACTCAGCCAGGTGGTGTCATCGGCGAATAGTATTAGTTCTACGAGATCCTGAAAGTTGGACATATCCTTTATGAAAATAAGGAATAACACAGGGCCCAGTACTGAACCCTGTTGGACTCCGCATCCTATTCTCTTAAAACTGGATGTTTCTTGTTTGTAGTATACATATTGAAAGCGATCAGACAAGTAAGACTTCAAGAGGTATATTGATTTTATACTGATGTTGTAGTATGAGAATTTATGGAAAAGAATGTTGTGCCCTACACAGTCAAATGCCTTGGTCAGGTCTAGACAAGAGGCAAATGCATCAAGCCCACTCTCAAAACTATCTTGAATATAGTTTACCAGGCAGTTAATTGCTAGTGTTGTTGATTTTTTGTTCCTAAAGCCGAACTGTTTTTGAAAAAAGAGGTGGTTGTTTTCAAAGTGGCCATTTATTTGAGTCTTTAAAGCTGATTCAAATACCTTGGACAGTATCGGTAGTAGTGATATTGGTCTATAGTTTGTACAGTCTTCTACCGAGCCTTTGTTTTTGAAGATGGGGATAACTTTTGCAGTTTTTAGGATATCAGGAAAAGTTTAATCTGCAATGGCCATGTTTATGAGTTTAGTTAGGGGGCTTACAAGAAGATTTTTAATTGACTTTATTACTATTAATTATTTTTATCAACTGAAGGCGTACTTTTCAGCAAAAATTACCATCATCGGGAGAATTAGGTACAAAATTAAAACATTCCATTATGAATAGGTAAACAAATTAAATATATTTTACTTAACAATATCATTTTATTGAATACTGGAAATAGCTTCTTCAATAAAAAAATCCTGATAAATTTTTGCCAAATTGTAGGTAAAAAGAAATTATAAACACAAAAACTTCAAAATCAGGCTCGCAGTCTAATTTAGCTCACATTAATTATGTAGTTATTAGATTGGTACCTGTAAATGGCAAACATTGCTGTTTATATGCAGGGTGTCCTATAACTTATGGGCCGTAGAGTAACTGGAGATACTAGACATCAAACTAAGCCGATTAAGTCATATAAGTTTTTTCGGATTGTTACTCGTTCTAGAGATACAGGGTGTTGAAAGTAAAAGATTATTTTCGAAAATAAGCCATAATTTTAAAACGGTTTAATAAATCGAATTGAAAGTTGGCAATATTATGTTTTTATGAACAAGAAATAAGAATTTGTAGAAATTTTTAAGTTGCATACACTGGGCTTTATAAATCTATGATTTTTTTTCTTACCTGTGATATTAGGCGTTTATCAATTATAGTTTCTTAAAGAAAGGCATTTTCTGAGTCAAAAAGGTGTACTTGATTGATCTTAATATCTTTAACGGTTTTCGAGATATTTCCCTTTAAACATTCCAAAGCATAAAAAAACATAGTACATAATTAAATTAATATTATATTATCAAAAAAAAAATTATATGACATAATCGGCTTAGTTTGATGTCTAGTATATCCAGTTACTCTACGGCCCATAAGTTATAGGACATTCTGTATATAACAAAATTTTTTTTTAATATAAATAAAAGCTAGTCTAATACATTGTTTTTTCCTATTAAACACAAATAAAAATCTCAGTTTTTAAATTAAGACATACCTGGATCATGGATTGCAAATGGGCTTGCTTGAAATTGAGAAATAATACATATTAAAATAAAAATTTAACTAAAATGAAGTTGAAATAAACAGGGAAAAAAGCAAGATTGTTTATAGTTTAAAAATATTTAGGAGATTAAATTCAGAATTTTAAAACGCCATCGTTTACTAATGTCCATTTATTATAAATATTTTCAAAAACACGATGTAGGGATGTATTTGCCCACAACATTTAGGTTTCATATCACAGTACGAATGTTTTCCATTTTTAAAAGACATTTGATTAAACATACAATAATTGTGCAACTTTGCCACAATTTAATATTGTTTGTGTCGCTTATAGTTTCACCATCGAATTTGGGACACCCTGGACACTTTCTGAAAAGTAAACCAAAAAAATATTTCGCATTACCTGTTGCTGGAGAAGGCGTAGATATGGCACTCTGGTAACCTCCATAAGGGCTGTAAGTCGTCCCGTCGTACACTCCACCTGGAGTCTGCGGGGTGAAAGGTGCATTCATGCCGCCTGGGGTACCTAAGCAACAAAAAGTTAAACTATTATCAAACATTCATCGCCGTATGTAAAATAAATCTAAATTTTGTCCTATGTTTGTTATCGGACCACACTGTGGGGATGGTGTGCAAGTGACAGATATTAATTGTAAATTTAATATTTTACATTATGTTAAATGGGAAAATCTAAGAAAAAATGTATGTAAAGCCTTCAGTCTTTCAGGATTTCATTTGTTTAGAGATTTCACAAAGTTATTTTATGATACGTTACAAAAAGGAATCTACTCATGGTCAGCCGGCCAACAGGCGGTCGTCAGTCCGTGGACTGTCCGGGTTTGTTTGCCAATGCATGATAAGCCGGTTTTACGCAAATATGGTTAACGTTTCTCTCATTCTAATTCGTTATGTTTTTTTTTATGAATAAAACTGTACTTTAGAAAAAACAACATTTAGTGTGGCTGTCTGGCTGTGTATTAATTATTTTCGGCGAATTTTTAATAAATAATTGATGTTTTTAAAATTCAATTGACTTTTATTTATTATTAGTAATAGTAACTTTAGAAGAGGAGAAATTTTAAAACTTGCGTAATTAATAAAAACTTTCGCCTGTGAAATAGTATAACACTCACTTGGATTATAAGCAGGCGACGGAAAAGTGTTCGGCACGCTCGGGTCCCACTCGGATCCGGCGTTCGGCGTCCTCGACCCGTCGTGGATTGGCGTCATTGAACCATAATGCAGTGGGGTACGAGAGCCCGAATCAGCCATGGGCGTCTTGTTACCCATATCTCTGTAAAGAGGCGTCTGCGATCCAGGGTAGGACGGGGTGCGTCCGTAGCTGGAGATCGATCCATCTTTGGTTGGAGTACCGACGTCGGAAATGTGATTTCGATCGACTGAGATGGTCTGGAAAACAGTACCGACTATGAGATCAAAGTTTAAATAAAAGCCAGCAAAACAATGCATTTGCCATGGGAGAACAGGACATTTACCTAAATAAATTATTTATTTGCATTTAATAATATTAACATATTTGGAGCCTCCAAGGCATCTTCAATTGAGCATATCTGGACAATAAATACAAAATGGATTGCATTACTAATTTATTAATTAACAACTGTAAAAAGGAGTAGCTGTCATCGACTTTGTTATTTTCAATATAATATATTTATTTAATCAGCCGCGTATACAGGAGGAGCAATTCCCCCCTCCGCCCCCCCCATCACTCAAGCTAAATAAATATAGTAAATGGTTGTAATTTGTTTTTATTGTTAAAATATTTTATTGAACCTAATTATATTTTTGTTGATTTAAAATAGCTCTAAAGAGGGGGAAACGGGACGAAAAAGCACAGGATAATTCCTAAGTTAATACTTTTTTTTTAGCTGTGTATAGAAGGCATTAAAATAAATAACATTTTCAAAAAACTAAAAATTAAGGTGCTTACATTCATTTATTACTCTATGGATCAAATACGGTCCTGCCTAACTAAAACATAATCGCGAGGCAGCAGCCGCACTTTGCCGACACTCACCGTAAATTAGCACCATATCTACTAGTTCATTGTTTTTAAATTTTACCATTTTCACGTGTCACCAATTTAAAATTAACTTGCTTCAGAAAAACACACCGCCGTGGATTGCCAAATAACTCACCATCGACCCGTAAATTGCATGACTAATAAGAGATAAGACAAACAACATAAAGTATAGCAGGCTACGTTTAGGCCCTCTCTTAGATTTTTTACTTCTGTATCTCGTCCATTTTTAAGTTTTTTTGAAAAAAGGTATTTGAAAATGTTGTTTATTTTATTGCCCTATACACAGCTAAAAAAGAAGTATCAACTTAGGAATCACCCTGCATATAATAGGAAAACACTATAAAATATTCTTTTTACTCATTATACAAGGTATAAATATCGAAAAATATATCTAAAAAAGTTTTCTCAAAAGTGGTTTCTAAAAAACGCTAGTGGGTAATCATTCTGTATAATCTTTTACCTGACAAGAAGTGTGTAACTCAATTCTCGCCGTGCTCTGTGTGGCGTCCTTAACGATACCGATGTTTCCTTTGTACGGTCCTCTGGTGATCTTAATCGTGGTTCCGATGATGTCCCTGTCACGTGAGACACGTCCTCTACCACCGCCGCCGCCACCTCTTCCACCTCCGCCAAATCCACCTGCTAACAAAAAAATAATAATAGAGCGTGGTTAATTAAGAATGAACATCAGCCATATCTAGGAAGTCATTTGTCAAAAATGTTTCAAAATTTAAAGAAAACCCTAATTTTTTTTTAGAAATAAAATGTATTTTTTTGTAAATGATTGTCAATTATTTTTTTTTGATTTCTTTAAGGGATTACTCTTTGATTGATTTGAGGACAAAAAGGTCATATAATTATGGGTTTGCAAACGGTTTCTTTTTTCCGATATAGGATGCTCAAAATTTAAACAAATTTAAGATTTTTCCATATATTTTTTGAATAGTGTCAGCTACTTTGTTGAAACTTAGAACCCACTAATAGATATTCAGAGACTACATTTTGCAAGTATTAAGTTATTTTTAATTCAACCATGAGCGTAGATATGGGTAACCTTCTTAGAATTTTCGAGCAAAAAATGGCACACCACTGACCCTGGCACGCTACTGAGTCTTTTAAAGCATTATCGAGTAAGCCAGGTAAGAAATACACAAAAAGTGTCTCTTTATAATTTTTGATAGGATGAACCACTTTCGATAAAATTACCTAAATTGGTTTTCATGCAACCCTACAGAAAAATGTAAATGGAGTTAAAATTGCTCAGAAGTCAATAAAAAAAAATTACGATAGACTTTATGAAAATAAATTTAAAAAATTATGACTTAATAATTGCAAAATGTAGTCTCTGAATTGGGGTGTTCTAATTTTAATTGAAGTAGCTGATCCTATTCAAAAAATATATGGAAAAATCTTAATTTGTTTCAATTTTGAACTGTATCTGGAAAACGAAGCCGTTGCGGACCAAAAATTATATGAAATATTAATTAACGCCTTTCATAAAATTTATTAAAATCATTTGTTTCATATCATGTTTTTATATTTTTTTAATAAACTTTTTTTTTAAATTTTCACACGTAAATATACAAAAATCGTGGGTTGCAACAAACCTGATAAAATTGGTTATAGTGAAAATATCCATTATTACATTTTTAATTTATCCTCGCGGTAAACTGCATTAAACTGATGAAAATATAATTTTGCATGTTTTACCTGCAGCGCCACTGGAAGGATGCATCGGCGAACTCCTCCTGGGCGACATGAACTCCATCCCACTTGAAATGTCCCCGCTGGGAACAATTTTATTTCCTCCGGCCAAATGTAAATGTTTAGTTTTGCAGACGAAAATGCCGCCGTTTTGAAGAAATTCGACGGAGTAAAGAAAAGCGAAGTTCCGGTATAAATGTTTGATTTCGCCGGAGAAACCAGAATGAGGTCCGTCTATAACCTGAAATTTAAACGAACTACGATTAGGGTTGGCTGTTGAGAATTTTCCACTGGTACCTTGTACTTATAACGTTTAAGAAAAAAAATGGATTTTAAAAACGTTCAAAATATTTTTTGTATGTAAAATTTCAGAATATAAAAATACATTTTTTGTTAAAATATTAAATTTTAAAACAAAGACGAGCAAGTATGATTCATTAGAACATTTGGGAAAACTTGTAAAAATATTTTTTTTACCTTATGTTTAGATATATTTTTTGATAAATGATTGAAGAAGAGTTTTGGACTTTCATTGTCTTTATTTGCTTTACATCATGATGTGATGTATATTTTAGTTAAAGAAAAATATATTAGCGAGTATATATTTTTCCATTCCACCTTTACTAACATATTGGCGTTTTCCTATCACTTTAGGTTAAACCAAAAGTAATATTTGATTAAAACATTAAGAAGTTTACTATCAATTTTTAGAAACATTAAAAAAAATTGTGAACGTAAAACATATGGAAATATTATATTATGCATTAGTTAACACTAATTTAAATTACGGAATTATAGGTTGGGGAGGAATAAATAGAACTTTAGTTAAAAAATTAGAAATATTACAGAGAAGGTTTCTAAAAATTATATTTAATAAGATTATCTTTATCCTTCAATAAAATTATATTCTGAAACAAAAAAAAAATGAACATTAGACAACTTTACATTTATAACATCGTAATATACACATTTAAAAATAAAAATCTTATACAGTTTAAAAACCATAATCATAATACACGTTATAAAAATGAAATAACCATAAAACCTAAAATAAATAAGTCCATAGGACAAAAAAATTTCAAATATTTATGTTTTTATTTAAATGATTATTTACCATATTTTATTAAAAAAATATTAAGTCGAAATAAAAGCATGGATATTGGAACCAGATAACTTAAACATTTTTTGGAAATGTTTTAATTAATATTGGTATGAATGTTATATTTTTCAAAATTTTATTATACCTATATCTTCAAAAAACTGCGTTTATATTTATAAACTACATATACTTAAACGTTGTTTATTTGAAATTTAACTTTTATATAATATTCACAAATATTTAAAAAAATATATTTTGTTCTTATATATTTATAATCTAAAATATTAAGATTTGCCCCTAACAAGCACGTCTTCGGGGGATTAAAGAAAAAGTTTATTGAGGAAGATAAATAAACACATTTATTCTATTATAAATATTGAAAATAAACTCATTATTAACTGTCAAATTTGTTACTTAAAATAGATATGACTTTCATTATAGTTTTAGGAATATTTTTAGTTGTTTTCTCAAAAGTTGTGACCGCTCGTGGCGAAACACCCTGTATATTAAGATATTATAAACGTAAAAATATCTAACGTTCATATTTTTTGTTTCTGAATATAATTGTTTTAAGAGGTAATGATAATATTTATTAATTATAATTTTAAAAACCTTTTTTGTAATCCTTCTATTTTTTTAACTAAAGTTCTATGTATTTCTCCAAACCTAAAATACCGTAATTTCAATGAGTTTTAAATAACAAATAATATAATATTATTGTTCCTAAAAAAAGATGGTAGTAAACCTCTTAATTTTGTAAGCAAATATTCTAAAATGTAGGTAAGTTGGTGTCTGTAAATAATTTTTAAATTGAAAAATGTTTGCCGGTGGAGGCATAAAACTTTTTCAATTTTAATCTTGTCTGCACGCCGGCAAACATTTTTCAATTTTGCAAATATTCTACTAAACAAATTCCAATTTAATTTACTGTAAAAAATTATTCCTAAATATTTTACATGATTAACTTTTAAAATTTAAATTTTGTCGTTTATTTCGCATGAACACTTCGATATGAACTCTTAAAGAATTCTTACTTACCTTTACCATATCTCTTCTATGTAAACTGTTTCTATACGAATCCAATGCCGCAGTAAATCTGTTAATCCTGCGTTTTTGCAGTGAACCAGGACGACACTCTACGACTTTACCTAAAAAAACAAAAGTATAAAATTTCATGGAAATACTAATTGACAAAATAAAGAGCAATTAAAAAAAATTTAACTTACAATTTTATAATATTATTAGGCCAAAAAATTATACCGTTGATTTAACGTCATTAAGTTGTAGTTAACTAATTAAATCATAAAAATCAAATGTTAAACAACAACTATAACCTCAAACTACTAAATAATAAAAAAATATATCATTGGTTGGCGGACACCAACAGAGATTACAAAACTTCCACCAGATGTCGTATTCATTAAGAAATTTGACAGTAGGATAAGTTGTAGTAGTTAAAAGTTCACAACAATTGTACAGGGTTAGTCTTAACAATGCCTACTTCATTCCAATTTCCAAATTTTATCTTTTTACATATTAATTTGGTAGAGAAATCCATTATCGTTGAATTTGTCTTTTAAGTGACTATTGGATACTTCAAAAATATCCAGAACTTTCACAAAAAATCCCAAACAAACCTCAACATTCCCATTATATTTAAATAGTTTTATATTTAACTTACCATGCATATTCAAAACGTGAAAATTCTCCCTCTCCAGCCTGACAATAACCCCAACAGTCTCGGCGTCCAAATTGACCAAATCCCCCCACTCAAACTTCCCCAATGAATCCACCCCGCTAGCCATATCACTGCACAATTGCAAGTCTTTCGGTAATATCTCCATTTCATGCATAGTTAAATCGGAGATCAGTACAACCCTGTTATTTTCTACTCTGACTACCAGGCCAGTGTCTCCTTCATAACGACCTGCCAAAACTTTCACATGGTCTCCCATTTTGAAGTACTTTTTCAATTCAGAGGCTTGAAAAACCAGGGGGTCTTTAAGATCCTCATGCTTAGGCATTATCGTAATCATCGCCCCATCAATACTGATGATTTTACCTTGTAAATTAATCAACTCCCCCTCGCATACCTCAACGTTATCTCCAGCACTAAAAGAGTGAGTTACAGTCTTGTCCTCTTTCTCTGTAGGAAGCTCTAGATCTATCCCTTCAGGCTGTTCTTCAAAACGTTCCAACTCAGCTAAAGTCGGCTTCACACCATCCACTATAACAGCGCTTAAAGTAAAGTTTTTGTACAAGAATCCTTTCCTTGAGTATCTGTTGCCTTCGAAAATGAGAAAGTCACCATCGGAGGTGACTTCACCACCTATAGCGCGTATAGCTTCGGGGTCAAAAGGTTTCGCCGGGGGACGGCGCTTTTTCTTTCTTTTTTCAGCTTCGTTCTCTGACTGGGTCGTCCTTAATGCTCCTCTGAGCCTCGTATAGTCAATCCTAGGTAGTATCTTTAAGTGCACCTGATTCTGAGCCATGTCAAAGTAATCAACCTGCGCTATGTCGTCTTTATACAACCCTCGTTTCAACCTCACCCACTGTTTGGACTTCAATCCAGTCTGTTCTTTCACCACCCTCAAAACGTCAGTCATCTCTTTGATGGGGACCATCTGTTGCTTCCAAATGCCCACCCTCAAATTCCCAACGTTTTCTATGGCTGCTTTTACATGGGGCTGTTTGTAGGCTTCGATGTAAATATACCCCTTGACTCCTTCGGGGGCTACCACTGATTTGATTTGGAGGGGTTCGTTGGTGTTTTGGTAGGCGAGAAATTTGCGCATAAGGAGGAGACATGTCGATTTTTCTTCGCCTGGAATAATTTATTAAAAAATCAGTTATAGGTACTTATACCCAAGGTTGCCATCCCTCTTAGGCAGATGATGAACCAGGGGTTCAAGTCATGACTATAAAACTACAAAAATTAATCATCGAGTGTTAAAAATGTTCTTTGTAAATTTGTCTGCTTATTCGTTGTTAATGGTCATTGATAAGTATTTTTTAAGGTTGTAATAATTTCAAGACCCAAACTTCGTCAAGGAATGGACAAAACGACATATTTCCTTGTCAAGTTCTTTCCTTAAAAGCTTGATGGGGTTTGGGTTTGAAAAGTTTGATAACTGTACTGTATTTACGATGGTTCTATAGCCTCGTTCTTTTTAAAAACGCGGGGCAGATGTTAACTACAACAAATAGGCAAAAACGACGTCAAAATTAAGTAACGAAATGGTAATAAAATACCCTTTGAATCCCACTTTTGGAATTCATCGATGCAATTTTGGTTACAGTGGATGATTTGGTAATCATAATTTTTACACCTAAACATCGTCGATTTATTGGGAAACAATTTCACAGAAAAGCTAAAACCTTTGGTTCATGGGATTGCAACAACTTCAGATAGCTCATGAGGTTAGGGAGTTCAGACCGTGT
Organism: Polydrusus cervinus; assembly: GCA_935413205.1. Lineage (NCBI taxonomy): Eukaryota > Metazoa > Arthropoda > Insecta > Coleoptera > Curculionidae > Polydrusus > Polydrusus cervinus. The sequence continues at coordinate 17,631,091 of OW284517.1, forward strand.
GTTAATGTCCTGGAAAGGTTTTCAGATATAAGAGGTAAAGCTAGTTTGCATCACTGGACCCAAGAGGGGGGCGTAGGCAGGGATGATTTATATTAATGTTAATTATTTCTTTACCTATGCGGCACTTAACCATCCACAAATTGGGATCTTTCACTCCGGGAAGAAGGGTTTGCTGTGTGATTTCATCAGACATCTCTTCACCCCCATCTCCGAAGTGTTTGGCTGCGGCGCCGTCGTCGGCATACTTTTTGCGAAGATATTCTTCGATTTCGTGTTCTTTTTGGGCACTGAAATGAAATTCGTAATTAAGTAATTTTTGTTTAAAACCAGCATGACCAAAAATACTATTTTATAAGCATTTTTTAGAGCACGAATCCGAAATTATGCTTACCAACAGAGTTGCCAATGCTAGTACTCAGTGGCGTATTCCTTCTCGAGCCCAGAAGCTCGGGGTCTAAAAGTCTAATTGCAACCTAATTTTTCGTCTCACGCTTGGACTCCTAATTTAAATTTTTAAATAATGTTTTCTTTGCTTAGATTACAAAATGTATTGTAGCAAACGTTTAGTTTTTAAACTTTTCCTTCTAAAAGTCCTGCGCTATATAGAGATTAAGGTTTCGGAGGCATATCGTTTTAATTATTGATTTATGATGCAATTTTAAAGGAAAACGAGTAAAAAGAATAATATTTTATAGTATTTTTCTATTATGTACTTGTCTGCTCCATTTTCCCTTTTTTAGAGCTATTTTAAATCAACAAAAATATAACCCAATGCAATAAAATATTTTTACAAAAAAAAACAAAAAATAATTAGGTATTTATTCTTAAAGAGAAAAATTAAAGTAAACATTTTAATTGAAACATGTTTTATGAAAGAAGTGCGATAATTTATAATAAAAAAAAATAGTGCGAGAAGAAACGAGAATGCTTTATTATGAATATACAAAACGGCACTTAAGAAGGAGTATTTCAAAACCTAAGCATTTGCACCAAAAACTGCTCTTAGATCTACGCTCCTAAAAGACATGATTTCTGAAAAACATCAATTTAGGTGTGATGAGCTATATTTTCTTTATTTTTAATCATGAGAAACCGAGCCCGAAAAACGCTGGTTAGAGTCATACATACGTCTGATGTTAAAATTTTGGATTTATACTAATATTCATATTTTTCATAAATATAAAAAATGTTTTTTTTTTAAATAAAGAGCCAGGTAGGAATATCAAAAGAAAAAGTAAAAAAAAAACATTTACAAAAACAAATTTAACCCAACCATGCAGAGGAGGAAAGGTAATAATTTAATTTTCGAAATTTGATAGTAGTTAGGTGAATTTTTAACGTACTTTGGGCGTGGCCCCGAAAATGTTTCGCCTGTGGCGCTTTCCGCTTACTTCCCTGGATACAATATCATGAAATACATGTAGTCCTGACTGTCCCTCTCTCCAAATAAAATGTCCTACTTACCCCCCACTAAGCTCCCAAAGCATTTTTTCTGGCTACCCACTGCTAGTACTATCATACTAATCTAATATAATTTTCACCTTTTGATACAAAGATACAACTTGATTATTTCTGGTACACTATTTGTCTAATTAAAAATTGCATTATTTCATAATAATAATAATAATAATAATAAAATAATTTGTTATTTTTTTTAGAACTCGCTCTTTTCGGAAGAGAAGTTTTGAGGAGACAGGCGCGTTTTTTTCTTTTTTGTAAGTCACTTCTTTTGGTAATAAAAGAGGTAGATACGGCAAATTTTTTTTTATCAATTATTATAATAATGTAAAATGAATAAAATCTAATCTGTAAAAGTACCATCACAAAATCATAGATTATTAACTAACCTGTCCGACTTTATAATGAAAAATAACTATAGGTATATTTTATTTAGAAAATTATTTAACTGAAGAAATTTAAGAGACGTAATAAAATAATCTAAAGAGTATAACGAAGAGAGTATAATAGTTATTTATGTACCAAGGCAGTAAAGTGATTCTTTATCGGACGAGTCTGAAATTATGAGATGAGCGAGCGAGGCAAATAACAGGCGAGTCGATAAAGACACTTTACTGACGTGGTGCATATAAAATTTTATCGGCAACCGTTCATCACCGTTTTATGTAAGGCAGACCGCTCTAAGAAAATAATGTTTTTTCCCCCATGTTAAATTAATAGAAAAGACGAGCTGTAGCCCTATTTTAGAATCGGGTCTGCGTAAAATATTTAATAGTTCTTGCCTTATATTTGGCCAAAATGTAAAGTAGAAGTTTCATACTACCTATTCCATCCCATATTCAAGCTCGAAAGGTTAAAATAGCTTTACAATTCGAAAACAAAAAAACCCATTTTGGTCTAAATTGGACACGTCAGAAAATTTTGGCCGATCACGTGTGTATTCCAAAGCACCCCTCAAAAAATTTGACCTACTATGAGAAATTGCAGGGTAATACTTTATTTATAACTATAACCTAACTTATCTTGTTATCACTTTGAATAATTCATATTTTTAATCATCTTTTAAATGTTTAAAGATCCAAAATTGGCTTTCACTGTGAATTTTATTTGAATTCAAATTTAGGAAAAAGCGTTTAAATATGATTGCAACACTGATGTCCCATCCCCACTTATTGTTTCAAAACCTACAAAAACTGGGCATACATCCACTTCAGTGGCGTATATAGAAATTTGTTTCAGGGGGGGGGGGCCCTAAATAAAAAAAAATGTTTTGACTTTGACTACAATTACTACATTTATTATTAACTGTTAAAACTATTTATTTATTATTAGCTGACAAAAATATAGAACTAGGCTTTGTCTTAAGGCGGCCGATAATAAAATTCGGTTTGAGTGTTTTTGAATATATGCTTAAACCTTTATATTTCGCCCCCCCCCCCCCCCCTTATATACGCCACTGATCCACTTACAAATGAAAAAAGCAACCACACCCATAGTATGGAAATTTCTTGACAAGTACTTTACTTACACACGAGTTGATTTCAAATATTTATAATAAACATGTTTATATTTCGCGTCATAGTACGCATACGAAAAAATGCATTTTCAATATCAAACAACTTTCTCTTTTAAAACCTAGTAACTTTTATTTAGGTAGCATTCTTTTTTAGATATACTGTATAAAGTACCTAAAACTTACCAAAATTTATTATCTACCGTTAGCATAGAAAGAAACATTTGATAGATAACCAAAAAGTTTTTTTGAAAAATAAACTTGAAAATTCAACAAAGGTATTTTTTTATGTCTTAGATTCGCACGCGTATAAACTTAATTGCATTATGATGATTCTGTGTTCGATTGTAAGCTTATCATTTTATGTATGTCATTATTTAATATTGTTTATTTAAAATACTTAAAGGGTAATAAATTAGTAACAATAAAAAATTAAATGTAATGTGTCCAGTTCAGTATTTAAAATAGCAATCTACAACACGATTACACATATCGTTTTAATGCATTGGTCAAATTATATTATCATATAATATGTATATCACCTAACTATAATCCAGGTTCAAAATAACAGCCAGTGACTTATGCTTTCATATAGAAAGCAGCTGGATGTACGAAGTCAGATGGAAAAAAATTCCAAGCAAATAAATATTCTGCTCTATTTTGCAAAAATACACTAAATTGTTTATTCTAACTTCATACAACCCGCTGTACTCTACCGGGTGGTGCATCGTGGTTGGAAACATCGGAAATCCCGTGTAAGTTTTAGACTGTCCAAATATATTGCTCCCCTGTTGACTTTAGAGCGGGGTTGTAGGGAGACTTTGACAGGTTGTAGCATTAGAACGGTTCATCTTAGAGAAAAATGATTTTTACTTCCCTATCTTCATTTTTTATTCCCTATCCAAAGAGATCAACTTACGAGACTTCTTTAGGGTCTCTGTGTGGTGAGTGCACATGCGGAGTTTGAACAATTTGGACAACCCAATCCTAACTTGTTTGAATAGGATTGCGGTTGGTTTTTCATTGGAATTCAACAGGTGATGCTGCGGACACCATCATTGATTGGACTTGTCAACCTGTGATTTGTCATTCTTAAATGTAATTTGACAGTATTAGATTTTTTACCTAGGTAATTATTATGAGTTACACAATAGAAGAAAAATTCACTATGATAAAATGGCACTATGAGGGGATTGAATCATTTCTACCAAGTCGGCAATACACAAAGTTATTACTAAGTTTGAGGCGAAAGGCACTGTAATAAACAACTGCAAAAGCATAGCCCAGAATCATGAAAGAGCTGAAGAAAACAATGATAGAGAACAATGATAGAGATCCTAATATTTTACTTCACGTCGAAGAAAACAAAAATATTAGCACTGGAACTCTCGGACAAGCGGTAGAAAAACATCACACCACAGTACTGCGAACTTTGAAAAAGCATAAATATCATTCATATAAGTATCAAACCCATCAATAATGGCTAGAAGGGGATGAAGAGGGAATATCACTTTTTGTTTGAAAATGATGGAGCAAGCTGACAACAGATATTTTCTCAGAGGAATGCACATTAAATAATGAGCCGAATATATAATATTATTATTTATTTAATAGGTTTTACTGTAAGTAAAATAATTCGTTTTCTATTAAAAGATACGTTTTGAAAAAAATGTTAGTTTTGTTAGTTAAATCCACTGTAAAATGTATCTGTTAAAGATTTTTAAAAAGCCAAGCGTTTGCTAATTACATTTTACAATGAAAAATCACAGGTTGACAAGTCCAATTAATGCTGGTGTCAGCAGCATCACCTGTTGAATTCCAATGAAAAACCAACCGCAATCCTATTCAAACACGTTATGATTGGGTTGTCCAAAATTGTTCAAACTCTGCATGTGCACTCACCACACAGAGACCATAAAAAAGTCTTCCTACAACCCCGCTGTAAAGTAAACAAGGGAGCAAATGTTTGGAGTCTTAAACTTGCATGTGATTTTCTGTTTCCAACCACTATGCACCACCCGGTATATAAAAGCGATGAATCACTGACGGTAATTTTAAACTTAGGGTATAGGAGTAGATAAAAAAAAATGCATCGAAAAATGCTCTAAAAAGTGGCCATAGGGCAAGATATTCGAAAAAACGAAAATTCTCGTTTCAGTTTTTATATTTTCCTAGCTTTATGAGATGATGAAAAAGCTATTTCACATTTTCATAGTCAGTGTTGTGATCAGTGAATTATTGATTCTGGCGTTTCATATTACCAGAATCGTAATGAAATTTATTTTTAAATGTAGTTTCATAGACCTTGTATCCAATAAAATAATAATGCAATACTACGGTCACCAAAAATCAACGTTTCAACCTCAAATTTCATTTTAGTCAAATTAAAACTTGTCATCGCGTTATTAAAATTAAAGGGGGTGTGCCAAAAATTAAAGTTTTAGTACAAAAAAATCTAAGAATAAGGGTTCAAACCTCGTCATTCTACGACTAACCATTGCTGAGAAATAGCGGGTTAAAGTGTACGTGACGTCACGAAAGCTTTGGCTGTACATTTTTTTAATCTCCAAACTATTTTTTCATCAGGCAGTAAGGTTTTTATTAAATTATTTTTAACAACCCGACGAAAACTAAGCGCTAAAACTTACGTAAATTCCATGCACTATACTTATTTATGCAGCGCCAAGCTCTTGTGACGTCACGCGCTGAAATATGACGTCTTTGCAGAGGCATATCTCCGTTATTATTTGCGCTAGAAGGGTGCGGTTTAGACCATTATTCTTAGTTTTTTATTTTTTTAAATAAAGTTGTTTTTTGGCGCACACCCCTTTTAAGTATAATATGTATTTTGTTTCATGTTACAGTTAAGTTCAATGAAGTGTTGTACAGCATTTGTGCTTTGTGAACCTGCCTATTATTTTCTTTAGTTCAATAAAGTGTTGTACAAGAATATCATAAACAATGGTTGCTGGTATAATGTTTAGGTAGACCCTTATTTCTATTATAACTTTGATTGACAGCCAATGTCAGTATAAAGTTTTAAAAACCTATTTCAATAAGTCTTATTACAAGATGTTAGAATCGGTGTACAACACTTCATTGAACAAGACTGTACATGCCATGGCATAATACATGATTTTTGAAAAACCCAACCCTGTATTTACTATAACAAATACTTAAGATTTTCAAGAACAACTGATTGTAATTGCCAAGCATATTTTACTTAGATTTTCTTTATAGTGCAAAAAAAATCACTTAATTATGAAAGTAAATAAAACTCACTATATGGTTTTCTATAAAAGAGGCAGGTACCTGATTTAAATATAAAACCAAAGGAAAATTTTATACAGAGAGTTGGGCAATGCAAATTTCTTGCCCTTCATGTAGACTTAGTAGTTAACTCTGTATACTTGACTGTAGTAAATTTAAGAAGTTGTATGGATAGCAAACAATTACTTGACCAATCAATAGAAGAACAAAGATTATTTTGCAAAAAAGAATAATTCCTAAAATTTACTTTTTAAACCCACTAGAATATTGCTGTAAAATTCTTACACTGTCTAGTATTTTATTTCGCAGTAATGTTTGTAAAAAAACATTTTTTTAAATTTCCTAATTCTACAATAATCCACAATTGTGACACTAAAAACTCCAATATATTATCAGTTAAAACTTAAACTAACTTTTCTTCTTACTTTGAGAATGTCATTATTTATTTTGTGGATTTATACATACAATAAAATTTAATAAGTACTTACTCCCACAAGTTGGTTCCTCTCCTCCTTCCTTCAATTTCCCTTGCAGTGGGACCAAACTCGTCCAGTTCATTTGAAACAATACCAATTTCTGGAGCACCATCTTCCCATTCATCCTCTTCTTCTACTTCATCGTCCACCTGTGACAAATATCCTTAAATAACTACTTTATACTAAAATTAAAATAAAACCAAGAAAAAATTTAAAGGGGTATATTGAATCCTAATTTTGCCTCTTTTAATTCCATCCCCTCCTACATTAAAAGCTCAAGAATATCAAATTTCTCTAGACCATATACGAAGTAACAGTATTAAGTAAATATTCTGTATTACTTACCTCTGCTTCATCAATAATAAATCCGCCATATCTGTCCTTCTTCTTCCGTTTCTTGGCCCTTCTTTCATCATCACTGTCTTCTTCCTCAGAGTCATATTCCTCACTGTCCCTGAGACTATGTCCATCGGGTTCCTCTTCCTCTTGTACCTCCTCTGGTTCTGAAGCTTCTTTAGCTTCTGATCTGAAAACATTAAATAATATATCCGTTTGGGATAATGATACTACAGATGGGCACGTATTTACACATGCATATTCAAAAATTACATAGGTGGAATATTTTTAAGTGTATTTAAATATCATATAATAGACTATTACAGTTTGGCATTTACTTTAATATGTCTTATTCGATATTGTATAATTTTGTACAGAAGTTGCATTATATTATTTGTCAAAAAAGAGTCTTAAGAATCATGTTAGAACTAAATTTTACAGAGTCATGTAGAGGTAAATTTAGGGAAAATAAAATGTTGACGCTAACAGCTATAATATATATTCAGGAGTGTCTAGTGTTTTTTTATAAGAATAAACATATGTTTAGTGACAGCTTTCCTCAAAGTGCATATCCATATAGACATATAAACTATAATTATTCCAAAAACAGATTAACGGTTACTAAAAGAGGAGCATATTATAACTGTATAAAGTTTTTTAACCATTTGCCTGCAAGTATAAAAGGGATTAACAATGTTAAAAAGTTGAAGGAAGTATTCACTTTGTTAGTTAATATAGAACCCTATAATGTAAGTGAGTATTTTGAATTTGTTAAAAATTTATAGGTATTTTGTTTATTGACGTTATTTCACTTTATGTTGTAACCTTGTTGTAACATACCTTTGAAATAAAGAATGTTTATTATTATTATTATTATTATAGTTATTGTGTTCACATGTTATATAGATGCTAGACTTACCCAGATCTTCTAGATCCACTCCTACTTCTTGATCTACTTCTAGATCTGCTCCTAGACCTACTTCTCGACCTGCTCCTAGATCCAGATCTTACACTGGGGCTTCTAGACTTAGATCTTGACTTAGATCTGGATCTAGATTTTGATCTGCTCGGTGTCCTAGATCGTGACCTGGATCTTGAGGGGGACCTACTTGCCCTGGGACTACCTCTTGAGCTTCTCGATCTTACTGAACCTGCATCGGAAGCACGCTCGCGGTCTGAGAAGTTGCTGCCCTCAGAGTCGGACATTCCGAGTGCTTATTCAGAACCTAAAATGTAATTTGAGGTTATTAAGCAATAAAAATAGGTAAGTTTACGTTTAGATATAAAATCAATAAAATTTAAAACCCCACTTTATTATGTGAACAATTATAAAAACACGGTATAAATAGAGCATCACAATATGGGTGTAATAAAATAATTTGATGCTCCGCCAGTAAGTACTCACAATGCTTCTTAAAAAATGTTAGTTTTATAGCCGTCTTACTTGTTTGCTGAATAAGCACCCCTTTTTGTATTGGCCCTTTTTAGAAGCCGGTAGAGTATTTCTCCTTAATTTTTTTAAAAAACATGGAAAAAACTTTAAAAAACAATCAGTCACAGCCTCACCAAACACACGTAACTAACGAGCGAAAATCAATCGAAAAAAAGAAGCAAATCTGTCAACGTCGCGTGTCATATGTGTCAACAAAACATTTTCAGTTCGATGACATCTGCACCTAATTTCATACAGCAAGTAGTTCAAATAAACCTACAAACCCTTTTTTCTTCTGTGGTTCAAATCCATCACATGCACTGACGGGAAAATATTGCATCAATTTTTTTTATTAATCTGCCAAAATTATAGATCAATCTTATTATTTTTTAAAAATAGAATTTGAACTTGACTCAAAAGCTATAATAAGATATTTACATATTGGTAACTTGGCATTAAAGTTAAATTTTTTTGAGAGTATCAAAAGGTTAAAACGCATCGATTGTTGTGATCGTATTTTTTGACACACAGACTTTTTAATTAAATTAAAATGGGAAAGAGCAAGGGTGGAAAAGGAGGTAGTGGAGCTGCACCTGCCGCAGTAGAGGTATACGTTTTTTTTTCAAGTGATAAAATGGTTTTAGGAGTGCATGGATTTGTTTTTTTTAGAAAAAAGCAGCAGCCGCCGCTGGAAAAGTTGCTGATCAAAAAGTAGTCGCACCCAAAGAACCTGCGGCTAAAGGAGGAAAAAAAGGTAAAATTTTAACAAAAAAACTAATAAACTGTTATATAATTTTTTAAATTCTTTTTATTATTTTTTAGGAGGCAAAAAGTAAAACCTGTACCCAAACGATGCATTGACAAATAATACAGTTTTAATTATATATTATTTTGTAACAATCTATTTGATAAATCTATTTTTCTGGTTGATTTTATAAAATATATATATTTTTTTATATTTAAAGTGGCCTGCTTTAATTTATACGTATAAAACGCTCGTCTTTACGTGGTAAACAAGTCTGTACATTTTTGTTTCTTTCTTATATGAAGACTTTAAACATAGACCTTTAAGATCGTATACGAATACTAGTTTTTGTAATAGAAATCGAAATTTAAAAATTTAATTTGATCCTCACGAGCGTAATTTTGACAGCAACGAAGTTTGACAGCGTAGCAGGTGGCTGGTTTGTGTTGGGGTGGGGTGCGGTGTAAGGCTGAAGAAAAGGACATGCGCAAGAGATTCTACCAGTTTCGCGAGACTTCGTAACTTCATGTGAATATGGAATATAGAAAGCTTGACTTAGTTTGGCACTCAACAGCTGTGACTGCTGTTTATAAAGCGTTTTCGCTGAACGCGTGGTTGATTGACAGCAGATTTGAAGTCAAGTCATAATTCAGTAAAGGTAGACGAGGAAAGAGAGGGTTATGTTGTTTCAACTTTAGTAATCACCCAATTTTTAAATATTAATGTCAAAAGCAGGAACTTTCTACGCGGAGCAAAACACACAGCTGCTGTCTAAGCAGCGGTACATTCAACTGGGCTGGTTACTAAGCAGTTCAGCCGCTGGGACCGCCTGAATGTACTCATTATTGCTGAATTTGCAAGGTTGGGTGAAAAAGCGTTGAACTTAAAATAAGGATTGGTCAAAAGTTAGCCGATTGTCAGAATTAATGTTAAATAGCTGACTGCACATAACACCTAGTCCTAGGTGTTATGTGGCTGACTGTTAATCAATTATATCTGATTTACACTGTTGTAGTAATGCCTATATAGGGATTTGGTTAAAGGTTTGAGGCTGAATAAACGTCAGATCCGGTAAATTGTGGCACAGAATGAAAATTTGGCTGAAGGCTTATTATGGAACAACAATCCTCTGATTCACTCATTTGAAATTTGACAGGTGTTGTCAAATATATCTCGGGAACGACCTAGTTCCTCAAATTTTCTCAAAATCTTTATTTTTGAAAGAGAAACTAGGCTATTTTAACTTAAGATGTGTTGCTAAATCATTGGGCTTTTATTAGAAGCTTTAAGCCACAACAGATATGGGTATTGTGCACGCGAAGGTAAGTGTTTGAACATATTTGATCACTTCTAAATATAAGTCTAACCAATAATTTGTAGGTACCTGAAGATGCCGCTTCAAATATCAGAGATTTTGCGAAGCACACGGGACTCCATGAGCCCCGCGATGAGCCCGATATCAAGGAAGTTGATTTGGAGAAAGTTCGAGTAAGTTGTAACCTTTTTTCTTAGAACATTTTAACATCTACTTATTGTCACTTTTCAAAAAGACTAGCTTAGAAGCACTATTGTTTTTGCAATTTATAAATATTATAATTTACTGCAAACAAATCATGTTAATTGATTTATTATTCTATAGGTAAGAGTAGACAGAGTCAATATAGATGGTCTTGGGAGAACCAAAAATGATATAGTGGAGGATTGTATACGGGAACTGTTTAAGGCTCAAGATTTTCAAGATGTTCTTTTAAAAGCACACAAAGTAAGTCAAATCAAATAATATATTGTTAATAATAAATAGTAAGTAAACAAGGAGAAATTCATTTTCTTAACAGTAAGCCGTTTTCAAAAGTTCTATGAAAGACCATATCTTATCTAGGTGTTTATTTTTTTCTAGGCTAGAGTAAAATTAGATGAACTGGGTTGTTTCAAAAATATTGGTGTCTACATTGATACAAGTAAAGGTCCAAGTGCTACAAACGATGGCCTTGAAGTAAGTACATAATGTTGTGTAATATTTCACTATTCCATACCAAAACTTAAAAAAACATCTAAATTCAGTTTTAAAATAAGGTCAAATTACATAGTACACTCATCAATTCCAAATGGAGCATTTTTCATATCCTCAAACTCTTCAGGTTACTTTTGATGTCAAAGAACACAAACGTGTCACAGGTGGGATCAGTACACAGGTTGGCAACAACGAAGGTTCCCTTTTGGTAGGCATGCGCGCTCCAAATATCTTGGGACGAGGCGAGAAGGTCCAGGTTGAATATAGTCATGGATCGAAGAAGACCAGCAACTTTAACTTAGCATTTATTAAGCCGTTTAGAGGAAAACATAGACCGACGTAAGTTCTAACCCTCCACCAGCTAATTGTTAGACTCAAAAAGAAGTTAATTAGTGTGTAAATTGAAACCTTTAAAACAACTTCTGGTTTATGGAAACCTACCATTTTTTTCCCATACTTCAATTCTATAGAACATTTTCTTTTGAATAACATCCACACACAAATTAATAATTTTTTCTCTGATATACATCACCAATTGTGATATTTATTGAAGTGATAACATCGTGACATATATCATAATATATATTAGGGAACTCTGCCTATATCTACAATTAAGAATTATTAAAAAATATACAAACAAGTATGGAAAAGTTTTACCTTTTTTAGTTTAACTACATCAGTATTCCAAGCCCATTCAGAGTGGCCAAATTCAGGCTACAAACAACTGGAGAGGGGCCTTCTTCTCGATTTAGGATTTTATTCCAACTCACTGGTAAGTATAGGTTTGGTATACAGGGTGTTATGGAATTGACGCATTATATTTAAATTGGCGACTCCTTGAATGTCCTAGAGAAACACTACATACTTTACATTTTTTTAAAACAACTCTCTAAAAAGTTGGGTAAGTATCCCTAAAACCAAACCACATTTGCCGGACACCCAAAATTTACTTATTAGATTACGTCGCTGTAGGTCTAAGTCGCTTCGCCGGAACCGAGAACAAACGACACGAAACCTCGCCTTTCGCCAGTCCAGCAGTCTAATGACGTCATTTTGTTTGTTTACCTTAACACTATTTAAATGTTGGGGGGGGGGGTGATTTTTTACGTTTATTATAGTAAAGTAAAAAATATTTTCCCTCGAATGTTATATCTAGTCATTTATAGGTTTGTGTAAATAGGCCTGTACAAAAGTTGAACGATTATTTTTGATTCTACAGGGTTGCGCCAAAAATCGTGACGAAAAATGTATTCCTTTTTTAAACCGAACACACTATATTTTACGTTTTTAAATTCTGGGAACAAACCAAGAAAATTTGCTATGATGTTTTTTATATCCAAAACCCACCGTTGACGAGATGCTGATATTTGACATATTACATTTTTATGAATGAACTCGAATAAAAAATGCTTACACATTTCTGTCTTAGTTTTTAATTCTTTATTTAAAAAGTCAACTTCTTGTTCCGATTTTACGTGCAAAAGTATTTTCTTTTGTTAAAAACGTTCTTTGGGAAAAATTTTATTTAGTTATTGCATTATCCAGTATATTTGAGGAATCTGAGGATTGAGAGAATTTTAGGAGGAATTTAACAACGCAATTTTTCGACACTTATTATTTTTTTGTAGTTTAAACATAACATTCAATGGGAAGGAGCAATAAGAGATTTGTCCACGTTAACTAGGACAGCGTCGTTCGATGTCAGAGAACAAGCGGGCCCAAGTCTGAAATCGACAATCAAACACATTTTATCAGTGGATATGAGGGATGAAGTCATTTTTCCAAGTACAGGGTAAGTGGTTTTATAGGTATTAGCGATTTACAGTAAGAACTGCGACCTCAGGTTTCACTCTAAAAGCTCTCCTAATAAATAAAAAATGTTTCCTGAAAGGGCTCTTTCACTAAATTTTGATTGTAGTGTATAAAGGAAGGTTGTGTGTTGTTGTACAAAATTACACTTTTCCTATTTTACTACTAATATTCAATTTGGCCTGATACTGTAAGATGTACCTTTTTTTTCTTAGCTCCCTTGTCCAACTTACCTCAGAATTAGCAGGAATAGGCGGCGACGTCGGGTTTTTAAAAAACGAAGTGTTCTACCAGGACAACTACACGCTGTTTGAGGACATAGTAAGTAGAGATTAGTTTAAGAGTTATTTATAAATCACTATTACCGGTGATCGTTATTTTAAACAGTTACCAGTTATTTTTAAAATATGGTATATACTAAAGTCTCAAAAAATGTTGAATAATCCATTTTTTCTATTAAGGTAAAGTGGGGTAAGTGGGGATTAAAAATATAAAAGGTCGCCTTTGAAACTACATAACTTTTTTAAAAATCGAGTTACAGAGATGCGCTTTAGACAGGAAGTAATAGTGATATTTACAATTACAACAAAATTTGTTTAATTATTTACCCAAGAATTTCATTTAAACAAAAAATTGTTATGAAAATGTACCCATAGAACGCACTTGCCCCAGGTACTGGGGTAAGTGGGTTTTCAACTTATAAATCGCGTTTGAGTAATGTGATATTCAACTGGAGCAAGTGCTTGCTTGCGACTTCGCCAAAATATCAGATTTAAAAAATTCCTAAAAATAAAGAAGCTTAGGTATATGTTAGAGATTTCTTCTTCTATAACTTTTTTTAAAACTATGAAATACCGTTTTTAAGTTTTTATTTACTTTATAGTTTTTGCAGATTATGCACAATCTTGCTATTCAACTTCTTAAAACTTTTCACTTTGAATTTTATTAATATAAAAAATTTAAATGGGACAACTTACCTCACTAACAAAAAAAGCGGGGCAAGTGGGAACCAATCCCGACTTACCCCACTAACAAAAAAAAACGGGGCAAGTGGGAACTATGTACCTAAAACTTAAAACCTGAAAAATCGAAAAGTTAAAAAAAAAAATGCAATAGATAACGTTAGTGATTACAACTTTAAGGATGTAAAATCTTTGAACCTAAGTTTTAAATTAATACAGATCAAAAAATGTAAACATTTTTGCCGTAACTTGTAACTATAGACGAAGTTTAGATACATTATTTGATATAAGCTGTGTCTTTAAAAAAATATTAAATTTTTTTTTAACAATATGTTGGGGTCTATTAGAGTCCAAAAAACCATTTTATTGTAATTTTAGTTTTTAAAAGTAATTTTTTTTTTACAATTATTACAAAAAAAACCACTTGCCCCAGATCCCCACTTACCTTACTACTCAGACCAGGTATTACCGAAAACATAAGAGAACTACAATAAAAGCTCCGAAAAGAACTATTTTTACAAAATTCTAAAAAAAATTTTAAGTCAAAATGACAATGGACAAACTTCAAAAAATAATAAAATTAAATAGTCAAAATAATCTGCAACTCTTTCTTACAATTTTTTTGTCTGTCTAGCAGGTTTCATTGGGGAGTTTTAAATCAAGTTGTCACTTAATCGTTGAACACTGATGCGCAGTAAAGAACCAAATGTTATTTTTAGCCACGCGTACGGTTGGTTCTATAATAGAGAAATCGTGTTTTTTAATTTTTAGGTTCTCCAAACGAGCTTTATGGCCGGTTATATGTCCGCCCTAAGCAAAGACAAAAAAGTAACCATAGCCGACCGCTGCTACCTCGGCGGGCCCCTCTCAATGCGAGGCTTTGAAGCGCGGGGCGTCGGGCCTCATTCCGACGGCGACGCGCTTGGTTCGAACTCGTACTGGGCTGCGGGGCTCCACCTTTTTACACCGCTGCCTTTCAGACCTGGAAAAGGAGGCTTCGGAGAGCTGTTCAGGACGCATTTCTTTTTAAACGCTGGGAATGTTTGCGACTTTAGCTTGGGTAAGTGTGAGTTTTTATTTAACATTACTTTGTACCAGAGCTGAGCAATATATTACTAATTTAATTTCCTTTAAAAAAATGAAAAACTAATGCGTAATGTAAGTATTTCAGTCGCGTTTTTTTTTTAGAAAAATCATCTACAAGCGACCTTTTAGAAATCCTAAAATCCAACATGAGGATATCATACGGGCTGGGCGTTGCCCTGAGACTTGGCAACATGGCCAGGTTAGAAGTAAACTACTGTTTTCCACATAAGTTTGACAAAGGAGACCAGACCCATCCGGGCGTTCAGTTTGGAATAGGAGTGCATTTCTTATAGGAAATAAAGCACTTTTTTATGTAAAGAAACTTTTAATGAAAAAATTACTTAAATGCGCCTTTTTGCCGTGAACCGAAGTATTTTTCCAGAGAATTTCACGTTTTGACACCAAAATGACTTGTGAATAGTGCGGTTTGTAGAGACTTTTTGTTTTTAAAATTTATTGTATATATTTGAACAACCTAAGTATGTTGAATAAACAAATTGTTAATTTATGTGCTTCAGAATTTATTATAAAATACAACAGAACAATAGTATGGGTTTAAACCAGGACTGCAATAAATCACGATTTTTTTGAAAAAATCAATAAATAAATAGACACAAAATAATGAAAATAATTGATTTTACAGTTCATTTTTGCCATATTTAAGGAAAAAATCAGTATAAATTGATAAAGATAAAAAAAATCACGATTTAATCGAAAAAATCAGATTTATTGATTTTTTCAAAAAAATCGTAATTTTTTTAATCTTTATCAATTTATACTGATTTTTTCCTTAAATATGGCAAAAATGAACTGTAAAATCAATTATTTTCATTATTTTGTGTCTATTCGACCATAAATATTTGTGCTATTTACATTAGAAAATCTCCTCGACAACATACAAAATAACTTATATTGACATGAAATTTTTCGGCAGTGTGTAGCATAATTTATGAATATTTTTTACGCTGGACTGATGACGATTAGTTATGTTTTTACATTTACATAATGTATCTAAACACTTCGTTTTAAATAAACTATCTTCCTTTTTTTAAAATTTCTTGATGAATTGTTTGCTGTTTTTACAGCAATTTAGAATTTGATTTAAATCACGATTAAAATTGCAAAAATCAGTTGATTTAAATCATTTCATTTAAATCGTCGCAGCCCTGGTTTAAACGCTCTTTCCCCCGGATCGAACTAAGGAGAAAAACAAGCAATTTTTTTAGGACTTCATTTGGTTTGTACTTACAAAAGAAAACTTAGAAATAATATTAATTTACCTTTTTATCATACTCATTTAAGTATTTTAAAGAAATCTAATTTTAAAATGTTAAAAGAAAAATTAAAAATTTATTACAAGAAAAAGCTAGTAACAAACAAAATATTTTTGCACCAATATTCACTTTCTTATTCCAAAAATATCCAGTCATTTCTAGACAATTGCTACAAGATTAAAATTAAATCTAAAAAGAAAGCTTGTCTTTGTTTTTTTTGCGATGTAAATGTAATGTAAGGGTACTTTCAATATACCTTAACAAGGCAACTTTTGAAATTACTGAGTTTTACTGATTTACCGTTACGGTTGCGCCTTCCGGCGCTCGATTGAGAAACTTGAAAATAATTTCCAGCAATTTCTTATGATCACTTTTAATATAAAAATAGTTTCCGCAAGCCATTCTTAGTGGGACACCCGGTACAACTCGAGTGGATTGTCCATATCCAATCTTGTTGTACAAAGTACTATTCCTTAATCTTTGGCATATGCCCAGCAAGTTGGTATAAAGAAAAGGGACGGGCGTGAAACGTGGCTAAACGGTTACATCCTCTCTTCTAAAAGTAGGTCTTGGGAATAGGTACCAAATAAGAAAAAAAATTATCATAATTACATTAGTTTATATTAAAATAAAATGTAAAAGTCGTAAAAAAATAGCTGTATGTAGGTCACAACTCGCAAATACATAATCATAATAGAAACAAAAAAATGAAGTAAGTATGTTACTAATTAAAGGATCCAATTGGCATAAAATTCGTTTTGACACCCTTTGTCATTTCGAATAATTTTAAATTTACGTGTTAAAAGTGATTTTAAAACGAAAAATAGTTTGAACATATTCTGAAAATATGTCTCATTATTCAGCAAAAAAATAAATGCTCATTTTGAAGCGTATTTAAACCTTAACAGAATTGAAAAAAAAATACAATTTAATCACATCCAGTAATTTTACAGACTTTATATAAGAACTCTACATTAGAAAGCATGCTAGCCTGTTTTTTCTCGAAAAAAATTGCACTTTCGGTTATGTTGTTACAGCGAGAAAATACTAATTTCTGCTAGCGGACAAAAAATGTCTGAAATAAGTGTTAATTTACTCGCATGCAAAATTTTAAGTTGGTTGTTTATGGTAATAGCAATTGTAGATAAATCTCCACCACTTCCGGGCATATTAAAGTAGCCAATTTTTTTTCTTTACCTTCTATCGCTCTCTACCTGACTCTTAACGAAGCTGCCTCAAAGGAAAAATTTGTAATAATAGAAAGTACCTATTTTTTGACATTTCAAGTAAAAATATACTAACACATTGCCTGTCAATACAAATAGTCAATAAAAAATGCCTTATGTTGCTTGCTTCCTGGTACAGATTCTCCCCTACTATTATTTTTATACATCATTAACTACAAGTATTCCTAATAATACAGAACAAGAAAATCTATCTAACATAATCTAGTCTCTCCTTAATATTGACAGTTCCAAACTGGTATTGAAACCATTTATTAACATTTTTGGGCCACCCCTTTTAATTTGTCTAAAAATTACAAAAAAATTATATACAGTGTGTTTCCGTTTCCGAAAGTTTTATTTTTATTAATTTTACGAAAAAAAGTTACTCTTTATAAAAAGTTCTTCTTGAGCTGCTTCTAGAGAAAATAATATTAAATGATTAATTTTTGAGATAGTATGTACAGGATAGTCAAAAATTTTTAAAAAAATCACAATTGACCTAAGAGAGAAGTAGGTACCTAACTTTAATTTTAGAGCAAAATGGAATAAAAAAATGTTGCTCGACATGAAAATTATATTATACCGGGTAGTGCATCGTGGTTGGAAACATAGGAAATCCCACGCAAGTTTTAAACTGTCCAAATATTTTCTCCCCTGTTGACTTTAGAGCGGGGTTGTATGGGGACTTTGATAGGCTGTAGCATTAGAACGGTTCATCTTAGAGAAAAATGATTTTTACTTCCCCATCTTCGGTTTTTACTCCTTATCCAAAGAGACCAACTTACGATTTAACATCTCAAACCAAAAAAATCGGTTTTACCCTGGGTTTCACAGTTTAACATGTTAAACCGGAAGTTGTAACTTTCAGATAGAGAATAAAAAATTAAGATAGGGAGGTGAACATTTTTTTCTAATGAACCGTTCCAATGTTACGGCCCGTCAAAGTCCGAAAATGTCATATTTTAAACGTCAATATCTCAGAAACTAATAAATTTAGACATATAACATTTTATACAAAATAAGCGTAGAATTTAGTGGGGAATTAGAAATTAATACACTATACCGGGTGTCCCATTATGGATGGCGACCGGCCGTATCTCGGAAACTACTGGGCATAGAAACTCGGGAATTTTTTTTTAAACTTAAGTGGCCATGAGAAAATCCTGGAAATAATTTTTAAGTTCCGCATTTTGCCGCAAGAGGGCGTAATTGAAAAGTAAATTTTAAAATTTTACATATCTCCGAAAATTCCACATTAAGGTATATCTTTGGTAACACCATTAAAAAGCTTGGACAATTATGCAACATTTTGGTCTTATGCTCATTGGCGTACCGACTTTAATAAGAAGTGTAATCATTTAAATCGCTGTAACTTATAAACGACTTATCCGATTTTAGCAAACTAAGGACTGTTTGGAAGAGATGTATGCACTTTCATCAATCGTATTTAGTTGTCCATAATAGTTCTCAAAAAAATGCTAGAGGGCGCGATTTGTAATAATAACACAATTTTTGATTTTACTCCGTAAAAATAAATCATACGGTATCGGGTATAATTATGATACCATAATCGAAAAGTAGATAAAATTAGCTAGAAAAAATATTAGAACCGCAGCTTGATATCTCCGTTCGTTTCAGCGTTATCGCCAATAGAATAATTTTTACAACTTTAAATGAAGCGATTATATATTTTTTAGAAAGAAAGTGGTACGCCACTGATATTTTTCCATGTGGATATTATTTCGGATTAGCCTGGTCAATTCTGCATAAAAATGGTATCATGCGTTTTTCTCCTCAGGCACACCGTTCCTAATTAAAATAAATAAGCTCTACTATTTATTATTAACATTGATAATGAAAAATTTTGTTTTATAAAAATTGTTGGAAATGACCACCTTCACTTAATAGGCAAGCTTCCGCCCGTCTAATTTAATTTAATTATTTTAAATAAGAACGGTGTGCTTGAGAAGAAAAACGCAAGAGATCATTTTTATGCAGAATTGACCAGGCAAACCCGAAATAATATCCACATGGAAAAATATCAGTGGCGTACCACTTATTTTCTAAAAAATATATAATCGCTTCATTTAAAGTTTTAATAATTATTCTATTGGCGATAACGCTGAAACGAACGGAGATATCGAGCTGCGGTTTTAATATTTTTTCTAGCAAATTTCATCTACTTTTCGATTATGGTATCATAATTTATTTTTCGAAGTAAAATCAAAAAATGTGTTATTATTACAAATTGCGCCCTCCAGCATTTTTTTTTTAGAACTATTATGGACAACTAAATACGATTGGTAAAAGTGCATACATTTCTCTTCCAAACAGTCTTTAATTTGATAAAATCGGATAAGTCGTTTATAAGTTACAGCGATTTAAATGATTACACTTCTTATTAAAGTCGGTACGCCAATGAGCATGAGACCAAAATGTTGCATAATTGTCCAAGCTTTTTAATGGTGTTACCAAAGATATACCTAAATGTGGAATTTTAGGAGATATGTAAAATTTTAAAATTTACTTTTCAATTACGCCCTCTTGCGGCAAAATGCGGAACTTAAAAATTATTTCCAGGATTTTCTCATGGCCACTTAACTTTAAAAAAATTTTTCCCGAGTTTCTATGCCCAGTAGTTTCCGAGATACGGTCGGTGGCCATCCATAATGGGACACCCGGTATAGTGTATTAATTTCTAATTCTACGCTTATTTTGTATAAAATGTTATATGTCTAAATTTATTAGTTTCTGAGATATTGACGTTTAAAATATGACATTTTCGGACTTTGACGGGCCGTAACATTGGAACGGTTCATTAGAAAAAAATGTTCACCTCCCTATCTTAATTTTTTATTCTCTATCTGAAAGTTACAACTTCCGGTTTAACATGTTAAACTGTGAAACCCAGGGTAAAACCGATTTTTTTGGTTTGAGATGTTAAATCGTAAGTGGGTCTCTTTGGATAAGGAGTAAAAACCGAAGATGGGGAAGTAAAAATCATTTTTCTCTAAGATGAACCGTTCTAATGCTACAGCCTATCAAAGTCTCCCTACAACCCCGCTCTCCATCATCATCCATAATGGGACACCCGGTATAGGGTGTTTCATTTAAAAAAACCTAAGTTATATTCCCCACGTTTTTTTGGGCCACCCCGTATACTCCCGTATAATTTGAAAATGTGCACCTGTACAACTTTTGTATTTCGAATTTTTATCTAATTCTTAAGATAAGGAGAAAATAAACTTTACCCCATCGTTGACTCTTGTATACAGTGGCGTAGCCAGGTGGGGGCCAGGGAAGGCGCTCCCCCCCTTACGCTTGGCCCCCTTTTCCGCTTGGTGCCCGTATACACAATAAACAGTTACTTTTATAACACCCTAAAAGAGTTATTAAAATTGAAGGTAATATATTTTGAAAAACAAACACCGCATTTATTTAAAATGCCTTAAATATAATTTTAAATTAAAATGTTTTAATTTAGTCGAAATTAACAAGTAAAAGAACTATTTTTAATATATGGGGTCGTAGTCGGATTTTTCATTGCTGACAATTATTATTGGCCAAAATAAAAATAACTTAAAAAATGAGAGAGAGATCTCAAATAAATACGAATACACACAAAGAAGTCGGGCGCCCAATTCAGGAAAGTAGATCGCGAAAAAAAAATTGTAATTAGCGGCAACTCAAAGCAGAATATCATAAAGCGCCCGATTATATGTTTGCCCCCTTCAAAACCTTTCAAAGGCTGACTACGCCACTGCTTGTATATTGTTGAGTACACAGTGTAAGAGGAAAAATGTTTAAATTAGTCCTAAAATAAACTAACATGAAAAATGTTTACACTGTCGTCCTCTACCCTTCAAATACTTACAATTTTCCAAATGTGTAGCTTCCTTGAACCATTTTTTCGCTTCTATATTTTTACCCATAGCAACTAAAGTCTCTCCAATCATCTTTTTATTTTCGATTCGGTATTTATCATTGAAATGTTGAGTTTCAGAAAGATCTTCTGCTCTCATGAACTTCTTCAAAGCGTCGTAGTAAGTAGAGTTTAGGGATTCGCCCAATATAGATCCAGCTGCGATCCGTTGAAACCTGAAAAATGTTACTCATTCGATCACCGTATTAAACCGCGGCAGTGGCTCAGAGGTAAGGTACTAGCATTCGACCGTGGCGGTCCGGGTTCGATCCCCGAAGTAGGCATATACGCATAGTATGTTCCGAAATTTAGCGGATAAAAGAATGCAGTATGCTACCAGTGATTCCTAATATCGGGACCGAGAAGGGCCTCATGGACCTCTGGGGGCGTGAAAAGTAGGTAGGCAGGTAGTACCACCCGGGTTTGGGTCAATTTATAGGTTTTGCCTATTGTTATCCATTCCAAAAAACTAAAAAATGTGTGACAAAGGCCTGCATTATGTACATAGTATAAGGTACACTTATTTTTTATTAAACATTACTGTCATCTCCTCTTGACGTTATAATTAACGGGTCGACGGTCCGATCGATCAGGTGGTCAAGATCCCATATTTTCTCCTCTTCTTTAATGACATGATGGACTGCTTTCCGCCAGTTCTCTGGTGTCACTTCCTTAATGGCTTGATCAAACAGTAGCTTAACGTCTTTCATTTTGAATGTCGTGTTGTGTCTTGCTAGAAATCCTTTCACTTGCGCCCATATAAGTTCTATAGGATTTAGTTCGCAGTGATATGGCGGTGTGCGCAGCACGGTTACACTATGTTTTTCAGCTATATCTTCCACGGCATATTTCATAAAACGATGTTTGTGTACATTTATTATAGCTAATAGTTCCTTGTTTATCAAATTATCTTTATTTTTTTCTTTGGTTAGTTATTATAAATAATTTAATGCACAAAATTTACCTGCGTCTATGGCCGACACCGAAATTGAGCCGAACTGAACGGAATTTCGCATTTTATTACTCTACACCTTTCTGAAATAGACTATAATTCGATATAAATAAGAATAGGATCAGCCGTGAGATCGGTTAAAAAAGTCTTCGCATGACACATTTGGAATATTTGGATCTTTTTAAAGATAATCATTTTTTATTGTTTTAAAAAATAAATTAATTAGATGGGTCATTGACCAAAATACCAAAAAAAACCTTATGAATAAGTCGCGTCTGGCGGCCCGCCATATGAATTGATGGTCAACCTAAAACTTTCGTTAAAATAATTCAATCAGTGTGAAAGAGTTAAGTATCATCCTCTAAATTAGTTAGCTTTAGTATAAATTTAACATTAATTTCTACCTGCAAAGTAAATGCGTAAAATAAAATTGAAATTAGTAACATTTTACTAAATTAACCACTTTACCAGCCACTCACCTAAGCCCATCTATGTAGCGATCGCAATGGACCGCGGCCAGTAAACATCGAAAACTCTGTCCCGTCCGCCGCTAAAAGTCACTTTTCTCACTCGCGTCTATTTCCCAACCTATTGCAGGCACACTGTGCGCATGTCAGTCGAATAACCTGATGGCGGAATATTTAAAATATATGTAGAAATGGGTTTAATTATTTTTTAATGTTTTATTACGTCACGGTGTGAGTCGTAGTTTGGGTTCTAGTATCTATTAAATTTTTTTGCAAGAATATATGTACCCTTTAATTAAAAACGACAATAAACAGTGCAATTTATTTTAACAATTTTACTACTAAAACCTAAAAATACAATGGCATTTAGTCAGATAAACTATTTCGATAATGAAAGAAAAAGTGGAAATTCGCTAACCAATATGCAGGAAACCGTAATGAAAACACTGGGAATTAGTTTAAGGACTATGCAGAATAATGTGCATGAAAAAAAAAAAGGATAATATAATACCCAAGAATACTAAAAAATGTAAACGAAAAACACCGTTTATAATTATAGCCTAAAAACTCTCATCGTCACTTATAAAATCTGAAAAGTCCTCGTCGTCTTCGAATTATCATTGGCGCTACTTCGACATCTAGTACTTGTTCTCGATCCCACCAATCCCTTATTAATATTTCTGTATGTTCCACCGATTTCTTCCAGTACTCTTGTGTAATATGATCTAACGAATCTTGCCAAACTATTTGTACTTGGTCGGATTTAAGACCATCACCTACATGTTTTTCATAATAAGACTTTGCACCAGCCCATATTAATTCTATTGCGTTAAACTGGCAATGATATGGTGGCAGTCGTAGAACCTCATGACCATATTGACGCAGTATTTCATCTACCGCGTATATTTTGGGTTTTTAAGGACTTTGCTATTGATAGGAGTTCCGATTTAAGCATATTTGGTAAAGGATTTTGGTTGTGTTTTTCCAGCCACTCATAAATATCACTTTTCCTCCAAGATGAAGTAGGCTGTTTATTTAAAATTCTTGAATGATATAATGCATTATCTAATACAATTAAAGACGAAGCATCCAAATTTGGTATTAATTGAACTTTTAACCATTTTTCAAACATTTCGCAATTCATATTATCATGATAGTCGGCACTTTTTGATGTTGAAGAAAAAATTAAACTCGCACCTGCAACATATCCTGTTGCAGAACCGGCATGCAAAATAATAAAACGCTTTCCCGTACCGCACCCCTTTTTCCTTTTAACACTTTTTACAGACTCATCTTGCCAAGATTTTGAACCACTTCCATTCGAAAATATCCACGTTTCGTCTAAAAATACCACTTTTCTAAATTTCAATTTGTAATCGTCTGTATATTTTTTTAAAAACTGAACACGCTGACTCACTATCTGTGGCTGCTCACATAAAAATCTTCGGTTACAGTCTTTTTTATAGCGAAAACCTACATTTTTTAATAATTTTGATAACGCTTCAAGTCCAATTTCCAAAATACCCCGAATTTTTAATGTTTTTTGTAAAACTGGAAGAGTTACATTGGTTTTTGATTTGTATAAATCGTAAATCACATTTCGAACTCCAATTTTAATATTTTCGCTTACATCCTGCTTTCTTCGTTTACACTTTTTAGTATTCTTGGGTATTATGTTATGTTTTGTTTCAAGCACAATTTTCTGCACAGTCCTTAAACTAATTCCCAGTGCTTTGGCTACTGTTTCCTGAATATTGGTTGGCAAATTTCCACTTTTTCTTTCATTTTCGAAATAGTTTATCAGATTAAGTACCATTTTTTTTGATTGGGGATGCAAAAACCCAGAAAATTGTTTAATTTTGTCACAAACTGTCAAAGTCACAAAACTGGCATATTTAAAATAAAACGTAGCTGGTGCTATTATTAGTATATTACATAATAAGTGATGAAAGTGATACTTTTCAAACGAGGAGATATTTAGCACGAGGCGTCAGCCGAGTGCGGAAATTCTCCGAGTTTTAGAATAATCACTTTCACACGAGTAATGTACACTATTTTTCCTACGACCACAAAGAATTATTAAAAAAACCTTTGATTTGGGAAAAAAATATTTCAACTCTAGAGCTGAAAAAAAATATTTCAACTCTAGTGTGGAAATACAAGGCACACTATTTAATTTAAACATATGATGCCAATTTAATAGATCGAAAGGTCACAGGTTCAAATTCCATCAGGAGTACTTGACTTTTTTTAATAAAAACATTAAATAAATTATAAAATTATTTTGAATTGAAATCTTCCTTCTTGAATGATTTTTTTTTATTTAATCAAGGAAAGATGCATTAAAAATAAATTAAAAAAATTCACCCAACAAGGAAGATTTCAATTCAAAATGATTCTATAAATTATTTAATGTTTTCATAAAAAAAAGTCGAGTGCTCCTGATGGGATTTGAACCTGTGATCATTCGATTCGTAGGTCATGGCTCTAGTCTCTAGGTTATGGCGACCAATAAACATTTTCTACTTAAGTTTAATATATGACATTTTCTTCATCGGGGCTTGTTTTGACTGGTAATAAATTTTCCAGTATATTCTTAATTTTTTTATAATTTCAGATGGCGTATTTTCACACTCTAATTCTGAATCACTCGACAAATACGTGATAAATAAACTAAACTGCTTTCTAAAATTTGTTCTTTTTAATAAATAGGTGTGGTCTGTCAAATTGGCATCATATGCCTAAATTAAATAGTGTGCCTTGTATTTCCACTCTAGAGTTGAAATATTTTCTTTCCACACGCGTGTGATATTCGGCGCTTTCGAGCCAAGTTAACCGTGCTTTTTTTCTCATTTTCATAGGTGGTCGTACGAAAAAGCTTTTTTAGAATCGCTGGAAAGTAAATACATATATATCCTTTTTTTCATGTCAAAATGGAATAAGTCTATCTCATTTATCTTACGTATTTTATTTAGAGGGTAAAATTAAACGCAAGTAAAGAAAACAAAAACTGAGAGTATGTCTTTCTTGAATCGTATGACCCGCACGATAAGACCAGCTCCGACTATACATACAATTCGTCCCAGTCTGTGCACAAATAAATTGTTTTACAATTTAAAAAAGTGGAAGTAAGGTTTTTACTTTACAGCCTCGACGACAAAACTTACTGATTAATGAGTAATAGTCCACCTCCTCTATTTTATAATTATGGCCCATAAATTAACAAACTAGCAAACTGCGACTATAGCAAAAATATTCTTATAAAAAAAACCTAATTGGGACTATAGAACCTCGACTATGACTCACATCACACTTAAAAAATCACCAAAAAATAATTAAACTTATTTCTACCTAATTTTTAATACCCGCTATCAAGTTATCCGCCTGGATGCGCAGTGTGCCTGCAATAGTGTTGGGAAATAGACGCCTCGACCTAACGCATTTAACATCACAAATATGTTAACTTACCATCCGAGGCCGGCTATCTCAAAGTCAAATCTTCCCAGTATATGGTATACCACTGCGTCATCTGGTTTAAGTGCACAGGCTAAGTCGCAATGCTTTTTAAGCATAACACCGTCGATTGCTTTTTGTTTCAACGGCTGGAATTGGGATCGCATGCCTAGCAAAATACCATACCATTTGTGGACTTCGGCATGCTTGTCGTTTAAACGCAATGCTGTGGTGAGGGCATCAATACCTATAAATCAAATTTAAAATAGATGCACCAGCGTCTTTAATGGGCAATACAAGATTATAGTGGCGCATGGGGAGGGGAGGGGGGATGGAAATAGTATCTTAATTTTTCTTCGGTCTTTTATTCAATGGTTGGGATTAGTGTTTACTGTTTATGTTATCGTGATCATACCACATATATACATACACTATATTGCCAATACAAGCAGCCGCACGAAGCGAGACGATACCCATCGTGCGATTCAAAATAACTTGAGATTGGGCCCGTGGCGCTTGCGCAGTAGGGAAGAAATTAGGCAACCGACACGATAGCTAACAGAATGTAAATAGAACCGGCTCGCCGTTGTTTCTTTTTCGTCGCCATCTTTTCTTTCGTTCGTTTGTTTTGTGTGTGGTTATAGTTTCCAAAGAAAACTATAATTATATAGTGGAAAACATTCAAATTCTTGCAGATTAAACGTAATGTATATCTCTCTATTATAATATTAATAACAAAAACTCTTTAATAATCTGACTTTAAACTCCTATTATTCTCTTTATCTTTTATATAACCTACAAACTAAAATAATATATAAAAAAAAATGTTTAACTTAATAATCTAATCTCCTCTACCTCTTATATATTTTTAAATGTTACATTTTTGATTTTCTTATTCCATGTAGGTACTTGTTTGCTCCTTTCACTGTAATATTTGGTAAATTTATTTATTGATTACCATGCATAATTAGAATTAATTATATTAGGTATAACAAAGTAAATACTTATTGAAATTGTGTGAAGTGTGTGAAATACATTAAATAAACCCCCTAAACATCAATAAGTATTTGCAGCTACGATTATTAGTAATTTAAGGACTTTTTGCGTCGACCGTGTATTTACATCCGATATTAACGTTCCCAAAATCATTCATTAATGACCCCTATTAATGCATGATTTTCTGTAAATGCACGATTCTGGTAATTAAAATTAAAGGCAGCCATGCAAACAAATCAACAAAATAATAAAACGTCAATCCAAAACGTCGTCCGCTGTCATTAGTATTTGTAGAATTGTGAAATCTGGATGGAAACTCTTACATTAAAATGCGATTAATGATCTCGAACATTAACGCGTTCGCTACGCTCACGCGTTAAAATATTTCGATCATTAATCGCCATTATTAATGTACTTGTTGGTTAAATTACTATTAATGTTCGATATCATTAATCGCATTTTAATGTAAGAGTTGGTTACAATGTTTTTTCGTCGACCGTATTTTTTACTAAAGTGAAGAAAAACAGTTAACAACTTTTATTTTACAATCCAGATTTCACAATTCTACAAATACTAATGACAGCGGACGACGTTTTGGATTGACGTTTTATTATTTTGTTGATTTGTTTGCATGGCTGCCTTTAATTTTAATTACCAAAATCGTGCATTTACAGAAAATCATGCATTAATAGGGGTCATTAATGAATGATTTTGGGAAATCGTGCATTTACAGAAAATCATGCATTAATAGGGGTCATTAATGAATGATTTTGGGAACGTTAATATCGGATGTAAATACACGGTCGACGGAAAATTACTATTATGATGTATAGTGTTACCAACTCTATGACATTAAATACCCTCGGGTATAATTTGATTATTTATTATAAACATTTTTTATGAATAAAATTGAATTGAATTGAAAGTTTTGGGTGTGAATATTTATAAAACTTTACTTTGGACATTTTTTTTGTTAGTTTGTAAGTTGTTTCCATCTTTTTTTCCGTTGTATTCGTTCGGATGTTCCGTGTGTGATTGTGGATATTATTTTTAAGTTTTGGGTACAAATTTAGGTTTAAAACTTTACCAGACATTTTGTTATTGTTAGCGACTTGTGTCTCAAGATGGATAGAAAAAAGTGCATTATCTTTTTTTGCACGAATAGCGGTTCAATACCAGGAATAAGGTATTTCAGGTATGTAAAATATTGCTTACTTAGTTTTATTTGACCATAAACTGTACACACCCGAACTAACGGGTGAATTTAAATAAAAGCTCGTAAAAATATTTTGAAAGTCGGTCCTGTCAAATGTTTACTCCAAGAAGCAAATTTCCGAGCTGATGCGCAAACTCAACGGACCCTGATGATCTGCCTACAGTGGTGTCATCATTGAATTATGGTATTAGCAATATAGCGTATGTATATTATGTGGATCATACCGGGTCCACCAAGAAAGCGGGGACGGAAGATTAAATCATTATCGAGGAACTTATCAAAAATACTAAACAAGCATGAGGTATAGACTTAAAAGCGGCATATTTCAAAAATATTTTACATTATACAGGGTGGCTCCAAAAAGTGTGGCGGACTAAACTTGAATTTTTAAGACAGAATCTCTAACCGATTCATTTGGGGAGTTTGTGTGATCTCGGTGCTGGGGCGTCTTTGAGGGGAGCCTAACGTTGAGTGAAGACCTACATGTCAGTGGCCAGAACTAAATGATTTGGGGTTGATTTGACAAGAATGCATTTTAAGGTTAGTTTGGTTTGTCCAATCATGACAAGACGTCGAGCGCGGTTTGTACTTGGGCGGGTGACCGCTTGGGAACACGGCGTGCTCTTGCCTTAGGGAAGAGTGTAAAATGAATCGACACCTAGCCATCCTATTCACGCCGGACAGGCCGGATGAGATCGGATATCTCGTAGGATGAAGGGCCGTTTCACACTCCCCAGTTGGTAGACCACATCCGTGGTCGATGACCGGTTCAAGATGGCCTCCGTAGTCGGCGAACCGTAAAAAAAAAAAAAAGACGTCAATGCGTTGACATATTTAATGTATTTTGAGGTTAGTTTTGCTTGTCAATTCATAAGACGTTGACATCGGTTTGTTTACTTAAGAATGTGTAGCAGCAGGCCCCGACCTAAGTCATCTACGTGGTAAACGTCAAAATTTCCCCCATTCTTCTTCAATGAACTGGCCTGTATAGTTTCTAACTTAAATTCTAGAAGGCCGTGGTTAAAAGCATGATTAATTAGTTTGTCAAATACAGAGATTCATAACAATATAATATAGTATACAGTATGTCCACGGATGGGGTTTACAAGAGGACAAATGGACTAAAAATTGAAGGATACGAAAAAAAGTCACTGTTGATAAACGTTTTTGCTTGTCTAGAAAATACGATTCATCATAAGAAACTTCAATTTTTTTATTCAGGGTGGGTAAAAACTGCAAAAATGTTATTTTGCTTAAGAGTAAACATACTTTATTTTGAAAGATACGAAAAAATCCACTCTTAATAAATGTTTTTGTTTGAATAATGAATAAGTGATACTTGTCGTCAATATCTTTATTTAATGAAGTAATAATAATAATAATAATAATAATATGGGGAAATTCTTAAAAAAGTGGTAGCAGCAGATGCTGGATATACAGCCCTTAACTTAAAGCAAAACGGATTACCTAACATCATCCGCGCGCCGCCAAGTCAACAGCTTGTAACTTGGCAAGAGAAAGCTTTACACGGCAAATACCCTACTGCACTCCAAAATCCACTCATAGATAGAGAAATGTCACTGAATTGGTTAGAGAAAAGGCAGCTCCACGCTGAAACAGAAGGTTTTATAATCTCTATCCAAGACCGTGTCATTCTAACTCGAAACTATGAAAAGGTCATCTTAAAGAGAAATGTGGAACATGTGTGCAGAAAATGCAATTGCCCCGGAGAAACGATAGAACATATCACGGCGGGTTGTGGTGCTATGGCCCCCAAAGCTTACCTAGGGAGACATAATCAGGTGGCAAAGATCATCCACAAGGAACTGGCCCATAAACTAGGGCTAAGGGAAAACCTCCCACCATACTACCAATACTCACCCGAGCCAGTCTTTGAATCCCCTGAATATCTCTTATACTGGCACAGGCCAATAATAACGGATAGAACAGTAGACCACAACCGTCCGGATATTCTTCTCATCGAAAAAACCACCAAGAAAGCTTTCATAATCGATATAGGTTGCCCACTAACACACAACCTCTCTAAAACCGAATCGGAGAAGAAGACCAAGTACCTACTCGAATTTGGCTATAGAGATAAAAAAATATATGGAAGCTAGATAAAATAGACATAATTCCGATCATAATATCGGTGGAGGGAGCTATGTCGAAAAATTTCAAGCCCAACTTGGAAAAACTGGGCCTCTCAGGTTATTTATACCAACTTATTCAGAAAAGCGTCATCCTCCAAACTTGCCATATAGTACGGAAGTTTCTAAACAGTACAGGTTAAGATGAATTTTCTGTACTGTAAATAATACCAGCAATACCAATAAAAAGCTGTGAAAACTAACATTGAGAAAAATAATAATAATACGAACATTTTTATTAACATGAAAAGAATACGATAACGATTTCATAATTAAAAAACTCTACCCCCATACTCGACACACTTTTTTAATTGCTTTCTCAAATAAGTGAAAGAATTTCTGATTCCTTCCTGAGATATCGATTGGACAGCCTGGATAATTCTGCCCTTCAGCACTTCAATATCATTTGGTGCTGAGGTAGCAAAAACAATTTGTTTTAAACGGCCCCATAAAAACATATCCGCCAAGGTTACGTCGGGGCTTCTTGGGAGCCACAAAACTGGGCTATTCCTGCCAATCCACCTTGGACCAAATCTTCGGTCAAGCCATTCTCTAACCTCACGAGCGAAATGGACTGGACAACCATCTTGCTGAAAATACATATTTTGTCAAAAATTTAATGGTAGATTTTCGAGCTCATCATGGAAAAATGTATCCAGCATCTCTAAATATGATAATCTATTGCACGTGTTATCAAAAAAATATGGCCCTATGATGCCATGGATGGATATCGCGCACCACACGTTCACTTTTGTTAAATATTGTTTTCACGTCATAATTCTGAATTCGGGATTTTCTAAAGCCCAGTACCTAACGTGCTGGGTTGCAACGGTTCCATTGGTAGAAAATGTACATGTAGTTTTCTAAAACATGTTACATTTATAAAAATCACCATTTCCACTTAAAATTTTGTATCCTATCCACAAGCAAAAATCAAGTTGTTTCGTGTCATCTCCCTCTTCCAATCTTTGATTAAAGTGCGGTTTATACGAATACAATTTATTTGCTTTAAGGATCTTCTGAATTTGACTTTTTTTCACAACTTCCAACTGAGTAACACGATTTCTTATGGACGTTATAGGATTTTCTTTAACAGATTGAAGAACAAAGACTGTAGCAGCATCATCACGGTCGTATTTTTTCTTTTTTTTTTAGATCCAAAACCAAACCAGTTCTCTGGAACTTTTTTATTAACTTGCAGATTGTCATCCTAGTTATTGGGATTCCTACAAATTTATCGGTAAATTGTTCCATGACGTAGCGGTGTGAAACTTGACCATCCCCATAATATTGTATTATAAAAACTCTTTGTTCAGTAGATAGCATTTCTACTTAAATAATAACTTCATTAAAAAAAGACATTGACAACAAGTACCTATCACCTTAAGTGTGTGTCATTATTATTACTTTATTAAACCTTTTAATGAATTGTTTTACTACGGTTTGTGTAGAAAACACATTCATTACGAGTGACTTTTTTCGTATCTTTCAAAATAAAGTGTGTTTACTCTTAAGCAAAATAACATTTTTGCAGTTTTTACCCACCCTGTATAAAAATTTTTCTTATGATGAATCGTATTTTCTAGACAAGCAAAACCGTTTATTAAGAGTGTTTTTTTTTCGTATCTTTCAATTTTTAGTCCATTTGTCCTCTCGTAAACCCCATCCGTGGACATACTGTATAGGGTCTTCCATTTAAAAAAAATGTAAGTTTAGACCGCCACACTTTTTTGAGCGACCCTGTATAATGTAAAATATTTTTAAAATATGCCGCTCGATAATAATTTAATCTTCCGTCCTAACTTTCTTGGCTTGGCGGACTCGGTATGTTATTGTAATTATATTATTACCTTTTTCGACATGTCTCTTAACAAGCTCATCAGATTGATCTTCGCTTAGCCTGAAATGCGCTTGTCCAATACGGTACAGGAGTTCCACCTCCTCTGGGTTGTTAAAACAAAGATTATCCAACTCTTCCAATACCATTTCTATCTCTCTCCTGTCATCGCCATCCAGTTTTTTGTCAATGGCTCTCAGTTTCTAAAATTAAAAATTCGCCGATCAATTTCATCCCCATCTTGTTTAATTCCTTACAATGGTGAGGGGAACGGAAAGTAAGGTTTTAGCGCTTGATGCGTTCGTCTCCCTTCGCTTCGCGTCGGGAATTATGCCTAACATTTCGCCCCAAAATCTATCAGCCTGAGCAGGGCCGTAGGTAAGGGGGGGGGGGGGGGTTAGGGGTTCAACACCCCCCCCCCCATGATATATTACTTGACTAAACTACCCAACTCAAAAATCGTCTTCCTAGCCTTACTAGAAAAGATTCTTTTCTAAAAAAAATATTACTAAATTATGTTAGATACTAAAAACAATATTACCTAAATGAATCAAGGTGTGTCCTTCCACGTTCGCTTTACCTCATTCATCACCTTAAGATTTACTAACAATTTTATTTGTCCGTCCGTTGGACAACTTCCATTTCCGACCAGTGCGTTTAGTCAGTCCTGTTCTGTGGTCAGTCCGACCCAGTGGCGTATTTGGAGGGGGGGGGGGGGGCTGCCGGGCTGCAGCTCCCCCCGAGCTCCGGAGCTCGGCTCTAAAAATCTAATTTCAACCTAATTTTTGAACGCTTGGACACTTCATTTAAATCTTTAAATAATGTATTCTTAGCCTAGATTACAAAGGTTTTGTAGGAAACGTTTAGTTTTCAAACTGTTCCTTCTAAAAGTCCTATTTTATATAGAGATTAGGGTTTTCAGACGCATATCGTTTTTGTTATTGATTTTTGATGCAATTTTAAAGCAAACCGAGTAAAAATAATAATATTTTATAGCATTTTTCCAATATATACTTGTCTCTTCCGTTCTGCCTTTTTTTAGCGCTATTTTCAATCAACAAAAATATAACCCAATGCAATAAAATATTTGCACAATAAACCAAAAAATAATTAATTGAAACATTTTTTATGGAAGAAGTGTGATAATTTATAATAAAAAAAATAGTGCGTGAAGAAACGAGAATGCTTTATTATGAATATACAAAACGGCACTTAACAAGGAGTATTTTAAAACCTATAAGCATTTGCACCAAAAACTGCTGTTAGATCTATGCTCCTAAAATGAAAACATGATTTCTGAAAAAATCATCAATTTTGGCGTGGTGAGCGATATTTATTTTATTTTTATTAATCATGAAAAACGGAGCCCGAAAAACGCTGGTTACAGTAATACATATGTCTTATGTTAAAATTTTGGTTTCTTATTAATATTCATATTTTCACAAATATAAAAAATGTTTTTTTTTTAATAAAGAACCCTAGGAATATCAAAAAAAAGTAAAAAATAACATTTACCAAAACAAATTTAATCCAACCATGCAGAGTGGGAGAGGTAATAATTTTATTTTCGAAATTTAATAGTAGTTAGGTGAATTTTAAACGAACTTTGGGCGTGGCCCCGAAAATTTTTCTTTTTTTAACTTAATAACCTAACCCCCCCCCCCCCCCCCCATGAATAACGTCTAGCTACGGCCCTGAGTCTGAGTACACACGAGGCGCAAATGACATTGATTCTGTCAATGAGCTGACTTTCGATAAATCAGGTTTGACTTACGCTATCATATTTACGCCGTTTGCGCCCTATGTGATCTCGGGCTTACTTTTTCCTTTGTACAGGGTGTCCCAAATTCGAAGGTGACCTTGGAAGCTATAAGATAAAGTTGCATAATTTGGTGCTCAATGTCTTTAAAAATGGAGGTTCTGGAGACATCCATTCGGCTTTGCAGTTGGTTATATTTTTAATTTAAAATAGTTCCAAAATGAAGAAAATGAGACAAAAGGTACCATATAAAATACTGCTCTTTTTACTAATTTTTTCTTTAAACTTGCATCACAAATGAATAAATAAAAATATACAGGGTGATTCACGTTGAGTGGCCTATTAGAAGATCTCTGAAACGAGTAACCCTATCATTTTAAAAATTTGATAGCAGGCATAATTGGTTTTAAGCGTTTAAAACATTATAATTTTGGTTATACCGGAAGTTAATGCCAACTTTGCCATTTCAAATGGAACACCCTGTATATTTTAGCATTTTTGATTACCTTATTAAAATCTAAATAACTTTTGTTAATAATAATATATTCCTATCTCTAACCGTTTTTGAGATATGAATTATAAAAGGAATTTTTTGTGTAAAAACGCTCCGAGAAGAAAGTTTAGTAACTCTGAAAATAATAAAGGTAAACATTTAAACTTTTGTAAGCTTTCAAGTAATCCATAGATCTTTAGTTTAAATTACTTAAGTTTCACGTTTTTTATACAGGGAGTTCTTAAAATTATGCCAATGTTTCCATTTAAATAAATGTGCATAAGTCAATTTTTGCAAATGGAACACCCTATTTTTTAGCTTACTAACGTGTAGAGAATTAAATTTCCTATCTAAATGCTTAATATGTAACAATCCACATTTTAAGTCGTTTTGGAATTATGAGCAATTTAAATAAAAAATCTTAAAATTCCTTTTTGTGTTAATAAGACATTATTTTTGAAAAGAAGGCTTCGACTGGGATTTTCGTTTGACTTTGAGCTTTGTTACGATTTGTTATTAACTGCCTATGTTCGTTGCTTATCTATTTCTCATTCAAAGCCAAACGAAAGTCCCAGTCGAGGCCTTCTTTTCAAAAATAATGTCGCGTATAAAAAACGTGAAACCTAAGTAATTTAAACTAAAGATCAATGTATTACTTGAAAGCTTAGAAAATTTTAAATGTTTACCTTTATTAGTTTCAGAGTTACTAAACTTCCTTCTCGGAGCGTTTTTACACAAAAAAATCATTTTATAATTCATATCTCAAAAACGCTTAGAGATAGGGATAGATTATTATTAACAAAAGTTATTTAGATTTTAAGAAGGTAATCAAAAATGCTAAAATA
The DNA here is from genome assembly GCA_935413205.1 of Polydrusus cervinus. NCBI lineage: Eukaryota > Metazoa > Arthropoda > Insecta > Coleoptera > Curculionidae > Polydrusus > Polydrusus cervinus. The sequence goes on from OW284517.1 coordinate 17,666,779, forward strand.
TACAGGGTATTCTATTTAAAATAGTAAAGTTGGCATTAGCTTCCGGTACAACCAGAAGTAATAAAAACGTCAAAATATAACGTTTTAAAAGCCCAAAACCAATTATGCCTGCTATCAAATTTTTAGAAAGATAGGGTTACTCGTTTCCGAGATCTTCTAATAGGCCACTCAACGTGAATATCCCTGTATATGGGTCCAAAACCTAACCTGTAAAAACTAAAGCAAGGAATATTTTAAAAACTACGTTTCCAACAAAAACTGCTTTCAAAATTTGTATATTATTCTTATAATCTACATACATACATCTTGGTCAGTCACTTCAGGTATAAAAAATTTAATAAAGTAAACAAAAAGCTAGGTCTAAGCGTAAAATATTTTATTTATAATTCAAGGACGGAATCACAATTTAACAATAATTATTACCCTCGCAGAGACGTAGTATTTCCGGTTAAACGCACCGGTGGGGCTTGTGAGCTTCCTTAATTCGGAGAGCTAGGTATAACTACCGGCTGGGCATTCCATGCCTAACAGGTCTCTGCATGTGGTTAGAAGCCAGACCAACAAATACCATCACCATCACATACTAACATTGCAAGCTACATAAAAGCTTTTAAAAAAGGAGCTTGTTTAAGCAGTGACGTAGCCAGAAAATATGCTCGGGGGGGGGGGGCTCAGTAGGCGTAAGTAGGACTTTTTTATTCTGGAGAAAAGGAACAGTCGGAACTACATGTATTTAATGATAACGCACCTAGTGAAGAAAGCGGAAAAGCGCCGCAGGCGAAAAATTTTCGGGGTCCCGCCCAAAGTTCGTTTAAAATTCACCTAACTACTATCAAATTTCGAAAATTAAATTAATACCTCTCCTACTCTGTACGGTTGGGGCAAATTTTTTTTGACTTTTTTTTTTGATATTCCTAGCTGGCTCTTTATAAAAAAAACATTTTTTATATTTGTGAAAAATATGAATATTGGTGTCAATCCAAAATTTTAACATAAGACGTATATATGAATCTAGCCCGCGTTTTTCGGGCTCGGTTTTTCATGATTAAAAATAAAGTTATTTATCGCTCACCACGCCAAAATTGATGATTTTTTCAGAAATCACGTATTTTAGGAGCGTAGATCTAAGAGCAGTTATTGGTGCAAATGCTTAGGTTTTGCCGTTTTGTATATTCATAATAAAGCATTCTCGTTCTTTCCGCACTATTTTTTTATTATAAGTTATCACACTTCTTCCATAAAAAATGTTTGAATTAAAATTTTTACTTTAATTCTTCTCTTTAAAAATAAATACCTAATTGTTTTTTGTTTTTGTTGTAAAAATATTTTATTGCATTGGGTTATATTTTTGTTGATTTAAAATAGCTCTAAAAAAGGAAAAACGGAACAGACAAGTATATAATAGAAAAATACTATAAAATACTATTATTCTTACTCGTTTTCCTATAAAATTGCATCATAAATCAATAACTAAAACGATATACGTCGAAACATTAATCTCTAAATAAAACTGGACTTTTAAAAGGAAAAGTTTAAAAACTAAACGTTTCCTACAAGACCTTTGTAATCTAAGCCAAGAATACATTATTTAAAAATTTTAATTAAGAATCCAAGGATTAGACGAAAAATTAAGTTGCAATTACACTTTTGGAGCCCGAGCTCGGGGGGGCTGCAGCCTGGTAGCCACCCTCCTTAAATACGCCACTGTATTCAAGTTTCGCTCAGCTTTAAGCTCCAATCTTACCTTTTGAATCTCAGCTGTCTCCTCCGAGTTTCCATAGTAATTTGTACCATTTCTATCCCATTCGTTAAGAAGGTCATAATCAGCGAGATCTAACTTGTCACAAGCACTTTTATAATCATATCCACTACTTATTGTAGAAGCAGCTCTATTGGCATTTTTTCTAAAAAAAAAACAGCAAAAAAACATTCTTAAAACAGGTATGCTAGAGCTTTGCATTTCAAAAATAGGATGGATAGATAATATAAAGGGATCTACAAGGAATCCAGTTATATTGAGATCAATATTTTTCTAAATTAAATTTAATCAAAAATTATTTAAAGTTACTACTACCCAACATCGATTAAACAATTTGGCTATAATTTGAATTGAATCTAAGATTTGTGAAAGCCTAAATTTAAATATATTTTTTGTAATTTTTATGAGAACCTCTATTAACATTAAAATAAATGATATAAGATTGCAAACATCGGGAATCTTTCTTACTAAATTATCATTTACATTAGATAATGTTAATTACGGCATTATTTGCATGTACAGGCCACCTTCCTCATCCATACAACCCTTTTTGAATGATTTTGAAGAGTATTTGCAGAACGATTCTATAAATGAAATTGAAATATTTTTGGGTGACATTAATATAGACATCCTTAAGAAAAATTACATCTCCAGTAATACTTATATTTCCCTACTAAATTTTTGTGGTTTTGAACCCATGATAAACGGCTATATAAATCATGCATAGATGACATGTTTATTAAAAATAACAACACAGCTTGCTTCTGAAGTACAAATACTGAATTTAAGAGATACTGACTGGAGTTCCCCCAGAAACAGACACCATATCTCAAATGAGACTCGATAAGAGCTGAATATACCGATCGGATTATATTTACATGTAATTCCATCGATATCACCCTCAATGCAAAACACCCTGTTGATATTTTACTACACACGTTTGTAATATGAGACTTAAACGTCAGGTTACTATCTATTACTAAAACCTCCACTGACACACACCGTGGCTTAAAAAATCTAATAATTCTATCTATAAATATCTCGCCATCAAGTTATTCGACTGACATGCGCACAGTGTGCCTGCAATAAGTTGGGAAATAGACGCGAGTCAGGAATGCGCCCTTAAGATTCCGACATCCAGAGACCACATTATGGGAAAGGCTCAATACCTAGTTTTTGTCAAAATCATATACTTTAGTTACAAAACTGTCTATTTATCATTTTTTTTTGTGACAAGGACCTCGGTCGATGGCTTATTGAGCAATTAATAAAGTTCTTATAAATAAATATAATAAAATAAAAATATATTACATTTATTTATTTATAAACAAGTAAAAGTTAGTACACTACAATTAATTTAATTATATATAAAGTAGGTAAGTATATAATGGTAAAATGGTACCTAAGTAATAGGATTATTACTTGTATGTACCCTAATTTTACGTTATAGTTTTTATGTATGTAGTATGTTTAATAATATGTGTTTTACGTTGAAAGAATGAGTAAAATACAATTATTTAAAAATGTTTTCAAAACTTTTGAATCTTTGGGATATTCACTCTTAAACTTATGAATATTTTTAATACTTTTTATTTTAGTAGGGATCATATTATATATCTTGGGTCCCAAATAAGTGACACTTTTTAAATTTATGTTATTGAAATTCATGGGAATAGCCAAATCATTATTCATTCTTGCACGAGTGTGGTAGCAATGGTTTACAGTGTTCTCATGGGATCTGGTTTTATAAACGAAAGTTGTTACTATCACCATATACAAAGTTCTTATGTTACAAATGCAAAGCAATTCTGTTGGATATAGTCTAGTTCTCTTATACATAACCTTTATAATATACTTTTGGGTGATATTCAATCTGTACAGTGCACTGTCGTACAGACCACCCCAGACTAAAATTCCATAGCGTATATATCAACGACTCAACAAGGCTCTTATAGATTATAATTAGTGTTTCTTTATCTAAAATTTCTCTAAGAATATAGAATTTATGAATCCAGACGCGTATTTTATTATTAAGGTATTCAATATGCGGGGACCATTTTAGTAATCTGTTCACTATTATTCCAAGATACTTTATTTGCATTACTTCATCTACTTGCTGATTTTTAATTTTGATGTTGGTAAAATCGGGTCTGTTTGCACTTGTTAAGGAAAACGCCATGTAATTTGTTTTAGATAAGTTAAGTGATAATTTAAAACTCTCTAACCATATTCTTGCAATACCTAGTCCATTTATCATTTTTTCTTTCACTTCCTGCCATGTGCTACCGTTAAAAACCAATACGGTGTCGTCCGCGTAGGATATTATTGAACCATTTACGTCTTGTGATAGTAAGTCATTTATGTAAGTTATAAATAAAATAGGACCCAGCACTGTGCCCTGTGGTACCCCAATCTTCACTTCCTGTTTGTCACTTAGAACGTTATTGACTTGATGTCTCCCAGTGAGATAATTTTTTAACAGCTTCCACACTTTCCCCCTGACTTCATAATGCCATAAGACATCAAGAAGTCTATCATGGGGGACCGTGTCAAACGCTTTTGCCAAGTCTATGAAGATTGCAGCACATTTCTCTCCTGTATTCAAATTGTTTGTTATTTCCGATGTCAGTCTGTATAAAGCGTCCTCTGTACTACAATTCGGCAAGAAACCATATTGGTTTTCTGAAAAAATATTATTATTTTTGAAGAAAGTAAATAGCCTTTCCTTTAAACATTTTTCGAATATTTTTGCCAAATTACTTATCAGACTTATGGGTCGGTAGTTACAGATCATTGCTGTAGATCCGCTTTTATAGATGGGAGTAATTGCTGACATTTTAAAATGAGAAGGCACGATTCCTGTTACAAAAACTTTGTTAATTATATGTAGCAATGGTCCTATGATTGGGCGATGCGTTTGTTTGAGAAGTTTAGATGTAATTCCATCTAGGCCCGGTGACCCTGTTCCTTTTAATGTAGAAATATGTTTAATTAATTCATTTTCATCAACAGGGGATAAAAACATTGAGTTTTGCAGTGTAAAATTGATATTAATTGGATCTTTGGGTATTTGAATCGATTCGGCCATTTTATTTCCGACATTTGCAAAATAACTGTTACAATGGTTAGCCATCTCTAAATCATTCTCGAAAGTGACACCTTGGTCATTTTTTATTTTTAGTGTATTTATTTTAGATTTATTTTCGTAAGTAGCGTTTTTAATTATGTCATATTTTTTTTATGTTATTTTTATTATTGTTTATTTGATTTTTATAAAATTCATGTTTTCTTTTTTCGATTATTTTATTTAAGTTGTTTCGATATCTTTTCATTTTATCTCTATATTCAATAGAGGTTATAATACAGTTTGTAATCCATTCCTTGATCTTATTGTGTTGTTTAAATTTTACCGTGTATTCAGAGGTTGCTTTAAGTTTTAATTCCTGATATGTTGTAATGAAATTACAAGCTGAGGATTCCGGATTTGAATCATTCAATACATGAGACCAATCCTGCGGTTCGAGCCGTTTTCTCTGTATATCTGTGTGACATTCTATATTATGATTTTTACTATTTGCGATAATATTGAGCATGACTGGTCCATGATCTGTGATGTGAATGTCCAGAATAAACGACTCGAGGCCCAGACAACATGTTTTTAATCTTTGGTAAACAAAAATATGATCAAGGCATGAATCACTATCAAATCTAGTAACTGAATTTACATATGGTTGGTAGCCTAGTTGTGACATGGTGGCTAGATAAGTATTTGCATCATTATCTGTGTTTAATATATCAATCAAAAATTTATTATTGTCAGTTTTTATTACACTATCAAGATATGTATGAATGTCATTAATAAAGTCAGTTTTAGGTATTGGAGGTGGTTTATATACTGCGGTCATTAATAAAGTCAGTTTTAGGTATTGGAGGTGGTTTATATACTGCGGTAATTCCTATTTTGATGTTATTCACGACACAGACTAATCTACTTACAGTCGCCAATGAGACCTGTAGCCTAACACTTTGAAATTCTACATTAATATGATTTTTTTCTAAAATTATCAACCCATCATTCCTGTTATAATCAGCATGATTATAAAATAACTGATGGTCAGGAACCATTGACCAGTTGAGGAAACTTTAAAAGTTTCACTCAAGATTATTATGTCATTAAAATGTAATTTAAAATCTTCAATTAATAAGATTAGATTGTCGATATTTCCAACAATGCTCCTAATATTTACGTAAAAAAGGTTAAAAAGAATTTTAGAGTCTTTTATTTTGGTTTGTAAAAACTCACTATCCACTAGCAATGTTTCCTGGAGTTTCATGTTGGTATATACTTTTTGACCTCCTTTCCAAATTTGAATAGGTTTTGTGTTCTTCGGATGCTTTCGAGAATGTTGATGATACTGTTTTTTTTTAGATTTGTTTTTGATAAAGATATACTATATAGATTTTGACCTTGCCTGGTGCAATGTAAATGGATATCATTATTCTTTATTGGTTTAATATTAGTTTTAATTTGATTATGTTTAATCAATATCCTCATTAAAATGTACTTGATTATATTGCTGTTTGAGCTGTTCTACCTCTTTACCAATGTTATTTAAATGGTCAGCTATTTCTTGATTATCTGTTATCTTTTTATCGTCAGTCAGTATGTAATCAATATTATTTGTTGCATTTTTAAGCTTGGTGGATATTTAGTTATTTTTAAATCTAGTTTTCAAGTTATTACATTGGTTTTTCAATAATTTAAACTCTCTCTGCAGTATAAATTGAATTTTTTAACTGCTCTGAACTTTCAAACCCAACACTTTTATAAAGAAAATTTTTTAAATACCCCCAGAGGAAGAAGTCGTTTGGTGAAAGGTCAGGAGACCTAACTGGCCAATTAATTGTTGATTTGATTTTGAAGAAGATCTAAATATGTTCGTAATTTTAACACTAAAATTTAGATAAAGCGATACTTACCTATTAATGGCATTTATATCTTTCTGCAATTTTTCGAATTTTTGTTTTAATTCTCCGAGTTCGTCACTCGAAGATTTGCTCGATTTTCCAGAAGTTTGTCCGTGATAATTATTTGGTTTCCTTGTAAAAAAAATACTTATAAGAGCTAAAATTAACCCAATAATTAAACCACCTATAAGAGCAATGACATGTTCGGCACCCATCTTTTATTTTAAAATATTAAATTGGACTAAAACAAGACAAGGCACAAACACAAAAACACCACACACACGACACACGCTATTTTATAAAATAAATGATAAGTGCAAGTGGTGAACAAGGAACAAGTAAAACATAAAAAGCCTATAAATTTTCTTTGATAAAAAGCTTTTGTTCTTGGAAGTTCCAAGTTGGAACTTATGGGAATCACCAAACTACAATCTTATCAGTGAGAAAACCTCGATCTCGATCACGAACTTTAACTCGATACTCGATGAGAAAAACCCAAATATCAGGAATACCAATATAATAACCGCCACAGAAGAAAAGAGGGTTGTTTATAATCGCCAACAACGCTTGTCAACACTGTACCTCGTAGCGATTCGACGACCTATCATTCCTCTGTGGTACCACAGAGAAGTACACCAACAAAACAACTGCAATCACAGAACTAGGAGTGTTGACCATGTATCGATAATATCAAATGGCTGAATTTTTCTTTCGATACATTAGTATCCGCCGATATTTTTTATTTTGAAGTATTAATATAAAAACTGACACTCGGAAATATTGATATAAAAGCAAGGCGCAACCGAAAATTGTCGTCTTTTTGACTGCGACCAACACAATAGGCATTTGCGTTCTTGGCGGCTCGTCGAAAGAAAAAAAACAAAGAATACAGCTGTTTACAAGGTGAAAACAAGGAGAACAATATCCATTTTTTTTGCGATGTATCCAATAACCATCGAGGTAGAATGTTTGATTCTACCTCGATGCATATACCCGAAACAGTGTATAAAATATCTATATAATATATATCGTTATTTTCTATACAGAACACGGACCACAGAGGAATGATAGGTCGTCGATGTTGCACGGACTAAACCTCAAACTTTTTTTGGGGAAACATCGGAAACAAGAAAAATTTCATAGCACCACGGCAGTGGCTCAGAGTTGAGTTACTACGTTACTAGCATTCGACCGTGGCGGTCCGAGTTCTATCCTCGGAGTGGGCATATGCACAATAAAAACAGGAAGTCCGAATTTTAGTAGGTTTAAGAATGCAGGGAAGAGTGTAAAATGTATCATCTTCCAACCCACCATATTCACGTCGGTAACCAGGCCGAATGAGATCGGATATCTCGTGGAATGCGGCAGAAGGTACACGCTCGATAGATCATGCAAGAGAACGAAGAGGCAAAAAGCCGGATTCGAACGAAGGGTCCAAAAGCCACTAGCTCTTAGGCCTGCAGCCAACGTCTATTTAAATCTAGGTTCCAAAGATGATTTACACATTTGTTGGTTTGCATGACTGGTCCTAGCAATATATATCTCAAGTACACTATGGGTGCGTCGGGATTTTTAACTTATCTACAGTTCTATTGATAAAGTGAAATTCAGCATTGGACGTTTCAATATTAATTTATTTTTGATTTACTACGGAATCTGCAAAGTTCTCCGTGCTCACACGGGGTTACGAAGTCTCGAGAAAACTGGTAGTCTTTTGCGCATGTCCTTCTCTTTCAGCCTTTACGCTGCAACCCGCTCCATCACATCTTGCCTCCACAACGGCTTCGTGTAAGACATATCACTTGATAAGAAGAGACATTTTAGGACTCATCGCACACTCCACTTGGCTTCGAAAAACTCCCCGAATACGTTTTTGCACTGAGACAGTCACAATGAAGATTGAATGAAAGATCCCTCTGGACGTAAAAGGAATGACTGAACCAGAATTTCCTATCCAAGTACCCAACCAATTGCATGTGGGCATCACCTAACACTGTGGTCATGTTTCACAAAATTGCCGGCCGACAGATAGGGTATAATGGCCATATTCGCCGTAGGTGGGAAAGTTTGGCTTGTTTTAAGCTGGCTTAACGCACATGAAAAACGGGAGTTAAGCGCGCTTAAGTAATAAGCGAAGCTTCTGTATGTACAGAGAATAATATTCTATATTATGGCAATAAGTAAAACAAACCTAGCTTATTCTTAAATTTTTGTTCAATATATTTGTAAAAATACTAACAATACATTATCATTAGCTTCAAAAATGCATGTTATATATTTATACACATTTATATACAATAAATTAAATTATTCGTTGTTAAATTTGTAGCACACAAGTTAATCTTGGCATGGAACTTTTGATAATTTAACAAGGAACGTCTACCATCAACGCAGAATTCCATAGCACCACATTAAATAGGGAAATTTCTATTTTATAAACATTTCTTTACCTATAAATCATTAGAATCCGGCCAAAATTTAAGGGTATTTACGACTTACCTAGCACCGATTTTTAATATTTATTAAATAAGCCATTGTTAGGCGCATAACCATCTCGCTATAAAAGGAGTGAGATAAAATTCCTAGCCCATTCATTTGGGCACTTTGACGCATCCAGTTGCGGGGACGTCTTTGAGGCGGATATAAGTGTAGATTTTTTTTTTGCAGCTATTAGGTTTGTACTTTTACTAGACGTACCCGACCGAGTAGCAGAAGGCTGTGAGTCAGCCTCGTGGCAAGCGTCAAATTGTTTTCTTATAAACAGGCAGTCTCTCACTTCTCCTTAAAGCACAGAAGGCGGTTAGGCGAGACCTTTTGGGATTGGAGGAGGCGTAAGTGAAACAGAATATAAAATTCATAAAAAAAAACAAGTAAAAATTTGACGTTTACCCCGTAGATTACGTACGTGATTCTACTCGGAGAGCAAAGAACGAAACCAACTGTATTGCCGAGAAACAAATCAAATGGTAGTTTATTTCTTAGGGATATTCCCACAAGCAATCACGGACAAGTTATCGATAGTTTGACAGTTTTCTAACCAATCCAAACAACCAGAAATCCGCACAAGAGTTTATTGCGCAGAATCCTGATTGTCATGGACTAATGTCAACATCTTGTCATGATTTGCAAAAAAAGAACCGCAAATTATTTAGTTAAATCCCTGGTTACTTATATGGGAGCCACCACTGCCATTCGCGTCTATTTCCCAACCTATTGCAGGCACAACATGCGCATGTCAGTCGAATAACCTGATGGCGGGATGTTTAAAATATATGTAGAATTATGTTTTGGTAATTTTTTAAGCCACAGCGTGTGTCATAGTCGAAGTTCTAGTCCCAATTAAGTTTATTCTTTTACAAGAATATTTTTGTTATTTGCAGTTTACCAGTTTGTTAATTTATGGGCCATAATTTATTGTACTACATACCATTGTAGTACAAAAATATATTTACTCCATTGAAGAAAACAATATAGACATATTATACTGGTCCATATTTCTACATTATTTTCTTCAATGGAGCAAATATATTTTTGTTCTACATACAATTCATCTCACAGTCTGTGCATACATACATACATACATAAGAACTCCATTTTATTTATGGCCCATAAATTAACAAACCGGCAAGCTACAAAATAACAACAATATTCTTGCAAAAAAAATTAATAGAAACTAGAACCTAAACAATGATTCACACATTGGAATCTCGGAAACCATGAGAGTTAGAGAAACGGTTAAAGGGGGGGGGGGGGGAGGGCAAAGTTGTGCAATTCGGTGCTGATTATAATGCCGCTTAAAAAGTTTTCAAATTCCGAATACTTCCGATTTTATCCGAAAAAACCCGAAATTTGGCCAAATCGTTTTTATTTTTTTCTGAGCTCATTTGACTAGCTATTTAAAAATAAATGACACTTTGTCATTGCCACTTTTGCTCCTCTACAAAATGACGTTACTAAACTAAAGATCCGCCGTTTCGTCTCCGAGTGGCCATCACCAACTTTACTTTTTTAAATACGGCCCTGGATTTTTTTAAACCGATTTTTAAACCCTCCACCGTGACATAATAAAACATTAAAAAATAATTAACCATTTCTACATACCTATATATTTTAAACATCCCGCCATCAAGTTATTCGATTGTTATCCGCCTAACATGCGCAGTTTGTGCCTGCAATAGGTTGGGAAATAGACGCGAGTCCACTGTCCATTAGCATAAATCTCTCTCTGTCTCTCTCTGAATCTCACCCATTGATCCACGGAAGTGCCAAAATGAAACGGCTGTACTCTTTTTACATGGAAACAGGGCTATATATGGGCGATAATCATCATCTTCAGTAAAGATGTCTGATTCTATCATTCAGTAAAGATGTTATTATAAGATTTATTGTTTGTACTACGTGGAAGTAGTCGAATTTCTAAGGCAATGTGACCTTAACCGCAATATACAGGGTGACCCAGTCTCAATGTAGAATCTCTTATAGGGAAGCATTAGTTCTATAACCAAAAATTATTTCAAATTATACAGGGTGTCCCGAATAGTCAGGGCATATCAAGCATACTATTTTTTTTAACGAAATACCCTATACCGGGTCCGCCAACGAAGCGGGGACGGAAGATTAAATCATTATCAAGGAACTTATCAAAAACACTAAGCCAGCACGAGGTATGGACGTAAAAGCGGCATATTTTAAAAATATTTTGCATTATACAGGGTGGCTCAAAAAAGTGTGGCGGACTAAACTTGATTTTTTTTAAATGGAACACCCTAAATATTATATTATTTCCTAATTCCCTATAAAATTCCACATATATTTTGTACAAAATGTCATATGTTTAAATTCAATTGTTTTTGAGTTATTGACGTTTTAAATATGGCATTTTCAAACTTTGACTGGCGGTAGTATTGGAATGGCACATCTTAGAAAAAAATGGCTTTTACCTCCTTATCTTCGTTTTTAATTCTCTATATAAAAGTAGTAACATGTTAAACCGTAAAACCATTTATCTAAACTGGTGGACAATTGCTCTCGAGCAAGAAAAATTTCGCCTAAATTTAACAGTTAATATCTTCTGAACCAAATATGATATCGACCTATCGTTTTGAATGGTTGATAGATTCATCCCTTGGGAAACAATTGTCAATGTTGTATTTTCTATAACTGTCAGAAAATTTTATATACAGGGTGTTAAAGAAGACGATGATCTTTGCTATAATTTTAATGGCGTGTAACTTTCACAATAATATTTTTAAATTTTATCACTGTACGTCTAACCCTATACTAATAAACCATAGACATATAGGTGTTTATAAGTACGCCACTGTACATCATAACATTTAGGTACAACTATTATTACTGAACATAATCAAGCTTTTCATGAGGTATAATAATCACTCGCAAAGTTTGCACGATACAACGCACAGTGAGATCTAGCTACCAATAAGTTTAAATAAAGCAAGGTTTTCCAAAAAAATTGGTATTTCTTAAAATATAGCAGATATCAAAAATTTGACAAATTACTTTCTTTGCTATGATACAGTTTAAAAATATTATTGTGAAAGTTACACGCCATTAAAATTGGAGCAAAAATCATCGTTTTCTTTAACACACATTTCTGACAGTTAAAGAAAATCCAACATTGACAATTGTTTCTCAAGGGATGAATCTATCAACCATTCCAAAACCGTAGGTCGATATCATATCTGGTTCAGAAAATATTAACTGTTAAATTTAGGCGACATTTTTCTTGCTCGAAAGCAATTGTCCACCGGAAGTTGCAAGTTTTATATAGAGAATAAAAAACTAAGATAGGCAAGTGAAAACCAGTTTTTTCTAAGGAGTTTGGAAATGCCATATTTAAAACGTCAATATCTCAAAAACAATTGAATTTAGACATATGACTTCTATACAAAATATACGTGGAGTCTTATAGGGAATTAAAAAAATAATATAATATTTCGGGTGTTCCATTTAAAAAAATACAAGTTTAGCCCGCCACACTTTCTTGAGCCACCCTGTATAATGTAAAATATTTTTAAAATATGCCGCTCTTACGTCCATAACTTGTGCTGGTTTAGTGTTTTTGATAAGTTCCTTGATAATGATTTAATCTTCCGTCCCCGCTTCGTTGGCGGGCCCGGTATATTATATTATTTTCAAAGTCTCCACAAAATTCTAAGCTATTTTGTATAATACGTCAATGTCTAAATTTTATTGTTTTTGAGATATTGACGTTTAAAATCTGATATTTTCAGAATTTGGCTGGCTGTAACATTGGGTTCATCGTAGAGAAAAATGTTTTTTATCTCATCTTAGATTTTATTATTTATTTAAAATTTACAACTTTCGGTTTAACACGTTAAACCAAAAAACGGCTTTCCGGTATACATATAGGGTGTTACAAATTCGACATACCAGCATTGGAATCTCGGAAACCATGAGAGTTAGAGAAACGGTTAAAGGGGGGGGGGGGGGGGCAAAGTTGTGCAATTCGGTGCTGATTATAATGCCGCTTAAATAGTTTTCAAATTCCGAATACTTCCGATTTTATCCGAAAAAACCCGAAATTTGGCCAAATCGTTTTTATTTTTTCCTGAGCTCATTTGACTAGCTATTTAAAAATAAATGACACTTTGTCATTGCCACTTTTGCTCCTCTACAAAATGACGTTACTAAACTAAAGATCCGCCGTTTCGTCTCCGAGTGGCCATCACCAACTTTACTTTTTTAAATACGGCCCTGGATTTTTTTAAACCGATTTTTAAACCCTCCTACCCTCAAACTCAAAATGTAATGGCGATATTACTTTTTCATAATGATGAATTATTGTCCTTGCTTATTTTTTTAAATTCATATTTTTTTACACTTCTTGTCAGTCCGGTCCTGGCAACGAATTACAATATTAATTAAAAACTTTATTTTATTTAAAACATTCATACTAAGTAATATAATTTATTTTATAAGAATTTTTTAATAATTCTAAATTTACTAATTATAAATCCTAATTTTCTAAATGTTCAAAGAGATTGCCGTTCTGCTCAATACAACAATCGATTTTTTTCCAATTTTGGCGACAGCCCTTTCAACCGATCTTCTCCTTATCCTACCAAATGCAACCTTGCAAATGCAATTTTAAAAAATATGAATTTAAAAAAATAAGCAAGGACAATTCATCGTTATGAGAAAGTAATATCGCCATTACATTTTGAGGATAGGAGGGTTTAAAAATCGGTTAAAAAAAATCCAGGTCCGTATTTAAAAAAGTAAAGTTGGTGCTGGCCGCTCGGAGACGAAACGGCGGATCTTTAGTTTAGTAACGTCATTTTGTAGAGGAGCAAAAGTGGCAATAACAAAGTGTCATTTATTTTTAAATAGCTAGTCAAATGAGCTCAGAAAAAAATAAAAACGATTTTGCAAAATTTTGGTTTTTTTTCGAATAAATTGGAAGTATTCGGAATTTGAAAACTTTTAAAGCGGCATTATAATCAGCACCGAATTGCACAACTTTGCCCCCATTTAACCGTTTCTTTAACTCGTATGGTTTCCGAGATTCCAATGCTGGTATGTCGAATTTGTAACACCCTGTATATAATTTTGTTTTTGAAAAATATAAAATAGTCGTGCTGTGAAATCCTGCGTTGATTGTGAGCCACTGTGTATATCACGGTATAACCCTACTTTTGAAAGAAATTACTGATGCTCTCGATGATATGAAATTCTGATTTGAGAGTGAGCTCCCTTTATACAAAACTTGTAAAATAGGTGTTGCTTATAAAAAATGATTAACAGGCCAATTAAACAATTTATAATTAACAATTAATTTCAACAATGCAAATAGTTAATTTTTATAACAATGCTTACATAATTGAAAAGAAGTTTAGATAACGAATGTTGCGAAACTGACATTTCATGCCAATATTTTTGATTTTTCCAATTTTAAGAGCACTATTTAAAAATAATGCTTTGGCTTTTATTTCTTTTAATTCGTATGATTTTTCTTTAAAATTGTAATGGAACACGCCACTGATTTACTGGTAATAAGTCGGCCATATTAAAATACCATCCCGGTCTTTAGGGGGTTGTTAAAAGGTATCTTCATATCAGACATTTTTCAATGCCGTTTCCGGTTCTGGATGAGTCACTGAGAGAAATTTTGAATTCTGAGTATAGAAAAAAAACTGTTTAACGCAACAATGGCATTTACCTAAACTTCTTTCTCTTTTTTACACAATTTCTTAAATTACACGCTGAAAACAAAAATATTTTTAACGCCCCTTAAATAGTTCTTTTGTATTTTTCATACTTGTAATAATATTGTACGCGCACAAACAGCGACCATTTTAAGTTTTTAAACGGAAAAGTCGAAACATGCTATTTTGTCATGATTTTAACATTAGCTCATTTGAAAATGAGATAAAAATGCATAAATCAGTGAGAAATGTTACCAGTGTCGAAAGGTAACATAAAAGGAACCCCACCCCTGAACTTACAGGGTCCTATTTTCTATTTGATGTAACCGCTCCTTCAATCTTCAAATGAACTCTACTCAGTAAATTTAACTGGCATTTGAAGACTTTTCCATTAAAAAAAGTGATCAACAGCCGTCGAAAAAGATTTAGGTTAAAATATATTAACAATAAAAATAACATTAATATGAATATTTACAAGAAATAATGAAAACATATTTATAAACATGAACAAGTTAAATTAAGTAGTAATATATCACTTTCTTCGAAAATTAAATCTCTAGAATGACCAATAAAAAAAGTTTGTTGGTATGCAGGGGTTCCCAGTCGAAAGTTCTTCGATCTGCATATACAGGTTCCTGCACCTCACCTCCCGCCTTTGCTCACTTATTAATTAAGTTAGGATTTTGATATTTTGCAGACTTTACCTGTATCCTAGGGCGCATTTCAGGAAAATATTTTTGTTTATACAGGGTGTTCCTAAAAAGTATGACGACATAAGGATTTAGTTTATATAGGGTGTCCCAAAAAAGTGTGATGGCATAAGGATCTATTTTTTTAGATTACATGCTATATTCTTACTTATTTGGATGCCTTTTATAGTTGCCTACATAACCCCAAAATTTTAATAAAATCGTTTCAGTATAATAAAAACTAAGAAATTGGATTTAAAAATTAATAAAAAGTAAAAATAATTCCTCCTTATTAAAATTATACAAAGGTACTTAATAAATAAGGTTCAACAGTCTCGTTAAACAAGTTTGATTAATACGAATTGTACAGGATGTCCAAAGGTTAGTGTCAAACTTTGCAAACTTTAAAGCAATTTATTTTTTATATTTCAAATTGAAACATCTGTATATTATTGTGTCATTCGATGCAGAATTAAAAATCAAACATTTGTTCTAATTACAACCCTATCGCAATTTCTAACGCAACAACACTTATTTGCAGAAAACTAATTTTTTCAACTATTCCAACAGTAATTATTATGAATAAATATCATTAAAAATAATATAGCTTAAATAATTATCTAACAATATTTGAAACCATATTATAACTAAAGTCAAAATGGGCTTTTGTCACTTTAATAAACTGATATTTCGGGTGATAATGTTTCGGAGGCAAAATTTCTGGGGGTCACTCTTGACGCAAAACTACAATGGGGTAGTCATATTAGTCAGGTGGCTAAAAAGCTAACAAAAGCTGTATTTGTAATAAGAGGACTCTCGAGTTGTGTTTCTCCAGCTATATTGAGAACAGCATATTTTGCATTATTTCAGTCCCATGTCTCATATGCTATTTTGGCTCGAAGGCACTCTACGGAGGTTTAGAGACTGTTTGCCATCCAAAGGAGAGTAGTAAGAGTAATATTCAATCTCGGCTACAGAGATGATTGTAGAGGGGCGTTTGTTGCTCTTCAAATTTTAACATTTACAGAATTTACTTTTTATAAAAAAGGCAGATAATTTTAAATCACACACAGACATACATGACTATAATACACGCAAGAAAAATAATTTAGTACCCTTATGGTGGCGCTTAGGAAGGTGTCAGGATGGCCCGGGCTATTGGGCAATTAAATTTTATAATGTTTTGCCAGAAAGCATTAGAAACCTGCCTTATAAGCAATTCTACAGCAAAATGAAGGAGATTTTGACTGATAATGCTTTTTATTCATATACAGAATTTTTAAATTTTAATGTATTTTAATCTGTGTTTCTTTTTTTGGTACTAGATTTACCTATGTATATTTTTTGACGTGTGTAAACATTATTATGTATTAACATGAATAAAGGAATTTTGAATTTTAAACTTTATTAAAGTGACAAAAGTCCATTTTGACTTTAGTTATAATATGGTTTCAAATATTGTTAGATAATTATTTAAGCTATATTATTTTTAATGATATTTATTCATAATAATTACTGTTGGAATAGTTGAAAAAATTAGTTTTCTGCAAACAAGTGTTGTTGCGTTAGAAATTGCGATAGGGTTGTAATTAGAACAAATGTTTAATTTTTAATTCTCAATCTAATGACATAATAATATACAGAGTTTCCGATTTGAAATAAGAAAAATGAATTGCTTTAAAGTTTGCAAAGTTTGACACTAAACTTTGGACATCCTGTACAATTCGTATTAATCAAACTTGGTTAACGAAATTTTAGGACCTTATTTATTAAGTACCTTTGTATAATTTTTATAACGAGGCTTTATTTTTATTTTTTATTATTTTTTAAAACCAGTGGTGCAATACCGATTTTTCTTAGTGTTTATTTTTTTTCGCCTATAATACTGAACCGATTTCATTAAAATTTTAGAGGTATGTAGGCAACTATAAGAGGCATCCAAATAAGTAAGAATATTTATGACATGTAATCTAAAAAAATAGATACTTATGTTGTCACACTTTTTTGGAACACCCTGCATACACAAACATATTTTCATGAAATGTGCCCTAGGATACAGGTAAAGTTTGCAAAATATCAAAATCCTAACTTAAATAATAAGTGAGCTATAAATAGAAGACGAGAGGTGAGGTGCAGGACATCATAAATCAAATTTGGAAAAAAAATTATATACCTATTCGAATTTCTCAGTATTTGTGGTTCATGTTGTACACCGTTAAGTTTTCGCAAAATTTAATGAGTACATTTTAAATTTATTTTTTTTAGGTAGATATACAGGGTAGCCCATTTGTCTGACAAAGTAATATACCGTCTTTACTATTAAAGATATCAAAAAAAAGTTTTTATAAAAGTTGTGAGGTATAAGAAAATATACATATGTTCTAATTATTTTCTATATATTTCTCTATATTATTTTTAAACATACAGGATGGTCCAGAAAAGTACGACAAAAAAAAAGATACATTTTTTAAAATGAAACACCCTATATAATATATTTTAGCATTTATTTTCCTTACAAAATTATCCATATGACGCCATATTTAAATTTTTTAATTTTTTGCAACGTTGCCAAACAAAATGCAAAATTCTTAAAATTTTGGAAAAAACATGATAGTAAAAAATTACCTTTATTTCTCAATCAGAGTATCGAAAATCGAAAATTTCTTGTAAGCTCTTAAGTTTAGGGATAAAAAAACTGTCTTAAATCTTTAAGTACCGAAAATTTTGTACAGGGTGTTTTCTGTTGACATCCAAATATACAAAATTTTAAAATACAATAACTCTGTTTTTTCAAATGAAACACCCTATATTATTAGGCTCGTCTGATAGATATTGTAAGTATCTTTTATAATTGTTAAGTCATACCTATACCTAAATTTACTAGTTTTGGCAATATGTCGATTTTTATTTAAATTTTCGTGAAAAAAACTATAGTTTTTATTTTTCTAGTAAGCCATGACCAGCAAAGTAAAAACAAATGTAATTGAATATAATGTCATATTAAAATAAATTGATAACCATAGTTACTTACGTATTTATTTAATTAAATAAAATGTATTTTTTATTACGCAACTTGATATTGAAAATAAGTTCACAAACATTATAAATATAAATATAATAATTATAAATATGACATTATATTCAATTATATTTGTTTTGACTTTGCTGGTTATGGCTTACTAGAAAAATAAAAACTATAGTTTTTTTCACGAAAATTTAAATAAAATTCCAAATATTGGCAAAACTATAAAATTTAGGTATAGATATGACTTAACAATAATAAAAGATTCTTACAATATCTATTAGACGAGCCTAATAATATAGGGTGTTTCATTTGATTTTAAAATTTTGTATATTTGGATGTCAACAGAAAACACCCTGTACAAAATTTTAGGTACTTAAAGATTTAAGACAATTTTTCTATCCCTAAACTTAAGAGCTTACAAAAAAATTTTCGATTCTTATTGAGAAATACAGGTAATTATTTACTATCATGTTTTTTCCAAAATTTTAAGAATTTTGCATTTTGTTTGGCAACGTTGCAAAAAATTAAAAAACTAAATATGGCGTCATCTGGATAATTTTGTAAGGAAACAAAAAATGGTAAAATATATAAGGTGTTCCATTTTAAAAAATGTATCTTTTTATTGTCCTACTTTTTTGGACCATCCTGTATGTTTAAAAATAATTTTAGAACATATATTTCTTTATACCTCACAACTTTTATAAAAACTTTTTTTTGATATCTTTAATAGTAGAGACGGTATATTACTTTGTCAACCAAATGGGCCACCCTGTATAAAAGCCCAGCTTTTGTTTTTAAATTTTTATTGTTGATATCGACGCTCTGCAGCATAGTCTCTTTAACAGCTCACGAACCGCCACTGAGCTTTATTATCAAACCATGAATCACGGGTAAAGATCCAACGCGACTACTATAGTTATTCTTATACCTGTCATTTTAAATCCCGTAATTGTCAAATTGGAATAGACTTGGAATTGATCTTGAATAGAGTGGTAACATAATACAAGTAAATGTCACTACAAATTACTGTTATTGGAAACATTGACTAGGGCAATTCTAGAGCTTTAGTTTTTAAAGATTACTTGCATTGATTTTATTATTGTCAGTCACTTTAGTATTTAGCATATAATACAGGGAGATATAAAAATATTTCGTGAAAATTAATATTTATAGCTAAAAATTTACAAAAATATTAAGTTTGGTTTATGAAAATCTCTTTACATTTTATAAATAAAAAATATACAGTGTTCCAATACAGCTTACAATACATAAAAAGCAATTGCTTTAACCATTATTTACTAAAAAAAAATTGGTATAAAAAGGAGTTTCCAAAAAAAAAAATTAAAATAATTTATTGGAGAAGTTTTTTTATTATATTGCAACCTTTTTGGTGTACGCTGTATTAACAGGTTATCGAACTCGAATAACTCTTAGGTAATTCTGGTTTTAAGTACAATTTACTGTAACCATTTTATTATCAAAAATTCCATAGAAATAAATTTATATAGACTATATAAATATATTTAAAACAGTAGTAATAAGGTAAAATTTTGTTAAAGGGGGTAGGAACATTTCCCAAGTATTCTAAGAAAAAATTTTCAATTCAAGATCTAGAATAATCTATTACAATTTTTAAAATTCATTCTCACAACATTAATAATTGAAGGGGTAAGTGGATAAAGGTGTTAACTGACTAATTTTTAAGTCATATTTTTAGGAAATAAAGGTGATAAAACTGATTCTCAACAGACCTTTATTCACTACAATTCTTCATAATGAATAAAGGTCAGAAGTTAAAAACTAGCTCTAGCACTCTTATTTACTATAGTCTATTTCAGAAAGGTGTAAATGTAATAAAATGGGAAATTCCGTCCAGTTCGGATACAGGGGTGTCGGCCATAGGCGCAGGTAAATTTTGTGCATTAAATTATTTATGATAACTAACCAAAAATTTTAGAGAATTAAGTTAACAGGTATTAAGAGAAAATAGTATAGTTGGTGATATTAAAATTTTAAGTAATTCCGTAAGAGGATTAGGAAAGGTATGTTTTTTGGTCTGAAGTGTCAAAATTGAAATATTATGAAGGCCTGTCAACGGGTATTAAGGTGCCTTCAGATAAAGGGAAGCGACTAATAATCGTCCAAACTGGAAGCGAAGAGGAATTTTTTAGGTTTGCTAACCTTTCAGTCGTTCAATACGGGAAATTACCACGAGGACATGAATTTGAATGTTTTTGAGGACTATTTTGGTGAAATGATAAAATATCTTTCAGCTGATTCAGTAGTAGTTATGGATAACGCATGATATCATTCACGACGCATAGAGAAGACTTCAACTTCATCTTGGGGAAAACAAGAAATTATCGACCGGTTAACCATCAAAAGTATTGAATTTGAAGAGAATTGGATAAAAAAGGAACTATTAGCTATAGCAAATTTACACAAACATCGTTTTATGAAATATGCCGTGGAAGATATAGCTGAAAAACATAGTGTAACTGTGCTGCGCACACCGCCATGTCACTGCGAACTAAATCCTATAGAACTTATATGGGCGCAAGTGAGAAGATTTATAGCAAAACACAACACGACATTCAAAATGGAAGACGTTAAGCTACTGTTTGATCAAGCTATTAAGGTAGTGATACCAGACAACTGGCGAAAAGCAGTCCATCATGTCCTTAAAGAAGAGGAGAAAATGAGGGATCTTGACCACCTGATCGATCGGACCGTCGACCCGGTAATTATAACGTCAATAGAAGATGACAGTTCCTCAGATGACGAAGAATATTATAATTTTTATATTTAATTTCTGTATAATGTATCTATTGTATTTTATATATTTTTTTATAATGTTTAATGAAAAAATAAGTGTATCTAATACTATGTACATAATGCACGCCTTTGTCACACCATTTTCAGTGTTTGTGACTGAATAACACAAGGCAAAACCCATAAATTGACCCAAACCCCGGGTGGTACTACCTGCACTTGATGAAAAGAAAGAATTTTGCAATAAAAATCAATGCCAAATTCTGAAAGAGGCTTAAATATTCGTTGTGTCACTCTGTAGCCCCTTTGAATACCTAATGAGCTTTTATTACTCTACACCTTTCTGAAATAGACTATAGTGGACGTTTGCATATCATATCTTGTCTTCTTGTTGTGATAAAAGAGAATGAACAGAACCGAATAAATGTCCAAATAATTAAAAATAAAACATGTTAAAATACTTGTTGCTCCCACCTCCTTTACAAACACTATATAAAAAAAATATTCACACATTTAAACAGCGTAGCAGACTTAAAAGTTCATAAGAGCACTTGATTTCGATGATATTATAGAGAGTAAAATTCGTTTAGGGTCAATTTATCCATCGTCCAGTTAAGGTCTAGATAAACTATCTACCAGATAAAACTTAAGGGTAAAATTTAGTAGTAGGTACTAGATTCAGTCGGGGGGGGGGGGGGGGCACCTATGTAGTTTAGAGTAAACATACGGGGCGTACAAAAAATAACACAAACATAAAACAACAACATTCCTATAACATTTTAAAAAAATCTCTAAACCTGACTAACCCAAACTTATTTAATAATAAAACTCTTATTGCATATTTTTAATACGCCCTGTATAAAACCTAAAAAATCATTTACACCCAATATTGTAACTTATTCCTAACTAACTTCTAGTTAAAGGAGCCTCGAGTCTTACCCAAAGGATAGATAAACCACCCCTTAAAATTAATATAGTAAAATTTGTACATTGCGCTAAAGTAAAATGATTTTTTGTTAGAATTTGCGTTAGGATTGTGTTTTTTATGAAAAAATAAATAACGATGAAAGGCTTATGGTATATGTATAAAAAGCAAGGCAATTGCAAACCAGTAGTACAGTTTTGGGCGTGACACAACACCTAAAACAAAAAAATATGCTAGTATAGTAATGTTAAAGTCAACTGATCTACATAAATAGTATATTACATAACAAGTGATGAAAGTGATGCTTTTCAAACGAGGAGACATTTAGCACGAGGCGTCAGCCGAGTGCGGAAATTCTCCGAGTTTTAGAATAATCACTTTCACACGAGTAATGTACACTATTTTTCCTACGACCACAAAGAATTATTAAAAAAAGCCTTTGATTTGTCAAAAAAATAATTCAACACCAGTGTTGAAAAAAAATATCAACACTAGGGTTGAAATTAACGTACTTAGGATTATGTTCCACTTAATATCTGGTTTCATAGTTTGTCAATACTTTTCCTTTATTTGTAGTTTAACTTTTTCATATTTTATATATCATAGGAAGAACTAATCCTGGATTGACTTCTAGATTAACCAGAATAAAAAATTTTAATTTCAATCAAGGAAAGATGCATTAAACATAAGTTTAAAAAATCCACCCAACAAGGAAGATTTCGATTCAAAATAATTCTATAAATTATTTAATGTTTTTATAAAAAAAAGTAAAATAGTCCTGATGGGATTTGAACCTGTGACCTTGCTATCTGTAGGCTAGAGCTCTATTCTCTACGCTATCGCTACCGATAAAGATTTGTTGTTTAATACATTACACTCTCTTCAGCGCGATTTGTTTTTTCTGGTAATAGATTTTCCAGTATATTATTAACATTTTTTATAATTTCAGATGGCGTATTTTCACACTCTTATTCTGAATCACTCGACAAATACATGATAAATAAGTTAAACACTTTACAATTACTGCTTTCTAAAATTTGTTCTTTTTAATAAATAGGGGTGGTCCGTCAAATTGGCACCATATGTTTAAATTAAATAGTTTGCCTTGTATTTCAACACTAGTGTTGAAATATTTTTTTTCAACACGCGTGTGATATACGGTGCTTTCATAGGTGGTCGTAGGAAAAAAACTTATTGACCAAAATGAACGCCTTCTTATTGACCAGCTGCAAACAAAATCGCTTATAATAATAATAATTATTATTATAAAAATCTCTCGTGCTTACTATACAGATTTCTAGTACACCGGCAACCAACCTATTTTGATATTTAAATGCCACCACCACAAAATTAACATTTCTGGTGGCATTAACCAGGAGATTTAATGCTTTTTGTCCACAGTCGCCATTTTAAGTCGCATGGTTTGAACTCGCTAATCAGGGTATCTGCACGACAAGCCGAAAGTTCCACGAGTGCACGAAAAAACAAGGGTTGCTGATATTCTGACTAAGCTTCAAGCCGGGTGATGGGCTAGTCAACCTTCACGTTCTTCTTCTTATTATTGTTTTCTTGGCTTCTGTCTTCCCTCAAGGTAATATGTCAGTTAGCCAACAAGACAAGAGCAATAAACAATTACATAATTCATTACTGTCCAATTTGATACTCACCTCTACTTTGTGTTAGTTTGAGCAGTACCAAAAGGCGCTATTTATCGGCGCCGAGTCAGACTTCGTCCGCTGCCAGCGTCGGTGGCGCCCCCAGTCCGTCTCCCCCTGCGCCGTCCGCGTCCTCAGTCGTTTTGTTCTCCGTCCGCTCGGCTTTCGACAGGGCCGCATCGGCTTCCAACGCCCTGATCCGGTTCTCGTGCTTCACGATCATTGCCTTCAGCTTTCGGATTTCGTCGGCAAATTCTTGGAGCGTTTTATCCTGGAAAAATATAATATTAAAATAGAAAGAGACTTAGCGGCAAGAGGACAGAGTCGTGCGTCTATCTTTTGCATTAAAGCACACAGGGACGCCAAAGGTAATGGGTTCCCTGGGGCACAGGTAGATAATGAGGTTGTTTTGTTAAAAGAATAAGTTGTTTTTAAATAAAGAATTTTTAAAGTTAGGTTTGTCCTTTTTTGAACGTATTACCTAACGTGCTAGTTTTGTTATAGTTGTATAGATTATTGTTAGATGGCAGAGTAGTAGGCGAAAAATAAAATAATAAAAAAGGAGTGTTGAGTTGTTCGTGTTTATTTTATTAAAAAGTACTAATAAAAACCAAGATAAAAGTTTAACAATAAAATCTTATCAGTTTCGTCCTTGTTGGGACTCATCAGAAAGCCATAAACTATTAGCAATTCCCACTACACTTTGACGGTCCGATCTTTAATGACATGATGGACTGCTTTTCGCCAGTTCTCTGGTGTCACTTCCTTGATGGCTTGATTAAACAGTAGCTTAACGTCTTTCATTTTGAATGTCGTGTTGTGTCTTGCTACAAATCTTTTCACTTGCGCCCATACAGGGTGTCCCATAACTTATGGGCCGTAGAATAACTGGAGATACTAGACATAAAACTAAGCCGATTATGTCATATAAGTTGTTTTTTTGATAATTAAAATAATAATTTAATTATGTACTATGTTTTTTTATGCTTTGGGAGGGAAATATTTTGAAAACCGTTAAAGATATTAAGATCAATCAGGTATACATTTTTGACTCAGAAAATGCCCTTCTTTAAGAAACTATAATTGAAAAACACCTAATATCACAGGTAAGAAAAAAATCATAGATTTATGATTTCTACAAATTCTTATTTCTTGCTCATAAAAACATAATATTGCCAACTTACAATTCGATTCATTAAACAGTTTTAAAATTATGGCTTATTTTCGAGAATAAACTTTTACCTTCAACACCCTGTATCTCTAGAACGAGTAACAATCCGAAAAAACGTATGACTTAATCGGCTTAGTTTGATGTCTAGTATCTCCAGTTACTCTACGGCCCATAAGTTATCGGATACCCTGTATAAGTTCTATAGGATTTAGTTCGCAATGACATGGCGGTGTGCGCAGCACAGTCACACGATGCTTTCAGCTATATCTTCCACGGCATATTTCATAAAACGATGTTTGTGTTAATTTTTTATAGCTAATAGTTCCTTCTTTATCAAATTATCTTCCTTTTTTTCTTTGGTTAGTTATCACAAATAATGTAATGCACAAAATTTACGTGCGCCTATGGCTGACACCGAAATTGAGCCGAATTGGTCGGAATTTCCCATGTTATTACGCTACACCTTTCCGAAATAGACTATACATTGTCCTAACTTATTAACTAAATCTAATACCGTCTTAATTTAATACACAAATATCAGTAATCAATACAAATCTTTTGTTTTCTTTTTAATTGAACCCTAAAAGTTCAGAACCGTAATTATATAAAAATATAATTTAAAAAGTTGTTTGATAGTCAAACATTAAAATATAAAAAAACTATGTGTGACGAATTAGACAGCCATTGGACTGACTCGCGTCTATTTTCCAACCCTATTGCAGAAACACTGCGCATGTCAGGCGAATAACCTGATGGTGGGATATTTAAAATATATATAGAAATGGGTTTAATTATTTTCTAATGTTTTATTACGTCACGGTGTGAGTTATAGTTTAGGTTCTAGTCTCTATTAAATTTTATTGCAAGAATATTGTTGTTATTCGTAGCTGGCCAGTTTGTTAATTTATGGGCCATAATTAAAATGGAGGGGCAGGCTATTATACAATCAATTTTGTTAATGTTGAGGTCGTAAAGTACCTGTAAAGTAAAAACCTAACCTCCAATTTTTAACTGTAAAACAATTTATGTATGACTGAGATGAATTATTGTATGTAGTACAAACATATATTTCCTCTATTAAAGAAAATAATGTAGAAATATGGACCAGTATAATATGTCTATATTGTTTTCTTCAATGGAGTAATTATATTTTTGTACTACATACAATTCATTCCACAATATGTGGACAAATAAATTGTTCTACAATTAAAAAAAAAGTGGAGATAAGGTTTTTACTTAACAAGTGCTTTACAGCAGTGGTGCGCAAACTATTTTCATTTGCGACCCCTTATTTTATGTAAAATTTTGTCACGACCCCCTGGATAGACAGTACGCGTTTTTTTCATCGTCAACGTAGTTACATTGAAATTTTTTCTGGGATTTGCTCTTACAGGGTCTTCTTAAAAGAGTGTCTTGACGTCATCGATTGAAATAACGCCATTTTAAAATAGCGCACCAAACTTATAAACCATTATAAAAATGTGATAAAAGTTGTAACATCATACAAATCAGTTAATGAATCGACACATAATTTTATGAAACAATGCTTTATTTATGCATAAAGATATATATATTTTTTAATGAAAATACTTTAAAAAAACATCATAAGAAGTCAATGTGAGGTATGTGCTTGCAAAGAGCTCATGATTGCTTCTATATTCGGATCTGTATTGGAAATCGCAAGCCGCAAGTCATCCTCTGGATCCAATCGAGATCGATATTTTGTTTTAATGGCAACTAATTTTGAAAAGCCGGATTCACATGAGTGGGTCGATGCAAACTGAATCAAAATATTGATTGCCTTTCTTTTCCAATCGATAACCAAAATGTTTGGCAAGTTAGAGAGTTAAATTGAATGCGCAATGTTTCGTCGCTTGAAACATCAATTGCCTGTTCTTTTTCATTTAAGGGATATTAGAATTAATAATATCAAACGAAAATGGATCACGAATCCAACCTAATTCATTTTCTGGAAATTTTTCGAACCTTTTTGTAAAGTTTTCTCCTAATTTTATCAAATGACGGGAAATGACGTTTTTAAATAACAAAAAATCTATAATATTTTCTTTAGTAAATTCTGAAAAGCAAGGGAACATGTCTGTGTTGTTTTTGTTCAATTCCCCTTGCCAAAGTATCAGCTTATTCTTAAAAGCTTCAATTTTACTGCTTAACGTTAAAATATTTGTATTCTCTCCCTGTAGACTCATATTCAGATCGTTCAGTTTTTCGAAAATATCAACCATGTAACTGAGTTTTCCGAGCCAATCTTTATTAATGAATGAAAGTGCCAATATATGTTTCTTCTGCACCAAAAATATGTAAACTTCGTTTCTCAAATAGCAAATACGTCGCAATATTTTGCCGCGTGAAAGCCATCTGACTTCGGTATGTAGTAATAATGTCTCATGCACAGAACACATCTCATTACAGAGTATTGAAAAGAGACGACTATTTAGGCTGTTGCTTTTAATGTAATTAATTGCAATAACATCTTTTAATATCTTGTGCAATTCTTCATCGATGTCTTTTGCAACTAGAGCTTGTCTATGTATCATGCAATGGTTGAATACTATATGGGGAGCAATTTTCATTATTAACCCTCTTAGTCCTTTGTTACTACCTGTTAACTAACCTGAAATGAACAGCCGATACCGCGGATCACTATGCATGATAAAGGGTTTGTAAACCCCGTGATAGCGATCGCGAATATCGCGGCGGTATCAGTATCTCATCGAGTTTTCGAGCACGCTCGTAAAATAATAATTGTCAGTTTCTTCGCTTGTATTAATTCCGTTCTTTAAAACGAATAAAAGATTTTTCATAAATTTGAATTTCTTTGAATTTGGCGACCCCCAAATTTGCGCACCACTGCTTTACAGCCTCGACGACATAACTTACTGATTAATGAGTAATAGCCTGCCCCTCTATTTTATAATTATGGCCCATAAAAAAAATTAAATGGAACTAGAACCTCGACTATTCCCCACACCGTGACTAAAAAATCAACAAAAAATAATTAAACCCATTTCTACCTATATTTTAAAAATCCCGCCATCAAGTTATCCGCCTGGCATGCGCACTGTGCCTGCAATAGTGTTGGGATATAGACGCGAGTTTAAATTGTAAACTGGTATAGATTATACTTACAGGAACATGTGCAGCTTCCCCACCACCACTATCCGCCCCCTTGGACGTTTTCCCGGGCATCTTGTTCAAAATGTTGCTCTTCCGCGCTACGGACAATGACGACTTCGACTCGGGCGGTTTGTACCCGTCCTTGAGAGAGATCAAAATCGGTTCGGCATCTTTGCCCGCTATCCAATCGTCCGCCGAGAGGGCGGCAGTGTCGCCGATCGTGTCCGGGTACAGGTCTTCTTGGAAGAGCTCGGATTTTCTGGGGACTGTCATGGTGATTGCCTTTAATAAACATATTATTAAATATACATGTAGGGCAGGGATGGCGAACCTTGCTACAGGGTCGCTTTAATGTATGGAAACAGTCGATTATTTTTTAAGGTAAAAGATAGCTAGCGAAAAATGTTAAATAGAAAAGTCTTGGGGTTGTTAAAAATCTATTATACTGAAAAATTAAATTAAAGATACAACAAAACAAAGTTAATCTATTTTTAATGGAACACCCTGTATATTATTCTATATGTCAATTATTTGCTAAATTCTTGGACTTCTGTCACTGAAATTTCCCAAATTGGAATTTCGATAGTTTCAGTCCTTTTCGAGTAAATATCATAAATGCGATGGAGAGCAAGGATTTTAAAGCAAAGGGAGATACGAATTTGGGACACAGTCTTTGAAGCACAAATAATGTCCATTATTAGCTCCTCTCTGTCGAAACTTTGTAAAACAAATTCAAAAATATAAAAAGCGTTTTTCAAAATTAGCGATTCTGATGGAAGTTTACCCTCCGATATAGAAGCAGCGGCAAACGAAGCGATCTCAAGTTTAGTTCCGACAAAATCCAAGGCGCGGTATGAGTTGGAGTATCAGAAGTTTGAAGATTGGTGCAAAGCTAACAAAATAAAGGAGGTGTCTGAGAAAATCCTTTTGGGTTATTTTTCCGTAAAGCAACGCTCCCAGAAACCATCTACACTATGGACTCACTACTCAATGTTGAGAACTATGATTTCAGTCAAGAAAAATTAAGATATAAGCAGATTTTCTCAACTAATCGCATTTTTGAAAAGAAGTTCAGAGGGTTACAAGGACAAAAAGTCCAAAGTTTTCACAAAGAAAGGCGTATGTAAGTTTCTTAGTACTGCAGATGATGAAACATATTTACTTATGAAGGTTGTTATGATAATCGGCATTTTTGGAGCTTGTCGGCGCGAAGAACTAGCTAAGTTAATGTTGGATCATATTGAACACAATGATTTGTATATAAAAATTGTGATTCCATTCTCGAAAACCAAAATTATGCGAGAATTTGTTATAATAGAAGGAAATGTGAGAGGTGTTAACTGTTTAAGTATTTTTCGAAAGTATGCTAAACTTCGTCCTCTTAATGCAACTCACAGGCGGTTTTTTGTATTCTATGGAAAAGGAAAATGTAACTCCCAGCCTGTCGGAATTAATAGTTTTGAAAGTATACCAAAAAAGATTGCAACAAAACTTGGATTGAATAATCCCGAAGGATACAGTGGACATTGTTTTAGGAGGTCCTCAGCCACCATTCTAGTTGATGGTGGTGCAGATATGCAGATGTTAAAGTGTCATGGGGGCTGGAAATCCTCTTCTACGGCAGAAGGCTATGTTGAGAATTCTTTAGAAAATAAGAAACAAATAGCAAAGAAGATCATGGGGTCAGACACGGATTTAATGATTGGAAATTCGAACGTAAAGGGCTCCATCACATCCACTTATGGTATATAAATTTCTAACTGTAAAAAGTGTATTATTAATGTTTATAATAAACCTTAAGTGTTATAATTTAATTAATAATTGTTAATAATAAATCATTCTTCTAAAAAGTGTGGTTTTATTTAACAGCCAAATTTTAATAAGACCGTTTTTTTCCATTATAGATGCCCTTACAAAACGATTTACAGAACTGTAAAATTCATATTACTAAATGAAAGTAGATAAACAAATTTTCAGAAAAATTCTAATAATTAGTAAAATGTACCTTTGTCGTTTTGTGTTAATTAGACAAGGACGTCAAGTTGCGATCGAGCGTTCAGAACGTATTTTCTATTAAGCCCTTTTTGGGACGCCCATCTTTTATACCATTGACGTTTATCATGACCTGATTAACAGCTGTCATATACGTGCTCTTTTTCAGTGTTAAATTTAATTATTGTTGAGTGGAAAAAGCCACTCCACATAGAGTGTGTAAAGTGTAAGGTAAATTAGAAATTAAAGAAAAGAGAAAAGTATGCCTTTTGCAGTTCCAATGGCGAAAACCCACCAATCATTTTGACGATTGACATTTTTGCATGACAAAGACTGAAGGTTATTCCAAAAAAGAGAAACTCAAGATCGACTATCCCAATTTGCCTATTGTTTTGGGAGATAATTGAAATAATAACACATCATCAGGTAGCTTCGAAGAACAGTGTATCGACCCCAGTTTTACTCCAGGTCCCAGTTCCGGCGAGCCACATTAAATTATTCACAGTGAGTTAAATAATTGTACGTGATTTGGGGTGTCAAAGCAACAGTTAGAACTTTTTGGTTTCTGTCTTAAGGAGTGGAAGTTACTAGCCAAAGAAACAAAAACAGACTATTAGGAAAAGAGATGCTTCATTTTACAATGTGGAAAATTCGTTATGTATATGTACTGATAACGATGGTTTTTACAGAACTCAATATTAGGCATTCTCCTTATGAATGACGCTTGTTCATAAAGTCGTCGAAATAAAGTTTAAAAGCTATGTTATTACATAATGGAAATTTAAAACCATCTATACCGGAGCCCATTCGGTGACAACGAAAAAAACCTATGAAAATATTAAAGTACAACCGGTACAAATGGCAGATATGTGGGGATTTAAAAGTTATAGCAATTTTAGTGAGACTTCAGTAGGTTTATCAGCTGATGAGAATAATAACAGAAACAGACTAAAAAGAAAAAGAAATAGAGATTCTATATGTAGGAGTTAGTTATGTTTATTTTCGTAAATAACAGGCGTCAAACTGACATGTACAAAGCAAATATAAATACCGGGTCCATGTTTCTGTGTCGATGGATGAGAGACAAAAAAATATCCAGAATCTCTTCTGGATATTTTATTCTACTTCTACTATACAGGGTGATTCACGTTGAGTGGCCTATTAGAAGATCTCGGAAATGAGTAAACTTATCTTTCTAAAAATTTGATAGCAGGCATAATTGGCTTTGAGCTTTTAAAACATTATCTTTTGAGGTTTTTGTTACTTCCGGTTATACCGGAAGTTAATGCCAACTTTGCTATTTCAAATGGAACACCCTGTATATTTTAGAATTTTTGATAACGTTATTAAAATCTAAATAACTTTTGTTAATATTAATCTATTCATATCTTCAACCGTTTTTGAGATATAAATTATAAAAGGATTTTTTTGTGCAAAAACGCTCCGAGAAGAAAGTTTAGTAACTCTGAAACTAATAAAGGTAAACATTTAAAATTTTGTAAGCTTTCAAGTAATACATAGATCTTTCGTTTAAATTACTTAGGTTTCACGTTTTTTATACAGGGAGTCCTTAAAATTGTGCCAATGTTTCCATTTAATTAAATGTGCATAAGTCAATTTTTGCAAACGGAACACCCTATTTTTTAGCTAACTAACGTGTAGAGAATTAAATTTCCTATCTAAATGCCTAATATGTTACAATTCACATTTTTAGTCGTTTTGGAATTATGAGCAATTTAAATAAAAAATCTTAAAATTTCTGTTTGTGTTAATGCGACATTATTTTTGAAAAGAAGATTTCGACTGGGATTTTCGTTTGACTTTGAAAATTAGAAATAGCTAAGCAATGAACATAGGCGCTTAATAGCAAATGGTAACAAAGCTCAAAGTCAAACGAAAATCCCAGGCGAAGCCTTCTTTTCAAAAATAATCTCGCATTAACACAAACAGAAATTTTAAGATTTTTTATTTAAATTGCTCATAATTCCAAAACGACTAAAAATGTGGATTGTAATATATAAGGCATTTAGATAGGAAATTTAATTCTTTACACGTTAGTAAGCTAAAAAATAGGGTGTTCCGTTTGCAAAAATTGACTTATGCACATTTAATTAAATGGAAACATTGGCACAATTTTAAGAACTCCCTGTGTAAAAAACGTGAAACCTAAGTAATTTAAACTAAAGATCTATGTATTACTTGAAAGCTTACAAAATTTTAAATGTTTACCTTTATTAGTTTCAGAGTTACAAAACTTTCTTCTCAGAGCGTTTTTACACAAAAAAATCCATTTATAATTCATATCTCAAAAACGGTTAGAGATAGGAATAGATTATTATTAACTAAAGTTATTTAGATTTTAATATCGTAATCAAAAATGCTAAAATATACAGGGTGTTCCATTTGAAATAGCAAAGTTGGCATTAACTTCCGGTATAACCGGAAGTAACAAGAACCTTAAAAGATAATGTTTTAAAAGCTCAAAGCCAATTATGCCCGCTATGAAATGTTTAGAAAGATAAGTTTACTCGTTTCCGAGATCGTCTAATAGGCCACTCAACGTGAATCACCTTGTATTTAGTAGATTCTTAAACGGCGAGTCCCGATATCTTACCTGACACAATCCAGAATTATTCAGTCTGAACAACCTGGTAATTTCGCATGTTGTGACGTCACAGCCTCTCTTTGGCATCATACCGATTCCTCTCTGAGGATCGGGTGTTTGGAAGGTATTGATGTAGTGGACGAAGGGTGGTTCAGCGGTGATTTCAAAATATCTTAAATCAAAAAAAAACATTGAATTTTTACCTACTATGGTCTATTTCTTTTCGATTGCGAACGATGACAGAAATCCGTTTTACAATAAAAAAAAATGCAAGAATTTTCATTTTTGACAAGTTGAAAAAGTAAGGTTAGGGATTTACGTCATAACTGACATTTTGTTGTTTACTGTTTATAGCGGTTAGAATTTTAAATTAACACTTGTTAAGGCCGCTTTAAATGAATGCACAAAAAGAGCCGGTAAGTCCTAACCAAATGTATTTTTATTTTAATGGTTGGCAAGTGGTACATCACCTACGATCTTGGCAAGTCATTGCACGCTGTAAAACGAAGTGAAATTTTTATTGCCGCAATATTAATTGCTGCAAGACAACTTGCGTGAAAGAAAAATTGCAAACTGTAAAGCGGCCTTTAAGAAGATGAATTTTTAGGTTATGTCACAATGTTTGGCGTTTGGCATGGCCTTCTATATTTTGTCGATAAGTCGGGCATCCTTTTTGCTTCAACACAAAGTAGGCATAGGTTTACTATTTTATGTTGCAGAAAAACGTGAAATTAACCGATTTTACGTACAGAAAGTTAATAGATTGTTTGTTTCGTAATATAACTAGAGCTAAAAGTTATTTTTAATTGCTAAAAGGGTTATAATTGGCATATATTTGCTAGAAATCAATCGAACGAAAATTTCTTATTCTTCTTCTGTGATTTAAAAAAAAAGACCTTTAATAAGTTGGCTATGCATTTATGTAGTGTAAATTGGTCCATGATTTACCCAATTAGGTGAATTTTTGTTCAATTTTTTTTTCTGTCATCGTTCGCAATCGAAAAGAAATAGACCATAGTCTTTGTATAAAAAAAAATCAATTTTGTTCATCTCATGCTTTGAATAAAGCGACTTTAACATGTTTAAAGCGGAAGTTGTAATTTTTAGATCGATAATAAATAAGAATAAAAACTAAAATAGGGATGTGAAATCCATTTTTCTCTAAGATGAACCGTTCCAATGTTACAGTCGGTCAAAGTCTGAAAATGCCATATTATAATTTTAAACGTCAATATCACAAAGACAATTCAATTGAGATATATGACATTTTATACAAAATAAACGTAAAGTCTTATGGGAAATTAGAAAATAATATAAAATATATTGCATCCCATTTTAAAAATTTTATGTGTGGTACACCCTGAATTGCAGAGGCATCCTGTATATTTAAAATTATTTTTAAAAGAGGCGCGCCACTTACACCCGGTATAAAAGTATGTCTATAGTATGTTACACGTAAGCTTTTAATGGCCGTCGATGACACACGTTATTTCTAGTAACATTTATTTTACAAAATTTAAGGTTTAGTTAGGGCCGAACTGGTATTCCTGTAATAGTTAATTATCAAATAAACAATACATTTACTTGCTTTTCATAAAAACAACACTTTACAGATATACACAGTTTATAACCAGAAAGTCTACGCACAAAATAATAGCAAAATTATCTCTAAATATACCAAATACAATAACAATATTGCACTTATTCAACACTTGAACGAATAAATGCCTGGCTCTGATATATTGAAAGAACGCAGAAGAGACAATTGTATTGATGAAGGACGGAAAGAATGTGCGAGGGCAAGAGCGTAAGCAAGAAATCAAATACGGCAGTCGATATCAGGTTCTGTAACAATAATCTCTTGACGGGTTTTTAGCTGATTGAAGGGTAACAGATTGGAGTGTTTAGTTTGTATCTTTGTCGTGTAAATGTAAACATACAAAAATAAAGTTACATGTCCATCTCTAATGAATCTAGTCAATGTGGGGCATAGTAGTTTGTACAACAAGAGTGGATATGATGTCCATATCGCACGAGGAAGTAAATTGAGCACGACGCCATAGGCGGAGTGCTTAAACTTCCGATACTGTGATATATTTGGCGATTCTAAGATTACGTTTGTAAACAAACTCAAAAAAATAATTTTGAATATAACAGATTTTGTAGATTTCTAAATTTTGTCGTAACATTAACTTTGTGTATAATAGGCGTGTAAGTTATGCTATTGTATATAATTAGTTTTAGATAAAACTGCTCTTGTTTCACTCATGAGTAGAATAATTATTCTTTTAGAAGTTGGCTATGAGTGGCCACCCCCTAATAAATACTACCTGTATAATTGGGTTAATGATATGTTCTGTATCAACCTGTATTGTTTAGTTTTTAATAAATAATTAAGAAGAGTTATAGGCCTAGCCTCGCTTAAAATTTTAATCAATGAAGATCCTAGTCCAATTTAATAGATCGAAAGGTCACAGGTTCAAATTCCATCAGGAGTACTTGACTTTTTTTTATAAAAACATTAAATAAATTATAAAATTATTTTGAATTGAAATCTTCCTTCTTGAATGATTTTTTTTATTTAATCAAGGAAAGATGCATTAAACATAATTTTAAAAAATTCACCCAACAAGGAAGATTTCAATTCAAAATAATTCTATAAATTATTTAATGTTTTCATAAAAAAAAAAGTCAAGTGCTCCTAATGGGATTTGAACCTGTGATTTTTCGATTCGTAGGTCATGGCTCTAGTCTCTAGGCTATGGCGACCCATAAACATAACTGCTTAAGTTTAATATATGACATTTTCTTCAGCGGGGCTTGTTTTGACTGGTAATAAATTTTCCAGTATATTCTTAACTTTTTTATAATTTCAGATGGCGTATTTTCACACTCTAATTCTGAATCACTCGACAAATACGTGATAGATAAACTAAACTGCTTTCTAAAATTTATTCTTTTTAATAAATAGGTGTGATCTGTCAAATTGGCATCATATGCTTAAATTAAATAGTGTGCCTTGTATTTCCACTCTAGAGTTGAAATATTTTCTTTCAACACGCGTGTGATATTCGGCGCTTTCGAGCCAAGTTAACCGTGCTTTTTTTCTCATTTTCATAGGTGGTCGTAGGAAAACATCATTACCTTATGACTGAGTCTCCTTTGCCGCACAAATAAATCAAATTTGTATCGGGATCGTATAACGGGAACATAACCCCGTTGGACGTGTCCAACTCGACCATCACGATGGGCTCGTCTAGGCAATCCGGCGTCCTCAAACTGTACTGTCGCTCTGACATTTTTGAAAAACCCGTCGTGAAGACTAGACCGTGTCGGAGGAAGATAGCTCTCGTTGCTTTTGTGCCTGAAAAGGGAGATAGATTTATATCGATTTGTAATAGCAATCGAAACCTTACTTGGGATGGATAATAACGATATTCTTAGATCCGGTTGTACAATAAGAGCTTAGGTACGAGTTTTGTAAAGCTCTACTTAAAGTTGAACTTGGTTCAAAAAGGTATTTCTGTTGTATAATCAATTCCTAACCACAGGTGGGATCAATAATTAAATTACCATGATTGCAATGGTTACGCTCTCAAAAAAACATCAAACTTTATTTGTTGTCAAAGTTTGAGGTATTTGCAATTTGCAGCTACTTTTTCCATGTATTCTAACATAAAACTATTTGCAAATTTTGAATGTCCGCTATTAACTTTTGTTCAGGGGTTTAAAGGTACTTTTGAAAATAAAAAAAAAACAGATAATATTACTAATAAAGAAAAAGTAGAATGTTAGAAAAATATTGAGACTAAATTTAATTACGAAAATTTGATTATGATCAGGTCCCGGTCTGTAGTTTTGGGGCCGTTTTCGAACGTTTTCTATAGCTCCTAGTACATCCATAAAATCTTCATCATCCGATTCGTCTGATAAATCCAGAAAGTATTCAACCTCATCATTCGCATTCATAACTTTAAAATATTATTACCACAAATTTTAAAGTCAAAAATAATTTTTTATAAGGTTTATTGGGTTATATGTCATGAGTCAGTAATAACTTGGCTTAAGCCTAGAAAATTGACAACTTACCTGAAAAATAAAAGCTCACAGAACCGAGTTCAACTTTAAGTAGAGCTTTACAAAACTCGTACTTAAGTTCATATTGTACAACCGGATCTTAGTAATCTACCAGTCAGTTTATCCCTAAGACCAATTATCCTAGACAATACTATTTATGATCGAAGAGAATAAGGCTAATATCGCCTTAACCAGAACTCAGGTAAAACAAACTGTCATCCTCCCAGGTGTCAAATAAATCACCGACATCACCGGGCTAAGGAATCTGGAGGACCAATTATGATATTGGACATCGTACGCGTCACATTGCCAAGCAAAGACACAGATGAGTCGCCCGAGAACGGCGCAAACGTCTGATCAACAACTATGATATTAACTGACAGTCATGACATGACACAGGCACTTTAACCAACGTCCACCTCAAGGCGTGAAAAAACCTTATACGAGGCAGACCACCTCATCGGAGATGGGAGGAATACCTCCCACCAATAAGAGGGCCCTGTATTGTCAATGTCAAGAGCGTCCGGGGTTTCCACGCTGTGGACCCCTTCGTCTATTCCTCAGTGCACCGCGGCCTAACAACCGGGTCGGAGGGTTATGGGCTTATACCGTTCCTCAAACACTGAAGCGTTCACTGTCTTTCCATAGTCCATGATCAGCCGTTTCGTCCTACTGGGACTCATCAGAGACGCGCGACACCTGAGGCCGCGACTTGCAAAAAGTCTGCGCCTATGGCTGTCAATCGTCTGACGTCTGTGTGCTATTGCGTTATCCATCATCGTCGCCGTTCTTGGGCGACTCATCTGTGGCTTTGCTTGGCAATGTGACGCGTACGATGTCCAATAATATAATACTATTTATATTTGGCTATTAATCCGTTCCATTTTCAGTTATTTGGGTATACTATCTGTGTGTGACTTCACTTTATGTCTTTTGTTATAACTCCCATTATACCGGGTGGTGCATCGTGGTTGGAAACATAGGAAATCCCAAGCAAGTTTTAAACTGTCCAAATATTAGCTCCCCTGTTGACTTTAGAGCGGGGTTGTAGGGAGACTTTTTTAGGGTTTCTGTGTAGTGAGTGCACATGCGGAGTTTGTATAATTTTGGACAACCCGATCTTAACTTATTTGAATGGGATTGCGGTTGGTTTTTCATTGGAATTCAACAGGTGATGCTGCGGACACCAGCATTGATTGGTCTTATCAACCTGTGATTTGTCATTGTCAAATGTAATTTGCAAACGCGGTAGGCTTTTTAAAAATCTTTAACAGATACATTTTACACGGGATTTAACTAATATTTTCAAATAAAACGAACATTATTTTCAAAAAGTATCTTTTAATAGAAAACGAATGATTTTACTTACAAAAAAACCTATTAAATAGTATTAAAATCATCCAGAATTGCTAAAAGGGGAAGAAAATAAGAGGATGTTTAAAAATAAACAATTGTTTATAAAAAAACCTAATAATTTTATTTTAAGAAAACTGTACAATCGTTTGGAATATTGTTAATTCTTAATTTAATGTTCAAATAAACCGCCATTTGCTGCTAAACAATATCCTAAACGATCGCAAAATTCTCTACGAACATTAGCGAGTTGGTACTGGGTAATTCTTTCAAATTGCATTAAAATTGAATTTTTTAACTGCTCTAAATTTTCAAATTTTTATAAAGAACATTTTTTAAATGTCCCCAGAGGAAGAAGTCGTTTGGTGAGAGGTCAGGAGACCTAGCAGCTGGCCAATTAATTGTTGAGTTTGGACGGACAACGTGCCCATTAAAGGCATTATTTAGATATTCGCGTATCACAAGCGAATTGTGGGCCGGGCAACCATCCATTTGTAACCAAATCTCCTGAGTTTCATCGGCGACTTCCTCCAGTGCGGGTCCAATTTCATTTTGAAGAAGATCTAAATATGTTTGACCCGTAAAATTTCTGTCAATAAAAAATGGCCCAATGATGCCATGCCCAAAAACTCCTGCCCAATCACTTTTTGAGGGTATTGGGTTAGAGTACATGCAAGACGATGTTCATATTGTAGGCTCCGGTACCGATAATTTTGTATAATCGGCGCATTATTTAATGTAAACGTGCATTCGTCTGAGAAGCAAATATTTTGTAAAAAATATCTGTTGTTAGCTCGCTCCATCATTTCAAAACAAAAAAGTGATCTTTGCTCTTCATTTCCTTCTAGCAATTCTTGATGGTTTTGATACTTATATGAATGATATTTATGCTTTTTCAAAGTTCGTAGTACTGTAGTGTGATGTTTTTCTACCGCTTATCCGAGAGTTCCAGTGCTGATATTTTTATTTTCTTCAACGTGAAGTAAAATATTAAGATCTCTATCATTGTTTTCTTCAGTTTTCTCATGATTCTGTGCTGTGCATTTGCAGTTATTTATTACAGTGCCTATCGCCACAAACTTAGTAATAACTATTTGTATTGCCGACTTGGTAGGAATGGGTCTATCAGGGAAATAACCGGAAAACATATCAGATACAATACTTAAGCTGTTCCCAGCATAGGAGCATTTTATCATAGTGACTTTCTCTTCTATTATGTAACTCATAATAATTACCTGGTGAAAAATTCTTACTAGTAAAAAATCTAATACATTCAAATTACATTTGACAATGACAAATCACAGGTTGACAAGTCCAATCAATGCTGGTGTCCGTATCATCACCTGTTGAATCCCATTCAATTAAGTTAAGATCGGGTTGTCCAAAATTGCACTCATCACACAGAGGCCCTAAAAAAGTATCCTTACAATCCCGCTCTAAAGTCAACAGGCGCGCTAATACTTGCCTAAAACTTGCATGGGATTTCCTATGTTCCCACCACGATATAATGAAAAAGAGCCTTTTTTGGCAATGCGTGGGGATCGAGCCAAAACCTGTTTTACATTGATTCTTTTGGTTCTCTGCAGCATATCGGGAAGGAGGATATGGAGGGTTGTTTCTAATTACAATTTCATTAAAAGGCTTAAACAACACTCTAAAGGAGTGAAAAAAAATCTCCTCGATTGTGAGGAGAGAAAAATGAATAAAAAACTGTTTAATCAACACTTTACACAACTCTCCACCCGATTTGCCATTAAAACTTAAGGAAAAAAAAATGTTTTCTTTCCTTTTTATAATATGATTGTTTTATAGAACAATACTAAAGTTTTTCTTTTCTCTCAAAACATATTTATATAAGTACCTTTTTCACGAATATTTACAAAAAACATACAAGTAAAGAAGTGAGAAAAGGAAGGGAAACAAAACTTTTTCATATTAAAATAAAGGTTAAATTATTGCAAAGTAGTTTAGGGTTTAGTGCCCGTACAAGTAAATAGAAAAGAAGGTTTTTTAGCGGCAGGCGGACAAAGTAGTGCATCTATCTTTTGCATTAAGTTAAGTACACAGGGACGTCAAATGCAATGGGTTCCCTGGGGCACAGGTAGACAATGACAGGCTGTCTCGTTCTTATTAGAACTCATGATACAACTACAAGAGATATGATACCGTGCAGGTGGGCGTGACTTTCGTGACGTCACCCAGCGAGTAAAAACCACCATATTGCGATATTCCCGTTGTTTACGTTAGAGTTTGAATTATGTACCAGTCGTTTATTTCTGATAACTGATTTGTAAAGTGTAAACTGAAAAATGAGGTGTGCGGTATATGGTTGTATAATGTCGATAATAAATACAAGAGTTTTACGCCTGATGTCCAATTTTAAGGAATATTACAAGGTGTTTGGAAGCATGTGTGTAAACGCAACTATAAGTTTAAAATTAAAAATGCTGGTGCTTGCTCCAAACATTTCAACGACGATGACCATGAACGAAATTTTGAAACACAAATTAGTGAAAAATACACCTGACAAATATCGGTCTTGTTTATTTTTTTTACTATGTGCGTATTCATTCTTGAATTAGCTCTTCGATATTATGTTCGAAGGGCAAAAATGATATTTTTTGATGTAGGATGTATTTTTATTGTAGCAGAGCATTAAAATGATGCGACCCTTTCTAGAAAAAGAAATGATAAAAACAATAACCTAAATTTTGTATTAAAACTTTTTATGTGAAATAAATTCAAAACAATTTTTTTTAAACGAATACTCAGACACGGGTAAAAATATTTTAAGCTCTTTTCTATACAAAAAATATTGGACAGTGTGTTGTTTCCAATTTCCATATTCGCAATGTATACCGTAAAATGGGGTGACTTGATAACACTTTCGACAAACTTGCTTCATTCTTAACCACAATTTAAAGAAAAAAAATAAAGAAAAATTGGTATACAACTCTTTGGAACCTAGGGAACATTATGGGATATCAATAAAATTAATCCTGTTTTTCCCTAAGGAGAAAAAAATTTTCAAAGGTGATTTTTCAAGTCACCCGAAAAATGGCTAAATTTCGCTGTTAAATTCATTTCTATCCACAACAGGGGGGAGATGAAAAATAAGAAAGCTAAAAAAAACTATTTTTTTGCTATTTTTGTAAAAAAACACATTTTTTTTAAACAGTCTTTATTTATGTATCTTCGGAATAATTAACAACATTATTATATTAACATACAAAAGATACCAACTAAAAAAACAAAAAAATACATTCTATGTAAAACGAAACATGTTAATACGAACAAAAGAAACTCGGTAAGTCGGTATTTTTTACAACTTTAAACCTGAGAATTTTATTGCTCCTCTTCTTAGAAAGATCGGGTTTATCAATTTTCTTTTAATATCATTTTTTTCCACTGGATATTCCTCCTTAATCCAAGGAAAAACAAAGGCATTCGGAATTTTAGAATGCTGTCTCAAATAGGAGCACATGTAGGAACTGCCTTCCTTACTAAAAATTTGGGCTACAAAGTTTTTGGGAATATTTTTTACAGTCTTAAGATCGACAATCACAAAATCTTTTTCCTTTATTTCATCCCCATCAATCTTTAAAAATGGATCGACGTTTTCAACTTCGTTCGTCTGTATTAATTTTTGGTGTTCACCAGTAGTCTCCGTTTGCGAATTTTCATCATTTGAGTAAAGGGAAGGTTCGTCTTCTGATCCCGTGTCACTAAAACGTCTGGACCACGGCCGTTTCTTTTTTAATAGCTCTTCCCATTCACCCTCGCTGTCTGACGTATCTTCGTTATTTTTCTGCTTTCTCTGTTGTTTCTTTGCCTTGTTTTTAGCAGTACCTTTCGTGGGTTCCAAGGTTACGCTTGTTGATGGTCCGACCTCTTGAACATCTTCAAGTGAGATACTTTTTCCTGCCTGAATATTTAATGTCTTTCTTCTAGCTTTTACTCCGGGATTTTCCTTCCCATATCGGACTTCCTTAAAAATATTTTGCAAAGCAAGAGCAGCCTGTGTCTCTGCTTCTTCGTTTGTAACGACTTCTTCGGGTAATTTTCTCAGAATCTTATCTCGGCATACAGGGAATATGCCTGTGGCTTCAAACCCAGAACGAATGTTTTTTAGCGTATTGCGCGTCTATCTCTCTAATGGTTTGATTCAGAAGCCGCGGAAAAACGTCTTTACGAGCGACGCCTTTGTTGCTCCTCTTCCAAACACGTAAGACATTCCGCCAAGATTTTTTAATTGGCCTAAAATAGGAAACATCCAGGGGTTGAGTCAAGTGTGTACTGTTTGGCGGTAACAAGATCAATTTTATATTATTTTCTTCACATAATGATATCACTTGTACCGAAATA
The DNA here is from genome assembly GCA_935413205.1 of Polydrusus cervinus. Taxonomy (NCBI): domain Eukaryota; kingdom Metazoa; phylum Arthropoda; class Insecta; order Coleoptera; family Curculionidae; genus Polydrusus; species Polydrusus cervinus. The sequence continues at coordinate 17,709,459 of OW284517.1, forward strand.
TGGCTCGCCAAATTGTCGCCAATTAATATTTTTTTTCCAGGAAGAGACTGAAAATAGGGCAAAGCGACTGTGCAGAACCAGTCCTCAAATAGGTTAGTGTCGAACCATCCAGATTTACTTCTATTGTATCTGGTACCGGGTGGCCCGCCTTCTGTCCAACTGGACCAAATGTGATCAGCTTTATACACAACATATATCGGAAGCATATTTCCTGAGGCTGCCACACTGAACATGACGGATGTCGCTGCTTTAGAGGTGTTCATAATTTTTTCTGCTCTTTTTGAGCCACGACGAACGATAACTTTACTTCTACCCGGATCGTCCGTAAAATTTGTTTCATCGTAATTCACGATGGCTGCTGGGTCCACATTTTCCAACTCATTGGTTAGGTTGTCGAAGTACTGATTTATTGTTCCGCGATCAATCTTGGCTCGACTTTCTTTTATCGCTTGAGATAGCCTTTGTGACAGAGCATCTTTATGCCTTTGCATAAATGACAAATACCACTCCTTTCCTGGTCTATTTTCATTGAATAATGATATGCGGACGCCTCTTCTATTTAAATAATTTTTAATCAATTCTCTAATATCATCACATTCTAATGGAAACCCCCAATCCGCTGCGATAGAAATACAATTTACAATAGCTGCCTCATCCGTACTTGATAGCGCACATTGACCACCGGGATTTTTTTGGTTCATATTATTCACTTTTCGATATAAAGTTGCCACCGGAACTCCATACCGTTCGCTGATGTCAGTAAGACTTCCTTCATTATTTCTATAGGCTGCCACTGCTCGTCCCACGGTCTCGTCCGAGTAATTTCTGTAGTTTCGTGAGCCAACACGCCTTTTGTAGGTTCTTCCCATACTTTTCAAGTCACCCCTAAAAATACACAAAAAAATTAAATGTGACGCCACTGCCTTACTTCATTCCTTAAATACAGTTTAAGGTTAAATTAATATCCTGTGATAATAAGGCAACACATAAAAAAATACTGGGAGATACTCACTTTTCTTTCCAAATTTCCAATGAAAACACTCTGGACAATACACTCATGTCAATTAGTCGTAACAGGTGTTTGATAAGTAAGGTTTCATACCAAAACGAGTATGCAGTTCCGAAAGTTGCAGTTAGATGTCAGCAGCGTGTTAAAACTATACTTACAAAATTTTTCAATTCACACCACGATTTCAAGTCACCCCATTTTACGGTACCTACTTAGTTGTTCGTGTTAAGTATATCAACTTTTAGAGTGAACGGTTAAATATTCATTTCTATTGTCTATTTTTATAATTATTTTAAATAAAGATATTTCTTATTATTATTGTTATTTTTATTAATATTAACTTTCCCAAACAATGCCATCATTTATAATTAATTCTACTTGTGCATATTATCTTCAAAGTAAGTACTCGGAGTCAAAATATTTTAATTTTCAAATAATTTAAAATTAGAATTTTTTCATTTGCTTGTAAAATAAGTAACATGCTGTTTCCATGTAAAATTTTGGTCTAAATGAATTCACAAGTACTTTAAAGAAGTTTTTCTTTTAGCATAATCACATCTAAAAGTTTGAGTTAGTAAGTAAAGGAAGTTTTAAATTTTGATCAAAATAATCAATCTATCTATATAAAATGTATGTTTCAAGATTTAAGTCACAGTAGAAATTTTATTCTAAGGCTAATATGATTTGAAATAAATTTATTAAAAATTTCATATAAAATTGCCTTTTAATAACGTAAACTACGCTTTGCCGTATAATTCGGCGCGTTCAATTCAAAAATTCCTCTGTGTGACGTCACGATCCACTGCGCATCCTGTTGATATCATACTTTGTATAGTTGTATCATGATTAGAACTCATCAGAAAGCCATAACCTGTAAGCGCCCCCCAACCCAATACAGCGAGACTATGTTTTCAAGACATTTTTAAGAAATAAAAATGCGATAAAAACCCAGTAACGCCATCTATAGGAATCAAGTCAATGGAAACGATAGTCGTCGACAAAAGCAACAATAACCCAAATACGTTAGGCCAAAACACCAGTATAGGAAACATTTTTCGCATCCCCACAATTTTTCTACGGATTTGTAGATTCAAATATAGATCGCGCTGCACTAAACCCACTGGGCGCTGCCAACCCGTAATACAATGCCGTGTTTTTAAAATAAAGTAGTAGAGTTTAGTGTCCGTATAAGTAAATAGAAAAGAAGGTTTTTTAGCGACGATGCCGCTAAAAAACCTTCTTTTCTGTTAAATTATTACATTGACACTGAATTATAAAAATAATTATGGAATCAGTTGTTGGGGCTACCTGCTAACCGGTCGCCTTGTAATGAAAGACTTGATGATAAATTAATGCTGTAATTTCTCCGTTTCAGCCAATCCTAATAAAATTACTGGACGTTTTCCTACTCTGTTGACTACGGTATCTTACCAGCATTTTTTTGTGATTGTCTCTAAAATTATGTAAAACCTCTTACTCCGACTTTATTAAATAGACCTATCACACACGCACGTCACTCCACACCATTACTTACCTTCATGTGCGACAGCCTCAGACGTCACCTCTCCTGTCCTGGGATTGATCATTCTAATTTTCTTGTCCTTGCAAGTGGTAATCAATTCCGAGCCGTCCCAGTTAAAGCAAGCGCTGTAGACGATGTCCGGGTGACAGTTGATTTCTACTAACGCTTCGCCGGTACCTAGAATTTGGTATGGTACTATAGTCTATTTCAGAAAGGTGTAGAGTAATAAAATGGGAAATTCCGTCCAGTTCAGCTTAATTACGGTGTCGGCCATAGGCGCAGGTAATTTTTGTACATTAAATTATTTATGATAACTAACCAAAGAAAGAAAGAAGATAATTTGATAAAGAAGGAACTATTAGCTATAGAAAATTTATACAAACTGCGTTCTATGAAATATGCTGAAAAATATAGTGTACCCCGCCATATCATTGTGATCTAAATTTTATAGAACTTATATGGGCGCAAGTGAAAAGATTTGTAGCAAGACACAACACGACATTCAAAATGAAACACGTTAAGCTACTGTTTGATAAAGCCATTAAGAAAGTGACACCAGAGAACTAGCGAAAAGCAGTCCATCATGTCATTAAAGAAGAGGAGAAAATGAGGGATCTTGACCACCTGATCGATCGGACCATCGACCCGTTAATTATAACGTCAAGAGGAGATGACGAAGAATATTATGATTTTTTATAATTTAATTTCTGTATAATATATTTTTTGTATTTTGTATTTTTTTTATAATATTTAATAAAAAAATAAGTGTATCTAATGCACGCCTTTGTCATACCATTTTCAGGCAAAACCCATAAATTGACCCAAACCCGGGTGGTACTACCTGCACTTGATGAAAATAAAGAATTTTGCATTGAAATCAATGCCAAATTATGAAAGTGGCTTAAATATTTGTTGGATCACTCTGTAGTCCCTTTGCATACCTAAGGAGCTTTTATTACTCTACACCTTTCTGAAATATACTATACCGGGTGACAACAAATGTTGTTACCCCCCCTATTTTTTCCGTAGTTTTATTAATACAAATTTTAAAATTTCAGGAGATTCTAAGTATATATTTTGTTAGTTTTTAGTAAAGTCATACTTTTAAAATAACTTCCGGTTTGACCGGAAGTGGTATCAACTCTTTTATTTTAAATAGATACCTAATATTTATATTCAATATTTGAATTCTACGGCAAATTTCCTTTGAAATGACATATCACACATTATCATTTGTTTTTAAAATGGCTTCCAGGAACACTTTTCAAGGAAATCCTTAGATGGCCATGGACTCGCTAATATAACATGACTTTTTGAGAGTGGGCCATGGAAGTTTTAAAGCGGTCTATTTTAACCTGTTTTATGTTAAAGTTAAACAATAACATTCTTTGCGAAAGATGCTTCTGTCAAAAATATTTTAGATATGTCATATTTTTTTAAACAATGAGAAAGAATTACTCGATATTTTTAAATGGCAACAAGCCATTCGTTTAGGGCCAAAAAATAGCTTTTTAAATTATCTTTTTAAAAATGTGTCACAAGTATGATATTATACTTAAAGGTGGAGCTAAAATTGAAAAAAAAATCGAGACATGTTATAGGTATTTCAAAAAAATTTAAAAAGTACAGTTCTTCAATTTTTGTTACGAACACTTTTTATTTAGTAAGATAATAACAACCAAGGTAACAAAAGTTCAAAATGTCAACCACTTTAAAACTTCCATGGCCCACTCTCAAAAAGTCATGTTATATTAGCGAGTCCATGGCCATCTAAGGATTTCCTTAAAAGGTTTTCCTGAAAGCCATTTTAAAAACAAATAATAATGTATGATATGTCATTTCAAAGGAAATTTGCCGTAGAATTCAAATATTGAATAAAAATAATAGGTTTCTATTTAAAATAAAAGAGTTTATACGACTTCCGGTCAAACCGGAAGTGATTATAAAAGTATGACTTTACTAAAAACTAACAAAATATACACTTAGAATCTCCTAAAATTTTAAAATTTCTATTAATAAAACTACGGAAAAAATAGGGGGGGTAACAACATTCGTTGTCGCCCGGTATATATTTAATTTTATTTTTAAATTTCATTAAAAAATTTAATACTATTAAAATAATCTTACCTACGTTCCAAATAACGACCTGATTGTCGCTACCAGCTGTCAAAAGAACATTTAAAGCTGTAGGGTGCCACAGGACCAACCCCACCCTTCGTTGATGGTAAACGAGGTCGACGATGGGTTCTGTTAGGGTCTTAACGAGACCACAGTCCGGTATGTGCCATACCTATAGTACAAAAACAATATATTAAGAGGTAACTTAGATCTGGATTTACAAATAAGCTGGGTGGGCTGGGGCTTAGGGCATCAAAATTTCAGGGGCAGAAACTTTACTCGCGTCTATTTTCCAACGTATTGCAGGCACACTGTGGGCATGTCAGTCGAATAACTTGATGGCAGGATATTTAAAATATAGGTTAAAATGGGTTTAATTATGTTTTTGTGATTTTTTAAGCCACGGTGTGTGTCATGGTGGAGGTTCTAGTCCCAATTGAGTTTCTTTTACAAGAATATTTTTGTTATTCAAAGTTTACCAGTTACAGTACAGGCTATTACTCGTTAATCAGTAAGTTTTGTCGTTTTTTCTACGCAAGATTCTAGGCAGATTTTGTAACCATGTCCTATACCTATATCTAAACGTTTTTGACATATTTGAATTTTTATGTCAAAAATGACGTTTGCAAGCCTTAGAATAATTATCAATTTTTTCTATAAAGAAGCCTTATTTATTTAATTTAAGTGGGATTCCTTGTTATAAAGGACCTGCTTTATTAGATTTTTATAATATTTTGATAACTATTATTACAGGGTGTTTAAAAAATAAGATTAAAAATGAAAATGAAAAAACTGTCAAAAGTCTAGATTTTCAAATGGAAACACCCAAATTTTATAATTATTTCTTGTTTAGCATTAAAAATAAGGGTGAGTTTGTGTAAGGTTGCATATCCCAAAAATTTTTAATTTTCGAAATATTGCCAATTTAGTATTTTTATAAGGCGATTTTGCTGCAGATTTTAAGTTCAGTTACTCTTAGTTGGCTATGACGGCGTTGAAAAACAATCAAATGCTAAGAAAATCTATGAAGCTGTCACTTACCATTTGAACATTATTATTAATAATCATGCCTGGGCGTTTAAATTATACAAACGAAGATTATTATTATTTATGGAGAATGTGATAAAGTTATATCAAGAACATGTGACACATTTGCCATTCGATATCAGCAAAAACAGAAGCCATCACAATGTGCTGTTAATAAAATTATAGAAAATTTCAAGTACCATGTGCAGGTGCGCCATCATGCTGATAAAAGAGGTTTCTATGTACAGCGAGCGGCAAATTGTCTAAATAGTCAGTTTCAAAATTATGTAAAATGTTCAAATAGCCTTCACCTACAAGTAAATAAGTACATTTTATATCTAGAAAATTAAAAAACGTCTAACCTACCATTTACATTTTCCTGATAAAAATGTAGTGCTATGACGCCGTCATTTCGTACCGCACAATAAACATTAAACTGCCAGGAATCTTGAAAATTTAGCTCTCTAAACACATTTAAATTTGAATTACTCCAAAAATGGGAATTGTGTCGAGTAAAGGAACCATTTTTTGTAAATTTAGCTTCGTCTGTCCAAATTATATTGTCCAAAAAACAATGTTTCCTTGCGTCCAAGTTAAGATGAATTCACAGAATGCCACTCGTCTTGGAAAATCAGCTTCTTTTAAATGATGGACTTTGGTAAATTTGTATGGATGCCATTTATGCTTGCATAATATTCTATTAATTGTCCACTTACATAATCCTGACTCTAACGCAGCTTGTCTTACTGACATTGTTGGATATGCCGCAAAATATCCCAAAATAGCAATTTCAATATTGTCATCATTAACAAGAGGCTTATTTCTTTGCACTGTTACCTTGCCGGATCCAAAGTTCTTGAAATTTTCTATAATTTTATTAACAGCACATTGTGATGGCTTCTGTTTTTGCGGATATCGAATGGCAAATGTGTCACATGTTCTTGATATAACTTTATCACATTCTCCATAAATAATAATAATCTTCGTTTGTATAATTTAAACGCCCAGGCATGATTATTAATAATGTTCAAATGGTAAGTGACAGCTTCATAGATATTCTTAGCATTTGATTGTTTTTCAACGCCGTCATAGCCAACTAAGAGTAACTGAACTTAAAATCTGCAGCAAAATCGCCTTATAAAAATACTAAATTGGCAATATTTCGAAAATTAAAAATTTTTGGGATATGCAACCTTACACAAACTCACCCTTATTTTTAATGCTAAACAAGAAATAATTATAAAATTTGGGTGTTTCCATTTGAAAATCTAGACTTTTTGCAGTTTTTTCAATTTCATTTTTAATCTTATTTTTTAAACACCCTGTATTAATAGATAGCAAAATATTATAAAAAATCTATTAAAGCAGGTCCTTTATAACAAGGAATCCCACTTAAATTAAATAAATAAGGCTTCTTTATAGAAAAAATTGATAATTATTCTAAGGCTTGCAAACGTCATTTTTGACATAAAAATTCAAATATGTCAAAAACGTTTAGACATAGGTATAGGACATGGTATACAAAATCTGCCTAGAATCTTGCGTAGAATGCAAAAATGTAATAATATATAGGGTATCCCATTTAAAATAAGCAAGTTGACACTTACTTCCGGTATAACCGGGAGTGCCACCATTATGAAAATATTTTAGCCCGGTCGCCCCCATCAGCATCAGCATACTGTCAAATTTTCAAAATTTTCCCATGTATGGTTTTTTATATATAGATCGATTCGGTTCCCGGTGGGACACCCTGTATTTACTTCATTGAAGAAAACAGAGGTTATTAGCTGGTCCATATTTCTACATTATTTTCTTCAATGAAGCAAATATATTTTTGTTCTACATACAATTCATCTCACAGTCTGTGCATACATAAATTTATGAACAGTTAAAAAATTGGAGGTTAGGTTTTTACTTTGCAGGTGCTTTACGGCCTCAAAAAATAACAAAATTTATTGATTAACCTGCCCCTCCATTTTAATTATGGCACATACATTAACATACTGGCAAGCTACGAATAACAACAATATTCTTGCAAAAAAATTTAATAGAGACTAGAACCTAAACTATAGCTCACACCGTGACGTAATAAAACATTAAAAAATAATTAAACCCATTCTACATATATTTTTATATATTAAATATATAGGTTGGGAAATAGACGCAAGTGAAACTTTGTGACTTTTTTGGGAAAGTGCCAAACCTAAGGTAAATCCTTCATCATCATAAGCTTCATGCGCCTTGTTATTGTTAAATAGTCGCTTACATTTAAAACCGTCGATATAAACATAGTGATTAAGAAGGTAAGAATGTATTTGACAGTTACCTTGACAACACAATCCTCTGACCCACTAGCGATGACATTATCGTTGTGCGGACACCAGGCTATATCTAGAACGGGACCTTTGTGGCCCCCTACGAGAGGGTGATCCGCCGATATTCTTCCTTGACTCTAAAACAAAAAATAACCAGTTTAACAATAATTTTTAAGCGGCGGAGAGAAACAACGGCTTGCTTTTACGTGATTATGAAAATAGAATGTAGTATAGTATAGTCTGACGCACGGTTCTAGAGCTACAATGCCTGATAAGGCAGGGAGATAACGACCTAACTCGAATCAAAAATTACGTCAGAAGCTGTGATGTGCATCCAGACAGTAATTGTATGGACTTTACCTTATTTTAAGGGGAATTGCCTTTTTAATGCGGCCGCTATCTCCCTGCCTTATCAGGCATTGTAGCTCTAGAACCGTGCGTCAGACTATAGTTTTAATAGAATGTGGTTACAACTACTTGGGCAGAAGGTAATAAAAATAATTTCCAAATTTAATAGATGTCAGGATTTTAATTTGTTGTTCCCCATGGCCTCCGGGAGTCATGTGTCATTTTGACTAATGTCAAGTTTTCAGTGAACACGAAGAGAGTTTTTCTGTTCTCAAAAGCCAAGACTGGTATTTGTAGACCTAATTGTTATAGTTCGAAGAAACTTTGTAGGTATACGTTGTTTACATTACTTAAGTAGGTTTTTGCAGTTGAGCGTACTGGGTGAAAATGACAAATAAATCATTAGGTATTTCCCGTAGTACGAATAGAGTTGGTTTTTATCCTAATTTTGATTAGATTATGAAGATTTTTTACTAGTAATAATTTTTCACCAGGTAATTAGTATGAGTTACAGAATAGAAGAAAAAGTCGCTATGATAAAATGGTACTATCCGGGGAAAAGCTAAAGCATTGTATGTGATATGTTTTCCGTTTATTTCCCTGATAGACCCATTCCAACCAAGTCGGCAATACAAATAGTTATTACTAAGTTTGTGGCGATAGGCACTGTAATAAATAACTGTAAATGCACAACACAGAATCATGAGAAAACTGAAGAAAACAATGATAGAGATCTTAATATTTCACTTCACGTTGAAGAAAATAAAAATATCAGTACTAGAATTCTCGCGCAAGCGGTAGAAAAACATCACACTACAGTACTACGAACTTTGAAAAAGCATAAATATCATTCATACATCATTCAGTATCAAAACCATCAATAATTGCTAGAAGGGAATGAAGAGCAAAGATCACTTTTTTGTTTTGAAATGATGGAGCGAGCTAACAACAGATATTTTTTACAAAATATTTGCTTCTCAGACGAATGCACGTTTACATTAAATAATCAGCCGAATATACAAAATTATCGGTACTGGAGCCTACAATATGAACATCGTCTTGTATGCACTCGAACCCAATACCCTCAGAAAGTGAATGCTTAAACAGGAGTTTTTGGACATCGCATCATTGGACCATTTTTTATTAACGGAAATCTTACGGGTCCAACATATTTAGATCTTCTTCAAAATCAAATTGGACCCGCAGTGGAGGAACACGCTGATGAAAATAAGGAGATTGGATGGTTGCCCGGCCCACAATTCGCTTGTGGTACGCGAATATCTAAATAATGCCTTTAATGGGCACGTTGTCGGTCCAAACTCAACAATCAATTGGCCAGTTAGGTCTCCCGACCTCTCACCAAACGACTTCTTCCTCTGGGGGTATTTAAAAAATGTTCTTTATAAAAGTGTTAGGTTTGAAAATTTACAGCAGTTAAAAATTCAATTTTAATGCAATTTGAAATAATTACCCAGTACCAACTCGCTAATGTTCGTAGAGAATTTTACGATTGTTTAGGATATTGTTTTCTCCTCTTATTTTCTTCCCTTTTTAGCAATTCTTGATGACTTTAATATTATTTAATAGGTTTTATTGTAAATAAAATAATTCGTTTTCTATTAAAAGATCCATTTTGAAAATAATATAATAAACTCACGGGTTGATAAGTCCAATCAATTATGGTGTCCGCAGAATCACCAGTTGAATTCCAATGAAAAAGCAACCGCAATCCTACTTAAATAAGTTAAGATCGGGTTGCCAAAATCGTTTAAACTCCGCATGTGCACTCACTACACAGAGACCCTAAAAGTCTCCCTACAACCCCGCTCTAAAGTCAACAGGGGAGCTAATATTTGGACAGTCTAAAACTTGCACGGGATTTAATGATTCCAACCACGATGCACCACCCGGTATTGGGTGTTCTAATTTAAAAAAAGTATGTCGGATATGCCCTGACTATTTCGAACACCCTGTTTAATTTAAAATACTTTTACATTGTATTTCTCTTAAGCCTCCTCAGAAGTCTGTTTCTGAAAAATATTAAAAAGTTGAGTAGGTAGTTAAAATGTTATGGAGTCCTGCGTTGAGAGCGGGCCACCCTGTAGTAAAAAATTGGAATCACGCAGGAAAAATATGCTTATAAATCATCTCAATCCATTAGAGAATACGTATCTGAAATTCGGTAATCTCTATTTTTACAACTTCATTGATGGATACTCGAAAAATGCAAAAACCCGAAGGGGACAGAGCGGATCTTAAAAATAGCAATCCGAAATATTAGTTCAGGTTAGGGCTGGACCAGTGCCAAAATCCGCATTTAGATCGTTTTCACCCAAAAATAAATGTGGCATCTTTACAATTTCTAATGGGATTCTTAATTTTTTAAATTTAAATTCGTTTCGTATATTGCAAAAATTTCAGCCGTTTTTACTAACCCATTCTTATTCAACGGTAATTGGAGGTTGAAAATTACAAAGTGTAAGAATTATTTTATATACTTATGTCGGGTTACTGTATAAATACTTTTAACAATAGTTATCTATTCATCAAGTGCAGATAGTACCACCCGGGTTTGGGTCAATTTATAGGTTTTGCCTATTGTTCACAAACACTGAAAATGGTGTGACAAAGGCGTGCATTATGTACATAGTATTAGGTATACTTATTTTGTATTAAACATTATAAAAAAAATACAAAAAATACATTATACAGAAATTAAATTATAAAATATCATAATATTCTTCGTCATCTGAGGAACTGTCATCTCCTCTTGACGTTATAATTAACGGGTCGACGGTCCGATCGATCAGGTGGTCAAGATCCCACATTTTCTCCTCTTTTTTAATGACATGATAGACTGCTTTTCGCCAATTCTCTGGTGTCATTTCCTTAATGGCTTGATCAAACAGTAGCTTAACGTCTTTCATTTTGAATGTCGTGTTGTGTCTTGCTACAAATCCTTTCACTTGCGCCCATATAAGTTCTATAGGATTTAGTTCGCAATGATATGGCGGTGTGCAGCACAGTTACACCATGTTTTTCAGCTATATCTTCCACGGCATATTTCATAAAACGATGTTTGTGTAAATTTGCTATAGCGAATAGTTCCTTCTTTATCAAATTATCTTCAAATTCAATACTTTTGGTGGTTAACCAGTCGATAATTTTTTGTTTTCTTCAAGATGAAGTTGGAGTATTCTCTGTGCGTCGTGAATAATAGCTTGCGTTATCTATAACTACTACTGAATCGGCTGGAAGATATTTTATCATTTCGAATTCATGTCCTCGTGATAATCTTCCGTATTGAACGACTGAAAGGTTAGCAAACCTTCTTTTGAAAATCCCTCTTCGCTTCCATGTGCGCCTATGGCCGACACCGAAATTGAGCCGAACTGGACGGAATTTCCCATTTTATTACTCTACACCTTTCTGAAATAGACCATACCTTGAGTAGATTTTTAAATCTGGCACACCCTGCATAATGAATTCCATGTAAATATTAATTGAAATGTCAACGAAGCACAGGAAAAAGATAAATACAATATAAGTCGAAAAACGAAACAGGCAATAAATTTTATCACTTAATAAATTCTTGGTTACAATAGATAATAAAAGTCTTCGATGGCTCATTCATTCCACCAGTATCATTATTAGCATACAATATTTTTATTATTTATGAGTTTCTCTGAATTCATTAATTTCTGTAGGACGTACTTACCTGCAGTGCATTATTTTTACAGTCATAATATAACTATCAAAAACGTACGTTTTTGACAAAAGAAATGATACTGGAACTCCTAAATAATAATAGTAAAAGTGGCAAAGCACATTATAATTTTAGTAGTAAACTCTCTTGAACGTCAATTATTAGATACAAGAGAAATTATCCTTGAACGGCAGTAGAGTTTTGGACTTGCATTGTCTTTATTGGTTTTAAATCACTACGTTTCAACTGGTAAGTATCTCCAGTCGTCTTCAGGTGACTACTAAATAAGTCTGGTAACTACAGCTCTATTATACTAGGCAGATGCGGTGACGCATGACTAGTGGGCGGAGTCTAGTGAGGTGATGACGTCATGCTCGATGAGTCATACTCGATGACTCATGCGTTTAACTGTTGCGTGGTCTTATTCTAAGATTACATTTACTTAACAAAGGTTTCCAGACATTTCTCATATCTAATGAAGGCTTACTAAAACAACCTAGATGGACCATACACCAAAATCCAGGTTGTTTTAGTAAGCCTTCATTAGATATGAGAAACGTCTGGAAGCCTTTGTTAAGTAAATGTAATCTTAGAATAAGACCACGCAACAGTTAAACGCATGAGTCATCGAGTATGACTCATCGAGCATGACGTCATCACCTCGCTAGACTCCGCCCACTAGTCATGCGTCACCGCATCTGCCTAGTATAAATAGAGCTGTAGTTACTTTACTTATTAAGTAGTCACCTGAAGACGACTGGAGATACTTACCAGTTGAAACGTAGTGATTCTAAACAAATAAAGACAATGCAAGTCCAAAACTCTACTGCCGTTCAAGAAACGTCATTGTCTACAACCTTTAAACAGACAACAGAAATTATCCTTGTTTAAGGTAATTTCTATTGTCACTAGAAAAAAGCTTTTCGTTTAGGAAACACGGCTCTCTTGAAAAATTTCTCTTGGACGTTTATCTCTTCAAACAAAGGCGGTTTATAGTTTCAAAAGCCGTAGAATTATACTATTTAAGAGATATGAGATATTGTGTAAGATATATTTATCTTGAAGTAAGATAATTTTCTCTTCGCGTAAGAGATACTTCTCTTTATAGTCGATTTCAGAAAGGTGTAGAGTAATAAACGCTCATGAGGTATGCAAACAGAACAGAGTGACCAAACGAATATTTAAGCCACTTTCACAATTTCGCATTGATTTCATTGCAAAATTCTTTCTTGCCATCAAGTGCAGGTAGTACCACCCGGCTTTGGGTTAATTTATGGGGTTTGCCTATTGTTATCCATTCACAAACACTGAAAATGGTGTGACAAAGGAGTGCAATATGTACATAGTATATTAGGTACACTTATTTTTTATTAAACATAAAAAAATTCAAAAAATACATTATATAGAAATTTAAAAAATCATAATATTCTTCGTCATCTGAGGAACTGTCATCAGGTGGGCAAGATCCCACATTTTCTCCTCTTCTTTAATGACATGATGGACTACTTTTCGCCAGTTCTCTGGTGTCACTTCCTTAATGGCTTGATCAAACAGTAGCTTAACATCTTTTATTTTGAATGTCGTGTTGTGTCTTGCTACAAATACTTTTACTTGCGCCCATATACGTTCTATAGGATTTAGTTCGCAACAGTTACACTATGTTTTTCAGCTATATCTTTCAAGGCATATTTCATAAAACGATGCTTGTGCAAATTTGCTATAGCTAATAATTCCTTCTTGATCAAATTATCTTCTTTTTTTTCTTTGGTTAGTTATCATAAATAATTTAATGCACAAAATTTACGTGCGCCTAGGGCCGACACCGAAATTGAGCCGAACTGGAAGGAATATTTTTGAAATACTTTACGGGTAAAAATGTAAAGCATGTTTTATGAAATGTGTTTAGAATGGTCTATTTCACTAAATTTTGATTTTGGTTGTAGTGTATAAAGATAAAGGAACAAAAAATATAATTTACTGTGTTTGTACTTTTTGATATCTTTAAGCCATCACTGCGAAAATAAATAAATAAAAAAACTATCGGAACAAAAACACGGACTTTATCGAATATACGTCATGAAAACGGCAGCTTGACAATGTTGCCATTGTTCCCTAAAATTTTTATATTATAATACAATCACAAAGTCTGAAAATTAATCCAATAGAAATAATTGTCCAAATCGGACTTATGTGGAAAAATAAAAAATCGTCATATTATTTTCAAGATATAGTTTGTGCCAACCAACAAAATTCCGCTAAACGATATCTTAAACGCGAATTTCTCTGAAACTACACAAACAATTTGGTAAAAACCTGTTTCATTTTGAGGGGTAAGTATCATTCTTTCTAACAAAGCAAAATTTGGGTTTCAGGAGTCAGCGGTTGCCGAGATTTTAGCGTCTGAAAAATCGAATAGCGGAATTTTTTGGTTGGCAAAAACTGGCTATTACCTATATTTTGTCTTAAAATAAGTTAATAAAGTTCTGGGAACAAAATATATTATTTAACTAGCATAAAACTTTTCACATGTGGCAACATCGAAATTATTGACAGAAGACCAAGCTAATGAAATGACAGTTGAAAAAAGTCTAACCTAAGTTGTTTGTCGGGTTTTCTGTTTTTTTTTGCACTTTATTCCTTGTGGCCTGTACTAGCAATACGAATGTGTTCAATTTATAAAGGCCCTTTTACATTAGATGCAATTTCAAGAAAAATTGCCTGAATGCCTGCGCCTTGACAACGTTTTAATCAGCTGATGCAGGTTTTAATGGGAAAACTTGCATCAACTGATTAAAACGTCGTCAAAGCACGTGCTTTGAATTTTTCTTGAAACTGCACCTAATGTAAAAAGGCCTTTATACATAGGTACCATTGCGCCCAAAAAAAAAACTGGGACAACAAAATTGTTGTAGTAAAGTAGCTCCTTGACTATAAGAAATATGTAAAATCTATTAAGGAAAGGTTATCATTGTTGTTATAATAGTTGTCATGGAAGTGAAAAGGTTTAACACCAAAACAACAATACTACATTTTTAGAAATACGAGGAAAAATGAAAATACGCATATTGTGTTTTAAAATGTAACAAAAATAAAACAAGATTTTTTAATATTATGTTCCTATAAATTTTAATTTCAATCATATTTAAACCTTAATATAAAATAACGTGTTTTTTAACATTTGGTAGTTGCACCGTTATTATCGATTAAGGCTTGTAAACGTCGTGGCATACTTAACACTAGGTTTTTCGTATACTCTTGCGTTATTGCATCCCATGCTTGCATTATCCTTTGGCTAAATTCATCCCGAGTTCTAGGCTAGAAGTTGTGTTTATACATAAATTTTGTCATCTCACCCCAAACGTTTTCAATTGGGTTGATATCTGGTCTTTTCGAGGCCACGACAGAACACGAATTTGATTTTCTTCTAAATATTTTTGAACTATGCGGGCTATATGTATAGGAGCATTATCTTGTTGAAATATAAAATCTTGGCCATATACTGCGTCGACAGATGGTATCATAACTTGGTTTAGTATGTTGCAATATAATGGTGCATTAAGCCTCCCCTGCACTATTTAGCAAACTCCTGAGCCCCAAACGTTTATAGAAAAGCGTCCACTTTGATTATTCTTATTTGTATATCTTTAATATCTCGTACCAAAAGGCCTATAAACTCGGATTTTCCCATTATTGCACGATTGAGAGGTTTTTCATCGGAAAATATTACGGTTTCCCATATATTAATTTGATTTATATATTCATAAGCAAATTCTACTCTTCTCTGTTTGTTTGCTTCGGTCAAAAATATTTTATTGGCAGCATAACAACTTTTTATATCTGAACTAAGAATTCTTCTACGCGCTGTATTAGCCGCACCAGGAAAACGTATTTCTTCTTTACCTTTTATTGCTGTTTCGAAGGGATGATCTTTTTGAAAATTAATTAATTCTATATCTTGGCCGTCATTTTAAATTTTGGGGCGACCAGAACCTGCTTTTCTTACAATTCTTCCACATTCTGCAATTTTATGCTTAGCCAACAACACGGTATTTTTTCTAATTCCTTATTCATCTGTGATGTTTCTTATTTGCTGCCCATCTCTCAATCGAGTGTAAATGATCGCTAGTAGGGATAGATGGAGAGTTTCACGCCAATTTTTGCGGTCCCTTCTGCGCATGCCCAGGCAGTGCGCAGGCGCGTGTCATATGTCATACGTCATCTGTCATGTCACACTCTTGGGCGTGAGCTATTTGGGCATTAGCTACTTGGGCGTTAGCTACTTTGGCATTAGCTACTTGGGCGTTAGCTACTTTGGCACTAGCTACTTGAGCGTTAGCTACTTGGGCAATAGTATTCATTATAGGCCACGTGTTCAGGATGACGACATATCATGTTTAGGAAAAGATAATGGTTATCACCTGTCAATTAAGATATGTCAAGGTCACCTGTCACTTGTCAAATGACAAAATTAAAATCTATCACGTGAAATGTATTCAGGGTGACGTAATAAGTCGTTTAAAGAAAACCCGAAAGCGATCGGTCAGCCGGTTCGGAAGATATAGTTTATTGCGATTAGTGCCCTTATGCCTCGAGACGAAGCGCTGAAATTCTGGTTGTAGACAGAGGCATATAGGACCTATCTAAAAGTGAAAGATTTTTTCAAATATCTCAAGTACTAACGACGTTAGATGTATTAAACCATTAAGGCCTTAACACAGCACAGTCGTGCAAAGCACTGATAATGTTTATTTATTAGTAGAAATATACCTCGTATATTAATTATATTTACAAATTACTGTATCACCAGTAAAATCGTCAAAGTGTCAAAACGGCACATCTAAAAATTCTAATTTTTTAAGTATTTACATTAATGATCTATACCTATACAACCTCATAATCAAAATACATCCAAGTATTCGAATTATCAGTAAAACCATAATAACTGTCAAAACGGCACCTCAGATTTTTATAATTTCACCTAATATATTCATTATTAAGCCATACCTATAGAACCCCGCAATAAAAAAATAAGGACATTTTGGAAATGCGCAGAAGCCGAAATCGGTGTTTCGGAGTTAAATAGGAGGAAATATTATGCGCATATAGCGAAAAAAGTACCTTCGGTACTCCGGATGCCAAAGGGCACCTTTTAAATGTATATTTGAAAAACACCCTATTAAGGTATTTTTAGGTGAAAAACAGAAAATACGATATAGACAGCGTTTATATTCATTAATATTATTAAACCTTTTAGCTATCTCATTCTTAGTCGCAAATATTTCTAAATATATTTAATACATCTAAATTAGACAACTTGTTATTGTGTTTACGGATACAGTGACTGGATAATATTAAAGGTTAAGACATGTTTAATGTAATTATTATACAATAGAATGTGGTCAGTGATTAATATTCAATGTCATGTGCTAACACGCTGTTAAGATTGCGTCATCTTTATTTCCTAGTAGCATAATATTCATCTTGTACCAGGAATCAATTAACTATTATTTAGCGAAATAAAACACTCAAGTAATAAAATAATTATTTATTTAGCCATATTACATACAGAGTTTTAGTAATTCTATATAAATTAATTGCTAGTAATAAGAAACAGGTTACAGCTATGAATACAATTAAACTATAATTGCTGGATGAGTCATCTAAATCCTCGGTTGATGTAGAGTTGTCACATTGAGGGAGAGTGGCGTTCTTGTATACGCTGATTAAAGTCTTCCAATCTGTTTCGCCAATAGTGTTATCTCGGAACAAGAGCTTAACCTTATAGCGAAGCAGTTCGTTAGCTGCTGATGGGACTGTTATGTAAGAGGCAGGAGTAATTGTCTTATCAATCATCTCAAAAGGCATCTTAAACCATGTATTATTAGATGGAAAGTCATTGGTTTCAATCATTACTGACACGTTCCGAACGTTAAAAGGAGTGTATACGTAAAACACATTTTGCACCAGCGCCACCAGGAGTACATATGATGAACTTAACGCAGCCATGGTTGGAATATAAATGAGTTAAATTTTCTTCTTAAAGATACTTATAGCTTCATAACTATTAAACAGACCCGTTATAAATATTATCAGTAAAACTATTAAGTAAAAACCACTTCGTTTATAGCAGGATGGTTCTAGTTTTTGCATCTTTTTCTCTTTAACAGGTCTGAACGGTTTATTTGCTTCAAGTTGTCTACACTTCCATAACATCTTTGCCAATTTACAGTGTTTAGAGTACTTGTAATGATCTGCTAGAGGATCGTCTCCTTCTTTCCAATTATCAAATTCGCAGTGGCAAAAAGCACATTTAACCACATCAGAATGTTGTGTAAAATAAAAACCTGCATATGCTAGGGCTTCTGGATTAACTTTATTGCGCCACTCAGTAAATGTGATTAATCTGTCTTCAAAATTTCGAATCAGCCCAAGGCCATCATCACCGCAATCTAGACGATCTACACTATCCATTAGATACATGTTTCTATCTAGAGAGTTGTAACTATACTAAGAAATAAAACATGAAATTGTTTATTTATTCATTTATTAAACATCAGTACACATATATATTTTATCAAAATCATCCATCACCTTCTGCGGATTATAATGCAATAACTCTAAAATATAATAATTCTGTTCAGACATGTTTAAATTACAAATACTTTTAACAACATCAATAATGGTGTTATCTATATTAACATAATAACAAGCATATCTCAATAAATCATCATAAGCGGTTCTAAAGTCTAAGTTTTTTACTAATTCTAACCTATAATTAACTAAATGTTTAATACATAAAATATCATGCATGTCATTACAGCAAAAACATAATGTAACATTATCACATTTAAGATTAATTATTTTTTCTCCCAACAGAACTGCTGTGGACATGGTAAAATTTT
The DNA here is from genome assembly GCA_935413205.1 of Polydrusus cervinus. Taxonomy (NCBI): domain Eukaryota; kingdom Metazoa; phylum Arthropoda; class Insecta; order Coleoptera; family Curculionidae; genus Polydrusus; species Polydrusus cervinus. The sequence continues at coordinate 17,728,405 of OW284517.1, forward strand.
CAGTTTCAGATACGGAGGTTGCTACGGTTTCGCCGGACCCATTATCTTCAAGCATCTTGGAAGCCATTTTGAGAAATTCATACCAGTCAAAGTTAGCCAGAGAGATTGAAACTTGTTCTTCAGGTAGATTTAAAAGTGTATTTGTTAACTTTACACTTGGCAGCATTCCTCTGGCGACACTGAGGCCTACCACTACCTTGAAATGGCCAGCAGGATAACACACTTCATTTAAAAACTTCTTTTCACTTCTAATTTCTTCCTTGCTTCTTAAAATCATACTATCGAGATACTTCCAATACGGCGTCGAACTTCGAGAGGTATCATCATCATCTTCAACCATTTCACTAAAGTCTGCAGAGTAGTCAGAAAGACAACTATCGTCAAACATGATTGGAATTAAACTGGGGTTGACAAACATAAAGCTGTTTATATTATACCCCCCACTGCTCGATTGAATTTATTTATGTTGAGTTCTAGAAACAGTAGCTTAGACAAGGCCCAACCGCTACCCACTTCCCTAAATTCTGAAGCTTTGGTTAATAAAATATTTTGATAAAGAGTATAAAAATCTTCCAAATTAGTGTGTTGATCAATAACACTATACTTGGAGTTAAAAGATTTGGTTTCCTGTTCTTTTGTTGAACTCAACAGATAACGGCCATATAGCTCCATATTGACTTTTATTTTTAGATTTGAATTCAAAGCCTGTTTTAACAATGAAATAATTTTATCTTTCAATGATTCTAAATAAAGCTTGACATCGATCGAGTGTGAATCACCGGATACATGATAAGTAACAAGCCGGTTCTTAAAAGCTGTTTGAACAAGTTTTACATCAGAGCCAAAGTCCACACAACAATTCTGTTTGTGTTTTGTCGTACGATTATGACTACTAAGCGATACGACTTCGCGGCTGCAGACGTGGCAAAACGGCATAATGTTCTCAAATGATAAGATTATACAAAAGACGTTGTATTTATTTTAATGTTTGATTAAGCAATTCTATGCTCCCCGAAATTAATGTTGTTGACTCCTGTTATTCTAACACGTGACATGAATAAATTTAAACAACATCCTTGGACATATCGACCCAACTGTTGTGAGATTTATCAAAACCAAGCCATTTGACATACATTTTCTCGCCTTTTTTGCGTAAAATTTGTTCTATAAGAAACACATCAGGTTGTTTAGTCTTTTGCAATTCGTATTCGTAGAAACCACCACTTATAGGGTGCCCTTGCATATCTTCTATTAAATACGTCGTTGGGTTGGTAATCTGTACTTTGATAATTTTAAACAGCTCAGTAGTCCAGTTAGGCACATATCCTTTTTCAAAAACATGCTTAGCTTTACTTATACGAACAACATCACCGACTTTAAATTTCTGTTTCCCTACAACCTTGAGATTATTATAAACAGAATTTAATAATTCTGACTCATTGTTTTTACCCACATCTTTAGGCTTCATACCAATAGTGCGATGCTTTGTATTATTATAAGTATCTGTAACTTGTTCCAACAAGTCGATCCATTTATGATTGCCATTCAAGGTAAACAACTTAAACAACTTTTCCTTTATTGTTCGAATTACACGTTCGGCAATGGAAGCCTTTAAAATGCTAAAGGTGCTATAATGATATATATTATGTTTCTTCAAAAGATTCTGAAAATTAGAGTTATAATATTCTTTCCCATTATCGGTGACTAATTTTTTCGGTATTCTCTTTGAATGTTTAAGTATATGTTCCATAGCAGTAGTTACATCCTGAGCAGTTTTGGACTTGAGAGGGCGTGTCCACAAAAATTTCGAAAAACAGTCAATTACAACCAATATGTACTTAAATCCGCGGTTCTCTCGAGCATACTGATCGAGTTGAGCAAGATCGGATGCAAAAGTATCATCTAATCCATACTGTAGAAATCTACGACGTTTAAATTTAGTTCTAGCTGGTCTATGTAACTCATTAACAACCTGCTCCCTCGCTTTGGTAATGCTCTTCGCCATTTTTACAAACTTAATAAATATTTTTTAGTGTGTAGCTAAATTTATACTGAATAATATTATTTCAACAAGTCGACCCGCTGCTTTAACTTCAATATATTATTACTAACAGTTTTTACCTCTTCAATAACAGGTTTAAGAGAATTTTTAAGAGATATATCTATGTACCCCTTCAAGATATTTTCTAGGGTATCAAATTGTGCTGATAACCGTTCTACAGCTTGCTGATGAGCAGATTGTATGTCCTTTAGCTGTTTTTTAACTTGATTATCTAATTTTAAAACTCTATCTTTTAACTTGTCATCAACAAGCTTAAGTGAATCATTATGACTAGACAGTTCTTTATTCAAAATAGTCATATGTTCTCGCATTTGCTTGGCTACAGATTCCGAATAGTCCTTGTTTGTATTTGTAAAATTATCCATTTGCTTCTGTGTTTGTATAATGCAATCACTCACAGATCTATCAATTTTAGCTGAAAGTGAAACCACCAAATCATCTACAAATTTTTTATTTACAGCATCAGAGGCATCTGTTGGCGATTTAACGTTACAAAGTCGATGATCTGAAAAATTATAATCGCCATCCCCAGTAACAGCAATTAGGTTTGGTGCTTGTAGCACTCGAATCATTTTTTGCTGAGATGAGGAGGGTAACGAACGTCCGAACTTATTCATGGCTAGTACTATAATGACGTTGAATAAATAAACCGCTGTATTAATAAAATTCAATTACTCCAAGTCGTTCCAATTCGTGTAATATACTAAAGATTTCGTTTCTGTTATTATTATTGCCAACTACCTCAGAAGCTTCCAACTTTTTCAATCTTTCAATCAACTCGTTCACATCGTCGTAGTATACAAACTCCTTAGGTTTTTCATTATATTGCATTAGAGATGATCCCGATTTATTTCCTCTCTCCGATTTGGATCTTGTGTGTATTTGCCTGGTTGTAATATTGGGCGAAGGCAACTTAGATGTTGATGACAAGAGCGGTCTAACAATAGATGTATATTTATTAGATCTATTACCCTTTAGCTGGCCAGTTTGTTTCATGTATAGACCGGTGCGTTTAAGAATATCTCCATATTCTTGTTCATCAGCTTTAGTGTGAAATTTAGGATCTTTTAAAAACAACAAGTCATATAAGCCCAGAGTTCCTTTATACTTGATGCTACCTACTTGAATGCTTCCATCTGCTAAAAAGTTTACAGGCTCTGATCCTATTTGCCAAGAATCATTTTCAACATTGTATTTTATTCCCTTTGCATCTATTTCAGGAGAGTCATACCAATATTTTTTTACATATTCTTGAGTGATCTCAGGGTATTGCTCGATAAACTTATGAAACACTTCCGAATTTCGAAGAGAAGTTTCAAAAGCATCTTTCATAGTTTGCAACGATGTTTCTGCAGGGTCTTGAAAGGCTTCTTCAAACACATCATCAGAATGATCAACATCACCATACTGTGCTTCATCAGTTAGAAATTGCACTTGTGGTTTTAGTTCGATTTTTTTCAAGGGAGGAGGTTTGACATTATCAGAAGTTTCGATTTTTATTTTACGTTTTTTAGAGTTTTTCTTATCAATAGATGCTTCAACCAGTTTATGTAATGGGTTTGTAATGGGCGTTAAGAATCTATTAAGCGAATCATCCTCCTCACCACGTTCCAACTTTAGCGCTAAATATTTCTTTCGTATGGTATTACCCGCCTGAATAATTCTTCGCTTAACATCCTTATCGAGATTTTTCAAATAAGAAGCCATAATTGCTAAACAGCTAAAAACGCCGATAAAAACAGCTAAAACAGCCCTGTTTAAAAACAGCCCTGTTTAAAAAACAGCTAAAACAGCCCTGTTTAAAAACAGCTAAAACAGCCCTGTTTAAAAACAGCTAAAACAGCCCTGTTTAAAAACAGCCCTGTTTAAAAAACAGCTAAAACAGCCCTGTTTAAAAACAGCTAAAACAGCCCTGTTTAAAAACAGCTAAAACAGCCCTGTTTAAAAACAGCTAAAACAACCCTGTTTAAAAACAGCTAAACAGCTATGTTGTGTTATTGATTCGATTTGTTAAGACACGTCTATACTCAATGACGTCATGTGTTGGACTGATGTGTTATGACTTAGGGTAATAAATAAGTATCAAACTTGCTACGATACCGTCCCTTATTAATATCATTATCTTTAACAATAACTAAAAATCCATACCTATCTTTCCAACATTCCGAACATACACGCTTAAAAGTATCAAAGGACATGTTTGTATTTACATGATCATCGTAGATATGTTTCAGGTTTAAATCATCCTGTTTGAATAATATCAGTACATTAGCATTGTCACGAACCAGCTGTTTCGGAATCTTGGAGTATGTTTGAGAGAGGTAGAATGAATCGATATCATTATGACGCCCCATACAGAAATAATTACGTATTTTATCTTGCTTCTCGCAGGCTACATCGTCAAATATAAACACAGAATGAGGCAGGGCACTGGAAGGATCTAGAACATCATCATTATCGCTATAGCCGAAATATCTAAGACGTGAATGCTGTAAGGCCTTTCGCAGAAATTCGTACTTGTCTTGTTGCAGTGATTTGGAATACACATATACATGCTCAAATCTTAAGCCGTTTTCATCAATTAATAAACTTATCATTACAGCGGTCTTGCCACAATTACTTGAGCCACATATTAAAGCTCTTATGGTGGATGGTAGAAGCCGGCCATGTTTCCTATTTTCCGATTTTTTCTGCATATCAAAATTATGTACTTTAATACAAATGTTCTGTTTCTCTTTCCGCATCTCTATAAGTATAAGTCTGCACTCTTCAATGACATCATTACTAATGCAGACGTCACAGGGTGCAGGTGTGTTAAATAGCGTTATAAGCACATTACCAGTAGAACTCCACCTGCCTAGCTATTCCTATTGTGGTCCTGGAACAAAGCTGCAAAAACGATTAGCTCGAGGAGATCGGCCAAAGAATAAATTGGATAGTTATTGCCGCGATCACGACATTGAATACTCAAAGTCCACCGACTTGGAACACAGACATAAAGCAGATAAAGTACTAGAAAACAAAGCTTGGGAACGTGTCAAGGCCAAGGATTCTAGTTTAGGTGAAAAGACATCAGCTTGGTTAGTAACAAACGCTATGAAGGTCAAACGCAAGTTAGGTGCTGGCAGCAAGAAGACAAAGAGATCTGTATGCTTGTCTTCGGTTGTAAGACAGATTAAGAAACAACTTAAACATTCAGGTTCGGGGAATGTTGATAGAAAGAAGACTTTAAGTAACTTACTAAAGGCAGCACGAGTAACAGTGAAGAAAATTGGCGGCTCCAAAAGAATCAAGGTTCCTCGAGTAATTCCACTACCAAAACAAGGTGGTATTCTACCACTTATTCCGATATTTGCTGGACTTAGCGCGCTCGGGGCATTAAGTGGTGGAGCTGCTGGTATTGCCAAGGCAGTTAATGATGCTCAGAGTGCCAAAGACAAACTAAAAGAATCACAACGACACAACGAGACAATGGAGGCTATTGCATTGGGGAAGAAGGGCAGTGGCTTGTATTTGAAAAAACACAAGACAGGCTATGGTTTGTTTTTACGTAAAATGCCAAAAAACTACCAATAAAGCTACCTGAACGTCCTTTGACCGATCAAGATATTAGATTATATGCGACTCGTTTAAAGATTCCTAATTTTCGAGGTGTATTTATGCGAGATACATTACCGAATACACCCCGAAAAACAGAGTGCGGTGTTGTTAATTTGGATCGAAATACAGGAGACGGTACACATTGGGTAGCTTATAAGAAGAATGGTGATAAAGTTGTTTATTTCGATAGTTTTGGCAACTTGAAACCACCAAAAGAATTTGTCAAGTATATGAAAAAAACGAAAATTTATTTCAACTATGACCAATATCAGGATTATAAAACATCAAATTGCGGTCACTTGGCATTATCATTTCTCTATAATAATAAAACTTTATAAAATATAGGAATGTTATTGTCTCACATCAGTCATGTCTCAAACGTTCACGTTAAAGGGTCGTACTAGTCGGCTTGAATCTTATTTTGTACCTCCAATAGAACTAGATTCGAGATACGATTACTCTTTAGCATTGATTTCGCTAAATACTTGGAATACTATCCCAAATATTGAAGAAGGCCGTAACAAGTTTTATTACAAAGTTGATAAACAAGAAGAACAAGTAGTGGAAATACCGACTGGATCCTACGAGTTGGAAGATATTGAACAATTTTTGCAGAAACATCTTGCTGATTCTAAGGCAACTGCTCCAGAGCGGAACCTTATTATATCACTCAAACCCAACAACAATACGTTACGGTGTGAGTTGAAGAGCGTATACCACATAAACTTTGAACCAAAGGATAGCATTGCAAAGTTATTGGGATTCTCACCACAAGTTCTAACAGCTGGTAAGCTGTATGAGTCAGATCAACCAGTTGAAATTATACAAGTTGCTACCATCAGAGTAGAGTGTAACATTATTTCCGGTTCGTACTATACAAATAATCCATCGCACACTCTCTACGAATTTTCACCAACAGTGGATCCTGGTTATAGCATAAATATAGAACCAAGAAACTTAATTTATTTACCAGTGAACCAGAGGAGAATATATAACATTACGTTATCTTTACTGGACCAAGAATCAAACCCAGTTAATTTTAGAGGTGAAGAAGTTGTAATCAGATTAGAACTTAGACGAGATGGGGTTAGTGTTTAATAGTAAAAGTTATTTAAACACCAACGCATCAGCTGGTCAATCAGTCTGCAGTCAGAAGTCAAAGGGATCACTCACGTTTTCAAATATAGCTTATTTACAGTCTATAGGTCCACACTATCGCTATCATGTCAGAAAAACTTCAAATATTTAATCAAGTTAAGAGTGATGAGTCGGTCATTCGTGAAGAATGGCATACTTATCACCCATTCACCACCTCATTTAATAATAATGACGAAATTGAGATTGTTATTAATCAGCAAGATGTGTTTTTGGATATGAGCGAAGCTCAACTCTACATAGAGGGAACATTTAAGGAGGAAACAACAGCTGGTAAGACTGGCGATTGTAACCTAACCAACAATGCTGGAGCATTTTTGTTTGACAACATATCATATGAAGTGAATGGTAAAGAAATTGAAAAGATTCGAGATCCTGGAATAGTTTGTACAGTTAAGAATTTGCTGTGCCTAAACGATCAAGAGAGCCGCGCATTAGATATTGCTGGTTGGAACTGGCCTAGTGTAGCAATCAAGACCTTGGATGAAACCTCCAAAGAGTTTAATTTTCGCATTCCCCTTTCTATGCTGTTTGGAGTGTTTGCCGATTATAAGAATGTTTTAATGGGTAAACAAAAAATTAAACTGGTTCGAGCCAGGCATGATGACAACTGCTACAAGTCCAGTGGGGATAAGAAGGCTGAAATTAAATTAAAAACTGTCGAGTTAAAAGTTAAACACATCTATCCTAGCGATGCAGTTAAATTACGTCTTTTGGATGAAATTGCAAAGAATAAATCGATATTTATTCCGTTTAGAAACTGGGAGATACATGAGCTTCCTGCTCTACGAACAACAAAGAGAGATATTTGGACTGTTAAGACCATGTCTGAGAGAGCAAGATATGTTATTGTATTTTTTATGAAGAAACGTAAAGACAACTATAAAGCCGATTGTACTTATTTTGACAATTTAAAGGTGACTGATGTCAAATTGCATCTTAATTCAGAGGTTTATCCCTACGAAGCGTTAAACTTAAATTTTGAAAACCGCCAATTTACCGAGGCTTATCAGATGTATACGGATTTTCAAAAAACATATTTAGGAAAACAGCAGAGTGAACCACTTTTAGACTTTACTACTTTTGCAAGCAGAGCCCTCTTTGTTATTGATTGCACAAAGCAAAATGAGTCCATCAAGAGCAACACCATTGATGTCAAGTTGGAATTTCAAAGTTCTGAAAACTTTTCTGCGGATTCACGAGCCTTTTGTATTATTGTGCATGATCGTGTTCTTGAGTATCAGGCTTTAACTGGCCAAGTACGAGACATGTTGTAGTCAGTTGTTCTTTAGTCCCAGCAAGATGAAGTTGGTTATAGTAGATGTTCAAGGATTTTGCATCCCAGACTTTTGCGCCAAGGAGCTGGCTATTTATGATGGGAAGCAAATGAAGAGTTATCTGTTTAAACCAGCTAAGCCATTTTACATGTTGTCAGAGGATTGTCAAAAACAAGTATTATTTTTATATGGGAATCATCATGGTCTCTACTACAATTATGGAGAAACCGACTACAGCCAACTTTATACAATTATTCGCAACGACCTGGGAGATGCGGACATTATTTATCTCAAGGGACATGTTAAAGAGGCATTTTTAACAAAGACATTTTTAGATATAGAACATAATTTACCATATATTATTAATTTAGAATTTATTAGAGATAGTGCTAACGTACCCAAATTATCTAGAGGTATTACTGATTGCCCTTATCATAGTTTAGATGTATGTAGCTGTAGTATTAAGAATGCTTATATTTTGTATGACTATATTTATAATTTTTTACCTAAATAAAGATTAAAAATGTATGCATTGTTTTTTTATTTATATTAATAAGAGTTCTATGAGAATTTAGTCATTTAATGTCCAGCTCATGGCTAAGACAGTCGATCTTAGAGTTAAACTCCAAGAACATCTGCGAAAAATACGTAGGCTGAAAAAAGATATCAAGTGTTACGAAGATCATAAATATTTGGTTAGACAGTTGTTAAAACTTAACCTCTAATACTTATCAATGGCGGCCTCCTCTTCATCATCCGCTTGGGATAAAGTGTTTGAATCTTCTTCTCGATGTCAGCAGGATAATGATGATATTGTACGCAAGATCAAGCCAAGCAGAGTTTATGAAATTGATGATTACATAACAATTATATTTAACACTACAGAAGAAGAGCGTAAACAAGTAATCATAGACACTATTGGATATGGCAAGATTTATTTTTCTAGTGATGAATTTGAAGAATTCATAAGTACGTTTGATTGTTTCAACACTCACTGGGTTGACATCTTTATGATTATTGGACAGTACACTTTGGTGTTTCATCGTAATGACGAAAAGCGAAGCCTCAAGTTTGAAGATGCCATGACAGACAAATATTTGTTTCGATGGACTGACAAGCTAATTCGTTTATTTGCAAGACATATACCTACATTGTTTAAACTAAACATTGAATATTACACTGTTGTAAAATAAATGTTAAAAATTTACATCTGTTTTTTTTTTTCCTTAGTAGGGAAGAGGGAGAGGGGGTAAAATAAGACAAAAAATTTGAATACAAAGAAATCCTGTGTTTATTTGTATATATGATACACATTTTAATACAAAAAATTAACATTTTCATCTATGTATATAATAAGTAATAATACAATAAATATTAATACAATAAATAATAATAAATAATAATAATACAATAAATAAACAAATTAAATAATAATAATAATATAATAAATACCTAGCCTAATATCACAACCCTCTAAAACCATCAGCTATCCAAGAAGATTGAAACAAAGATAGCTATGGTCAGTCTTAGCTTATGGAATTTCCGATGATTCCTTATACAATACTATATCTCTATGACCCCAAGCAAGCGTGTGCTCGAAACCGGGTATAATGAAGCGCTTATCGTCCGCGTATGACAGCGCTACCTTATTTTTAAGTTCGACATACATATCGTGTTCATGCGAACGGAAAGTGTTCATTCTACGATGAATCTGAGTTCCTTCTACGTCAGCCGCTTCTCTATAATCGTCAAGAGTCAGTTCTTTTTGGGTGACGTAGTCAGGAACCCCTTTAGCTTTTTTAGTCAACTTTCCCTCTACATTAACGCAATATGCTTTCGCCCCGGTTCCATAGAAATCCCAAATAATCTTTCCTGCATACTCATCTTTCATTTTACCAAGTATAGATTGGTTTACAGGAACATTATGTGGGTTATCTTGTGAGTAATTGGAAGTATCGAATCTACTTAAATTTGTCGTCATATCATCATAAAAATTATCTGTTGTTACTTTTAGAATTAGGGAGTCGGTGTCAGTGTATAACAATTCCGCGCTGTTGCCATATTTCGGCTTAATGTACCCGTACAAAAAGTCATACATAATTGTTTTGGATATTTCCAAGATTGAAAAACCCACGTAAATGGGTTTATTATACACCACTTTTTGTTTTTTCATCTGGATTGCTACCAGGTTTTCGCTATAAATGGTTCGATCTTTAAAATGAGGTTTCGCGATTAACGCTCCGGCCCCCAACCTCCTACCAATATTTTCCCAATGGGTAACGAGCTTTACATCTACCCGTTTCTCCACGTTTTCCATTGTCTTGCCAAACACAGCATTGTTCATAAGTTTAAAAAAGTCTTTTTCAAATTTATTTTTGGCCTGATTTCGCAACGCTGTGTTTAGATCGATGTACTTCTTAAGCCAGGGTGATTGGTCAAAGGATATTACACGATGAATTTTTGTAAGCTGAAGGCCATAATTTAAAGCTTGTTGTAAATTTTGAATGTGAATAATATATTTTTCTTTTTTCATGAAATTTGGAATTAATTTTGTTATTTTCGGGAATTTAGACCCTGGCGGTGCAATGGATTCTGGGCAAAAGGGTAGCTCATTGTGCAAAGAATGTAAATCTTCCGGATAATCTAAATCAACTTCTAATATGTAACCTGTTGGTGAATCTTTCACGATATTTAGGTAATCTAAATTTTGAATTTCTGTTTCGTTTAACCACTTAAAGCTTCCCGTTGGCAAAAATTGAGACATGGCTGCTCCGTATAGATTGGTAGCGTCCAGGTACATGATGTAAGAGGTGGGTTTGGTAGCGTCATAATTAGACATAAATTTATTGTTCGCAAAAGCTTTCCTTATACTACACTGACTGACTCCTCCGCGAATACCGTGTTTAAAGAAGTGCACCATGTCTAGATCGGTCAGAAGCTCAAGATTGATGGATGTCGCTTTAAGGGCGGCCTCCATCGAAAGACCCGGCGCAGTAAAGTACTGCGCAGGATCAAGGCCATAAGTAGACAGGCACACGTCTCTAAAACTTTCAAAGACATCTGTCAAAATTAATACGTCGGATTTTAAATAAATATCAGAATATTCGCCTAAAGTTTTACATTCAAATAAATTCCATACCTTCCAAGCACGCTTATAATCATCGGTGGTAATGTCCTCATTTTTTAGTTTATTAAAAAAGCCTTTTTGCGATGGAAGCTTGTTTTCGTCTAATTTTGAAAAAGAGTCTACGTAATTATACGGGAAGACACCCTTCTGTCGAATAAGTTCAAATTTGTTCTGTTCTGCAAAATATTTACGCACGGTTTTACACTGATCTGATTTTAAATTTTGACTTAATTTATCTAAGCCGCTAGCCATAAATCTAAAACTATCCAAAAAGCGTAATTTTAAAAATACCTGTCGTTGTTTCCCATTCTTGTTTTCGACGTTATCCACCAAGATATGTTTAGTAAAGGAAATATACTTTTCCTTATTTTGTGGGATAACGTCCAACTTTTCTTCATCGCAAGCCAATTCCTTGACAAACAGGTGGGAATCAAAATTGGACATATTATGGAAAAAGATGGGAATAAAATTGGGGATTTTATAATTTAGATTACATACAGAGTGACTTGGCCCGCGATACAGCCCCGTTAAATGATCGTGATCATGAACTCTATCGTTTGCTTCTACGTCAAATGTTTTTTCGCAAATATGACAGGTTGTTGCTTGTCGATGCTCATTCTCTTGTTCCGCCGTCATAGGTAACATAGGCACCACTTCCTTCATAAAATGGTTGTATATTGATTTACAATCAACATCTAACCGTTTTACAAATTCTTTGTGTGCGTCCTGTCCTCTATAACTTTGATACTTTGAATAGGCATCATCAAAATCACATTTAATGTAGTAAGCAAATGAATAGGGCACATGTTTATGAGTTCTAACAGTATAGGATGTATCAGGGTCCAACTCATTTTCCTCTGTAGGTATAGGTTCAAGGATTGTCTCGAAATCGGCATAAACAACAAAAGGCACCTTTAATTTCTTTTCAAAATTTGTAAATTTCAAAATATTCTCGGGGACCTCTTCTCCGTATTTATTCTTTTTTAAATCAGTTGTTGGTACTTTGGCCAAAACGTGTCCGCAATCATGTTCTTGATGAGCTTTCAATTTTTGCTCTGAATAAAAATATGTTAAACAGCCATCACATAAATACTTTGCACCTTGATGTGCGGATAACTGTCTTGAGATCAGTCGAGACATGTTTCTTATTAAACAGTAATGACTATTTTCATAATCATCGCTGATTAATAACAAATTTACATGTCTCTCCTTACGAGATGTAGTAAAGTATAAGGGACCTACAACCTCAATACTATTTTTACCATTGTCATAGACTTTTTCAAGCCCATAGACATTGATAGAAATATTATTAAGGCGTTCAAATTTAGATATGTCACTAAGTTTAATCGGAAATTCCATACCTGTAAAGTCCAGTTCGTTCTCAAAAGGCATATAGTTCGCGACTCTATTTGCATGTTGAGTATAATGAACCGGATGCAAGGAAGCTAAGACTGCCCATTTGAAGCATTGCAGGTCCGTATTTTGAATGTTTAAGACAGCAAGCTTTGCTTCAATCTCCTTTGGCAGCGGGATGTAGGATGATGCCTTTAGAGGGTTGATTTTATTAATTCCTAATTCTAAATAAAGAAGCTGCTGGAGAGTCCACCCTGTAACAATAGAAACATGATTAAGTATTATGATTTAAAAAATATTAGTAAAAGTTTTTAAACGCTTACAATAATACTTACCACTGTCCTTTTCCGAAAACTCTGAATACTTCCGGTCCAGGATGGCAGCAAACTGATTAAACAGCTCCTCTAAGTCCGTCGCGCCATTCACCATAACGTACTTAACATTGAAGGATTTCACCTCTGACGACTCGCTCGTCTGTAGGAGGAAGCGGCCAAAAAGCTCTACACCGACTTTCAGCTGGTCATATTTTTGTAGTACGGCTCCCACCAACCTTAAGAACTTTTCCCGTAGGTGTTCTAAGAACAAGGATACGTTAGTGGGGTCCTGGCTTGAAGAAAGTCGGTAGGTAGCAATTCGGCTTCGGAACGATGTTTTTACAAGCTTTACACCTTCCTCCTGCTCCACGCAGCAGTTCTCCCGATGGCTTAAGGTCCTTAGATGGTTGGACCAACGGGAGACAGACACATCTAACTGACAGGCATTGCAATGCCTCTGCTGCATAGATGAACCTGAAGTTGATGGTTCTGAAATAAATTAAAATTCACTTATAATACTTTTTATACAATTATTACCGCACTGTAATGGCAACGTCGTTTTAATTTTTTCCTGTTGACTGTTGCTGTTCATATATGGTCAAACATAGGTTATAACAAATAATTTATACAAGCTGTCTAAGAATGCCTTATAATCGTTTTTTAAATTGTGCTGCAATATATTCTAATCTTACGCAATATGATGCAATACCTAATCTTACACAATATGATGCAATAACTTACCATCGGTCGAAACGAGTCTAGCCTTCTTAGCCATGGCTACTTGCTGAGACGTAGCTTGCCTTTTGGGAGCTCTATGTTTCTCCTGTTGGTGACGTCGAAGAGCCCACCTTGACTTAAAGTTCTCCCCGCAAGTTTGGCAGCCTGGTACTGTAAGTCTACAATCGCCATGGCTTTTGAGGTTACCCTTTGTGGTGAATGAACGCTGACAATGCTCACAAACAAACATTTTCTGTAAAATAGTTTTAAATAATAATTAGCGTTCACATTATAACATAATATTTGGCGAGCATCGATATAACCCTTTAATAACCACTTATATCAACCCCTTTAGTACTCTCTTACATCCTATATTGCCCTTGAATAATGCAGATATTGATTGTTTAGAACGAATTCTTTATTTAATACATGGCTCAGATAGATAAATAACACATAATATAATATATATATAATAATAAATATGGTACTTACAATATTATTAATTTTACACTGTTTGCTAATCTTCACAACACGTCACGACTTCTGCTCGATGATAACTGATGCTACTTGCCTGTTTTCCACTGTATTTATACCCTATACCCTTCACTTTGTACGTACCAGTCACGACATTGAATATTAATTACATCTGCGAAACACGTTGCAGGCCGGGTGCCTTTCTCCTCGTATTGAGGTCATCATAGCGCGATAGTTGGAAAAATACATGCAATCTCCGTTCACTAATGATTTGCATATTAATTACATACAAGTTGATTTTTCTCGCTTGATGAGATCATCATCTTGTTAGAACAAGTCTTTTTACTAAAGTATGATATCTAAAGATTCTAATATATTTTATAATAGATATTCTCTCGATTATTGTTTCATATATAGAATGTATTACGACGTCTACCCCATTATGTTTTTCGTTTAATTTTTCCCAAAAATGTCAAAATGAAGTGTTTTTCAAATATACATTTAAAAGGTGCCCTTTGGCATCCGGAGTACCGAAGGTACTTTTTTCGCTATATGCGCATAATATTTCCTCCTATTTAACTCCGAAACACCGATTTCGGCTTCTGCGCATTTCCAAAATGTCCTTATTTTTTTATTGCGGGGTTCTATAGGTATGGCTTAATAATGAATATATTAGGTGAAATTATAAAAATCTGAGGTGCCGTTTTGACAGTTATTATGGTTTTACTGATAATTCGAATACTTGGATGTATTTTGATTATGAGGTTGTATAGGTATAGATCATTAATGTAAATACTTAAAAAATTAGAATTTTTAGATGTGCCGTTTTGACACTTTGACGATTTTACTGGTGATACAGTAATTTGTAAATATAATTAATATACGAGGTATATTTCTACTAATAAATAAACATTATCAGTGCTTTGCACGACTGTGCTGTGTTAAGGCCTTAATGGTTTAATACATCTAACGTCGTTAGTACTTGAGATATTTGAAAAAATCTTTCACTTTTAGATAGGTCCTATATGCCTCTGTCTACAACCAGAATTTCAGCGCTTCGTCTCGAGGCATAAGGGCACTAATCGCAATAAACTATATCTTCCGAACCGGCTGACCGATCGCTTTCGGGTTTTCTTTAAACGACTTATTACGTCACCCTGAATACATTTCACGTGATAGATTTTAATTTTGTCATTTGACAAGTGACAGGTGACCTTGACATATCTTAATTGACAGGTGATAACCATTATCTTTTCCTAAACATGATATGTCGTCATCCTGAACACGTGGCCTATAATGAATACTATTGCCCAAGTAGCTAACGCTCAAGTAGCTAGTGCCAAAGTAGCTAACGCCCAAGTAGCTAATGTCAAAGTAGCTAACGCCCAAGTAGCTAATGCCCAAATAGCTCACGCCCAAGAGTGTGACATGACAGATGACGTATGACATATGACACGCGCCTGCGCACTGCCTGGGCATGCGCAGAAGGGACCGCAAAAATTGGCGTGAAACTCTCCATCTATCCCTACTATCGCTGTTTGCTCAGTGGTTAACGCGGGCATTTCAAAAAATATTTCTTTTAACACGTCACTGTCAGTCACAAAATTAAATTCAATTGACAACTTCAAAACAAGCTGGGAGATTAAACTACATTTTGATGTCCCAGTATTTTTTGGGCGCAATGGTACTATTGTGCCGATAAAAAACTGGGACAAGAGATTTACAAAAACAATGTAAGAAATACATATCCCCTAGACTATAAAAGGTGTCTAGAGCTAAAAAGGAAAAACCAGCCCGGTGAAACTTCTTATGGGTGGGATCGAAGCTTGAGTGACGTCAGACCTCCAGACTTTTTCAAGTTAGGACCTACGTTTATCCCCATCAGTTATATGTCAATATTACACCTACGTAGTTATTTCTACAAAGAGAGCTACGGTAGACGAACTTGGTCTGACTATATTTGTCTCTTTTTACATCGAATGGAGATAACTTGATACAGACAGAGATAGATACTTGACATGAATAGCACGAGCTGTTAAATTATTTTACAACCTAACTTCCCTGTTTTGAGCTTGACCACCAGCACAAATCATTGATATTTATAATGTCAATGTCAATGGCACAAATGGAATTGCCCCTTTTTTTTCTTCATAACTGAAAATCAGACCAAGCTTTTTGGATATTCTTATATTATTTTTAATTTTCTAATCTTTTTACCAAAAGGACCGTTTTCTTTTTGTTGCAGGTAAGTAAATCGTAATTTAAACGACTCTTTAGATTCGTTATTTCTCACATTAGTTTACCTACTTGTTGCAAAAATAATTATGTTCCAAACATATTTTTACTTTAGGGAGTTTTTGTTAAATTTTACTTAATAACTTTTAATAATGTAGATGTCCACTAATTCATTGATAGTATATTTATTAATTGTAGGTAACACAAATACCTACAAAATATATATTTTTTGCTATTCAATTATTTAGACTATTAAAAAATTTTAAGTCTGTCGAGTGTTGTAGTAAGTAATTCATTAATTTTTTTGTTTTATATTCTTTTAGATTAGCTATTTCATCAAGAAGTACCTATATGTGAATCTTTGATGATTATGCATGTTGCATGAATAAATGCAAGCTGGTAAGTGCTTAAATACTTTTTTTCCACCATAAAAGATGGAATTTTTTACCAGAGAAGTATGGGGTATAGGCAACTGCAAAACTTCCACTTGTCTCGTGCTGTAGTGATGTAACCTTAAACTATTTTTGCTCTTAGGGTTTTATGCATTAAGCATAAATAGTAACCAATGATCTGACTTGTAACATTGACTTTAATCACTCATATAGTAAACCAGCTGTTTTAGAACATTTAAAGAAGCAAGCTGATAAATTGGACGACTTAGATAAATGTTGTACCCTTATCTTCGACGAAATGTTTGTTAGTGCTGGTTTGATCTATGAAACCAAAACACAAACTGTAATCTACTGCTACCTTTTTTATTTTAATTTTAGTAACACTAAAAAAGGCCGTACTTGTTCCAAGGAGGTTAAGATAATAATCTTGGCGTAAAAATGTACCATCGTATACCATAAAAAACAGAACAAATAACTTTTATTATTATCTTCTAGTTTATTAATATTTGACTTAATGATTTTAACATAAATTGTTATAACTTTTTGTTTTTTATGGTCCTAGTTTTTTTTGATAAACTATCATTCATGAATTCATGTCATGCCATTATATTAAATAGGTACGCTTTAGTTTTTCTGGTGCTGGAGAAAATATGAATTTTTATTTTAATACTGTTACTACACTGTATTTTGTTGTGTTTCTCTAAGTTTAATTACTTTTTTGTTAATTTTTTAAAAGTTTTATTATTTATTTTCTACAAATATTTATTTTTGAATGTTGTAAATTGTATGTTAACAATTAATTGTTATTAAACACATACCAATATACCTAAGATCTTGTTAACTCTGTGTTATTGTTATGATGTTGAGAAATAGTGTAAGTTTTAATGTGGGTTTTTATTCGTATAATACGTGAGACTAAAAGGTATAACAGTGGATTTTTGGAAAATGTTTTTTTTTTAAATTTGTAATAAATTTATTGAGTAGTATTGAGTTCCAGTAAGTGTGGGTATTTTTCTTTAAAAAGGGGTAATTTATTCTACAGAATAAGGACAGTTAATAATCCAACGAGTTATTTAACATAGTCTCTGAATACAACAAAACTCTAACATGAGTTACAGATCTTGTTTTTTTCTAACGAGGTACTGATCTTACCTATATTTTCATCGTAGTTGTCAATAAAATTAATTATAAGCTGATTTCTGAAGTTTTATTTCTAATTGTACAACTTTAATAAATAACATTTTAAAATGATATTTACAGCTTATAAATCTAATCAGAAAATCCTAATATTTAATTTTTACTCTACTTGAAAAATCAAATAAAGAGGATTATTGTGAATAATTTGACGGCCTTAAATATCATTTTAAGGTTTTGTGTGCAAAATTTTTAAAAATTTCCATATTTAAAAGTCCCGCCTATATTCGAAAGGTTGTCCAGATGTTAAAAAATTTTGCACATAAAATTTTAAAATGATATTTACAGCCAACAAACTATTCATAATCCTCATTTAATTTTCCAAGTATAGTAAAAATTAAATATTAGGATCCTGATGGGTTTTTAAGCTGTAAATATCATTTTAAAATTTTGGCGGGCACATTTTTTAAAATAGTCATATTTGAAAGTCCCGCCTATAGTCCAAAGGTTCCCTCCAGATCCGATGGTGGCGCTGTTTTGACGTTTCTTATGTCAAATTTTGCTTCGACCAATTAAAACGGTTGTTTGCCTTCTTTCTATGTTTGTCTTCGTTGGGAAAAACATTCAAAATTTAAAAAGTAACCTAGGTTACATAATGGAATGTTTTGTATTTTTCGATACGGGGTGGTTAAATTTGAGAGACATCATATAATATGGATAAAGTAAATTTATTAGATTTTTTTAAAGTCAAATATTTTATAAATTATTATATTTACCATTACCACAAAATAATAAATAAAGCTAATACAGGTAATAAAATACATCTAATAAAAAGAAAAAAATTGCGAACACAAAGTTTGTCAAAACAACACAAAATTAATATTTGGTCATAGAACCATTTCTGTTTATTACTTTTTGGAGCCTTTGTGGCATACTTAAAACTAAGTTTCTACATAATTCGACAGTTATTTCATCCCAAGCTTGATTTATCCTATGACGTAATTCATCCCTGTTTCTAGGTTGAAAATCATGTTTATACATAGATTTGACCATGGCACTCCAAATGTTTTCTATCGGGTTCAAATCGGGACTCTTCGAAGCCCAGGGAAGAACTGCTATGTTATTTTCTTGGAGAAAATTTTGTACAATGCGCGCTGTGTGTATTGGAGCATTATCATGCTGAAATGTGTAATTTTGACCGTATACAGCGTTTACCGATGGTATCATCACTTCGTTTAGTATATTAACGTATACTGCTGCAGTTAGTCTTCCTTCGACGATTTGGCAAAGTCCTGGTCCTCTAGCGCTAATCCAGCCCCAAACATTTATGGAGAAACGCCCACTTTGGTTGGTTTTGTGGGTGTATCTCTCATCATACCGCATGCCGGAAGGCCTATACACCCGAATTCTCCCATTATTGCATGACTGAAAAGTTTTCTCGTCAGAAAATATAACTGTTTCCCATAAATTTATTTGATTAATATATTCATGTGCAAATTCTAACCTGCCCTGTTTATTTATTTCCGTTAAAAAATTTTTATTGGCAGCACAACGGCTTCGTATATCGGAATTTCGAACCCTGTCTCTAGCGGTATTTGCAGAACCTGGAAAATTCGTCTCTTCTTTTGCCTTGATTGCAGTTTCGAAGGGATGATCCCTTAGATAATTAACCAGTCTTCTATCATGATCATCAGTAGAAATTTTAGGGGGACCAGAACCTGCATTCCTAATAATAGTCCCATGTCTTGCTATTTTTTGTTTTGCCAATAGCACGGTATTCTTGCTTACTCCCAGTTCATCTGCAATATCCCTAATAGCAACACTATCTCGCAACCGACTATAAATAATTGCCTTTTGCTGGGGGGTTAATTGTGGCATATTTACAAATAATATATGATTGTATGTTTAACGAGTCAATCATAAAGTGACAATCTTTATTGACATGCAAATTTTCATGACATTTTACTGGTACCAGGCTTGATGTAAAATTATTCTTAATAGTCTAGGAGAAAATAGAAAAATTTCCTGTCCCAGTTTTTTATCGGCGCGATGGTACGTGTCCGATTCACGCGAGCTGTACTTTATTCTTGTATAAAATATATGATATATGGTTTGTCTTGCTCTCACCCTTGCACATTGTACAAGAGAATTACATAACACTTAAAAAATAAACGGTCGTCGACACGAGATCCGATAACATGCTGAAAACGCACTCATAATGCGAATTTTAGTTCCCACTTGAATAAATTACATTTTCCGCACCCTGTACATTTGCAACTTCCGACGTTCGTAGATATACAATCCTACAGTTGAGTCAGCGGATATTTTTTTCGTCGCGATGATAAGGTGCCGCTGCCGCCAAACAAATTAATATTCTATTTCGATTCCATGCGGACACCGACTGTCATGTCCGACAAGTAACTTTATTTTATTTTATTATAGTATTTTTAAAGTTTACTTGTCGTTAGGAAACGAGCTCTTCCATCACAGCCCTGCAATAGTTCAGTTATACATTCTTACTTTAAATATTGATATTTTTAAAGGTATTTGGTGTCTCAGAACTAAAAATTATAAGGATACGAACGCGCTAAAATTTACCATGTTGAATTGCAGTTTTTCTAACCTAATTTTAAAAAAACAAGCGAAATTTTGAATTTCTGAATAATGAAAATCCTAAAAAAATGACTAATATTTATTAACAAGAGTGGATTGATGTACATATCGTACGAGGAAGTAAATTGAGCACGACGCCGTATCTTTCTCACATTCGCCCTTTTGCAGAATAACAGACAAAATGCGATATATTTACTAACAAAAATGAACAATTAATTTTTTTCTAGTTTAATTAAATTGTTCTGCTAAAATGCACAGAAGAAAAAAGGGTTTGTTCGGATTTTCTCTGCTTGTGTAAGAATTATAACTCCGGAAGTACAACAAAATAGCTGTAGAATTCGTTTTATAGCTATTAATATAACGAGATTATTATGCGATTTATAATAGTCGAGGACATTACTAGGTGACGAGGCAACAGCCGAGTCACCCGCAATGTCCGAGACGGTGTTAAATCGCTAATAATCGAGTTGTATTTAAAGCTATATCGTATCATTGACAACGGCGATGCGAAAATAAAAACAAGGTTTTATGTCATTTCATTTTGGCATTTCAAAAAGTCATCATTAAAATCATGCAAGATTTTAATATTCCTGACGATATATTAGCTGCAGCCAACATTATAAGGTTGAACTTGCTTCCGGACAAATCTAAAATCCATTAAGAATATCGGCAGTTTTGTGAGTGGCGAAACAAAGTACATGTTCAAGGTGCAGAAGAAACGGTATTGCTGGCGTATTTCGCAAAACTCTCTGAGGAATACTATGCTTCATCCTTATGGCCGAAATATTCCATGTTACGAGCGACTTTAGAACTGAAGGAAAGAGTAAAAATCGACAAATACGGCGCCTTAATACGTTTCATCAAGAAAAAAATGTTGGATATAGAGCAAAAAAATCAAAAGTATTTACAAGAGAACAAGTCAACGAATTTGTGTGTTCTGCCTCAGACGAGAAGTTTTTAATGATGAAAGTGGCTTTTTTAATTGGAATTGGAGGAGCCTGTCGAACTAATGAATTAGCGAAGAAGACCACGGAAGATGTTGACGTTTTAGAGGACAAGCTGATTGTTACTATTCCAGACTTAAAAACCCACAAGAAACGTATTTTACTGTCAAAATATTGTTTTACATGTTCATGAAAAATAGTTCAAATATTATTTGTTATCTAACGTATTATGCTTTCGTAACTAACGTATTAAATTATGGTAACTAATGTATTATGAGTAACTAAGGTGTTATGTAGGTTTTAGTACGTTTATGATGTTAATAATTATTAATAAAGATATCATATAAAAATGACCTAATCTTCAATGATACGATAAAACAGTTAAACACGGCCTTTGTGCATTAATATGAACTTTTAACGTTCACTATGGTAAATTTTTTCAAAATAATCGCCAATTTACAAACTAGCAACTACTAGCAATTCACCTGAAGACGACTGGAGATGCTTACCAGTCGAAACGTAGTGATTCAAAATGAATAAAGACAATGCAAGTCCAAAACTCTACTGCCGATCATTAGAAAGCTTAGGTAATTCTCCATCTTTTTAGTCTAAGGCTCATTCGCGTACCGACCATGACAAGAGTGGGGGAAGCTATTGCAAGTGTAATCATTTAAATTGCTGTAACTTCTAAACGCCTTATCCGATTTTAGTAAGCTTAAGCTTGTTTGAAAGACAAAGGTAAGTACTTTCAATTGTCGTATCTCAAAATAACTGTTATTACTACAAATTGTTCCTTCAAGAAGCAATTTTATTACGAACTATCGTGTAGCGTCTACAAATAAATGTGTGGTAAATAGTGTGTTATATACAGGGTGGCCCATTTGTATGACAAAGTAATATACCGTCTCTACTATTGAAGATATCAAAAAAAAGTTTATATAAAAGTTGTGAGATACAAAAAAATATATGTTCTAAAATTATTTTTAAACATACAGGATGGTCCAAAAAAGTAGGACAATAAAATGATACATTTTTTTAAATGGAACACCCTATATATTTTAGCATTTTTTGTTTCCTTACAAAATTGTCCATATGACGCCATATTTAGTTTTTTAATTTTTTGCAACGTTGCCGAACAAAATGCAAAATTCTTGAAATTTTGGAAAAAACATGATAGTAAAAAATTACCTGTATTTCTCAATAAGAATATCGAAAATCGAAAATTTCTTGTAAGCTCTTAAGTTTAGGGATAGGTAAACTGTCTTAAATCTTTAAGTACCGAAAATTTTGTACAGGGTGTTTTCTGTTGACATCCAAATATACAAAATTTTCAAATACAATAACACTGCTTTTTCAAATGAAACACCCTATATTTATTAGGCTCGTCTGATAGATATTGTAAGTATCTTTTATTATTGTTAAGTCATACCTATACCTAAATTTACTAGTTTTGGCAATATTTCGATTTTTATTTAAATTTTGGTGAAAAAAACTATAGTTTTTATTTTTCTAGTAAGCCATGACTAGCAAAGTTAAAACAAATGTAATTGAATATCATGCCATATTTATAATTATTATATTTATATTTATAATGTTTGTAAACTTATTTTCAATATCAAGTTGCGTAATAAAAACAAAATTTTATTAAATTAAATAAATACGTAACTATGGTTATCAATTTATTTTAATATGACATTATATTCAATTACATTTGTTTTGACTTTGCTGGTCATGGCTTACTAGAAAAATAAAAATTATAGTTTTTTTCACCAAAATTTAAATAAAAATCGAAATATTGCCAAAACTAGTAAATTTAGGTATAGGTATGACTTAACAATAATAAAAGATACTTACAATATCTATCAGACGAGCCTAATAAATACAGGGTGTTTCATTTGAAAAAACAGAGTTATTGTATTTTAAAATTTTGTATATTTGGATGTCAACAGAAAACACCCTGTACAAAATTTTCGGTACTTAAAGATTTAAGACAGTTTATCTATCCCTAAACTTAAGAGCTTACAAGAAATTTTCGATTTTCGATACTCTTATTGAGAAATACAGGTAATTTTTTACTATCATGTTTTTTCCAAAATTTTAAGAATTTTGCATTTTGTTTGGCAACGTTGCAAAAAAATTAAAAAACTAAATATGGCGTCATATGGACAATTTTGTAAGGAAACAAAAAATGCTAAAATATATAGGGTGTCCCATTTAAAAAAATGTATCTTTTTATTGTCCTACTTTTTTGGACCATCCTGTATATTTAAAAATAATTTTAGAACATATATTTTTTTGTACCTCACAACTTTTATAAAAACTTTTTTTTGATATCTTTAATAGTAGAGACGGTATATTACTTTGTCAGACAAATGGGCCACCCTGTATAAATTTTTTTAAATCTTTTTTAATGACCATCAGAGAATATTTTAATATTCTTATCTATTAACAAATCTAAATAATGGATAGTTTTTATAAAAATCCATTACAGCATTTGCATTTTAAAAAAAACTGTCTATTATTATTGGTTCCCCTTTGCTTTTAAAAAATATGAATATTCAATTAAAATATAATAATAAAAATTGTCTTCGCATTTTAAATCAATAGGTAATCCTAGTAAAAATAAGATAAAATTATGTCACTTTCTATTTAAAAATTATTAAATCTTAATATCATTATGATAAAGTTTACATAAATTATAAAAAAATACAACTTGAGTAGCTATCTATTCAATATTTTACAATAATTTACCTATGTTATGAGTAGGTACTTATATCTATTTATTGAGAAAAGTCCATGTTTTCTCCGTCAGTTCGTCTGTACCATATACAGGATGATTCCTAGTTGATACTTCTCTTAAGCTATTTATAGAAGGCATTAAAATAAACAACATGTTCAAATACCTTCTTTTTTTTAAACCTAAAAATAGGCGAGATACAGAAGTAAAAATCTAAGTGCGGGAGTCATCAAAACGTAGCCTGATATATTTTATATTGTTTTTGTCTTATTATTCATGCAATTGGGTCGGTGCCGGTGGTCAGTTATTTACTTGGCGATCTGCTGCGGTGTGTTTTTCTGGAGCAAATTAATTTTAAATTGGTGACACGTGAAAATTGTAAAATTTGAAAACAATGAACTAGTAGATATGGTGCTAATTTACGGTGAGTGTCGTCAAAGTGCGGCTGCTACTTCGCTTACCCTTGCGAGTTCATTCTACACCCAGAAGTTTTTTAAATGTTATTCAACGGGCAAGTTAGGCAGAACCGTATTTAATCCATAATGTAATTAATGAATGTAACTACCTTATTTTTGAGTTTTTTGAAAAAAGGTATTTGAAAATATTGTTTATTTTAATACCTTCTATACACAGCTAAAACAGAAGTACCAACTTAGGAATCACCCTGTATATAAAACCAATATTTTGCCAATTTATGTATAGCCTTTCGTCAACTCAGTCTTCTGTGTATATCGCGTACACGTACAAGGGCAGAAATATGCGCAAGACATAGTATAAACAATAAGTTTCGACCAGCTGATGCTATAACGCGTCACGATGTAAGCAGAACCGGGTTCACAAAAGAGCCCCTGGGTATAGCGACAGCGACGACCTATCATTTCTCTATGCCCTGCGCTCTTTTGTGACGGGGTGCTTTAATTTTTTGTGATTATTTTTGTGGAATAGTGTAGTCTTTATTTATTTTTTAAATGCAACACCCTATATATTATATTATTTCCAATTCCCTATAAAAGTCCACGTATATTTTGTATAAAATGTGATATGTCTAAATTCAATTGTTTTTGAGATATTGACGTTTAAAATATGACATTTTTAGACTTTGACAAGCTGTAACTTTGGAACGTTTCATCTTAGAGAAAAATGGTTTTCACCTTCCTATCTTAGTTTTGTATTCCCTATCTAAAAGTGATAACTTCTGGTTTACCATGTTAAATGGTTTAACATATTGTTAAACCGAAAGTTGATCTCTTCAGAGAGAAAATAAAAACCCAAGAAAAAAAGGTGAGAACCATTTTTCCGTAAGATGCGCCGTTCCGATGCTACAGCCTGCAAAATGTAAAAAACCCATATTTTAAACGTCACTATCATTGCCCACGAATGGAAAAATTGCAAACGAGCCGCGTAGAGGCGAGTGCGGTAATTACATGAGTGCGTAATTGCTTTACAATATGCAATCCGTACTATACTTTTTCTATGACTCTTACTAATAAATTAAAGATCGGTTTATAATTGATAAAGTATCGATTTGAACTTCAAATCTCAAATAATGACAATGTCACTGTCAAATATTTAAAACGCAAGATAGATAAATGGCACGATTTGAGTGGTTCAAGGCTAACTTGATTGTTATATTTGGCATCATAACGCACAGTTGTGTGTTTGTATGCATCATAAACGCACAGTTGTGCGTTTTTAACCTTTACGCACGACCGTGCGTAAGAATGGAATAACCCATTTTAGCGCGACGGAGAAATACGTTAAATTTAAGGGTGGACAACCCTGTAGCACGTAGCAAAAAACAAAAATAAGCACCCGTTCCCAATTTAAGCTATTTCAGAAATAATTTATTAAATACATAAATCCATATAAGGTACAGTTATTACAAGCTTTTTGCACATACATACATACCTTTTAAATTATTAATATATCTTGATAATAATTATCGCAGCTAATTAATTAGCGGAAACATTTAAACGTAAAAATTTAGGGACAAGTTCTGTGGTTAGAAGATGACAAACATACAATTTAATTGTAGAAATAGGCAGTGGCATAGCCAGAAAATATGCTCGGGGTGGGGTGCTTAGTGAGCATAAGTAGGGCATTTTTTTTCTGGATAGAGCGACAGTCGGGACCACATGCCATGATATTGTACCCAGTGAAGGCGGAAAAGCGCCGCAGGCGAAACATTTTCGGGGCCCCGTCCAAAGCTCGTTGAAAATTCACCTAACTACTATCAAATTTCGAAAATTAAATTATTACCTCTCCCCCTCTGCATGGTTGGATTAAATTTGTTTTTGTACATTTTTTTTTACTTTTTTTTGATATTCCTAGCTGGCTCTTTATTAAAAAAACATTTTTATAATTATTGTGAAAACTATTGGTGTCAATTCAAAATTTTAACATAAGACGTATATTATATGACTCTAACCAGCGTTTTTCGAGCTCGGGTTTTCATGATTAATATCGCTCACCACGCCAAAATTGATGTTTTTTTTAGAAATCATGTAATTTAGAAGCGCAGATCTAAGAGCAGTTTTTGGTGCAAATGCTTAGGTTTTGAAATACTCCTTCTTAAGTGCCGTTTTGTATATTCATAATAAAGCATTCTCGTTTCTTCCCGCACTATTTTTTTTATTATAAATTATCACACTTCTTCCATAAAAAAATGTTTCAATTAAAATTTTTACTTTAAGTTTTCTATTTAAAAAAAAATACCTAATTGTTTTTTGTTTTTGTTGTAAAACTATTTTATTGCATGGGGTTATATTCTTGTTGATTTAAAATAGCTCTAAAAAAGGGAAAACTGAACAGACAAGTATATAATAGAAAAATACTATAAAATATTATTCTTTTTACTCGTTTTCCTATAAAATTGCATTATAAAACGATATGCGTGCGAAACCTTAATCTCTATATAAAACAGGACTTTTAGAAGGAAGAGTTCAAAAACTAAACGTTTTCTACAAGACCTTTGTAATCTAAGCCAAAAATACATTATTTAAAAATTTAATTTAAGAGTCCAAGCGTGAGACAAAAAATTAGAATTAGACTTTTAGACCCGAGCACCTAGTCTCGGGGGGGCTGCATCCCCCCCCCCCTCCCTCCCTAAATACGCCACTGGAAATATGTGTCGTTTACAAGTAAGAATACTGGAAAAGTACACGTGGAATGTCCATAATTAAAAACGATTCGGAAAACTTTATATTTAAGATGAAAAACGGCATAAAAAGGTTACCACTACCAGGTAAACTTACATAAGCGAAACAGATAGCATGTGAATCGACAAATCCACACCGCCGAATATACAGAGTGGTTCACGACTAGCGTTCGTTTCTTCGTCATGGCAAAATTTCTAAAAAACATGTTTTTTTTATCTGTTGTTTATACCAAGTGACAACGAAATTACTACACAGCTTGTCACGTCCTTATAAAATAATACATTATTATGAGAAATGTTGGTAAGCTATATGGTTTCACTATGCGCACATTTTCAGTATTAAAATGTCCGAATGAACCGGAAGTGACTATTTGTAATTTTAAATGTATATTTTTTTCTTCGCAGAATTATAAGCAGAAAACATATATGATATCCTATACTTATCTAAGACAGTTTCCGAGAAAACAGCGTTAGAAATTGCCAAATTAACCGCACATTTTATTGTTTTTACAAAAAACAAATTAATAAGCAAATAAAAAAATATTATTTTTTTACTTCTTTTTAGGTATTCCGTATGAATGAGTTACAACTATTTAACTTCCTGTTTAACCGGAAGTGTTGCAAAAAACACAAATTTCCCCAATAATTTTAACTCTAATTTTCAAAATTATCTTACTTTTCTAAATATTTTTTATTTATGCTTCCCTATGTCTAAACTTATTAGTTTCTGAGATATAAGCAATTAAACATTTAGTTACATTATCCAACAAGCAACAATTGGCAAAAGGCACCTTTAATTGTGAGTAAATAATGCTTGCCAATGTTATTTATGTAACAGTTAAAGTTGCTGGTTAGTCAATTAGTAATAAAAAATCATTAAGCAACCTAACGTAAGAAACCTAAAATGGCTAATTCTATATCAAAAATCACGTCGATTAGCGGCAAAAACTCCCAATTATCTAAAGCATTTGTTAACGTTCTAATTAAAAGTTGTAAACAGAGAAATGTTGATATAATTGCTGTATTTCCGCCATTTAATATTGATATTATTTATTTTACGCCCCTTCTATTTTTATTAAGTCGACCAAAACGTGAAAATCAAAAAGCGTAAAAAATGGACTTTGTATAATGATTTGTTAAATACATACCTAATATATAATAATTTTTCGGTGCTTACGTACTTTCTTATTTCTTTGGATAATAAACATATTTTTCTACTCCCACATGGAAATTTGCCTTTACAAGTGATTGGAAAAGTGGGCTATTCCGGTTAACTGAACGGATATGATTTCATATCCATCCTAGTTAGGATATGAAACTGACCAATCACAGTGGTCAATTACAAAAAAACCAAATTTATACGTTGTAAATTTTTACGAGTCGTTTTCTGACACTTGAAAGAAGTGGAGTTAAGAATATACCTCAAAAATATGCAAATCTGTTAGTTAAAATTTGTTATTTTTTAATTTAAATCAAAATATTTATCCCAGAGTCTATGCATACACAATTTTTTCCTAAAGAGTGCCCGAAATGGTGCGAAAATTGAAGGTAAACGGTGCTACAAAGTCGTGTGCGTGCAAGGGGATCTCGAAAACGGTAAGAGATACGAAGATTAAGGTTAAATTGAGGCAAAGTTGCGTATTTTAAGGCTTAATAATTATGTGAAAAAAAATTCTAATTATTCCGATTGCTTTCGGAAATATCCGAAAAAAACCGAAATTTTTTGCGCTTTTGGATTTGGGAAAAAAATAAAAAACATTCATAGCCGTTTTTTATGTTCAGCAAGGTGGCGTTATTAGTTTTTAAATTTAAATTCGACGTTTCGTTCTTTAGTTACCAACCTCAAGTAAATTTTTTTAAATACAGACCTGAAATTTTAAATACAGTTTTAGGGATTTCTAAGCTTTAGAAATTTAATACAATATACAAGTTTTTAAAATTTTAACGTTTTGTCATTTAATAACACATTTTCCAAATTATCTTTTTCATTTCATTACAGTCCTGAACATTTAAAGCCAAACTAAACAACAAAAGATTTCTGATTTAAAAAATCCCTCCATTTTGACTCAAAGAGACCTTATAATTGATATTTTGTAAGAAAAGAGACTCAAAGTCTCGGCGTCACATATTTTCCTGTCTGGTTATTTTTATTACATGTTTCGCCTGAAATCAGATCTTCTAAACAGTAAAAACAGTAAAAAAAGTGTTTTTGAAATAAACATAAGCGCATCACAGTAACATAACTAGACTAACACTCCAGTTACCTTTTCTTCACTCGGGATCATTATTTTTTTTTCTGTTTTACAGTGTTTCGGTCTAGGTCTAAGGCAAAAACCATAGGACTTAAGATATATAGGTTATATTAATAAAATAAATAAAATACTAATAGAAAATAGAATTACTTCTCCATGCCTTAAAAGCTTGCTTACTTAAAATAAACGGCCTAAACATCATAACTTCATGTTCATGTAATGTAATTTTAATATTAAAGTAATTCTAAAATAATTGCCAGGGCCGTAATAGTAAAGAAAGGATAATTTGAAATGCTAATGATGTGTTATTTGACGACAAAACGTTAAAATTTTAAAAACCATTAAATTGTATTGAATTGAAAGCTTAGAAGTCCTTAAAACTGTTTTAAAAATTCCAGGTCCGTATTTAAAAAAAAAGAATTGAGGTGGGTATCTAAAGAATGAAACATCCAATTTGAAAACTAATAACGCCATCTTGTAGAACATAAAGAACGACTATGAAAAAGTGTTTCTTGTTTTTTTCCCAAGTCAAAAATGAGGGCGCAAAAAATTAAAAACCAAAACTAAAAATTTCGGTTTTTTTTTAATATCTCCGAAGGTATTCAGAATATTTACAATTTTCTTTCACCAAACTATTAAGCCCTAAAATATGCACCTTTGCCTCAATCGTCGTGCTCAATTTACTTCCTCGTACAATATGGACATCATATCCCCTCGTTATACAACTACTATTTTAATAATTTTAACGTATGTAAAACATACCAAAAATGTACTATGTCAAATTTAATATTTAAATTTGTATTACTCATTTTTTTCAAATGGCACATGGTGGCTCATCGGATTAGGAACAAAGAATACTTTATTACGATTAATTTGACAGCAGACACTATTAAGTTTTAAATAAATTTCCATTAAAAAAATTAAAAAATGTGAAGTTAGAACTTTCCTAAAATGAAGCATTTTTTACTTTTAGATAGAGAATAAAAAATTAAGATAGGGAGGTGAAAACCATTTTTCTCTAAGATGAACCGTTCCAATGTTACAGCCTGTTAAAGTCTGAAAATGCCATATTTTAAACGTCAATATCTCAAAAACTATTGAATTTAGACATATGACATTTACACAATAAGCGTAGAATTTTATGGAGAATCAGAAAATAATACAATATATAGGGTGTTCCATTAAAAAAAACACCCTTTTGTACGAAGTTAGAGGGAACAATTCCCGTTTAGTTTTGAATATTTATTTTCATGGAATCTTTTCCTCTGACTTCGTACAACCCGCTGCTCTCGATAAAAGTGATGAGTCACTGACAGTAATTTTGGACCTGGAGTATAGAACAGGTAATCACGGGTCACTGACTTCTATTAATTGACATTTAAAATAGAAACCAACACATGTCACTCTATTTTCTCTCCTCCAATGGTGGCGCGGTCACGCCATAACACCAAAAAAATAAAGGGTGTTTTTCTCATTTACTATGGTGATGTGACATTTAAAAATATTTTTCCCTTGAATGTTGTCATAGCGGGATATACAGGTTTAAAAATAATGCCTTAATTCCATAACACATATTATATTAAAATGTTTCTAGAGTGTAATATAGGGAGAAAATTCATAATACTTTTTTAAATTGAAAATGCAAAAAGTTGGGTAGGGACCCCTAAGGTAAGTCTTCATGTGCCCACTCAGTGACTTTGTCTGGGAAGAATATAGCGCCAAATACTGTTAAAACCGTGGGGGAGAGTCGTACATTTCAAAAGACAAATGGTGAATTTTCTCTGAACTTCTATAGCAAGCAACATTTAAAAATATGTGTCTGTAATAGGTTATTATATCAGGATTTATGGATTTAAATGTAACAAGTCATTTCCATAACTTTTTTAGGGGTAGAATTAGTTGGGAAATGGTCAGTAAAATACTTCAGAAATTCAAAGTTTCTATTTTTGCCGTTTCGACCTCTATGAGGTAATCATGAGGGCGATACAGTTATGAACTTTCCTTTTAAAAATAAATTTATCAGGTACATTATTGTATAACAATGGAGGACTGCTTCTGACATCATTGCTGGTGGCTACTGCTTTAAAACAATATTTTAACGAAGAAGCAGTCCTTTATGGGTATACAATAATGTACCTGATAAATGTACTTTTAACAAGGAAGTTTATAACGGTATCGCCCTGATGATGACCTCATAGAGGTCGAAACGTTGGCAAAAATACAAACTTTGAATTTCTGAAGTGTTTTACTGACCATTTCCCAACTAATTCTACCCCTAAATATTAGTCAGTGTGGTCACTAATTATACCAATTTAATGTTTCCATAACGCCCTCCATTTCTTTATAAATAATAAACTGGCGGAGAGCACACACACCTGTGTCAAATTAAATCAAAGTTAAAAAAAAATTAAGGATACCAAAAAACAATCTCTTACCTTGTTATTGGTGGGTAATACTATAAAGGCACCGCCGCCAGCGCTCTCGACGATAATGGCTATGAACTTGGGGTTCACTGCACAGAAAGTCGAATCCCAAGAGCTCTTCGAAACCCTGATGTTGTCGTAGCATTGCTCCCGCTTCAGCGCTTGGCCGTAAACATGTCTGAATTTGGAACTTCTCACCACGCGAAACGACATCTGGAGGAAGAAAAAAATGAGTTTGCTTATCGTAATATTTGTAGGACATCAAAGTTTTTCGTATGCACTGATTTAAGATATTTATTCTAATCTAATGTAATATGTTTATTATAGGTACTTTTATATAAATGTGTGTGCTTAGCCTGATCTGACAAATTTATTACATAAAACAACAGACTAGGTTTCACAATAATTTAGTTTACCTAGTATACCTCGTGCCAAACTACAAAATATAGATTTTTAGTATTAGAATTTACAGTAGGCAGAAAGCAAATGGCAACAAATAATTACTTTTTGATAAAAAAACATACCAGTAGGTAAGGCACACTATAATGTATAAATGCTTATCAAACTGTAAAACCCAAACATAAAGAGTTATCAAATAAAGAGTTATGTATATGTATTTATTAGGTATAACTGGGTACTTATTTAGAATATTATTTACAGCTAGTACTTAATTATACATTCCATTTCAATGTTAATTCTTTCTCTGTATTTTGATCTTTCCATGTATTATTTTAATATACAAGATATTAATTACTTTATTACATACCTTTAATAAAAGCTTTTGTTTATATGAAACTGTTTTCTTTTTAATCATTTGATTTTTTTTTTGAGAATTTAAGATAAAATAAGCTGCATTTAAAAAAAAAACTGCCTAATTAATTGTATTGTAACAAATAAAAACCTGATAAAAAGTACATTTATCTTTCATAACATTATTATAAAGTAGATATATTTAGATTTGAATTAATATTTTTTGAGAATTAAAAGTATTTCAGAGTAGGAAAATGATGACCCCAAACTTTTATCTCATTTAATTATTTATTTATCAATGAATACTATCTTCAAATTATGTTATGTTTTCTTCTAATTTTCTAGTCATTTATGTACAAATTCTATATATAATTAAGCTATTTTTTTCAATATTTCCCAAGAAATATCAAATTTTCAAACTTGATAACCCAAACATAACCTACAAATCTCATGTTTAAGGACGTATAAAGGGCACAAACCTTGTTTTATATCCTAGTTTGTAAAGTCTAAATACTGCGCGTAATGTCTATTTACATCTAAATTAACTAAAAAAATTATTTTGCATTAATTTTCACCAACACTTCATATCTCGTTCACGATATTCACTTCGACCAGTGAGAAAAGCCATATTTGGTTATGAGAAAATTTTGAAACGTCAAAAACACGACAGACCTGACCTCACTCGAAAACTTCGGCAACTTGCTACGTTCGTGCCATCTCTGGGTAGTAGATGCAAATGCATATAGAAATTTACAATTTACTTTTCAGAGGAACTTGATAAATACCAGTAATGACAGTATGACCCCAAGGTTCTTAGATACATGACCCAAGATTTCTAAATGGACCTTGAGTGCATGACCTAACTTTTCTCTATGCATCTACCTACAGGAGAACGTTTGAAATAAGGTAATATTAATGGGTACGGGAATTTGGGTGCGTATTACTGTATACCAGATAATGCGCCTAGAAAATTCATTTTTTGTATTGGTAGGATGAAAATCGATCGATATAGGAAGTTCTCTGGCTATGATTTATTCCTGGGCGTGCAGCTAATTCGGTCTTATTTAGGGGCCCTTATCCAACTTTTAACACGGTCGTAAAAAAAATTATGAAGTGTGTCTATAGAAAATCCTCCATTTAAATATAGTGCATTAATTCCAAATCTCCCTGTACGTATTATGTAGCGTTAATAAATGTTTACATCCTGTAGACTAAATTCTCAATATTAATATAATGTATTATAATTCATTTCAGAAAGGAGTAATAAAATGGGAAATTCCGTCCAGTTCGGCTCAATTTCGGTGTCGGCCATAGGCGCACGTAAATTTTGTGCAATAAATTATTTATGGTAACTAACCAAAATGTTTAAAGAATTAGGTTAACGGGTATTAAGATAAAATAGTATTGTTTGTAATATTAAAATTTCAAGTAATTGCGTAATTCAATTCGGGAGATTACCACGACGACATGAATTCGAATGTTTTTGAGGACTATTTTGGTGAAATAATAAACGACTGTTTAACCACCAAAGGTATTGAATTTGAAAATAACTTGATAAAGAAGGAACTATTATTGTCTGACGCACGGTTCTAGAGCTACAAATGCCTGATAAGGCAGGGAGATAACGACCTAACTCGAATCAAAAATTACGTCAGAAGCTGTGATGTGCATCCAGACAGTAATTTTATGGACTTTACCTTATTTTAAGGGGAATTGCCTTTTTAATGCGGCCGTTATCTCCCTGCCTTATCAGGCATTGTAGCTCTAGAACCGTGCGT
Source organism: Polydrusus cervinus (assembly GCA_935413205.1). Taxonomy (NCBI): domain Eukaryota; kingdom Metazoa; phylum Arthropoda; class Insecta; order Coleoptera; family Curculionidae; genus Polydrusus; species Polydrusus cervinus. Next base: position 17,762,899 of record OW284517.1, read on the forward strand.
CAGACTATAGCTATATAGCAAATTTACACAAACATCGTTTTATGAGATATATACCGTGGAAGATATAGCTAAAATACATAGTGTAACTGTGCTGCGCACACCGCCATATCATTGCGAACTAAATCCTATAGAACTTATATGGGCGCAAGTGAAAGGATTTGTAGCAAGGCACAACACGACATTCAAAATAAAAGACTTTAAGCTACTGTTTGATCAAGCCATTAAGGAAGTGACACCAGAGAACTGGCGAAAAGAAGGCCATCATGTCATTAAAGAAGAGGAGAAAATGTGGGATCTTGACCACCTGATCGATCGGACCGTCGACTCGTTAATTATAACGTCAAGAGGAGATGACAGTTCCTCAGATGACGAAGAATATTATGATTTTATAATTTAATTTCTGTATAATGAATTTTTTTATAATGTTTAATACTTTTTTTTTTAAATGTACCTAATACTATGTACTTAATGCACGCCTTTGTCACACCATTTTCAGTGTTTGTGAATTGATAACAATATGCAAAACCCATAAATTAACCCAAACCCGGATGGTGACCTGCACTTGATGAAAAGAAAGAATTTTACAATGAAATCAAATGCCAAATTATGAAAGTGGCTTAAATATTCGTTGGGTCACTCTGCAGTCCCTTTGCATACCTAATGAGCTTTGATTACTCTACACCTTTCTGAAATAGACTATAAGTAATATATATTATTTGGTAACATTATTTATTTTAGAAATAAGGTTTATAAATAAATACATCCCACGACCAAAAACCATCAAGATAAATCCTCTGAAACAGAGACTTATTTAAAAAATTAAATTAAATCCGAGGAAGCATCTATCTGGGCATAATAACATAAATAAATAAACCTGCGCAAGCGCCTCTAGCTACAGTTCCATTTGAGAGCGCGCCGAAAATCGATAGAGCCAAATGACCGATTCCGGGGTGAAATAGAGGCTTCGATAGAGCTCTGGAAACCCAGTTTCAAGAAAAGGTTTTTTAGAAATGAAGCTGAAACTCGGAAAATTAGTTTTTCAGATAAAAGGCGGTAGTGAGGTGCGAAAAAAGCGATATAATCAAGCGGAGGACGGTGAATGTTAACTGTTTGGTAAATAGGGAGCGCAGTTTTCTTAAAAAGTGTCGAATTCTTAACAAACTAAACTGGCTTAAAATGTTCCGGATTATTTAAAAGCAGTTTGTAAGTTGGATGTAGGTATTATTGGGCCCTGTCATTATAAGCTACTTTATAAGGAAGTTTGTAAGTAGTTACAGGGGTCATAATAAGGTGGAAATCGCGTCATTATGTAATTTCTTGTTGTCAGGCATCGCTTTTTACTAATATGTGCATATCTCCATTCATAACATAATATCCCTGCAATCATTCAATTTAAAGATATTTAATTTCGCTTATTGGTCTAAACAATTTTTTAGCCTAGGCTATGTTTCTAAAGGAAGCTAATAACCGTAATGCAATTATATTTTTGAGAAAGTCTGGTTTTTTCGAATTTTGGTACACAGAAACTACAATTCGGTATTTATTCTACCGTTTAATAGCCATTATAATAATAGGATTGGGTAAGGCACATTCATTTGTCTATAGTCTATACAGGGTGATTCCTAAGTTGATACTTTTCTGTTTTAGCTGTGTATAGAAGGTATTAAAAAAAAAAACATTTTCAAATAGGTAGGTACCTTTTTTCAAAATACTTAAAAATAGGCGAGATACAGAAGTAAAAAATCTAAGTGCGGGCCTGGTCATTATAACGTAGCCTGCTATACTTTATATTGTTTTTGTCTTATTAGTCATGCAATTTACGGGTCGGTGGTCAGTTATTTATTTGAAAATCCGCTGCGGTGTGTTTTTCTGAAGCAAGTTAATTTTAAATTGGTGACACGTAAAAATGGTAAAATTTGAAAACAATGAACTAGTAGATATGGTGTTAATTTACGGCGAGTGTAGTTAAAGTGCGGCTGCTGCCTCGAGATTATACGCAGAACGCTTTCCCTTGCGAGCACATCCCAAGGTTTTTTAATGTTATTCAACGGGCAAGTTAGGCAGAATGTAAGTACCTTATTTTTTAGTTTTTTGAAAAAAAGTATTTGAAAATGTCTATTTTAATGCCTTCTATACACAGCTAAAAAAGAAATCAATCAACTTGGGAATCACCCTGTATACTGCGGTTAAGGTGACAACCTGATTGCTTTAAAATGCCGAAACCAACCTCGAAAGATGCTCTCTAACTCAAATACCAATTATTACAACTAAAAAAAAATCTTCTTTATTACAACTGTGTTATTATGGTCTATTTCAGAAAGGTGTAGAGTAATAAAAGCTCATTAGGTATGCAAAGGGACGACTACAGAGTGACCCAACGAATATTTAAGCCACTTTTATAATTTAGCATTGATTTCTCTGCAAATTTCTTTATTTTCATGTAGTGCAAATAGTACCACCCGGGTTTGGGTCAATTGATGGGTTTTGCCTATTGTTATCCATTCACAAGCACTGAAAATGGTGTGACAAAGGCGTGCATTATGTACATTGTATTAGGTACATTTATTTTTTTATTAAACATTATAAAAAAAAATACAAAAGACATTAGTATACAAAAATCATTATATTCTTCGTCATCTAATCTTGAAGGTATAATTAACGGGTCGACGGTCCGATCGATCAGGTGGTCAAGATCCCGCATTTTCTTCTCTTCTTTAATGACATGATGGACTGCTTTTCGCCAGTTCTCTGGTGTCACTTCCGTAATGGCTTGATCAAACAGTAGCTTAACGTCTTCCATTTTGAATGTCGTGTTGTGTCTTGCTTCAAATCCTTTCACTTGGTCCCATATAAGTTCTATACGATTTAGTTCGCAATGACATGGCAGGTGTGCGCAGCACAGGTACACTATGTTTTTCAGCTATATCTTCCACAGCATATTTCATTAAACGATGTTTGTGTAAATTTGCTATAGCTAATAGTTTCTTCTTTATCAAATTATCTTCTTTTTTTTCTTTGGTTAGTTATCATAAATAATTGAATGCACAAAATTTAGCTACGCCTATGACCAACACCGAAATTGAGCCGAACTGGAAGGAATTTCCCATTTTATTACTCTAAACCTTTCTGAAATAGGCTATATCACAAATATCAATTGTTACAACTGTGTTTTTAATAATTATTTCATTTTTCTGTTATAAAAATAAAATAGGTCTGAAGGACCTCTCGGTCCAAGGACAATTGGGTGACCAATAAAGAACATGTTTCATGCATTCGTGTAATTACACCCCCCCCCCCCCCCTTCCATCACCTTTCTCAAATACTTTGTGTACAAAACAACGAATATTTTCCATTGAATTAAATTCAACTTACAAACTATATACACAGAGGCTCTAAAATTGAAAATAAAATACTCTAATAACTAATTAAATATAATTGTTCGAAAATGTTAGGTAGGTGATAATTTAAAAATTAATTAAACTGACAAAAAATGCTCATATGACTCTAAGGACTATTTCGTATTAGTCACGATGACTAGTACCAAAATGAACGCTCTGATAGTGATATTATTTGTGATAATTTTTAATTTCGAGTTTTGTAAGCTGCAAAAGCCGAATGTAGATGCAAGAAGACACGATGTCTACATCGCTGGATTCTTTCCTTTTGGAAAAGGGGTGGAGAATTCCGAGACAGGTAAGATGTTTTAAAGATCAACAGCATTATCGGTGTCAATTTTTTTACAATTCCAATGCTTTGGAGATTATTTTATAAATAAATCAGGTCTTTATGATTCTTTCGAAAAATCTAAAGGCGCAACGGTATTTTTATTTCTAGTAGTATTTTTATAAATAAAAACATGTAGAGTATCTACCACCTTTTAATTTTATTTCTAATAAACCAGTGGAGAAAGATTTTATGTTTTTTTATTTATTTTTATAAATTAACTCCACTTTAAGAATGGACTACTTCTTCAAAAATAAAAATGTTGCAACTGGGACTAAACATTGCAACATCGTTATTTATTTTAATACCCCACACCTGACACCAACATTTATGCATTGTTTGCGAACTATCTAACTTTGTTTGTCGTACCCTTAAAACATATGGAAATCTTATTAATTAAGTTAGGATTTTGATATTTTGCAGACTTTACCTGTATCCTAGGGCGCATTTCAGGAAAATATTTTTGTTTATACAGGGTGTTCCAAAAAAATGCGACGTCATAAGAATTTATTTTTTTAGATTAAATGCCATATATTTTCTTACTTATTTGGATGCATCTTGTAGTTGCCTACATACCCCTAAAATTTTAATAAAATCGGTTCAGTATTATAGGCGAAAAAAAATAAAAACTAAAAAAATCAGTTTTGCACCACTGGTTTTAAAAATTAATAAAAAATAAAAATAATGCCTCGTTATTAAAATTCTACAAAGTTACTTAATAAATAAGGTCCTAATATGTCGTTAACCAAGTTTAATTAATGCGAATTGTACAGGGTGTCAAAAATTTAGTGTCAAACTTTGCAAACTTTAAAGCAATTTATTTTTCTTATTTCAAATTGGAACCCCTCTAAATTATTATTCCATTCGATGCAGAATTAAAATTCAAACATCTGTTCTAATTACAACCCTATCGCAATTTCTAACGCATTAAGACTTATTTACAGAAAACTCGTTTTATCAACCTTTCCACCAATCATTATTATATAATAAATATCAAAGATGGCTTTGAAAAACAATTTATTGATATTAAAGTTTATTGAAGTGACAAAAGCCCATTTTGACTTTAGTTATTTTATAGTTTCATATATTGTTAGATTAGTATTAATTATTTAAGCTATATTATTTTTTGTGATGGAATACAACCAAGAAGAGCTCGTAGATATGATTCTCATATTAGAAGCATAATAAAAGAATTTTAATATCAATAAATTGTTTTTCAAAGCCACCTTTGATATTTATTATATAATAATGACTGGTGGAATAGTTGATAAAATAAGTTTTCTGCAAATAATTCTTAATGCGTTAGAAATTGCGATAGGGTTGTAATTAGAACAAATGTTTGAATTTTAATTTTGCATCGAATGATATAATAATATACAGGGGTTCCAATTTAAAATAAGAAAAATAAATTGCTTTAAAGTTTGCAAAGTTTGACACTAAACTTTGGACACCCTGTACAATTCGTATTAATCAAACTTGGTTGACGAAACTTTGAGACCTTATTTATTAAGTACCTTTGTATAATTTTATTAACGAGACATTATTTTTAATTTTTGTTAATTTTTAAAACCAGTGGTGTAAAACTGATTTTTTTTAGTTTTTATTTTCTTCGCCTATAATACTGAACCGATTTCATTAAAATTTTAGGGGTATGTAGGCAACTACAAGATGCATCCAAATAAGTAAAAAAATATATGGCATGTAATCTAAAAAAACATATCCTTATGACGTCACACTTTTTTGGAACACCCTGTATAAACAAAAATATTTTCCTTAAATGCACCCTAGGATACAGCTAAAGCTTGCAAAACGTCATAATCCTAACTTAATTAATAAGTGAGCTACAGAAGACGGGAGGTGAGGCGCAGGACCCTGTATAAGGTTTAAAATAAAAACACAAAATGTTGTACCTAGTTTTACTAACTAAAATTATTATTTCGTTATTTTAGCACCTGGCTACTACAAAACAATTACATTCAAAATATCAACTTTAAAAATTCAGTCTTTTTGCATATCCTGTATGAATAAATTAAAAAAATAAGAAAAATGTCCCCTTTATAGTATTATATTCTTTATACTATACCAACTCTACTATTAATCCCTTTTTCAGACTCAAATATTTTTTAAAAAATTCACTCTAAATGGAGTTGTGTTGTTTATGAACGACCTAGTTTAAATGGAGTCTTCCCTATAGTGAACAAGATGAACTGGTTCATAACTTCACGGTTCATACTATGATTTATAAACTAATATTTTTGGTTAACGAGAACGAACTAGATCACTTAAATACAATAGAAATCGAATCTCCTAGTTTATGTACTTTGTGAAAAGAATACTTACTGTCATGTATACGAGTCAGCACTAACAGTCTTAGTGTCAGATGTGGGGGTAGGTATGTATTACCATATGTTACCGGCCAAACTCGATAGGCCAAACTAGTTTATCCTAAAAGTTGTTCGGGTCTGGTCTTGTTTGTTTAGGTTTGTTAGGGTTTGTTAGAATATGAATGAACCCTAACAAACCCAAACAAACCCGAGCAGGCCTAGGCAAATCTAGTTTATCCTGAAATCGGGTATGACCGGTAACACATAGATAAATTAAACCAACAGAAATCATTTAATATAAAAAATGTACCTCTCATAATTTTGGACGTTAAGTTACTTCGCTTCTAAGCATTGACCACAAACTCTGGCTTTCTCCCATTTAGGTGGGATGTCTATTGTCTAGGTTTACATAGTTTATGGTATTACCTTGGTGGGGCGTAGCGAAAACTACAAAATGTATTATATGTATGTATGTGTCTTAACAAAATAGAGTACCTACCCATCTTTATGTTTTATTTATGCATTCGAGTTAAGTTTGCAGTCTTTTTCAGTATTGGAACATTTTATAGGACGAGGGGTAATGCCCAGCGTCAAGTTGGCCTTGGATCATGTGAACGAGCACTCGCAGGTTCTCAGGAATTATCGGCTGCACATGTGGTGGAATGACACCATGGTAAGATTTGGATTCTATTTTTTTAGAATTTAGTCATTACTATTACATACATAATTATTATTGTGGAGTAAATATTTTATTTCATATATTGAAACAATTACCTAATGTTATGACGAAGCATTAAAAAAACATGAACAGATGCATAATTATATATAATTTACAACTCTGAACAGATTATGCCTTCATATGATCATTGCGATAAATGGAAAAAACGGTAAACTCATCAATTACTTAAAGTCAAGAGTGATATATTTTTCTATAGTGGTAATTTAATAATAGTAATTATTTAACAATTATGCTGTATACAAGGTTATGATAAAGCAATGGATTAGCAATTCACATAGAATACCACCCACTGATAGTCTATTTCAGAAAGGTGTAGAGTAATAAAAGGACATTAAAGGGACTACAGAGTGACCCAACGAATATTTAAGCCACTTTTATAATTTGACATTGTTTTTATTGCAAAATTCTTTCTATTCATCAAGTGCAGTTTTTTCTTTGGTTAGTTATCATAAATAATTTAATACACAAAATTTACCTGCGCCTACGCCTATGGCCGACACCGAAATTGAGCCAAACTGGACGGAATTTCCCACCTTTCTGAAATAGACTATAGAGTTAAAACCAGATCACTTCGGAGGAAATTTAGATATCCCTTTCCAGGGATGCTCTCATCAAGGAAAAAGGGTCTGATATAAGAGGCTGATCCATTTCGTTATCCTAACATGACACTTATGCAACAATGAGGGAAATACGTCTTTAAAACAAAAAGGTTGTAAACTGGCGTGTGATATGAAATTTTTTGAAATTTACAATAAGAACCCACCCAGGCATAGATCTGATACATGTAAAACATTTGTCCTTAATAAAAAATTAAAATTGTTATTTAAAATTCACATGCCTGTGTAATTTGTCCATTAAAATGGATATCTTCATGTATCGGATATGTTTTACAGCCTTCAAAGTTTCCCTTGAAACAATTTTAAACGAGGAAAACCCTTTTTTCATGTCATGTTATTAAAATAACCCTGTCGTGCTTGAGAAACATAAAATATGGTATGTCGCTTTGTCGCAACAATTATTATTATATGCTAAGTAGGTTTAATTTTAAGTACATAAATGCCTTTAATAGGAAATGTATTGTTGTGATTTTACTATTTGGGGCAGAAAGTTGCACTTTCTGCGTACATAAGCACGTCCTTAACATCAAAAATTAAAAATCCGTTAAGAAAGTCACCTCGTCTGTCACACGATTCTGAGACCACCTAAAGAATGCAGAAAAAAGTTTGCCATGTTGTCGGCTTGATCACTACTAAATCTAGATAGAGTATAACCTCCACAAATATAGCATTCTTGTTTATATTCCCGTCTTCTGTAAAAAAACATCAGTAAAAAATATAACAAAAGAAACGTTGTTCCCGTACAAAGAATATAAAGAGTCAACATGGACTACAGTGAATATTCTATTGGTCTTTAGAGCCCATTTTCTCTTCTCATTTTCTTAATCAGTTAGAAATTAATCATTATGCAAAATTCAACTAATGGACAGTATCGCTCGAAGTCGACGCGCCGATATGGCTTCGCTCCATTCTTATCTATATATCACGTTAAAAAGAGATAGCACAAAATCATAATAGGGTCTGCCAACCAGCTACCCTCTCCTCTATCACCGCCGGTAAAATTGTAACAAAAAGTAGGGGCTTAGGCCCATATTATCCATCTCCTAGTAAAGTTACCAGGAGATGAATGATATGGGCCTTAGGTCCACTAATTGAAGCTCCTGGTAATTTTACCAGCCAGATAATTTCGATGAAAACAATTGTCTCAACAACAATTCTTTGGAAATTATCTTGTTGGTAAAGTTATCAAGAGATGGATATAGCGGACCTTAGTGAATCTGTTTTTTTTTATGAGTAACAAACAGTTTACAGTGTCTGCTGCAGCTGAAGCAATAAGGGCTGGACCAAACTTGCTCGTATGTTTTTTAAGATTACAATACATACATTTTCACTAAGGCTTAACTAGCACGTTAGGCCGGCCCCAATTTTCAGTTGTACCCCCCGGTACATGCAAGCGGAACAGCTGGCATGCACATGGCGTGACTCCTTAAAGTTATGATGAAAGTTTTTAATCATAACAAAGTGCAAAATAATTTATTAGCACAAATAAAACGGTTATAAAATTGTGTCGGCTATATTTAGAGAAATAAAAATTGAAAGCTATTAAAACGAAAGGTTTTTAAAAAAAAAAATAGTTAATAGTATCGAATTGTTCGCTGTGGCAGGTTTGCTATTTCGCCACGATTATTATCGATATTTAGAGTTAGAGCTATAGTCGCGTCTCATCAGGTGAAGGGGCTCACCAACAAAATAAAACCAGGAGGAAATTCTTTCGCCAATATTAAATATTATTATAGCAATACAGCTACCATTTTAGTCCTTAACAAATAATTATATTCGAATTAATAATATTAATTTAATCCGAATGTAGCTATGCATAATATGGCCACGGTTAACTCCGATGGACAATTATTATAAACACTCGTGCATTCTGGTGCGCCCCAGCGACAGTGTCCGTTAGCTTAAAGCAAGTGAAGACCCAACGCTCAACATGGCTTTGATATTCACCGTTGCTATGGTTACGTGACGTCAGTCACGCAAACATCATGTAACAATTTGCATTATGATGAAGGGCAATTTAAAAATAGATCAGTCGTATACACCATTGTTTTAGCATTGGTTCGCCTAACCTGAAGGTATTTATATTGAGGCTTCGCGAAACTTACGGTTATAGATATCGTTTTTATGTGATTTACTGTGTAATTAAAAAGTTTTGTTTATTTTTCAATTAAGTAATTCAATAGTGTAAAATTAGTCAGTGTTTGTTTAAGTACCCGCACTATACCTAGCTCTACTTTTTTTTAAGACCGCGAGCCGCGACTGTTTGCGTCCGACAATTTAGTTTTTTTTTATCAATATTTCGTTAACTTTGCGTTTTATCTAAGAATTTCGAAAAAAGAAAAAAATCTTTGGAACACAATAAAATTACCTACAGTTTTAAATAATTTTTTTTTTTTGATTTATAAAGTAATTAAAGCAGACATTTTAATGCTGGAATGGTAAAGGCATATTTGAGAAAAATTGTAAACTATCAGCGATCAAAATTACTGACTGAACAAACAGTTTTTAGTAAATACTTATTAACCCCCCCCCCCCCCCCCCCCTCCTCAAGTATTTCAGCTAGGGATAAACCCATATAGACCGTAGCGGTGGGAAATACTGTTACCACTTTGGAACGTTACATTTCATACCGCGACTACATAACCGTTATTTGGGAACGAACTGAATTGCAAGGTTTGTAAAAAAAATGTAAAAAAAAGTTAATCATTTGTCGAAATAAAAACGAATCTATCATTACTGTGACCTTGATATCTCAAACCAATAAACCACGATGTATCGAGAAATACCTAAATAATAAAAAGCAAGTGATTTTCTGTGCGATTTCCGCTATATTGAAAAAAATACCGAGAAAATTCCTATGATTGGTCAAAACTTGAAGTGTGACGTTTTTCTTTTATTTAAAGAGTTTTTGCTGGTTTCTGAACCTGTTTTTTCGATTAAAACTAATTTAGCGAATGGTAAAAAGTCCTCTATTTTAGTATATTCCCATACACAAAACTATTTTAAATTTTTAATAATATTAAAATATTTTAGTTTAACTGACAAGAATTTATCAGTCCTTTCTTTCGTCATTCATACACGCCAAAGGGATCCTCAAGATTGCGTAAATTAAAATATACTATACCACCTTGGCTACCGCACCAGCAAAACACCGGCATCGTAACTACAAGGCGCAGCGTTAAAATCAAAAGGTCCCACGACATATACATACCCGCCAACGGCGGCCGCAACAGTTCCCTTGTCAACCTTTCATCCCCTGTCTGATAAAATACCTTTAACGACAAAATACCGTTAACCACGAGACTGTTACTATTCTCCAGATACCGTTTGCCGTTGTGCGCTCCACAACGAACAGCTAAAGAGGCCCAACGTTATCGCTTTCTCTCGGTTCGCATCGCAGCGTGTAGTGACGAAGGACGAAATCTTAATAGTTCCATAGTAACTGCTTATTTGTACGAGGTCGAGCGCGACACGACGGTATTAAAAAATACCGTTTCAAAGTAGCAGTTACACAGATACGGACCCATAACTTATAGATCGCAAGTCGGCTTCTTACTCTTGATCTTGGAACATTAAAGAATTTAGGTGATTTTCTGTACTCTAGTATTATCTGCACATCCCACACAAATGTATAGACAGACATCTCTGTCAGATTCAAGAAAGCATCTAACACCTCGTGTCTCACTCATACCAATCACGCCCATTTGTCATGTTGAAAACCGCGCTTCCAACAGAGAGAGAGAGTGAACGAACTGGACAAACCGTCCAACGTGGTGCCAAAAATATACTGTAATTGAAGATTCTGCTGCAGATGGACTGGAAATGCGTTTGACAGGTTCGGGAAGACAGTTGCGGCGGATTGTGTATTTGAATAAGTCCCCCTTCTGTCGTCCCAATCTTGTTAGACGATAGTCAACTGGAGCCGCTGCATCTACAGACGTCCAAGAATAGATAAATACCTTAACGTGGGTTCCGAACCACGATCCTCAATTATGCGATACCCCCCAAGGGCTATCAATCCTCGTTTTTTTGCCATTGCATGACCTACCGATTGAGGAGTGTGTACCATCTTCCGCACCCCACGAGATGTCCGATCTCATCCGGCCTGGTTTCCGACGTAAATGGGGTGCAATGTTACATTGTACACTCTTCCCTGTATTCTTAAACCTGCTAAATTTCGGACATACTTTATTTATTGTGCGTATGCCCACTCCGAGGATCGAATTCGGACCGCCAGCACGATCGAATGCCGGTAACTCACCTCTGAGCCACTGATGGTGAATTTGTTCACTTATTAAAGTCAAGCGACTGTAAAATAGTAGTTTGTACAACAAGGGTGGATATGATATATATATCTTACGAGGAAGGAAACTTCAGAGTGCGATATGGACAAGCCATTACAGTTGAACAGTATATTTTTTCTACGACTAAAGTTACGACCTTATGTTAAACATTTTTTTAAAAGTCTGCAGGCTCACGACCATTTCATCCAAAGTTCGCCTTTTCAACGTTTCGACCAGATGATCATGTTAGAAATTGCGATAGAACATTTAGCAGGTTTAAATATTAATAAAACTATTATAGATGTGTGTATATTTTGTTATGTTGAACAAAATAATTACACATTGAACCATATACATATAAATTATATAATTTAGTGTCTTGAAAAAGGAGGCAAAGCCTCAGTAAATAAGATAAACTGTGATTGGTCAGCACTTTATAAGGACGCTACAGAGAAATCTAATTATTATAACAATATTGTGAATTAACGGGAAATTTCCGGATTCGTGAGAAATAAAGATCCAAAGCACAGAGGAATGATAAGACGGTGGTGTCTTTAGAGAGAAATTTTTTACTCAGTGTTATATTCGTAGGATATTCTTAAGGATTACTTGTGGTTGTGATCTGCTAAAAATATTTTGTTTCAGTATTGTGTGCATTCATGAAATTTTTCTTTAAAAATGGGAAATTTTATTTTTAAAGGTTGCAACACTGTGCAGCACTGACAGTAATGAATTTGAAATTTTGTCGTACCACTAACTGGAATAGCCTACTTTTCTCGTCACTTAAGTGTAAAAGAACCAGCAAATATCCATGTGGGAGTAGAAAAAATATGTTTCATTCGAAGGTTGTCATATCAGGTTTAATGGGTTCAAATTGAATGCGTCAATTTCATAACACCCTGTACTATTGTAGGGGTTTGAATTAAAAAGAGCATAAAAAATGGACTGTATATATGATTGGTTGAGGAGATGAGAGTTGAGAGTAGAGGTTTAAATAAAACAGTACGGCGGCAGCGTGACAAAAAGTATAAAAATGGCCTACCTTTGGTTCATCCTTTACGGCTTGGTGGCCACCAACTTGATCCTAGAGAAGAGGAATGCCACAACCCTGGATCGGGACACTGCACGTCACAATCTGTCTTAATTTAAGAGTTTTATATAACATAAAATGCCGGGAAATATTCCGGGAGCGTGAGTTCTTTTTAACGACCTTTTCGAACTGTCTTTTTGACGCCCGCGCAAGGTCCAATCGGCCAAATACAAATTGTCACGTGGTTAACACGACTACAGCGACTTACGCGGGGAATTAATATTAAAGAACCAACATTTTTGATTATGAAAAATAAGTAAACTTATAAATTAAATATTATTGAGATGAAACCTAAACACTATGGACGTAATAAATTTCAAAAAATTATATTCAGTAGTTTTTATTATATTTTATTATATTCCATACTGTTTTGACGCTCTGTATGAACTCTCGGACAAAAAATACCAGCGCCCTGGATTATTTGCTAACTTTAATCCTTTATAACTTTTATGTTTTTAATAATGGATTATGTTCGATAGAGCGATATGATCCCGGGGTGAAATACTGAACAACTTTAATTATTTATAAAAAAATTAAGGTGTGATGTTTAATACGTAATATTTGGCATATGTTAGTTTTCCATGCGACTGAATATTTTTAGGTAATTAAAAAATATGTGCAGGTTCCCCTTTGCATAAGTTCACTCAATTTAATAATAATTGGTAGTTATTATAGTCTATTTCAGAAAGATGTAGAGTAATAAAATGGGAAATTCCGTCCAGTTCGGCTCAATTTCGGTGTCGGCCATGGGCGCATATGGAAGAAAAAAGGGATTTTTTAAAAAAGGTTTGCTAACCTTTCAGTTCAATACGGGAGATTACCACGAGGACATGAATTCGAATGTTTTTGAGGACTATTTTGGTAACGCAAGCTATCATTTACGACGCACAGAGAAGACTCCAAATGTATCTTGGAGAAAACAAGAAATTATCGACCAAAAATATTTAATTTGATAAAGAAGGAACTATTAGCTATAGCAAATTTATACAATCATCGTTTTATGAAATATGCCGTGGAAGATATAGCTGAAAAACATAGTGTAACTGTGTTGCGCACTACGCCATATCATTGCGAACTAAACCCTATAGAACTTATATGGGCGCAAGTGAAAGGATTTGTAGCAAGACACAACACGACCTTCAAAATAAAAGATGTTAAGCTACTGTTTGATCAAGTCATTAAGAAAGTGACACCAGAGAACTGGCGAAAAGCAAAGCATGTAATCAAAGAAAAGGAGAAAATGTGGGATTTTGACGACCTGATCGGTCGGAACGTCGACCCGGTAATTATAACGTCAAGAGGAGATGACAGTTCCTCAGATGACGAACAATATTATGATTTTTTATAATTTAATTTCTATATAATGTATTTTTTTATGTTTAATAAAATATAAGTTTTCCTAATACTATGTACATAATGCACGCCTTTATCACACCATTTTTAGTATTTGTGAATGGATAAAAATAGGCAAAACCCATAAATTTATCCAAACCCGAGTTGTATTATCTGCACTTGATGAAAATAAAGAGTTTTGCAATGAAATCAATGCCAAATTATGAAAGTGGCTTAAATTTTCGTTGGGTCACTCTGTAGTCCCTTTGCATACCTAATAAGCTTTTATTACTCTACAACATTTCTGAAATAGACTATAAATAATGTCATTTGAAGAATCTCTTTTATAAAATCATATAATATCTAGATTTAAAAGTAAAAATAAAGCTGACATATATATATCAAGGGTAAGTTTATTCAAATGAATAAATTTACAACTCGTGTGACACCCCACACCTGACACCGAGGCTTAATGTAACTTAAATCACACGCAAAGTGTTATACTTTGGATTTATATTAAAGAGCCTCAAGGGCATAGATAAGAAAATAAATGGGGTAGGACCGGGGCAAAGCTCTGACATTCTGTGTGGAGTTTCTAGATCATTTTCAGATAAACACTGATAATTTGAAAATCGCCCGAGAGAGAAAAGAAGTTTTGGAGATTTTTAAAAAGCTATATATAGAGCAAGCATTGACAGAGCAAGTGAAAAGATTAGAGTTAAGAAGTCTACTCACGATCAGTCCGCCGGTCAGCGCCGGCGGTCGTTAGTCCGTGGACTGTCCATCCACCGGCCGGCAATTATCCGTAATCGTAATTACACTACACCTTCAGTTTTGTTTACCGATAATGGCCTGCAGTTTTGGGCCGGATTTGATTGCGGCCTCCATTTCACTACACACGGACAGTTCTTTATCGTCAGTTCAAACATGTCACTGAAGAGAGCGCAGCGGCAATTGTTATTATATTAGACGAGCAGAGAAAAGGAAACGGAAAAACAATTTGGATGAAAAAGTGGTTAAAAAGACATAGGTCGCATTTTCTCCTACATGGAGCTTATATGAGAACTCAGACAATCGAATGCAAGTAACTTCTTAGGGTGAACAACTAGCATTTTTACGTTGTACCGACGTTATATTATGTCTCGAATTTGTACCAATTTGGTGAACAAAATAAGAGTTGTAAGGACGTCAGTATATGACTTTTGCACATTATAAGTAACGAATTTTATGTATATCTGTTACTTATGCTGCACCTAAAATGTCGGGAAGTTTTGAAAATAACTTTATTTGACTTTTGCACGGGTAAACATACTAGACAACTAACAAATATGAGCAACTGATGTTTTGTGGGTTCTTTCATAAAATATAAGTAATGGCTGCTATATAAAGAGCTGACTCTTACTAGAATAAACTTATTTAGAATGTTTTGGTCGCTTAAAATTGAAACGCAAAGCACTTCACTGTTAAAATTTGGCAATACAGAGTCTTAAAAACTAAACGCCCCTTAATTAATCAAATTAAAGAAATAATAATACTATATCTTGGATTAAGGAGAAAACCTACATAAATTACACTAGCATCTAAACACGCAGAATACGTAAAGTAGGTTATTATAAATCAAATAGGGGAAGTTTCCAGTATTTGGTCTTGTTTTCCGAAATTATCTTATGAAACATGAAAATCTAAAATTGGCTCCCGTCAAAATATGGCGGAGTCAGAGTTTAAAGCATGCTTTAGGGAAGAATTAGTCGAACACAAATGACGTATAGACAGATTTAGTTAAAATAAGCATACTTAAATCGTTCATAGGTAATGAAAGTGCAAAACTTTTAACTCATTATTACTTCAAGTCAAAAAATTTACTTTCTGTATATCCTTATAGTAATATTTTCACGTCCGGCACACAATAAATGTAGTCCCTTGATTACCTTCAGAATTAAGTCATAGTTCGACGTCTGTGTGACTACTTCTAGCATCACACATACGACCTCGGCATTTAAGGTCAGATTACTACGTTTACATGACGTTAGAGTAGACACTATGCGCGACCTCAATCCGAAAGAAATTCAGTGACATCTAAACGACGTATTTTAGCCTGTAAATACTAATCAGACATCTTAAGTTATTATATTACCCAGAGTTGCACCAACCCTGACGTCAGATTTAGTTCATATTTAGTCATAAGTCCCAAAAATGCTAGTTGGGAATTGTTTCGAGTATTTATAAAAACCTGCTACTCTTTGATATTTTAACATTTTTAAGTTCTTTCAGTCATTTTCAATAACAAAATTTTCGTCTAAAGTAAAAGTAGGCCTGCAGTCCGATGCCGGCCGGCAAACAACTACACACGTTCAGTTTTAACAACCGACAATGGCCGGTCGGCCAATCATTTAACTGTGTGGGTGTAGCGGAATCGGCCGGCCGGCCATTATCTCTCCGGTAAATTCCGGCCGGCGGCGGACTGAACGCGAGTCTAATCACGCATTTGCATTTAATTTTTACTTTTCTCATAAGAAAGCCACGTGTACAAGTAAGTTATTAAAGAAAAGGTTAAGAGATTTTACTATCGACATTTTTCCATTCTTTTTCCTCTAAAATTAGCAAATCCTATTTTTTCGTTATTTTTATCGCTTTTGTGGTTATTTATAAACTACTAACATTCATTATTTAAGAATTAAAATTATAGGTACATTTCTGTTAATAAATTGCTACCTTTTCAACAAATTATTACCTTTCATCTAAGAAGTAGGTAACAATTATAATTTCGATGTATTTTTAGATATAAATGTCTATAAATAAAAATATCGTTTCAATGATTTAACAACTATAAAAATATTTTTATAGATCATTGATGTCTAAAGCAGTTTTTCTCTTTCACATTTGAGGGGTACAAAAAAAAACAGATTTTTTGATTTTTGACCAGGTCTCTGTTTTTTGCTTTCGGTTCAGTAACTTCTGTCAACTTTAGATCGGGCCACGGCCTACCTAACTCCTTAGTTTTGAGTCTGTCTACCAAAGAAAGGCTTGATAAATTGGCTAAGTTTATTTGTACTATTCATTTTAAACTGTAAGTAATTGTAGAGCACCAATCATACATTTTATTTTTACGCACAAACAGTCGTGCACGTGCAGGTACGTCCGGGCTTGCCAAATTGAAAATTTAACACAAAAATTTTATAAGGTGTTCACAAGAATTTTTAGTTTGGCAGATAATAACCATATTTATTATTTTAATTATTGAGGTTCAACTTATATCATCCTTCATGCAGAACACAAAAATATAAATATTATACAGGGTGTCCGGTAACTTATGGGCCATAGAGCAACTGGTAATAGTAGATATAAAAATATGTCTTTTGAGCCAAATTTGTCCAAGTAAAATGTTAGAGGTTAAAGAGATACAGGGTGTTGAAAGTGAAAATTAATTTTCGAAAAATGATAATTTTGAAACGGTTTAAGATTAAAGATTAAAGATTAAAAATCGGTATAACTAGGTTTTCGAGAGTGAGAAATTCGAATTTGGTGTTAATTTCAAGATACTCCCTAGAGGGCGCTTGCTACGTGCTTCATATTGAACTAATTCATCCATATTTTTTTTAACCGCAGTTACTAGTATTTATACTTTAAACTATAAAAGAACCTACCTTTTTACGTAAAAAAGGTACTCTTGGTCGATCTCGATATCTCAAGCCGTTACCCAGATTCTAGGACTTGATGATAAAAAGGCAGAAAAAAAACAAAATGAAAATATTGGAAACTATTAAGAATTTGTTTTAATTCACTTTAGTAAATGTTGAAAGTGTCCACCGTTTACTTCAATACATTTTCTTAAGCTTTTTAACAAATGACGTCTCACATTCAGGAAGATATTTTGATTATCTCCTATAACAATGGCGGCTTCTTGAATTTTTTGTTCAAGTTCTTCCCGTGTATTGGATTTATCACCATATACCAAATCCTTCATGTGACCCCACAGATAAAAATCTATTGGGTTAATATCTGGGCTACGCGGTGGCTAAGGAAATTCGCTACCGCGATGTGGAAAACGCTGATTTAAATGATTTCGAACATGAACTGCAAAGTGTGCTGGGGCACCATCTTGCATGTACCACATATTGTGTCTTATGTTCAGAGGTATATCATCCAGAAGGTAAAGTAAATCGTTTTCTAAAAACTGCAAATATTGTTCTCCATTAAGTCTCTGCGGAAGCTGATATGGGCCGATCAAGAAATTGTCGATAATGCCGCACCAAATATTTATCGAAAACTCGTGCTGAAAATGTCTTTCTTTGGGTAGTCGTGGATTTTCCAAAGCATAGTGATGATTATTTTTCCAGTTAAAAATTCCGGGTCTCGTAAAAGTTGCCTCGTCAGTAAATTATATTTTTCTCAGGAACATGGGCTCTTCGTTAGTCTTATTTAGTAGATTTTGACAGAATTCTGATCTGACTGGCAAATCTCCTGGCAGTAAATTTTGAACGGGCGTGAAATGGTAAGGAAATAAATTTTCTGCATTGATGACTTCTGAGACGGTCGATTTACCTATTCCTGTAGAAGCTTCCAAACGCCTAGTGCTTAATTCAGGATTTTCCGCGATACGAACCAAGATCTCTTCTTCTTGTTCGACCGTTATAGTTTTCGGTCGTCCACCAGGATTTTTGACATAAAACGAACCTGTTTCACATAACTGATTGAATATTCTTTGAAATATTTTCCGGTCTGGAATGATTCTGGTTGGGTAGAGTTCTACATACCTTCTAAGTGCAGCACGACTATTATAATTATCTTGTGCATAAACGCAGACCATATCACGTAAATCACGGTTAGAAAACTTATTAAGACTGGGCATTTTTATTTGAAAAGATTACAGTACTTGGATATTGCAAAAACTTTTTATTTACATACCTTTGACGGGAAAAAGTAGAAAATAATAACAGTTTTCACCGCAACAAATTTTGTCAAAATGCAAGGCACACTTTGTGAATTAAATATTTCTCAGGAATCAACCGAATGTGCAATGGAACATTCAGACGCTAGAATCTGGGTAACGGCTTGAGATATCGAGATCGACCAAGAGTACCTTTTTTACGTAAAAAGGTAGGTTCTTTTATAGTTTAAAGTATAAATACTAGTAACTGCACGGTTAAAAAAAATATGGATGAATTAGTACAACATGAAGCACGTAGCAAGCGCCCTCTAGGGAGTATCTTGAAATTAACACCAAATTCGAATTTCTCACTCTTGAAAACCAAGTTATACCGATTTTGAATTCGATATCTTAAACCGTTTCAAAATTATCATCATTTTTCGAAAATTAATTTTCACTTTCAACACCCTGTATCTCTTTAACCTCTAACATTTTACTTGGGCAAATTTGGCTCAAAAGACATATTTTTATATCTACTATCTCCAGTTGCTCTATGGCCCATAAGTTACCGGACACCCTGTATAATTAAAATTATACTATTCATGTTTCTTATTTTCCCTTAAAATTACAAATTCGATATTATCTTCAAAATTTCCACTGACGCCGCGCCACTTAATCCTCGTGATATTGGTTTATACAGGGTGGCGCATCGAAAACGAAACAGAAACATTTACTGGCAGCTCCGTTCTTTTTTGGAAAAACGTTCAGACCCGTCGATTTTGTTTTCGAGGGGGACACAAAATTGGCAAAAAATCACGGTACTACGTGCAGCCCCCTGGGCAGGAGTGGTACCACCACTAAAATCTTAAATAGAAAGTGGGGTCGAGTGATACCTTATTTTAAAGGTCTTTCAATTCCCTTTATAATGATGTAAAATTCATGTACTTCAGTTCAGTAGTTTTGAAGATTTGTTGATTTAAATCTTAAAGTAGACTTTAATAGGTGGTAAATCAGATTAGTTTGTAGGTACTACTTTCAAAACAAATTTGAGTAATGCATTTATTTAATAAGTAAATGCTTTTCTTCACTACGCCCATGGTTTGTTTATCATTTTGGTGTTGGATATTACTCGACCCCCCCTTTCCATTTAAGATTTTTGGGGTGGTGCCACCCCCGCCCAGGGGGCTGCACGTGTGAACGTGATTTTTTGCCAATTTTGTGTTCCCCTCGAAAACAAAATCGACGGATCTGAGCGTTTTTCCAAAAAAGAACTGAGCTGCCAGTAAATGTCTCTATTTCGTTTTCGATGCGCCACCCTGTACAATAATTTGTATTTAAAAAAATACCTTTTATTGCCATCGCCAGACGCAGGTACAGTATGCATGATGTGGTGGAAATGCAGTATTTGTTCGTGATGACTCATCGACTACTGTTAGCTCTTAAGCTCTTTTCCATTTTTCACCTTTAAATTTTTTTTATCGTATCATTGAAGATTAAGTCATTTTTATATGATATCTTTATTAATAATTATTAACATCATAAACGTACTAAAACCTACATAACACCTTAGTTACTCATAATACATTAGTTACCATAATTTAATACGTTAGTTACGAAAGCATAATACGTTAGATACCAAATAATATTAGAACTATTTTTCATGAACATGTAAAACAATATTTTGACAGTTTTCAAATTTGATGGATACACCTTTGTCTTTAACGTCCACGATCTTAGGTATGCCCTCTGAAGACTGATTAATGACCGAGCAAGCACTCCTTTCGATTTCGTGCGGTTCCCCAGTGCTTAATCCACTGCCGGAAACATCGCCGATTTAAATTTTGCGAGCAATGGAAACTTTCTTGGTCACACTTTCTTCTAAATACCCTCTAGCAACCTTCGCCGATTCCTATCCACCAAGTTCTTGTAGAGAGAGAGATACTTAGCTATTTTTTGAGGTATTTTAGAGAAGAAGTGAATGCCGCAGGGCTGTACCGTACATTTCCCTTTTCTATATGATACAAACAATTTTTGGTGAGTGACATGGTCTGGCCTTAACATTGCGTACTTTTTATATAAAAGCACAGGATTGACTTCGCCGTCAAATATCACAGCGAAAATACGTTTCTTGTGGGTTTTTGAGTCGGGAATAGTAACAATCAGCTTGTCCTCTAAAACGTCAACATCTTCCGTGGTCATCTTCGCTAATTCATTAGTTCGACAGGCTCCTCCAATTCCAATTAAAAAAGCCACTTTCATCATTAAAAACTTCTCGTCTGAGGCAGAACACACAAATTCGTTGACTTGTTCTCTTGTAAATACTTTTGATTTTTTTGCTCTATATCCAACATTTTTCTTCTTGATCAAACGTATTAAGGCGCCGTATTTGTCGATTTCCACTCTTTCCTTCAGTTCTAAAGTCGCTCGTAACATGGAATATTTCGGCCATAAGAATGAAGCAGAGTATTCCTCAGAGAGTTTTGCGAAATACGCCAGCAAACCGTTTCTTCTGCACCTTGAACATGTACTTTGTTTCGCCACTTACAAAACTGCCGATATTCTTTTTCGTAATGGATTTTAGATTTGTCCGGAAGCAAGTTCAACCTTATAATGTTGGCAGCAGCTAATATATCGTCAGGAATATCAAAATCTTGCATGATTTTAATGATGACTTTTTGAAATGCCAAAACGAAATGACATAAAACCTTGTTTTTATTTTCGCATCGCCGTTGTCAATGATACGATAAAGCTTTGAATACAACTCGATTATTAGCGATTTAACACCGTCTCGGACATTGAGGGCGACTCGGCTGTTGCCTCGTCACCTAGTAATGTCCTCGACTATTATAAATCGCATAATAATCTCGTTATATTAATAGCTATAAAATCAAACTTGTAACTGACACTCGTTCGTTCGTACAAGATTTCAGCAAAATATTAAACTGGCCCAATATGATGTAAGTAAACTTTAATTGACTGATTTATTTAATAACTTCAATGAAAAAAATTGAGCTCAAAAGATTTACTTTATTATATAACTCCATTCTAGTCACAAAAACGTTTTCCTTTCCAATCACTCAATATTTGAGACACAGAAGTTTTTTGTTTACACGCGTCACATTAGGTTTTCGTTTCTAAATTCAATTTAAAATCGAAAAGAAGTATAAAAGTATTCTCGAGCTTCTCTAAACGACCATTTTCGGAAATGTCAAAAAAAGAGTGATATAAAGTAAATGGCCTAAAAAACTAAACGGTCATCAATATCTGTCTTCGATCCCCTGTGTTTTATATCGAAAAAACACGCAGGAAGAATATTTATCTTTTATTATAAAATAATTTTTATAATCGGAACAAAAATTATAACTGTAACATTATATCGTGACAAGCAGATAAGTATTGTAAGTTAAAAAAAATCATGGATCTCGCACTTATGCCAGCATCTTAGGCGTATTCAAAATACCAGATACAATTTATAATTATCTATGGATCTTTGAATTTATATACAGGATTATGATAAACAAACGAATCAGCCAGTGCCGTGCATACAATATAGGCAAAAAAGTATTACCTAACCTAGTAACAATGAAACAAACGCCAACCAAAATTATTTCTTTATATTTAAATTTTTATACGAGTAATATTCGGCAATATTTCTGTATATATAGAGAACTAGGACCGAAAAGTTAATATTAGTATATCATTGTAGATTATTTCCACGAATGCATTCGTTGCCGATGAATCGTAAATTGTATCGCTGTATAAGCATCCCGTATGACCGTCCGAATAGCAGAAATTTCACATTATATATGCTTTTTACAAGTGGAAGCGAGCGAGGGAGGCGGTAGAGAGTAAGCTAGAAAGAGATGCAACAAATACACGTGACCTGAGCCTTCAAGTTTTGACGTAGTTTTAAAAAATATTACGCGTTCTCGATTTAAAACATGAAACATATCCCTATTATAGGAATATCAAAAAAAAGTAAAAAAACATTTACAAAAACAAATTTAATTCAACCATGCAGAGAGCGAGAGGTAACAATGAGAGGTAATAATGAGAGGTAATAATTTAATTTTCAAAATTTGATAGTAGCTGAATTTTAAACGAACTTTGGGCGTGGCTCCGACAATTTTTCGCTCGCGTTAAGTGACACCTTAGTGTCACTTAACTAAAACATTTCTATTGCACAGTCGCTAAACCGGCACATAAGCCAGCACTAAGTAAATATAAAGTAAGCCGTAAAAATCTTCGGCTTAATTTATATCTACTTAGGGCTGGCTTATGTGCCGGTTTAGCGACTGTGCAACGGAAAAGTTTTAGTTAAGTGACACCTTAAGTTAAGCCCCACCTAAAACGTCTTAAGTGGAACCCGTGCAAACGGCCCTAGATGCAACTTACCTACGGAACAGTTTCGTGCGGCGGACAACATTTAATATAGAACGTTCCTTTTCAAAATAAGGGTTTTGCACAGCATCATAAGGTATTTTCACAAGGATTTTGAGCAATGTTACGTGTCAATGAGTACAACTTTTTGTTTTTCCTACGACCACCTATGAAAATGAGAAAAAAACACTGTTAACTTGGCTCGAAAGCGCCGAATATCACACGCGTGTTGAAAAAAGATATTTCAACTCTAGAGTGGAAATACAAGGCACACTATTTAATTTAAACATTATGGTGCCAATTTGACAGACCACACCTATTTATTAAAAAGAAAATTTTAGAAAACAGTTTATTGTCTAACTTATTTATCATGTATTTGTCGAGTGATTTCGAATTAGAGTGTGAAAATACGCCATCTGAAATTATAAAAAAGTTAAGGATATACTAGAAAATCTATTACCAGTCAAAACAAGCCCCGCTGAAGAAAATGTCATATATTAAACATAAAATTAGTATGTGTTGCCATAGCGTAGAGACTAGAGCCATGGCCTACAAATCGAAAGGTCACAGGTTCAAATCCCATCAGGAGTATTTGACTTTTTTTATAAAAACATTAAACTATTTATAGAATTAGGTAGGCATTTTGAATTGAAATCTTCCTTGTAGGATGGATTTTTTAAATTTATATTTAATGCATCTTTCCTTGATTAAATTTTTAAAATTCATCCAACAAGGAAGATTTCAATTCAAAATACCTAATTCTATAAATTGTTTAATGTTTTTATAAAAAAAAGTCAAATACTCCTGATGGGATTTGAACTTGTGACCTTTCGATTTGTAGGCCATAGCTCTAGTCTCTACGCTATGGCAACACATACAAATTTTATATTTAATATATGACATTTTCTTCAGCGGGGCTTGTTTTGACTGGTAATAGATTTTCTATAGTATATCCTTAACTTTTTTATAATTTCAGATGGCGTATTTTCACACTCTAATTCGAAATCACTCGAAAAATACACGATAAATAAGTTAAACACTAAACTACTTTCTAAAATTTGTTCTATTTAATAAATATATATTCAAATTGGCATCATATGTTTAAATTAATAGTGTGCCTTGTATTTCCACTCTAGAGTTGAAATATTCTTTTCAACTTTAGAGTTGAAATATTTTTTTCACAAATCAAAGGTTTTTTTAATAATTCTTTGTGGTCGTAGGAAAAAATAGTGTACATTACTTGTGTGAAAGTGATTATTCTAAAACTCGGAGAATTTCCGCACTCGGCTAACGCCTCGTGCTAAATATCTCCTCGTTTGAAAAGTATCACTTTCATCACTTGTTATGTAATATACTATTTCATTTTTAATAATTTAGATATGTAAAAATGGGTACGCCTATGGTTCGATTACAAATGTTTCAGCTTTAATTATAATATTGCAAAATGTCCCCTGAAGGGGCTGTTACCTATTCTATTTCTTTTCTCTTACAACTACAACATGTGTTTAACCCAACTTATAATTTTTTTTTAATAATAATTCGTCTCTTTTAGTGCAATGCTGCCGTCGGAGTTAAAGCCTTTTTTGACATGATGCACAGTGGCCCACATAAGCTGATGCTTTTTGGAGCTGCGTGTACCCACGTCACAGATCCTATAGCCAAAGCATCGAAACACTGGCATCTAACACAGGTAGGTTATATTTATCGACAAATTCCTTTTGTTCGGCAATTTCTATATACCGCGTCACACAAGAATTTTTTCCGTAATTTTATCAGTAAGTATTTAAAAATGTGAGACGTTAATAATTGAGTAAATTGCCATTTTTCGACCAATTCAAACCTCCGAAACCACTTCCGGTTTAACCGGAAGTGAAGTCAACTTTTATATTTTAAATGGAAACCTCTTATTTTTATTCTACGTTTAATTTCTATAGAAAATTCTCTTTTCAATGACATATCACACTTTATCATTTGTTTTAAGAATAGCCTACTGGATCAATTTTCCATCGTTTTTAAAATGTCCATAGTGTTGATAAAACAAGGCAAATAGTGGAAACGTTAAAATGGCTCATTTTAACCTACTTAATACTTTTTTTTCTAACGGTGTATAACAAGTTAATAATTATATGAGAGTGTCTAACAACGACACAGATGGCGCTCCATGCCACATCTTACCGGTGTGTCCCACCAAGTGCTGCATAAGCAGCTTTGAGTTCTCCTTTATTTCGTCGGATCCTAGCTCTACTGGTGAGCCATGATATGGCGAAACGCATCTAGGGATGGATCTGATGAAATGAAAGGAAATTCCTCTTCTGCAATTATTTATTAGTTAATAGTAGAAATTAACAAGAAATATCATTAATGTAATTTCTAGACCCATATAAGCCATAATAGTTTTGTCAATACCAGTCTAGTATGCCGTGGAAAACAAAAACATTATTTATGCTTTTATTAGACCAAAATGTCACATGGCAATAAATAAAATTACGAAGATTGAAATGAATTGTTTTCCACGGCATACTTGACATAACTTCTCATGACTTAAACGGGTCTAGAAATGACATTTATCATATTTCTTGTTAATTTCTACTATTACCTAATAAATAATTATTAACTTGTGATACACCGTTAGAAAGAAAATTAACTGAAAAATTTTATTATAATACAGCAACGATGGGTTGCCATTTGAAAGAATCGAGAAATTCCGATTCGTTTTTGTTTTAAATATCCCTAAAGGATACATTTTTTTCAAGGAAGTAAATTTTATATTTAAAGGCCGATTGAAATGAACCATTTTAACAATTTCATTTCAAAATTGGTCTAGGCGGCCATTTTATTAGTGTAATTCAATTTTATTCAATCAATTAATAACAATGTAACAAATAAATAAATTTACCATCTCTTATCACAGAATATGACTTTACACTTTCTTATATATATATACATAGTTGCACCTAGGTATGGGATACCTGTATGTGCTTATAGGAAGGAATATAATAGCACAGACTTATGTTAAAATGAAACTTAATACATAGGTAAATATCAAACAAAAGTCAACAAATTTGTACTACATTGACCTTAAAACTAATAACCGCCATCGAAATCACAATATCAATATTAATAACTGCCATCGATACGAAGGCAGTCAAAATCACACAATCAAAAACAATTTAAAACAAGTGATAAAAGTATGATATGTCATTGAAAAGGTGACTTCACCTTCTGTTAAACCGGAAGTGGGTTTGAATTGGCCGGATAATGGCAATTTACGCAGTTGTTAACTACTCCAATTTTTAAATCTGTACTTTTAAAATTACGGAAAAAATTGGGGGGGGGGTCACCCGGTGTATATAATATTCTGTGTGAATCACCGAGTTCAGTCTGTAATACTTCTTGCATAATAAATAATTGTTTTATCATCGCCAAAAGTTTTAATCTCCATATAATTTTAGGTTTGAAATAGAATTAATATTGGTCCTATAGCCTATTTCAGAAAGGTGTAGAGTAATAAAATCTCATTAGGTATGCAAAGGGACTACAGAGTGACCCAACGAATATTTAAGCCACTTTCATAATTTCGCATTGATTTCATTGCAAAATTCTATATTTTCAACAAGTGCAGGTAGTACCACCCGGGTTTGGGTCAATTTATGGATTTTGCCGATTGTTATCCATTCACAAACACTGAAAATGATGTAACAAAGGCGTGCATTATGTACATAGTATTAGGTACGCTTATTTTTTATTAAACATTATACAAAAAATACAATATACAGAAATTAAATTATAAAAAATTATAATATTCTTCGTCATCTGAGAAACTGTCATCTCCTCTTGACGTTATAATTAACGGGTCGACGGTTCTTTCCATCAGGTGGTCAAGATCCCACATTTTCTCCTCTTCTTTAATGACATGATGGCCTTCTTTTCGTCAGTTCTCTGGTGTCACTTCCTTAATGGCTTGATCAAACAGAAGTTTAACTCTTTCATTTTGAATGTCGTGTTGTGTCTTGCTACAAATCCTTTCACTTGCGCACATATAAGTTCTATAGGATTTAGTTCGCAATGATAGGGCGGTGTACGCAGTACAGTTACACTATGTTTTTCAGCTATATCTTCCACGGCATATTTAATAAAACGATGTTTGTGTAAATTTTCTATAGCTAATAGTTCCTTCTTTATCAAATTATCTTCAAATTCAATACTTTTGGTGGTTAACCAGTCGATAATTTCTTGTTTTCTCCAAGATGAAGTTGGAGTCTTCTTTGTGCGTCGTGAATGATAGCTTGCGTTATCCATAACTACTAGTGAATCAGCTGAAAGATATTTTATCATTTTACCAAAATAGTCCTCGAAAACATTCGAATTAATGTCCTCGCGGTAATCTCCCGTAGGTATTGAAAGACTGAAAGGTTAGCAAACCTTCTTTTAAAAATCTCTCTTCGCTTCCATGTACATACGCCTATGGCCGGCACCGAAATTGAGCCGAACTGGACGGAATTTCCCATTTTATTACTCTATACCTTTCAGAAATAGACTATATACTAAAATTATATTAATGTATTTTTAGCTGTCTTATGCTGATACCCACCCAATGTTCACAAAAGAAAACTTTCCGAATTTCTTCAGAATAGTCCCGTCGGAGAACGCCTTTAACTCGCCAAGGTTATCGTTGCTGAAAGAATTTAATTGGACCAGAGTGGGTACTATGTATCAGAATGAACCTAGGTACTCTTTGGCACACAACAGGTATTTATTTTTTTCTTAATTACATTTAAAAGCATGTGTAATGTTGCGGAAACATTTAATTAATAACTTGGACTGTAAGATAAGCCATAAGCTAAAATAATTTTCTCACAATCAAAGTGCTCCGGTTAGCTAGATAGTATAAAATTACGTTTCAAATTTATTTAATTTGTTGTTTAGAGAGTTTTCTCTAAAAAAGAATTGTTCCCTTAAAACTCACATACATATATTTCAAGTAAGTTCAAGAGAAACAATTTCCACTTTACAGTCAACTTAGGCCAAAAGAGAAATAAACAGTTTTACACTTAAATCGACATTACAAAGATCACTTACTCACTGGCTGGAAACTGCTCTAATTTTGATTTAGTTTTTACATCATTTAGAGAGACTTGGGTGGCTAAACGGGCAGAGGTTACCCTTACACTTGAATATGTTAAACAACTACACTGAGTAAGTGTTTCTTTGAGTTTTTATAATGTTTTGTAACCCCTACCAAAATAGAGAAGGGGTTCCTTTTGCTGTGTCAGGTATTATTAGTAATCCTTGATAAGAAAGAAGATTCTTGAATGTACTATTTAAAATGGAACCCTTTCTTCAACCAATTGCAAAAAAAAATTATAAACATTTGTCTACTGACTCCTCCTACGAAACTAGAAATGGTTTGTCCTTGTTCTGTGCACTATCCAATCGATATCCGACAATATGTATATGTACAAAAAAGATATTATACATGGTGGATCATAAAAATGCTACGTGTATCAACATTTGCAACGTTCCAGACATTTTTCTCAAATACTGTATATAAGCCAGACCACGTTGACTTTTAGTAAATCATTTCTCTCAATGTCATTGCGGTAACAATCAAAGTTCACTGGTAAATTAATTTTTTTTTCTGCAACAAACCGAACACTGCTCTTGTACTTGAAACTAACTTAATATATTTTTATATACTTATAATATTAAAACTTTTAATTATTATCAAATTGTATTGGGTTTAAATTTATTTTCCTTGTAGACGGAGAGTTGGCGACATTTCTAAATGCGCGTACCTATAATGTCTACAACCATCATATTTTGCTTGAATCATCTAACTTATCAGTATAGGCTTTGAATTTCAATATTTAAAGAACGACGGATCAGTGCAAAAATGTGGCAACCGTTTTTGGAGACCAACTAATGTTTGTCTCCATTTTCGATCGATTTCAGACACAAGACATTGTATTATTTTATGCAATAAACGATGGCGCGCTCCGACGTCACGTCGGTTCTTACGTAGCGAATGAATCATAGTGCGCCTATCTATTCGGCTTTCTTTAAATGTTGAAATTCAAAGGTATAGGAAAAACGGCAGCGATGTACCTTTTTTTTAGAAGGGCCCACAAACTTACCCGGACTCGTTGTAAGCTTGATCTGGCCATGGCCAGGTAGCCCCACATCGTTTACTACTTGTAAATTAAATGATCTCAAGAAAATATGAATCTTGCGGAAATGACGTAAGTTAAAATGTCGCCAGTGTCCGTCTATATTTTATTTTTTTGTTTGGTAGGTTGGTAGCGGAGTTGGACGTCTTGGGTTACCAGGTAGTTGAAACTCAAAGTTTTACCAACGAAGTTACATCTGCTCTGATCAAACTTAAAGAGAAGGATACTCGTATTATTTTGGGTGAGCTACATCTATTCATTATAAGTGTCCTACCGCCTATACTTTACTTGCAGCTTTTCCTCCGTATTTTTAATTATTTCTAGAAAAGGTTTGTGATACTCTATACTATAGGAAGATTTTTATAATTGGGATATGTTTTGAATAGGTTCTAGTTCAGGATGTTAGCGTTGAATATGATAAATTCGATTAAGGTCCCTGGGGGTTTTAAGGCCCACCATAAACAAAAATGTAATAAAAAAATATTTAATTATGTTAAAGCTTCGAACTAGTATTTTTATTTCAAAGTATAATCTTATAAGAATACATGGAATAAAAATATTTAACAAAATATAAAACAGTTTTTTTTTCAAATTCAACTCAAACTTGAACTTCTCATTGGGCCTTATTTCCAACAACGGAGGGTAATAAGGCCCTCTTCATTCCTATAATGTTGAATAAGTAAATGACTTAATCATCGCATTCCAGGCATGTAACAGCTTCTGGATCATCTTTAGTCAATCCTATACAATCATCATGCATCCAAGAGTGACATCTTTTACATTGTCTCATGTCTGCTACTCGGTCTTCATCACAGATGACGCAAAACCACCTTTCATTTTGAATGGTATCTGCCAGGGCCGAGCGGCAACTAGGTGAATTTACCGGCGACAAGGAAACATTCTTAATTTTGGAGACTCTGGATTTCAACTCTCTTGTTTTTGATTGACCCTTCAAGAGGTACGTCATCGTCCAGCTCGAAATCTTCTGAACTTTCCGAATCATAATCTGCATCAAGATCTTCTGAACGTAGGGGCTTGGTCTTTTTTTCAATTTGTTTTTGTTTGCAGGAGGACAAACTAGGACCGGGCAGATCGTTCGATTCGAGTATTTTTGCTGCAGGTTTCTTGTTTAAAACTGAACCAAAAATGTCTCTCACGTCCAGCAATTTTTTTAGCATCGTTGAAACGGCTAGCTATGCCTCGATTTTCCACGTATCTGAATACACTTCGCCGTAGTGCTTTTGGCGTCAAGGGGAAACCTATTTCAGAAAATCTAATGATTTTTTGAACTAAATCAGATTCTTGTTCCTCATTCAACGTTGGCCTTGCTCCCAGTTTTCTTCTAACAGCTCTGGATTTTAAATGGTTTCTGATGGTGCGACGTGGTATACCACACTTGGTTTCCACATAACGTTGCGATTTTCCTTGGCGTAGAAGAAACATGGCTTCTTCCATCATTTCCTGGGTCCAATTGGCCCTTATGCCGCGACATTTCTTACCCATATTCCTGCAAGTAAACATAATAGGGTAATAACGCCCGTTAAATTCAAGTGGAGGGTAATAAGGCCCGCTAAATTCAAATGGTGGGTAATAAGGCCCAACTGATTTTTGCCTGGGCCTTATTAACCACATTGCTACAAAATCATTTAGAGGTTAGGTTAAATTTTAAAAAAATACATTAAAACATTGAGTCATGGCACAGTGAGTGTATTATTAAGTAAACTAAAACTTACCTCTATTATAACTGTCGATCTGACACTTTTTTTTCGAAAAACGCGGTCGTTAAATGGAGCAGTTTTTATAATTTCGAGAGGATAATACACGTTGCAAAACATTAAATGGCGTCAGCTGAAAACTACTCAACTTGATCTAGTTTACCGGCATGAATATTTAAAGTAGGTAACAGACCAACGCACAGATGGCGCCTAAATACTTGTACTATCATTATTTTTGCTAAATAAGTGCATGGGCCTTATTACCTGCGCGGGCCTTATTACCCGGAGGGACCTTATAGTGAAAGAGCCCATTTTATCTATTATACACGTCTCTTTTTTGCATTAAGTTAAATATTTAGGAACGCCGCTTTCTCTGTTATAGGTAATTTTAACGAAAAATGGGCCAAACACATGTTTTGCGAAGCTTACAAACTAGAGATGTATGGCAGAAAGTACCAATGGCTGATAATGGGCACCTACAGATTCGAATGGTGGAAAAAGTTTGACCCAGATGTAAACTGTACCTTAGAGGAACTAGAAACGGCCTTGGAACAAACCATTTTGACAGATTTGTTGCCTTTAAGTACCAGCGGAGAGATTACTATATCAGGAATTGTAAGTTTCAATGGGTATTTAAGCAAAGTTATAGATGTTAGAAGCAACAACATTATGTTATTAATTTCTAATACAAGACTAAATCTTCAGTATTAACCGGTCTATTTTTATAACGTTATTTTTTAAATCACCACAAATAAATATAAAAGTCTAAAGGGGTGAGGTCTGGAAGGCCATTGAATTTCGTCTGTCCTCTCTAAAGTTAGTGTTTGTTCTGACTAGCCCTGTACACATACACAAACAGTTTCATCCTAGCAGGCGCGGCTTGTGAATTTTTTTACAGGGGGGGAATTTTTGATGGCAGAAACCTAACGATCAAAATGCAGTTTAGTGCATAGTTTTGCCAAGGAATAATTATTTACGTGCTAATAAACACCGCAAAAACATAAAATACTAAAATTGCATTTTTGCTTACTTTTTTAAAATTACATCAAACACCTTTACTTTATTATTATTTTTTTATACCGGGTCCGCCAACGAAGCGGGGACGGAGATTTAAATCATTATCAAGGAACTTATCAAAATTACTAAAGCAGCATGAGGTATGGACTTAAAAGTGGCATATTTTACATTATACAGGGTGGCTCAAAAAAGTGTGGCGGACTAAACTTGCATTTTTTTAAATGGAACACCCCATATTTTATATAGTTTTCTAATTCCCTATACAATTCCACGTATATTTTGTATAAAATGTCATATGTCCAAATTCAATTGTTTTTGAGTAATTGACGTTTCAAATATGGCATTTTTTGACTTTGACAGGCTGTAACATTGGAACGGTTCATCTTAGAGAAAAATGGTTTTCACCTCCCTATCTTAGTTTTTTATTCTCTATCCAAAGAAACCTCCGATTTACCATGTTAAACCAAAAAAACGGTTTTAACGGTTTAACATGGTAAATCGGAGGTTGGTTTCTTTGGATAGAGAATGAAAAACTAAGATAGGGAGGTGAAAACCATTTTTCTCTAAGATGAACCGTTCCAATGTTGCAGCCTGTCAAAGTCAAAAAATGCCATATTTTAAACGTCAATTACTAAAAAAAAACAATTGAATTTAGACATAGGACATTTTATACAAAATATACGTGGAATTGTATAGGGAATTAGAAAACTATATAATATATAGGGTGTTCCATTTAAAAAAATGCAAGTTTAGTCCGCCACACTTTTTTGAGCCACCCTGTATAATGTAAAATATTTTTAAAATATGCCGCTTTTAAGTCCATACCTCATGCTGCTTTAGTAATTTTGATAAGTTCCTCGATAATGATTTAAATTTCCGTCCCCGCTTCGTTGGCGGACCCGGTATAATTCTTTTACCTTTATGCAGTCGTTGCGTGTTTGTATGCAAAATATATCCTTCTATCCAGAGCTGTGAATAACTTAAGTAACTAGATACTTAGTAACTTAGTTCTTTTTTGAATCATGCCAAAAGTAACTGTAACTTCGTTAGTTTTGAAAAGTAACTTGTATCTAGTTACCTTTTAGGAGTAACTATACACTTAAAAAGTAACTAGATACTTTTAAAGTAACTAAGTTACTTTTAAAGTTCCTCTAGGATACCAATTATTCACACGTGCCGTCCATCAGATGATGACCAACGGACGATCGGCGGCCGTTAATCAGATTTTCACGAAGGGACGAGCGGCGAGTCGCGAGCGTCAAACAGCAAACTGGTTTGAACGCAAAATTTCTTGGAAAGCATTTTATTCTACTTGTTCTTTGTTCGAATTAACACTTCTTAGTTTAGTTTTCTGATGGTAATAGTGGTAGTGTGTACAGGAAAATGAGTTATCACTACCTGGTAAATTTATGGTATCTAGTTCAAAAGCATCTTAGTAACTTTTAGAGTTTCGTAGTTATCTTAGTTACTTTTAGTAACTAGTTACAATCAAAGTAACTAGTTACTTTAAAAGTATCTTAGTTACTTTTAAATTATCGTAGGTACAATCAATGTAACTAGTTACTGTAAAAGTATCTTAGTTACTACAACTAGTTACTTTAACTAAGTAACTAAGAACTAAGTAACTTTTAGGTAAAAGTAACTATTCTTTATAAGTATCTAGATACATCTAGATACATCTATGTAAGACTAGCCATTACGGCTAAATATCGCTTCGATCAAGAATATCTTTGTTAAGATTTGATTTTGTGTAAACTTTTTTTTTTGTTTCTTTGAATAAAATACGTTTATTATTATTATTATTTTTGCAAAAGTATCGAAAAAGTAACTAGTTACTTTCTGAAGTAACTTTCGCAGCTCTGCTTCTATCCTTTTGTTCAAAAAAAGTTCTATCACAAGGTCATCAAAATTATAAATACTAGTGGAATTTAGTATCCGTTAAAATATATAGAAAGAAACTTAGCGAACAGAGTAGTGCTCTTTGCATTAAAGTACACAGGGACGTCAAAGGTAATGGGTTCCCTGGGGCACAGGTAGACAATGACAGGCTGTTTCGTCCTTATTGGGACTCATCAGAAAGCCATAACCTGTAAACAATTCCCATTTTCCTTTGGCGTCCCTGTGTACTTTAATGCAAAAGATAGACGCACTGCTCTGTCCGCTTGCCGCTAAGTTTCTTTTTATATTATAAATACTTATAATAAAAGGTTTTTCAATGCTTAACATATGTAGCTAAAGAACTTAACCTTAACTCCCCCATTGAGTTTGTCTATCGCAAAGTTTTAATTGCAACAGCATGATTCACGGAGCTGTTCGACTGTGAAAACACATAAATCCCCATTGAACGCGATTGAACCACTGACCGATTGAACGCCGAAGTCGACGGCCCGATTTGTCTCTTTTTAACTTCCGAGCGCGCGTATGTCTGTTTCGCTCTTAGTTTCCAATTCATTTATGTAATCTTCTAATTTAATATAAACCCACAAGCAGAGCTGTGAGTAACTTAAGTAACTAGATACTTTTTAGTATCTAGTTACTTAAAGTAACTTAGTTCTTTTTTGAATCATGCCAAAAGTAACTGTAACTTCGTTACTTTTGAAAAGTAACTTGTATCTAGTTACTTTTTAGGAGTAACTATACACTTAAAAAGTAACTAGATACTTTTAAAGTAACTAAGTTCCTTTTAAAGTAACTAAGTTACTTGAAAAGCATTTTATTCTACTTGTTCGTTGTTCGAATTAACACTTCTTAGTTTAATTTTCTGATGGTAATAGTGGTAGTGTGTACAGAAAAATGAATTATCACTACCTGGTAAATTTATGGTATTTAGTTCAAAAGCATCTTAGTTACTTTTAGAGTTTCGTAGTTACAATTAAAATAACTAGTTACTCAAAAGTATCTTAGTTACTTTTAGTAACTAGTTACAATTAAAGTAACTAGTTACTTTAAAACTATCTTAGTTACTTTTAAATTATCGTAGGTACAATCAATGTAACTAGTTACTGTAAAAGTATCTTAGTTACTATAAGTAGTTACTTTAACTAAGTAACTAAGAACTAAGTTACTTTTAGGTAAAAGTAACTATTCCTTATAAATATCTAGATACATTTGTGCAAAAGTATCGAAAAAGTAACTAGTTTTCTTTTCTGAAATAACGTTCACAACTCTGCCCACAAGGTCAACTGTAAGTGAAATTAAAAAACGGCCGAGCGGAGGACGTCGATGGTGGCTTCGATCTATATTGGGGAGTTTTCACATGACGCACTTTGGAGTATTTGCCTTTTTTAAAGGATATTGACCTAATTTTCAATAATTTTTAGACAGCTGATGAATACAAAGTTGAATACGACTCAAGAAGAGGTCACGAATACTCCCGTTTTCACGGCTACACGTACGACGGCATTTGGGCTGTGGCTTTGGCAATCCAGAACGTAGCACACAAAATTAAATATTTTCGAAGAAATCAAACTGTCAACGATTTTAAGTATAGAGATCCATTGTGGGAGAGTTTGTTCCTGGATGCATTGAATAATACTAGTTTCGAGGGTTAGTTTTACAATATAAGTCATTACACATACCGGTGGGTTTAAGGAGTTATTACCTGACTTATTAACAACAATGTGAATGATAACCTTAAGGTCCGATAGATCAATCTATTGGTAACTTTACCTGCCAGAAAAATTCTTTGGAGACAATTGTCTCAACAATGGTGTAAAGACGCTTTATTTTTGTATTTATTTGTTCTTGCTCACGTCGCTTACTCGGGACTAGATGTATGCAACTATAGAACGAAAAGTTGTTTTCCAACGGTATCTCGGGCGCCACCCCTTGGATTTATGTGGCAAGGGGACCACAAGTGCTCCGGGGAGCTTTTATACCGAGGAGAAAATAAACCAGGCGTTTAACTGCACGTGGTGCAGAAACAATCGGTTTTCAAAACATTTTCTATTTCCAAGCGAAATAATTCAACAACATAGTTCGAAGAGAGAAAGAGAGAGAGGTTGTATACGTGTATGTGTTCCATAATGTGTGAATGACACCTATTGTAATGTTAACGACTTCGATTTAAAAATAAGAACGCTGAATCGTATTCGCAAGATTTGACTTTTCACTGGTACATTGGCGCGTTATAATATAAAAGGATTTGCAAAACGTGGAGCAGTATTTTCAATAATTTCGGTCAAAGGTCAATACGGCATCAGGTCTGATATTAAAGCGGCTTGTGTGTGTAGAAAACTGACGATATTTTAGGTAGGTATACGTGTAAGAGTGAGAATATTTTACGGCATAGTGTGAATGAGTGAAAGTGAGATACTTAGATGATCTTTATGTGATACTATGTGTAAGAGAGAAAGGTCATTTTTCCGGCTTTTGGTATTCGTTACAATGGTTTCCTTGAAAATTATCTTGTTGGTAAAGTTACCAAGAGATTGATCTAGCGGATCTAAGACTGTACTTCTCGTGCTTAAATATCCTTTTTTTATATATATAATTAGGTGTTACTGGTCCAGTACGATTCTATGACAACGAAAGAAAGGCGAGCATTCTTCTAAAACAATTTCAAGAAGGACAGGAAGTTAAAGTGGGGGAATACAGTGCTGCGATACAACATCTGGACTTGACCCTGGGAGTACCACTTAAATGGACTGGAAAGTATGAATTATTATAAAATAAATGTCTAATAATAATCATTAATTTCGTGTTTTAGATTTATTGAAAATCCAATATAAAAACGCTTTTTTATTTGTGGCGGCGTCAGAAAAATTGCGATGGATGGGCCCGATATTATTGGGGTGGGCCCAGGATCAGCTATACGTATCTCCCTAATTTTGGGTGGGCTCGCTTAGTTTTAAGGTGCCCCCCCCCCTCGGCGCCGCCGCTGCATATAGGATGTATTTTTTCACTGAAAGAAATTCGGTATCAAAGAATTTTCGGGTTCTTTTTTCGAATGATTAGTGTACTTTGGTATTAAACTCAGATCAATTACCATAGACACAGTATTTCATATATAAAGAAGGTATTGGTGTGTGCACATAGACTACACCAGGGATGGCGAACCTTTTTACATTAACCTGCCATTTTCCCCCAAAGAAATGTTTAATATGATCATGACGTGCCAACAAACTGTTTGTTTGTTACGCAAGCATCTAAATCTAAATATACGCTCACTACCCCAAAATTGATGATTTTTTTAGGGAGGAAATATTTTGGAACGAAGATTGGGTATCTGAGAACTCTTTTTCTCGGAAATGCTTAGATTTTAAATATTTCTTCTTGAAGTGCCGTTTTGTAGAGGTTAGGTTTCGGACGCATACCTTCGTATTTACTTGTTATGTGTGTGTGTGTGTAACTTTTAAGGAAGAACAAGTAAAGAGAGCAATTATTTATAGAGACTGGTGTGCTAAAACCTCTTAGTCTTTTTTTAGTGACTTCTAAAAAAAGATCCCTGGCGTGTTTATACTTCATCGCCTTCCAATGTGACTTTTAAAAGAGAGAAAAAAAGTCCCGTGTGTTCTCTCCACCATGACTTCTAAATAAAAAACAACTAACTATTTTTGGGATCTCCATATTATAACACCAACAAGTATTATACCGGGTGTTGCATCGTCGAGCGGGACATAGGAAATCCCATGTAATTTTAAATGGGGTCAATTATTGGCTTCCCTAATTATTTTAGAGAAAAATTCTATTTAGGTTTATTAAAGAGCACTAAAACCCACATTCAAAAGAATAACTTTAGATATTTTTGATGAGCCCGTTTACGGGTTATCGCCGATTTCTTTTTAACTATTTCTCCTTTTTATGGCACCGTATTTGCGGGCACCAGTCAAGGTAAAAGATGACTGTCAAATAAAGTTGTCATTTTGAAATGTGTGCTTTATTGTTATAAAAACTCCCGCTCAACGATGCAACACCCGGTATATATCAGGCTAGGAGGTCCAAGTACCAATGAACAATAACTTTCAGTAGATAAACGGGCTCGCATGTAAAAAAAAATAAAACAATTATTCTGCGGGCTAGTAGTGTAGGTGTAGTGTTTAGATTTTTAATTATTATTTAATTAATTTTAGATATCCACCAAAGGACAGGACAGTCTTAATAATTGAACACACAAGGGTTAATAAAACTGTCTACGCCATACTGGCCACTCTTGCCATCGTGGGGATACTTATAGCAGCATTCTTTTTGGCCTTTAACATCAAAAATAGAAACCAAAGGTAGGTAATATAACTCTTCAATATTTGTGTAAAATAAACCAATTTTTGGTCTTCGCCGAGAATCCTTCATAATAATGATAGAAGCGTTTTGGACTTACATTGCCTATATTTGTTTCAAATCACAGCGTTCCAACGTAAATATCTCCAGTCGTCTTCAGGTGAATAAAAAATAAGCACAGTAACTACAGCTCTATTTATACTAGCTAAATACACTGGAGCATAACTGAGATGGGTGTAGTCATGCGTTCAGTTCGTTCGCGGTATTAATCTAAGATTACAATAAAGGTTTTCAGATATTTCTTATATCTAATGAGGGCTTAGCCCTCTCTACACCCAACTCACTTGCTCCAGTGCACCTACAGGGTGGCCCATTTGTCTGACAAAGTAATATACAGGGTCTACTATTAAAGATATCAAAAAAAAGTTTTTATAAAAGTTGTAAGGTATAAAAAAAATATATGTTCTAAAATTATTTTTAAACATACAGGATGGTCCAAAAAAGTAAGACAATAAAAATATACATTTTTTTAAATGGAACACCCTATATATTTTAACATTTTTTGTTTCCTTACAAAATTATCCATATGACGCCATATTTAGTTTTTTAATTTTTTGCAACGTTACCAAACAAAATGCAAAATTCTTAAAATTTTGGAAAAAACATGATAGTAAAAAATCACCTGTATTTCTCTAAGGGCGTATCGAAAATTTCTTGTAAGCTCTTAAGTTTAGGGATAGAAAAACTGTCTTAAATCTTTAAGTACCCAAAATTTTGTACAGGGTGTTTTCTGTTAACATCCAAATATACAAAATTTTAAAATACAATAACTCTGTTTTTTTAAATGAAACACCATGTATATATTAGGCTCGTCTGATAGATATTGTAAGTATATTTTATTATTGTTAAGTCATACCTATTTATACCTAAGTTTACTAGTTTTGGCAATATTTCGATTTTTATTTAAATTTTGCTGAAAAAAACTAAGTTTTTATTTTTCTAGTAAGCCATGACCAGCCAAGTCAAAACAAATGTAATTGAATATAATGTCATATTTATAATTATTATATTTATATTTATAATGTTTGTGAACTTATTTTCAATATCAAGTTGCGTAATAAAAAGAAATAGGTAACTAACTATGATTATCAATTTATTTTAATAAGACATTATATTCAATTACCTACATTTGTTCTGACTTTGCTGGTCATGGCTTACTAGAAAAATAAAATCTATAGTTTTTTTCAGCAAAATTTAAATAAAAATCGAAATATTGCCAAAACTAGTAAACTTAGGTATAGATAGGTATGACTTAACAATAATAAAAGATACTTACAATATCTATCAGACGAGCCTAATATATACATGGTGTTTCATTTAAAAAAACAGATTTATTGTATTTTAAAATTTTGTATATTTGGATGTTAACAGAAAACACCCTGTACAAAATTTTGGATACTTAAAGATTTAGGACAGTTTTTCTATCCCCTAAACTTAAGAGCTTACAACAAGTTTTCAATTCTCGATACTCTTATTAAGAAATACAGGTAATTTTTTACTATCATGTTTTTTCCAAAATTTTAAGAATTTTGCGTTTTGTTTGGCAACGTTGTAAAAAATTAAAAAACTAAATATGGCGTCATATGTATAATTTTGTAGGGAAACAAAAAATGTTAAAATATATAGGGTGTTCCATTTAAAAAAATGTATATTTTTATTCTCCTACTTTTTTGGACCATCCTGTATTTTAAAAATAATTTTAGAACATAAATTTTTTTAAACCTCACAACTTTTATAAAAACTTTTTTTTGATGTCTTTAATAGTAGAGATGGTATATTACTTTGTCAGACAAATGGGCCACCCTGTAGGTAGTATAAATAGAGCTGTAGTTACTATACTTATTTAGTATTCACCTGAAGACGACTGGAGATACTTACCCGTTGAAACGTTGTGATTTAAAACAAATAAAGACAATGCAAGTTCAAAACTCTTCTATCATTCAAGAAACATTATTGTCTCCAACCTTCAAACAGACCCTTTAAATTAGTTACATATCTGAATAAAACCCTTCACGATTCCAAAAATTACCCGAAGACCCTTTAGAACTCTTCAAATCTGGCAACACTTAACTCGCCAGTGGATTTATCCAGGGTGCCAAGTGTAATACTGCTATGAAATGTGGACAAACAAGCGCTTTACTTACATGGCCCAAAACTCGATTTTATAATTTTATTTGTTTCTATTTTAGGTATATCAAGATGTCCAGTCCGCAACTAAACAACCTTATTATTATTGGCTGCATGATCACGTACACAAGTATAATATTCTTAGGATTGGACTCTGGATTATCAAGTATAGGTAGAATATTTTTATATATATTTTTAGCTGGTTATCTTTGTTTCTATCTTTATTTGCTTAATTTTTTTTCGGCAAGGTTTAATATTGTAATGCCCTGCCCTTTTCCTAACCTCATTTCTCTATTTTGTTCTCTATGCTACAAGGGCAGAAGCATTGCAGACTGAAAAGGGGAACTGGGTCGGTCTTAGAGTACTATCAGTAAAACACTGTTGTAAAGATGATTAAAAATATATTGTAAGTTGAGAAAATATTGAAATTTAACAATCTTGTTTCCAATAGTCCAAATTAAGCAAAGGCACATACAATAGTACATTTATCAACAAAATAATCTTGATCAAAAATCCTATGTTAAACTTCTTTAAAATACAGCTTTTCAAAATATTGTTATAATGTTTAAAATAATTTCTTCAAAATCATTTAAGGTTGGCACTAACAGTTCCAAAATTTAGTTTCATTAAGGGAGCATTGTATTTTCTAACTCATAGTCATTAAAATCAAATCATAATATTCAAAGGGAGCATTTACTGTTTCTAAAATTTTGAATCTTCAAAATACCATAAGTAGAGTGGTTCAAATCCGTAATCATCAAATTGAGCATATTATAATGTTGCTAACTTTAATTTCTCACAAAAATTCATATTCTGTTTCATATTTAATTTCTTAAAAAAATCTTCATCTGTTTCTTATTAATTTTATCTTAAAGGGAGCACTGACAGTTATAAAATTAATATCATAAAATTTCCAGGTAAAGTTATTATAAAGTTTTTACCTTTTCTACAATACCAAATTGAAGCCGAATTAAAGTAAACACTCACTTTCGTTTTTAATATAAAAATGGTTTATTTTCTCGCGGCGAACAAACTGTGAAAGTCTTCAAGCTGGGCTTATTACACGTTCGCACTGACTTTTTCTACCACTACTTTTTACCTGGTGGCGATATCCGACATTCGCCACCTTGGATATTAACTTTCAAAAACTACTTCTTGATTCTTAAAAAAACTGTCTTGAGAAGAACTCAACTCAACTAATTGTTAACTTATTATTTCAAGAAAAACTGTCTGATTGTAGCCTGGGCGCTGATATTTATACCCAAGTTTAAGAAATGCAGCAACCAACTCAAAGTCATGTATTGCGCAAAAGTTTGACTTTGGTTTTTCCTAGAAGTATCTTTTTTCAAAACAAGTCAGGGTCAAATCTGCGGATGTTACACGGGGTTCTTAGAAAACAAATCAGGGCCAAATACTTGACCGGTGAAGAATGTGTGAGAACGGAATTTTGCTCAAGGTTTTCTTATTGTTTTCTACGAATATGTCGAAAGATTTTGTTGTTGAAAAATGCCAAGAATGTATTTGAAGGTTACTAGATTCTTGGTATTCAAAATAAATAGGAATTTATACTGAAATGTCACGTACACCAAAAGATTGCACAACTTATTTTTTTGGAAAGAAGATTGACTTCTGAAGATTTTTAGTTTTAATTTTGCAGTCGACGTGAACGCAGTGACTTTAAAATATTCTTGTGATGATTTCTGCCACTACGCCGAAGGTGCCTTACTACAAGGTAGAATGATAAACTGATTAAAGAATATTATTTTCTTTTAATTTTTGAAAAATTTTCTTTTTGCTTTTTTCAAAATATCAAGCACTTTTATTTATTAATTATTTTTCTAAACTTCAGACTTGGACCTTCTTTTTGAAAACGCGACCCCTTTTTATTTAGTTCATGAATTTTATAATTTGTTTTTATAAAATTTTGGTTATTTTTGAAAATAATTTTTTCTAGTGTACTATGATCATGGCCGGGCATTAGAATATGCGTCAGAGTTTAGCCTGTTCAGAAGCGTAACTTCACATTAGGGGCCACCCAGCAAGTTTTCTTTGCTCAGAGTCCCCATATACTACTACCACAGTTGCTGGACT
The DNA here is from genome assembly GCA_935413205.1 of Polydrusus cervinus. Taxonomy (NCBI): domain Eukaryota; kingdom Metazoa; phylum Arthropoda; class Insecta; order Coleoptera; family Curculionidae; genus Polydrusus; species Polydrusus cervinus. The sequence continues at coordinate 17,805,647 of OW284517.1, forward strand.
AACAAGCCCCTGTACCTGTCGTGCACATATTTATTATAAATCACTAACCTGAACTCATAAATTATTTTTTTTACTGCTCAATAAAGTTCTATTTTAATGAATAAAAAATTAAAATGCAACAAAACTTTTAGAGGCCTTCCCCTACATCTGTACGGCCCGAGCCTGGACATTAATGGCCGGATTCTCACTCGCCTTCGGCTCGATGTTCAGCAAAACTTGGCGAGTACACTCGATCTTCACCGATGTTAAACTAAACAAGAAAGTCATCAAAGATTATCAGCTGTTTATGGTGGTGGGGGTATTGCTGTGTGTGGACGTTGTCATAATGACAACGTGGCAGATTGCTGATCCTTTTTATAGGGAAACCAAAAGGGGGGAACCCTATGTAAGTAAACACCTCTTACTGTTTGGTGTAATTAAAATATAGAAATGAGAATATTGACATTGATTTTTTTTTAATAAATTTTAGCCGCATCCTTCTAATGAAGACGAAATTATCATACCCGAGAATGAGTACTGCACCTCTGGAAAAATGACTATATTTATTTCTTCGATCTACGTATACAAGGGACTTCTAATGGTATGTAAAAGTTCGTTTAAATTAAAAATCTGATAAAAAAGTTAGTTGATATACCAAATTTTATGAACCGCAGTAGAGTTGTGAACTTGCATTTTCTTTATTTGTTTTGAATCACTACGTTTTGACTGGTAAGCATCTCTCACTTCAATGGTCTTGAGGCCATCTTCGATAAAGATCTTACATTCAGTCTTCATATAGACAACGTCATTTTGAAGAGTTTAAGATTGCTTGGTTTTGTGAAGCGAAACACCAAACACATTTACGATACAAAGGCACTTAACGCTCTATATGGTGGACTAGTTCGATCTCTGCTTAAATACTGTTCTGTTATATGGAGTCCCAACTATCAATGCCACATCAAAAGGATTGAACGTGTTCAGAATAGATACTCTAAATATCTTCTGTTCAAACTCAGGTTTCCCTACCAACACATATCATATGAAACAAGACTTCTCCTTTGTGGCATGCAGAGCCTAGAATGCCGACGCAGAAAATCTTTGCTAATCTTCTTATACAAACTTATGAACGGCACAATTTGCTGTAATGCCCTGCTTGAATCTGTGTTTTTTGGTTCCACCAAGGCGCACGAGGCAGATGCAACTTTTCTTCAAAGTGTCTCATTGAACCAACTATGGACAACATGCCTTCATTTCAAGATTACTGCGGAATTACAATAGTTATTTTCCAGATTGCGATCTATTTAGGATTAGCCTTTATTCCGTAAAATAAATATTATGACTTGTTACTTTAATTTATTCTAATCCATTTTAACTCAATTTTCTGTTGTTTGTTTTTTTTTCTGCTGTGACTAATAACTGTATCTTAATTTTAGATGTACCAATTGGAATATTGTATTCCGTAGTGTATTTAAAAATAAATAAATAAAATTAATCTCCAGTCGTTTTCAGGTGAATACAGGTCCAAAACTCTGCTGCCGGTCAAGAAACGTCATTGTCTCCAACCTTTAAACAGACACCAAATTTTATGTTTCACACACTGTATACATTTTTTCAGATATTTGGTGCATTCTTAGCGTGGGAAACACGTCATGTATCCATACCGGCTTTGAATGACAGCAGATACGTTGGTTTTTCGGTCTACAACGTTGTAATTATGTGCATTTTAGGCGCAGCTGTAGCACTGGCCCTGGTGGATCACCAAGATGAAATGTTTTTACTTATAAGTAAGTAGAGAATACAGAAAGTCATTTTAGACAATTGCCACACTTTTATACGTTCAGCAGAGCACCTCGGATCATTTAAAACATAGACAAATCTATTCAGTCATAAAGCAGCTGACATGCTAGTTGTCATGGACGTGTAATATTAACGCCAAACACTTTAACTTCAAGATGATTTCGTAAAGTACGGCCACAGAGACCTCGTTAGGTTCAATCACTGCCCTTCAGGCACACCTTACTGTCTAAAGTAAGACCCTTAATCCCAGCGAATTGGTTCAGTGGTGGATTTGGTGAAGCAAATAGTGTCGCCTGTAAAGATTCCGAGTCGCGCCATTGAGATGTAATAATATCCCAGTTCGTCGAGGTCAGAGGTGAACAAGGCATATTCAACACTACAGGAAAGGGGTGATGAGAGTAACTTCTGCTGGTAAATTATGGTTCGGAAGATCCTTCATTATTAGACATTACCATGTTTACCCACAAATAAAATGGACCCTTTTGTTTTATTTTACTTCTTCTAGTGTCCTTTAATAAATGTTCAAACTAACTTTTTAATTATCTAATTCTCTTCTGAGGATTACTCTCGCTTGTGTAGATCAGTACGCCATTATTTTTTTTAGGTTCTTTCATAATCTTTTGCACCACCATCACCCTATGTCTAGTTTTCGTTCCAAAAATGGTAGAATTGAAGAAAGATCCCGGCGCTTCCATAGACAAACGAATCAGAGCTACCTTAAGGCCGATGTCAAAAACAAGGAGAGACTCGAGTGTATCGGAGATAGAGACTAAAATGAAAGATTTAAAGGAACTGAATACGAAGTACAAGAAAACTTTAATGGATAGGGAAAGTGAATTACAGGTAGGTATATAGAGAATATTGTTAAAAGATTTATGTAACGGGCCTAAAGTTAAAACAAAGTTGTGTATCTGTTTCTAATTAGGAATTCAGGGGATACAAGGGTACAAAAAAGGTTTCACATTGTTCCAGACTTTGCGAAAAGTTTCATTCAATGAGTTATTCATCGGGTAATTGATATTATAAAAAAAATAGCGATGTCTTTACGCATAATTGTATTTTCTACAACTGTATTCCTCTCACAAGTTACAGCATGTTAAACTAAAGTAAGGAGCTGTACCGCGTAAACGTGTTGTCCTCTGAAAATAGCTCAAGGAACAAAGTAGTAGGAAATACAATTCTTTATGAGAAGAAAGTAACTGGTATTTTTGTCGTAGCATAAAAGATGCGAAAAATTTAGCATTAAATATTTTATAAAGTTGGTGGTTATAACATTAGACCATCCTTATGCAATTCTCAAATTAGTTCTTTAAATACTTTAAAACAATAATATTGACTTACGCGAACTACGCAAAAAAGTGCACAGCTACGAACGAAGCAGTAGAAATTTAAAATCTAGTGCTAAAAATATAAATTTAATAAAATATTTTTAGATGTTAATAAGGCAACTTGGCAACGAAGCATCCGAAATCCTAGAACAAAAAACTGAAGATTCCATATCAGATACAAATCGTCTCTCAGTCCCACTCTTACGCAAAGAATTGCCTAGCGCTACAGAAACCAGCGATCTTACGTCACTTTGCAGTCTTAGTTCACAAGCCGAGTATACATCACTACATCATACAGACAGCCAAAAGTAAGAACAATCTATAGATATTCATTAAAAATGCATGTTAAATCTAGCCATAGGATTCAGTAAACATAGATATTTATAACTACTTATATTTACTTACGCTGAAGATGTATTAATGCATCTTTCCTTGTTTAAATTTAAAATTTTTCATTCTGGTTAATCTAGAAGTCAATCCAGGATTAGTTCTTCCTGTGATATATAAAATATGAAAAAGTTAAACAACAAATAAAGGAAAAGCATATTGACAAACTATGAAACCAGATATTAAGTGGAACATAATCCTAAGTATGCTAATTTCAACACTAGTGTTGATATATTTTTTTCAACACTAGTGTTGATATATTTTTTTCAACACTAGTGTTTTTTAATAATTCTTTGTGGTCGTAGGAATAGTAGTGTACCCACATTACTCGTGTGAAAGTAATTATTCTAAAACTCGGAGAATTTCCGCACTCGGCTAACGCCTCTTGCTAAATATCTCCTCGTTTAAAAAGTATCATTTGTTATTTAATATACTATTCAAATAAGTTAAGATAATTTCAATGTTGACAGTGAGTGGTTATTTAAATGCCAATACGTAAATATAAAAAATCTTTTAGAAGAAAAAAACTACCGACAACAAACGAAACATCTCCTAAGAAAACTCACAACTCTCCCAAAAGCAGAAAAACGGACGATCAATATAATCAACAGAAACAAATTCCGAACCCAACGAACCAATTAAGACCGAATCAACAACAGCAAGTTAATGGAACCATTACCAAAACGTCAAATGTCAAAATAGATGCCAGTGTCAAAATTGACAATGACATTCCGAAAGGAATAACAACTAAAGTGGATAGTAACTATAATAGTGTTAAGGAGCCAAATAAGTTGGTTGCTATCACTGATAAAATGGACATGCAAAAATGCGAAACACAGGTATATTAACCAAAATTACTATTCTATTATATCATTCAATACAATATTCCCAATTAGATAAATAAATTTAGAATTCCAGTCAGCTTTTACACATTGAAATTAGACAAAACATATAAAAGTCAGGGACTTTCCTAATTGTTCTTTTATTTAGATAAAACCAATCCCTAGCGACATGACGGAAAAAGAAAGAGATTCGACTTTAAAAAGACAAGAAGAAAGGCATAGAAAAACACCTACACACGAACGAAAAGCCTCAAGAACTGTGGGTGCTGTGGACTCAATTGAAATACAGGATAAAAGAAGAAGCAGTATAAAATCTAGTGGGAATATATTAGATGAGGATACAGTTAAAGGTAATAATTTTTTTTTTGAATGTATCATGTGTTTGGTATATTTTCGTGTATTTTTAGGATACTCTTGTACAAAATACACAGTTTATACATTACTTTAAAGCTTATTTAGCAGTTCCATTTTGTATAAAATGTAAATAAGGCGGATGTAAATAAATTGCCTTACTGCTAAATAAGACTTAACTGTAAATTATGTAAATGTAACTATTTTATTATCGCCCCACAACAAAACTTGATCCAACACCTTACTACACAGCACCAGCACTTACTTAGGACTATACGTTAATCTATACTTGTGTATATTTGAAGATTTAACTGTTGGCTTTTATTATTAGCAATATCAGTAAGCATTGAATGTATGTTCCCCTTTTAACTGTATAAATGGGTATAGAATGCGAATATTCTTAGATTTCACAAGTTTTATATATATATAAAAAATAATATATTATATCATTTAATTTTCAAAAGACCAATTATCTCGCACTTATATTGTCTTTATTTTGTTACTGAAGTAAATACCTTGAAAACGGTTAGCTACGAAACTAACCAAACCGTTTCTTTAATAAGAAAATGAAGACAATACAAGTCCGTCCTTTGATAATTAAACATTGTTTAACACTTTTAAACAAACATTTTATACTCTTTCCACTGAGCTTCTAAATGCACTTCCCGCTTACCCTCCCCCTCTTTATCTTCCAGAAGTACCCTGCCCTAGGCGTACAAGCATCCAAAGTAATACCCGTGGTACCCCCAAGAAAAAGTCTGAATGTGGCACCCACGTAGTAGCTAAAAGCGAACTTTGGGATACCGGTAGTCAACATAGGTGCCAAAAAGCACACCAGAAGAGTAGTAGAATTAGTATAACGCAAGATGAAGGTAGGATATTTAATCGTTGTTTGTTTACTGTTATATTTGTAAAAAATGTAGATTCATTGTCTCATAGACCCATTTTCCCATCTAAATACAACCAAAACAAGTATACAGGGTGTTACAAATTCGACATACCAGCATTGGAATCTCGGAAACCATACGATTTAGAGAAACGGTTAAATGGGGGCAAAGTTGTGCAATTCGATGCTGATTATAATGCCGCTTTAAAAGTTTTCAAATTCAGAATACTTCCGATTTTATTCGAAAAAAAAACGAAATTTTGCAAAATCGTTTTTATTTTTTCCTGAGCTCATTTGACTAGCTATTTAAAAATAAATGACACTTTGTCATTGACACTTTTTCTCCTCTACAAAATGACGTTACTAAACTAAAGATCCGCCGTTTCGTCTCCGAGCGGCCATCACCAACTTTACTTTTTTAAATACGAACCTGGATTTTTTTTAAACCAATTTTTAAACCCTCCTCCCCTTAAAATGTAAAGGCGATATTACTTTCTCATAATGATGAATTGTTCTTGCTTATTTTTTTAAATTCATATTTTTTACACTTCTTGTCAGTCCGGTCCTGGCTAGATATTTCACCGCTAGATTTCTTTTTATGGGGGGCTTTAAAAAATGTTATTTATAAAAATGACGTAGATACCATGAAAGAACTCGAAGAACGCATAGAGGTTGCATTTGGTAGGATAAGGAGAAGATCGATTGAAAGGGCTGTCGCCAAAATTGGAAGAAAATTCGATCGTTGTACTGAGCAAAACGGCAATCTCTTTGAACATTTAGAAAATTAGGATTTATAATTAGTAAATTTAGCATTAAGTATTAGAAAATTCTTATAAAATGAATTATATTACTTATGTATGAATGTTTTAAATAAAATAAAGTTTTTATTTAATATTGTGATTCGTTGCCAGGACCGGACTGATAAGAAGTGTAAAAAATATGAATTTAAAAAAATAGGCAAGAACAATTCATATATCGCCATTACATTTTGAAGGTAGGAGGGTTTAAAAATCGATTTAAAAAAATCCAGGTCCGTATTTAAAAAAGTAAAGTTGGTGATGGCCGCTCGGAGACGAAACGGCGGCTCTTTGGTTTAGTAAAGTCATTTTGCAGAGGAGAAAAAGTGGCAATGACAAAGTGTTATTAATTTTTAAATAGCTTGTCAAATGAGCTCAGGAAAAAATAAAAACGATTTTGCAAAATTTCGTTTTTTTTCGAATAAAATCGGAAGTATTCGAAATTTGAAAACTTTTAAAGCGGCATTATAATCAGCACCGAATTACACAACTTTGCCCCCATTTAACCGTTTCTCTAACTCCTATGGTTTCCGAGATTCCAATGCTGGTATGTCGAATTTGTCACACCCTGTAGGTATTATTACTAAACAGTGTAAAATTGTTTAAACTTTAAACGGTCTTACAAATTCGATATAAGTGTTGGAAATAGTAAGATATTTATATCAAAAGGTTACTTATTCCTTAATGGTTTGTTCCCACAGCGGTCACGGACAGTCCGTGACAATCAGGATTCTGCGCAATAGACTCGGACACGGATTTCTAGGTCTTTGAATTGGTTAGAAACCTGTCAAACTGTCAGTAATTTGTCCGTGATTATTTGTGGGAATAGACCTTAAGATTATCGGTTAAGTCTACAATGGTATAAAAGTTTTTTTGGCGGTATTATTTGTAAATATCGACTCGACTGTTAAAATAGCCAGTGAACGTTGCGGTTTAAGTGTCTTACTTACGTGGTTAACTTTACCTGTATAGCATTCTCTTCGCGAAAGATCAAAAGAGTTTCATTAATTTCCTTTTTACCCATCAATATCTTGTTATTTTTCAGAAGACAGCCACATACACCGCACAACCTCTGAAAGAAACCGCCACGGTTCTCAAAAAGAAAAACGTGACAAATCTCCCGCCAAAACTAACCCTCCTGACTTAACCAGCAATATATGCAACCAGCAATGCAACAAACTAGGTTACTTCCAGAGCACTCCCAACGTTGCAGCGGCGATCAAGTCGAGTACGCACCCGCCTAAAAGGGAAAAATCTATGTACAACGCTACTTCGGAAGGGGAGTTGCTAGATAGGGAAATTCTACCCATATTTCAGAAACTATTAACTGAAAGAAATAAAAGTCAGCATAATATTGTGGACTATTCGTTCGGGAGGTCGTGTCCGAACATTAGCATTAAGTGCGATATAGTTGAATATTTGTAAAATATTAGGTACAATTTTAGGATTAATTTATTAGACAAATATAAACGATGATATTTCCATATTATTACGACCGCGAAATGAGGTAAAAATAGATATTATACGGGCCTTTTTAATTTTTATGTTTGACAGGGAGTATTAGGATAAGCTCTAGGAGCAGAGAAATTTCTATTTCTGATTAGAAAAAAACAAGCCAGAAAATCACAAAAATTATTAAAAACATGTTCCTTTTTAACTGACAATCTTAATGTTACCTCGTGCACGTTAGTGACAGTTCAAACGCTCTATAAGCAGGTAATTGTATGTCTAGTATAAAGAGCTATTCCAAGAAAATCGTCCAACTTATTCAGTCTCGACGCAAACTAACAACGTTTCAGCTCCCTAGTTACTGTAGGTATATCAGATATAATATTATATACAATTGTAAAATTTTCAGAAATTTGATGTATACCAGTATACTCCATACATTTTGTTTAATCGACCGGCTAAAAAAGTGGGAAAGGGCCCCTAAAATTAGACCGAATATGGGAAAACCCCGACCTTCACTTGCAAAAAAATCTACCTTATTGTTTTTTGGATTAGCTACAGTGGCGACTCGTCAGGTAGAGGGACTTTTCACCAAAAAAAATAAAACTAGGAGGAAATTTTGTTCGACAATATTAAACATTAATATATCAATATGTCAATTTTAGCCCTTAAAAAATAATTATGTTCGAATTAATAATATTAATTTAATCCGAATGTAGGTATGCGTAATAGGGCCACGGTTAACTCCGACGAACAATATAATTCTAAACACTCGTGCATTTTGACGCGCCTCAGCCGACCGTGTCCGTGCACTACCCTCGGTCCGTGAGCTCAGAGCAGCAAGTGAATATGAAGACCCAACGTCCAAATGGCTTTTCACCGTTCACGTTTACTGACGCATGTAACAATTTGCTTATGGTGAAGGGCAATTTAAAAATAGATCAGTCGTATGCACCATGGTTTTAGCATTGGTTCGCCTAACCTTAAGGTATTTATTTTGAGGTTTCGCGAAACTTACGGGTAATGATATCGTTTTTACGTGATTTACTGTCTGATTAAAGTTTTGTTTTTATTTTTCAGTTAAGTAGTGTACGTACCTACTTGGTTTAATTTTTATTGTGTGTTTGTACGTAATAAAAATATAAATTAGTCAATGTTTAAGTACCCGCACTATACCTCTAACTCTTCACCATTTTTTAAGACCGCGAGCCGCCACTGATTGGCTACTTTACTTGTTAGATTACGGCACTGTCAAGCCGCGTCACTGAACCGAATCCCAATGAGAACAAACGACTCTAATAATGGCCACTGCCCGGTCTAGCGTGTTCAGTCTGTTTTAGCGTTTTCATTTAAAACATTATTTACGGTGTGAAATATTTAAATGTTTATGGATATTCAATGTCGAGTTACTTTACGACATATAAAGTAGTGTTAATTTTCTCTCGAAAAGTTACAACTTCCGGTAGCCAGAAGAATGGTTTTAAGGTTTAACATGTTAAACTGGGTTAACGTTGTTAGATTGCATAACATAAGCTTTCGCCTACTGCTATGACATGATTACCTGTTCCAATAGAAACCATCAGATCATACATGTAAAATTATTAAAATGTTTTTTAAACTTTAATATATACAACGCATTTGAAGGAAATATTCTAAACAATGTCAATTATTAATTAAATCGCTCCAAAAATTTAATTTTCAAAATCAGTTTGTTGATTAGAAATTTTAAAAATATATATTAAACAAATATTAATACTGTAGATTTTAAGTATACGTAATATTTTGTACCCATGAACTGTCTGTACATTTTTATAATGCCAATGCTTTCATTAAAGCGGTCAAGTGCGAAAACAAAAAAAACTCTTGTGTAGTAAATTCTTTGTTTCATATTTTTCTCAAGTTTTCATTGTCCAATGGACTTTTCACTGATTAAAAAAAGCATTTTCTGTGTTTTTACTTTTGGATATTTCTGAGCCATTACTGAGAAAACAATTAAACAAAACAATCTTTTGGATCAAAAACCACGAGCTTCATCAGATCTACGTCACGAAAATGGCAGATAGACGTTTTCTAAAATTTTTTTAGTATTTCACTTGACATAATAACAAGAGACAAGCTGCAGCTGTTTCCCGATCGATAATAATGTACTTGCGCATATTTGTGCGTTGAATTTTTATCAGACATACGCATAAAGACCTAATAAGTCAATGGGCTATTTCACTAAAATTTGGTTATAGTGTATCAAGGAACAAAAAATAATATTTTTCGTTCTTTAATACACTTTTTGATATTTTTAAGTCATCACTGAGAAAATAAATAAATAAACTATTGGAACAAAAACACGGACTTTATCGAATATACGTCATGAAAACGTCAGCTTGACAATGTTGCCAATGTTCTCTAAAATTTTTATATTATAATACAATGACAAAGTATAAAAAGTAAACCAATAGGAATAATTGTCCAAAGCGGGCTTATGCGGAAAAAAACTATCATATTATTTCAAAAATGTTATCTATATTTTGTCGTAAAATAATTTATTTATTTCTAGGAACAAAATATATTATTTAACTATAGCATAAAAGGTGTCACATGTGGCAACACCAAAATTAGTGACAGAACACCAAGCTAATGAAATGACAGTTAAAAAAAGTCTAACCTAAGTTATTTGTAGATTTTTCTGCCCAATCACTGGTCGAGTGTTATAATGTTCTATCAGCACTTTTGGCGGGAAACGAGTTAAATACAGAATATAGATTTTCGGAGGCAAATTGTTCTATACGAATAGACTTTTGCTGTTATATGTGCCAGCCTTTCCGTCTAAACGCAATACTATATTGTTCCATGTAAATAATTTAAAAATCGCATAATATTATAATGTTCTATCAGCTTCAGCCAATAGGAAGGAAGGTTTCTTGTTGTTGGAACATTATAATACTAACAGAGTTAACTGTCACATCGTGTTTAAAGCTACACTACGAAAAAAGAGTGGACATCTACCTTAGCAACTCTTCCATCTGTAAAGGTGTGCAGTTCTCCTAAAGAATCATTGTTACCTTTCGATAAAATTGTCCATTTAAAGAAGCTTTTTAAGTTTATGCTGCCAGTAGACTCCCAGTTAATATCTACCTTTTTAAAGCAATACAAATGATGCTAAGATTTTTGCATCCGCATTATCTAAAGAAAAGAAAAATGCACCCACAAACGAAAATGTTAACACTCAAAATATACCATCGACATCACATGGGCCATCGACATCACGTGGGCCATCGATATCACGTGGGCCATCGACATCACGTGAGCCATCAAAATAATGGGAATATTTTCCAGCATTCTCGGCAGTTAGAACAATATTGTTGAATTTTAATTCAAAAAAAAAATTTCTTGGGAACCATTTTGTTCCATTAGCACTTTTAGATTTTGTATAATACTCATTATTTTTTATGTTGAGAAATAAAAAATTAGAAATTACGTAAAAATGTCTTTATTAGGTAGTAATACATATAAAAATTAAATCACTTACAGACTCATTGTGTTTTAGAAACAAAATACGGTGACCAATTTTTTAAAATCTTTTTTATGGCAAAGTGTAAAATATACTGATAGAACATTATAACATTCGACCAGCGCAATGAGCAAATAAATAAAAAAAACAGTTATTTTAAACAAAAATACATCAAAATTCCACCATAATTCGGATGTAAACAAAAACACCAACATGACAAGTGAAATATCGGTAACGATGCTCACTATAAATGTTTATCAGATCGACGTCATCAAGTAATTCCGCCAGATTTGCGTTTTTAAAATGTATGGAAATTGTGCATGTTTTCAATGAGTTGCAAAAAATTCATGGTATGATCTAGCAATAGTTTTATTGATGATAAACTCCTATTATAGCGCCGACGTAACGATTTAAATGCCAAAACTATCAAATATGAGAATAGTGATAGAGTCCATTATTAGTTGTATTTGAGCAGATTTAATCAGTTGATATGACCTATACCCTAATCCAAAATTACTATCAGTAATGCATCGCTTTCATATAGAGTGCAGCGAGTTGTAGGAAGTTATATGAAATAATTCCAGGGTATTTTTGATATCGTAATAAAGCAAAATATTAATTTTTGTCTGACTTCGCACAACCCGCTGCCTCAATATAAAAGCAATGAGTCATTGACAGTAATTTTGAACCTAGAGTATAGTAATAGTTTTATTGATAAAAAACATATATTATTTCACCACCTCAAGAGCCTTCCATACCATTATACTAATTGAAAATTTAATACAAAAATTTTTCTAAGGGGTTCACAAAAACTAACACATTAAAAAAAAAATTAGGTATCATCCACCAGACTTAAACTTGTGAATCCCTTAGTCAAATTTGTGTATTAAATATTCAATTAGACAAGCCAGGAAACGATGCTGCGTTTCGCGCTGGTATGGAAGGTTCTTAAAAATCTCCACTGATGCCGCGCCACCTAATTCGTTTATATTATATTTTGTATATAAAAAAAGACATTTTATTACCATCGCCAGGCACAGGTACAATATGCGCGATGTGGTGGAAATCCACTATATTTTCGTGATGATCCATCGACTGCTGTTTGCTCTTAAAAATTTAAATATCAAATCTGAAAAGCACAATATTTAAATAAAATTTTTGAAATTTAGAGAGAATTCTAAAAAATAGCCAAAACTTGGTTCGAGTTTTAGTTCTACTGAAGAGTCATATCGTACTTGTCCGTTCTTTTGTTTTTAATACAATGGCACTGGTTACGAAACTGGTTATTATTCAACTCATTATTTAATCAATAACAAACAGAAACATTAAAATATAATAGACAGAAAATGGATATATTTAACGTACCTACGTACCTTTATAAACAGAAATTTATTATGGTTGTGTTTTTATAAAGTAGCTATATTGTATATTTTAAAATTTTAGCGCAATGTTATCCAAAAAGACCTGTAAATATTTAAAAATAAATCGCCCCTACTAAAATTATTCTTCGTTTTTTTTTTAATTTAAAATAGAGACAACACATCAGAAGGGTTGAATAGTATTATTCACAACCTGCTTTTTAAAAAATATAGCGGAATTATTCAATTTTTTTTTAATAGCAAGCAACCCATCTTTATATTACAGTAATAATACAATTCTCGATTTAATATTCTTTCCAACGATGTAGCATAAGTTAATAATTATTATTCATTAAGTAGTAATAGAAATTAACAAGAAATATCATATTTAAATGTAATGTCTAGCTAGACCCATATAAGAAGGTTTGTCAATATCAGTCTAGTACGCCATTTCTGCTTTTATTAGACCAAAATGCCAGTTGGTGTTTTTCATAAATTTAGTTTTTTTCCAAACAACGAGTTTTTTTTTTAATTTTCCATTCTTAAACAAGAATATCGGAAATTTAAACATAAAAATACTTTAAAACTATGATGAATAATTGATCGTCTTGGTGACTATTTAGCAGTGAAATTTTCCTGCGTCCAGTATCTGTAGTTTTGTCTAGTAACTAGTGGTTAGTCGGTATCTGTTACTTTGAAACAGTTTTTAATACCGTCGTGTCGTGTTCCGCCTCATACAAGCAAGCAGTTACTATGGAACTATTAGGATTTCGTCCTTCGCCGCTACACGTTGTGATGCAAACCGAGAGAAAGCGTCAGCGGTCGTCCTGGTCAGCCGTTCGTTGTGGAGCACGCAACGACAAACGGTATCTGAAGAACAGTAACAGTCTCGTAGTTGACGGTATTTTGTCATTGAAGGTGTTTTATCAGGCGGGGGGCGAAATGTTGCAGAGGGAACTGTTGCGTCCGCCGTTCGCGGATACGTATATGTCGTGGGACCGTTTGATTTTGACGCTGTGAATCATAGTTACGGTGCCGGTGTATTGCTTGGTGGTATTGTATTTTTTAAAGGACGCGGTCTCGAGGATCCCTTTGGCGTGGTCTGTTTTTACAATTGTCAATTCGTCTAAAAAATTTCAATATTATGAAAATCTTAAAATAGTTTTGTGCATGGGGATAGGTACAAAAGAGACTGATAATTTTTATGAGTCACTAAATTAGTTTTAATCAAAAAAACAGTCTCAGAAACCAGCAAAAAAACTTTAAATAAAAGAATAGTTTTGATCGATCAGAGGAACTTTATCGGTATTTTTTCCAATATAGCGGAAATCGCACCGAAAATTACTTTTCAAAGTCGTTTAATTTAATTGACAGACGATTGGAATTTTATCATTTATTGTTTTGAGATGTCAAGGTCACAGATAGAAATTATAGATTATTTTTTATTTCAATATATTTTTTACTTTTTTTGCAAACCTTGCACTCTAGTTCGTTCCCAAGTAACGGTTATTTAGTCGCGGTATGAAATGGAACGTTCCATATCGGTAACAGTATTTCCCACCTCTACTAGTAACCTGACCTATAAAAAAAACCTAGCTTTATCTGAAAAATAAATTCTTTGAACAATTCCTGCATGATTATCTGTTGTGACAGGTTGATTCTGATTAAATGGGGGGTATTCTATATAAAAAACTGATCTATTTCTTTATCATAACTCTATTAGTGTATATACGGCTGCGCGCTCACTGGCGTACTTTTTGAGAGATTTTTTTAAATAAATACTGACAAATCTATTGGTCACAGGAAAAAATACTCAGCTCAAAGTTGTATATTTTCACACCATTTCGATAACGCTATCTGGCTTTCCCATATTTTGATAAATAACTGAGATATGATGGGAAAACGAGAAAAAAAAACGTATTTTCAATAAATTGTTAATAAAGGATATTACCAATATCATATTTTTATAAAGAGTTTTTATGTTCATCTGGACATTTTTAGGGAATCATTCCAATTGGTTTCATCCATTGCATAATTCTTTTTTGTTATTTTGATGTCAGATCTAAGCGCCTCCTCTTAAATCATTACATACATTCAAACAAGAGTAAATAAAAGATACAAGCTATTTTTTAACCACTTTAAAAAAAAGAGGAAGTTCTCAACTCGACCTGTTTTAGACTATTAATTAAAGCGTCTTCAAAGAAGAGAAAACAAATTTTAATGTTAGTTTTAGTTTTTTCTAATATACATTTTTTTATTAATATTTAAGTATAACCAAATATTTTATGGAAAAGTGTAGGTTTTTGAAAAAAAATGATATCAAGTCCAGTATGACAACATTACAGGCAATGATTTAAGGCTATATAGTTCTGCCTGTACAATAAACAACATTGTTTATTAATTAAAAATTAACAAATAGTATTTTAATATAAATAGAAAACATAAATATACTATAATATAGAGATGAGCTTAATTATATTATGTTTGTCCCTGCAATATCCACTTAATAATTAGATGGAATGGAAAACAGTACCTGAAAATAAGAATATTTTTTTAAAGAAATAAAGTATGTGGGTCCTTTTTATAGGGTTGCCAACTTCCCTGTGCTAGGAAGAACATCCTAAATTTGGGGTTATCAGTGGAAAGTCCTTTGAAACTGTCCGGAAGAACCAAATTTTGTCCATTTTCAGAACTTTTAGTGGTTTTAAGAAAATATTTTTTATCTAACTTTGTAAGATTTAGACAAAGGATTAGTTTTTCTTTTTGTTCAAACTTTTAACTTACCTTTGAATAGGTGGTTCCTATTAGGTACCTTCAAAATTTTAGTTTTTAGTTTTAGTTTTCAAATGTTCATATTTAATAAAAGTAAAAATGCATTTATTTTAAAAGGTCCGGATTTTAGTGCTATCCTGGTTTTTTAAGCTGTGTCTCCTGTATATTGAAACATCCAAGTTGGCACCCTAGCTAAGATTTGGTCAAATGTTCTGGTTCTTACTATCAAATACGAGTGTTACACAAGATAAGTATTACTTAAAAATGGGGTCCAGTAATTTCACTTTAAAAAAAAGAAAATAAATACGAAACACTTACCTATCAATTTTAAGACAACGCAAGGGCTTAATACATTGTAGGTCCTTAAGTATAATCTAAATAGTTTTTCAAAATCTCTAAATTTGCTTTAACTTCTCCAAAGTTTCATTATTTGATACATCTTTCTCTGGCATAAGTATAGGTTTTATAAAAAGGAAACCAGTATGAAGAGTTAAGGCAACTCCAGCAAGCAGGAACAATTTTTTTGCCGCTGGAGACATTTTCACGGTAAAAAAAAATTAAAATTTGAAAACTTGCCCTTTGAGTAAAATTACATAACCAAAAATCTGAGTCTGACTATAACCATAGAGAATTTATTGTTTGATTGGTTCTGGAGCCTTTGAGCCAACAGCCAAATTTTCAATCGGTGTTGTAGTTGAAATGATTATTTTTTTAATTTGGATAATTCAGTTTACTTATTTCCTTTTACTTACTATTAATTAACATAACAGAGCCAGCAGCTGACAAGCAATCCTTTTACAAAATCAACTGTTTATTTTGTTTGTACAAGAAACGCTCAAGTCAGCCGTTGGCTTTGCTATGCTCATCTTGAAGATAAGCGCACCGTGATTGCATCAAAAAGCTTACTTATTTCTAACATGATATTAATGGCCAATATTTCAATTTCAATGTACATTTTTTTTATTAACTATGGTATCTATCAAATCCTCTGGGCTCACATGAGGTTGAGGTTATGAAGTCTCACGAAACTGGTCTTTTTTTCCGCATTCCGCATATTGACCTCAGAGTTAGGGTGAGGTCTCTCCCTTATTTTCTCTTAAATTCTAGAAGGGCATGATTAAAATTATTGTCTACCACAGAGAAGTGGATCGTAGTTTTTTATTGTTTAGGATAAGGACGTTGAGAAACTGCATGTATAGTGATAAGGAGCCGGAGAAAACTGATTTATCGGCAATGTTGCGCTATATACGGAGGTCACCACAAGGTGTCGTCCTGTCAATCAGTTTGACAAAAAAGGTTATGGCGGATAGACGTAAAATCGTTGCGTTCAATACAAAAATTAGTGATAATGTATTATAAGTAAGAATTATAAGTGTTTAGAGACTAAATTAGTGCTTAATTCCACAAAAATGAAGGCAAAACCCTCGAAAAGGGTTGCTGGGATGATAATTCGCTCCAGAAAATCCATTGCGAAAGATGGGGTCGTTACAGTAAGTTGACAATTTTCATTGACATTTTTGTAATTCACTATTTCTTTACAAACAACCAACGATTTTCTCGGAAAAATGAAAACCGAGTCATTGATATAATTGCAAATATGTTTGTACAGCGCAAATAAACCTGAGAAATGAGCTGCCTTGCATTTAAAGTTCAATTACCATGATCTGATTTTTACACACATGATTTGGTTTTTTTATATTGTTTTTCATTGATTTTTACAGCATCTAATTTCTTATTAATATTACTTTGGTATTGGTTTTTCATATCATAATATTTTCATTAAATTCTTTTGATAATAGCAATAAGCCACAACTTCCTTATCATGACCTTTTTAGACCAGTAGCTAATAGACCAAAAGTTTTGTAAATAGTTATTTAATTAAACTAAAGGATTCACTTCAACTAATAGTTAGTAATGTTATTTATACTTTGACTATGTAATGTGAGCATCTCGAAGCTGCATTTTTTGTTTAACACGTTGGCTGCCGCAATGTAAAAAAAATTCCGGTCATACCAGCCGTTATTTTTTTTTTAAAGAAAATGACTTTAATGGAGTAGCTTTTTACTATTTTATTAATGACTAACCTTATTTTCGCCTGGAACATATATATATTGATGAGTCCTGGCATTGGGTACACGCGGCCCCAAATAGCACTTTCGGGATAAGTGGCCACGTGAGACCTATGTGGAGTCACAGTGCTTATGCATAAGGACATGTGGGAGGAGCCTAACAGGATAGTACATGTTACGCAGACCGTTAGATAGTCATTAGAGCTTAGTCTAAATAGATTGATGTGTTGTAATGCTAGGTTATAAAGTGTGTTTTTATGTAAAAAAATGAGTTACGAAGCTGAACAACGTCGCTTGCAAAAAATTTGGCAGGTGAGTTGTTTGCTAAAATATAAGAATACTAATAATAACTGATAATAATAATAATAATAATAAGTAATAATAATAATAATATTATTTTTGTAGGATATTTTATCTGACGAAGAGGACGAACCTTTTGATAAGTCATCTGATGAATATCTTCCTAGTCACGATGAAAGTTCAAGTGATGATTCAGATACATATAGTCTAAAACGGCGTCAAACATTCGCCAGCACAATCCACTCTCAAAAACGTATAAAAAGCAGCTCTAATGCTAGTTTGGCTGGTGTCGCAAGTACATCTGGTGTTGCAAATACGTCTGGTGTCGCAAGTACATCTGGTGTTGCAAATACGTCTGGTGTTGCAGGTACGTCTGGTGTTGCAAATACGTCTGGTGTTGCAGGTACGTCTACTGTTGCAAGTACCTCTGCTCCAATCAACATATTCCCCCAAATAAATAATGATGTAGAAATGGACACCATTGAAGAGGTTATACGAAGTTATACTGCAGATTATGACAGTGATGAAAACGACTTACCAGGGCAAAATAACGCAGAGCTAGTTTGGCATCAAGTAACAGGAGAAAATTTGAAACACATTTCTTTTACTAAGGCGGACGCAGGAATAAACCCCCAATTATACCAAACCCATTACAATAAGGGCCCAATAGACTTCTATGAATTATTCCTAGACGATAATATATTAAATATAATGGTTTTAGAAACTAATCGATATGCAGCTCAATGTAAGTCCCAAGAAGCAGCTCCTAAAGCAAGAATCCACCAATGGCATGATACAAATATAGAGGAAATAAAAAAATTTATCGGAATCTTATTTTGGATGGGTCTGTGTCAGTTTCCTTCCATAGAATCGTATTGGTCCAAAGAAACAATGTACTACAATAAAATAAAATTCTTGATGTCACGAAATCGATTTCAACTGCTGCTAAGAATGTGGCATTTTCATGATAATGAAGTAGTGACCGATAACAGGCTCCAAAAAATATTGCCACTTTTAGAAAAGCTTATTCAAAATTTTCAAGCTCCACTAATTCCAAAAGAATCTATTTGCATTGATGAGACCCTTGTACCATTTAGAGGCCGCCTGAAATTTAGACAATATATTAAAAATAAACGCCATAAATTTGGTATAAAGTTGTACAAACTGTGCCTAGAAAAAGGGTATACATACAACATCGAAGTATACTGTGGACAGGACAAAATAGAAGGTCAGTCTTCATCACAAAATGTT
This sequence comes from Polydrusus cervinus, assembly GCA_935413205.1. Lineage (NCBI taxonomy): Eukaryota > Metazoa > Arthropoda > Insecta > Coleoptera > Curculionidae > Polydrusus > Polydrusus cervinus. The sequence goes on from OW284517.1 coordinate 17,824,718, forward strand.
GTACTTGTCCTTGCTAAAAACTTACTAAACCAAGGACGTACGATATATACAGATAACTATTATACAAGCGTGGCACTAGCCCACGAATTAATGGATAAAAATACAAACTTGGTGGGTACTTTGCGTACCAATCGCAAACTTAATCCCAAGGAAGTTATTCAAAAGTCATTGAAGAAAGGGGAGACAATAGCCGCCGAATCCAATTCGGGTATTGTAATTCAAAAATGGAAGGACAAAAGAGATGTCCTTACTCTAAGTACCAAGCATACTTCCGAATTATTGAAAGTTAGGTACGGAGACAAAGAAGTTGAAAAGCCATCGTGCGTACTTGATTACAACAAACACAAAGCCTACATAGATTTGTCTGATCAGATGAAAGCGTATAATACAAGCCTAAGGCGAGGAGTTAAATGGTATAGAAAGCTTGCAATCGAGCTTTTGACAGGTAGTGTGCTGGTAAATGCATTTGTTTTACACCAAGAGGTAACAAACGATAAAATGAGCATCACCAAATTCAAAGAGATGATTGCAAGTAAACTTTTAAATTTACAATCAGGTGATAATAGAGAGGAGAATGAAGCTATCCAACATGTTCTTCAAGATGTAGGACGGAAATATAGAGGAAGATGCGTCAGATGTTACGAAAAACTAACAGAGGAATTCGGGCGCATTTATGCACAAGCGAAATCTGCACGAACCAAATATAGGTGTTCTCAGTGCAGCAAAAATTATTGTATGCCATGTTTTTTTGAGTTACACAATTGTACAAAATAACTTTTGCATTTAAATATTTTTTCAGTTCCTAGAAATATTTTTTTTAATATGTTTAGTATTTTTATAAATAAAATTAATATTTGTACATTTTGCATTTTTTACCCTAAAGTTGCAGCCATGTGTACCCACCCACAAGTCTCAATTCCACAGGCCAAAAGTATATTTTGCCTTTTCCGGCCATACTTTCTCGCCTCCATAAGAATTACATACTGCTGTGACTGACCTGTGGGTACACGCGGCACAAAATCATTTGAATGTCTGAGACCACTACGTAATGTCACGCGGCCATTATTAACAAATCTCTGAGACTCCACGTTGAGTACTCATGGCAGCCAACGTGTTAAAGACTACTAACTGCCAACAGTAGGCATTTATTTTCTTGGTGAAAATGCCTACAGTAGGTAATTTATCGCCTTAGAATAAGAATGTCCACCATATTTCACACTCTGACTTATACATAACAGCAAATGTCCCAAAACAAAGAACTTCTATTACCAGTAGACTGTCGATACCCTCTCTTATAAGATTTAACTGTGGAGGTTTGAGGGTATATCTTATTAATTCAAAAGACTAATTATTATAAAATACCAAAGGGCTGTAACATCAGCTGCAGCTTTTATATGAAAAGCAACATCAATAGTATGTTCTTAATTTTCCAATTTTTATATGTAAGTAGGTACTATATATTTTTTAATAAGTACAACTTCCTAGGCATGTCCTTTAAAAAAGTATACTGTTGGGATCATGTATGTAAGTATCTTTCCAGTGTAGAGTTTACACATAACAATACCTACATTGTGTAATATGTACAGTACATACTTACATATTTTGTTTTGTTAATTCTAATGTCTCATTACATTTAGTGAGCTACAATTTTAAATATACACATAATCCATCTAGATTTAGGTAATATATGTATATGCATAACATTTTCTCAGGTCTTTCATATGATGTGTTTCTTGAAATAGGTACCATAAGTTTTTATTGCTTGTATTTGTACCAAACAAGTTTGCTTTTACCAGAGGTTACATCTGCTAAAATTTTAATACATTGACTAAAGCCACTGGGTAAACCACTGGAATTTGTTGTAAGGCCTTTTTAAATTAGATGCAAGTGCAAGTCAATGGTAGTTTTAAATGGGAAAACTTGCATCAGCTGATTAAAATGTCATTTTTAGTAGTGACTGTAAATCTGTAGGTATCAGACTAATCAAAAGCGGGTATGTTTGGCCGTGGTTTACCCCTTGACAGCTCCTGTCATTTCATTCCAACATTTTTGGCCCTATCATTAAATTAATTTAAAAAAATTTCATTATTAAAAATAAATTAAAATAAGCAGATGTAAATAATTGATACAAATTCGTCATTCTTGGTGATAGTGACAAAGTTTCAAAACAATTATTTGTAAATTTTTTATTTTGAACATGATTAACTGAATGATGATCGTCATTGACGCTGCCTCATGGAGATTAAACACTTGAACATTCTAAATCTTACTCTAGATGTAGATATAAAATGTGAACAATGCAAATATAGGTATGAATCAAATTTTTGTCATATTTAATTAAAAAAAAAAATCATTCAGTATTTCCTTCATGTGTAAAAAATCCCAAGGGAGGTGTGCAATTTTTGAAAAATTACAGTGGTAAGACCACCACCAACGAAAGACGACATTGATAATAATTCAGTAGCAGTAATAGATCTCATATTGTTTAAACCCATTTTTTTTTATAAAAATACACGTTGAAATAGGTTATGCCAATACCAAAAATAAATAAATTAGAAGATATAGTACAGTACCTCTCAATTTAATTTAAGAAACAAATTTAAGTTTGTCTGAATTTATTTATTTATTTATTCATTGCCATATACATTTACAAAGTAAATAGTGACATTGTCAAAGTATGAATGACTTATAATTATTCTATTCTTTGTTCATTTGCTAAATCAGGGTGTCTAGGAGCCGGGAAATCCGGAGAAAAAAACGGGAATTTTACAAAGCCGGAAAAAACCGGGGATTCGAAGGGAAAATCAAGTTTAGGCCGGGAATATGAGCAGATAATTTCGAATTTAAAAATTTGAAGTAGGTACCTATTTATTCCTATAAACTGCATTTGAAAAAAGACAAGAATGGTTTATATTGCAACCTTAAAAAAGTCCAAGATCTAGGATATGGGACTAGAGCGGCTATCAAAAAATGCGTCGGAGTTAAAGATAAAGAAATGATGATCTTTCGCCAGGGTTGTCGAAACTGCTCGATGTATACAGTTTCCAAACTTTTGGAAAAATGTCCCTTAGCATATAAATTAACTGAAGTTATAAGTTTCTTTAACCCCAATAAAACTGGCAGAGATCCAAAAAAATCCATGCGACTGATGTCCAAAGCATTTGAAATTTTGTTAAATTCAAACAGATGCGATGCGACTAAATTGGAAGAAGCAGATAGAGCATTTAGAGACATTCTTACTGATCAGACTATGATAAATAAAATGAAAAATTATTCCAGATGTAACAGAGTAGATGACTTTTGGATGGAAACCTCACAAATGACAGTTTAAAAAACGTGGTGCAACTTCTTTTAACAATTTCTCATGGAAATGCCACAGCAGAAAGGGGATTTTCTGTTAATAAGGAGATTTTGGTGGAAAATTTAAAAGAAGAGTCACTTATAGGCCAAAGATTAGTGTACGATCCACTACAAAAAATTGGAGGAGTTCAAACTATGGACATTACAAAATACATGATACTTTCCATGAGAAATGCCTATTCAAGGTACAACACAGCACAAAAAGATAAAAAGGCAAAAGAGGTTGACAGCGACTTGAAAAAAGCAGAAAAATGAAGCTTCAAAAGCAAGCAGAAGAACTGGAAACTAAAAAGAAAAAAATTATCGAACAATCACAAAAAGATTTGGTAGCTATAGAACAAGAAATCGTAAAAATAAAAAAGTAACTATATTATTTAGTTGTGTTGAAGCCATGTATTTTTCAAATAAATGTTTTAAAATTTAACAACGAAAATGTAGTTAATTTAGGAAAACCCAGCCGGGAAATTTTCAAAAATCAACCGGGAATTTTGTTTTCGATTTTTGCTAGACACCCTGTAAATAAATATATTATTAATTTTGAAAAGTTGCTTTCTTTAGTAGAATGAGATAGTTAATAACCTAAAAGGCATTGTAAGAATGCATGTTTTATAAGTTTGTTCGGGAAATATCCTACAGAATACCACACATACACCAAAATATTCAAATAATTCTGCATTTGTGGGTGTTGTCTCATAAAACTGCATTTGGTTATTTTAATTTAAAGCAAAAAATAAAAATAAACTAGTGCAGTTTCAATACAACACGCATTTATGCAATTGTATCGGTAATTTTAATGCACTATAGTGGTATTCTACCGGATTAGTTTCCTACTTGGGCTAACAAGTGCACGGCAGATAAAAATTCTTTGCATTGTTTACTTATTAGAAAAATAAATATTAAGATATCGATTAAAAATAATGCATTTTTTTTTAAATGACAAAAAAAATTTGTTTTACACTGGGCCAGTTTGTGGTGGATAAACAAAGAAGTTAATTTATCATAACACTGAAAATTAGAGTTCTTGAATATGTTTTACAAATCATTAATAGAACGTTCAGAACCATACTTACTGTCAGCATCGGCGTCATTGTTTTTATTTCTTGGTTTACGTTTTGCATTTTGTAATTTTTAAAATTTGAGAAACTCCTGGTTGTTCTTTTAATTTCTTAGCTTTTCATCGCTTTCTAAAATTTCCAAAAATATTTGTAGATACTTGTTTTGCCTAGGTATATGAAGTTATAACATATATTTCAAATCAATAAAATATATACTTAGTTTAATTATATTAAGCGTTAGAAAATACTCTTAAAATCGAATGTCTATTTTATCTCAAAATAAATAGCTCAATCTTATTATTAAGGAATAAGCTAGTATTGGAATCAAGTTTTTTTTTGAAGCAGGGTGAAACTAACATACTTAAAGTAAACTTATTGTTCTTTATATTAGTGTTGATTTTTTTCCGTGTATCTTTTAAATAGATATATTGTTATTATATTCTTAAATCATTGTTTAACAATTTTTCAATTTATTTTTTTAACTATTATTATTATACATTGAATGTAACCTTGTCCAGATCCTCGTTCGCATATGGTAATACATTTTGATTTTCAAATGTGAACAACATTTATTATAACTGGAATAGTGGAATAGCCACGTTCAAGGGCAGCTGCTGTTTCGTTTAAATTTTTTTAAATTTTAAATATGCATTCTGAAATACCAATATGCAAAAAATCATGCAACAATATGTTACACTGGTCTGGCCAGTGGGTAAATTTAAAATTCTTTTTTTTTTATATGGAAGAGTACCTACAAGAAAAGAGATGTTTTCGTCGGGTTACTTGTAAATTCAAAGTCAAAGTCACACAATTGACAAAGGCGTGCATTATGTACCTACATAGTATTAAGTACACTTATTTTTTATTAAACATAAAAAAATACAAAATACATTATACAGAAATTAAATTATAAAAAATCATAATATTCTTTGTCATCTGAGGAACTGTCATCTCCTCTTGACATTATAACTAACGGGTCGACGGTCAAATCGATCAGGTGGTCAAGATCCCACATTTTCTCCTCTTCGTTAATGATACGATGGACTGCTTTTCGCCAGTTCTCTTTCGTCACTTTTTTAATGCCTGATCAAACAGTAGGGTAACGTCTTTAATTTTAAATGTCGTGTTGTGTCTTGCTACAAATCCTTTCACTTACGCCCTCATAAGTTCTATAGGATTTAGTTCGTAATGATATGGCGGTGTGCGCAGCACAGTTACACTATGTTTTTCAGCTATATCTTCCACGGCATATTTCATAAAACGATGTTTGTGTAAATTTGCTATAGCTAATAGTTCCTTCTTTATCAAATTATCTTCTTTTTTTGCTTTGGTTAGTTATCATAAATAATTTCATGCGCAAAATTTACCTGCGTCTATGGCCAACACCGAAATTGAGCCGAACTGGACGGAATTTACCATTTTATAACCTACTCTACACCTTTCTGAAATAGACTATAACTGGGAAATAGTCAGGGAATTTAGAAAGCCAAGAGAACCCCAGGAGTTTTGGATATTACCCTTTTTTCGTGTTTTCTCGGATAAGTCGTATTGAAAGAGGAGAACGTACAATTTTGAAAGGGATTTTGGGGCAATGGGTGATTTATGATAGAGCGATTGTCTTAATAACCCTCGCCCATAGCTGAAAGCCACCCCTTTTCCTTTTTTTAACATGCTTAGTCATTTCGGGACGGGAAAAAATGTTTTTGGTACCATCCCTCGGTAGCAACCGCACCTCTTGCCTCGGAACCGTTTTTAGTTTTACATTTTGCCTCGTGTCAAAGCGACTTAGGTATTCCGAGAAAACTCGAAAGTGGTCATTTTTGGCCATTTTCTGGGAGATGGGAAAAGTGAAGGATTTTTTTCGTATTCATCACAGTTAGCGCATATGTATTACCATTAGGGTATTTATTTGCATTAAGGTAGCACTCTGGGCTAGCCCACTCCTGTTTTCCCATAGCTCACGATATTTTCATCTTTAACTGAAAAGCTGGATGAAAAAAAAAATTTTTACAGCATGTGTGTTCCTGTTTATATATTAAAAATTTATTTTGGGTTTGTGTTTTTATAGTGTAGGCGTCAGAAATAAAAACGTTTATTTAAGTATTAAATCATGTTATACTGCTTAGTGTTATGTTGTTCAACAAAACGCCTGGTTTATTCCATTTCTAATTAAATAAAATTTTAGCAAATTTTGATAACATATGATTACCTGTTTATAAATTGCCTTATATACACAAGCGTTATAGGGTATCAGGAAGGTACATATTATTAAAATACTAAGGTTAATGTCCTGAGGAGTCAACAGTAATACATACAGAGTGTTATGGAAATCACGTTTTAACTATACAGGGTGCCCCAGATAAGGATAAACGCTACAGAGATCTCGTAAACCATATAAGATACAAAGATAGTTAAGTTAGAAAAAAGTTGCGCCCTACTAAATTCTGCAATATTGTGTTTTCAAATTTAAAAAACTCCTAATCTTTCCAAAGATATTTGGGAAAAACCGAATTTTCACGATTTCGTTTTTATTTTTTTATGTGAAGAGGTATGTTAAAATAAAGTTTACATTCGCATTACCAATTTTCTCCTCTATAAGTTGGTGTAATTAGATTTTTAATCCAATCAACTTTTCTTTTTTAAATAGTTGGGAAATTTTATTTTATACTTTTAAATTCCCCTCGACGTGTCACCTAGTATTAATAACACGTTTCGGACTTACTTACTTTACTTTTAAAACATACTTTATTTATTTTATATATTGTGTACATTTCAGGTTTTTCCTACTTCTAATTTATATTATTACATAACATAAATTTAAGATTAATTGGTTAGCAATGCTAACCAGGGATTGCTAACCAGGACACAACAACGAGGCAACGTCCCGTTGGGGCTGGTCTTGGCCCGGGTAGGAGAAGGTCCTGTTTTACTTGCAGTTTATTTGGCCAGTTCCAGTGATCTTTTACTGCCATGAAAGAATTTATTTTGCGTTTGCTTTAAATATATTTATTATTAAAAAGTTACTGATATGGAAAAAATTTTACGCTTGTTTCGCTGGAAAAACGGTTCGAAAAAACCAGCTTTACTTTCTCAGGTACTTGTGTAGCAAAAGTTTTGTCTTTCGACTCGAATAAAAGTTAGAAACTATCGTTATTAGGAGTGGGCGGGACTTACCTCCGCGGTACAGAAAATGGGGTTAATTGTCTCGTTTGTTCGTGTCTTTTTCCAATTTATCTGCGTTTTGTTGAATGCAGTTTGTATCATTGATACCATATATGGTGTTTATACTTGTAGATTTTATTTTGTTATTACGTAATGTATTTAATTTCTTAATTTGGCCTATTTTCGTTTCGGACTTAAAAACCTGTCATCAAGAAGAATAAGTTTAAATAAATTATAAATATTTGCCAAATGACAGGTTAGGTTGTTGTCATTTCTTGCTATTCTTTCGAATTAGGCTGTTTACCTCTTCGTTCGCTGCCAGGGCCATTCCCAAGGGGGATCTGCATCTTAACGTGGGTTCCGAACCACGATCCTCAGTCATGCGACACTCCCTCCCAAGAACTAACCTTCGGTTTCTTGAGCCATTGCATGACCTACCGATTGGGGAGTGTGTACCTGCTTTCGCACCCCACGAGATATCCGATCTCATCCGGCCTGCATACCGGCGTGAATGGGGTGGTTTGGGGAAGCTACTAAAATTCGGACATACTTTTTTTATTTTACCGCCGCAGTTGACAGATTAGGTGATTGAAACAGTTTATTGCAAATGAACTTTTATATAATTTTTTTAAAGTAAAAATTTTATATTTTTGTGGAGTCGTGTGATTGTATTTTTTTTTTAATAAAAATTATGGAACATTATTCAAGAGAATAAAAATTGGATACGATTTGTCGACGCCGACGCGACATCCGAATTAAATTAATTTGCACTTATTCTTATTGATGATGGGTTTTAAGTCCGAAACGTTTTATTAATACTAGGTGTGATACGTCATTGAATTATAAAGGAAAGGAATTTAAAAATAATAAAATAAAATTTCCTCAGTATTTAAAAAAGCAAAGTTTCTGATGGCTTTGAATAAACGAAACGTCGGATTAAATATCCAATTACACCAACTTGTAGAGGAGAAAAATGTTTAATAGGAATGTAAACTTCAATTCAATAGAGTCAGAAAAAAATAAAACGAAATGTTGCAGAATTTAGTAGGGCGCAACTTTTTTTCAAATTTAACCATCTCTGTATCTTATATGGTTGACGAGATCCCTGTAGAGTGCATCATTTTTTTTATGATAAAACACCTGGTGCACTGTAGGAAAAATCCTTTAAGGCGCTCTGGGAGCGGTGCGTGTGCGAAGAAAGCGAATAACGTTGGTCTTGAAACGTTGATAATTGTATCCATTGGGAAACACGACCTCAGGAAGATCATTCCACAAAGATGACGTTCTCCAGATGAAAGAATTCTTGAACAATGAAGTTCGAGGAGTACTAAGCTGAAAAACATATGGATGAGCGGCAGTGGTTCGCCGTGTATTTCTGTTTTGCATTGCTCTAGGTGGAATCAAGTGGGCAATGTCAGTCGAACACCTGCCATGGAAATATCTGTAAAAGAGAGCCAAATCGCCAACCTGTCTTCGATGCTCCAGGCTATCGAGGGTCTTGGTCAGCTCGGGGTCGCCGATCAGACGAACGGCTCTCCTTTGAATGGAATCCAGTAGCCGAAGGGTGTGCTTGGGTGCAGAGCTCCAGACATGAGAGCAATATTCTAATGATGGTCGAATCTGGGCTTTGTAGAGTGTCAAAAGTTGATGAGGTGTGTACAACCGTTTGGTGCGGAAAAGTACACCAAGTTTCTGCGCAGCTGCCTTGGCAATTGCGGCAACGTGATCATGCCAAGACATATTACCTCCCAGATTGACCCCCAGCAAATTAATAGACGGTGCCAGGGGAATTGCCTGTCCTGCCATGACTATATCCGGTTCTGCAATGTTAACCTTTTTGGAGAAGACTGCTGCCTGGGTTTTCTTAGCATTAAATTCGACTTGGTTACTATCACCCCAAGCCAAAATTTCTTGCAGGTCATTGTTGAGGCGCAATACTTCATGCTGCCTGCGAAGATGTGCGTCGGCAGCGGATGTTTGGGGAGTATGGGGAGTCAAGGTAAAAGATGAGACAAGTGTGCTGTCATCAGCAAAGCTATAAATTGGATTTTGGGTTTTCACTAGAAGGTCGTTAATATACAGTAAAAAGAGGGTAGGCGACAATATGGACCCTTGAGGAACACCTTATCAGTGATACCCTCTATATGCGGTGATGAAATATTTAATTTACCTAATTGGGTATTGATATCCAGCAAATTTAATCAGCCTATATATGTATGTACATACATTGTTTAGCAATATAATATCTAATGTTTAACCATAGATAAAAAAAAAAATCGAGGCTCGATGGCTTATTAACAGATTGTAATAATTTTAACATATGTAATAAAACTTAATAAATAGTTACTATAGAGGACAGATAGTGTACCTTATCTTTTTACATAATAAAATAAAAATTCCTTTTAAATCTCATTTACGGTTATAAGCTTTTTTACATGAACCCGAGCATGAATCACGTTGCTCATAATCCCTGAGGCGGCAGTGGCGTAGCCCCCCCCCCCTGAACTCCAGGAAACCAGAAGATTTAATATATAATTGGGAAACGAAATTACAGCAACCCTATCAATAACGCACCAAATGAAATAACACATCATCTTACATATACAAAATGTTTTCAAGACAAACTGATATCCACGCAAATCTTGAAACTTTTAAATACACCCGCGGCGCGTGACACCCTCTTCGGATTTTATTTATTAATTTAATAGTATATTATTGACCAAGGTTTAGACAGATAGTATTATTGACCGAACGTCGATTTAAAACGTGAGAAAATTTTGGCCGACCACGTGCGTATTCCAAAGCACCCCTTAAAAAATTTGACCTACTATGAGAAATGGCAGGGTAATACTTTATCTGCCTCATATGCAGATAAATAACTTTACCTGCCGCAAATGCGGCAGATAAAGTATTTTATTTTACAATAAAATAAAGTGTTCGTTTACTGCCGGAAATCACTCTGATAATGTACGGCTTTACTGTTTTTATTGGTTTTTCAAACCACCTGAAAGTGCCTTATACTATAAGGTTGTATTTTGTCTAACACTGTTAGATAATTGGTTCTACCAAGATATGAAAACTTTACATTGGTAGGATGTCACCACCTGCAGACCGGTTTCGAACTCTTTTGTTCTCGTCAGTACAGGGTAGGTGTTCATACCATACCAAGTGAAAGTTTTAAAACCTAATGCATATAATAGAGATGGCGCTAACGTACATATACGACCGATGAAGGATTTTTACCCATTTTTCTCAGTCTAAATACGACTACATCATGAGAAAACGAAAAAGGGGGTTTCGACCATGGGCTGGGGTCAGGGGCGGTTCTAGACCGAAAATGTTGGGGGGGCACCACATTGGCGTAGCCAGAAAATATGCGGGGTGGGCGTAAGTAGGACATTTTTTTTTCTGAAGAGAGGGATAGTCGGGACGGTATTCCATGGTATTGTACCTAGCGAAGAAGGCGGAAAAGCGCCGCAGGCGAAAAGTTTTCGGGGCCACGCCCAAAGTTCGTTTAAAATTCACCTAACTATTATCAAATTTCGAAAATTAAATTATTACCTCTCCCCCTTTGCATGGTTGGATAAAAATTTTTTTTTAATGTTTTTTTTGATACTCCTAGCTGGCTCTTTATTAAAAAAAAAAAACATTTTTTATAATAGTGAAAAATATGAATATTGGTGTCAATCCAAAATTTTAACACGTATGTATGACTCTAACCAGCGTTTTCCGGGCTCGGTTTTTCATGATTAAAAAAAAAGTAAATATCGCTCACCACGCCAAAATTGATGATTTTGTCAGAAATCATGTATTTTAGGAGCGTAGATCTAAGAGCAGTTTTTAGTGCAAATGCTTAGATTTGGAAATACTCCTTCTTAAGTGCCGTATATTTATATTCCTAATAAAGCATTCTCATTTCATCCCGTCCTAATTGTTTTTGTTGTAAAAATATTTTATTGCATTGGGTTATATTTCTGTTGATTTAAAATAGCTCTAAAAAAGGGAAAACGGAACAGACAAGTATATAATAGAAAAATGCTATAAAATATTATTCTTTTTACTCGTTTTCCTTTAAAATTGCATCAAAAATCAACAACTAAAACGATATGCGTGTGAAACCTTAATCTCTATATAAAACAGGACTTTTAGAAGGAAAGGTTTAAAAGCTAAATGTTTCCTACAAGACCTTTGTAATCTAAGCATGCAGCCCGGCAGCCCCCCCCCCCCCCCCCCCCCATATATACGCCACTGGGCGCAGCCACAATTTTTGGTAGCCTTCGCAAGCAAATAACGCCACACCCAAAATTTTTTAGGATCATGCTCAAATTGTATCAAATTATGTAAATAATAAAGCGCTACGTAATTAATGCGACCTTAAAGTTTTTCTATATAATTATAGTCTATTTCAAAAAGATGTAGGGACTACAGAGTGACCCAATGAATATTTAAGCCACTTTCATAATATGGCATTGATTTCATTGCAAAATTATTTATTTTCATCAAGTGCAGGTAGTACCACCCTGGTTTGGGCCAATTTATGGATTTTGCCTATTGTTATCCATTCACAAACACTGAAAATGGTGTGACAAAGGCGTGCATTATGTACATAGTATATTAACACACACACACACACACACTTATTTTTTATTAAACATAAAAAAAAATACAAAATACAAAAAATACATTATACAGAAATTAAATTATAAAAAATCATAATATTCTTTGTCATCTGAGTAACTGTCATCTCCTCTTGACGTTATAATTAACGGGTCGACCGACCGATCGATAAGGTGGTTATGATCCCACATTTTCTCCTTTTCTTTAACGACATGATGGACTGCTTTTCGCCAGTTCTCTGGTGTCACTTCCTTAATGGCTTGATCAAACAGTAGTTTAACGTCTTTTATTTTGAATGCCGTGTTGTATCTTGCTACAAATCCTTTCACTTGCGCCCATATAAGTTCTATAGGATTTAGTTCGCAATGACATGGCGGCGTGCGCAGCACAGTTACACCATGTTTTTCAGCTATATCTTCCACGGCATATTTCATAAAACGATGTTTGTGTAAACTTGGTATAGCTAATAGTTCCTTCTTTATCAAATTATCTTCAAATACAATACTTTTGGTGGTTAACCAGTCGATAATTTCTTGATTCCTCCAAGATGAAGTTGGAGTCTTCTCTGTGCGTCGTGAATGATAGCTTGCGTTATCCATAATGTGACCATTTATTTTTTTTTGTCAGAGCGGGACGCCTGCGAATAAAAAAAAATTATTGGTGTTCAGTGGCGTAGCCAGGAAATATCAGTGGGCGTAAGTAGAACATTTTTTTCTGGAGTACCCTAAAAAAAAGCGTCGCAGGCGAAAAATTTTCGGTGCCACGCCCAAAGTTAGGGTTTGTTCACTTTTCTATTTTTTCCTCCAAAATTGCAGTTCGTAATGTCACCACAAAATGCCACAATTTTCGTATTCAAATCATTGCAAGATAATACTTCTTTCAAATAATCGACAATTATATCCGATGTTTCGCCTAGTTGCTCTCGAAACTCTATAAAATCTTGACTTTCACGCCTTCATATGGTAAAAAATAGCGAATCAAAACGGGGAATAATTTTATCGAGCCATGATTTGAAGCATCTGTTAATAAAGTTATGTAGTGGGTTTCACGGAGGTGCTCTTTCAATTAATCGTCGCCATAGGTGCCAGCACATTTACAACAATAGCCTGAGATTTTCTATGAGCACATCTCAATTTTTGCTCAAAACAGGTTTGATTTAATTAGAAGCACAATTGTTTGGTCTGTTTGCGAAAGCGGGACATTTTTGGTAACGTGGGGGGACAGCGGAACATAGAGCCTGAAAGCGGGACTGTTCCGCCCAAAGCAGGACGTATGGTCACCTTAGTTATCCATAACTACTACTGAATCAGCTGGAAGATATTTTATCATTTAACCAAAATAGTCCTCAAAAACATTCAAATTCATATCCTCGTGGTAATCTCCCGTATCCATGTGGACGGAATTTCCCATTTGGTTACTCTACACCTTTCTGAAATAGATAATAGACTTAAGATGTACATTTAAAACAACTTAACAGGCATGCCTATAACACTAATTTCTTTGTTAGAACTACGCTTAAAAAGATGCTGAAGCATACGGAATACCAAGTATTAGACCAAAAACGTTCTGGATTAAATCACAAAAATGCCCTCTACCATGACCTAGTTTACAGAGCCGACAAAGTCCAACCCATCTTCTGCTATCTATTTCAAATATAGTTTTTCAACAAAGATTTTTAATTTTTTTTTTTAATTTACAAGTATTTTTTACAATTTTCATGAAAAGAACTAATAATTGTTTGTAGGAGAATAATACACACAGTCTGCTCCACTAGTTTATTGAAGGATCTCAAAGTGAGAATCCTAATGTCTTCGTACATGTTTCAAAGGTAAAAACCTTCATCATCAGCGAGTAAAATTAATTCAAGGATTTTACAAGAAGAGAGACCCTCAACATTGCAAGATAAACTGGAAGAGAAAAATAAATTATAATAAAATTGAAATTGAGTCTTTTGAAATAATAGATTGTACTAACATTTGAAATTCAGTCTTTTATATAAAGAGTTATAATAGTATATATTCTTACCTGCTTGAGGAACAGAAAAAGAAAAATTTAAATATAAAAAATTTACATGATTTTTAAGAAAAAATTATATAATTATTTTAAAAGTACATAATTTAAAATCAGAAAAAATTATAGAAAGATACCCTTGCGAAGGTTCTTTTTGGTATTAGAAAACAGTAATAGTTTCATACTCGACATAATAAAATAAAGTTTAAAAAACTAGATTTTCAAAAAACGTGCAAGGTGCGAACTGAATAGAATCAACAAAATGGAAGCTAGAAATTATTAAAACCAAGGTGAAAAGCCTTCAACATTGCATTCTCACCTTGGTTTTAATAATTTCTAGCTTCCATTTTGTGCTCTGATTCTATTCAGTTCGCACCTTGCACGTTTTTTGAAAATCTAGTTTTTTAAACTTTATTTTATTATGTCGAGTATGAAACTATTACTGTTTCCTAATACCAAAAAGACCCTTCGCAAGGGTATCTTTCTATAATTTTTTCTGATTTTAAATTATGTACTTTTAAAATAATATATATAATTTTTTCTTAAAAATCATGTAAATTTTTTATATTTAAATTTTTTTTTCTGTTCCTCAAGCAGGTAAGAATATATACTATTATAACTCTTTATATAAAAGACTGAATTTCAAATGTTAGTACAATCTATTATTTCAAAAGACTCAATTTCAATTTTATTATAATTTATTTTTCTCTTCCAGTTTATCTTGCAATGTTGAGGGTCTCTCTTCTTATAAAATCCTTGAATTAATTTTACTCGCTGATGATGAAGGTTTTTACCTTCGAAACATGTACGAAGACATTAGGATTCTCACTTTGAGATCCTTCAATAAACTAGTGGAGCAGACTGTGTGTATTATTCTCCTACTCATAATATTACTCCACTGAGAGATGGACTATTTCCACAAAATAATAATTATTTAATAAGGTAACAATAGTTCAAGATAGTGTAAAAACCGTAGGTCTAAACTCACTTATTAAATTATTTATGCAAAATTAAATACACCTTAGTTGTTGCCAAGTTGTGAAAGCCAATGAAACGTATTGATTGTTAATAATGGAAGGTAGTTATTTGTATAAAACATAACTTCGGTTCAGTAGGAAAGTTTCTTTTTAGCTATAACCGCTTTTGATTGCGTTTTGATGACAGTTCGGTGGACAACAATAAAGTTTGATAAATTATGATATAATTACTGTTTTGGTTAAAAATAATGTAATGTTATTATACAGTGACAGGCAGAACGTGAATGTGCAGTAGTGTGCACCATATAGGATTTTTTTTATCACTTACTTATTCAACCTCAAAAACGAAGAAGGTTGTAATTTACAATACAAATTATATAAAATTGCATATTATGCACAGCTTATATTAAAAATATAAAAAAATGACAGAACATTCATTATACAGGGTTCTGCACCTCACCTCCCGTCTTGTATAACTCACTTATTAATTACATTTTGATATTTTGCAGACTTTACCTGTATCCTAGGGCGCATTTCAGGAAAATATTGTTGTTTATACAGGGTGTTTCAAAAACGTGTGACGTAATTTTTGTAGATTACATGCCATAAATATTCTTGTGTGTGTGCAGCATGAGATATACCGTGGAAGATATAGCTGAAATAGATATAACTCTGCTGCGTACACCGCCATATCATTGCGAACTAAATCATATGGAACTTATATGGGCGCAAGTGAAAGGATTTGTAGCAAGACACGACATTTAAGTTGAAAGACGTTAAGCTACTGTTTGATCAAGCCATTAAGGAAGTGACACCAGAGAACTGGCGAAAAGCAGTCCATCATGTCATTAGAGAAGAGAAGAAATTGTGGTATCTTAACCACCTGATCGATCGGACCGTCGACCCGGTTATTATAACGCCAAGAGGAGATGACAGTTCGTCAGATGACGAAGAATATTATGATTTTTTATAAATTAATTTAAGAATTACCAATGCTGCAGATTATTTTAAAAACAAGCCCGACACGACGCCTAAAGTACAGTTTAATTTTTGGAAAAGAATTAATTTATGTATCGTAAATAATTTTCTTGTAGAGAAACTGCATGTCTGGCTAAAATTTTATAAGACATAAGGTCAGCTAGTGTCAAAGAAATAATTAATGTCATTTATACAGGGGGTAACAAAGAGACAAATTTTTAGTTCCCAATCACACGCCATTTTTAAATTAGCCGGTATTAATAAAGAGGGCGCATACGTCAAAACACGCTATTAATAGTGGTCATTCTTAGTCCCAAAATTAGTGGAAATCGATAAAGGCGTTTAGAAATTATTTTTAAAAAAACGATATAAATTTGAAAAATTTAGCGCCCTGTAGCTTTAAAACGAAGCAACATTGCATATAGATAAATTTGCCTAGATTGCGTTATTTTTGGTTAAGGAATTTGTGTAGTCATTTCAAGGACACCCTGTATAATGAATTTTTTAAACTTTAAAGTTGGACTTTGTCGGAGATAATAAGATAATTTTCAATTTTTTTTTTGCAGTACAACTTTAATACTAATTGTTTTTAGGGTTTTTCGGGGGATTTTCATTGGTTTACAGTGACCGGCAAAAAGTTGGATACATATGGAAAACTTTTTTATTATTGAAATTGTAAAAAGACTTTTTATGCTGATTTGTTTTGACATTAG
Source organism: Polydrusus cervinus (assembly GCA_935413205.1). NCBI lineage: Eukaryota > Metazoa > Arthropoda > Insecta > Coleoptera > Curculionidae > Polydrusus > Polydrusus cervinus. The sequence goes on from OW284517.1 coordinate 17,841,590, forward strand.
TCACGTGACTACTCTTTTGTCTGGAAAATTGAAAAGTATATATTTTGTCGTGAAAATCTGGTATTATAGTACAAGATATTGAAAAAAGTTTTTAGATTTTAATTTTATGCTGGTATGCAAAGTTTAAAACAAAAATTCAAGAAAAAAATATTTTTTTTAAATTTAAAAAAAATATCAAATGTTACTTTCATATTTCCATTAATTTAATGAAAATGTGTTAAATGATTAAAAACCAATATTTAAACATTTTATTTAAACATTTTTATTATCTTGAAAAAATGTTATTTGCTAAAATTCAAAATTTAGCTTTTTATCATGTAACTGGGTGCGTCCAGGCCCTGTATCTAGCAACCATATTTACCAATTATAGATATTTCTGGAACAATATGCTGACAAAAGGTACTTCTTTCCAATTTTGAAAAGTTTTAAAGTGTCTCCTAAAATTGCTCCTACCAAATTAAAAATTAGAAAAAAGGATTCTTGGAATTAATTTCTAAAAATAAATAAATTTCAAGATAATAAAAATGTTTAAATATTGGTTTTTAATCATTTAACACATTTTCAATAAATTAATGGAAATATGAAAGTAACATTTGATATTTTTTTTTAATTTAAAAAAAATATATTTTTCTTGAATTTTTGTTTTAAACTTTGCACACCAGCATAAAATTAAAATCTAAACACTTTTCAAATAACTTTTTCAATATTTTGTACTCTAATACCAGATTTTCAGGACAAAATATATACTTTTAAATTTTCCAGACAAACGAGTAGTCACGTGACTAATGTTAAAACAAATTTTCAGGTTACCAATCATGCAGAGGCTACAGGCATAACAAGTTTTTTTACAATTTCAATTATAAAAAAGTTTCCCATATGGGTCCAACTTTTTGCTGGTCACTGTATATATTTTTCTTCCACTTTAAGGCGATGTAACTCTTCTCACTGTACCATACAAGATGGGCGTCGGGACAGAAAGACAAAACGTAAGAAAAGTACCCTGATGATAATATAATGCGTCAATTTCTTTTAACACTTTGTATCTCAAAAAATGTTAAAATTTGCTTTAATTAATTTAAAAATCGACATTTTCTATACAGGGTGATTCCCAAGTTGATAAAACCACTCATAAGTTTTTTGTATCGGTTTTTCAATCTATACAGGGTTGTTCCTAAGTTGATATTTCCTTTTTAACTGTGTATAGAAGTCATTAAAATAAACAACATTTTTAAATACCTTTTTTCAAAAAACTCAAAAATAAAGTACTTACATTCATTTATTACCCTGCGATCAAATATGGTCCTGCCTTACTTGTCTGTTCAATAACATTAAGAAAACTTCTGGGTGTAGGATGAGCCCGCAAGGGAAAGCGTTCTGCGTATAATCTCGAAGCAGCAGTCGCACTTTGACCGTAGCACCATATCTGCTAGTTCATTGTTTTAAAATTTTACCATTTTCACGTGTCACCAATTTAAAATGAACTTGCTTCAGAAAAACACACCGCAGCGGATTGCCAAATAACTGACCCCGACATGTAAATTGCATGACTAATAAGACAAACAACAAGAAGTATAGCAGGCTACGTTTTGATGACCAGGCCCGCATTTAGATTTTTTACTTCTGTATCTCGCCTATTTTTAAGTTTTTGGAAAAAAGGTATTTGAAAATGTTGTTTATTTTAATGCCTTCTATACACAGCTAAAAGAGAAGTATCAACTTAGGAATCACCCTGTATATTATAGGGCGAATGCGTCACTATGCCTCATATTATATGGTATCCGATGATATTATTATTATAATTTATTAAGTATAACAATTGAAACATCTTAATTGACTCAATGTAGAATTTACATTAACAATACTGTCTAATACTGTTCCTAAAAACATTATTACCGAAAAATTCCATTTCATCTTAGACAAAGATTTATTTAAACACGTAATAAAAAAATTGCCCAGCATAGTGTGCAAATAGTACACGTAGGATCTTTGTATATATAAAAAATAAGATTAGATTAGCCAGAAGTATAAGTAAGTACCTACTTGTACATTTTCTTAATGACACATTTTTTGTTAATATTTATTATAATCAATATGGCCAATCAATAATTGAAAAATTTATTTTTCATGCTTTCTTAAAAACTTTTCAAATACTTCTTAGTCTACTATAGTGTAATTCTACAGCTTTTAATGACCGTCGATGACACACGTCATTTCTATAGTCTATTGCAGAAAGGTGTAGAGTAATAAAAGCTCATTAGGTATGCAAAGGAACTACAGAGTGACCCAACGAATATTTAAGCCACTTTCATAATTTAGCATTGATTGCATTGCAAAATTATTTATTTTCATCAAGTGCAGGTAGTACCACCCGGATTTGGGGTGAATTTATGGGTTTGGCCTATTGTTATCCATTCACAAACACTGAAAATAGTGTGACAAAGGCGTGCATTATGTACATAGTATCAGGTACACTTAATTTTTATTAAACTTTATAAAAAAGTACAAAATACAAAAAATGCTTTATACAGAAATTAAATTATAAAAAATCATAATATTCTTCGTCATCTGAGGAACTGTCATCTCCTTTTGACGTTATATTTTTAGTCGACGGTGCGATTGATCAGGTGGTCAAGATCCCACATTTTGTCCTCTTCTTTAATGACATGATGGACTGCTTTTCGTTAGTTCTCTTGTGTCACTTCGTTAATGGCTTGATCAAACAGTAGCTTAACGTCTTTCATTTTGAATGTCGTGTTGTGTCTTGCTAAAATCCTTTCACTTGCGCCCATATAAGTTCTATAGGATTTAGTTCGCAATGATATGGCGGTGTGCGCAGCACAGTTACACTATGTTTTTCAGCTAGGTATATCTTCCACGGCATATTTCATAAAACGATGTTAGTGCAAATTTGCTATAGCTAATAGTTCCTTCTTTATCAAATTATCATCGTTTTTTTTTCTTTGGTTAGTTTTCATAAATAATTTAATGCACAAAATTTACCTCCGCCTATGGCCGACACCGAAATTGAGCCGACCTGGACGTAATTTCCCATTTTATTACTCTACACCTTTCTGAAATAGACTATAGGAATTCTGTCTTACTCACTCTTTTTAAATCGAGATACTTTGAGCATTATTTAAAATCGACGACCACAAAACATCGCCCAGCATGACCCGGCCTTATCTTAATAATACTGCACAACGAAACAGGAAGGTATTTTTTTATTAATTAAACAATTAAATCCCGATGAAAATTCCATTTGATAATGGACCCGCATCAAAAAAAAGAATGTGTTATCAAAAAGATAAGAGATTACACATCAGAGAATAATGGTTTTACAAAAAAAATGATTTAGTCTGTGATTTGCATGTGCGCAGCGATACAGTGATTATTTTTACGAAAAATAATTTTTGTTAACAACGGTATTAAGAAAGCCTTATTAAAAGTGGTCATACAGTTAAAAAAAAGTGATTTAAAAATGGTTAAAAACATATTTTAACGGTTAAAAAGATCGTTAATCGTAGTCAAAACTTCTGTAAGTTCATTTCTTACGATCATCCGATCATCTTATGTAGAACAAACCCATTTTTTTTGTCTTCAATTTCACTGAATTTCTCAAATTGGGGACAAAGGATTTACTCCATTTTCAAGATATCGAGAGACGCTGTATTTCTCATTTAACGAATTTTCACACCTCTCAAGGGATTATAATCCACATATCTACTCTTTAACTGATTCCGAAACGAAAATACTCAATCCATTTCCATAAGTACTCATTAATCGATTCCGAGCGGTACTCGAGTACCACCGATTCTTTTATGAATCGAATACTACTCGATTCTTGTACTACCTTCACTTATTGTAATTCTTTTTTGATTATATTCCGGAGCAGTTTCGAGATCAATACATAAAAATATAACAAAACTCTAATATAAATTTTCAAAAGGATCGAATATGAAGATTTGTCAACCATAAACTCTATATTCCTATAGTCCAAAATATCTATTCGAAACCATGGAAAAACAATGAAAATGACCGGCTGTTTTTTCAGATAGGTACTTATGCCAATTATAGTCGTTCCTTGAGGCTTTCTTACTCGATTAAAATCCCAAGTGTTCCTTAACTTCACATTGATTGATATTGACAGTTTCTTGAGGAATCCTTAAGGACTAATTTTTGTCTTGAAAATCTATTTTGGCACGTAGGGTTTCCTTAAGTGTCGAGGCTTCCTTAAGGAAGAAGTATATAGGGTCCTGCACCTCACCTCCCGTCTTAGCTCACTTATTAATTAAGTTAGGATTTTGATATATTGCAGACTTTACCTGTATCCTAGGGCGCATTTCAGGAAAATATTTTTGTTTATACAGGGTGTTCCAAAAAAGTGTGACGTCATATGGATCTATTTTTTTAGATAACATGCCATAAATATTCTTACTTATTTGGATGCATCTTACTGCATGCCTACATACCCCCAAAATTTTAATAAAATCGGTTCAGTGTAATAGACAAAAAAAAACACTAAGAAAAATCAGTTTTGCACCACTGGTTTTAAAAATTAATAAAAAATAAAAATAATGCCTTGTTAATAAATACTTAATAAATAAGGTCGAACAGTCTCGTTAATCAAGTTTGATTAATACGAATTGTACAGGGTGTCCAAAGTTTAGTGTCAAACTTTGCAAACTTTAAATCAATAATTTATTTTTCTTATTTCAAATTGGAACCCCTGTATAATTCGATGCAGAATTAAAAATAAAACATTTGTCCTAATTACAACCCTATCGCAATTTTTAACTCATTTTATCAACTATTCCGACAGTCATTATTACGAATAAATATCAAAGGTGGTTTTGAAAAACAATTTATTGGTATTAACGTTTACTAAAGTGACAAAAAAGGTTTCTTTTCGCATGCTCCTAATATGAAAATCATATCTATGAGCTCTTCTTAGTTGTATTCCATCACAAAAGCTTAATATAATATATATAATAATAATCTAACAATATTTGAAAGCATATAATAATTAAAGTCAAAATGGGCTTTTGTCACTTTAATAAACTTTAAATACCAATAAATTGTTTTGCAAAGCCACCTTTGATATTTATTTATAATAATGACTGGTGGAATAATTAATAGCATAAGTTTTCTGAAAATAAGTCTTGATGCGTTAGAAATTGCGATAGGGTTGTGATTAGGATAAATGTTTGATTTTTAATTCTGCATCGAATGACATAATAATATACGTGGGTTCCAATTTAAAATAAGAAGAATAAATTGATTTAAAGTTTACAAAGTTTGACACTAATCTTTGGACACCCTGTACAATTCGTATTAATCAAACTTGGTTAACGAGACTGTTCGACCTTAGTTTTTAAGTACCTTTGTATAATTTTATTAACGAGGAATATTTTTATTTTTTATAAATTATTAAAACCAGTGGTGCAAAACTGATTTTTCTTAATGTTTATTTTTTTTCGCATATAATACTGTTTCATTAAAATTTTAGGAGTATGAGGCAATAATTATAAGAGGCATCCAAATAAGTAAAAATATATAATATAGTATATAGATCTTTATGACGTCACACTTTTTTTGGAACACCCTGTATAAACAAAAATATTTTCCTGAAATGCGCCTTAGGATACAGGAAAAGTCTGCCAAATATCAAAATCCTAACATAATTAATAATAATAATAATAATACATCTTCTATATTTCAGAAAATGTACAAAGAATCACATTACATCATACAAAGAATAAAATTGCGTCAAAAATTTAAGAAAACAACATTTGAGACACAGTATTACCTACAATTAGAATATCCACATACAAGTGTTGTAAACTATACATTACATTACATTACATTGTTACATATTTAAAAAAATAAAAAAAAGTTTTCAAAGAAGTACAGATAAAAACAATTAAAATTAAGCAGTGACCTCCCGAATTCCAAACTTAATCAGAAGTTTCGATTTAGAAATTCTGATATAGATAAGGTTCAATTTGTATAATAAGTTTACTTACAGCATTTTTGAATTCTTTAATGTTGGTTAACCTCTTTAAATCTTCTGGCAGTCTATTAAAAAAATTGAATACATTTGTAGGAAGGAAATTTCTCAGAAAGTGTTAGTCTGTGTGAGGGAGTGTTATAATTCATAGTCCTTGTTTGATAAATTTCATGATTATTTTTATACCTGCTGAAATATTCAATATGTTTGTGAAAGAACACTAAGCATTCATAGATGTATAATCCACACACAGTTAGTATCTTTAAATTTCTGAAATGACCTCTACAGGACTCATTGTAACCTAAATTGAGTAATACTCGCACGCATCTTTTTTGAATAATAAACACTCTACTTACTTCAATTCCGTGTCCCCAAAAGATGATGCCGAAACGCAAAATTGACTGAAAATTGGCACTGTACATTAGCTCCAAAGTATGGAAGTTCAGATACTTTTTGAGAACTCTTAATGTATACAGAATCGAGTTCAGCCTTGCACTTAAATATTCAATTTCTTTTGTCCAATCCAAAAGCTCATCCACAAAAACACCCAGAAACTTTGTGTTATTTTAGAAACCAATCTTCAGCCCCCTACAATAACTGATTTGTGATGAGAACCAGATCAGGTACATCATCTGCCATACTTAAGAGGTTGGTGTCATCAGCATAATTGATCATATAGTTCTGTGGATTTAATACAACGGGTAGGTCATTCAAATATATCAGAAACAACAACGGGCCCATAATACTTCCCTGAGGCACACCCTGATCAAGATTTAATACATTTGACTGATGCTTTTGAGTTTCTGATAGTATTTCCACCCTCTGTGTTCTGCCATATAGATAAGATTCAACCCAGTTCAAAGCTGTGCCCCTCACTCCATACCTATGTAATTTAATTAATAAGTGAGCTATGGAAGACGGGAGGTGAGGTGCAGGACCCTGTATTTCGAAAATGAAGTCTGAAAATTCGTTACATGAAAAACACGCTTTAATAGTGCGTCTTTCGATGTCTATAAACTTCCCTGTATCTCCCAGTTTGGATAAATTCAGTGACAGGTTATTTTGCATGCAGCGATAAACTCTTAAAAATAATTACTTAATTGAATGGGTGATGACATTTTTTTTAATAAAAATTGTGTAAGGACGATATGACTGTACTATGTGCATGCTAGTGTTTTATTACTGTTTCAAGCGATATGTGCTCAATTTCAGAAGGTTTAAGAAATGCTATCTCAGTTTTCCGGTAAGTATTTATCAAACAGCAATATTTTTTTTTGTAAAATGTACAATTTTTTTATGTATAGTAATTATTGTGCATTGTTCTATAAATAATATCTAAACATAAAATGAAACATTAATTACTATGATATGAGTCATTCATTTCCGAGATATTGCATATTTGACATTATATGTTGTATTTTACTTAAGAGCCATCCATATCATCCTGGCTTGTCTAATTGAAATTTAATACAAAAATGTTATTAAGGGGTTCACAAGAACTTCTAGTTTGGCGGATGATACCTTATTTTTTTCAATGAAAATGTATTTGAAAGTTTTCAATTATACAGGGTGGTTCCTAAGTTGATACCTCTTTTTAGCTGTGTATAGAAGGCATTAAAATAAACAACATTTTCAAATACCTTTTTTTCAAAAAACTCAAAAATAAGGTACTTACATTCATTTATTACACTACGGATCAAATACGGTTCTGCCTAACCTGCCCGTTGAATAACATTAAGAAAACTTCTGGGTGTAGGATGAGTCCGCAAGGGAAAGCATTCTGCGTATAATCTCGAAGCAGCAGCCGCACTTTGACGGCACTCGCCGTAAATTAGCACCATATCTACTAGTTCATTGTTTTTAAATTTTACCATTTTCACGTTTCACCAGTTTCAAATTAACTTGCTTCAGAAAAACACACCGCACCGGATTTCCAAATAACTGACCACCTACCCGTAAATTGCATGACTAATAAGAGATAAGACAAACAACATAAAGTATAGCGGGCTACGTTTTGATGACCAGACCCGCACTTAGATTTTTTACTTCTGTATCTCGCCTATTTTTAAGTTTTTTGAAAAAGGTATTTGAAAATGCTATTTATACACAGCTAAAAAAGAAGTATCAACTTCGGAATCACCCTGTATAGGCTCAAATTATATCATCCGCCTGTTAATTTCTTATTTTCCATTAAAATTACAAACGAAGCCCCGATAAAATCTTAAAAATCTCCACTGACGCCGCGCCACTTAATTCTCGTGAAATTATTTTTTATATAATATTTTGTATAAATAAAATAGTAGAATTTAGTGTCCGTTAAAATTATAAACAAAAGAAGCTTAGCGGCAAGCGGACAGAGTAGTGCGTCTATCTTTTGCATTAAAGTACACAGGGACTCCAAAGGTAATGGAATCCCTGGGGCACAGGTAGACAATGACAGGCTGTTTCGTTCTTGTTAGAACTCATCAGAAAGTCATAACCCGTAAGCGACCCCCAGTATAGCGAGCCTGTTCTTTCAAGGCGTTTTTAAGAACTAAAAACGCGATGAAAACCCAGTAACGCCATCATAAGGAATCAACTCAATACAAAAGATATAGCCATCTAACGTGAATACGTAGAATATAAACAAATCAAGTACGGAACGGCCACTTCACCAGTATAGGAAACATTTTTTCGCTTCTCCATACATCTCCAGCTTTGTGGATTCAGATCTAGATCGCGCTGTAGTCGCCCACCGGTAGATCTGAATCCACAAAGCTGGAGATGTATGGGAAGCGAAAAAATGTTTCCTATACTGGTGAAGTGGCCGTTCCGTGCTTGATTTATTTAGATTTATTTATATTCTACGTTTTCACGTTAGATGGCTATATCTTTTGTATTGAGTTGATTCCTTATGATGGCGTTACTGGGGTTTCATCGCGTTTTTAGTTCTTAAAAACGCCTTGAACGAACAGGCTCGCTATACTGGGGGTCGCTTACGGGTTATGACTTTCTGATGAGTTCTAACAAGAACGAAACAGCCTGTCATTGTCTACCTGTGCCCCAGGGATTCCATTACCTTTGGAGTCCCTGTGTACTTTAATGCAAAAGATAGACGCTGTCCGCTTGCCGCTAAGCTTCTTTTGTTTATAATATTTTGTATTTAAAAAATACATTTTATTGCCATCGCCAGATACAGGTACAATATGCGCGATATGGTGAAAATGCACTACTTGTTCGTGATTCATCGACTACTGTTTGCTGTGAGATACTCGTAAACCATAGACATATAGGTATTTATAAGTACACCACTGTACATCATAACATTTAGGTACAACTATTGTTACTGAACATAATCAAGCTTTTCATAAGGTATAATAATCACTCGCAAAGTTTGCACGATACAACGCACAGTGAGATCTAGCTATTAATAAGTTGAAATAAAGGTTTTCCAAAAAAATCGGTATTTCTTAAAATATAGCAGATATCAAAAATTTGACAATTTACTTTCTTTGCTATGAACCAGTGATTTAATTGGCGTAGAGTGATAAAATTTAAAAATATTATTGTGAAAATTACACGCAATTAAAACTGGAGCAAAAATCATCGTCTTCTTTAACACCCTGTATATAAAATTTTCTGACAGTTAAAGAAAATCCAACATTAACAATTGTTTCCCAAGGGATAAATCTATCAACCATTCAAAGCCTTAGGTCGACATCATATAAGTTGACTTCACTTCCGGTGAAACCGGAAGTGGTTTCGAAGGTTTGAATTGGTCAAAAAATGGCAATTTACACACTTTTTAATGTCTCACATTTTTAATAAATGCAACCTAACAGACAGATTTTTCATCAATTATTGTCATCGCGTGTGGTTTTTATGTTAGTTCTATTCTTATTCTAAACAAATGAGATCACCTATTACGCTCTATTTTTATTGAGGATTAGCTTGAAAGAAACAACGTGGGCGAAATTAAAATAAAAACAATTTGGTTAATTAATCATTGTATTTTCGGACACACGACCTAATCAAAGTTGTGTATATGGACAAAAACAAAAAAAGAACGGGCCAGCTAAAAGCGTAGGCATGTGTACATTGTAGGGCCATTTAGAGTGAATAAACCTTATTAAAAGCCACAGATTGAGTCGAAATTATTCACTTGTGAAATAATATAGCGACGAGTAATAATATTTAAAACACACACACATAAAAGTCAGTATTCAAGCTCCGTTTGTAAATGCGGTTGATAACTAGAGCAAGGATAAGAAAAATAAGGAAGCACCAAGTATTTAGCCGATTTCGGAGAAGAAGATTCTCACTTGGAACCGTACCTGTACGTGTACGTATAAACCATAAATAAATTACCCTTTAGGATCCCCCAGACCAACACGGTGGGGCGATGGCAGTGAACACCGTACGGTACACCGCGTTCCTCCTTTTTTACTATTCGGCGCGATGCGATTTCTATTGTTCTGTGAATATAATCTGCAAAAATATGTCAAAACCGACGACGAGAAAGCAAAGATAGGCCCTGCATCTTATTCATAAAATTACTATTGCGCCGAGCCTACAACTCACTTTTTGTTTTTATAATAAAACACCTGCACTGTAGGAGAAATCCTTCAGGCGCTCTGGGAGCGGTGCGAGTGCGTTATATGTTTATAAGAGGGCGATAGCATGTGTAGACTGTTACGAAATCCAGGCACTGAATCGGTTATTTTGCAAACCTGATAATGTCTCGCCATAATGTTTTTTTATAATTAACCCACAAAACTTTCAAACACTAAACTCTTACCAATTTTTATTTAATAAAGCTGGAAATAAATAATTGATTGCTCTTTATGTCAAAATTGTCATTTTTCATTTCCGTATTTTCACTTGCTACCGCTAGGAGGCTAACGTTGCCAAGATTTGCGCTAGTGTGGAATAATCCGAAAAATAAATTTATTATGACTGTTTGTTGACTTTATGTTAAAGGAAATTTTAAAATGTCTTCGTAATGCTGATTCACTATATTTAAAAAAATTATATTTACTTCTCGAATTCTTGAAGAATAGATGACTATGTAGTATACTCAAATCGTTTTGACAAGATAACTATTTTATAATTAATGTCTACAGTAGTTCAGCTCAAAAGTTAGGTTAAGTTATGTCAAACTGAAAATCACGTTCCAAGTTCGATTCTGTTGCGGTTTTCATTTAAATCTCGATACGGATACAACTATTATAAAATATGCCAACTCGACCTTGAATAATCGAACTCAATGCCTGTGTTGATGTAATTTTAAATTCGCTACGTGGATTCAGGTCGATTTATGTAAAAAGGTACTTCATGAAAATGTGGTAAATTATTAGGAATACGAGAATATAACACCTCTGGTGCAGTCACAGAAGCTTTCTTAGCTGCCATTCAATGAGAAGTTTTCTCGAAATGTTTGTCGTTTAGTTTGAGGTTAGAATATGTTTTAAGCAATCCAACGAAGTGTTTAATTGGGTACCAATACAGCTACCATCTTAGCCCTTAAAAAATAATTATGTTCGAATTAATAATATTAATTTAATCCGAATGTAGCTATGCATAATAAGGCTGCGGTTAACTCCGATGGACAATAATTATAAACACTCGTGCATTTTGGCGCGCCCCAGCGACCGTGTCCGTTTAGCTCAAAGCAAGTGAAGACCCAACGCCCAACATGGCTTTGATATTCACCGTTACTATGGTTATATGACGTCCGTCACACAAACAGCATGTAACAATTTACATTATGATGAAGGGCAATTTAAAAATAGATCAGTCGTATGCACCATTATTTTAGCATTGGTTCGCCTGACCTTTAGGTATTTATTTTGAGGCTTCGCGAAACTTACGGTTATAGATATCGTTTTTACGTGATTTACTGTGTGATTAAAAAGTTTTGTTTTTATTTTTCAGTTAATTCAGTAGTGTATGTACCTACGTAGTTGTGTGTTTTAAAAATAAACCTAATTAATAACAGTTTGTAATTTGTTGGAAACTCCATTCAGTCGTTGGACAGATGAGGATAAGAGAGATGTTTTGTTACACGGGTTTTTAGTCAATGTTTGTTTAAGTACCCGCACTATACCTGGCCAATGCAAGTTCAAAATTCGTTTATCCTGTTTGGACTACTTAATTCTTCTATTAATATATTAGTGGAGAAATACTTCAAGTATCTCATTTCTTTCCATTTAATTTACCACTCCACTACAAATATGGACTATTTCTTCAATTTAAAACTTTTGTAGTTTGTAGTTTACTCATATCAGACAGTAAGCAATAAACGCGTAAAACAAAAAGAGATGATTTCATATTTTTACAGAAATGTGTCACAAAAATATCCATCCGTTATAAAATGTCTTATCTCTGCAATTTGTCAATTGGGTTTGAGATAAACTGTGTTAATAAGATTATTAAAAAAAGTTATCTTGCCAAAATAAATAATTTTTACTACTATGGCACACCTTGTCGAACTTTTATCTTGCAGTAATTAAACCGGCGGTGTTAGGGACAATTCGTGTGTAGAAAAGTCTCGGAACATGTTTCGAATTTATTTTTAATGTTGTGCGGTAAGAATGTGATCGGTCAATCGGCACTGTAAAGAATACTATGTTGCAGAGCATATTTTTTATGTTACAATATGTAAAAAAACCTATAGGTTGGTGAGGTTAAATGCAACGTTGCTTATAGCGGCTCTGGGAATGACATTTTGAAAACTGTAATGTCACTTTTTTAGCATAGTAATTGTGGAAAATGTGCCCCATGAATCTGTTAGCACAGACCAAACCGATGGTAGAACTCTTCCCTTACTCTTTTTCAAAAATTCTGGCGTGATTAAACGTATCTCTGCCCAAATCCTTGCCTTTCTCCAGATTTCAAGGTCTGGTGAAAAATACTCTTCTTTTTAAATCGCCTCATAAATAAAAATCGAATGGTGGAATATCCGGAGATTTGGGCGGCCACTCTATAAATCCTCGCAGTCCTATCCACGTATTTAAAAATGTAATATTTAAGAATTTTCTTACATTTCTCCCAAAGTTTTTAATACCAGAACTTCAAAGAATATTATCTAATTATGGAAGTCTACTCTTAAAAATGACTTGGTATTTGGTACAAATTTTTATTTGTTCTCGTGTTTACATTACCAAAAATAACTATTTTTAGTTAGGAAAACAAAAAAGATTTTTTTCTTGGTTATATTTACCAAAAAATGATGCCATTAGAACAAAGAAAATATCTAGTTTTCATATTAGTTGGCAGAAATAAAATATTTTGTTTAGCTGAATTTTACTCTGTATATATCCTATTTAAATGTTACATCAAGGTTCCTACAAACTTGTATTTATCAATTAAGCTTGTTGTAATAACACATGAATTTGTAGTCCCTATCATTTTGTTAATTTTGATTAAGATACATTATTAGTTACCAGAACTAACTTTTCTTTTCAAGTAATATTATTCTTCATATTTATAACTAACGGTATCAACAGAGACTTGCCGCCCTTGCCCGGTGGGTGACATGTGACATCATTCTAACCAGGACTGTCAGGAGGTTATGTTTATGTTACGGTGCTTTTGCGGTTCCGTGTCCATTTTTTCGGGTTTTAAGGCAATAATTGGCCATTTTCATGGCCGTGCCCGTGTGGAAAATGGATGTGATAATATTTGGTGTAATTTATTTGTGTTTATTGTCTTTCTTGTGTACGTTCTTATTGGCAGAAGGAAGTTAAATCATAAGTAAGTAAACATATTATTTTTTATCATTGCAGTACATTAGAAAGTTTAAATGGAAGGTGACCCGATGAAAAATAACTTAAAAATATTGTTTTTGTTCTATGTTTCATTTCTATAAAAGAACGTCATATTGATGACTTTTTAATCTGACCAAGTACAACAAATTTTATATAGCTGTATATTTTAAATAGAAAGTCCATGGGATATTTTTTGTTTTTTAATAATCGCAGTTGCAGATAAGAAAATTTAAATAAGGACAATTCAGTTCTATAGCGATTGAACAACCCAAAAGGTTGAGTAAAATAAGTTAAAAATCTAGTGTTTCTGTTTTGTATTGCATAAGTATGTATTATAAAGAACATTAGAGAACAAGGACATTGGAAATAATTTTTTTTAAAGAAACCATAATATCCCTGATAATTTATTCCAATTAGTTTACGTATACCTAATAGTAATAATAGTAATAGTACCTAATAGTAATACCAAGGCATTTTTTTATTTAAATGGGGACCTACTAAGTATAAATTACATATGAAATTTTTTTTAGAAATGAAACAGACTTTTTTAAAGTTATTTCTATCAGATCAACTTGCTAATTTTGCCATGCGTTATAAGCAGTTCATTATTCAAAATTTCTAATGTGCAACGGCAATGACAAAAATATAAAATTTTTACTTATTTATAATTCAACTTTTTTCTTACATTAGAAAGTACAGAAAAAAAAATAATAAACACAATGTTGTGACTACATAGGTAATTTTTACTCTATGAAAATTTTAAGTTTGGCCCAAATAAATTATTGCTTTGGCAATATTTGTAGATTGCATCAGTAACAAAAACAACACTTCCTTGAAAAAAAATTTTCAATTTTCCATATTTACACATTAGTTGTGACAACTAATTTTAAAAGCAGGAGTACCATATAATATTTAGTTATCCGTATATAAAATTCGGTTGTGACAACTAAAATTTGTAGGTTGGGTTGGTTAATGTTATTAATTAGTTCAACAGCTCAATAACGACAATTTTTTTTGGTTGTACAGTCTAATTTTTGGGTTGAGTCCGATTTCACGAAAATAAATAGTTGTCAGAACCAAATTTTAGTAATCCATACCATGTTATTTTTAAGAGTGATATTTTTCCAGCAGGATGGAGCCCCTCCTTACCTTGCAAAAAATGTAAGAGAATTATTTAATGTGCCATTTCCAAATAGGTGGATAAGATTGCGAGGATTTATAGAAAGGCCACCCAAGTCGCCAGATATTACACCCTTAGATTTTTATTTATGAGGCGATTTAAAAAGAAGGGTATATGTACCAGACCTAGAAATCTAGAAGAGTCGAAGGCGTTAATTCGGGCAGAGATACGGTTAATCACGCTAGAAATTTTGGAAAGAGTAAGGGAAGAATTTTAATATTGGTTTGGTCTGTGCTAACAGATTCATGGAGCACATTTTCAACAATTGCTATGCTAAAATAGTGACATTACAGTTATTGTTAATGTAATTGTTCCTAAAATTGGTTTTTAATAAATTTCTGACACATGGTTTGACAGATGTAAAAAAAAATATATGGACAAATTCCTTTTTCCATAAGCTTTGCAGTGGCTACAAGTGGTATCCTCTAATTTGAAAAAAAGTTTTGATTAGGGCTGTGTCCAGTTCTTGGGGTCCCAATTTTTTTTTACATGAACAATGCGAGCCCCATAAAAATCTTTGAGGACGTATTTTTGGATTTTAGCCGCTATAAGTAGCGTTCTATTTAAAATCCCCACCCTGTATATAAATTAACAGCACAATCAATGTTATCAAAATTTAACCGATATTGCAGTAAACCTATCTAAAAATATGGATTAGTAATACATTTACTATGTATATCAATTTTTCTCTAAATTGTTCGATGCTATCTTCTGAGTATTATGTCTTTAAGCGTATGTGACAGTGTCCGGCCCTCAGATCAATTACCCAAGACAAAGTATTTCATTCATAAAGAACCTATTTTTGTGTATAAAGGTTTATCAGTCTATTTTAGAAAGGTGTAGAGTAGTGAACGCTTATTAGGTATGCAAAGTGACTACAGAGTGACCCAACGAATATTTAGGCCACTTTCATAATTTGGCATTGATTACGTTATAAAATTCTTATTTTCATCAAGTGCAGGTAATACAACCGGGTTTGGGTTAATTTATGGGTTTTGTCTATTGTTATTCACTCACAAACACTGAAAATGGTGGGACAAAGGCGTGCATTATTATTTATTAAACATAATAAAAATATATATAATATACAAAAAATACATTATATAGAAATTAAATTATAAAAAATCATAATATTCTTCGTCATCTGAAAAACTGTCATCTCCTCTTCACGTTATAATTAACGGGTCGACGGTCCGATCGATCAGGTGGTCAAGATCCCACATTTTCTCCTCTTCTTTAATGACATGATGGACTGCTTTTCGCCAGTTCTCTGGTGTCACTTCCGTAATGGCTTGATCAAACAGTAGATTAACGTCTTTTATTTTGAATGTCCTGTTGTGTCTTGCTACAAATCCTTTCACTTGCGCCCATATAAGTTCTATAGGATTTAGTTGGCAATGATGTGGCGGTGTGCGCAGCACAGTTACACTATATTTTTCAGCTATATCTTCCACGGCATATTTCATAAAACGATGTTTGTGTAAATTTGCTATAGCTAATAGTTCCTTCTTTATCAAATTATCTTCTTTTTTTTCTTTGGTTAGTTATAAATAATTGAATGCACAAAATTTACCTGCGCCTATGGCCGACACCGAAATTGAGCCGAACTGGACGAAATTTTCCATTTTATTACTCTACACCTTTCTGAAAGAGACTATAAAGGCACACTTGCGATACAAGTAAGTCTCTCACCCTTCAAAGGGGGATCAATCGAGGCGTGTAGAGAATTGGATGAAATGGAGGGCCACAGTTCGTCAGGTTACGAACATGTCCTATTTTGTTCTCATACGTGAAATATTATTTCCTGGTTTAAATGATTTAATTTCTTGCACACTTGCCATTTTATCACAACATACGGTATATTTAATTACAAAAACATTTTAAATAAAGTGACAATATACAAAAAGCTCACTTTAAATAATGCATGCTGAAAACAATCTACGTTTCTGACAGCTGGTTAACGACCATTGACTAATGAACGAAGGCCACTGAAAAAGGTAGGCAACCACTAGAACACAAATAAAGCAGACGCGACATTGTCACGTTGACAAATTTTCCATAAGGATGATCATATTGTTTTCCAAATATTAGCATGTAGTTTGTTAAAAGTAAAATAAGGTGTTATAGTTATAGATGAATATTTCTATATTTTTTGTGTGCATGCGTTCTCGTTTATCTACTGCTTATATATTTAGTGCAGTTCGGCAACATAATTAAATTAACAAAGGAGGAAACACATCATCGGCAACATTGTATTGCGGTCACAACCTTTTTATTATTACAGTGCGTAAATTCTAATTCTGTGAACATTGGACATCCTCATGGCCAAATGAAAATAGTTTTGTTTAGGGTAATTGATCTGAGGGTATGGATAATATGATAGTCAGAGGTTGTGACGACTTGTGGACTCAGAATTGAGCAAATTACTTATATAAAGGAATCTACATTACTTATTATTTTTTCAGAAAAAGTAATGAAGTTTCTTCAAATTACATTACCGTAGAATAAAAAGTATTTCAATTGCTCACTACTTACATTTGAAATTACAAAAGGAATTGACTACATATTAGAAATTGTAATTATTTGTAGTTAGTAATGGAATGCTTTCATTACAAAATAAATAAAAAAAAGTAATACTCAAAAGATAGTCTGTAGTAAATATTGTAAGAAAAAAAAATTACGCGATCAATGAAAAAAAAATGAAACTGTACTATAAAATACCAGATTTTAACAATTATTATGTAGGTACGTAACTTGCACACAACTGACACTAAAATGATGTCATATGCCATAAATATACCTGTAAAATATTGGTTTTTGGTCAATTTTGTTATGTTAAGACCAAATTCCCTTTTAAGAAATCCAGCGGTTAATTTTTTTTTACATTTCCCATTTTTAAAATCCCGTTGCCTAGTCAAAAATAGATAAGAATTTAAGCTGTGCAATATCAGTGTTTTTTTGACGAAACACTTGCTTGAAGACTATTATCTTAAGAGAAGAATGTCGGCTGTGTCTGTAGTTGAGAACAACATAAATAGGTATCAAGTTATATTTATAAAACTTTGGGTAAGTTATTAACGAAAAATGAAATCCCAACTGATATAAACGAATATTTCCACAGAGAATGTGTACCCTTAATAAAGGACTGTAAGCAAGCAGTTTTTATTCCTTAACCGTACACAAACAAGTAGTTTTGTGTTAAAATGTCAAACTGTCCAATCGTAGCGTAGATTTTAACAGTTTATTTATTTATTAAGATTGTACATTTTGGACCCGTCTTGGATTTTTGAGGTAGGTTTGATTTTTAGCTACGCCGATTGAACGGGCCTATCGTTTCCGTATCAACCGAACAAACCGACCAATACAGAAGGTCTCGATACTTCCATACGGTATATTGTACTACAATGACATTTTTGTTTTTTTCAGACATCTGGTATAGGAAAGCCATCCCTATACCACGCCCTAGTAGTGATATTCCTCGAGTTCTTCGCATGGGGCCTGCTCACGATGCCCGTCATCTCCGTGCTGAATTCCACGTTCCCTGACCACACGTTCCTGATGAATGGACTAATCATGGGAATCAAGGGGATTCTAAGTTTTCTGAGCGCGCCTCTAATTGGAGCTTTGAGCGATGTTTGTGGAAGGTAAGGATCATTCAAATATTCATAACTCGGGGTGGCAAAGGGAGTAAAAACTCGTATGGTGACAATATATAAATATATTCGAGAGAAATCTTGTTTTAATCTATGCTATCCCGAAAAGAAATATGTTTTGCAACGACCTGATGTGGTCTAATCATAGCTTCTTTAAAAAAAATATCAAACAACACACAAAAATATAATAGTAGTTTATTAAACGCAAGAATAGCAGTATACACGTACGGAGGTATGTAAATGAAGTAGTTCGAGCCTTTGTACTAGATGTTTGCACGGGTCGGGTTTCTTTGTTTCATCTCGTGCCTTAACGCGGCCCGGCTCGACTCTCAGGCTCGGTTTTGGCCGAAGTAACGAAATCTTCAAATAACGTAATGGCAAATACATTCTTACCCTATTTCTGACATTACTTGTCAAATTAATATTTTTATTTTATTTTTCAGGAAACTGTTCCTCCTAGTCACAGTTTTTTTTACTTGCCTACCCATTCCGTTGATGACTATCAACACATTTTGGTTCTTCGCGATGATCTCAATATCAGGTAAGAAGGAAATCATTATTTTTGAAAGTAGAACCCATAAAATTAACCTACTATTTTAATACACACAACTGTAGCAACGGACCCTACGCAAAAGTTGGTTTACCCGGCTACCAACTGAAACTTAACCAAACGAACAACAACACAACTTACCACAACATAAACCTAACGCAACTACTAAGCCAACGTCACTTTTACCTGTTCCAATGTATCTACAACACACCCGAGGTCTGTAGTTAGACTTTTGACTAATTCTAGAAGTTCAATTATCGAAAGACGTTGTTTTGTATCACTGATGGCTTTCGACACCTTAAACTGTACTATACTGAGTGGCCAAAATGAATGGACCCCGGCCATATTCCAGGAACCGTTTGTCAGAACGTGTAACATTTAAAATTTTGTATGACAATTTTTTGTTAAATGATAGAAGAGTTTTGGACTTGCATTGTCTTTATTTGTTTTAAATCACAATGTTTAACTGGTAATTATCTCCAGTCGTCTTCAGGTAAATACTTAATAAGTACAGTAACTAGAGCTCTATTTATACTAGCTAGATGCACTAGACTAGAGCATAACTGAAATGGGTACATAAAAATAATTTCTCTTGGTCGATTAGGTAATGAATTTTTCTATTTCAAAACGTTATGACAAACTCGACGAGTTACGACCGGCGTTCCTTATTACTATATTTTATTACTATAGTTCTGAACAACCTCCTAAACCCCGTAAGATTTGGCACTATACATCAGCTAAGTGGGAAGACCTAAAGGACCATTTTCGCAACTTTCCCTGGCTAAGCGTATGCTTTTCTTCGGATGATCCATCTGTCTGTGCAAAGGAGGTCTCCGACGTCATTCTAACTAGCATGGAGGCCTTTATTCCTTTCTCCAAAAAGCGCTCTTCCAACGGCAAGCCCTGGTTTAGCAAGAATTGCGAGCGTGCTGTCAGATCTAAAAACCTGGCTTACTGACAGTGGCGTAAAAACCCTACTCCTGAAAATCGCACCATCTTTGTTACCACCCGAAACCAATGTAAGCAAATGATAGACCAAAGCAAAGAAGCTCATAACGAGAGAATCAAAAACAAACTTCTTGCCAGTCCTAACGGATCAAGGTCCTTTTGGTCAGTCGCTAAGGCCGTCAGCCAAAACTTTACAAAGTCAACTATTCCACCTCTAACACGTTCCGACGGCACAATAGCAACCACAGCCGGGGATAAAGCAAACCTACTTGCTGAACTGTTTTCCTCGCATTCCACTGTAGACTTTCAGGGAAAACCACCACCCAACATTCCCTCAGTTCAATCGCAAATGTCTGAAATCGTGATCCGTCAGCATCTTGTTAAACGGATTCTTAAAGGACTCGACGTCAATAAAGCTTCTGGTCCAGACGAAATTCCTATCATTGTTCTCAAGACATGCGCCGATGAACTTACACCAGTATTTTGTAGACTTTTCAACTTATCCTACAAAAAAGGAATATTTCCATCCTGCTGGAAGTCGGCGCGTGTCCAGCCCATTCCAAAGAAAGGTAAAAAGACCCTGCCAAGCAACTACCGACCCGTCGCCGTCGCATTGCTTTCAGTAATTTCAAAAGTAATGGAGAAAGCTATTAACCAACAACTCCTAAAGTATCTGGAAGGGCTTAACATTATCAGCGACCATCAATACGGTTTTCGTAAGTCCAGATCAACAGGTGACCTTCTGGCATATGTCACCCATCTTTGGAGCAACACCATCGAACATCATGGAGAATCCCGGGCTGTTACACTGGACATCTCTAGGGCTTTTGATCGTGTTTGGCACGATGGGCTTCTAAGTAAATTGCGATCCTACGGTATGCCTAATGGATTTTGTTTATGGTTAACCAGCTTCCTTAAGAACCGTTCTCTGCAAGTGGCGATTGACGGGTTTCTCTGACACCTTCACCATCAATGTCGGTGTTCCTCAAGGGTCCATATTGTCGCCTACCCTCTTTTTACTGTATATTAACGACCTTCTAGTGAAAACCCAAAATCCAATTTATAGCTTTGCTGATGACAGCACACTTATCTCATCTTTTACCTTGACTCCCCATACTCCCCAAACATCCGCTGCCGACGCACATCTTCGCAGGCAGCATGAAGTATTGCGCCTCAACAATGACCTGCAAGAAATTTTGGCTTGGGGTGACAGTAACCAAGTCGAATTTAATGCTAAGAAAACCCAGGCAGCAGTCTTCTCCAAAAAGGTTAACATTGCAGAACCAGATATAGTCATGGCAGGACACGCAATTCCCCTGGCACCGTCTATTAATTTGCTGGGGGTCAATCTGGGAGGTAATATGTCTTGGCATGATCACGTTGCCGCAATTGCCAAGGCAGCTGCACAGAAACTTGGTGTACTTTTCCGCACCAAAAGGTTGTACACACCTCATCAACTTTTAACACTCTACAAAGCCCAGATTCGACCATCATTAGAATATTGCTCTCATGTCTGGAGCTCTGCACCCAAGCACACCCTTCGGCTACTGGATTCCATTCAAAGGAGAGCCGTTCGTCTGATCGGCGACCCCGAGCTGACCAAGACGCTCGATAGCCTGGAGCATCGAAGACAGGTTGGTGATTTGGCTCTCTTTTACAGATATTTCCATGGCAGGTGTTCGACTGACATTGCCCACTTGATTCCACCTAGAGCAATGCAAAACAGAAATACACGGCGAACCACTGCCGCTCATCCATATGTTGTTCAGCTTAGTACTCCTCGAACTTCATGGTTCAAGAATTCTTTCATCTGGAGAACGTCATCTTTGTGGAATGATCTTCCTGAGGTCGTGTTTCCCAATGAATACAATCTTCAATGTTGCAAGACCAACGTTAATCGCTTTTTTCGCACTCGCACCGCTCCCAGAGCGCCTTAAAGGATTTTTCCTACAGCGCAGGTGTTTTATCATAAAAAAAAAACTTGCCCATCCGGTACGATAATTTTAAATCTAGACCATTTTTTAACAGCTGAACTACAAACTTTTAACGCCATTTTTGTCAGTATAGGCAGGGTGGAGATAGTAAGCACAAGCGAGCAGGCGCTATAAGAATGACATAATTAATCAAATGAAAAACATTCAGTCTGATAACCTCCCGTTGATTTTGTTAGATGCCAGGGACAAAAATATGGCCATATGAGACATAATTTTGTATTGAATATTTATTATTGTTCCTAATATATTAAATTTTTTAGGTGTTTTTGCCGTCACATTCAGTGTTGTGTTTGCCTATGTAGCTGACGTCACAGACGAAAAGGAAAGATCTCTAGCTTATGGATTGGTAAGCGGGACATTTGCTGCCAGCATGGTTATATCTCCTGCTTTGGGAGCATATTTAATGGAAAGGTAAGCATGTCAATAGTATACTGGGTCTCCCAAAAGTCCCGCATAAAATTAATATCAATTAAAGGAAAAATATCTAGGAAAATTGCTCGGACCCGTGAATTTTTATTTTTAATTGTGCATTTTTTGACATAAAAAAATATTATACAGGGTGTCTCATAGAACTGTCGTCACGTATTTGACAATTTTTTTTTAATGGAACACCTTATATATTGTATTATTTTCTGATTTCCCACAAAATTCTACGCTTCTGTTGTAAATATCATGTGTCTAATTTCAATAGTTTTTGAGATATTGACGTTAAAAATATAGCACTTTTTGACTTTGACAGGCTGTAACATTGGAACGGTTCATCTTAGAGAAAGATGGTTTTCACCTCCCTATCTTAGTTTTTTATTCTATATCCAAAGAAACCCACCTCCGATTTACCATGTTAAACCGTTAAAACCGGTTTTTTGGTTTAACATCGGAGGTTGGTTTCTTTAAATAGAGAATAAAAAACTAAGATAGGGAGGTAAAAACCATTTTTCTCTAAGATGGACCGTTCCAATGTTACAGCCTGTCAAAGTCAAAAAATGCCATATTTTAAACGTCAATATCTCAAAAACTGTTGAAGTTAGACACAATGATATTTACAACAGAAGCGTAGAATTTTGTGGGGAATCAGAAAATAATACAATATATAGGGTGTTCCATTAAAAAAAATTGTCAAAGACGTGACGACAGTTCTATGAGACACCCTGAATAATATTTTTTATGTCAAAAAATGCACAATTAAAAATAAAAATTTACGGGTCCGACCGTTTTTCCTAGATCTTTTTCCTTTAATTAATATTAATTTTATGCGGGACTTTTGAGAGACCCAGTATTTTTATTTTTCATATCATCATACCTAGTCTCCAAACTAAAATACCCTGCATTTTGTTGGTCTTAACAACGTTAACGTTTTTTTAAATCGAATCCTGTGTGAACACTTACAAATATTTTACGTTTCTTTTCAGATGGTCAGTCTCTCTAGTTGTTGCCCTAGCGACCGCGGTCGCTATTTTGGATGTATTTTTCATTCTCGTTGCCGTGCCGGAATCGTTGCCCGAAAAAGTCCGAGTGTCGCCGATCAGTTGGGAACAAGCCGATCCTTTTTCGGCTTTGAGGTAAGTGATTTTTTTTTGTAAAATGCCGGTCGAAGACGTTACAACCAAGGAGAATCACGCATCATTCTTTTTATAAGCGCCAGGCAACATCAGCTTAAATGCAAATTTCCAGTTGCTTTCATATACAGGGTGATTCCTAAGTTGATACTTCTTTTTTAGCTGTGTATAGAAGGCATTAAAATAAACAACATTTTCAAATACCTTTTTTCAAAAAACTAAAAAAATAGGCGAGATACAGAAGTAAAAAATCTAAGTGCGGGCCTGGTCATCAAAACGTAGCCTGCTATACTTTATGTTGTTTGTCTTATTAGTCATGCAATTTATGTGTCGATGGTCAGTTATTTGGCAATTCGCTCCGATGTGTTTATCTGAAGCATGTTAATTTTAAACTGATGAAACGTGAAAATGGTAAAATTTTAAAACAATGAACTAATAGATATGAGGTGCTAATTTACTGTGAGTGTCGTCAAAGTACGGCTGTTGCTTCGAGATTATGTTTAAGTTAGGCAGGACCGTATTGGATCCATAGTGTAATAAATGAATGTAAGTACCTCATTTCTTAGTTTTAAAAAAATGTATTTGAAAATGCTGTTTATTTTAATGCCTTCTATACACAGGTAAAAGAGAAATATCAACTTTAGGAATCACCCTGTATATTCTTAATCTTATTTTTGCTCTTCAGTGTCAGAAAACGCCTAAAACATACGTGGACATTGTTGGTTTCTTTGTCATTCTCAAGTTAGGATTTGACCACTGTACAGTGTGCGTTTCAAAGATCATCACAATAATGAGCTCTCGGCTAGCTCCTCCCACCTGTTTACTGCGCACCCAAAAGTCAGAGCTCAAGCTATATTGCACGAGCTGTAATTAGTCAGTTTCAAATCCCTACAAGGATTTATATGAAATTATATCCGTTCAGGTAACTGCTATAGCCCAATTATCCAGGCACTTAATTATAACAGAAAACAGACATATATCCAATAGTAATAGTAAATTAATATTTTTATTACTGTTTTGGTGTTAGAGGATGCTGAATTTTTTTATCATATTTAAAATTTAATTTCCATACTAACCCGTACAGAGAATTATGACTTATAATATTCAATAAGCGTTAATGACTTTTTTTAAGTACCTTTTCACGCAAATTATTAAATTTGTAGATTATTAGTGTTACAATTAAGTCATGATTCTGCCTTCGATACAATTTTTATTACCCTCATGAGTAATAAATAGTGATTATTCGTCATTTATTTTATAGTCAATCAAAAATTGTTTTCCTGATTTTTTACTCGATCATTTTTTTTTCCGAAAATCGATAGGAAATATTGACATTTTTGATAATATTTTTGAAAGAAAAAGTCAATATTTCCTTAGACTTAGTCGTTGTTAGGCAACGGAAAATAACTGTTAGGAAATATTTATTATTGTACTGTAAGGAAATATTATTTCTGTACGGCTACTTGTAAACTAAAATGTGTTAAGCTTGACAATTCAATATTACTGTGTTTCCATAGTTTCAACACAAATATTTAATGGCATCCTTTATTTGTGAACAAAGTTAATAATAAAATAGTAGAATTTAGTGTCCGTTAAAATATATAAACAAAAGAAGCTTAGCGGCAACCGGACAGAGTAGTGCGTCTATCTTTTGCATTAAAGTACACAGGGACTCCAAAGGTAATGGAATCCCTGGGGCACAGGTAGACAATGACAGGCTGTTTCGTTCTTGTTAGAACTCATCAGAAAGTCATAACCCGTAAGCGACCCCCAGTACAGCGAGCCTGTTCTTTCAGTACTGGGGGTCGCTTACGGGTTATGACTTTCTGATGAGTTCTAACAAGAACGAAACAGCCTGTCATTGTCTACCTGTGCCCCAGGGATTCCATTAACTTTGGAGTCCCTGTGTACTTTAATGCAAAAGATAGACGCACTACTCTGTCCGCTTGCCGCTAAGCTTCTTTTGTTTATATATTTTAACGGACACTAAATTCTACTATATTATTTATACTTACACACGGCATTTACGAAATAGTGCTGCAAAACCAGTGGGTGACTGCAGCGCGATCTAGATCTAAATCCACAAAGCTTGGAGATGTATGGAGAAGCGAAATTTTTTTCCTATACTGGTGAAGTGGCCGTTCCGTGCTTGATTTATTTATATTTCTACGTTTTCACGTTAGATGGCTATATCTTTTGCATTGAGTTGATTCCTTATGATGGCGCTACTGGGTTTTCATCGCGTTTTTATTTCCTAAAAACGCCTTGAAAGAACAGGCTCGCTGTACTGGGGGTCGCTTACGGGTTATGACTTTCTGATGAGTTCTAACAAGAACGAAACAGCCTGTCATTGTCTACCTGTGCCCCAGGGATTCCATTACCTTTGGAGTCCCTGTGTACTTTAATGCAAAAGATAGACGCACTACTCTGTCCGCTTGCCGCTAAGCTTCTTTTGTTTATAAAGTTAATAATATTTATTTCAAAATTTTAACAAGTTGCTTGTAATAAGTTATGTCCTTTTAATAATTTTCGATTTACGGAAAATAGTATGTATACCTCGTGGAAAAAACCATATTCCCGGACTCCGTATTGGCAGTCTTGGCTTGCGCCTCGACATACAATCTTTACGGTCGTCCGGGAATGTTTAGCTTTTCCTACTAGGTATACAATATACTATTTATATTTCATTGTATACCTTTTTTATAATATATTTTTTCTTTTCTAGAAACGTCGGCCAAGACCCCACGATCCTCCTCCTATGCATAGCAGTATTTTTAAGTTATCTGCCCGAGGCGGGGCAGTATAGTTGTATTTTTGTCTATCTCAAACTAGTCATGGGGTGGAGCGCCCCGATGGTGGCTGTGTTCGTGGGGCTGGTGGGGCTGCTGGCGGTCATAACACAGCTCTGTTTAGGTAAAAATTAAAAGAGAAGCATAGATTTATGACCGTATCATAGAAATTAGATCAAAAAAAATTTAAAAGTAAACCAATAGATTTCAAAGCTTTTTATTCGAAGTTGGTTGAGAAAAATCCCAGTTTTTTTAATACAATTTTTGTATTAAACATAATATAACTTTAAAAATCTTGTACTCGTTCGTACAGTTTATTACTAGCAGATTTTTACAAAAATTAAATAGTTATTCCATTTTATATACAGGGTGTCCTTGAAATGACTGTACAACACTTCACCACAAATTCTTTAGCCAAAAATAAGGCAATCTAGGTGAACTTACCTATATGCAATGATGCTTCGTTTTGCCGCTACAGGGCGCTAAAGTTTTCTAACGAATATGGTTTTTCCGGAATAATTTCTAAAAGCCTTTATCGATTTCCACTAATTTTGGGACTAAGAGTGGCCATTATTAATAGCGTGTTTTGAGGTATACGCCATCTTTTTTTAATACCTGCAAATTTAATAATGGCGTGTGATTGGTTAATAAAAGTTTGTCTTTTGTTACCCCCCGTATAAATGACTTTAATTATTTCTCTGACACTAGCTGACTTCATGTTGAAACTTTTTTGTCTCTTGTAAAATTTTAGCCAGACATGCATTTTCTCTACAAAAAAATTATTAACGATACCTTGTAATTCATCATTGCTGTTTATTTAGAACGAGAAAACATGAAAAAAATTTTAATTTTAAATAACTACCAACTAGTTTGATTTTTATAACAATTGTACGAAATGTTCACCGTGTTCCTGAACACATAAATTAATTTTTTTTAAATTAAACTACTTTGGGCATCGTGTCGGCCTTGTTTTTAAGATAATCTGCAGCATTGATAATTCTTTGCAATAACTAATCTTCCTCAGCGATGGGGGAAGCATACACTTTTGATTTAAAAGCACCCCACAGAAAATAGTCCAGAGGCGTTAGATCTGGGGATCTTGGTGGCCAATTTTCGGGTGCATCGTTACCTCTTCCGATCCATCTATTAGGATATCTTTCATTTAAGAATCTTGGTACGTTCACGCTAAAATGGGATGGCGCCCCGTCGTGCATAAACCCCAGATCTAACGCCTCTGGGCTATTTTCTGTAGGCGCTCTTAAATCAAGTAGGCTTCCCCCATCGCTACAAAAGAGAGTAATTGCAAAGAATTATCAATGCTGCAGAATATTTTAAGCACGAGCCCGACACGATGCCCAAAGTGCAGTTTAATTTTCTGAAAATAATTAATTTATGTATTCAGGAACATGGTGAATATTTCGAACAATTGTTATAAAAATCAAATTAGTTGGTAGTTATTTGGAATTAAAAATGTTTAAGTTTTCTCGTTCTGAATAAACAGCAATGATGATGAAGGTACCGTAAATCATTTTTTTGTAGAGAAACTGCATGTCTGGCTAAAATTTTACAAGAGACAAAAAAGTTTCAACATTAAGTCAGCTAGTGTCAGAGAAATAGTTAGTCATTTATACGTGGGGGTAACAAAAAGACAAACTTTTATTTACCAATCACACGCCATTTTTAAATTTGCAGGTATTAAAAAAAGATGGCGCATACGTCAAAACACGCTATTAGAGATCATATCGCGATAGAAAACGGCGTTTCGACAGTTGAAAGCCACAGATGACATTCACAGCTGATTTTAGTTCCGCCGAAAAGTTACTAGATTTAGTGTGGACCGTAACAAGTTCATATGTCAGTTCGCGTCCTATTATTTTCGTTGTTTTTTGGTGTTTTTTAGTATTTTTGTGGCTGTTTTTTATATAGTGTATATAGAGTTTTCTGATTGAAAGTTAGAGTCATAACTAAAATGAAGCATAGTGATTGTTTTGTATACCAATATTTTAACCATATATACCATGTTTTATGTATTCTACCTAGCTGGTGCAGTATTACCGGCATTTATTACATTCTTTAATATTCACGAGCAAAGGAGTGTAGTGTGTCGATAAGTTAATTTTTTTAAAAGCTTTGTCGATAATGTTTGTGTTACTAGTACATTACTTTATTGTAAGTAATTCCTATCACAATATCTAGGTAGTATTCAGTGGATACCTAATAGGTTCTTGACTTTTGTTCCAATTTGGATAACATCTCCAAAAGTTTCTTGACAACTTTAGTTAAGAACGATGATTTAAATAGAAAAATTTGTAAAGTCTTTGATAAATTAAGATGGGAGATAAGGAACTTAATATTTAAATATTTTTTTAGTTTGTTAATGGAACATAAAAATAGTCCGGTCCTGTTTTTTTAGCCAACCTCTAAACGTAAAATAGACCAGACGTCAACAGGGTGCCATAAATGACAAGTGACTTGGCGTTTTCTTAAAAAAATTTGACTTTAATAGTGGTCATTCTTAGCTCCAAAAGTAGTGGAAATCGATAAAGGCGTTTAGAAATTATTCCGAAAAAACGATATTCATTTGAAAACTTAAGCGCTCTGTAGCGGCAAAACGAAGCAACATTGCATATAGGTAAGTTTGCCCAGATTGCCTTAGTTTTGGTTAAAGAATTTGTGGTGAAGCGTTGTACAGTCATTTCAAGGACACCCTGTATTTAACTTTTTTATAAATTTTAGGTATATTAATAAAAAATTTGGGAGCCAAACACACCATAATGCTCGGCCTCCTGTTCGAGATGCTGCAGCTGTTGTGGTACGGGTTCGGCACCACCACGTGGATGATGTGGGGTGCTGGCATCTTGGCGTCGATCGGGTCCATTACATACCCGGCCATATCGGCCTTCGTGTCGGTACACAGTACGGCGGACAGGCAAGGTGTAGTGCAAGGTAAGTCATGGTTATTAATAGTTTGAGGTTAGAAAATGTGTTGACGTTTTCGTTACTTTTGTATGTAACTAACAGGGCAACGATACAAAGATTGGAAAAACGTATTTCAGTGTAACTGTTTATTTACCGACGCCAAGCGCTTTCGGCCTTATTTACTTAAGGCCATCATCAGGGCTTAACCCTAAAAGTAAGTATAAAATTTAGAAGTTGTAAAATAACAATAAAAGAGAGTACGTACTAGTCAAAAAGAGTTCTGAAAGCAATGCTTAAAAAGTTTTTGTGGTACATAATTTATTGATTTATTGACGTCGTGAACTGAACTTGAATAAATAAATAATTAAAATATAAATATGACATTTTACAAACAGAAAGATACGAACAAAGGTTGATGAAAATTAAAATAACAGGCTTAAAATCAAAAATCTGATAAGGCCCGGTAATTTAATTTAAGTAGTAGTAAATGCTTACAGATTTATAAAATTTTATTTAAAATAATTAAAAATGAGGTAACCGGCATTAACATTGTATGTATGCTAAAAAGATGAAGCCTGAGCAAAATGCATGTTTAAAAGGCAAGTTTTTGTGGAATCCAGACAAGGGCTGGATATCGGCCATTAGAAATTAACGAAAATCAACACAATCAACCATTATTTCATAAGATCATAGGTTTTTCAACTTAGGTTGTTGAATTTGATAAAGAGGGTATTCAGATTTTAAGGAATTATTTGTAAGAGATTTGGCAACAAGGTTAAAAAAATGTATATGGAAAAATAATCTTATAGTTTATATATAACTATAGACAAATGATGGTAAAGATTTAGTATGCAGTGAAGGTTCATTGGCTAAACGAAAAAATTAATTGAAAAGTCTAAAAAGTGAATTGCTGTTAGATAAATTTGTCATTTTTGTGTTAAGACAGAGGACAGGATTTTTCTTGATCTCTCTAGAAATTTCTAACTCCTCTAGAAGATCAAGATGTTTGACATTAAGATCTGTGAAATGATGAATGATTTTACTACTTGAAGTAGGAGAAAAATTATGGTTATTATATTTAAGATGATGTCCAAAAACTGATGTTGTTGGTTGTTGGCCTACTTATGTGTTCTTTGATTCTTGTATGTACAGACCTGGTGGTTTTTCCAATATAGGTGGCTGGACAATTTGAACAAGATAGTTTATATACTCCGCTCCTTTGTAGATGTTTCATTTTTTGTTTTGTGTCCACAATGGAAGAGCTAAGTTTATTTGTCGATTTAAATGAGACTTTGATGTTCGGAAAATTGTTAGAAATGGTTCTTGAGATTATGTTGGAAAAGGGACCTAGATAGGTTAGTGACAAGAATTTACTGGTATTATCAGGGATGTTAGTATTGTAAGCAATGTGTTTTTCTCTTTTTTGTAAAATTTTTTGATAAGTTCTTTCGACAATGGAAGGAGAATAGCCATTGTTAAGAGCAATTTGTTTAATACCATTAATTTCGCTTATGTGATCTTCTGGAGACATGGGTATACTAAGGGCTCGATTAATTAAGCAATTGAATGGCCTTAAGTAAATACGGCCGAAAGCGCTTGGCGTCAGTAAGTAAACAGTTACACTGAAATACAACGTTTTTCCTTTCTTCAGAACACAGTGTACAACCAACTCCACATATTTACTTAGATACAAAAATTAGTAAGATGTGCAGAGGCTGTGTTTTATTTATTTCAAAGCATCTACAGCAAAAAGCCAATTACATACACCCAACTTAAACTAATAGTCAGGCAACAATACAAAGTCATAAAAAAACAATATCAATTAGCTTAGCAAAGTATGTACAACACAGAAATTATAAAATACGACATATACAACAATTAGTTTAAAAGTAATTTATCCTGTATACGTTTTTTAAAGCTTCTCGGATTAACAAGGATGATATCAATATCAGGAGCATACAAATTAATTAAATGACATAATCTATACAGGGGGGAACTTCTGTAAAGATTCGTTCGCGGAAAGGTCAGATAAAAAAAACATTACGATTTCTAGAATTAACCCGATTGAAGGTAAACGAAAGCTGTTCAAGAATATCAGGACAGTTAATATCACCCTTAAGGGTTTTAAACACTGTACAGGGACATTATTTTAAGTGTCTCACCCGATTGGCGACTTTGCTATCGACCACAATAAAAAAACAATTATGTATTCCCTAAAAGCTTTTAGTGAAGAAGCCAAATTTGATGTCAAAAAAATCTATGTTTACAAATTTGACAGATACGACGCCATATTGGATTTTCTTAAATGGCAACCCTACCAGTAAGCCAGCTGCATTCGCCTATTTGTTCCAACATTAAAAATGTATAATTGTCAATATTTATTTTCAGCCGTTCCGGAGATATGAGGCTTCGAAGTTGATGATTTTGTTATCATCGAATTAACAGAAGCTTTGAGATTAGAAACTCAATTTTTTCTGGAGATACGTAATTTTTTATGGCGGAGCCACCCATGCTATTGCCATATATGTCAGATGTCAAAAAATGACAGATTCGACGCCATATTGAATTTTTTTAAATGGCAAACCACATTTATAACTACGTTAGTACATAGCATATCGCGGTCCGATTTCAAAAATATATAGTTGTCGATATTTATTTCCAACCCTTATCGAAATACGACCATATCAAAAACTGCATCGTACGATTATGTTACACTTAAAACACATAATCGTATTAAAAGAATTCAAAATGGCGTCGTATCTGTAATTTTTTGACATCAGACATATATGACAATAGCATGGGTGGCTCCGCTATAAAAAATTACGTATCTCCAGAAAAAAATTGAGTTTTTAATCTCAAAGCTTCTGTTAATTAGATGATAACAAAATCACCAACTTCGAGGCCTCGTATCTCCGGAACGGCTGAAAATAAATATTGACAATTATACATTTTTAATGTCAGAACAAATAGGCGAATGTAGCTGGCTTACTTTAAGGTAGGGTTGCCATTTAAGAAAATCCAATATGGCGTCGTATCTGTCAAATTTGTAACCATAAATTTTTTTTGACATCAAATTTGGCTAAAAACTGTTAGGGAATACATAATTTTTTTTATTGTGGTCGATAGCAAATTCGCCAATCGGGTGAGATACTTAAAATAATGTCCCTGTACACAGGAAGATCCTTATTTTTCTTTTACCTAAAAATATACTCATTATCACAACCCTGAAGAGGATAAATCACTTTCTATAATGCATGCATTTCAAGAACTTTCTCTGCACTTCCTCAATCATCTTTATCCAAAGGTTATCCTGAGGAGACCAAATTATGCTGCCATATTCCAAAATTGGTATCATGAAGGTATCAAACCAATAAAGGCTGACATCAACATTAAAGTATTTAGTACTTCTTGTAATTAATCCTGCAATTCTTTGGGCACTCTCAATTTTAGAAATTATATGACTGGTAAAAGATAAGGCAGTATCAAATAAGGTTCCCAGATCCTTCCGCTCCTCAACCCTCTTAAGTTCAGCATCATTCAATGTATAATCATGGACAACGATATTTTTATTAAGTGTAAACGAAAACCCATTTACATTACACCAACTAGCGACATCACAGAAATCCTGCTGAAGTGTCTCGCAATCATTCCTCGAATTAATTTCAAGAAAAATCTTAATCATCCGCAAATACTAAGCCCTTTGAATTCTTAACCTTAGTCATAACCCTGTTAAAAGCCACTATGAAGAGCAGCGGTCCCAGATTAGAGCCTTGCGGCACCCCTGAGCCTGCCTATACTGTTTAGTGCGTAAACCCGACTGGAAGCGTAAAGTTTCTTTGCTGGAAACGTTAAACATGTGGCTGGCCGGCCGCTTTCAGCAAATTTATGTTACTAACCACCAAACTTGTCAACAATGACATTTAAAACTGAGATGTTAAAATGGCTACTCTCACGTCATTTTCTTCGTAACCGTAGCAGTATGAAAATAGTGTTTAAACTTCTTTCTCGCACTCCTATATATTTAATGTATCATATTAAACAAAGGCAGCATTACAATTTCGAATAGTTTTTTTATTGACAGCGTTTCTCGAATTCGCCACTATGCACTTCCATGGTCATGGGTTTTCCAGTATGTTCTAAATATGACGTTTTTTAGGAATGGTTACGGGAATGAGAGGCCTCTGTAACGGATTGGGACCGGCAATGTTCGGAATTATTTTTTACATGTTCCATGTCGATCTGAACGAGGGAGATAGTCAAAACGCTACGCATTCCACGCAGATTTTTGAAACTTATTCGCAGGTAAGTTGTACCAAACAATTAAACTTCTGGACAGGGTTGCAATAAATCACGATTTTTTTTGAAAAAATAATAAATCTAATTTTTTTGATTAAATCATGATTTCTTTGATTTTTATCAATTTATACTGATTTTTTCCTTAAATATGGCAATAAAGAACTTTAAAATCACTTATTCTCATTATTTTGTCTCTATTCGCCAAAAAAATATATTGTTGGGATGCTCTTAAAAAAATAAAGCAACGTGAATCATATTTTTGCCAATTTTCCTAGCTAACGTTTTCGATATGAATTTGTAAGTTATGCATTTTAGACATTTCCTCAAAAATTAGAAAAATATCCGCAGGCACTCAATTTTGCGTACCTAGATCTGCGCCCTCCCGTACTCAATATCCTATTGCAGGCACACTGTGCGCATGTCAGTCGAATAACCTCCAATTTTTTAACTTTTAATAAATTTATGTATGCACAGACTGCGAGATGAATGGTATGTAGAACAAAAATATATTTGCTCCATTGAAGAAATAAATGTAGAAATATGGATCAGCATAATAACCTCTATATTGTTTTCTTCAATGAAGTAAATATATTTTTGTACTACATACAATTAATTCATCGCACAGTCTGCACAAATAAATTGTTCTACAATTTAAGGTAAGGTTACTTTGCAGGTGCTTTACAGCCTCGACGACAAAACTTACTGATTAATGAGTAATAGCATGCACCTCTCTTTTATAACTATGGCCCATAAATTAACAACTGGTAAACTGCGAATAACAAAAATATTCTTGTAAAAGAAACTTAATTGGGACTAGAACCTCCACTATGACACACACCGTGACTTAAAAAATCACCAAAACATAATTAAACCCATTTCTACATATATTTTAAATATCCCGCCATCAAGTTATTCGACTGACATGCGTACAGTGTGTCTGCAATAAGTTGGGAAATAAACGCAAGTTAATTTCGGGTCTGTTCGGAGTACAAATCGTTTAAAGCTAACCAATGCTCTTTATTCCTTTTTGTTCTATAGCTTATGCATATCGTTTTCAGCTTGTGCCAGGACCACCATTCGTCTTTGGCGCTTTTCTAGTCATATGTGCCATTTTCGTGGCTTCGTTTATCCCTCCCAAAGATGTTATGGAGACCAGTAAGTACATTTTAGAAATACATTTAATTTGTAATGCTAATTCTATAAATTCAATTTTTTAAGAATTATACATTGTTTTGACAAATTGAGTTGATTCGTACGATTTTAATGCCGTATCAGTGATGACACTCGTAAAGGTCCATCGGTACTACTGTAAATGAGTCTCACGTTCAGTCCGCCGGACGGTGAACGTCAGTCCTACTCATTGAGATAGAATAAACAAGGAGACGCTATTACCATTTAATTTCGTCTGTGAAAAACGGTACCAGGGGGCCATAAGGGCCTGATTAAATTTATTTTGAACACAATTCTAAAAATGCTTGGGTCAATTAGAATGATATAATTTCATTAATCAATTAACAGCTTTGTAATGGAAATAACGGATTATGATATTATAAATATATACACATGTTTGTATATTGTGTACTTGTGAGTAGCTAGAAACATTTTGGTGAAACCCGTTTGTGTTCATTAATTTGATAGGTGACATAGAAAAAATTGAGAATATACAGGGTGTCCGCGGATGGGGTCCTCAAGGGGGAAAAAATCTTTATTATTCATTTTACGGCTAGAAGTTATTCTTTATAAAAAGTTCTGCTTGTTGAGAAAATGAATTCACGATAAAAAAATTTCAGATCGGATGTCCAGGGTGTTAATAAATTAGGAAAATATGAAAATGCTTCAAGAGAGAAGTACCATTATTTATTATTTTTACAAAAATTTTATAAACAAAGTTGTTTATAAACTAACGTAAAGTCTAAAAACAAATTTTGAAATAAAAATTTGAATTTTTAAAATACAATATTAAATTATTGTTTTCATTTAATTAGTTGCATTTTGCAAAAAAATCAAGATAGCCGATTTTGTATACGTTCATGTTTATGTCAGAATTTTATTTACAACTATCAGTATTCTATTTCCGTAAAGGCATTTTCGAAAATGTTAACCAAAGAAGAGCGTATTTATTTAATACAATGTTACGGCATTGGAAATGTGTCTTTACAATACGCTATAGATGTTAATATTAATATTTTATTTTAAAAATTCGAATTTTTATTTCAAAATTTGTATTTAGACTTTACGTTAGTTTATAAACAAGTTTGTTTTTTAAAATTTTTGTAAAAAATAATAAATAATGGTACTTCTCTCTTAAAGCATTTTCATATTTTCCTAATTTATTAACACCCTGTACATCTGACCTGACTTTTTTTTTTATCGTGAATTCATTTTCTCAACAAGTAGAACTTTTTATAAAGAATGACTTTTGGTCGTAAAATGAATAATAAAGATTTTTCCCCCTGGGGGACACCATCCGTGGACACACTGTAGTATTGTAATTAAATATTGTTCCATTGCAAAGGTGCACAATGGGATGAGAAATGATTTTATTTAGAAGTTGGCAATGTTTTAATAAATAAACTTTAACTCATAAAATTTGACTTACATGCGACAGCAGCAAAAATGAAAATTTTTGTTATACTTTTTTATGAACCATGTGACTTGTCAGACGAAGACGAGTAGTGGCATAGTGGCCCGGTTGCCTAAATTTTTAATTTATAAATATTGCAAGTTCGATTGTAAGTAAATAATGCCTGCCAATGTCATTTATGTCACAGTCAATGTTGCTAGTTCAAAATCTTTGTGGAACCCAACATACAAGTTGTGTTTATTTCGCACATAGAAAATAATGACCTGTATCAATAAACAAATGGTGAATTTGCAGTTAAACGGCTGGTCCTAAAAAGTCCAAAGCTGCTTTAACTTAATTGTAGATGTATTGTGTTTACATTTTTTTTTTGTTATTTAATAATTTAAATAAAATTGCAACTAAACAAACCATAGGCAACAATTTGCACCCAAAGTTTATAAATACGGACCTGCCCTTTATTTATGCTAACCTATGAAACGTAATTTTCGCCGTTTTCTTCTTATCCACAGCATTTCTGCTGGAACAACTTCGCACGGCACAAGAAATAATTAATATCTATAACACAGTAGCAGTAGTTTTACCCAAAAATTGAAAAACTTCTAATAAAATCTAAAACCACCTAGATTATGATAGATCTAACAGCTGACTACACGAATGACATAAGTGTCGTACCAATATGGCGCAGGTAGAGTCACTTTTAGTTACGTGATGTTGCCTCCTTGTTTATTCTATCTCGATGGTCCTACTACACCTTCAGTTTTGTTGACCGATAATGGCCGGCAGTTTGTGGCCGGATTCGATTGCGGCCTCCATTTCACTACATACGTGCAGTTTTTATCGTCAGTTCAAACATGTCACAAGAAGAGAGCGCAGCGGCAATTGTTCTTATATTACACGAGCAGTGAGAAAGGAAAAACAATTTGGATGAAAGAGTGGTTAAAAAGACGTCGCCTTTCTCCTACATAGAGCTTATACGAGAACTCATCGAGTGCAAGTAATTTAAAAAAGTTTCTTAGGGTGAATTATTGTTTCGAGTATTTATTAAATTTTGCTTCTTTTTTATATTTTAACCTTTTAGAGTTCCTTTCTGAATGCACTTCTCATATTATGTATCTCATATTCCACAGATTCTACAGTAGCTTCAACATCTACTGTTTTTTATACAGTAAAAGTAATTCTTCATAAGCCTTCTTTCGCAAAACCTCTGTTGGCATATAAAGTATTTTATTTTTCACAAACATTTATGTTTGAGGTACAAATCAATAAAATCTTTGATATTTTAACCTTTTCAATTTCTTTCAGCCATTTTCATTAACAAAATTTTCGTCTGAAGTAAAAGTATGCCTGCAGTCCAATGCCGGCCGGCAAACAACTATACACGTTTAGTTTTAACAATCACCGGCCGGCTCAGGCCCGTCATTTAACTGTTTGTATGTATAACGGAATCGGCCGGCCGGCCATTATCTCTCCGGTAAATTACGGCCGGCTGACCATTATCTCTCCGGTAAATTACGGCCGGCCGACTGAACGTGAGTAGCCTACTTAACAGCCGTATTCACCATCTTTAACTTAACAGTCTGATAGTTAACATCGGTATAAGGATTAACAGTCTGTTAATGAAATATCGTATTCACCATAAATCAGGGACGCTCTATTAACAAACAGAGAGTAAGGTTGATGTACGTACGTCTGAGCTGACAATTCTAGTTTATAACTAACTTCAGAGTAAAATATTCCAACCTCATATCTTCTGAAATATCGTTTTATCAATCAAATCCGTTCTTAACGTCACTTTACGCTAATAAATACATATTTACGGATCCAGTAGTAAAATTTAATGATGGACAAAACAGGATATAGGAAGACATCCAGTAATTATACTATGCGGGAGAAGAACTCTAATTTCATTGGAACAAAAGTACATTAAAATCGGAAATCCCCGATATTTATTTGAAATGATCCTGTAAAATATTATCTTAAAAAAATTAGTATTTAATATATTCTTGAAATAGGTTGATTTCTATAATTTACTGGTTCAACTACTTCATCTAACCAATTCGCCAATTGCTCAAACGTGTTTTTATTTCTTCTAAACCGTTTTTGAATTTAATATCGTCTATTTCTTCAAATACATTGTTACGCACTTTTACGTTCCTTTCTCGTACGATTTCATCATCATCGGAGTCTGACGAGTCTATAGTAAACGTGGAAAATGTATTCGATAGTCTAAATTAATTTTTAAACGAAACCCCTATTAATAATTGTTATTATTTGTCATGTGTTTGTTAAGTTGTTATAAATCTAACAACAATTTTAAAACTTAACAGCTTGTTATTTCTTATCAGCTTAAAATGTCACTGTTAATTTTAACTCTCTGATAAGGCTTAAAATCCAATGGTGAATACGAGAATAAAATTTAACAGACTGACAAGAATCTTAACCGACTGATAGTGAAAAAATAGTTGTTGGTGAATACGGGTGTTAGTCTCTATCACTGAATGCGTGGTCTATCCTTAAAACCCCTTGGCATAAGAATTATAAAAAATCATTCCCGATACTTATATTTTTTTCTTTTTAGGTATTCCCCTAGACACCCACTACGAAATGGAACGGGGCCAGAAGGTCCCGGGCACCTTAAGCCCCTTGATTACAGGTAGGGGCAGCATCGACGCCGCCATTCTCTAGAAAAATAAGCGCTACGCGTTTCCACTCCCCCGTATAAGTATGACCGAGGAAAATAATTTTGAGAAAATCAGGAGTTATTTTTATTAAAAAAACGTAACTTTATCGAAATTATGTAAAGGTTTTTGTGTCGATGGGATCTGAGGAGATTTATAGTGATTATTGGTAAAAAAAATGTTTTTTTGAGGGTGTAAACAGGATGATACACGACTGGCTTGTTTACGAAAGATTTAAAGGAGGCTTCGAACTGTAAGTGTGTGTTATCAGTATACTAATGGACCTAGGAGGAGGCACTAGAAAACTATTTGGTAAAAGCTCGACGTGAAACACCCTGTAATTTCAAAAGCAATAAAGTTAACGAATTAAAAATGATGTCTAGTTAAGGTATGAATTTTTTTTTTCTGAAATCATGCAAGCCTGTTCCCCGGTGATGTTTCCTATGAAATTAAATTAAATATTTATTATCAGTCAAATAGCGTTACAAAAATATGTCTCAACAACTTGCCAAACATGTCCAAAATTATAAATGGCAAGCAAATTAACTACATAATAATTTTTATTAAAAACATACAGTTTAGGTTAGAAAAAATCTTAATATTCATACACAATTCGGTTTTTGTATCAACAAATAAAAAGGAACGCCAGGTCATTTTATATCTACCTGAATCGTGTTGTATTTTAAGAAAATTGTTTTATGAACAATATTTTAACAAATAAAGACAATGCTATAGTCTGTTTCAGAAAGGTGTAGGTAGAGTAGCTCATTAGGTATGCAAAGGGACTACAGATTGACCCAACGAATATTTAAGCCACGTTCACAATTTGGCATTCATTTCATTGCAAAATTATTTATTTTCATCAAGTGCAGATAGTACCACCTGGGTGTTTGGGTCAATTTATGGGTTTTGCCTATTGTTATCCATT
The DNA here is from genome assembly GCA_935413205.1 of Polydrusus cervinus. Lineage (NCBI taxonomy): Eukaryota > Metazoa > Arthropoda > Insecta > Coleoptera > Curculionidae > Polydrusus > Polydrusus cervinus. The sequence continues at coordinate 17,881,420 of OW284517.1, forward strand.
CACAAACACTGAAAATGGTGTGACAAAGGCGTGCATTATGTACATAGTATAAGGTACACTTATTTTTTATTAAACATAAAAAAAATACAAAAAAGACATTATACAGAAATTAAATTATAAAAAATCATAATATTCTTCGTCATCTGAGGGGAACTATCGTCTCCTCTTGACATTATAATTAACGGGTCGACGGTCCGATCGATCAGGTGGTCAAGATCCTACATTTTCTCCTCTTCTTTAATGACATGATGTACAGTTATCTGGTGTCACTTCCTTAATGGCTTGATCAAACAGTAGCTTAACGTCTTTCATTTTGAATGTCGTGTTGTGTCTTGCTACAAATCCTTTCACTTGCGTCCATATAAGTTCTATAGGATTTAGTTCGCAATGATATGGCGGTGTGCGCAGCACAGTTACACTATGTTTTTCAGCTATATTTTCCCCGGCATATTTCATAAAACGATGTTTGTGTAAATTTGCTATAGCTAATAGTTCCTTCTTTATGAAATTATCTTGTTTTTTTTCTTTGGTTAGTTATCATACATAAGTTAATGCACCATTTTCCTGCGCCTATGGCCGACACCGAAATTGAGCCGAGCTGGACAGAATTTCCCATTTTATTACTCTACACCTTTCTGAAATAGACTAAAACAAGCACGTCTTCAGAGGATTAAGGAATACGTTTACTATTTTACTTAATTTTCTAATAGTCAACTCAGCGTGAATCACCCTGTATATTCCTTAGTTTTTAAACAAAGTACTAAACAAGTTTAGCATTTTTTGTTATTTTGCTTGCACTGCTAATTTTATAGTATCCTCTGCATTAAACATTTTTAAAGAAATCTATATTTTACCAGTATTAACTATACATATTAAAAAAAAAAAGTTTGCGTTTATGAAAAGAGTAATTATTGCACTTTTCTAAAATAAAATCTACAACTTGCCAGAGAGAGAAGAAAGTATATCAGATAAATAGTAATAAATATATTTTGGAATAAAATTGTGTGTATATAAAAGTTGTATAGCGTAGGTTAGAAAACGGGGTGATTATGCTAAAAGAAATTAATTTTAAATGGTTGTTGTCCGCCAAACTTAAATTTGTGGAAAGTTGAATTTTAATTCTTTGATCGAATTTAAATCGAAATAAAAACTATGTCTTAAACAAAATTATTTTTTTATAAATATAACATTTTCCGAGAAACTGTGACTAAACACATCTAACGCTTCGGCGATGGCTACTTCTTTATAGTTCTCTTAATATTTCTTGAAACATATATTTTAAAATAATTTTTATTTATATTTTAATTCGGTCAAAAAATAAAAATAAAACTATACCCTGTATATAGACTTATTCGGGAAGGCGACCAAGTGTGAATATACTTGAATTTTTATTTATTAGATTCAGAAGTGGGATGACGCATTTGTAAATTTTGGTTGTCAACCACGAACTGTGCTTTGAATATCATGTATTATCTCTAGTATCGTTGAAAATACGATTTCTAGTACAGAAATAGTGTAGTTTGGCGCAACACCAGAGAATATACTTTGAAAAATACATTTTTTTAGTATTAAAATCCCGATTGAGATGAGTAAAAACAGCCCTATAAATATTTGTGTAGAGTTAAAATTAAGAATTTTAGAAAAGTGTCGTTGGCTGATATAAAATTGTGGTGTGATCGTCAAAAATATCAACCTGAAAATTTAATCATAATATCACGAAAACTTTCAAATAAAATAGAGAATTTATATATTTTCTCTTTCATTCATAAAAAAAAACATTCAAAAAGAAGATATTTCGCCTAGTTGTTTTAGGTTTCAGTGTTTTCTGAGGTACCTTACCTATTATGTTCCAATAGCGAAAAAGGTAAAATAATTGTATCATAGTTAGAATTACAATAACGTTTTATATACAAAAATGTATACCGGACGTATTTTAAAATTACTGTACAATATGCAGGGTTTGGCATTTAAAAAACGAACTTTTTCAAACATTGACACGCTACAACGTCTGTACAGTAGTCCTGGTGGATCTTTACCCTTTCATTATCATATGAATTAAACCTACAAAAATTGTCAAAGCAAAGTCCATGTATAAATAAACATGAAAAAATAAAAAACTCAAAATTGCAACAGGCTGCTTTACAGTTTGCAATGTTTCTTTCACGCAAGAAAATATTGCCTGCGAGTATGCGCAGAACGAGACTAGTGATCAGCTGGCGCAATTTGTATCCTGCAAGAAATATAACTTCGACCCTATTTTTATTGCAATTGCAAGAGCAATTCTGGGTATTTTTTGGTGATTTATGAGACATCAACCTAAATATGAAAATCCCTGACATTTGTTATGTTCTTTCTCACTTATAGTGGGTACGTTTTGTCTTTGTTGGTTTGCTTTCGTATCCTGTAATGATGTTATGTTAAAATGAATGCATAAAAAAGCGGCGGTAAGTCCTAACCAAATGTATTTTTATTTTAAAGGTTAGCAAGTCGTACATCACCCACGACCTTGGCAAGTCATTGCACACTGTAAAAAGGCAAGGTCGTAGGTGATGTACCACTTGTCAACCTTTAAAATAAAAATACATTTTTTTTTGTAAATTCATTTTAACATAACATCATTACAGGACACAAAAGCAAACCAACAAAAAAAAACGTACCCGCTATAGGTTAGAAAAAACATAAATAAATGTCAGGGATTTTTATATTTAGTTTGGTGTCTCATAAATCACCAAAAAATCCCCAGAATTACCCCTGCAATTGCAATAAAAATAGGGTCGGAGTTATATTTCTTGCAAGCAATACAAATTGCGCCAGCTGATTACTAGCCTCGTTCTGCGCATACTCCCGGGCAATCTTTTCTTGCGTGAAAGAAAAATTGCAAACTGTAAAGCGGCCTAATCAAGCTCGCAAGAAGTTTGGTTATGTTCTTATTTACCTTTATGATTATAATAAATAATGATGGACAGTTATAACGCACGTTGTCACTTTATCCTTAAATGATAACGTACGGGTAAAGCTCCAACGGAACTACTGTATGTTACAACTGAGAAAAAACGTGTAAAACACGATACAACCTGGTTTTGGGATGTAAAATTAAAAAATGCCATAAAATTCAGTGTGTACCATTAAAAAAATATATAAATTGTCTTGGTTCTTAATTCTTGAACATCCGGCTTTTTTCACAATAAGTGATTTTGTCGCACCCTGTATATTAAATTTTCAAAAATCCAATTTTGACAATCACACTGAATAATAAGAAGATCGTTCCGAAAAAGTATTAAATTTCTCATCATTTTTATTGTTGTTACTGTTGTGAGTGAGAGGGTGAATAAATACACTTTACATCATTACGCTTAATTTTTGACAGTTTTAAAATAAATGTATTATTAAGCAAATGTAGTAAGGAGGAATTGTGAAAATAAAAACTTTGGGTATCTGTATTTAATATTTACATCACATACAGGGTGTCCCACTGGAACTAAGTTCTTTATTTGTCATAGTATTCACCTGAAGACGACTGGATATACTTACCAGTTGAAACGTTGTGATTTAAAACAAATCAAGACGCGGCAAGTCCCAAACGCTTTTATCATTCAAGACTTTTATTGACGTGACAAACTGGGCTCTTCACACGCTCATGATTTAACTGCGACCGGGTTGCGCAGATTCTACAAGCCAAGCGTACAAGCAATAGTATATTACATAACAAGTGATAAACGACAAACGAGGCGATATTTAGCACGAGGCGTTAGCCGAGGGCGGAAATTCTCTGAGTTTTAGAATAATCACTTTTACACGAGTAATGTACACTATTTTTCCTACGAACACAAAGAATTATTAAAAAGTCTTTGATTTGTGAAAAAAATATTTCAACACTAGAGTTGAAAAAGAATATCAACACTGGTGTTGAAATTAGCACACTTAGGATTATGTTCCACTTAATATTTGGTTTCATAGTTTGTCAATAGGCTTTTCCTTTATTTGTATTTTAACTTTTTCATTTTATATATCATAGGAAGAACTAATCCTGGATTGACTTCTAGATTAACCAGAATGGAAAATTTTAAATTTAATCAAGGAAAGATGCATTAAACATAAATTTAAAAAATCCACCCAACAAGGAAGATTTCAATTCAAAATAGTTCTATAAATTACTTAGTTTTTATAAAAAAAAGTCAAATACTCCTGATGGGCTTTGAACCTGTGACCTTACGATCTGTAGGCTAGAGCTCTATTCTCTACGCTATCGCTACCGATAAAGATTTGTTGTTTAATACATGACACTTTCTTCAGCGCGGTTTGTTTTTTCTCGTAATAGATTTTCCAGTATATTATTAACATTTTTTATAATTTCAGATGGCGTATTTTCACACTCTTATTCTGAATCACTCGACAAATACATGATAAATAAGTTAAACACTAATTACTGCTTTCTAAAATTTGTTCTTTTTAATAAATAGGGGTTGTCTGTCAAATTGGTACCATATGTTTAAATTAAATAGTGTGCCTTGTATTTCAACACTAGTGTTGAAATATTTTTTTTCAACACGCGTGATATTCGGCGCTTTCGAGCCAAGTTAACCGTGCTTTTTTTCTCATTTTTATAGGTGGTCGTAGGAAAAATAATTTTGTTCTTACACAGTTGCGTTTTATAGGATTACACAAACCAGATTTGCTGAGCCGGTCGTTATACAGGTTTAAACGTATATGGAACCCTTTATCCCTTCTAAACACTGCCCTATGTACAGATCACTATTTTCCCGCAATGCCTTTTTACTACATTAAAACTAAATTTTAAAAAATACCAGTCAATTTTAAGATATTTCATATAAAATAACTAAAATTCGTTTCGTTTGCCTATTACTTCAGTAATTATAACGATTTTTTTGGACAAAATTCATGAAGTTTTAAAAATATTAAGAATAGCCTGAGAATTACCGAAAATTTACCATCCCTGAATAGTGTGCTCCATTCCCTAGGACATCGTTTTCATCGACGTCTTAAGGTTTTTTATATTATCTTGAGCACGATATACTTTTTGATAAAAATACTTATATACAAAATTATTCCTGATAAGATTCTCTATCAAAAACGTCTCTACACTTTTTCCTAAAATAAGTAGTACTGTGGGGAATAAGCCGGTTCCGGTTAACAGAATAAATTATTTTTGATCTTGACTATAATCTACTTTAAGATTTAATTCTTAACGCTTGATAAATAGCAGTAGCGTTACGTCGTGTTTAGGCAACTGTGGCCCACAATTGATAGAAAGAGAACCGCAGAGCTATTGAGACACAGTCGGAAGGACGTGAGAAATATTACTGCGGTTGTTACCGGACATCGCCTCTTCGGTAGACATGCCAAACGTATGCAAATACGCACTAACGACTACTGCAGAAGTTGCAGAGATAAGGAAGAGGAAGAAAGTATTAAACATTTTCTGTGTGGAGGCCCTGGCCTCGCAACAAAATGGTTCACTGCCCTGGGTAAACCATTTTTCGATAGCCTGGAGGAACTTAGAAAATTACAACTTGGTGGACTGAGCAGGTTTCTGAATAGTAGTGGCTGGTTTGAATGAGTTGTTAAAATCCTTCTGCGGTGTACGCCGCACTGACATCAGAGATCTGATTATCTGATGAAGGTGGGTTCTACGGAACACGTGTTGTATCACAACGGACCTAATGTGACTACGTGAGACTGTTTGGTCAGAACTAGAGGCCTGCCACTCTAACCTAACCTACGTCATGTTTATTTCATAGGAGTGAAAGGGTGAAAGCGATACATTTATTATAATTTTAAGTGAGCTCTACTGCTATTTTTTAGCGTTAAGCATTGAACTTTAAAGTAGATTATAGTGAAGAAAATAATTTAGATTCCGTTGTCCAATTACGGCTTAAGCTTAGTTTAACGTTGAATCAGGCTCAAACTTAATTTTGACAACCAACAAGAATGTAAAGTGGTTGTCAAAATGAAGTTTGAGCTTGGTTCAACGCTGAACTAAGCTTAAGTCGTAATGGGCTCATATTTGATAGTTTTGGTATTTAAATTGTTAAGTCGGTGCTATAATAGGAATTTATCATCAATAAAATTATTGCTAGTTCATACCATGAGTTTCGTGCAGCTCATTGAAAACATGCATAATTTCCACAGATTTTAAGAACGCAAAACTGGCGCGATTACTTGATGACGTCGATCCGATAAAAATGTACAGTGAGTATCGTTACCGATTTGTTACTTGTCATGTCGGTGTTTTTGTTTACATCCCACTTAAATCCGAATTATTGTGGAATTTTGATGTATTTTTGTTTAAAATACCTTTTTTTTTATTTATTTGCTCATAGAGCAGAAAGATCGACAAATAACTTAGGTTAGACTTTTTTAAACAGTCATTCAACATGTAAAACCTTTTATTCTAGTTAAATAATATATTTTGTTCCTCAAAATTTATTAACTTATTTTAAGACAAATATAAATTAACATTTTGGGAATAAGAATGTAATTTTTTTATTTTTCCGCATAAGTTTTTGGATAATTATTTCTATTGGATTACTTTTCAGAGTTTGTCATTGTATTATAATATAAAAATTTTAGAGAACATTGGCAACATTGTTAAGCTGCCGTTTTTATGACGTATATTCGATAAAGTCCCTTTCCAGTGATAGCTTAAAAATATCAAAAATTACAAACACAGAAAATTTTATTTTATGTTCCTTTATACACTTTAACCAAAATCAAAATTTATATAAGGAATAATAATTGTGTAAAAAAGTACTTTTATCAAAAAGTGCATGGTTTCTGAAATAATCTAGGAAACGTCAAAATTGGGGGTGAAAACAACGTCCTAGGGAATGGAGCACACTATTTAGGGGTGGGAATGTTACGATTTAGTAATTGTGCCAATTTTTAAAACTTAAAGAATTTTGTCCAACATATTACAATTTTAATTGTTATATTACTGAATTAATTCTTTCTACAACCACATATATATTTTACTTATACATTTTTTACCTGTACAAAGTTAGTTTTAAGGATAAAAAAAATTATTTAGTTTATATTTATTAGGTTGTTTTTTTATTTGACTTCGTTTTTTAAGTTTGTGAGTGACGTTTTTGATATACAGGACAAAAATAGTTGACAAAAATATCTTCAAGGTGTAATAATTTATAAAATTATTGCTAATATGGCTTAGAGTATTTTAGCCCCTGCATGCTCTTAGGGCATACAAATGCATTCTTTTGGCTTTTATCGATATTTTTCTCTGCGTTATATCACGATACACTAACACCGGGTATGCTAACGCGCATAAATTCTCTCTTCCACATTGTGACGTCACACGCGAGGATGATTTAACAATGTTAAGGCTGATATACATTAGGTGCAAGTGAAGAAAATAATCCTAATAATATAAAAACGATATACTCCCTTATTTTGCTTCCAAAACATACCAAACTGTCGTTGAAAAACAGTGCTTTCCGGCCTGCACTCCCAGACCAGACGCTTGATGTACTTGGCAGAAGAATCAAAGAAGAAAGTCTTGACCACATCACAGTGTTATGTGCACAACATCCTAACCATGTGCCTAAACATTCCTAACCTCTACTCTTCTAAACTCTTATTTGTAGAGTGAAAATGGAGAATAAACTAATAATTCTTTTAAATTTCTCCTAACACGTTCCAGTAAACAAACCGATGTCAACATTTTGTCATAACACTAACCTTAAAATATTAACAGCCCGATGTGAATCGCGAACGGATGTCAACGCCTTCCTTGTTACAAGACAGTTTGACATTTTCATTATCCAAAATCCTACACAATTTTACAATGAGTATAAAGCTGCAGAGAAAGCAACAAAACACAGAGGCACTAGTCTTTAGCTTTTCTAGTTTTGTTCTGCCAAATACACAATCGAGTCGAAATATCCCTTAGTTAATCATTATTATCAGTACACTATATAACTACCCGAACTAAAAATAAAAAAACGTCAGAGGTTGGAACCGTCACTCGCGTCAAGTGGTTACTAAGCAACCGTGTTCGTGGTCCTTGCATGTAGCATGCGCAGCAATGTTCAAATTTCAGCTTAATTATCGTCATGCCGTTGTAGGTGTATCGTGACGTCATACGTAGTAAAATACACAGTGTAGATCTAAACAGTGGACTTTTTAGGAGTCAAATTGCTGTATGTAATGTTGTTTTCTACTGCCTTACTAAACACGTATTGAAAGTATTTTTGTCAAGTACTGTTATGTTTTCTACCGCTTCGGTATCTATCTACTTGTGCTTTTTAAATTTTAAAATATACAGGGTTATTTAAATTATGGTTTTTACTGCATTAATGAGAGATTTTTCCTCAACTTTTATTACCAAGAACAGATAATTTTTTATAAACATAATATAAGTTCAAAATTTCTGTCAATGATTCGTCACTTTCATAGAGCAGTGGGTTGTGCGACTAGAGGAGAAAAAAATTCCAGTGGCGTGTATTTTCATATTCTAATAAGACATAAAACCACAGAAAAATAGTATATCCAATGTACAGAAACTAAATGGCAACATTGATACTAGTTATAAACATATTTTAGACTGAATATATCTCTCGCTACCCTAAAATTACTTGTGTCTGTTTGAAGGTTGGAGACAGTGACGTTTCTTGAACGATAGTAGAGTTTTGCAAGTCCAAAACTCTGCTGCCGTTAAAATTACTTGTTTTTTTAAACTACCGGATTTGATTTGTATGTAAGGGAAGCTGACACTTTAAACTAAAAAAATATATAACAAAAAAATACTGGATTAGTCATTGACAGGAATTTTTGACTTATAGTATAGTTTTAGTTTAATTTAAACACAAAGGGGCTTATAATTGTCAATAAAAAGATAATATACACACTTAGATGGCCTGGACCACGATACACTTCCACCGGTCGAAGCACACCACAGCATCTCCAGCACAGCAACAAATCTCTGATTATTGGCATTGTAAATGTATGCATCCTATTCAATACGTGACGTAAAATCGATATAAAAAGATGTGCAATAGCATACCGTGATTGTTGCACATATATACATACATACACTATATTGCCAATACAAGCAGCCGCATGAAGCAAGAAGATACCCATCGTGCGATTCAAAATAACCTGAACTTGGGCCCCTGGCGCTTGCGCAGTAGGGAAGAAATTAGGCAACCGACACGATATTTAACAGCACTGGCTTGCCGTTTGTATTTTTATTCGTCGCCATCTTTTGTTTCGTTCGTTTGTGTGTGGTTATAATTTTTATAAGTTTTGGGTGCGAATTTAGGTATAAAACTTTACCAGACATTTTTTTAATGTTAGCAACTTGTGTCTCAAAATGGGTAGAAAAAAGTGCATGATCCTTTTTTGCACGAATCGCGGTTCAATACCAGGAATAAGGTATTTCAGGTATGTAAAATATTGGTTACTTAGTTTTATTTGACCATAAACTGTACACACCCGAACGAACGGGTGAATTTAAATAAAAGCTTGTAAAAATATTTTGAAAGTCGGAAATATTTACATCAAGAAGCAAATTCCTGAGCTGCGCAAACTCAACGGTTCCCGATCATCTGCCTACAGTATTGTCATCATTGAATTATGGTATTAGCAATATAGTGTATGTATATATGTGAGAAAGATGCGCAATGGCATACCGTGTTTGTTGTGGCCTGAAAGAAAGTGTCAATCTCGTTTATTCTTTGACTTTCCATTGTCGCGAGTTTTTTTTACAATAAAATTGACCACAATGCGACCCCAAGTACGTTTAATTAATTGTAATAACAAAATAACTCTGCACCCCTGCACATATTATTTAATTGTATTGAATGTTATTTTTTAAATTCATGTAATACAAAGTAGTCGTCATAGACTCAATTTATGATTACATGCGTCAACAGTTTAAGGAAATGAACGTAAAAAAGTCGTTGCGTCATACGTGAGAAAATATAATTTACTAGAAAAGTCTATTGTCCTTTTTTTCCAATTTTTATCCACCTGGTATCATATTGGAAATATGTCATTAGGAGTTATCACAATTATTATTACTGTCGGGCGATGGTTATTCAAAATTGTTTACTGTCAGTGAGATTTTTTAGAGCTTTTCATACAACAAACCAGTCATAAAAATTCTCCTCCATTTTTCCTTAACGCACAGAAAAAGATTCTAGTTCTAGTGATCTACATACAAAATACTAGCCACTTCTGTAATATGAATGGTATTTGCAGCTACTACAGAGCTGCCAGATTTAAAGGATTTCCTTCAATATGAAGGGTTGTCGGGTAATTTTTGGGTTTGGGCATTTGAAGAATTTAGAAGATTTTTTGTAGCAGTAACATAGTATAGTTTTTTTAGAAGTTACTTTTGATTTGAGAAGAAATTTTGTGTATGTTGATACGTCTTTTTTGGTATTCTTTAATCACAAACATAATTGAAACGCTTTATGCAACCAGTAAATCTTCGTCGTTATCAATGATGACGTAAATAGTAGAAGAGAGATGGAGAATATACGTACGATGCATCGAGATAGAATAACCAAGGAGGCGCTATTACCATTTAATTTCGTCTGCGAAAACGGTACCAGGGGGCGGGGCAAAATGTCATACCAATATGGCCGATCCATCAGGGCCTGATTAAATTTATTTTGAACAATTCTAAAAATGCTTGGGTCAACTAGAATAATATAATATCATTAAGCAATGAACAGCTTTGTAATGGAAATAACGGATAATGGTATTATATATACACGTTTGTATATTGTGTACTTGTTAGTAGCTAGAAAAATGTTGATGAAACCCGTTTGTGCTCAATAATTTGATTGGTGACATAGAAAATATTGAGAATATAGTATTGTAATTAAATATTGTTCCATTGCAAAGGTGCACAATGCGATAAGAAATGATTTTATTTAGAGGTTGTAAAGTTTTAATAAATAAACTTTAACCCATAAAATCTGACTTACATGCGACAGCAGCAAAAATGAAAATTTTTGTTACACTTTTTTATGAACCATGTGACTTGTCAGACGAAGACGAGTAGTGGCATAATGGCCCGGTTGCCTAAATTTATAAATATTGCAAGTTCGATTGTAATAATGCCTGCCAATGTCATTTTTGTCTCAGTCAATGTTGCTGGTTAGTTAATTCTGGTTAAAAATCTTTGTGGAACCCAACGTACAAGTTGTGTTTATTTCGCACATAGAAAATAATGACCTGTATCAATAAACAAATGGTAAATTTGCAGTTAAGCGGCTGGTCTTAAAAAGTCCAAAGCTGCTTTAACTTAATAATTGTAGTTGTATTGTTTTTACATTTTTTTTTGGTTATTTAAAAATTTAAATAAAATCGCAACAAACAAACCATAGACAACAATTTGCACACAAAGTTTATAAATACGGATCTGCCCTTTATTTATACTAACCTATGAAACGTAATTTTCGCCGTTTTCTTCTTATCCACAGCATTTCTGCTGGAACAACTTCGCACGGCACATGAAATAATTAAGATCTATCACACAGTACCAATAGTTTTACACAAAAATTGAAAAACTTCTCATAAAATCTAAAACCACCTCGATTATGATAGATCGAACAGCTGATTACAGGAATGACATAAGTGTCATACCAATATGGCGCAGGTAGGGTCACTTTTAGTCACGTGATGTCACCTCCTTGTTTATTCTATCTCGATGGTACGATGACATACCGTGTGCGGTGTGTAAATGTATCGTGATTGATCCGATAGCCCGGTATATACGAGGTGGATAAACACGTATTTGTCAATTCTAAATAAAAACTTGTTTTCAGCTGTGCCGCGGTACCCAATTATTTATGAAGAAAATACCTACTTGGATAAATGAGACTTAAGCCACGTTGCCAAGTTGCTTACCAAAGGTTTCCAGCTCTATCAAATTGATCGCCCTGTATAATAGGCCCTAAAGAACTATATTTTCTCAGGTATGAATAAACTGCTGTTTTTTAAGTTATCCTGTATAAAATGTTAGGAGGTCGGTTATACAAGTTTGAAAAAAAGTCTCTTATAGTAAAAAAAAACAACGAATAATCATTGGTTTGTGATTATTCTTAATTTTTGGCTGTGGTAATTTTTAGTTTTATTGATATGTTTCTATAACTATTTAACGAAAAACCTGTATATTTAAAATGTGAAAATTTAAAATTTCATTTAAGAAAATGTGTTAAAGTATCGGACCAAAACAAAAATAGTGCGGTAAACCACATATTACTAAATGACTGAAAAATGTATTTTACCACACTTGTGTACAAAAAGAGCCGACGCCAATGACCGACCGGTTCAATTTCGTTTAAACATTGGTGCCGGTTCTTTTAAGAAATAATTATTTTGGCGATAATCTCATTTACCTACTCGCGTAAAGTGCACTGTTTTGCATGCGGTAAGTAGTACTGTGCCGCACTGTTTTTGCGTGCGGTAATAATTGTTTTTGAATTTCAAAGCTGTACAGGGTAAGTCAACGATAGAGTAAAGTTCATTTTCTCCTTTATCTTAAGAATTAGCTAAAAATTCAAAATGCAAAAGTTGTATAGACTATTGAGGTGCACATTTTAAAATTATATTGGAGTATACGGGGTGGCCCAAAAAAACGTGGCGAATATAACTTAGGTTTTTTTAAATGGAACATCATATTGTATTATTTTCTAAATTCTACGCTTATTTTGTATGAAACGTTATATGTCTAAATTTATTAATTTCTGAGATATTGACGTTTTTTCAGACTTTGACAGGCTGTAACATTGGAACGGTTCATCTTAGAGAAAAATGTTAAACCGTTAAAACCGGTTTTTTGGTTTAACATGGTAAATCGGAAGTTGGTTTCTTTGGATAGAGAATAAAGAACCAAATGAAGATGAAAATCATTTTTCTCTAAGATAAACCGTTCGGATGTTACAGCCTGTCAAAGTCTGAAAATGCCATATTTTAAATGTCAATATCTCAAAAACTATTGAATTTAGACATATGACATTTACAAAATAAGCGTAGAATTTTGTGGGGAACCAGAAAATAATACAATATGATGTTCCATTTAAAAGCACCCAAGTTATAATTGCCACGTCTTTTTGGGCCACCCCATATACTCCAGCGTAATTTTAAAATGTGCACCTCAATGGTCTCTACAAATTATGTATCTAACACATGCGGAAAGTGCCTTTAACCGCCATTGACGGCTACCGATCTGCGCCTCGCGTCGTTAGGTCAACGGCCGTTGCGTGCGTTAAGGTCTCACTTACAGCATTTGTTAGGTATTATACTATTAGTACTTTTGCTTTAAAATCGGACTTTGTACAGTTTGTAACGAGGCAAAAAATTAGAAAATCGCTGAAATAATAAAATAGCGAAGAACCCGGGATCGATGTTTTAATTTCAGACCAATTACATTAGACCAAGTATTTTATTCATAAAGAAGCTATTGTTATGTGGGCATAGTTAAAGACACATTTACGATACAAGTAAAGGAACCTCAGACCAACGCGGTGCTGAGATGACGGCGCAACAGGACCTAGCGGTAAATGGCGTGACCCACACCGCTGCGGTGTTCGACTTCGCGTTTTCCGCTGTTCAGCGACGTTGTCTGAACTTTTTTCACCGCCCACCGATACATCAACCATGTTTTTGTGTTACATGTTTGATTGTTGACTGTTGTTTTGTCATATTGTTACATGTTATGTTAACATAACAATAGAAATGGCACCGCATTGGTGTAAATATCTAAAAATATGGAACGCAGTATACCGCTCGGTGTTTACCGCTACCGCGTTGGTGTGGGTGACGTTCTTAAGTCTCCCGCCCTTAAAAGGGAGATCAATCGGGACTCGCGGATGAAATAGCGGAGATATTACTTGTAAAGTGCTTCGGCCACATAATTCGTCAGATCACGAATACGGCCGATTTTATTCTCACCTGTGATATGTTTTTCCAGGCTAAAAATGCTTAATTCATTACACACTTCAAACTGCCGTGGTGCCATTTTATTACAATATAAAATAAATTTAATAAAAAAACACTTTAAATAAAGTCACACACACTTAAAACATTCTACGCGTCTGACAGTTGAAAAGGGTAGGCAACCATCAAATTGAAAATATAACAAATGCGACGATGTCACATTGGCAAACTTGGAAGATAATTGTTGTTGCCTTAAAAATGGCAATACTTTTTCAAAATATTAACAAGTACTAATTTGTTAAAAGTAAAATAAAGTGTTGCATAAATATTTATTATTTCTACACATGCATATTTTATAATTTTTTTTATTGCGTTCTGGTTTACCTACTGTTTATTTATATTTTTATCTGACGTGCTTATGGCCAAATACAGGGTAATACCTAAGTTGATACTTCTTGTTTTAGCTGTATATAGACGGCATTAAAATAAACAACATTTTCAAATACCTTTTTTCAAAAAACCCAAAAATAAAGTACTTACATTCATTTATTACACTACAAATCAAATACGGTTCTGCCTAACTTGCCCGTTCATTAACATTAAGAAAATTTCTTGGTGTAGAGAAGAAACATCCGCACTTTTACGACACTCACAATAAATTAGCACCATAATTAATTCATTGTTTTCAAATTTTACCATTTTTACCAATTAACTTGCTTCAAAAAACCACACCGCGCAGCGAATTGCCAAAATAAATAACTGACGACCGATCCGTAAAATGCATGACTAACAATACAAAAAACGGAAAAAACAATATAAAGTAAAGGGCTACGTTTTGATTACCAGGCCCGCACTTGGATTTTTTACTTCTGTAACTCGGCTAATTTTAAGTTTTTTGAAAAAAGGTATTTGAAAAAGTTGTTTATTTTAATGTCTTCTATGCACACCTAAAAAAGAAGTATCAACTTAGGAATCACTCTGTATACATAATTTTGTCTAGGGTAACTGGTCTGAGATGCTAATACTATTTTTTTTAACCAATAAAATTTGTTCCGTCCGTATTTTTTTTTTTTTTGTTTAACTCGCAAGACGTGGACGAATCTCTGGACGCGTCATTTATTAATGGTTGAGTCGTTTGGAGAGTGCCCAAATTAATTAAGTCATAAATTATTTCAAACTATAATTTTTTTATGTATGTTGCGTCGCGTCATTGTTTTTATTTATTTTTTTAAATCGTTTCCCAAAAATATCAATGTTTCTTCTCGAGCGTTAAAAATAATGCCCAACAAACATTCGAAATTTTAAATTTTCATATTTTTTACTTTTTAAACTAAAAAAAACATGTTTGAGAAAAATTACTTAGAATTAAAAACGCTGTTATTAGGCCGAATATAGAATTTAAAAACAATAATTGTTAGAGAACTTGACTTGTTTAAAGCCTGTTTTCTTGTCTAGGAGGTTTTATATTTTTGTGTATTTATTTTTAATTCTTTTTTTAGTAGATATGACAAGGGAGACTCTATTGATAAACTGAAAAGTATTTTTAGCTATTAGAATATTACACCTATTATTAAAGAATAAATTTAAAATAAATAATTGTTTATGTAACATTTTGTGTTTGGTGTATCGTTCCCCAATGTTCTGCGGAAATAATTTGAAAATGAGAAAAAAGCACGGTTAATTTGGCTAGAAAGCGCCGTATATCACACGCGTGTTGAAAACAAATATTTCAACACTAGTGACGCCTTCTGCTAAATATCTCCTCGTTTTAGAATTATCACTTTCATCACTTGTTATGTAAAATACTATACTGTTATCTGATTGAGTTAACAGACACTTCGTGCTGTCTTAAGGTACTGCTGCCAGGTCGTCATAATAGTACTAAAAATATGTCATTAATATCATAGCAGCCAAACTCATGATACAAAGATTACAAGATAGGATATTGAGAGGCCGTGACGTCATGTGGTGGCCAAGTAATCTTAGAAATATGGTAATTTAATTCTTTTCATGGTTACGAATATATGACTGAATAATAAAGGTATTATAAATCACACATTTTTACAACTATCTTCAAATTGCACAGCTTGAGGGGTCTTAAAACTTTAAAACCTCCTAAAACAATGAAGAAGTTTACAATGACGACCGAACACAAAGATACAGTAGTCCCGGTGGATCTTTATCCGTACGTCATTAAAATCGTATAAATCTTTTTCCATGATTACTTTTTACTAAAGAAGTAACGAGTTATTTTTACGCGCATTATGTTGATGTAATGAATTAATGTGTCGGTGTAATATTTGAATGCTTTGCTTGAATATTTGTGGTATTGAATATTAATGTTATACAGAACATTGACAGTATATTACTAGCGAAAATGCAATGCTATTCTCATTTTACCTACTCGGTTATCTTTATTTCTGTTATAAATAACTTTTTTTTTGTTTATTTTTTTAGACATTTTTTATAAAGAATAACTTTTTTTCGTAAAATTTAATATAAAAAAGAATCTGGCATTTGGATCTCATCTCGATAGACCCCGTATATTCATAAAGTAAGTACCAATCTGAAGAAACTTGGTGACATCGGAAGAATTGTTCTTAAATAAGTTACCCTTATAAAAACACAGACAAAAGTTAAGATTTATGGGCCAAAAAATGCCCTCTGCAATCATCTCTTCTTTCTTTAGATAGCGTTATCTGCCAGCGGTCACAACCGTACTATCGGCGCCATTGTTCTTATTTACCTTTTGCACTGACATGACAGTTCTATTTTGTTTTTAATTAATTTATGGTCATTCAATTATTAAATTTAGTGTTTGTACTTGAAGTCTTTGCGACGCTGATTTGTCTGTTACAATGACGATTATTTCCATCTTCTGCTGTAATTTTTTTTTCATCGCGAAAAATGGAATCCGTGTATGCCCCCTTAGTGGCAGTTCACAAATTACGTAACGCAATAAGGGGAGGGGGATCAAGGCTTGTCTTACCTCACGATTTTAGAACTGCCAGAAATTGAAAAAGTCTAACACTTTTCACACTAAAGCATCTGTTTAAGGGGTCTAATAGTCTAAACCGCACCCTTCTATCGCAAATAATGACGAAGATATGCCTCTGCAAAGATGTCATATTTCAGCGCGTGACGTCACAAGAGCTTGGCCGCTGCATAAATAAAAGTATAGTGTGTCTGTTTAAAGGTTGGAGACAATGACGTTTCTTGAACGGCAGTAGAGTTTTGGACTTGCATTGTCTTTATTTGTTTAGAATCACTACGTTTCAACTGGTAAGTATCTCCAGTCGTCTTCAGGTGAATACTGAGCTGTAGTTACCGTACTTATTCAGTATTCACCTGAAGACGACTGGAGATACTTACCAGTTGAAACGTAGTGATTCTAAACAAATAAAGACAATGCAAGTCCAAAACTCTACTGCCGTTCAAAAAAGTATAGTGCATGGAATTTACGTTTTAGCGCTTAGTATTCGTCGGGTTGTTAAAAATAATTTAATGAAAACCTTACTACCTAATGAAAAAATAGTTTGGAGATTAAAAAAATGTACAGAGCGCCGCTAGCCGAAGCTTTCGTGACATCACGCAAACTTTATTCCGCTATTTCTCAGCAATGGTTAGTCGTAGAATGACGAGGTTTGAACCGTTATTCTTAGATTTTTTGTACTTAAACTTTAATTTTTGGCGCACACCCCCTTTAAGTAACAGGAGGATCCGGCTAGACGTTATAGTCCTGGTACGTATATATTCTTACAAAACCTAATTGTTTTTGATTTTTTACTATAGCTTATATTACAAAATAATAACAATAGCACTATCTACTTTTTGGTTTGTTTAAAAAATTGGATTTAATAATACTTGCATCGTAAATCAACAGCTATTACAATGGATGCTACGGAAATTTTATAATTCTATTCTAATATTTATACTAAAAATGTTACTTAAAGAAAATTACTTCCGCAATCAAAATCTCTAAAATTCCAATTAAAATATAAAGTATTAAGTTAACAATATAAATAAACTTATTTTCTTAAATTTCAATGTCTGATTGGTTACGGATGGGGCTGTTTTCTACTTAGCAGACTGTACAGGGTGTCCCAAATTCGAGCCTCATCATGGGAATCTCGGAAACTATAAGAGATACAGCTTCGGTCAAATGGTAGCAAAGTTACGGAATTTTGTGCCCAGTAATATCGTAAAAAAATATTTTAGCTATCTTTTTTAGTTTTAGAAAAATTTGAAAAAAACTAAAATATTGAGATTTTGCTTTTTTAAATTGGCCGACTTATTTTATCCGCTATAAAAAAACAAACACAACATTGTTAAGGCAACTTTTCTTGCTCCATATCGTGGTGTATTTAGAATTACGTTGCAACGTTTCGTTTTTGTGGAACCATGATCAACTTAAATTTTTTAAATACGGACCTACATTTTTTATTTTATTTTTTGAAATCTTTTTAAGCCCTGAATTCACCTTTGTTTTGTTTAGTTTTATTTTATAGTTTGTTATATAAAAATTGAAATATTATGTTATATAGTAAGTAAATTAATCCTATAACTAATAAATTCCGGATCTATTTACATGTTGTATTTGGTAAAAATAATTAAGTAACTAACACCAGGGCCGTATTTATTTAAAAACAATTATCACATTGCAGATGATGAAATGATGACATCAAAACGTCTTGATATAATTAAGTGTAATACATGGTTGAATTCAGGGCTTAGAAAGATTTCAAAATATAAAATAAAAAATACAGGTCCGTATTTAAAAAATTAAAGTGGATCATGGTTCCACAAAAACGAAACGTTGCAACGAAATTCTATATACACCACGATATGGAACAAGAAAAGTTGCTTTAACAATGTTGTGTTTGTTTTTTTATAGCGGATAAAATAAGTCTGCCAATTTAAAAAAACAAAATCTCAATATTTTAGTTTTTTTCAAATATTTCTTAAACTAAAAAAGATAGCTAAAATATTTTTTTACGATAATATTGGGCACAAAATTCCTCAACTTTGCCATCATTTGACTGATGCTGTATCTCTTATAGTTACCGAGATCCTCATGATGAGGCTCGAATTTGGGACACTCTGTACACGATCAGCAATAATATCGTCACAGTGCGATAAATTTAATTATTTTTATTTTTTTTAACACCACAGGAATATTTGGTAGCTTAGAAACACTTAACTCCGACTTGCCGTGTAAACTTTGGGTGGCGCTTGATTAATGGAGTAGCACGAATCTTATTTTTTGTTTCTGGCGTCTAGCAGAAAAAAGTGACAGTTGCTAGACCGTTCATTTTTTCATTATATTCCTACAAAATTATAAAAATCCTAATCCGATCCTGTGCACCTACTGATAAAGTATGTTTAAGTTTATTTTCTCTAATAAATCACGCAGTGTAACTAGTCGCATTAAAAAAGAACTGTCTAATGTTAGAGGCACCCGAGGATGCCGATTAACGATGCCTCTTTTACATATCGTTCTTTTCGGGCGATATGTCTTAGTGCGTGGAAAATAGTTCGGGGGTTCTATGACTCGCGTCTATTTCCCAACCTATTGTAGGCACACTGTGCGCATGTCATTCGAATAACCTGATGGCGAGATGTTTAAAATATATGTAGAAATGGATTTAATTATTTTTTAATGTTTTATTACGTCACGGTGTGAGTCATAGTTTAGGTTCTAGTCTCTATTATATTTTTGTTATTCGTAGTTTGCGGGTTTGTTAATTTATGAGCCATAATTAAAATGGAGGGGCAGGCTATTCAATAAATTTTGTTATTGTTCGGGGCCGTAAAGCACCAAAAAGTAAGAACCTAACCTACAATTTTTTAACTGTAAAACAATTTATGTATGCACAGACTGTGAGATGAATTGTATGTAGTACAAAAATATATTTGCTCCATTGAAGAAAATAATGTAGAAATATGGACCAGTATAATAACCTCTATATTGTTTTCTTCAATGAAGTAAATATATTTTTGTACTATATACGATTCATCCCACAGTCTGTGCACAAATAAATTGTTCTACAATTTAAGGTAAGGTTACTTTGCAGATGCTCGACAGCCTCGACGACAAAACTTACTGATTAATGAGTAATAGCCTCCCCCTCTATTTTATAATTATGGCCCATAAATTAACAAACTGGTAAACTGCGAATAACAAAAATATTCTTATAAAAGAAACTTAATTGGGACTAGAACCTTCACTATGACACACACCGTGACTTAAAAAATCACCAAAACATAATTAACACACATGCGCACAGTGTGCCTGCAATAGGTTGGAAAATAGACGCGAGTGTTCTATGTCAGCGTCGGAACCTGCGACATTTTGACATTCTCTTTTTTAATTTTATTACGGTTAGATGCAAACTAATTCAAAAATTTCTGTTTTATAGACATGTTACGAGAGCGAATTTAGCAAAAAAATGGAAATATACAGGGTGTACCGAAAAAAAACTATTAACCGTCAAAGTTGAAACATATCCGATTCTCATTGAAATCCATTTCAGGTCGCAATACTTAAAAAATCATCCTGTGTATAGGTACCTAAATAAGTATAGAAGAATTGTCCGCAGGACAAGCCCAATCTGTGTTTATTATGGTTCCTGCAAAACTTTGTCTTACCAACAAATGAACATTCTACACCAAGATTAAGCTTAATCAGTGGCGACTCGTTAGGTGAAGTAAAAAAAATAAAATCAGGAGGAAAGTTTTTCGACAATATTAAATATTAATGTACCAATACAGCTACCATCTTAGCCCTAGATTGCCAACGTTGAAAATATATACGTCGATGCCAACAATACGTAAATTTTACGTATATTACAAATATGTGCAAAAATTGTCTCAAACCTTTTAATTTCTTAGGAAAAAGTAATTACTTATTTTTATTCAAAAATAAAAAACATTTCCTGAATCTAAAACAAACGAAATAACCAAAAAATACACCTAAAAAGATTAGTTGAACTTAGCGCCTCCATAACACATCTATACGAATTTAGCGCATTTATAACACATCTATGCGTAAAATTTACGCGCCAACAATCACTCTTTCTTCGGTAACTCACAACCCTCAAATACCACATCAGAAACGCGTCGGCACCCGAATATTATGGTGGTGGTAGATGCACTGCTTGAGTGGCAGAACGAGGATACCAATAATAGGCCAATTATTTCAGATTTAAAAAAAACTGTACGTAAATTTTACGTAGGTTGGCAATCTAGGGTTAATCTGAACGTAGCTATGCATAATAGAGCCACGGTTAACTCCGATGGACAATAATTATAAACACTCGTGCATTGTGGCGCGCCCCAGCGATCGTGTCCGTTAGCTCAAAGCAAGTGAAGACCCAACGCCCGACATGGCTTTGATATTCACCGTTGCTATGGATACGTGACGTCAGTCACGCAAACAGCATGTAACAATTTGCATTTATGGTGATGAAGGGCAATTTAAAAATAAATCAGTCGTATGCACCATTGGTTCGCCTAACCTCAAGTCATTTATTTTGAGGCTTCGCGAAACTTACGGTTATAGATATCGTTTTTACGTGGTTTACTTTGTGATTAAAAAGTTTTGTTTTTATTTTTCAGGTAATTCAGTATGTACCATTGCGCCCAAAAAAAAACTGGGACAGCAAAATGTAGTTTAATCTCCCAGACTATTAGCTTGTTTTGAAGTTGTCAATTTAATTTAATTTTGTGACTGACAGTGACGTGTTAAAAGAAATACTTTTTGAAATGCCCGCGTTAACCACTGAGCAAACAGCGATCATTTACACTCGATTGAGAAATGGGCATCAAATAAGAAACACCACAGATGAATAAGGAATTAGAAAAAATACCGTGTTGTTGGCTAAGCATAAAATTGCAGAATATTGAAGTATTGTAAGAAAAGCAGGTTCTAGTCGCCCCAAAATTTCGATTGACGGCCAAGATATAGAATTAATTAATTTTCAAAAAGATCATCCCTTCGAAACAGCAATAAAGGGTAAAGAAATACGTTTTCCTGGTTCGGCTAATACAGCGCGTAGAAGAATTCGTAGTTCAGATATAAAAAGTTGTTGTGCTGCCAATAAAATATTTTTGACCGAAGCAAACAAACAGAGAAGAGTAGAATTTGCTTATGAATACATAAATCAAGGGTGATGATATGGGAAACCGTAATATTTTCCGATGAAAAACCTTTCAATCATGCAATAATGGGAAAATCCGCATTTATAGGCCTTTTAGTACGAGATACGATGAAAGATATACAAATAAGACTAATCAAAGTGGCTTTTCTATAAACGTTTGGGGCTCAGGAGTTTGCTAAATAGTGCAGGGGAGGCTCAATGCACCATTATATTGCAACATACTAAACCAAGTTATGATGCCATCTGTCGACGCAGTATATGGCCAAGATTTTATATTTTAACAAGATAATGCTCCTATACATATAGCCCGCATAGTTCAAAATTATTTAGAAGAAAATCAAATTCGTGTTCTGCCGTGGCCTCGAAAAGTCTGGATGTCAACCCAATTGAAAAAGTTTGGGGTGAGATAACAAAATTTATGTATAAACACAATTTCTAGCCTAGAACTCGGGATGAATTAAGCCAAAGGATAATTCAAGCATGGGATGCAATAACGCAAGAGTAGACGAGAAACCTAGTGTTAAGTATGCCACGACGTTTACAAGCCCTAATCGATAATAACGGGGCAACTACCAAATGTTAAAAAACATGTTATTTTATATTAAGGTTTAAATATGATTGAAATTAAAATTTATTGGAACATAATATTAAAAAATTTTGTTTTATTTTTGTTACATTTTAAAACACAATATGCGTATTTTCATTTTTTCTCGTATTTCTAAAAATGTGGTATTGTTGTTAAACCTTTTTACTTCCATGACAACTATTATAACAACAATGATAACCTTTCCTCAATAGATTTTACATATTTCTTAGTCAAGAAGCTACTTTACTACAACAATTTTGTTGTCCCAGTTTTTTTTGGGCGCAATGGTACCTACTTAGTTGTGTGTTTTAAAAATGAACCCAATTAATGACATAGTTTGTAATTTGTTGAAAACTCCATTCAGTCGTTGGACAGATGAGGATAAGAGAGACGTGTTGTTACACGGGTTTTTAGTCAATGTTTGTTTAAGTACCCGCACTATATCTAGCTCTTCACCATTTTTTAAGACCGCGAGCCGCCACTGAGCTTAATATCGCATTATAAATAGAGCAATTAGGATTCATTTAATATATTATCTATTTATTCGTGAGACATAAGTTTTTTACACTAAATTTCGAACACCCTAAACCCAATGAAAGAAAAATTACCTGAGGCACGTTCTCTTCAATTTCAATCAAACTTTCCCAAAATCGAACATATTATTATTCCTTTCCTGACTACTAAAATTAAACATTTTCTTTTCGCTGCTCCTCGGCGCAGTGATAAAAAGGTTTCTCCTCTTTATTACAAATTCTTCATCGTCTAGTTTTCTTTTGTTTCTCTGCTCCACGGCCGTCTGCGATTCTTGCATTTTAAACTCGTTTCCCTCTTCTATAAACGTGAAGTCTTCTATACCGCTGTTATTGTGGTTTTTCGTTTCCGGCAGGATTTTCGGCGTCGGCATATTTTCGTCGAGATAATTCGAGAAAGCTGGTTTCCTAGGCACCTTTACAGGTCGTGTTATGATGTTGATGAAATTTGGTTTTAGAAAAGAATCCTAAAAAAGTAACAATTTAATAATTAACTGTTCTATATGCAGATCCTACACGATCATTTAAACCGATTGTTTTATTGACACGGTCAGTGGCGTAGCCAGAAAATATGCTCGGGGGGGGGGGGCTTTCAAGTGGGCGTATTTTATTATATTGTACCTAGTGAAGAAGGCGGAAACGCGCTGCGGAGGAAAAATGTTCGGGGCCACGCCCAAAGTTCGTCTAAAATCCACCCAACTACTATTAAATTTTGAAAATTAATTATTACTTCCCCCCTCCCCTCTGCATGGTTGGGTTAAATTTGTTTTTGTAAATGTTTTTTTTTATTCCTAGCTGGCTCTTTATTAAAAAAAAAAACATTTTTTTATATTTGTAAAAAATAAGAATATTGGTGTCAATCCAAAATTTTAACATAAGACGTACAATATGTATGACTCGTTTAGTTTTTAAACTTTTCCTTCTAAAGTCCTGTTTTATGTAGAGTTTAAGGTTTCGGATGCATATTGTTTTAGTTATTGATGTATGATGCAATTTTATAGGAAAACGAGTAAAAAGAATCATATTTTATAGTATTTTTATATTATATACTTGTCTGTTCCGTTTTCCCTTTTTTAGAGCTATTTTAAATCAATATAACCCAATGCAATAAAATGTTTTTACAACAAAAACAAAAAACCATTAGGTATTTATTTTTAAAGAGAAAAATTAAAGTAAACATTTTAATTGAAACATTTTTTATGGAACTTCTTCTTGTAACAATTTATTATATAAAAAATAGTGCAGGAAGAAACGAGAATGCTTTATTATGAATAATATACAAAATGGCATTTAAGAAGGAGTATTTCAAAACCTAAACATTTGCATCAAAAACTGCTCTTAGCTCTACGCTCCTAAAATACATGATTTCTGAAAAATCATCAATTTTGGCGTGGTGAGCAATATTTACTTTATTTTTAATCATGAAAAACCGAGCCCGAAAAACGTTGGTTAGAGTCATACATACGTCCTATGTTAAAATTTTGGATTGACACCAATATTCATATTTTTCACAAATGTAAAAAATGTTTTTTTTTAAATAAAGAGCTAGCTAGGAATATTTAAAAAAAAAACAATTATAAAAACAAATTTAATCCAACAATGCAGAGGGGGAGAGCTAATAATTTAATTTTCGGAATTTGATAGTAATTGGTGAATTTTAAACGAACTTTGGGCGTGGCCCCGAGAAATTTTCGCCTGCGGCGCTCTTCCGCCT